>CM069860.1:22354984-23632484 GCA_036172795.1 Pelodytes ibericus
CTTTGCGGCCTCTTGATCGTGGGTGTTTGAGCGCCTGATAGACGCTCTGTTGATGAACGTTAGTTTTAGGGCTCGTTTAGGCAGGGCCGCCAGCAGGAATTTCAGGGGCCCTTACTGAACAAATTTTCTGGGCCCCCTACCCGACAATATCTCGCACTTGCCCCACCTACCTTCTCAAGCATGTTATCCCGGTCTTCAATAAAGTTTGTTAAAAAAAAATGCGACTGGAGTTTCCCTCCTCCGTGCAGGAGGGAAACTCTGGTCGCATTTTTTTTTATTTTTTAACAAACTTTATTGAAGCCGCGCGGCTGGAGGGGAGCGCAGAACGCTTCCCTCGCAGCTGCGGACTGGCTGATAAGAGAGGCTGGGCCCGGGACGCCAGTATCGCCCGTCACCCCCTGATGGCGGGCCTGCGTTTAGGGTAGGTATTGGGTTTAGTGGTTCGTTTTAGAGTTAGTATTAGGGGATAGGGGTTAGGGTTGGTATCGGGATCAAGGTTCAGGGTTAGTTTTAGGGGGTACTTTTAGGGAAAGCAGGGAGTATTTTTTTAAGGGGGCTAGTATTGGGCACTGACAGTTCAGTACTGAGAAAGTTACACTGAGGTGTCAGCGCTCTAACTGCCTCAGTGAAAAGGCCTTGTGCAAGTGTCCAAGACCCGGGCATAGTATGGGTAAAAAATTTAAATACAGACCATTTCTGCACATAACCAACATACTTGATGATTTGGTTGTCAAATTTTAGTCAGTCTTGCAGTAAGTGCTACCTGATTTTAGACCCAATCAATAGATAATAGATGCTAGATAATAAGAGAATGACAGTCTGTGTTGACGTGAGTGCCAGCAGTCACAGCCATACTTTCAACCATTTCTGCATCCAACAATCTGCTGGGGGGGAAGTGGCGTGCACCTCCTACACGCTGCTTGTTCCTTGATGTAGCGCCAACATATGGTAACTTCCAATTCCAACACAAAACCAGAAGTTACTTTAAAATCTCTTTTAGAATGCACGGGATGAGGTGGTTATTCTCTACTGGCTGAACTGCAAAAGTCTTTCTGTATTTACTTGAGCACTAAGCGAGCTTGGGTTGGACTGTCCTTGGCATTGAGCTCCCGAGCTGAATCCTCATTGAATATAATGGAGTTTTTGGGCACATCGGAGATGCCAGCTTGATAACATTTCGTTTCTTGCTGGTGTGAGACCTTTTTCAGTTAATGTACTATAATGATGCTCCGGCCTTGCAGTCTAATTCTGAATCACCCCCAATACATCTACTGTATAATTGGATGTATTGGGGGTCAACATGGAGCTGAAATTGTGGCAAGCTATTCACAGAGAAAGTCCATGGTCATTTAAGTAGCTGCAGGGAATAATAATCAATAGTAAGTGGAGAACTACAAGGCGTTGAATAAAAGGTTGTGAAAAGGCCATAATGATGTGCGTTATGTTGGAATCCGCAACAAATACAAAGAAATCCAGTAACATGTGTAATAACAAAAAGCTCAATGTGCCACTAAGGATACAAATTGATATAATCACCTCAAACAAAGTCCAAAGGGAGTTCTTTGCATAACCGTTTGAAATCCTGAGATTTATTCATATGCAAAAATGTTTTTTTATTACTGACTCTGATCCTCTTTCTTCTAGTACCTCACTGTGTCACTTGTCTTGTCTGCTTTTCCATTTTAAGTTCTTGTTTAATTCCTTATCACACTGCTTTGCATCTATTAAAAGTGTCACATTGAGCAAATTATAATAAACAATTAGGGATTTCATTTGTTTGTGGCCTCCCAGGAAATTCTCCTACTCAGAGGACAGAGGCCTGATCTTGTGGAGCTGGAGAATGAACGAGATGATCTACTCAGGCGACTGGAGGTATGTGTTCTGTGATGTACAGTCTATTAGTGTGTGTGCGCATTCCCTTATTGCCTATCCTTTAGGGCAGTGTTTCTCTAGGTAAATAGCTGCTCCTGCCATGCAGATTCCATTGCTGGTATTCCAATATAGGTAGGAGGAGGTAAATAGCTGCTCCCGCCATGTAGATTCCAGTGTTGGTATTCCAATATAGGTAGGAGGAGGTAAATAGCTACTCCTGCCATGCAGATTCCATTGCTAGTATTCCAGTATAGATAGGAGGAGGTAAATAGCTGCTCCCGCCATGCAGATTCCAGTGCTAGTATTCCAGTATAGATAGGAGGAGGTAAATAGCTGCTCCCGCCATGCAGATTCCAGTGCTAGTATTCCAGTATAGATAGGAGGAGGTAAATAGCTGCTCCCGCCATGCAGATTCCAGTGCTAGTATTCCAGTATAGATAGGAGGAGGTAAATAGCTGCTCCCGCCATGTAGATTCCAGTGTTGGTATTCCAATATAGGTAGGAGGAGGTAAATAGCTACTCCTGCCATGCAGATTCCATTGCTAGTATTCCAGTATAGATAGGAGGAGGTAAATAGCTGCTCCCGCCATGCAGATTCCAGTGTTGGTATTCCAGTATAGGTAGGAGGAGGTAAATAGCTGCTCCCGCCATGCAGATTCCAGTGCTAGTATTCCAGTATAGATAGGAGGAGGTAAATAGCTGCTCCCGCCATGCAGATTCCAGTGCTAGTATTCCAGTATAGATAGGAGGAGGTAAATAGCTGCTCCCGCCATGTAGATTCCAGTGTTGGTATTCCAGTATAGGTAGGAGGAGGTAAATAGCTGCTCCCGCCATGCAGATTCCAGTGTTGGTATTCCAGTATAGGTAGGAGGAGGTAAATAGCTGCTCCCGCCATGCAGATTCCAGTGCTAGTATTCCAGTATAGATAGGAGGAGGTAAATAGCTGCTCCCGCCATGCAGATTCCAGTGCTAGTATTCCAGTATAGATAGGAGGAGGTAAATAGCTGCTCCCGCCATGCAGATTCCAGTGTTGGTATTCCAGTATAGATAGGAGGAGGTAAATAGCTACTCCCGCCATGCAGATTCCAGTGCTAGTATTCCAGTATAGATAGGAGGAGGTAAATAGCTGCTCCCGCCATGCAGATTCCAGTGCTAGTATTCCAGTATAGATAGGAGGAGGTAAATAGCTGCTCCCGCCATGCAGATTCCAGTGTTGGTATTCCAGTATAGATAGGAGGAGGTAAATAGCTACTCCCGCCATGCAGATTCCAGTGCTAGTATTCCAGTATAGATAGGAGGAGGTAAATAGCTGCTCCCGCCATGCAGATTCCAGTGCTAGTATTCCAGTATAGATAGGAGGAGGTAAATAGCTACTCCCGCCATGCAGATTCCAGTGCTAGTATTCCAGTATAGATAGGAGGAGGTAAATAGCTGCTCCCGCCATGCAGATTCCAGTGTTGGTATTCCAGTATAGATAGGAGGAGGTAAATAGCTACTCCCGCCATGCAGATTCCAGTGCTAGTATTCCAGTATAGATAGGAGGAGGTAAATAGCTGCTCCCGCCATGCAGATTCCAGTGCTAGTATTCCAGTATAGATAGGAGGAGGTAAATAGCTACTCCCGCCATGCAGATTCCAGTGCTAGTATTCCAGTATAGATAGGAGGAGGTAAATAGCTGCTCCCGCCATGCAGATTCCAGTGCTAGTATTCCAGTATAGATAGGAGGAGGTAAATAGCTGCTCCCGCCATGCAGATTCCAGTGCTAGTATTCCAGTATAGATAGGAGGAGGTAAATAGCTACTCCCGCCATGCAGATTCCAGTGCTAGTATTCCAGTATAGATAGGAGGAGGTAAATAGCTGCTCCCGCCATGCAGATTCCAGTGTTGGTATTCCAGTATAGATAGGAGGAGGTAAATAGCTACTCCCGCCATGCAGATTCCAGTGCTAGTATTCCAGTATAGATAGGAGGAGGTAAATAGCTGCTCCCGCCATGCAGATTCCAGTGCTAGTATTCCAGTATAGATAGGAGGAGGTAAATAGCTACTCCCGCCATGCAGATTCCAGTGCTAGTATTCCAGTATAGATAGGAGGAGGTAAATAGCTGCTCCCGCCATGCAGATTCCAGTGCTAGTATTCCAGTATAGATAGGAGGAGGTAAATAGCTGCTCCCGCCATGCAGATTCCAGTACTTTTATTTTCATGCAATAGAAACCTTTAATTTTATGTATTAAACAATGTTGCATGATTGTTGTCCTTATTAAAATGAGTAGCATTCAATAAGGAGTACTTGGAGTTGCTATGGCAACAGCAATAAATCCATCACACGTTATTTGCAGATTTTAGGAGATACTGGCTTTCTTTACTTTACATGTTGCAGCATGTAGTTGGAACTGCACCTTTAAGATCAGAACTGGCCATGGAGCCTCCATGTTTGAATCATGAATGTCTTGGCTGAAATCTGCCATGCCCTCTAGATTGAAAGCTTACAAGCAGGGTTCTCTACCTCATGTATTTGTCTGTCTATATTCATTTAACATAGCTTGATATAGTTAACATACCTGAAATGTGTGACATAAACAGCCAGAATTGTAGACATCCCACTCATCGATAAGAGTAAGGTATGGTGCCCCGCACAGATATTCAGAGGGCTGATCGGTGTTCCCATCGCAAACAGTAAAAAGAAAGTAATTGGGCCAGCTAATGCCTTACTCCCAGCAATAACAGACAATTTTGTAAACTAGATGCATTTATTATAAACTCTGCAGTCAAGACCTTACGCATTTCGCACTTCCAAATAGCGCCAAGTCATCGGCATATTACCACAGGGATCTCTTGGCTGCAGATTTTATAATAAACGCATTTGGATTACAAGGTTGCCTGTTATTGCTTGAGGGTCAGCACTATCACACAAGCGCAGTGGCACGGTCACTCAAACGGACAAAACTACTGCGCATGCACACAATGCTGTGGCCCAGAAGTCCTCTGTCCTGCCAAGTTTTACCTCTGTCCTGAAAAACGGGACAGAGGTAATGACAATGGGAGAGAACCAGACACACCTGGGCATTATCGATACACCAGCCCTCTAGGAATGATACACTTTTATATAACATTCCAAATGACACTGTTCAAAGTATAAAATTATTTGTTTATCACCTTGCAGTAAACAAATTCAGTGGAAATGAAAATATGAAAAATATTTTACTAGTTGAATTTGTTTGCCCTCGGCTTGATTAGAATATTTTCTGCTCCCTTACATCTTTCCCAGCCAGTTGCCGGTTGAATAGCAAATTCTTGGAACATATTTCTCTTAATTAGAACACATTGGCCACTGGCAAAGCATACTAATTAAGCAGTGATATCACATGAAAGCCTAGTATGTGCGCGGATGTATGAATGTATACACCCGTATATTTACACTTACAGTCATAGTTAAATGGACATTGCTTATACTGGGATTGTAGAGAATACAAAAAAAGTCATGAAAAATGATACATTGTATTATCAGAATTGCATAAATTAGAGTAAAAATATGTTTTAAACATCTCAGCGGTGTCGCCTGTCTATGGCATCATCTGCGGCTTGACATGCAAATAGCTTCTTTTCAAAGGGGGCGTGTAATTTGCATACCAAGTTACAAGGTGATGTCATAAGCAGGAGACTTATTTCAAACACATTTTCATCTCGATGTATACATTCGACTGCAGTTTTGCCGACCCAATGTATAGACCATTATCCGTCATTTTTTATCCTTTACATTCACAGAATAAGCAACGTTGAGATTAACAAAATCCCTTTCAGGCGTGCCGAAGTAGGTTTATTTCTCAATAAACTTTCTTGAAATGAAAACCATAAGCGATCCAAACCATGGTCAGTAAAATTCTGGGCATCTAAAAATAGTTACCCTGTGGGTTTAGTAGTAACAACAGGTTTCAGCATAAAATCACTTGACTTCCCATAAACTATTCAGAAAAAAAAATAAACAATTCCATATATATGTATAACTTCATATATGTACATGTCATGTAATGACAAGTTTAAATGGCTGAAATCATAAATAATCATGTCAACCTAGTTTAAACTTCAATCCAAAACCTACCCTACCCTACACATACCCTTCGCCCCCACCTTTTGCTCTTTGAAAAATGCCAATAAAACAATATTTAAAAAAAAAACATAGCTTGATTTATGTTGTCATGTATAGGTATATATATATATATTTATATATATATATATATGTGTGTGTAAGGCCGTAGGCCTTTGTGGGAGGAGTTAGCGTTCCTATAAAACGCTACTCCCCCCTCCTTACCTCTGCCGTGACGTACGCTGTTCACCCCACCCACCGCACCCTCATCACACAATACCTTCAGGGGGGCCCTCTTTTTTACAGGCCTACCCCCTACGTCTGTTCTGGCACACCTCACCGACTTTAACCTATCATATGGTATTTCACAGTCACTAATTAACCGACCACAAATATATATATATATATATGTGTATGTGTGTGTGTGTGTATGTGTGTTCTGTAACTGTGTTTTAAGCCATGAACTGCCAATCCTAGCTTTAAGACCGGGAACTGGGGACTAATAAAAGTATTTAGAAAATTCGACAGACTTGATGGACCGAATGGTTCTCATCTGCCGACAAATTCTATGTTAATTAATTGATGGTTTAAAATGGCAATTTTATACACATCTGTTACAGAAATATGAAACATTTCACCCTTTCTACTCATTTAAATGTTGTTGATCATGTTACTTGGACACACCGAGAGAAGCCGACACATATGAAGGAATAAACGACTTTGTTGAAATGTGCTATGATGATCACAGAGGGAGTCCTGACCTGTCGAGAGGATTTGCGATATTTTATTCTGCGTAAAAATATAACATATCTGTGGTAACTATAGTAACTGTCGGAGACAATTTCAATGAAATGTTTCATACAGAGGAATGTGAATGTGTTAGTTTGCATATTATTTATGTGTTAGTCTGGAAAAAGACAGTAAGACCTTGAAAAAGATAGAACTATTATGAAACGGGATGCAGCAACAAATAGGGTTTTTTTTTGTTTGTTTTCTAGAGAGAAACTGGGTTTATTCAAACCTTGTGCAGAGTAACTTACAGTAGTATGAATAAAATTGTTAGGTAATCAAGAATGCTTTATATCCTGTACATATACCTCCTAACATTGGCTGACGCCAAAACTGGACTGCTGAGTGGTGGGGCCAGTCACAGTTCTTCCCAGTGCTTGCATGGACCTTTAGGGTGGCAAACTTAGCCCCTATTTCATTAAACTCCCCCCCCCCCCCACCCCTCTCTTTATTGTCCCCTCAAACCATGCATTATGTAGAAAAAAAAAAGAGGAATCCTAATCCACTTCAATATACAAAATGAAACAAAGAAACATAGAAACATAGAATGTGTCGGCAGATAAGAACCATTCGGTCCATCTAGTCTGGCCAATTTTTTTTTTTTGAGTACTTTTATTAGTCCCCCGTTCCCGGTCTTGAAGGCTATTCCATACATCCACTACCCTCTCAGTAAAGTAATACTTCCTGATATTACTTTTAAATCGTTGCCCCTCTAATTTAAGACTATGTCCTCTAGTTGTGGTAGTTTTTCTTCTTCTAAATATACTCTCTTCCTTTACTGTGTTGATTCCCTTTATGTATTTAAATGTTTCTATCATATCCCCCCTGTTACGTCTTTCCTCCAAGCTATACATGAAGAAACAGGACTGTCTAGTCTCGCATGTGACTTGAGACAAGCCAGTCCTGTTTCTACATTTTATCCATTTGAAGTAGAGTGGGAGCGGATCCCTCTCTTTTTTTTTTTTTTCTGTCTACATTTGGTTCGGGACAAGAGGATTCCTAGGAGAGGTGGTCTATATAAGGAGCGTATTCCTTATTTTCCCTGTACTGTTCATGTTTTTCTGTATATTTCAAACTCTGTGGTTTGTCGAGAAGTTATTAGCTCTGGTTCTTCTTGCTGGTGTGCTAGTGGTTTCCATGGAAATGGTTTGCCCTAGTGCTTTGTTGAAGGATAAAGAGAAAGCTCCCTGTTACGTATGGAAAGTCAGAGAGTTTGGGGAGGGCACAGTATACACCAGACATTGCACGAGACCAGCTGCGTGTGCACCAGCAGGAATATCCTTAAAATTAGCTTGTACAGTAAACCGTGCGAAGCACAGAAAGCGCCTTCTCTCAGATAAACATGGTTGAAATCAGTTTTTCTTACAGTTCTGTATCTCATGCTGACACATCTCCTCCCTGTGCTACTAAACGTGTTGACATGCAATGCTGGTGACCTTGATGATTCCTTAATGGCTTTGCGTTAACGAGCACAGGCTGATAATCTGCTTTAATAAACCAATACGTTCATTACAGAGAAGTGACCTTTGCGGATATTCTCCTGGAAACCCCGCTTGGCTAAAGAAATCTCTACTGAGCAAATGGCAGATATTTGAATTCTTTAAATATTTCACAGGGTAATAGAAAAGGCTTTCTAGAATTTTTTTTAAAATGTTTTATTTTTATTTTTTTCTGGGTACATTTATCATTTCAAGATTTTTTTTTTCCTATAGGGACTACTTTCCCCCGGGATTGAGATTTTGTTTTCTTACCGTAATATTTTCACCGAAGATAACGTTTTGTGTACTTTTTCCACTTAATTAGTTTTGCTTTCTGTGACTAATCCGAATGTCAGTGCGTGGGAGATTGGACCTTTCTTGTAATGTGTGTCTGAGGACATCAAAACATTGTATCTTGATTACATATTATGTTATGGAAAGACAGAGTGAGAGAAGGGACCTTTGTATATTAACAGTACCTTGCTAATAGGACTCCCTTAATGGATTTATGTTTCCCCCACTTACATGAAAAGAAGCCCCCCTGATGTCCAGCACTAATTGTGGCTGAGAAAGAGTAACCTGATGTGCAGTGAATGCCAGAATGCTTTCCTTTCACACATTTTAATGATTTGATCCATATTGATTTCTTTCTGTTGCACATCCAGTAAAGATTGTGCAGCTATACACAAGGTGAGCTCAGTGTAATATGTACATAAAGTATTCTGTGTTACACAGTGTGTATAATAAAGAAATATTACATAAAACAAAGTTGTGAAAATGGAACACTAGCTGGAGTTTGGAAGGAACCCAAAGTGTTCATTGTGGAATGATTTTGTGTCTTACTGTTGTTGAGCAGTTTGTGTGTTGAATATTACATCACATCCTGAACTGTACAGTGTTTGTTCAGCATCATATCCTGTATAGTACAGTGTGTTAGACATCACATCCTGAACTGTATAGTGTTTGTTCAGCATCATGTCCTGTATTGTACAGTGTGTTAGACATCACATCCTGAACTGTATAGTGTTTGTTCAGCATCATGTCCTCTATTGTACAGTGTGTTAGACATCACATCCTGAACTGTATAGTGTTTGTTCAGCATCATATCCTGTATAGTACAGTGTGTTAGACATCACATCCTGAACTGTATAGTGTTTGTTCAGCATCATATCCTGTATAGTACAGTGTGTTAGACATCACATCCTGAACTGTATAGTGTTTGTTCAGCATCATATCCTGTATTGTACAGTGTGTTAGAAATTACATCCTGAACTGTATAGTGTTTCTATTCAGCATCATGTGCTGTATTGTACAGTGTGTTAGACATCACATCCTGAACAATATCAGGCAATATATCGCACAATGCCTTTTGCATTTCTTAGCTCAAAAAAAACAATTCATGTCAGATTGTTGTGTCCACTATATGACCTGCTGTGAAATCCTAAAAAAAAAAAAAAAAAAAGTATTTGTGTAATCAGCGGTTTTACCTACATTAACTTTCAAAGGTTTGGGGTCACTTAGAAATGTTTGTTTTTTTTAAAGAAAAGCTCGTTTTGTTTATTAAAATAACATCAAATGAATCAGAAATACAGTGCAGACAAATGACTATTGTAGTTGGAAAATACATTTTTTTAATGAAATCTCGTCATAAGCCTACAGAGGCCCATTATCAGCAACCATCTCTCCTGTGTTCCAGTGGCACGGTGTGTTACCTAATGTAAGCTTATCATTTTAAATTCTGGATTAATTGCAACTCATTGGATGTATGAATCCAATTAAGCATGCGTGGGATAGACACAAGGCTATCCTAGCTATAAGACCGGTAACGGGGGACTAATAAAAGTATTCAAAAAAATTGGGCAGACTAGATGGACAGAATGGTTCTTATCTGCCGACACATTCTGTTTCTATGTTTTCATGGAAAACAAGGACATTTCAAGGTAACCCTAAACTTTTGAATGGAAAGGTGTGCTTATTCACATGTCTTAATCAGGGCCAGCCTTAAGCCTGTGCGGGCTTTACCCATGGTGCCCCCCCCCATCTTTCACCCCCCCCCCCCCCATCTCTGTCTCTCTCCAACTCCCCCATACCTGTTTCCTCTCTCTCACCCTCTGTTCTGTCTCTCTCTTCCCCCCCCCCTCCCCTGTTCTGTCTCTCTCCACCACCCCGTTCTGTCTCTCCCCCCCCCCCCCCCCCGTTCGGTCTCTCTCCCCCCCTCCCCCTGTTCTGTCTCTCTCTCCCCCCCTCCTTTTCCTGCAAATGTGGATCCAGGGAGGGGGTGGAGCAAACTGGCTGATCTCCCTAATCAAGCGCCTCTACCGGGTTTTCTTTTTTTTTGAGCTGGTGGGTGGGCGCCCCCTGGGGTGTTGCGCCCTGTGTGCTCGCACAGAACGCACACCCCTAAGGCCGGCCCTGGTCTTAATAAAATGTACTTTTCACATTAATCCACCTTGTGTATCTACCCACACTCTCTACTTGTCTAGCGAGTCATGGCATATGTTTACTATTATTTTATACACAGTGGGGTATTCACTAAAGGGCAGTTTAGCTATACAATTTTTTCCCTGCGCAATGTACAACTCAACATTTAGTGATTAGCCTCCATAGTCTTTCTATTTTCCAGTCCCATCCTTTTTCTTCCCATTCCAATTCTCATTTCAACCCAATTGTTAATAAATGAAAGGTGATAGAGGTGGCCACACTGTTAAACAATATATTAGCCTCAGAAATGGATGGACTTGTAGCATAAATACATCTGTGAGAAGTTCATATGCCATCTCTTTTATTTTAAAGCAATGTAACACAATTAAAAATGAATTTAGTTTGAAATGTAGGGACTATTTAATCGCACTAGAGATGTTAAAAAGTAATGTAACTTCTTTCCACTTCTCCTTAAGCCCACAGAACCCACTCATTCTAATGGAGAGGGGCAATTTTCAAAGAATCATTATGGCAACATCAGTCATATTTTTCCCCAAACAACTTGCCAGCGCCATATTTGTCCCCAAACAGGTTGTCTGTGCCATAACTGTCCCCAAACAGCTTGCCGGTGCTAGCTTTTGCCCCATACAGCCTGCCAGTGCATATCAGTCCCCAAACTGCCATCTCTTTCTTCAGACTATTTGTCAGTGCCATATTTGTCCTCAAACTGCTTGGCAGTACCACCTTTGTCCCCAAACAGGTTGCCTTGCCATCTTAGTCCCCAAATAGCTTTCCAGTGCCATCTTTGTCCATAAACAGTTTGTCATTGATGTATTTGCCCCTAAACAACTTTTGTATTTTATTATTGTTGGAAATTTTTATATTAATTACTTATCTTTTTGTATCTTTTATTAGTAGCATTCTTTGCTTTTTCTTTTTTGGGCTTATTTTAATTTTTTTGTTTGTTTGTTTATTTTAACAATATTATTTTTGTGATTTTCTTGCCCACTTATGTTTTCTTTCTGCCCTAATTGTACGATTTACTTGTTTTTTTTTTTAAATAATTTTGGCTACATCCTTTGATGTGTATTTGGATGTGTCTATTTGTGGTAAATACTCTGGTGGCTATGCATATATATTCATATGAGCTGGTCTAGTTTCCATGGCTACTAGGCTGTCATTCATTATTTTTATGTGTATATTTCTAAGGTGTTTGTCTATGTTTTGGTATATGGTGATACTTTCACTCATGCATGCTAATACATTGGGTTTGAGGGGTGATTTTCATTGCTTCAGTGTAGCGTGCATTCTTGCGGATGCTTTTTGGTAATATGCAGAGGATGTCTCACTCCAGCATTACTAATATTGAGTTATAGGGGCATGTGCCGCGATGTGGTATTGTTGCAACTCTGTTGTGTAACTTGGCGGCCACCAGTGTCTTCCATTGTTAATTTGGTTATACAGTTAATACATTTTAGACATGTGCAAAACTAAAATTTTCGTTTCGTTTTCGTCCATTCAGACGAAAATGTTATTTATGTCGTCCAAAACCAATTTCGTTTATTACTGCATTCGTTTCAGAAGAAATTTGTTCATTATTTTCGTTTCGTTTTATTCATTCGTACGAATTGACCTATTTTAACCTCTCTTTCTGTTTATAGACTTTCGATTTATGGAATGTATGTAATGCTATTGGTATTCTATAAACCGAAATAGAGTCCCCGTTCATACGAATTGACCTATTTCAACTCTATTTCGGTTTATAGAATACCAATAGCATTACATACATTCCATAAACCGAAAGTCGTTCATTATGTCGGTTTATGGAATGTATTTAATGCTATTGGCTTTCTATAAACCGAAATAGAGTCGGTTTATAGAATACCAATAGCATTACATGCATTCCATAAATCGACATAATAAACGACTTTCGGTTTATGGAATGTATGTAATGCTATTGGTATTCTATAAACCGACTCTATTTAAATTTCTCTAGTCTACACACCCTCATAGTGACTATCACCTGGGTGGTGGGTGCCAGTAGACCTAAACCATATAATGTTATATAGTGTGGAAGAAGAAAACAAAACCAAATAGAATGCACTATGGCACTCGTGAGACATGATAATTGTGAACTTCATACATATTGCCAAAATATAAAAAAAATCCAAATTTATTCGGGACCAGAGGACAAAGGGCTGTGAGGTCAACACATAATATAAACACCGTAAATACAAAATGACATACACAATCACTAGAGAGGAAATAAACAGCTTAATCCTGCACGATGACGTACACACCGCAGAAGAGTGACACACAGCACACAAAATATAGGACCCATGTGTCTCCCCAATGCACCCAAGATGTAATATGGGGAGCAGTTTGTCCACAGCTGAACCTACCCAAAAGGTATACATAACTACAAGGCCTAAGATAGCACCTGTAGCAAAAAAAGAAATAGAAAAATAGAAATAGTGCAAGTCAGCTAACACAGTAAAAGCCAGTATAATGAACTTTCCTGTGATGGTCAATTCAAATGTCTTTGACAAAGGCAGACATCATGGGGCAAAGTCTGTAGCACCTATTGTTGGCACCATTTTATTTATGTGAGCGGGTGGAACATGAAGTGCCAATTCAGTCGGCAGGTGGGTAAGCCAATGGTGGGCCCCTCTTACCAGTTGGCCCTGGGCAAGTGCCCACTGATTACTGTGGCCCTGCTTCAATTAACCATATCTGTTTTGGTGGGTGCTTCCTTTAGGCCTCCAGATTTCAGAAGGTTTTAGAAATTAACCAGTGGGAGACAAAATTAAAAAGGTCCATATAGAGGTGCCATTATGGCTGACAAAGGGAATCTGTTGTGGGCTACATTTCCCATAATACGCTGCCACCCATATGCCCTGAGTGGACAGGCTGATAGGGTACAAGGACCGGTTGGATGATTACTTAGGTGTGAGGCAGCCAAGGACAAATCGGTCAGTTCTGGACCACAAAATGGTAGCCTCGGTCCTCCCAATAGACTTCTATGGGAAGTATCGGGGCCATTTCGGAAGGACCTCCGCTATTATGAATATAGCCGAATCCCTCCCATAGATGTCAATGGGAGGACTGTGGCTATAACCGAAATAGCCAAAGTCCTCCCCAAATAACCCAAAGTGTAATAAAAATCATTAAAAAAAAAAGTTTTTAAATAACGTGTTACATAAAGTACATAAAAATAAAGTAAATGAACATAAAATATTTTTTTTTTAAATGTAAATATACTATTATAATAGACAATATATTATAATTGTATATCAATATTTCTGTGTTTAAAATATGTTTACTTTAATTCTTCTACACTTTTCTATTCAATTCAACCACTAAAATCGATCGGGAGAATTGAACTGTGCAAATGTCGCATTTCCTGAATTTGGAGCATGTTCTTGGCACAAAGCGCAAATTGCCCCGGTTCGAAATGGTACCAATGCTGTGATTTCTGAATAACCCGAAGAGCCAATTTCAGAGATTTGTGAAATTTCGCTTAAGTGTCCAACCCTAATCCATTTCAGGCCAGATCATGGGTATATTGGGTAGACCCTTATGCAGTGAATTGCGGTGATTTGATATTCGAGTTAAAAAAATTTGGGCTAAAAATAGCCATGTCCAAAATATGTCTCCAGCTGTATTGGTCTATGTTGTCCATTCTATGCGATAGAAACTGTCCTGTGTCAGAAGATGGATGCTTATTCTATTACAGAGGATTTGCTAGTAACTCAACTTTTCCGTCCTCATTGGCAGGAACTCGAAGAAAGAAACCAGCAACTAGAGAAGGAACTTCAGAAAGCAGGAGAGAGTCTTAAAGACTCAAATTCAGAAAGAGACCGGGTACGGGAGGAGATCAACAAAGCCGGTGACGAGCTCGATCTAAAAATCTGCCAACTGAACGAGTTACGCCTGGGACTCTCCCAACTCCTGGAAAACAACTGAGAGAGTAGCCGGGCTGGATGCTGGGACTATTGATTGTGATTGTATACCCTCGGAATGTTGGGCTTCTGCAGGACTGTTTCTTAGTAATAATGGAACGAGAGAGATGGGCTACACTTTAAGGAATTTGTTGGCACTACGTAAATAATGTTAGTCGTCGAGCCCAGTTGTACACGTAGCAAAAACCAGGTCGAAATCCCCCACTTCAGAGACCGGCACACTCTGCTCTTATTCGGCATCCTTATTCTTCAAGTGTGATAGCAAAATAGATTTTGTTTTCTGTGATTTGTAGCAATTTACAACCAGGAGCAAAAGCCATTTAGCAAAACCAAAACACATAAATGGAATGTACTGCAGAGGAGCACAGGAGCACTTACTAGCTTTCAATCTAGATTTGCTGTCTGGGTTACACCGAGGTAAGCTTTATATGTATCCTTCCACTCATAGCATCCGGCCTACAGACAACCACATCTATCCTCATCAAATCATTGAGCTGGCTCTATAACTGCCTTAATCAAATATATCTTGACTGCTAGTTAGACGTGGAAGCAATATAGGACTGTATCCTCAAAACATACAAATACTTGTAAATTCCAGCTGACATATCCACGGAATTGCTTACATCAGTTTCTGACCCTCATTGGCCAACTACATATATACTAGATCGAAAACAAAATGTAAGTCATTGTCTCCGAATAGTCCACTTCCTCACATATCTCCAGATTTCTTAAAAAAGCAGACTAGCAGGAGTTAAAGGGGTTGAGGCTTAGCTTGTCCCACTGCAGCCAAAAAACCCATGTGTTGTAAATCATTTTTGTAGGGTATGTGGTAGTCAATTGGGCTAGAGCAGTGATGGCTAGCCTTGGCACTGCACATGTTTACAGTGCCATGTTTGCAGATGTGTCAGTCATCAGGCTGGCTGGGCATGGGATAGGTAGTTTCCAAACATCTGCGGTCCCGTGTTGATTCAGATCCAATTGCATAATTAATGCAAGGGAAGGCACGTGTACATCCTAAGAAATCAGAGAGAGAATGTGGGTAACCCCATTCCATCATGCTACTTAAACTCAGATGGTGTTTGATCCTTAGCCTTCTTTTATATTAACGATACACAATATAGCCATATATTTCAATTTGAATTCTCTTACTTAACTAACTGTGACTTCTTCAGCAGAAGTGGTGTCTTGTTACTAGTGGCTGGCCACATAGGTAATACTGTGATTCGGTATCTGCTCACAAGTAGAGGTACCCATAGCACCTGTAAATGGAAGTACGTGTGTTTATATATCATTCACTCCCTTATCTCTAAAATGGGAACCAGGGAAAGAAAGAAAAGTCTGGTGTATTGCAATGCAGGAAGTCATATAAGCTACATGTTAAAGGTTTGGTTATATTAATATGTATCTGACATTGAATACTATACTATTTCTCTGCCACTGTCCTTACCTAAGGTTTATCAACTCAACCTCACATCGCCCTATATATCCCATCAACAAAGTGGGGTGTTGGGGCATGTTTTAATAGTATCAAAGAGCTCTAAAGCCTCTGTTTGCTTAAATAATCCTGAGATGTTTTAATAATCTTTTATTTGCATAGTTTCCAACATTGGCCATGTTTCCAGGGACACATATTTGTTTCACATGCTGCAAAAACACCATACAAAGTGCCGCCCGGCAGCATGTAGGATGGATATAAGCACAGGCACAATCCAATTAATGAATCAGGGTGGAGATCTCATAGGACCTACCATGAATAATTAATTGGATTTTGTCTGTGTGTATATCCATCCTACATTCTGCCATGCTGCACTTTGCATGCTCTGTCTGCAGCATGTGGAATACATAAGTGTCCCTGGAAACATGGCCGATATTGGCAACTATGGTATTTGTACAGCTGCAACGCATTTCAGAGTGCACTGGCTAGGTGGGAATACACTGAGGTACGACAGATATCATGTATGTGACTACTTTCAATGTTATGTAACTACGCCTGTTTGCTTAACACAACTTTCCAGAAAGGAGTTTTCTTTTCAGTTTAAACTGACGGTCGTCCATCATGGCAAGAAAAACATTCAATAGGAAAGTAGCCATTTTTGCAGGGTACTTGCTGACTATACTAATGTCCATTACATTATTAGATCATATGCTCTTTTTAAACAGCCACTAACATCATCTCCCCCACTTTGTGCTTCTATTATCTCAAATGGAAAGTTCAACGGCCATAATTTGGAGATTAAATGACAAGTACTTTTTAATGGGACTCAATCAGCTAACTATTATGCAGAATATTTCTGAATACAGAAAATAAAAAAAATATCAAACATGATTTATACATTGTAGCAGAATTGCAAGCAAAATGTAGCTTAGGGGAAATAAAATGTGTTCAACATAAATCTGTGGTGTCTCCTGTTGATGACATCACCTGTGGCTTGATATGCAAATGAGCTACTTTAGAATGCTAAGTGCATAATTTGCATATCAAGGCACAAAGTGATGAATTACATTTTTTTTTTTTCTCTTAATGTATGGATTTCTTTGCAATTATGCTACCACAATGTATAGAACGTTGTTCATCATTTCTTATTCTCTACATTCAAAGTGTAAACAATATTTAGGTGGCAGAGTCCCTTTAACACAACATTTCTCAGCTGACCACCAGGCTCCATGATTCCCTGTGAAGTTTTTTTTTTACAGACTGGGGTGTAAGGTATTTAAAAATGCTGCTTTTTTTTTATTTTCTATTTGGTACTATGTATAAGTCTTTAACAAACATGATCTGGAGTTTTTTTGGTGCTGAGTGATCTTCAGTATTAAAAAAAAAAAAAAACGTATAACCATATTATTGTACCATAAGTGTTTTATAGATTTATAATCACCCTCAATTTTAAAAGGGGGATCCAAATTACCCATGTTTGAATTGAATTTTCTGGTTATTGGCTTGTCTGATTTTTTTTGGATTATTAAAGTGGATTTGTCACCTTAAAACTACCAGCATATAAACATAACATCACATTTTTGAAAATCGATTAATAATGTCTAGGTCTTGTGCAGGGCACTTGGTATTTCCCAGCATGCACCTCTATTTCCTGATTATCTACTCTTGCACTATCTTTTTAAATCTTTGTGACATGGTTTTTTTTTAACTGGAATGAAAAATAGAAGGGGGGTTACAGGCATGCCCAAGTTTTTCTTAGCATATGTTCACAACATGAAGATTTTAACATTACACACTTGTAATAGCTCACATTCCCAGGTTAAACTCTCAGGGTGTAAGGGGTCCACAGTTTCAAAAGGGAGCTACTGCATAGCATAACATGATATAAACACACACTCTTGGACTAGGTTTACTAACTATTCCTTTTTAGTGATGGTGTCCCTTTAAAACTTTAACCCCTGGTGGTTTCAGGATCTCGGGTATGCAAATGACGCTGGAGTTACTGGCAATTGACAGATGTGGCAATACATTAGCAGTGACACTGGAAGGGGTGTGAGGTGTTAAAATGGAATCTATCAGGGATTTGTGATGTCAAATCCTGCTGGCAAAGGGCTCATTAGGAAGAATAATTCCGGTGCATTGTTCTAAAACTGGGGCAGTCACCGTGGAAACCGATGGAATGTTGAGAGCTGAGTGTTCTGCTGTGAAAACTTTGCCCAGGATTTAAATCTTTACAAAATATAACCCTATTGCAGCCATCTTTCTACGTTTGTTTTACCAGTGAAAGTACTAAGGTGCTATCTAAGGCATCCCTGTATTTTGTGAAGAGCAGAGACACAAGGGCTTACAGACATACCCGAGACCATCCTAAATCAGCTGTTATTTTAAACCCTATAAAAACATTTTTAGTAGGACACCATAAAGTCTGTCTTACTACAACAATGACATAGATGCCAACATAGGCCATGTTTCCAGGGACACGTATTTGTTCCACGTGCTGCAGAAAGAGCATGCAAAGTGCCACCGGACAAGCCATATCAACAATTTTGATAAACACCTGCATCTTCTAATTACTGAACTTTAATACGCATGTCATTACGCCTCTTTATACCTCTCCTTGTCAGTGCTGGAGTTTTTATACGTGACCCCCACTGTGTTAGAAAAAAAAAAAACAAAGAAAGTGATGTAATTATTATTTAAGAATTTTGCCACAGACTATGCTTTAAAAAAAAAGTCGCAAAATTGCACCTATTATAGATCACTGTATTGGGCTACAATTCTCTGCTACTCCTAATCTGGCATTATCTGCACTGAACAAAAAAGTCACATATCGAGAATAAAAAGTCCCAGTTTTGCCCCCTTTTGTTTCTTCTTATGTGTATAAACCCTTTCTGACAGATCACGCAGGTGCAAGAGAAAAAAAAAACCTGACCTAAAGGCATCAGGATTAAACTTAAAACAGCGCCTCTTTTAATACATAACCAACGGTACAAAATGGTCTAAGCAGTCCGGTCACATAAGTGTTAAATAAAATGAGTAGTGTATTTAATTTTTATTTACAAAATCAGTGTCCCTGCAGTGTCCCTCTCCATAAGGGCAAACGAATGTTACATTTCACTTTGATTTGTATCTAATTCACAAATATATGCCTACAGTTGTCCTTTAAAAGCAAAAAGTTTGAGCAAGTTATCCATTAGGAATGAGAAGGATCTCTATGGTCATTCATCTTATGTTGAAGAACACTGACATCTGAGGTTTTGTTGCAGGCAATCTAGATGGGCCAGTTGTCCTCACATCACAATCTATGTTTATAAAAGGTTTCGCTTAAATACAATTTATACAGAATCTAAATCCTAACCAAGTGAGTTGGTTAACAATGAGCCATTCGTTTTTTTGTATGTTTTTTTGTTGTTGTTGTTATAGTTTTATAAAGCACAACTTTTGTCTGCTATGTCCCTTCTGTATCTTTTAGAAAATAAAGTAGAACTATTAATGAAAATTTAGAACAGTGTAGGCCTTTTAAAGCTTTTGTCAATTAAATAAAGCTTTGCAGCTTTGACTACCTTATGTGCCTGTGACATTTCCTACATTTGTTGTATTAACCAAATGCATGTACAGAATCGCCAAATTCTGGAATTATTGTGCTAAAACAGCATAGCGAGTACCCAGATTGTATACTCAGCACACCCAGGACATGCCTGAGCCGATGCCCACATTGCACATCTAGAACATGCCTCGAGACCCAAATTACAGGCCTAGGACATGCCCCAGCACCCACATTGCACATCCAAGACTTGCTCCAGCACCCACATTGCAAACCCAAGACTTTCCCCAGCTGATTGACAGGCATAACTGTGTGCGCATGCGCTGTGGTGCGCAATGAGCGAATTCTACTGCGTCTGTGCAGTAGAATTTGCTCAAGAAATTTAATAGAACAGGTGACCAGCAGTAGGAATTTTAGCTGTGATGTTGCCCATTGATAATATACACTTGTCTGAAACTGTGCCCTTAATTTACCTGTACTTATCAAAGGAAAATGTTCAACTTATATTTGTCCATTGCTGTCGTTCACGAAAAATAGTTAAATAGTCACTGTGTCATTCATTCTCTTGCAGTCATTTGAAATAATCATGTTCCAATCTTCTCACCCTGTAAATGTCACCATACTGATAACAATACAAACAATTCATGTATCGTAACATATATTCAGTTCTATACACTGATTCCTTACATCATTCTGGGGCAATATACACACAGGGGTCAATTGTCTACATTTCGAAAACTGCAACACAAATTGTCTTGTCTTGGACAGTTTGGGTTTACCACATGGACAAGCCACGGCTGTTCGTGGGTTTTTAGGGAGTCGTTTATTTTGAAGGATGGCTTCAAAGTATTATCCTAATTAACAAATAATACAGTGTTGTGATACAATAATAGATGCCCTACAACCCAGCAAGACTGAAGTTCTTTTTTTTTTTTTTTAGTTCTTTTATTAAATAGTCCTCGACTTGGTGGTAATAGTTGAGGAAGCATAGCAAAGGACGCAGATCACAGAATAATACAGAGAGGTGCCATTTATGTTGTTTTGTGGATCAGTCGACACCACAAAGGTTGCGGGCCTTGTGTTCAGAACTTTGGCAATGTTTGAATTGAAAACATAAGAACAGCACTTTAGAACCGCGCCCATGAGTGGTGCGTAAAGATTCCGTAAGCCAAATCATAGAACGATGGCCTTTTTTTGTAGGACAGATCTGTCAGAAGCAATCCAAAGAAGGTTTGAGTGGCTAGAAGCAGGCACTTGATTCCTGAGCTACACTGGAGAGGCCTGATTATTCATTGCCACTCTAAATGGCAGGGCTGAGGACAGACACTCGTTGGCACGTGCACTGTGAAGTTTAAACGTGGATCTGTTGCATGTTTGAAAGCCAAGGTCAGCTGAGCCATTCACCCTTAGTCCCCGGGTGCGTGAATACAGTCACTGCTGGGATTTGGCCGCCGCCTTCTCTTGTCGCAGGAATTTTTTCTTCAGCTTCCTGTGTATTTGGGCATCTCGCTTCTTCTGCATGGTCTCCTGAATGTGCTCCTTGAATTTTTTCTTCTGCTTCTTAATCTTTTCAAGCTCGGCCTTTCTTTTTGCCTCTAGGTCAGGGTCCTTTAAACACAATGAACAGATTAATAAACACATATTTACAGAGATTTTTCCACAAGCTACAAATAGTGGCAAAAAAATTCATTTGTGAACATTTCAATTGTCTTCTGTCCTTTACAGACAAAATAAAGAACACTACTCTGAAATCAAACAGCGTCTCCAGCGTACACTGAACAATAAATATACAGTAACTATAATAGTAACATAATAGTAACATAGTGCCCCTTACAAAATCATAAATAAAAAGTATTTAATCTCCTCCCAAACATTGCAAAATCTAATAAAAATCTGTGTATATCTGTGTAAGAGGATTAACAGCGATTCCCCCCCCCCCCCCCCCCCCCGACAGCAGTGCTTGAAATTGTAATTGCCACCATGTTTAGTGCGCCGGGTGGGCACATTACTTGCATGACAAAAAGAGAGTTTTACTGCATACAGGGATATGTGGGACCCTGGTCTTCCTTAAAACTTTGTTTGAAAACAAATCGTTAAGTCTGTTGGGCTCATATACAAGACAGTATTAAATTAAATCTTTGTTTACCCTAAATCCAGCCAGATACGGGGAAATGTATACTGGTATCACCACATAAATAAGGCAAGGGACAAGTAAGAATCGTGACTTTTAGGTTGGACAGTCTTACCAGCAATCAGAATAATAAACACTGTGCGGGCCTTAAGAGGACCAAAGTGCATCTGTGATTTGGAGGTGGAAAAAGGATATGTACTACCAATGAATGCCAATCTTACCTTCCCCTCCAATATGAGCTGCTTCCTCTTGTTTATCTCTTTCTTCTCGTCGAAGTCTGTGCATTCCAGTTTCTGCAGCCAACAGACACAGAGCATCATTATGACAGAACATTTGAAAGTGGGTAAAGCCAACAGTCATTTGCAGTACAGATGGCATTTCTAGTAGTGGCTAGGCAACCAAAAGGAGAGGAAAAAAAAAAATCAGATTTACTTACGATTTCACACTCTCGTCGGGTCACATTGACGTGGGTGAGGATTTTCAGTACCTCACTCTCCTTAACAGGGTATTCCTTTAGTTTCATGTCTGTTCGAAATGGTTGTAAAAAAAAAAAAAAAAAATCAGCATTAACAGGATCTTTTGTACCCAAGTAGAAAGCACACTAAACAGACCATTGATACTCACATAAATACAGGAATGGTCAGATTACAAACACAAAATAAATTATTAGTAAATAAAACTACGAAATGAAAGCTTGGCATAATCATTTAACTGGGCAAGTGTAACATCCCCAGGAAGTACCTTTGTTGTTATCACCATCAAAGCACTTTTTTTTTTTTTTTTTTTTTTAAAAGACTTGTGTTCTCTGGGATGTTATTAGTTTTATTACACTGGGTTGTTGTGCCAATGACGGTTTGCTGGAGCAAAGTGTTACCAATGGAAACCAGTAATATGTTTCCATTAATTTCTCGAACTCATTTTACATCGGAACGGTTCCTTGTTTTAACCCTTTTAATATTTTCAAGTCTCCAAATCGTAAAGCATTTACTTAAACAAGAAGGGGGTTACCCCGATTGAGTTTTTATAAAAAAAAAATAAAAAAAAAATTGGCAAGGGTGGGTTTCAATAAAAACATAGCCTTTATTAAACTATTGCTAAAACACTTCTTTTTGGTGTTAAAATAAAGTCAAATGGTGGTGACTGTTAGGCATCGCAGGCCTTTGAGAGTTCCTCAGACTGACAAGTTTGACACCACAAATATGTGATAACACAAAGTACACACAGTGTGAAAAGGTGAGGAGTAAAAAAAATAAAATAAAAAGACAGTGTGTGCATAAATGGCCATATAGAGCAGCTGTAAGGGGCTTAGAAATGCATTTCAAAAAAAGTATTTTAACAGCGGGAGCATAATAATAACTATGAGTGAAGCAGAATGTTTATTGAACTGGTACTGCCGACTCACATAAAGGTCACCTTTACTGGGACAAGTGTAGTATATATGAGGTACAGGAGACTAATGACAGCAAGACTCCATTCTCTTCTGACTAGGTCAGTTCATGCTGGATAGTAAACAAGCTTGTTTACCAACAATATTTTAGAATATCTAGGCCTGCAAAGTAAAACCTTTTTGTTTTTCAGTACTTTATTTTCCAGCTGTAACACTTTTTAAAATCACTTTGCGTCGATTCAGTGGAATATTTGACATCACTAGAAGCTGTGACTTGAGTGTCACAATGTGTCAGTGTGAAGCAGCAATCTGTTAGCCACTTCACAACTTTGTTTGTATTTGTTACATGCAAACACTGCTGGACTAGTTTTCCATCTTTTTCATCTCAAGGCACAGTGAGCCTGGCGCTAAAATGTTTGACACCAGCACACACACTGCACCCAGCACCTGCCACCAACGGTGCATTTCACATTAATTAGGTTGTAACATAATCATGAAAGCTGTACAAAATGTTTGGCGGTGGCTCCTTGAAGTCAGAACTCACTAATCTTTTCTTCCACTGCGTTTACCAGATGAATGTCATACTGCGTCACCAGAGTTATCGACATTCCGTTTCGTCCTTAAAAAAAAAAAAATGGAAAGTGTCACGGTTTAGTCATATCAGCAAAATACCACTATCCAGCTTTAAACAGGTATGTACTATGTAAGACACTATGGGGGGGGGGGGGGGGGGGGGGGGGGATTCATAAAAGTCATTTCTGAGTTCTAGAAGTGGTCCAGGCACCATGGCAACCATTGTAATGCTCCTGCTGATTAGATCACTAAGAAATTTGCCCACAAATTGACCAACTGTTTTTTTTTTTACGTGGCAGCTGGCAGAACAGAAGAACTTAGTTATTTACCACGGTTCTGTGACTGTTGATTCCACCCCAGTTTGTGTGAATTACAAGGATTATACATACACAGAGGGGGGTTGCACAGCATCATTTTTTTTTTTTTTTTGTAATAATGTATCAACTATTACTTACTGCATGTTACAATCTCTACATCTTCCATATCTATTCCATGCTAGTGGCGTGTTGCATAGCATGTTATATATAATTCACATTCTTTTTAACTAGGCCAATAATTTGTCCAGTAAACCAACATTAACTGTTTTCCCGACAGAAGGTCACCTGCTCTGGCCGTGCGGCCCACTCGGTGGATGTAGATCTTGGGAAGCCCAGGAGTGTTGTGGTTGATTACGACTTGGATCGTTGGGATATCCAACCCCCTAGAAAAACATAGAAGAAATAAACAACATAAAAATCCTACACAAGATCAGAACCAACCCAGATACAGAAAAGGAAAGAACTTAACACCTCCATCTTACAGAATGGCCCAGCATTGCATGTTTTTTAAATTCTTGTTTTAAAGTATTCATTGGGTACTCTCTGCTGCCCCAAGCATTCAATGGGTACTCTCTGCTTCCCCAAGCATTCAATGGGTACTCTCTGCTTCCCCAAGCATTCAATGGGTACTCTCTGCTGCCCCAAGCATTCAATGGGTACTCTCTGCTGCCCTAAATATTCAATGGGTACTCTCTGCTGCCCTAAATATTCATTGGGTACTCTCTGCTGCCCTAAGTATTCAATGGGTACTCTCTGCTGCCCTAAATATTCAATGGGTACTCTCTGCTGCCCCAAGCATTCAATGGGTACTCTCTGCTGCCCCAAGCATTCAATGGGTACTCTCTGCTGCCCTAAATATTCAATGGGTACTCTCTGCTGCCCTAAGTATTCAATGGGTACTCTCTGCTGCCCTAAATATTCAATGGGTACTCTCTGCTGCCCCAAGCATTCAATGGGTACTCTCTGCTGCCCCAAGCATTCAATGGGTACTCTCTGCTGCCCCAAGCATTCATTGGGTACTCTCTGCTGCCCCAAGCATTCAATGGGTACTCTCTGCTGCCCTAAATATTCAATGGGTACTCTCTGCTGCCCTAAATATTCAATGGGTACTCTCTGCTGCCCTAAGTATTCAATGGGTACTCTCTGCTGCCCTAAGTATTCAATGGGTACTCTCTGCTGCCCTAAGTATTCAATGGGCACTCTCTGCTGCCCTAAGTATTCAATGGGTACTCTCTGCTGCCCTAAGTATTCAATGGGTACTCTCTGCTGCCCCAAGCATTCAATGGGTACTCTCTGCTGCCCTAAATATTCAATGGGTACTCTCTGCTGCCCTAAGTATTCAATGGGTACTCTCTGCTGCCCTAAGTATTCAATGGGTACTCTCTGCTGCCCTAAGTATTCAATGGGTACTCTCTGCTGCCCTAAGTATTCATTGGGTACTCTCTGCTGCCCCAAGTATTCATTGGGTACTCTCTGCTGCCCTAAGTATTCATTGGGTACTCTCTGCTGCCCTAAGTATTCATTGGGTACTCTCTGCTGCCCTAAATATTCAATGGGTACTCTCTGCTGCCCAAAGTATTCAATGGGTACTCTCTGCTGCCCTAAGTATTCAATGGGTACTCTCTGCTGCCCTAAGTATTCAATGGGTACTCTCTGCTGCCCTAAGTATTCAATGGGTACTCTCTGCTGCCCTAAGTATTCATTGGGTACTCTCTGCTGCCCCAAGTATTCAATGGGTACTCTCTGCTGCCCTAAGTATTCATTGGGTACTCTCTGCTGCCCTAAATATTCAATGGGTACTCTCTGCTGCCCTAAGTATTCAATGGGTACTCTCTGCTGCCCTAAGTATTCAATGGGTACTCTCTGCTGCCCTAAGTATTCAATGGGTACTCTCTGCTGCCCTAAGTATTCAATGGGTACTCTCTGCTGCCCTAAGTATTCAATGGTGTTGCACATATGCCTACAATTGGGTACTCTCTGCTGCCCTAAGTATTCACTGGGTACTCTCTGCTGCCCTAAGTATTCATTGGGTACTCTCTGCTGCCCTAAGTATTCATTGGGTACTCTCTGCTGCCCCAAGCATTCACTGGGTACTCTCTGCTGCCCCAAGCATTCAATGGGTACTCTCTGCTGCCCCAAGCATTCAATGGGTACTCTCTGCTGCCCCAAGCATTCAATGGGTACTCTCTGCTGCCCCAAGCATTCAATGGGTACTCTCTGCTGCCCCAAGCATTCAATGGGTACTCTCTGCTGCCCCAAGCATTCAATGGGTACTCTCTGCTGCCCTAAGTATTCAATGGGTACTCTCTGCTGCTCTAAGTATTCAATGGGTACTCTTCTGCTGCCCTATGTATTCAATGGCTACTCTTCTGCTGCCCTAAATATTCAATGGCTACTCTTCTGCTGCCCTAAATATTCAATGGGTATTCTTCTGCTGCCCTAAATATTCAATGGGTACTCTTCTGCTGCCCTAAGTATTCAATGGGTACTCTTCTGCTGCCCTAAATATTCAATGGGTACTCTTCTGCTGCCCTAAGTATTAAATGGGTACTCTTCTGCTGCCCTAAGTATTCAATGGGTACTCTCTGCTGCCCTAAGTACCTGGATTTCTATAATGCCAGACATTATGCATATTTTAAGGTCTGTTCTCTTAATAGTGAATTGAATGGCAAAAAAAGTGCTTTGATTAGGGGGTTAGAATGACAGATCAATTGTAGAATGATTTGAATTCAGGTATTAATGCCTTATTTTTACAGCACACCACAATAATTGAGCGCATGGAGCCCTTTGGAAACAATGTGTGTGACATCTCACACACCAAGCAAGAGAATGTTAACTTCCATTCTACAGAGCTAACACAAGAATAAAGCCATCCCTCTTAGAACATAATTCTGTAGCGGAGTATGTCAGGGGAAGAATGAATGGTCCTTTTATACCTGGCAGCGACATCAGTCGCAATGAGAATCTTGAAGATGCTGGATTTGAACTTGGAAAGGGCAGCGAATCTTTGCTTCTGGAAGGAGGTAAAAAAAAAACATACATGGTGTTAGCGGTTCATTATCACAGAGTCGGAAATTCTCTGCAGGTGAGACAGCTGACATGAGATCCAAGTCGGGCGAAATCAAATATAATTAAATTGTGGTATGAACTGACCTGTAGGTGATGTTTTAAAGGTGAGTGACTAATGCAGATTAATTAAAGTGTAGCTACAAGCAAAAAAAAAAATAGCGATCACCATTGTAACGTGAGTGTTTCCCTTTCCATCTCCCTAGCAAGTTAACTTAACAATGTGTTTCTCAGACCTGTTCCCTTTAGTCACTTAAAACATTTCAGATGTCTAAAATACCACTCAACTCAAAATGACATTTTAGTCAAAAGACTATGACTAATACTAAATCAACTATACTCTGTTTGGTCTTGACAGCCTGTTCTCCAGGTTTAATTATTATGAGCTATTGTTATGATATTTAGTCACATGTCTATGTGATGTGACTGCATCCTCTAACCTAAGGAGTTCAATTGTTAGGCTTTAAAAATCAATTAAGCAGTGTTTTCTGGAAAATGGATGTGACCGCTTTAAATTTTAAATGTGCAGAATAAAGGGGGGCTTCGCCCCCCCCCTTCTGCTCTATAAACCGTGCTGCAGGTTTTAGGCTGCGATGCACGATAGTACCAGTCGGGTAGCGTCTAGTTGTATTTGACTTCAGCCATGGAATTACTTTTTATGCTCCAGTACTTGGTGGAGAAGTCATATCGCGAGTGATAAAACAGTGTATATTTGTACATTTTGCTCTGTGTGTTATGTTTCTGATGTTTTTTATTGTTTTACATAAGGGAGGGGTGTATTTAAGGGGTGTTAATGCCCTATTTGTAATTAGCCTATGAGGAAGCGTCTGGAAAGGTGCGAAATGCGTGCGGCTTTCTTTATACCACCAGGGGATTTAGTGTTTGTCCTTATTTGGTAAATTAGGTAATTTTAAGTCACCGTGGTTGAGGACCACTAAACTTTTTTTTCGTTTTTTTTTTTTTTCTTTCGTGTCTTTCAACACGGACTCAATAATTAACTTAAAACTTATTTATTTTTAGGCAGCTGACTGTATACTTTGATTCATGAAGTCCCCGGCCCCTCCTACTTTCATTTCGGACAACCTTTTTCTCAGTTGTGGAACCAAGGGGCCAAATGTGGCATCCGCATTGCATTTCTGACACGCCCCGTGTGGGGAATGCAATTCTGTCTGATGCCCGACTGTGGCTTTAAAACCAAAGCAGAATTTGGAATCAGTTCACTTAAGTTAATTAAGAGTTGAAAAACACGGAGACAAAAAATAAAGTTTCGTTGTCCTTTCAATCAAGGGATCCTTCGGTGTGATAAAGTTAAAGCAGTTTCAAAAAAACATCTCTCCTCCGTTTGGATTTACAGACTTCTTGGAGATCTGTACCTGCTTCATCATGGAGTGCAAAGCCACGGAAGGAAAGTTGAATTGACGGAGCATCATATTTAGAATCTGGCAGTTCCTGCAGAGATTAAAACACCAGAGATCAAGCAGAAGCCCCGACACATTACATTGCCCCCCAAAAAAAGGCATCTCAGCCAACATACACTCACTACTCTTGGGTGCATCACTGATCACCTTCTTACTCCTCTCACCTAATAAGTTTCACCCTATACTACATGCTCTTTATTTTACTGCCAGACTATTGGACATCTGATCGTTTATTCCTTCCTTGCCCTCTCTTTTGTACCCATTTAGTTAATGGACCACATTGGCTCTGGTTGAGTAGATTGTTTGATGAAACACGATTAAGTTCTCACTTGCAGGTGTTGGTGAAGATCATGATAGACCAGTCTTCATGTTCATCGTGGAACTTCTGAATCAGATGCACCAAATACGCATCTTTGACCTTCTCTGGCACCAGTATGTATCTCTGGTCCAATTGCTCGACTGTCCGCACCCTGCAAAGAGTATGGAGAATGAAAGCAGTTCTCAAAACGCATGTAGAGTACCATAAATTGTTCCATTTAGAAAAAGAACATGCCATTACAAAACATTCACCTTAGGGATGGCTAAAACATGGCTGGCTTCTATTAGGATCTGCGTGAGTTATACAACATCAAAATGATATCTTTACTAGTAAGACAGCCATGTAATTGCTGTAGAACCAAGATTTCTTGTAGGCTGCTTATTTAATAACCTCCTTACTCTGAAGTAGCTTCCCAGAAAAAGGGCTTGTTCATGGCAATGGATTTCAGTTCCTGCAAAGTGTCTGTCAAGGTGGCGCTGAAGAGTATTGTCTGGCGCTGGGAAGGGACAGCACCAAGGATCACCTGTAGGTCCTGAGTAAAATCTGTGCAGCCCTGCTCCAGGAGACGATCAGCTTCATCCAATACCTGGGGAGAGACGCGCACACTCAATACAGAGAGAAAGGTAGGGAATCCAGATGGGAATGTCAAACTTTAAACCAATGTAGCCGAGTCCTCCAGTGCAGATCAATGGGGGAATTTGTCCAAATCGGCTACTTTGGCCGATTTTAAAATCCCGTCGCAATTTCATACAGAGAACAACCCAGTGCTTCTGCTTATAGAAATCACAGGTTTAGATTTGTCATGTATTTAAAGAAAGTAAGTACAACAAATGAGACTACATTTTATGTTGCTGGCCTCATATCCTTATCCATTTGGCCACAATCCGAACAGATAAGGCAATGTAGGAACAAAAGAGTGGGCTACAATGTAGCTTAATTCATTTATTCTACAGACAGTCTTTGGTAGTGAGTTGCAAGCCACATCAGCATACAACCTTTCTGTAGGACAACTGTATCAAAAAGTTAAAGGGACACTAAACGGTTTTTTTCACTTATACTTCTAATATAGAAGAACAAGTGAAAAGTTAGTTGCCCCTTGTATGAGGATGAACTGGCGTGTACTTTTGATAGTACATGCCAACTAGGTCCCCCCTGCTGATCCCATGCCAAAACGAGGGTCTCTTGCTGTGCTAGCAGCGAGAGACCCTCACAATCAGCTGTCAGAGCAGGGTGACAACCAGGAACTGCTGTGTCTCGCATGTGAGACACAGCAGGAAGTAAACCCGCGTGTATCTATTAAGATGCACGTCGGGTTTACTTAATTCTACCGGGAAATGTATTGTTTAACCCTTGCTCCCTCACATGCCCACCTGCATTCCGCCGCTCCTTCACATGCCCACCTGCATTCCGCCGCTCCCTCACACGCCCACCTGCATTCCGCCGCTCCCTCACACGCCCACCTGCATTCCGCCGCTCCCTCACACGCCCACCTGCATTCCGCCGCTCCCTCACACGCCCACCTGCATTCCGGCGCTCCCTCACACGCCCACCTGCATTCCGGCGCTCCCTCACACGCCCACCTGCATTCCGCCGCTCCCTCACATGCACACTTGCACTCTGACACATTATGATACACACAGTCATACACACAGTTATGTACAGTAGTGTGGTGGTAGAACTGGGGGTAGTAATGTGGGGATGGTAATCTTATTACATATACAAAAATGTTATATATAGTACTAACCTACCTATCAATCAGTGGCTCCGAGAGGAATAGCGCATCTTTAGTAACAATATGTCCCATGATGCTCAGACAACCTTAAGGCAGCATGAGAATCATGGACGTTTATTCAGAAGATTTTTTCTGGAAAAAACCTTTGTCTGCTAAATCGAGCACATACTATATTTTATATATATATATATATATATAGTTACAAAAAAAAAAACAGACAGGTAAATTGTGCAAACAAACGTTAAACAATAGGTAACCAAAGTAACCAAATATGTTTTGCTAAATGTGTCAAAAAGTACGTAACGTTATCAATAATGTAAAGCTTTACAAGGAGACACTCTGACGAAACTGAGGATTTGATGTGAAATCAGTTATTTTTACCTATTTTGTACAGTGTAAGGTTGTGTATCATATTGCATTTGTATGTACTTTATTACATTTCACAATACATATTTTACTGCTTTGCCAACATACCGTATTATTCTTCCGTCTAGAAAATAAACCATACAAGACTTGATAACCCATGTTTTGGCCTAAATGAAGCATGCAAACAAGTTGTCATTCCTTTCAGCCTGACTGTAAGTGGTCATTAATGCCACTTGGGGGCAGCATTCTCCACTGAATGTTTGCACAAGAATAACTGAATTGGATTGAGGGGCTGAAGTCATCTCTCCCTAGAACACTGTATTCGAATGTTGGAGATTACAATAAAAAGGAATATGAGACTGTGTCACTGACTTTTATACATGATAGAGGTAAAAAGGTGTGCAAAGTGTGGTAGAGGAGAAGGGGGTTCTTCTACCCACTGGTGACAAGAACCACTATTTTTATTCTGTTCAAAAGTTTGAGGTCACTTAGAAACTTAATTTTGAAAGCAAAGCAAATTGTGTACATTAAAACAACATCAAAAGGATGTACATACAGTGTAGACATTGTTAATGTTGTAAATGGCTATTGTACCTAGAAATGGATGATTTTTAATAGAGTACCTCCATAGTCATACAGAGGCCCACTTATCAGCAACCATCACTCCTGCGTGCCAATGGCCCACTGTCTGTGCATATCAGAGTTTATCATTTGAAAAGGCTGATCATTACAAAATCCTTATGCAATTATGTTACCACTGCATCACCACTGCATCAAACTGTCGGATTGATTACATAAAAAAAACTTTCCTTCTCTACACTGGCTGTTGATGGGGATTCTGAACCGACAAATGCCGATGCTCCAGAAACTCAAAGAAACTCGTAAGTCTATTCTTGAGATATAAAGGCTATTACTTCACAAGAAACTGAAGATTTCATACAACGCTGTGTACTACTCCCTTCAAGTACATAAGTGTCTCGGTCGAGATTTAAAAATCATATAATACAAATCACTTTACACTCATAATTGAGCCCAATTTTATTTCCAAACGGCCACTCACGGTTTGGAAATAAAATTGACCTCACTTATTTACATATATCCCAAATATGATCCCCACAAGAATGTAAGTCTTACCAAAAAGCGAATTTTCTTAATGCTGAAGGTGTCTGAACTCCGAATATGGTCTGCCAGACGACCAGGCGTGGCAATCACAACATGAGGCTTTCTGGACAATTCCAAAGCCTGTGCAACCATGTCTTTAAAAGGGCAAAACGGAACATTCATTAGTTACAACACAGAATACAATCTCCCACTATGTACTGGCGCATACTTATCATAATATCAGGTTTAAAAATAAGACAATATATCGGCGCTATAGCAGAAAAAATACATACTCATTCCGCCAACTATTATGCAATCCTTCAAACCCAGGGGCTTGCCCATGACACGGAATTGCTCTGCAATCTGATACGCTAGCTCCCTGTGGGAAACAAAAGTGAATGAGTAAGAGACGTTTTTACGATGAAAACAAAACTTGGAACAAAGATATCAGCTGTATTAATATAGTAATATTTGTTGACTGTAACACAATTAGTATGAATGCAGAATTCAAACATGAGCACACACAAAAAAAAAAAAAAAGAAAGAAAAAAAACAAAAAAAAACTATAGCTTGTGCCTTTTGGTTTTCTGTTAGAAAAATCGGTGATCGGTAACACAGTGGCAGACCCCGTGAGTCCCTGATAAAAAATAAAAAACCTCTGTGTCAGCAGATCGCGTTCCAGCGCTGCATTTCCCACTACTTCTTTGAATTACAGCTCCGTTGATGTGAATGTCTTCGGGAGCGCTTTTGTGACCTATTCATCTACTGTTTTGTGAGTTTTCTCTGTGCTGGGGGCCAGTATTTGTTGTATGCATACTGGTCCTGCACATGTATATATATATTTTTGTTTCAGAATACTATTAAAGGTGTTTTTACGGATTTTTCAAGCCTCACCTGATGTGACTGTCACTCACGTATGTTTGTGAGCGCATCTACTTATAATTTTCAATTACACTTTTAAAGTGTGGCATTATTGCACTATAGTGTTATGTGTTTTATTTAAAGGTACCTATCTTTTGCGCCAGTCTGCTTTTTGTTCTCGCTATTGTATTTGAGCATTTCGGAGTGCTCCAGAAGGCTGCAGTTTGTGTGGTACCGCAAGTATTATTTTATTTGTTTAAATTTCTGCACAAAGGTTCATTTGATACAAATCACTCTCAGTTTGCACTAAAAATTGTAGTGGGTTTGTAAAGGATGGAGTATAACATCCTAGCGTCACAAAGGGGTTAAACATGATAGAGAACTGAAGGCAACGGAGACTGGGATTCCAAACTTAACGCCAAAGTAGTTGCATAGAGTAGCGAAAAGTCCCCACCCACTGTGTATCAACCCCCAAGCGTTATTATTTCAATTTTGCATTCATTGTGCAATCGGGTTCTTAGAGGAGGAAAGGAAAGCAAGTATGCTGTATGTATTAACCGGATGTGGGTTATCATCTCCTTCTTTTGAATTATTTGCAAGCAGCTTCTGGTTACCCCAGGTTACTCTCTTCAAGACTGGTAGCTGGATGCTTGATGTCACTAGCTCACGCTTATCTTTCGATTTATAGTAGGAGGGAACAGGCAGACAGTGTTATGCAAAGCTCTACAATTAGGCAAGTCGAGGGTTAACATCTGCAAATGGACTGAATATAAATCCCTTTCAAGCTCCACCATGTAACACCCCAGTCAAGGCCCAACGGTAAAATGCATAGGATGGGAGAAGCAAACCGGAGCACTGCATGAGGAACACCAGCAATGCAAGTTGAGGTTGGCACCGTTCAGGACTGTGAGGATAAGTCACTATCAGATAAGCTATATGTTGTTTGCTTACAAATTACAAAGTCTCCACAGATCATATTGTTACTGAGCTATATCAGTCTTTTTGTTTTGACTAGAGTTTTTCATTTATCCAATTCCTGCATTTGACAGAGAAAATATTTGTCGATCAGTATAGGGTATACTTGTAAAAAAAAATAAAACGTTTTATTTCTATTTGGGAAATTACACTCTACAATATGATTGTATTAACCAATTTAGCATTGGTGGACATTATGTTTATGGAAAGTTCACACATCCTATGTATCCTAGCTGCTACGGTGGTAGCAAAAGATCTGTGGATTGTGCATTTTTATGTATTATTCACGTGATGTTGCATGTCTTTTGCACATATTTTGTAGACTTTCTTTGTGTCTTTCGTTTTTGTGTGTAAAGTGAGCCTCTTGTGTCGGTACAGCTGTGGTTTCACGCGAAACGCGTTAGGTTGCCTTCCCCGTGGACTCTATCATCCATGGATTTATCCTACTCTGTTTGTTTTGGACACATTTTTACTTTTCATTATTAAAGCATCTTATTGATTTATCGTCCGGTGAGTGGAGTGCACAGTTTTCTCCTTACCCATCCTCCGTGCACACTTGTTTGCAGTGTTTGGACCCGGTACAGCTGTCTTTACTCTATATAGGTGGTGCTTTAGTGTTTTTTTTCTTCTACTGAGTTCTTATACGAGCCAGTAAATAAATAAAGGGCCATAAAAACAGTTACTATTTTAAATTAAAGAAAAACAAATACATCAAGTTTGTGAAAGGCACTGCTAAAAAAAATAGACTAAAACCGTGGAAGTTATCCTAGAAGTCATGTCAAAATGCACATACCGAGTTGGTGTGATCACCAAGCAAAATATTCCAAAGGGGTCCTCGGAGAGCTTCTGTAGGATGGGCAACACAAAGGCAGCAGTCTTTCCACTGCCAGTTTTGGCACAGCCCATACAGTCCCGGCCTACAGAGGCAAAAATATTATCAGTATATTTACATTGAGTATTAAACATTATTTTTTTTCTTCAGACCAATGCATGCCCAAAGGAGCTCGGACACCCATTCTGCATGAAGATAGACAGTAGGATCCTGAAAAATTTCAATCTAAATTATTTCCACTTATAGAGTGAAAAATGTTAGATACAATTTAACTATATCACTTATTATTATAGGTATAGATATAATATTTTAATCATTTGGAACAATTTGTAAAACATTTTTTTTTTTTTTTTAGAAAATATGCATGCATAGCTCAAAAGTTCATACTTTACCACAGACCTCTATACATGTTTTAAAACTTTAGGAGATAAACCAAATTAGAACCAGGCAAATGGAACTTCTACAGCATTCTATTCACAAACGTTAGAATACAGCAAGAGGAATTTTAGTTAAAACTCCCTGGCTTCCTAGATTTTTTTGAGATTTGCTTTAATATAATTTGTTACATTGTATATAGAAGTTTATGGAATTTCAGTAGTATTTATTAACTCAACTGTATAGTGAGTTGTTCATGACATAAGTAACACCCTACATAAGAACTAGTTGACTACGCTATAAAAAGAAGTTAGCGACAGTTCCTGTATATTATACTCATTCCTCTCCTTTCAAGAAAACCAATACACTTAGCACTTTTACACTAGGATTGTGGCTGATCGGCGATGTTAAATAGTAAGGAAAGCAGCAATATTGAGGTTTTGAGAATCAAGTTGCTCTGGACTACAGCTAGTACCGGTAAAACTAAACCACTTAAATGCCTAGAAGATTCATAAGAATTTTAACCCATAACAGCTGGTGGTACAACAGGGTATTCAACACTATAATAGTAACGATGTATCTTTCGGCATGCCAGTTTCATACATAGAAACATAGAATGTGTCGGCAGATAAGAACCATTCGGTCCATCTAGTCTGCCCAATTTTCTAAATACTTTTATTAGTCCCCCGTTCCCGGTCTTATAGCTAGGATAGCCTTGTGTCTATCCCACGCATGCTTAAACTCCTTGACTGTGTTTACCTCTACCACTTCCACTGGAAGGCTATGCCATACATCCACTACCCTCTCAGTAAAGTAATATTTCCTAATATTACTTTTAAATCGTTGCCCCTCTAATTTTAGACTATGTCGTCTAGTTGTGGTAATTTTTCTTCTTTTAAATACACTCTCTTCCTTTACTGTGTTGATTCCGGTACATCTTGTTCCAACTTCTTACCGTCCATTATGGCCGGAATGCAGTTTTCCTGTACAGGGCTCGGTTTGCAGATCCCCAGCTGCCTGCATTGTTCAATGAGCCAAGAAGAGAGTCCAAGCTTCGCAAAACCGTCCATCCCTGCACACGTGAAACGCACTGACAGCACTTCCGGCGCACACCAACGCATCATAGCGAGACCGATTCTCTATTGGTCATGCTCACCGGACTACATTTCCCGACTGACCGTGTGGAAGAACGGCGGAAAGGAAGAGGCGTACGGAGGCGGAAATGGGCCAGATAGACCGGGTGACGTGTCTGGTGTAGACTGAGATGGCTGCTCAGGGTGAAGTGGATGAGTTGTTTGATGTAAAAAATTCCTTCTATATCGGCAGCTATCAGCAAAGCATTAATGAGGCACAGAGGGTGAAGGTAAGGAGGAAGTAAAGGCATAGTAATACAGAGATTATATGTTGGCATGGAAAGATCAGCAAAGGGAGTGATATCAGGGTCAGGGAAGAAAAGACTTCTATCGCTGTTATATAATGTTTACTGAGACTAAGAATAGTTGGATAAAACAAATGAGAGAAACCTTTATATATAAAATGATCTGTCAGACAGCTTAAACAGAAAAAAAGATAATAAAACAGTGATCTCCCTGGGAAAGGACAATGTCCACTGCTGAAAGGGTCCAACTGTCATTGCCACTTACTAGACATTAATTGGGGGGGGGGGGGGGGGGGGGCACAACAATCTTTAGAAGGCCCTGTGCTGTGTATAAAATAATTAGAGGCTGTAGGATTCAGTCTGCCCCTTAGCTGGAAAACAAATTACGTTCCCACATAGATGTGTAAAGTTCATAAGATACTTTTTCTCCATGTGTTATATGCAATTAAAAAAATATATATCGTAATACTGTTTATAATTGTATGTAATAAAATAAAGAATTTGAACTTACATTTATGCACTCCAATAGGGAAACTGTTTCCAGCTTTTAATACATAAAACAGTTAAAAATAATTCCCACTCACATTTAGTAGCTTCCATTGTACCCGCTGTGCAGTGTTGCACCATATAACAGATAGTGACTTTGAGACTGCGGTATACCGGGCACTTGCGCTGAGGCTAACACTATAGTCTTGGTGGACACCATTGATGCCCCCGCCTAAAGGCAGTCACATTTCTAGGCATGGTAGTCAATAAAACCTGAACATTTCCTAAGATGATGCAAGTGTGTGTTCCAGTGATAAATAGTAGGCACAAATGTTTTGTGAATGGTGTCTGAGCTGAAGTCAAACCACAGACAGACCGTGGTTGGATGGCCTTCTCTATTTTGTTTTTCATGAGCCTATCCGATCAGCTTTGATATGCATGGCAAAGCTCCTCTGATTGAGGAACACAGCCACCACGACTTACATGTCAGTTAAACAGCTGGCATTTGTGCCAGTATGTCCTGTGCCAGGTATAATCTCAAAAAGGTTCATTGTTTCTGTATAATTTAACATGAAGGGCAATTGCATATGACTGTTGTGCACGGGTGACTTAAAGCTGGTTTCTGTATTTCAGCCATCAAGCCCAGAGAAAGAGGTGGAAAGGGATGTATTCCTCTACAGAGCATATATTGCACAGGTGAGATGTGGGTGTAATTATAAGAATGCAATGGATCGTACAACCTGTTGCTGTTTTCTGTTATTTAACTGGAAAAAAAATGTATGTCACGTGCATCAGATCTGCTACATATCTTGATATCTGTTTTTGCTGTCACTTTTTTCAGAAGAAATATGGAGTTGTTCTGGATGAAATCCGCCCTAATGCGAACTCTGAGTTGCAGGCTGTCCGAATGTTTGCAGAATATCTCTCAAACGAAGGCAGAAGGTGTGTGGTTTTATTATCATTGCCACCAAACATAACAATAATAGTATATATTGGTATATTCACAAACTTAGTATGTGTGTTTACCCGATCACAGAGTTTACCATTGAACTAAGGAGTCAAATCCTGGCTCTATCCACTTGAGACATTGTCAAAAATTAAAAAGTCTGCAAATATTTGATAAGCCCTGGACTCTAGACCCCTGCCAGTACATTCCATTAGTCCTCCTGGCAGCAAATACAATGAATAGCATGCAAGAACAAATTACTTTATGTTCATCAGCCTCTTGCGTCTTACAGGGATGCTGTGGTCTCCGAGCTAGACAAAAAAATGTCGAAAAGTCTTGATGTCACCAACACCACATTCCTGTTAATGGCGGCCTCCATTTATTTCCATGACGACAATACTGATGCTGCACTACGAGCTCTTCATCAAGGCGACAGCTTGGAATGGTATGTTTGGATTTCATACATGTAACAAGCTTTAGGTTTATGACTTGCAGCTTCGTGCAAAGGAAACTATAATCGTTGGCAGAGAGGCGGGGGCGTTCCCTGTTAAGATGTATAATCAGGGGTACTTGGTGAATCCTTTGTAGGTTTTTAAACCTGATTTGAAGAAGTTTATTTGGAAAATGTGTTCTATAACTTTTATTAGATTGGTTAAAATGCGGCACGTATACACTTATATCTGTGTAAATTGTGACTTAAACCCTAGCACCCTAAAAGTGGTATACCATTTTTAATACCTTTTTCCTGTAACACTTTGTGTTACCCTTTTCCTGTAGCACTTTGTGTTACCTTTTAACTGTAGCACTTTGTGTTACCTTTTAACTGTAGCACTTTGTGTTACCTTTTTCCTGTAGCACTTTGTATTACCCTTTTCCTGTAGCACTTTGTATTACCCTTTTCCTGTAGCACTTTGTATTACCCTTTTCCTGTAGCACTTTTATGGTGCTAGGGTTTGTCACAATTTACACAGATATTAGTGTACACATGCCGCATAGTGCTATTTTTACCAGTATAAAAAAAAAGGTAAGTTTCAAAGATATAGAACCCAATTCCTGAATATATATGCACGTTACTACTTGTAAGGGCTCTGTCCTCCTTTTCTTGTAGTAATCTATATGCATAGATTAGTCGTGCTGTATTGTGTATAGATGTTTGTGTCTCTGTGTTCCATGTGACCCTTATTCTGTATCACAGTTCTATCGCCTGACAGAATATAGTTTATTGCCTCTCGGTGTGTGCATGTTTCAGTGTTGCTAAATATGCTGCTGTCTGCCCATTTCATATCTTTTTTTTCTCGGTTGTCAGACACATGACTTAATACTATGGGCTTCATCCATGAAAGAGAGAATTCAGCTGAAATGGAGAATTTTTCCATCTCTGCTACTTTGAAATTTTTAATTCCCCTGCATTTCCCTCTTCCTTGAATAAAGTCCCGTCTCTGCAAGATCTAAGGGTATTGAGATGGGAAGCTCAAACTTTAGACCAATGTAGCTTAATAAGATAATTTTTCCAGCTCTGCTGCTTTGGCCTTAAGTTTGACATTCCCATCCCAATTCCCTGCAGTCCTCTCTCTTATTGAGTAGACCCTCTCGTGTATTTCTTTTTAATACATCTAATGTTCCATCTCCATTTACAGCATGGCCACAAAAATCCAAGTCCTGCTGAAACTTGATCGGCTTGATCTAGCCAGGTAAGAATATCTGTGTATGCTTACTAGCCTTAATGGTTTATTCCATGTTTACTCTGGGCCAGTCAATATGGGGTAAAGAAACAGGACATTAAATCCTACCATTTTAGATCAATATTAAAAGGGACTAGTCTCCCTGGATTAAAAAGATCACTTTTATTCAGAAGTGAGTCTCACATTAAAGTTCATAAAAAAAATAATAATTGTAAAGTATAGTGTAAATAAAACTAAATTAGAGATTCCCCCCCAAATAAAACAGTTTTACATCATCAAAATAGTGATAAAAGATGTGGGATATGAGTATTTACAAAGTAGTAAAAATATACTAATTCCTTCCAACTGGCCACATATACAAAAGCCCTAGACGAAGCGCCAGGACAGGCGCAAAACACGACCGCAACTTGGAACAAGGTTCCTGGTTTTTTTTCCCACATATATACAAATGACCAAAGATAATGGGGTTTTGAAGAAAAAAAAAAAAAAAATACTGGGTGCGGTTGGACAGGGCTTAGAGCAGGGGTGTCCAAGTTTATTCTGCAAAGGGCCACTTCGCTAGAAATGTATGCGTGCGTGGGCCGCATTCATTTTTCATTCATTCAGAGAATAATATATATAATTATATACATGTGTGTGTGTGTGTGTGTATGTAAATATATATATATATATATATATATTTTACACTAATGTGTAGTGGTCACATTAACTACAAACACACACATGCATACACAGTCACACTTACCCCCCCTTCCCACACACACAGTCACAATTACCCCACACACACATACTCACATACATACACTTAACCCCCACACACATCCACATTTATACGCACACTCGCATACATACACTTACCCCACACACACACACATTGACACACACTCACATACACACATACACTTACCTCCACACACATACACATTTATGCAGACACTCACAAACATACATACACTTAACCCCAACACACATCCACATTTATACACACACTCACATACATACACTTACCCCACTCACACACATACACATTTACACACACACTCACATACATACAGTTAACCCCCACACACACACTCACATACATACATACATACATACATACACTTACCCCATGCACACACTCACATACACTTACCCCACACACTAATACACATTTTTACACACACACTCACATACATACATACATACACTTAACCCACACACACATTGATACACACACTCACATACATACATACATACATACACTTAACCCACACACACATTGATACACACACTCACATACATACATACATACACTTATTTATACGCACACTCACATACATACTTACCCCACTCACACACACACACACATTTATACACACACACTCACATACATACAGTTACCCCACACACACACACTCACATACATACATACATACATACATACACTTAACCCACACACACATTGATACACACACTCACATACATACATACACTTACCCCCACACATTAATACACATATACACACACTCACATACATACATACATACATACACTTAACCCACACACACATTGATACACACACTCACATACATACATACATACATACACTTAACCCACACACACATTGATACACACACTCACATACATACATACACTTACCCCCACACACTAATACACATATACACACACACTCACATACATACATACACTTAACCCACACACACATTGATATACACTTACCCCCACACATTAATACACATATACACACACACTTACATACATACATACACTTAACCCACACACACATTGATACACACACTTACATACATACATACATACAAACATACATACACTTAACCCACACACACATTGATACACACACTCACATACATACATACACTTACCCCCACACACTAATACACATATACACACACACTCACATACATACATACATACATACACTTAACCCACACACACATTGATACACACACTCACATACATACATACACTTACCCCCACACACGTGGCTGTAGAGGTTGTGGGCTCACAGTGCGCTTCTTCCCTCCCTCTGACCCTTGCGCATTGACCTCACGCGCAGGGTAGAGGAGGGGATTTGTGCACTAGAGCACTGCTGCAGCACACCGCACGGGAAGCTGTATCGGGGAACGAAGTTCCCTACACAGAGCGTGTAGGGAACTTTGTTCCCCGACACAGCTTCTCGTGTGGTGTGCAGTTCGAGGTGCGGCTACCAGAGCAGAGCTCCGGCGGGCCGCATTTGGCCCGCGGGCCGCACGTTGGACACCTCTGGCTTAGAGGGACAATGTAGAGGAAAAAGAAACTCCTCTAAACCAGATAAACTGATACTGTATAAAGAAATAATTAGCAAATAGATCTTGGTAGCAAAAGAGTAACAAGGGTCTAAGTGTAAAGGAAGAGAAGACGGACTAAGATTAAGTAAAGAAAATTTCGATCGTTGAGGTGTCTAGTTGTATATTAATAAGAGTGATTGGATGAATGAGTGTGAATGAAGAATCTTCACGTAAATCAGACATCTAATAAATAGGGGGGGGGGGGGAATAGCCTGGAAAGGACGATTCCCAGTAAGGATGGGTAGGGGTAACCCGGAACTCCTATGGAGATCTAGGCTTCCCCCTGAAACTGCAGTCTATACTTGAGAGGGAGTTGGCTAGATGATAAGTCCAATAGGTAGAGGTGGTTTTAATATAGGAGTTTCCAAGAGAAACAGTTAAACATTGACTTTTAGAAGACCCCTCCCCTTTTTTTTTTCTATAGTCAATCTGGAATTTATCTCCCCCCCCCCCCCCCCCCACCTCTGCGCAGCCAGAAGAAAAGCCTCACATTGGATGTCCTTTGAGCTGTTAATAATAGATGTAAAATGTATTATTCTGAGTGTGAATGTTAACCATTTTTGTAATAACGTACTTAATTACTTTACTTTTAATTAATTAAAAAAATGTAAAAATAAAAAAAAATGGGATTTTGTAAGTTGCCAATTTATACTGAGGCCCTTACTAATTACCGTATTTATCGGCGTATAACACGCGCCGGCGTATAACACGCGCCGGCGTATAACACGCACCTCATTTTAAGAAGGAAATTTCAGGAAAAAAAACTTAAATTTCAAATAAAGAACTTTGAAGCCCAATATGCCATTTTAATATGCCAGGATATTGCCCCCAATATGCCATTTAATATGCCAGCATATTGCCCCATTTATGCCATTTAATATGCCAGGATTTTGCCCACAATATGCCATTTAATATGCCAGGATTTTGCCCCCAATATGCCATTTAATATGCCAGGATTTGCCCCCAATATGCCATTTAATATGCCAGGATATTGCCCCTTAGTATGCTCGTTATGCCACCCTCCTCCCCCCCTTCCCCAGACCCCAGTACTTACCTCTTTCCTGCTCCGTCTCCCGGTGCTCTGAAGGTCCGTGGCTGTGAGGGAAGCGTTGTGAGCTCCCCTCCAGCAGCGCAGAACAATAAAGTTTGTTTAAAAAAAAAAACACACACACTTTGTTGACCGCGCGGCTGGAGGGGAGCTCACAACGCTTCCCTCACAATCACGCACCTTCAGAGCACCGGGGGACAGAGCAGGAACGAGGTAAGTTTTAGATTTTTTTTTTCCCAGCCATCGATAATGTTCCCAGTATAACACGCACACATCATTTGCCCCCTATTTTCAGGGAGAAAAGGTGCGTGTTATACGCCAATAAATACGGTATATTGATGTGCTTATGTTTCCAGACATTTAGTTACATATTTTGTAATTATTACAAATAAAGTCTTATAAAAATAAAATTTTTGCTTCGCTATATAATGTATCTGTTAACGTACTGATTAACTGGTATATGGTGTCCACTGGGTCTAAAAGAGCATATTCTAGCTGTACCACAATTACCAGATAACCTTAAATTCCTTCTTTCTCTGTTTTTTTGTTTTTTCCCCTAATACATATTTTTTTTTTTTTTTTTTAGGAAAGAACTAAAGAAGATGGTGGACTTGGATGAAGATGCAACATTAACACAGTTAGCAACAGCTTGGGTTAACATCGCAATTGTAAGGATTATCACAATGGGGGAAAGTAGATGTTTGGTGAAGTATGATTAGCTCAGATGTCTGATGCGTTGGGGTCTATTCACTAAAAAGTGAGTTGCAGGTGAGATGAGCTCACCAGTATAGCTATATGTTGTGCAGGTTCAAACCTGCAGAGTTCCCCCCGCTAAGAGACCTCTCCAGGATTGTACCTGCACTATGTATAGCTAAATTAGTGAGATTAAATATTCATCTCTCCTCAACTCACCTTTTATAGCAAATAGACACAATTGTGTGCATCTGTGTTTTTGATCCTTTCATTTATGGTGAGCACAGATTTTACCCTGTGTGTGGGTAAATATTTTACTACATATCTCTTTGTAGCTATGGAAGGCTGTAATTGGAACCTTTATTGCATGTACTTGTTAGTGACAATCATTAATCCATAGAAACTGGGCCACCTGACATTAACTACCGTATTTTCCGGCGTATAAGACGACTGGGCGTATAAGATGACCCCGCAACTTTTGAGAAGATTTTCCTGGGTTAAAGTCGTCTTATACACCGGAAAATAGTATCTATATTTTAACTTTTGAGGTTATAATATAGAGTTTGACACCCTCCTCCCCCCATCCCCAATCCCCAGTACTTACCTACTTTCTGCTCTGTCTCCCGCTGTTAAGCCGGTCCGTGCCTGTGAGGGAAGCGTTGTGCGCTCCCCTTCAGCCGCGCGTTCAATAAAGTTTGTTTTTAAAAAAAAAGAGTTTAAACAAACTTTATTGACCGCGCGGCTGGAGGGGAGCTCACATCCACGGACCGGCTTAACAGCGGGAGAGGAGACAGAGCAGAAAGTAGGTAAGTTAACCCTTAGCACCCGGCGTATAAGACGACCCCCCAACTTTTAAAAAGATTTTCCTGGGTTAAAAAGTCGTCTTATACGCCAGAAAATACGGTACCTGACCAAGTGAGCCTTGTCTTAACTTTACCTGTCTGCCCTACTGGCGATGGCATTATTATGTATGAGTAACATGCCAGTCTATTTGTACAGTGTGCAAACAAATTGCAGGTAACATAATAGGACAATACTGGAACAAAGGCTAAATAGGAGCTTAGATTCTCTTTCATCCTTTTGGGGAGGATAAGGAGAAGAGTTAAAATGGGAGCTTTTACATGGGCAGTACACCGCCTCTGTGGTACTGCATCTCAAATAACTGGAAATCCAGTCTCCATGCACCAAGATTATCTGGATATCCATGAATATTTCATGGACTTAGATGCTCCAAGATGTCTCCTGTGCTTTACATAGTATTGTGTGTCTCATGCCATCCGTGCCAATGTTTATTTCTTCTTCTCTTTCCAAGGGCGGAGACAAACTGCAAGATGCTTTCTACATCTTTCAAGAAATGTCTGAAAAGTACTCTTCCACTCTACTCTTGCTGAATGGCCAAGCGACTTGTTACATGGGTCAGGGCAAGTGGGAGGATGCAGAGGGAGTCTTGCAGGAAGCACTGGACAAGGTATGGCATTCCAGTGCCTTAAATGCCAGATTAAATCGTACATATATGTATCTGTTGAGGCTATACTGTGAGTGTTTATTGGCTGATCCTCTGTATTTATGTAATAGATTAAAATATTTGTTGTATGCACATAAAATGATCCAATTATTGGAACCCTGGGTTCTGGTGTTTTGTTAAATTGTTTCTAATTCTAGTCTAACAATGTAGCAGCATGTACTCTGTCCACAATATACACATATAGGCAGAAAGTGTATCTGCAGTAAGTTGCGCAGCTTTTATTCACTGTTAGTACAAAAATTAAGCTTCAGAAGCCTAGTTGCTTTCTCAGTGTCCACCTGACACTGTGTCCACCTAGTAGGCCACATATTTTGCTTGCACATTACTAGGCAGCCATATTGTTCAACCATGTCATCTGTACGAATATACACACTAAAAGCAACCATGTAGTGAATATACACATAAAAACCAATCCAGTAGAGAGCAGCCTTACAATGGATCAGTAAAAACAAAGACCTTTAGTAACAGATCCTCCATGTAGAGAAAATACTTACCACATATAGGTAAAATAATTCTGAATATTAGTATTTCTTCCTATGTAAAAATGGTTTTGAATGGTACTTCTTGGAATTATTATTTAAAGGTATCCACACAATCCTTGACCCAGAAAACATAAACTAGTCAGAATTAGGCTGCTGCTTCACTGAACTACCAACAGTTGCTTCTAGTGGTGTCTAGCGCACCAATCGGATTCTGAATCACAGGCCATCTAAGCTTGAAGGATGTGGGAATGAGACTGCTAGGTAAGATGCAAACAGTGACGAAGAATGACAATGAAGTAGGAGGGAGTAGGTGGACACTGAGAAAGCAACTATGGGGGGGGAGCCAGTGCCTCAAATGAGTTACACAAGGTGTTGGCACTCAAGTAGAAGAGGCAGCATATAACATTCCGAAGATTAAGTTGTTCGTTCCAACACATAAAGGTAAGCGTTGGAGAAATCCTTTTAAATGACAAACTTTTATTTTTAGGATTTAATCCCTCTTAAGTGACACTAATCACGTACATTTCTGTTTTCCTCTGCAGGACAGCAGCCATCCAGAAACCTTGATTAACTTTATTGTCCTGACTCAGCACATTGGTAAACCTCCAGAGGTGAGAGACTCCTTATTGGCAATGTGAAAGAAACTGTACATACTCAAAATAACCTGTGTTGTGTGTGCTATTTTTCGATATCCATGAGAGCAGGGTATTTTTGTTTTTATAAAAGCATGAACTAACACTTATATCTAAATATTTCAGATTTATTCAAATAGTTCCGCTCACGTGCTTGAATGAATTTAATCATGAATAAAGTAACATAAAGGTTGAATCCCCTCATTGTCTTATAAATCTAGGTCACCAACCGCTACCTGTCACAGCTAAAGGATGGACACAGAAATAACCCTTTCATAAAGGAATTTCAAGCAAAGGTAATCAGTTTTACATGAAGAAATAAAAGGGCTATACAAGATCTATTGAATGGAGTAATAGGTTATATAGAATTATAATAGAAGATATTGGACATTGTTGTAGGTGGAGCAATAAACTATAGAGTTTCTAAGTTTTTGTATAATTTTGGCTCGTTTGTTCATGGTCGTCTAAAATACCCTTGTGTTAGAGGATCGAAATAATATTTGTAGCTTTTATGTGCCAGACAGACCAATTTAGGAGTCAGACCAGTTACTTTTAGGAGCCAGGTAGAGGGTTCACTGAGTAGAGTAGAATATGTTTTGCACATTCCCATAGAATATTAAAAAAAGCTTTTTGTGTTCCGAGTATTTTGTCCTGTTGCCTGTAATTAACATGTCGCTGATCTTTTAGGAGAATGAATTTGACCGTCTTGTTCTGCAGTATGCATCCAGCTCATGAAGTTGATCAGATTATTGTACATTATCGCATTGGTGGTTCAGGCACGAAGGATGGAGGCCTACTTGGCAAATTCACTCTTCCTTCAATTAATAAATCCTTTCTAAGTTGCACAACAGAAATACAGGGGTGGTAACCATTCAGAAATCCCATTATTGTGTAAAATCTCGCTTTCATTTTTATGTTAAAGCTCTGACGATTAAATCTGCAATTTTAGTACTTTATTAAATGGCCCACCACACTTTCTCTGTCCTTTTTGTGTGTGATTTTTTGTTCTGTCCACATTCCCAATAAACATTGTTATTTCTGATTTTGTGTATTTTAACTCTGTTTTTCATGTACAGGTGTAACCCTTTCTTCTACTGCTCTCTCCCAAGTAGTCGATAGTAGTTAAAAGTAATCGTGATACAGGATCTTTTATTTAAACCAGGTTTCATAAGTTATGATGATGGCGAAAACAGATGTCATGGAGTGATGACTCACTGCGATGACAAATGGAATTAATAACATGACATTTAAAACTGTAAATTACGGATTCTTTTTTTCTTGAAGCCATTTTTTTTTTTTACAGTTTGGACATACTACTAAGCAGAAAAATAAATGTATAGGGTATGTACTTAGAACCAAATAACAACAAAGAGTAAGTACTGTGCAGCTCTTGGTCCAAGCCATCACTGATCCAAAAGGGGTGCAAAGAATGACCGCAGCACTCAGTGTTGCAAGTGAAAACCACACTTTCATTCATACAGATGGTGGATTTGGGGGGGTGCAAACTCATTTGTCAATGTGAACCTACAGCCATACAAACCAACAACAGTGCTCCATTTAAATACCCCACCATGTCCCATCCCCCCTTACTACAGACTGGACCATAATGCAGTGAGGTGCCTAATATCACTAATAAAATCTATTCAATAACTGCCAAACAGGGCAGTACAGAATGTGCAGACATCACACTACGGAGCTGGAACACTGTTAAGCCATTGTCATCTGGACAGGTGAAACCGCTGGATAGACAGCATAGCAGATGCCATGGCACTAATGTGTGGTTAGCAGCAAGAAATATAAACCCCTTGCCTGTGGAGAGAACACAAAAACAACCATGTAACCAGGAGAATGGATAAACCAAACATTTAAAATAGGTTAACATATTAAGAGAAAATCTATGCCTAATAATGTACTGTACAATGCCCTTAGAATATAAAAAAAATCCAGAACCTAAAAAAGAGCAACCTAATAATAAAAACAAGTTCTAGAGAGAACTGCAGGCAAATTCAACCGAAAAATAGTTTTTTGTGTTCAGATGTCTCTTTCACTCTTGCTAAAAAAAACAAGTGCTAGATCTAATGTTATGGTTTTCATGCTGCATATGTTTTAAAACAAGATTCAATAGGGCTTTTCCCTAAAGCTGTCCCGTAACAAAAATCCAGTATTAATAGCAGTGTTAGGAAGATAAGCAAGTTGGAGACAATTATTTATAATTTTATGCATTTCTTTTTGCTTTTAACTTATAGCTCACTTGCTAGCTGTATGAAAGTTCACATCTATATTCTTCCAAAAAAAATTTCACCTTAACAAGGTCTCCTCTGTTGGTAGCATCGATCTGTCTCTGCTAGACTGTCAACACTAACAGATCCCAGTGTCGGCGTACGCCAGTATCATATAAGCTCTGTCTTAACTGAGAAGCAGAGCACAGAGTAAACCCTTGTGTATCTACTGTTCAAGCAGAAGTTAAAAATGACTTCCAATGCCACTTTAAGATAGTGCTGTAATTTAATACAGTGCTGCCAGCAGGTGTCACTGTCTGGAAGGTCTCTTCCTATCCTTAAACAGACAGTCTAGTCGCCAAACTTTGGTGCATGTTGAAGACTAACCTGTGACCTTGCTCTTGTACACAGTAGGATCTCTTAACAGTGCAACACATTGTCTGATGACATCACTAGAGAGACAGGAAATTCCATTCATTTGAATGAAATTATTCTCTGGTTCCTGCAACAACAACAAAAAGGAAATTACTTTTACTCATATAGTGTGGGCAGTCCTGGTTTCTTGCAAACTGCTGTAATTTCACACTTTCATCTAGCTGTAAGTATTTTATATTTTAAGCAATGCAAAATGTAAATCACATTTTAAAGTATTTTGAAAGCACATTAATATGCATTAATATTGGGAAAATGCATTTTGGGCACTAGATAGTGCCTTTAAATAGTGTACAAAGAAAAGTACTGTGTTAGCCGTGGGAAAACCGGAAACGGGTAAAGTAAAAAGGATACCTTTACTGGCTTACTGAGAGTTTGATTGAAAGCCTTCAAGACTAAGTTGCCAGGTCCCTTCCTCAGGCATTAAAAGGACAGTTTGGTGCCCAAAATGCATCTTCCAATTGTTAATGCATATTTAGGTACATTCAAAGTATTTTACAATGCATATTTTGCATTGCTTAAAATATGAAAATCTTACACTTAAATGATTTTGATTACAGGAGTTTGTAAGAAACCAGGACTGCCCCCACTAGCTGAGTAAAAGTCATTTCCTCTTTTTTTTTTTTTGTGTGTGTGTGAATGCAGCAATACCACTGATACATACACCTCAAAGTGTATATATCCCATAGTTTGCCACAGCACCACCTTGCACCCATAGAACTTGCCACAGTACCCAGCCTGCACCCACTAGCCTAGCCAGAGCACCCACAGGTCTAGCCAGAGTACCCATAGATTTAGCTTGGACACCCACCGGTCTAGCCTGAGCACCTTGACTGCACCCACAGGTCTAGCCTGAGCTCCCCGGACTGCACCGACAGGACTAGCCAGAGCACCCAGACTACACCCATAGGATTTCTGACAGCAGGCTGGTTAATGAAGGCTGTAATGAACGGTAGCTCACACAGCCTGCACGGGGTCATGTGAAATTGTGCCGTGACGTCCGTATATTCATGACAAATTCACCCAGGATCTACAGAGCCCGGCTCCATGCCATCTCCCTTCTGTAGATACAGACCACCACCCCCATGTTATCTCCCCCCAGTATATACAGGTCCATGACATCTCCCTCGAATATATACAGACCTCATGACATATTCCCCAGTATCTTGAAAAATGACATCTCTCCCCATGTATATACAGACCCCATGACATCTCCTCCCATGTATATACAGACCCCATGACATCTCCCCCATGTATATACAGACCCCATGACATCTCCCCCCATGTATATACAGACCCCATGACATCTCCCCCCATGTATATACAGACCCCATGACATCTCCCCCATGTATATACAGACCCCATGACATCTCCCCCATGTATATACAGACCCCATGACATCTTCCCCATGTATATACAGACCCCATGACATCTCCCCCCATGTATATACAGACCCCATGACATCTCCCCCATGTATATACAGACCCCATGACATCTCCCCCCATGTATATACAGACCCCATGACATCTCCCCCCATGTATATACGGACCCCATGACATCTCCCCCCATGTATATACAGACCCCATGACATCTCCCCCCATGTATATACAGACCCCGTGACATCTCCCCATGTATATACAGACCCCGTGACATCTCCCCCATGTATATACAGACCCCATGACATCTCCCCCATGTATATACAGACCCCATGACATCTTCCCATGTATATACAGACCCCATGACATCTCCCCCATGTATATACAGACCCCATGACATCTCCCCCCATGTATATACAGACCCCGTGACATCTCCCCATGTATATACAGACCCCGTGACATCTCCCCCATGTATATACAGACCCCATGACATCTCCCCCATGTATATACAGACCCCATGACATCTTCCCATGTATATACAGACCCCATGACTACTCCCTCCATGTATATACAGACCCCATGACATCTCCCCCCATGTATATACAGACCCCATGACTACTCCCCCATGTATATACAGACTCCATGACATCTCCCCCATGTATAAACAGACCCCATGACATCTCCCCCATGTATATACAGACCCCATGACATCTCCCCCCATGTATATACAGACCCATGACTACTCCCCCATGTATATACAGACCCATGACTACTCCCCCATGTATATACAGACCCATGACTACTCCCCCATGTATATACAGACCCCATGATATCTCCCCCTAGTTTATACAGATCCCATGATGTCTCCCCCCAATATATACCGACCCCATGACTACTCCCTCCATGTATATACCGACCCCATGCCATCTCCCCCTTCATATATTCATTTAACCATTGAAGCACATTAAAAGGTACATAAATAACTTGCCACAATAGACTGCACAGTATAAGAAGTTAAGAATGACCAGCAAAGTTGAAAAAAACCCATAACTGGTACTAAGCTCACGGTTACTTAACGTCACAATTTAATTACTCAGAAACTAGAAGTGGATCATCATAAATATTGAAATTGAGCCGGCAAACCGGTCTATTAGAGGCGGTAATGTTCAAAATATATTAAGCTATGCGGAAGTACACCTTTTAATTACAGATGAGAAAACCTGAACAGCCGAACTCTGGATTTGACACCTTATTTTGTGCAATAATATCACACCTTATGCCCTGGGCTTATCCGCAATATATAATTGAAGTCATGTTAATCCTTCCTATTTCTGGTTTTACCTATACAGGTGTTTCAGGACCTTCACACGTGATGAGCCATTTTAATTGTAGGGTGTGATAAGGTATTTAAATTGTGTTTAACCCGTTACAGGTTGTTTTAATGAAGTCTAAACAGCAGGAGTATTCTTTTGGTTTCCAAGGTGACTGCTCCATTTTTAGAACTTTGGCTCAAAATGTAGTTTTAAAAAATCTTGTTTATATATAAATCTATATCTAGGTGATCTTCTGGGTCTTCTTCTTGCACCGTCACCACTGCTGTTCTGCATAGGCTTGAACCCCCTCGGGTGATCACAAGGACTGGATATGGATGCAAGTTCAAGAGTGGAACCGCCATCAGCCACCTCCTCTACATGGATGACATCAAGCTGTATGCCAAGAGTGAATGAGAAATCGACTCGCTGATCCACCTGACACAGATTGGCAGTGACGATATTGGGAAGTCATTCTGGAGAAGTGTGGTCGAATGATAGTAAAAAGAGGGACGGCACTTAAGACTGGTGGGGTGGAACTGCCAGTAGGGCACATAGTAGACATACAGACCAACTACACGTACCTTGGTATCCCACCATCACATGGGAACCATGATGAAGAAGCCAGGAAGACAGCAACATCCAAGTACCACCAAAGGATGAGTGTCACAGTTCTACCCCATTTCCCTAGCTCCTGTATGTTCTATTCAAGTGTACGCCAGCCGGATAAAGGACGGGGGTGAAGTCTGGGGATTGTCAGAGCCACCATCCTGTATGAAACCCAGAGCATCTGGGAATACATCCGTAAGATGACACCCAAATATGAGCTGCTGAGAGTATACTTGAAGCAGCAACAAGCATGGCAGGAAGATCAAATAGAGAAAGTGCCATGGCAAGCCAAGACCCTGCACGGGATGTAACATCGACAGATAGCCGAGGTGGCTCACATTGGGAAATCCCACAAGGGGTTGGAGAGGGCTGGACTTAAAGACAACACTGAGCACCAGATCCATAGAAGCAGGGATCTACCACACCAGACAGGATCCAAGGTGCAGACTGTGTGGAGAGGCCTCTGAGGCAGTCCAACACTTAGTGGTAGGGTGTAAGATTCTCGCAGGAACAGCATACATCGAACGGTGGCTTTGTGTACAGGAACATCTGCACAGTATCATATGGACTAAACCCTCCCAAGTCCAGATGGGAGATTCCACAGAAGGTCATGGAGAACAACAAGGCTAAGATCCTGTGGGACTTCAACATCCAGACGGACAAACAGGTTATAGGCAATCAACCTGACATTGTGGTAGTAGACAAGGACCAGTATGAGTAGCTGGAGAAGGAACAAAAAAGGGTGTGGCCAAAGTGGTCCAGTAGTGATAGGAGCAGTGCTGTATTTACCGCGAGGCATCCTAACCCCCTCGAACCCTAATACTAACATTAACCCCCCGAACCCTAATACTAATACCTAACCCCCTTGGACCCTAATACCAACATTAACCCCTATTAAACATTAATAATACTCACCTTCAGTGAACTATCCCACGATGAAATATACGGCGATGACAGTTTGCACAATGAACTGGCCATTGCACGAGAGTGGACATTGAAGCGGCCATCCCCATGACATTTACCCCCGATATATACAGTCCCCATGCCATCTCCCCACTTCATATACAGACCCCTGTCCCCATGCCATCTTCCCCCAGTATATACAGTCCCCATGCCATCTCCCCACTTCATATACAGACCCCTGTCCCCATGCCATCTTCCCCCAGTATATACAGACCCCATGCCATCTCCCCCTTCATATATTCATTTAACAACAATAGACTGCACAGTATAAGAAGTTAAGAATGACCTGCAAAGTTGAAAAAACCCCATAACTGGTACTAAGCTCACAGTCGCTTAACGTCACAATTTAATTACTTAGAAACTAGAAGTGGATCATCATAAATATTGAAATTGAGCCGGCAAACCAGTTTATTAGAGGCGGTAATGTTCAAAATATATTAAGCTATGCGTAAGTACACCTTTTAATTACAGATGAGAAAACCTGAAGAGCCGAACTCTTGATTTGACACCTTATTTTGTGCAATAATATCACACCTTATGCCCTGGGCTTATCCGCAATATATAATTGAAGTCATGTTCCTCCTTCCTATTTCTGGTTTTACCTATACAGGTGTTTCAGGACCTTCACACGTGATGAGCCATTTTAATTGTAGGGTGGGATAAGGTATTTAAATTGTGTTTAACCCGTTACAGGTTGTTTTAATGAAGTCTAAACAGCAGGAGTATTCTTTTGGTTTCCAAGGTGACTGCTCCATTTTTAGAACTTTGTCTCAAAATTTAGTTTAAAAAAATCTTGTTTATATATACATATATATATATAGGTGTTCTTCTGGGTCTTCTTCTTGCACCGTCCCCACTGCTGTTCTGCATAGGCTTGAATGCACTGAACTAAAAAGGGTGTGGAAGGTGAAGGCCAAAGTGGTCCCAGTAGTGATAGGAGCGCTCGGAGCTGAGATACCTAAGCTAGGAGAGTGACTCCAACAGATTCCAGGACATCATCAGAGCGCTCTGTCCAGAAGAGAGCCGAGCTAGGAACAGCTAAGATACTGCGCAGAACTCTCAAACCTCTCGTAGAGGACCAGTGGTTGAGGAAGACACACATACCACCCATAAGAGAGTGAGAAAAGGTTTATATATATATATATATATATATATATATATATATATATATATATACTTTTCCTTTTTGCAATTTTCCTCAAATGCAACATTAACTTGACTGTTTACATTTGTTAATTTCTTATATGCTATTCATATGCATTATTATGTTTCTTTGGGGATGATAACTCTATGATAATCACTATCCACACATACTAATTAAATCACATTGAGGCTTGCCACTATACCTACAATTAAGTGCAAATGACATTCATGAAACACGTTAGGAGACTGGCATCATAAGGTTGCCTGGTTTTAAACGGATGCTTTGAAGGAACTTGATCAATACAGTTGTATGGCTTTTTATACAAATAATAGCATCACATAGCAGTTTGTCTTCTCTTTTCAAAATTTGGACTGGGGGGGAATGTGATACAAAATCAGAAGTATCTTGATTAAAGCGGGAAATTTGGGGGCATGCACACATTGCTCTCCTCATGAAATATTCCCACTCATATCAGCATACCGTGTATTGCATAGCTGCCAACTGTCCCGTTTTGGCCAGGACAGTCCCGTAAAAACAACATCCGTGCTCAGACACGCCTCCGTAACGTCACATGTGACGTCCAGAGGCAGGACCCTGATTGGTTCTCTGCCACAGTGTTCCTGGATCACAAGGTGATCGGTGGCCAGGAACAAAATCATGACATTTTGGTGCTTGCGTCGTTTGGGACGCAAGCACCATGCGTCACGAACGGGTTAAGTAACCTCTGATCGGACTTTTCTACCTGTCGCATCCTCTTTCACTTCCTGCGTGTCCATTTATTTGTTTCCTGCCTCCCATTCCCTCTAGAAGTGTTTGTGCAGGGTTCTGTGCTTAATACATTGGTCTGTCTCTGTTAGTCTAACTTAGTTTATAATTCTCCTGTATATGCTGTACCAAGCACTCTGTAAATGATGTACTTGATACACAGTGTGATAATAAATGAAGAATAATCAATAATACAACACAAAATAAATATACAAATCAATGAATGAGAAAAACTGAGTACAAATCCAAGTGACAAGTCTAGTGACAACCACTAGACGCAAGACATCCGTTTCACCTTGGCACTGCAGCTGTTTTGGACTACATTTCCCATGATGCTCAGTCATGAGGATAAACTGGTATGTACCTAACATGCCATTTAACCTCTGACCGGCAGCTGACATGTTGTAAAGCAGGCAGGCCAGTCTGGCTGGCCACTGTTTTTTGGACATGGAGGAATACTAGGCACTTAAGAACACCACACTCCCAATTAAAATAGTTGTAATGAAAAAAAAAGTCATCCCATCCCATTCAGCTTTGATCCTCCTGTGGTAATGGGCCATCTTGAATGTGTGATTAATTGCCTGTAACCTTAATGTATTTTCTATCCACCGGTGTGCTTAGAAAAATATCCATTAATGACAGATTAAGGTTGTAATAATTAATCAAACTACTTAAATAAATTATATTTTGGGATTTAATCCAGGTTTGACCACTGGGACCTTGGAATATTTGGTGAGGGCGTGAAGAACACGCCAAGAGTACGAACCAGGTCACAGAAAAGGTGACACTCCTGAAAAATGATACCAGGGTTGATCAAGATGGGTTGGGACACATGTATCCATTGTCTCCACTCGCGACTAGGTACCGTATTTGCTCAAGTATAAAGCAAGGTTTATTTTTCATAGCAAGAGCTCTGAAAAAGAAACTTTGCCTTTAATTCAAGGTAGCCTTGAAATAAGACCTTTTTATGAAAGAGATCCTATTTTAAAGCTTAGATCCAGGATCCCGACAGGCGTCTAGAAAAGTTCAGCGCAGCTGCTTCGTCGCTGGTGAAGCGCGGCAGTTTGAACGCTGAACTGTCGGCGATTACAAACAAACACTGCCACCTAATAAATTATCCCCTCCTTAAAGTGACCTGGAACCCCATACTAACCCCCCCCCAACCCAAACACTGATAATCCTAATACTGACACTACCCCCGAACCCCAATACTAACCCCCCCAAACACTAACACTTCCTCCCCAACCCTAATACTAACACTACCCCCCAAACCCTAATACTAACTAACATTAACCCTCATGAACCATGATACTAATTCTACACCCGAACCCTAATACTAACCCCCCGAATACTAACACTAACTCCCCGAAGCCTAATACTAACCAACATTAACACCCACGAGCCCTAATACTGATACTACCCCTCGAACCCTAATACTAATACCTTACCACCCCCGAACCCTTATACTAATAGCTAACCCCTTATAATACTCACCTTGTGCAATCCCACAATGAACTGTCCTGCAAAGAATGGTCTGTCGATGACCTCACGAGCGATGAACTGGCCATCGTGCGAGAGGTCATGGTGAAGCGACGTCGTTCAAGCGCAGTGTATTTTCTTTGTGGTATTTTTTATTTTTAGAAGTAGTTTGAGATGCAAATGGGTCACAGCCTAAAGTAGACGGAGTTACACGATGAACGTGGCACTGGGTGTCTGCAGTTTGTTTCTTTGCCTTTTGGCTGCTTTGCACTGTGCACAGGCAGTGGTAATTACAGGACAAACCCCAAATTTGTCGGACTGGACCCCCAAAAAAACAGAACTATCCTGGCAAATCTGGGACTGTTAGCAACTATGGCTTGTTAGTCACAGAAAAATGCTTAGTTGTTAAGTAGTAATACAAAAGAAAATTAAAAAAGATATTGTAAATCAACTTGCTTCCTAATAAGGCTAGTTAAATCAGTTGGACTGCAACTTGCTGTCATTATATTGGAAGACCCTTCATTATGGGCATATGGGCACCGCCGGATTGTGTATCTTGTTTGAATACATATAGTCTATTAAAGCCAAGAGTTTTCAATTGTTGTTGAAAGTTTAAATTTAAGTATTTATAGTTTATATATATTTAAATGTTTAATAAGGGTTTCACAAACATACAATCATCAAAGACATGTGTACAAACGTCAGACATGGTCCCAATAGGAACGCATAGATATCAGTCAGGCCAATAAGTACATATATCAAACATTAATGTTGTAGAGAATTGTAGATCATACAATAAACATATATAGACCTGTATAAGTACAAACATCAAAGATAGTGTTTATATATTTTTAAAACTAAGTAAAACATTAAATAAAAAAAACCTGAACCTTGTTGTCTGTGATTTCTTACTTTTTGCAACCTGCCTATTGCACCCTATAGTATTGCCACCTCTGAGTTACTAAGAAAAAAAGAAACGACAAAAGTCGGGTAACTCTCATCCAGCACATTCTGCCACCCTTCATACGTTCACTTGCCCACCTTGCTGCCCTATAGAACTCATGATTATATATATATGTCTCAAAGTGCTCATTAGCTTTCCATCCAATAGACTATTTAAATAAGCTATTTATTGGATGTACCATCACACATGGCTCTATCCTCTCTCTCCCCCCCCTGATTGTGATTGGCGTGCTGCAGGAGCCTCTCCTCCTACTCTGTTTAAACGTGCTCTGCATGGATATGCAGGCTGGACCATTACTCTGCGATCTGTGAGTATTGCCCCCCGCCCCCCCAGTGCTGGGTGCTGCCCCTTCTCCCGTGTGTGTGCAGTGCCCATGCCGTGCCAGCTTTCTGCAGTGCGCTCAGATTTCTTGCAGAGCATCCGACTGCAATCTGCACACACACACACACACAGCGTCTCCCCCTCCTCTCAGGACCTGCTTTCCCCCTGCACAGGACCCCCGTACTGGGGAGAGTGAAGCTGCACCAGCCGCCCACTTCCTTCCCCCCTTGCACTTACCCCCCTCGGAGCATTTCCCCCCAGTTCCCTCATTGACATTTCCCCCCAGATATCATTCAGATCTCTTAGTCCCATAATAATACTGCATCATTGCCCCCCCAGAACCCATGATAAAGGAGGACAGGGAGGGGCAGCTCAATTCCATCCTACATCACTCAATGGGGTCAGACGGATTAAGGAACATCGCGCTTGGCACATACCTTAACTAACCTGCACAGTAAGTGACGCATACATTTGCATTATTCATGGTCTTTTTCAGTGACAGGCCTTTCATGGGCAGGCTGAATCCTGACTGTCATCTGTATTTAAACAAGACCTGTTTTCTCTCCAAGGCACAAAAAGCTCAAGATTTGTCAGGAACTGGCCTGGTGCTTGTGAAGACCATGTCTACCATGGAGGTAGAGCTAAAGGTCCAAAATCCATCATTTCCATCTTCCCCAGGGTACTTGGATCTTATACTGCTGGGTGGTGGAAGATTCCTTAATGCTTTACAAGAATGCAAAGACTGTGGTTTGGTTTTATCCTGGGACACTGTATGGGCACATGGTTATGTATCCTGGCTGGAAGTAGTGTGTCTGCTGCTGTGTGCCCTGGCATGGACTGGCCTTCGAAAAGTAACAACTACATGGATATTACAGGTCAGTGAATGTATATAAAAAAAAGCCAACTGACAAGACACACAATGTTTAGTTAGACTCACTCTAAAGCATAAAGGTCAATACCTATTATGTGTTCTAGTACAGGGTATTGTTTTGCAAATACACAGACATCAGAAGCTTAATTCTTTTTCTAATATGAAGCCACCAGGAAACATACTTCACTCCTCCTAATACACAGGCATGACAAACGTGTGTGGAAAGGTTTGTCTTTTTTCCTCTACCTAATTAATTATGTAATTATGTTAGATGTAGACTTATACCTCTACGGATATCAACAATACTTTTATATTCACCATTATCAGATAGACTGCGAGCCCCGACAGACCCCTATCAGATGACACGGGGCGGCTTTTTGGACCAGTGCACGTTTATAGTGCCAGCATTAGCTGAGCTCTGCCTCTAGTGAGAGGCAGAGCTCAGCGCAAGCCGGCGTGTATCTGCAAATTTAAAAAAATGTGTGTCCTTTAAATTTTCACAGACTTGCTTTCATGGTCCAATATCTCATTTGAGGCAGTATTACATCATGGCAAATGAATTGATCCCCTCAAAACAAAATACATATATTGTACTGTGCAAGAGTCTTAGGCAGTGAGGAAGTGAGTGAACACCAGAGGAATTTAAACCAAGTTAATATAGGTGACCACACTTTGAGTTTGAAACAACATCAATTCTTCTAGACACAGAAAGTTAGGCATATAGTCAGGTGTATGATTAAACAATCATGCCAAACAGGTGCTAATGATCATCAATTCAATATGTAGGTTGAAACACAATCATTAACTGGAACAGAAACAGCTGTGTAGGAGGAATAAAACTGGGCGAGGAACAGCAGAACTCAACGAGCAAGATTAATGTCAACAGTCATAAGCCATGGCAAGACTGAGCACAGCAATAAGACACAAGGTAGTTATACTGCATCAGGAAGGTGTCTCCCAGGCAGACATTTCAAGGCAGATAGGGGGTTTTCAGATGTGCCGTCCAAGCTCTTTTGCAGAAACACAAAGAAATGGGGAACGTTGAGGACCATAGATGCAGAGGCTGGCCAAGGAAGCAACAGATGAAAGACACATCATGCTTGCTTCCCTTCGCAACTGGATGGTGTTGAGCAGTGCCGACAGGTCAGAACTGGTAGAAAACAGTGGTCTTCATGAAAATCTTGCGGTCAAAAAGCCATGCCTCCAACGTGAAAACAAGGCCAAGTGGCTCAACTGTGTACGAAAACACGGGAACTGGAATCCAGAAAAATGGCAGCAGGTGCTCTGGACTGTCCGGTCAAAATTGGCTGTAGCAAAAGGCAGATTGTTTGGCGAAGGGCTGGAGAGTGGGACAAGAATAATAAAAACATATGATCCAGGCTGCTACAGGTGAGTGGGTCAGCTTCAAAGTCCCTTTTCAATCCCAAATACAGGCTCTGGTGCCACAAGAGGAAAGCAGAAGTGGCACTGGCAGGGCTGGATTCAGTGGGTGTATTTAGTGTGGTAAAAAATGGTAAAATTCAAATAAAACAGCAGTGTGCAAGGGTATATTGAGCAAATCAGAGGTAAGCTTGATACTTGAAACCAGCCTTGTGAATGGCCCTTCTGTTTTCCTCTCTGTGACACAAGAATGAGTCTGCATGCAACAGTTAAGCATAGTGGAAGTTCCTTGCAAGTTTTGGGCTCCATTTCTGCCAGTGGAGTTGAAGCTTCTGCCAGAATGACTTGTCTCCTCCATGATGAGAAGTTCAGGCAGATACATATCTATCATTCAATACCATTAAGGAGGCATCTGATAGTCCCCAAATTTGTTCTGCATCTTATCAATGATCCCAAACATACAGCTAAAGGTATTAAGCAGTAAAGATGCACAATGAGTCCTTGGAAGTTATGTTACACAGACAGAGGGATCTGTCTGGGATGAAATGAAGAGAGAGAGAGAAGCAAATGAAGCTGCCGAAATCCACAGAAGAACAGTGGTTAGTTCTCCAAGATCTTTGGAACAACCTACTTAATGAGTTTCTTACAAAATTGTGTGCAAGTGTAATTGATGCTGTTTTGAAGGCATAGGGTGGTCACACCAAATATTGATATAATTTAGTTTTTTTTCTTCTGTTCACTCACTTTGCATTTTATCTGTACTGTATATTTAAAGCACATAAGACTTTTCTTAAGATAGATTTTATGCACAATGTTGTGGTAATAGTGTGCTTTGTCCCAATGAGGTTTTATGAGGTTGATATGTGCCACTCGAGAAAAAAACCCAGTATGTGTTCATTGGATGAATTAGACTGTGGGGGACCCTGTTGCAGAAATATTTCTCCCCCCCCCCCCCTACAAAAAGTTTGGCACTTCAGTTGTTTGAACTATCATCAGTACCAAGCATCATTGGTAATGTAGTCCACATAACTGGAGTTCCATGCGGACTACACTTACATTGACGCCAGTCACAACAGAAATGTAATGTTTACTGGCAGTCCTTTGTGTGGACTACCCTTGCCATGATATCCAGCCAGAAATAAATTAATTAAAAAAAGAACCGGTAGGGTTCAGGAAAAAGTATAGTTCAGTACTGATGTGCAACTTTATACGAACACAGATGATAATGTAATTATATTATTAATTCAAAAAAAGTGTCTTAATAGAGAGACACAGGTTTACTCTCTGCTGTGTCTCACAGGTTTGTAGGCTGGTGCGCACTGACAGTGTCAGTGATCGGGTCTGCGGAGTGTGGGAGTCTCTCTCTGCAAGTACAGGGAGAGGGAGACCCTTGTTTATGCATGGGATCAGCAGAGGGGACCTAGTTAAGACAAGGGTCCCTGGCCAACATAATGTACTGTAAAAAGTACCTGCCAGTTTATCCTCACACTATGGGCAACTAACTTTTCACTTATGCTTTTATATTAGAAACACAAGTGACAAATAAAGTTTAGATGTCTTTTACTGGTTCAATATTCTGGGATGGATGGTACTACTGACATCACTCTTAACACCTTCGCGACAAAGGACGTGCCAGGCACGTCCTGGGAGATACTCCCTTAACGACAAAGGACGTGGCTGGCACGTCCTGCGGTGAATCAAGCGGTTTTCGCGATCAACGATCGCGAAAACTGCTTTAACGGTGCTGGTCTATTGCCTCGATGTCGAGGCAATAGCCAGCACCGAAATTTCTATTTTGGGGCACCCACGATCGCCCCACGGAGCGATCATGGGCGCCATATTGACGGAGCATGCTATTTAGACGGGGTCTTTTTTAATGATTTTTTTTGTATAAATTATATTTTAGGTCAAGTTTTTTTTAAATCTTTCATCATATTTTATGAGTTTTTTTGTAGTAAATTATAAGATATGATGAACATAATGGTATCTAATGAAAGCCCTTCTTATGACGATAAAAACAACATATAATTTGTGTGGGTACAGTATGTGAGAAAGAAGAAAATTACAGCTAAACACAAACACCCTAGAAATGTCAAAACAGCCATTGTCACCAAGGGAAAGTCAAGGTGAAAATGTCTTGTCACTAAGGGGTTAAACAGTTATATTGCATATCACAAAAAATGTAAACATTTTGGAAACCAGAAGGAGCAAAAAAAGAAAAAACAGAAACATTGCTCCCGGTTGTCTTATTTTGCAAGCTTATGTGTTACAGATTACTTATTACAATTCTATTTTTTTTTTTTTAATTGACTATTACAAATACTTGGAGAAATACAATACATTTAAGTGTACTGATAAATGTTTTCAATCTGTGGTACACCTGATGTTTACCTGATGTTGTTTTTTTTTAAATTAAAGTATCGAAAGTTTATATTTAGGGGACATTCTTCCAACATAATACATACTGCAAAGTAAAAGAAGAGATAAATTACAACACATAGCTTTTCCGAACTTAGTGGTCACTAGTTATGCATTTTACTGCAGCTTCTATAGGGTGATCAGGGGTCCGGGCCAAAGACCACCAAATTACATAATAAATATCTACTCTATCTAGGGTTTCCCGAAATCTTGGAATTTATCCATTAATCTTCCATTTTACACATAAAATGTACTTGAATATATTTCTCCCCAATGTAGGCTCCCCTTTATTTTCTATACATAATTTAACGGTAATCAAAATGTTTATCAGAAGGTGTTTGTTTTTTTTCCGCTTTAGGTTTTTACCTAACAGGAGATCAAGTATTGGGGTGACAGTAAAATCTCAGTGCCAAAAATCGCTTAATTACTTTCTAGCTACCTCTTCACATTCCCAATACATATGGTGCAAGATTTCTACTTCCTTACAACATCTACAGCATAGCTTCCATTTACTTTTATTAACAACTTCGTGACGCATGGTGCTTGCGTCCCAAACGACGCAAGCACCAAAACGTCACGATTTATTCCTGGCCACCGATCACAAGGTGATTGGTAGCCAGGAACACTCTGGCAGAGACCCGATCAGGGTCTTAATAGACCCTGTGGGTCCCTGCCAAAAAATTGCGTCACGTGTGACGTCACGGAGGCGTGCCCGAACCCGCACACGCTTTCGGGTGCCCGAACCCGCTTTGAGCACTGGCTACATTTTCCCTGTCAGACTGAGGCCACTCAAAGGCCGCTGTAAGTGCCTGCAGCGGGATCCGAAAACAGCTCATCACGGGGAGCAGCGATGAGCTGTTTAGTACAGGACGTACTATGCCGTCCTAACGACTTTAAGGCACTTAGTACATCCTAACGTCACGAAGGGGTTAAATCTATTAATTCTAGCTGTGCCCATGTACCACCTGTGGAAGATCTTGAAATAGTTCATGCATGTAGTGGGGGGATTTCTTAAATTGAGCATATGCTCTATATCACTTCTCTGAAGAGAGTTTTTTCGGACATATGTTTAATTCAAATTTTTAGGGCATCACCTTGTCCACTATCCCATATTTCCTAACAACTAGAAATACGTTTTTTTTTTTATGTTCTTTCTCTAAAAAAAAAATCTTTCAAAATAGATGCGGTGACAGGATATAAAATGACTAATTGTAAGATAGGGAAAACTTTCCCTGGCTGGTAGCACAAGTTTATCTTGTCATTGCATAAAAGTTCAACTCTTTCCATCTTTTTTAATCAAATCCACAACTGGTCTATCTCTCGACACCGTCCGTGTTTTAAAATTAAAGCCTGAATATCATATTCAAGATTCCTAATGGGTGTCAAGAAAAGGTTTGATTGCCTGATTCCAAATCTCTTCTTTAATTTTTTCTAGGGTCATCAAAATATTTTTTATAATAGTGTTTGACAGGTTTTTGTTTTTCTAGAACTGTACGATTCATCTGTATGATGCTACTCTCTCAAGATCAAACCAATCTGTTGAGGTCCTTTCTTTCTTATTAAAGGCAAGATAATGAGAGAGCATACAAATTTAATGAAGCTTAGACATGTCAGACATATCCTGCCGTACAAAACCATTACGTTTTTATATTATATTTTAATTCATTGGAAAGCTATCTCCCTACTCTACTGTTCCCATAATACCTCCAAAACTGGTTTAGGAGCTAAGAATTGACCTTATATTAATTTGCAGACAGTATGTCCCAATGCTCTCTCTCCATTGAAGAGCACAACAATTTAAATACAATAATAGACAAATCTGTGACAAACAGTATTTTTTGCAAAGAAAAACTATTTTGCTTTATTAGAGAACTACTAGTACCCTATATGTCAGGTATATATAAATCACATAGATAATGATTCTACTTCTTAACTCCAAGTCAAGCTCAATAACAGTAATATAGAAAAGCAGGAGGATGTTTTTTTCCAAATTTATGATTTTTTAAAAAAAAAACTCAGTAAATACAAAAAGGGTTTCCTGCAATATATTTGTATTAATCATAGACCGTAATCCTTGACAGGCTGTGTTCATCTGATAGGAGAAAACCTTGGTAAACAAATAATGAGCAATACTATCCTTAAGTCCTTAGAAAGCACAATCTTTGGTTTTCTTTGGGATATTATGTTTTAAGTAAGGATGGATCTCCTTCAGTATACTTGAAGTGGAGTACACTTATTGGGGATCTGGGGTATCCAAAATATATAATGAGGCAAGGTGAGCATTGGTATACATTGAGGACAGCCGGCCAACACAGCGGTGTGCGGAGGAAGAGATGAGGACAGGAGCCAGATCGGTCCTTCTGAAATCTGCCGTATAATTATGTGAAGAGTTATATAATCATCAAATTAAATTTACAAGACCCTCCTGTTTCCACTCAACTTTCCCTGTGAAAACTGATTATTAGTCTATTTAATTCCAGTATTACACTCAAACTTGTGACATATGTGTGTGTTTATACTGATACTTAATGCTTTCCCGATTCTCAAATAAACATGGCAAATATGCCTTCTCTTTAGTGCTAAATATCCTATTCTTTTCATAATCATCAATTACTACTATTCATATAATAAAACACAAATGTTGTGATCCAATAAAATAAGTGAACATTTGCAAAGTCCACCTGAGAGGTGTCACTGGGGTTGGTGTCAACCCCCTGGATTTCCTCCAATACCATTCCAAACAGATTCCTTAGTTATGCCAGTCAGATGGCTCATTAAATATGCCATACAGGAGCCCCATAAATTATGGCAACTACAGGAGCCCCATCAAATAAGCTACACACAGGAGCCCCATTAATAATGCCACACACAGGAACCCCATTAATTATGCCTCAAAAAGGAGCCCCAATAATTATGCTACACACAGGAGCCCCTTAATTATGCCACACGAAAGGGCCTCATAGGTATGCCACACACAGAAGAGCCCCGCAAGGTTACAATTGTACAATTCTAAAACAAAAAATATCTATACACACATCTCTCTCACTTTGTCACTTTGTCCCACAGAACCTCCCCTGCAGAACAAGCCACAGTCTCACTTTCGCCCATAATACCTGTTATTTTTCCCCACAGAACATTCCACAGCATCACTTTGCCCATTAAAATAAGCCACTATCAGGTACTAATTAACATGCCACGGTCACATTGTCATTAACATATGCAACAGACAGTTTGCCTATTAAAATATGCCACCGTTCGTCCATTAAATATGCCAAAGTTTGCCCATTAATATGTGTAACGATTTGGTATGAGGCTGGAACCGCTGTGCAGAATAGGTACATGTCTTTTGCAATGGACTCAGGTATCAGAACAGAAATATTCTGGACTTTTGCACTGAACTATTACAAGGATACCGAAGCTAAACCCAAGAAACAGGAAACTGGATCAGCGGTACAGGATCAAGGTGAAGGTACGGACGGCTCAGACAGGAAAATAGTCAAACAGGCAAGGATCGAGGCTGGCAGCAAGCAGAAGAAGTAAGGACAGGCAAAAACAGGTCAGGACAGGCGGCAAACAGACAAGGTCAGAAATAGCAGGAGTCAGCAACAAATAATCAGCAAAAGAATACATGAATGCTAGTAAAAGGCACAAGGCACTATCACAGGCAAAGTCCAATACTGAAATGAGGGTATAAGTAGTGTAGGGAGAGATTGGCTGGCCAATGGAAACTTTTGGGAGGCGAAACCGAAGTTTATTACTGTCCCTTTAAGGGACTGTAAGGGCATGAAGCAAAATAGCTATCGCGCATGCGTGAAAGCCAAAAATGAGCACACTCCATCTAGCTGGGTGACAGCTGACAGAGACGCGCATAATAAGTGTGGGGACCCCAGCCGTCGGGCCAGGAGGCTTAAGACCGGAGCTCTGGAGAGCCCTTGATTGGTGAGTGGGGGGGGGGGGGGGAAAGGTTTAATCGTGCAGCGCGACGGCGCTGCTGTGACAATATGCCACAGCCAATATGCTTATTTATATGCCAGTATTATTTTGCCATTAATATGCCAGTGTTGGTTTGCCCACTAATATGCCAGTATTATTTTGCCATTAATATGCGACAGCCAATTTGCCCATAAATATTTGTGGGCCAAAGTTGGGGGTGTCATCTTATAATCAGGTTAATCTTATATTCAAGCAAATGTGGAATTTGTGGTCTCCCCCAAAAATACAGCACACATGCCTCAATGGTCTTGACCTTCGCTAACTCACAGACATGTAAACAGACAATACACAATTCAATTCTTTGGCAATGCCTTGCCAAGTAGTTGTATCTTATCATTGTTCAATACAATACACATCACTGTCTGTGCCTTTTTGCTTGAAAGACACTGAAATCATCTTGTATCCCTAGCTCACACACCACTTAATTACATAAAAAGGTTTTTACATAGAGAATATTGGAGGACATAGAGAGAGATTTTGAAGGTTGGGTGCAAAATAAATAGTTGCAGCTGCAAAATAATTGCCTGTAGCAACATCAGCATCCCTCTGCGTCTCCATAGCAACAGCATCTCATTCACTTGTACCTAGTACATTTATGAAAGGAATAGTTCAGTTTCACAGGAATCTAGGTAAGGAACCAAGAACAAAAGGTTTTGAGAATTTTAATGGTAATAACTGCAGCACACACTCCATTGGTTTTATGTCTGTTAAAAAAAAAATTGTAATAATTGTGAGGAGCATCTATGTTTGTTTTTTGTAAGTCACATGATCAGAAACCTATGTAGAATTAGAAATGTGTGGGCAGCTCTTTGCTCTGTCATGCCTTGTTCAGTGCATTGAGAGGCACATTGCCTAAAGTATTCTACCTCATAGCTTTTATAATTCTCCCTAAAGTTGTGTGATTTACTGGATAATTACTGATAGCATTCTCACACTAAGCATCCTAAGGTTGGTGCCAGGAGACAACGATGATTTGAGGAAATAAACATATATAACTTCATTCTGTTTGTGATTGTATGCCGTCAGCAAAAATATATCAACTACAACCAAGCACGTGCTCCCATAATGCAACGTTTACAATCCCAGAATGCAATCTGCATTTCTAGTTTTCAATCAAGGTTATTTTTGGTATTTTTTATTTTTTTTTGCTCATTGCATGAATCAGGTACAAGAATTATTCCTGGACTCTTAACACCTGCAAGGATCCTTCATGCAGCCTGAAACGGTTATTGCAAAACAGAAGTTGCCAATACGGAAGTCAAAGCAACCTGGAAAATACTAAATTTAACTGACCTTACCGTTACCATGTAGATGTATTTCTTTTTTTTTTTTACTTAGGCCAATAATATTGCAATATGACACACGACTAGATGGCAAAATCAGTCAATGTTAATTTTATTTATTCATTTTTATTTTAATGCCTGGTGCTTGCTTATTTTTACATTTCATTAATTGTAATGTGTTGGGAAGGCCTCTATGATTCCCTTAGTAAGGTGTTTGGTCAGATGTTTATATCTCTTAGTAGCTAGTTCCTAATTTTAGACCGAGGTCAGGAGGGTAAACTGCTGGGAATACAGGAGTATGGTTACCAGACTTCCTAAACATAGATGGCAAGCTAAAGATCTACTTTGATTCATGTGTTACTCTTTTTTTTTTTTGCTTACTGTTATGGTTTCATGTATTGGTCTTTTTTTTGTATAACGCTGCAGAATCTTCACAGTCCTCCTTGAGAAAATTGATGTGCCAGGCGTGTCACGCACAAATATGATTGAGGGGCCTGGCAATTCATGCATTGAAACGAGCATAGGAAGTGATCAGAAGTCACTTCCTGTGCTTATCAGGTGTTGCTGCAGTGCCGCGATATCGAGGCATCCAGCAATATCCACATTTGGATCTCTCATACCACTCATACCCCATGTCTGTCTCTCTCGCCACTCATACCCCATGTCTGTCTCTCTCTCGCCACTCATACCCCATGTCTGTCTCTCTCTCGCCACTCATACCCCATGTCTGTCTCTCCCCTCATCCCTTATATCTTTTTCCATCTCTATCTTTCTGTTCCCCATGCTGGTCTCTTGTACACACAGTCATACATAAACACACACAGTCACACAAACACAGTTACACACTTAGTTACCCTCACAGACATACATTTACACAGACACCCTTATACACACATCCATAAATACACACAGTCATACATAAACACACACAGTCACACAAACACAGTTACACACTTAGTCACCCTCACAGACATACATTTACACAGACACCCTTATACACACTGCCACACATCCATAAATACACACAGTCATCCATAAATACACACAGTCACACAAACACAGTTATACACTTAGTCACCCTCACAGACATACATTTACACAGACACCCTTATACACACTGTCACACATACATAAATACACACACAGCCACCTTTACACACTTAGACACAGGATACACTTGCACAGACACTCATGTACACACGCTTACACAGACAGTAACACACACAAAGTTATACACATTCACACACACATACACACTTATACACATTCACAGACACTTCCTTTCCTTTTTTATTTTCATCCCCCCCCCCCCCCCAACTGTTATCACCTCCTCCTTGTTAATCCAAGCCATGTGCAATGGGGGAAAGCTCCGCCCCCGTCGCGTTCTGTGATTGGTTGCAGGGAGGAGGATGTTCTCTATGGTGTCTTGGCAGATACTCTAGAGAACGCCCTCCTCCCTGAAGCAGCTAATCACAGAACGAGACGGGGGCGGAGCTTGCACCCGTCGCGCTGTGCTTGCTTTAACAAGGAGGAGGATGGCAGGGAGAGAGCTCTCAACCTCAGCGCCTCTCCTCCCGTGCACCCGCCCAGGATCGGCCCTGTAGACACACACAGGTTTACTATGTACTCTGACTCAGAGCTGAGGCAGAGCCGGGTTGGAGGCTGGCACTGTCTGAAAGTGTCGGTACACGCACAGCCAATCAGAGTAGGCACTTGTCTGATCTGGATCTGAGAGTTGTGGGCTCTGTCGGGTAGTGCAGAGACAGTAGACGACTAGACCAGGCTGCCTGCTTCCTGCGAAGCATTGCACTCAAGCAGAAAACACCTTGATAGCAAAAATTGCCCTAGCTGCCAGAAGAACTTTAGCCAAAGTCTGGAACAAACCCAACATCCCACCTCCAACCAAAGTCATCCAACTAATCACCGAAATGGTCGACATGGATAAACTTACCACGGACCTGCATGACATGAATAAAAACCTTCAGAAAAATCTGGTCCCCTTGGCTTGACTGCTATCCCCTATGAAGTATTTGAACACAAATAGGAGATGCATGATCCCACCCTTAGAACTCCCTAATTGACCTACACCCCCGCCCCCCCCCCAGACTTCTAGACTGACAAAGGACTACAGACAAACCTCCAACCCTCTCCCCCTCCCAGTTCCTTCTATCCTACTCCCTTCTCCTTCCCAGAGCTTTACTTATTTCCCATCCTGCCTTCACCTTTTCCTCTCTATAACTTCTAACCCCATTATATTTGTGTATACCTTTTATTAAGCTACTTAGACTTTATGGCCTCAGGGTTCATTCACATGTGACGTTTCACTGAAATCTACGAGAACTCACGACCTCAACATAAAGTGATTTGGATCAAAGCAAACTTTGCTTTATTGTCTATCTACTCCTTAAAATTGATCAACTAATGCGCTCTCCCCTAGAAGTAATTCACACCGGAGACAAAGTTTCTGATCAGTGAAAAACCTGAGGCAAACCTTTATTTCCCAGAGTGGGGGATTCCTTTTAAAGCAGGAATACGTCACAGTACAGTCATAGTTTAAAGATACAATATACGTTCAACAATTGGCTAACAGTTGGAAGGTCTTCTTTAAGCCCACCCTACAGAATGTGATGTCATCTTTATAGAGTTCTCCCACCCACATTCCAGCTCCATCTTGGTTACACGATGGGAGGGGGAGTGAGTAGTTTACTGAACAAAGAGGGGCTCCAGGGGGAACAGTTACTGTTACTTTAACAGTGATTCACATGGCATGTAATAACTTGTACAAGAGAAAGTGGGAGGAGTTAGTACCGGAAGCTGGTCTTTATAAGAATGTGTTACATGAGACTTGCTCCTTAGCAGGGGGGAAGGGGTAGCTTGGATTGGAGGAGTTTCCATAGGAAGTAGCTTATTTGAACACATGTGTAAAAGATTAAACAGACAAAGGAATGCAATGCTTATACGTAAGCATCTGTAAGAAATTATGACCTTTTAGGGAAGTGTGCCAAATAAGACATAAACAAAAATATATAATAGTAAAAGAGACATTTTATCCATAACAGTCCCCCCTAAAAAATGGCTATTTTACTAACAGCTACTATCTCTAACCCTAATACTGTCCCTATAGAAAAATAACAAAAGGCTATCTTGCTCATCTGTCTGAACAGGCCTCGAACGCTTCACTGCGAGGGTGACCTTTTAGGGAAGTGTGCCAAATAAGACATAAACAAAAATATATAATAGTAAAAGAGACATTTTATCCATAACAGTCCCCCCTAAAAAATGGCTATTTTACTAACAGCTACTATCTCTAACCCTAATACTGTCCCTATAGAAAAATAACAAAAGGCTATCTTGCTCATCTGTCTGAACAGGCCTCGAACGCTTCACTGCGCGGGTGGCCCATAGCAGCTTGTCCACTACTTCTCCCGCGACAGACTTTTGCCCGTAGAGACAGACGCTATCCCTGAATGCCCTTAAGAGGAAGTAGCTGTTGACTTGGTGCGGTGGGACTGTAAGTGTGTATGTGGTGTTTCATAGTCTATGTCGTCAATCTCTTGGTGAAGGTAGGTCGGGGTGGTTTGATCGATTGTCTGATCAACTGTCTTTTGTAGGCATTTCCTAAGACAGGGTAACACACAACAAAAAAGAAGAGCGAGGATGATTATCATTATTAAAATGGCAACACCTATTTGCGCTAGAGCACCTTGCCATCCAGACATCCATCCAAACCATTTTTCCCATGGATCCGTGGCCCCAGAATTCTGTTTCAGTTCATTGCACAAACTCTTTAATTTTTCTATTGCCAATGTTACCTTACCATTAGGGCCTGTATTATCTGGAATATAGGTACAGCATGTCATGGTGACTGGGAGTATTTTACATACTCCCCCTTTCTCTGCCAGAATCATATCTAAGGCCATTCTATTCTGGAAGGTCATCTGAGAAGTTGCTTGTAATTGTTCCGCCAAACCCTGGAGGGCATCTCTGGTATAATTTACAAACCGTTGTTGATTATAATATATGTAATTAATCCAATTTACATTTTTATTGGCCGTAATGATTGGGAAAATAGATTCAAACCCTGCGGACACTTCATCCCTTGCTTTGAATTCATTCGGCACCCCCCTTGGCACTCCTATGGCATCTATATAGATATGGGGAACAAAACTGCCTTTTACAGGAGTATCTCTCTTTATTCTAGAGTATGGGTGTAACGTACCTGGGGTATCTTGGTGTCCGTCAGAGATTATGTGTATAGGCATAATTACCTTAGCTAGTGCACATTCTCCCCACCATACACCTTCCAATCTAGTTCTAATCCGCATATCCCCACAAATCCAATATATGTCTCCAAGGGATCTTTCGTGTTGCTGGATTAAGGCGGCTGGAATTGGGCTATATGTGGCACAGTACTTACCAGTGAAATTACCAAAGAATTGGCCTACCCCATCATATATACCGTAACAAGTGTAGTTCCCTGGATATATGGTGATACCTTTATCTGGCTTAACATCTTTAAGGATAATTGGGTATTCCTTTGTTCATGATTCACATTCCGTCTGGTCAGTTTTAATTGCAGTATAGAGACTTAGGAAACACATCTCTATCTCCGGAGGTATGTTCAAAGGGACAGTACCTAAGTGAGGTTTCGCTCCTCCACAGACATAGCAGTTAGATCTGTTGTGTTTGTTAGCATTATATCTCATCCACTCAAGCCATAAGTTAGTATCAAAGAAACCTGTCTCTACAGCCATAGTGTCCTCATACGTGGGATTAGCTATAGCTATCATGTCTCTTAGAGTTTTGATGTGTGGCTTAAGAGGATTAATAGTCATGTACGCGGCATCTACCCATTCAGGTGAGTCATACACATGTATGGGTCCTTGATGTTAGGTATATCTTTGTACACTGTTGACAACAATGACGATGGAAATGCACAATTTACGACATCACAATAATCAAATGCAAATGTGTCTACCCGTGTACTAGAGGAATTTTACCAAAAACATGATTGTCTTTGGTTATAGCCACTTGTTGGGCTTTTATCAGACCTAGCAGCAAGGGAAAATACACGTTAATAATTCATGTTGTAACAGGATCTGCTTCCTCTGGAGCTGGAACTTTTTAACCAGAACCCAATCACCAGGAAGCAACTTGTATGTGCCTGTATCAGACTTTGGATCGGACACTCTTCTGTCCACTTCACTTGATTGACATGCAGCATCTTTGATAGCTTATGATTGCCACACGTTTCCTCCGAATTCCATCTTCCATGAGTTTTTACTTTCAATATGGCCACTTCTTCAGATCCTCGATAGCTGTACCAATAGTGTGGTACTCCCCCCTTGGGAAGAGGCAGAAGAGTGGCAGGATTCAAAGTGTATCTGAGTAGTAAGGAGACATTATCGGGTAACAATAAAGTTTTGAAGACGAAGATGTCTCTGTGTAGAGCGATGTTTAGGCTGAATTACAGGGTTATAGAAAGAAAACATTAAAGGATTATATTTCTTGTGCTGGGTCAATTGGATCGACTCTAGGCCTTTAGCAACCAGGAGGAGAGTATCCAGGGGAATAATCCTGTACTCGGGGCTGGGATAGGACCAGACCTTTCCTTATGGGTTCTTTAAGGCCTGCAACGAAAGCAGCTGCTAGCTTCTGGGTGTGGGCCTTATTACATGTATTGAAACCCAGATCTGAGAAGGTTTGAGTTAGCCTAGAATTAAATCTTTCAACTCTTTCTGATTTTTCTTGAACAACATCATTAATAGAAGTAGCCTGATCAGCTAATTTATCAAATCACCTCACTAAATACATATTTGATAGGAATCAGGCCTGTAGAAATCTCTGTCAAACAATATATCAGTAAAAGCAAAATTCTTATATTTTTTCAACATCATAATGACGTCATATTCTCTAATTTAGAATAGTTCTCTTTGCGATACACAGTAACACTTTGTGTTATCCCTTGGACTTAACTGACGTTTCAGTGGTCAGAGTACATGCTTTGTCCACTGCTTAGCATAACATATGTTTCCTTCTCTAAAAAACAAAACAAAAAAAGTAAAAAGTGACAATAAACATTCTTCACCACATTGCATAAACCATCAAATTTAAGAATAAACCATTCTCCACCTTCTATAGACTGTACTTTCCGATATATATTTTTCCTTTATCTTCCAGTACAGCTATCTACTGACTCTTAAACCATTCACTAACTATATAACTTTTGAACCATCCCATTATCAACTTCTGTTTCTGTAATTTCCACAATAGAAATCAGTCTCACCTCCCAGATTTACCTGTATCTGCACTTTTTATACAATGTATAACACATCTAATTTATCTATGACAAAATGTTTCTAGCAAACTTAAGTTGGTACATGTATTTTTATTACTTTTAAGATGTGTATCATCCTTATCAATATTGCTCTGCATTTCTTTCTGTTACTTCAGCAATATTTGAAATGATTTATTTATTTTCTTTTAATTTATGTTTTTGCTAGTGAAACATCAAATGTAACCAATCTCTCTTCTGTTAATAACTTTGAAGAGTTTTTCATGGGACTGCAGTAACAACACATGTGTTTTGCAGTTTCTGCAATCACAAAGTATTAACTATGTGAGTGCCTAAGCACACAAAAAAGAAAGGGAGGGGTGACAATAAAAAAGGGGGAGGAAAGCAGATGTGCACACACAAAAAGTTTCTGCTGCTTACACACCAAGAAAGAAGGAGGGGTGAACAGCAGTGAGGGGGGGAGAAGGACAGTTTTCAGCCAACACAAAGGATTTTTAACCATGTGACTGCTGTAGCACAGCTCACCTAAAGACAAAAGATAGAATAGGAGAGCAACAAGACATAGACTTATAGTTCACAATTAACATATATGGTACCCAAAAAGACATATACAGACAAATACACAATACACAGCTGTAATTAAATTACAAACACCTTAAACTAAATGCCGGCTAATAGTAAAAAACTCAGGTCACACACACTCTCAATGTCACATACAATATCTGTTTACTAAAACAGACGCCTGTTTGTATTTCTGGTCACCAAACTAGCTTAACTAAATTTACAAAAAATAACACCTTTAACCCCTTGCCGACAAAGGACGTGCCAGGCACGTCCTGGGAGAATCTCCCTTAATGACAAAGGACGTGCCTGGCACGTCCTGCAGTGAATGAAGCGGTTTTCGCGATCAACGACCGCGAAAACCGCTTTAACAGTGCTGGTCTATAGCATGCTGCTCCGTCAATATGGCTAAGTCCTCTGCCGGTCTGAGCTTCGGAAGTGAAAGTAACTTCACTTCCGTCGCTCTGAATATGCTACTTGACTACCCCTAGTGGTAGTTTAGTAGCATTGCAATGGGAAATAATTAAAATACATATTTAATTAAATAAAAACAGGTTATTTAGCTATATTAGCCTATAGGGTTAAAATTAAATATTTTTTAGCATAAGGGATAGGGTTAAAATTAAATTAAAGTTAAAAAATATTAAGGGATATAATAAGGATTAGAGTTGGGGTTAAATTTAGTGTTAGGGTTAAATTTTGGGTTCTGGTTGGGGTCAAAAGTTCAATATAGGAAAAAAACAAAAAACACTATTTTTGGTTTTTGCCCCATAACTCGCAAAAAAATACCGAAAAATATGGAAACATGCATATTTTTGAACTCGGGAGAACATTTAGAAACTATTTAGACGGGGTCTTTTTTAATGATTTTATTTGTGTAAATTATATTTTAGGTCAAAGTTAGAAAAAGTGTTTTTTTTTTTAATTTTTCATCACATTTTATGATTTGTTTTTGTAGTAAATTATAAGATATGATGAACATACTGGTATCTAATGAAAGCCCTTCTTATGACGATAAAAACAACATATAATTTGTGTGGGTACTGTATGTGAGAAATAAAAAAATTGCAGCTAAACACAAACACCCTAGAAATGTCAAAACAGCCATTGTCACCAAGGGAAAGTCAAGGTGAAAATGTCTTGTCACTAAGGGGTTAAAACTAGGCAAATCATAAAAAGAAAACAGTAACACTAGCTCTCAGCCAAAACAACAAATAAAACCCCAAGTTTAATCCAAACGAGGCAAATAAAACAAAAAACAAAGGTATAACACTTAGCTAGATCTTTCTTTTCAAGATTCTCAAAAAATACCAAGTTTAATCCAAACAAGGCAAACAATAAAAGTAATACTAAAACTAGCTAGATCTCTATCTCAAGTATCTCAGCAAAAACAACAAATAAAACATTAAATCAAAAAAATAATAATAATAATAAAACTAGCTAGATCTCTATCTCAAGCATCTCAGCAAAAACAACAAATAAAACATTAAAGCAAAAAAATAATAATAATAAAACTAGCTATATCTCTATCTCAAGCATCTCAGCAAAAACAACAAATAAAACATTAAAGCAAAATAATAATATTAATAATAAAACTAGCTAGATCTCTATCTCAAGCATCTCAGCAAAAACAAGAAATAAAACATTAAAGCAAAAAAATAATAATACTAAAACTAGCTAGATCTCTATCTCAAGCATCTCAGCAAAAACAACAAATAAAACATGAAATTTAATGTTAGGCAAGCATGCAACAGAAGTATAACAGATTCTCAGGCAAGCAGACTCTTCCAAACACACACTCAGGAATGACTAAGGCAGTAGATAGACAATTGACAGGTTCTATTCAAATAAAGGGGACATTTGGGCAAACTATATACCTGTTCAGTAGTTATCCACGAGAAGCCAGGGCGCAGACACGGAGTGCAGGCCAAGACCAAAGACAGGAAAATATATAGGTAATTTACCATATGCAGAGGTGATCAGGCTCTTTTTTCCAGTCTCTGGGGGTCTCCTCTCCGGTCCTCAATGCGGCTTCCGTAGCAACAGAACCCAAATGTCCCTGTTCGGGCGCCAACTGATTTGGATCAAAGCAAACTTTGCTTTATTGTCTATCTACTCCTTAAAATTGATCAACTAATGCGCTCTCCCCTAGAAGTAATTCACACCGGAGACAAAGTTTCTGATCAGTGAAAAACCGGAGGCAAACCTTTATTTCCCAGAGTGGGGGATTCCTTTTAAAGCAGGAATACGTCACAGTACAGTCATAGTTTAAAGATACAATATACGTTCAACAATTGGCTAACAGTTGGAGGGTCTTCTTTAAGCCCACCCTACAGAATGTGATGTCATCTTTATAGAGTTCTCCCACCCACATTCCAGCTCCATCTTGGTTACACGATGGGAGGGGGAGTGAGTAGTTTACTGAACAAAGAGGGGCTCCAGGGGGAACAGTTACTGTTACTTTAACAGTGATTCACGTGGCATGTAATAACTTGTACAAGAGAAAGTGGGAGGAGTTAGTACCGGAAGCTGGTCTTTATAAGAATGTGTTACATGAGACTTGCTCCTTAGCAGGGGGGAAGGGGTAGCTTGGATTGGAGGAGTTTCCATAGGAAGTAGCTTATTTGAACACATGTGTAAAAGATTAAACAGACAAAGGAATGCAATGCTTATACGTAAGCATCTGTAAGAAATTATGACCTTTTAGGGAAGTGTGCCAAATAAGACATAAACACAAATATATAATAGTAAAAGAGACATTTTATCCATAACAAAAGTATAACATACTGGTGTTATTATTGCATCTGTTTGATGCTTACTTTACATATGAGTTATAAACACAAGGATGGATAATTCATGTTCAACAGATTGCTCAGTTCTTCAGGTTCTATTTCACCCCTATTACTGTGGAAAACATGTTATGACTTCTTCTATAACTCATGTTCTATTATTGCTCACAATGTATCATGTCTAATTTACACTGTCTGTTTTAAAATGATAAAAATGTGAAATAAAAAGAATGAAAAAATATATATATAAAAAGATAGTCCTCGTATTGGATGTTTAGACACTTTCGGGCGATGGAAAGGTAAGACACTTTATTGGCAGCTGAACTAATTTTAACAATTGTGTCTCTTGGACCTTCCTGACCTGGAGGAAGCCATATGGGAGGAGGGCAGTGGGTCCAACTGCCTCTGGTATCCCTCGTAGCCAGACGTTCGGCAGACTTCCATACAGTGTGGCGACCTGGCGGGTTAGATCATAGACCTGTCGGATAAGGTGGTTTGCGTGATCCATAAAGTCCTTATGCTTTATTTGGGAAGCCTCAAGCGTGGCTTCTGTTGTGGAGATCTTGCTTTTAATCATCTTGATCTCTGTTCTAAGCATCGCCACCTCTTAAATGACTAATGTGTTCCCTATTACCATGTTAGAGAACGGTGTAATGGCTTGGCAAGCTGAGCAGGATAAGCTTCATCAGAGGAGCTCTATGAGTCCGTGTGGGCTCTAGGAGTCGTTCCATGGTATGTCCATGGTTGGTTTTAAGAAGCAAGCCACTTCAAAATCCTGGGAATTGGGCTGTAGAAGCCCTAAGCCAAAGGAAATGGTGTAACCCATGTATCTGTTAGGCTCTTTTATTAAACAGGGAATAATGCCAATATATATATAACCATGTTAGAGAACGGTGTAATGGCTTGGCAAGCTGAGCAGGATAAGCTTCATCAGAGGAGCTCTATGAGTCCGTGTGGACACCCTGAGATGTAGGATTGATGTGGAAGGCTGCGGCCAACTCTCCCTCAACAACAGAGTCCCAATGTTGGATATAGCCATTTTTTCTTAGCATTTTCTAGCTTTTTCAATTTAATATTATTACATATCTTTCATAACCTGCCAGTAGAATAGCACATCATCTCCTATTGTAGAGCATCACTGAAGAAGTTAAACCATTTCCTTACTAATCTTAGTGGACAGACTTCAGTATGATATGATATTCTTCTGTGTCTACAGCCTTTTGCTGATTGGTGTCAACTGCAGCCAAGAGAAGCTGATAAATTTCCCGAGAGTGCCTGGAAACTCATCTTCTACTCCACTTCCTGGTCCTACAGCTGCTACCTCTTGTTCTTCACTGAATACACCTTCTTCAATGAGTCTTATTCTTCCTTCCATGGTATGTCCACGGTTGGTTTTAAGAAGCAAGCCACTTCAAAATCCTGGGAATTGGGCTGTAGAAGCCCTAAGCCAAAGGAAATTGTGTAACCCATGTATCTGTTAGGCTCTTTTATTAAACAGGGAATAATGCCAATATTTAAAAAAAAAAAAAAAAATATATATATATATATATATATATATATATATATATATATATATGTGTTTCTGTAGAGATAATCACTTTTTACATTATCTTTCTATTATGTTTTATGTAAAAGATCCCACTGAAATTGTAGAATGAAACAAAGCAGTAGAAGATTTGCTTCCTGGAATGTATCCGAGGGGGCATCCTCAGTCACCCACAGCCTTTCCCCTTATTGGTTAGAAGATTTGCTTCCTGGAATGTATCCGAGGGGGCATCCTCTGTCACCCAAAGCCTTTCCCCTTATTGGTTAGAAGATTTGCTTCCTGGAATGTATCCGAGGGGGCATCCTCAGTCACCCACAACCTTTTCCCTTATTGGTTAGAAGATTTGCTTCCTGGAATGTATCCGAGGGGGCATCCTCAGTCACCCACAGCCTTTCCCCTTATTGGTTAGAAGATTTGCTTCCTGGAATGTATCCGAGGGGGCATCCTCTGTCACCCAAAGCCTTTCCCCTTATTGGTTAGAAGATTTAGTTCCTGGAATGTATCCGAGGGGGAATCCTCAGTCACTCACAGCCTTTCTCCCTATTGGTTAGAAGATTTACTTCCTGGAATGTATCCGAGGGGGCATCCTCTGTCACCCACAGCCTTTCCCCTTATTGGTTAGAAGATTTACTTCCTGGAATGTATCCAAGGGGGCATCCTCTGTCACCCAAAGCCTTTCCCCTTATTGGTTAGTTAATTTGAGAGACACGTCTTTTGCAATATGTAGACATTTAGATAAGAAAATAGCAAACCAGCTGCTTGACACTTCTTACCCAACTATTTAAATATATGTTATTAATAAAACGTTATATCTGTGTCTCCTTTCACTATTTAAATCGACAAAAAATATTCAAGCTCCTCACCTTTTTTCGGAACCATCAGTTTTAGAATAATGAGGTAAATGAATAACCGCTGCATTTCACATCACCTGGTCCACGACTGCATATTACCACAGTATTGGATCTTGTTTTTTTTTTTGTTGAATTGTAAAGGAGAAAGAAAGCAGATGTCTTTTGTAGGAACATAACTCTCTTTAAGTAACACATGCATTACACTTAAAGCCAACTGATGTTTCTTATCAATGCCTTAAGGTTTCATGGACTTTACTAGTCAACAATGCATACTATATTACCCCAATACAGGAGTTTCTAGGTTTGTCTAAGTTTGAAAAATGGTGAAAAAATGTGAAGTTGCTACACTGAGACGATCCGGTGGCCAGTGCAGTATTTACTAGGCAGATGCCTAGGCCGGCAAATTTCTATGGGTGGCAGCACGCCCCCCCTAACACGGACCAGCATTGAAAAAAAACAAGAAAGGCAGCCTAACAGTTGCAATTGGGCTGTCCGTGTATTTTTTTCTTAAGGGGCGGAGTGTTGACAGGTCACGTGACCCGGCGCTCTGACGTCAGACACGCGCTGGGTCACGTGACCTATCTACACTCACCGCGGGGAGCCAAACAGACAGCCTGGTAGGACACCATGCTGCCTGCCACTAGCCACCAGGGAATAGGGTAAGTCCTGGGGTGAGGGGGCATGTAATGGGGGTAATGGAGGCAAATAATTGGGGTGATGGAGGCATATAATGGTGGTGATGGGGCATGTAATGGTGTGATGGAGGCATATAATGGGCATGATGGGGCATGTAATGGAGGTGATGGGGCATATAATGGGTGGGATACAGGCATATAATGGGGGTAATGGAGTCATGCAATGAGGGTGATGGGGGCATGTAATGGGGGTGATGGAAGCGTGTAATGGGGGTGATGGAGGTATGTGATGGGGTCATGTGATGTGGGTTATGGGGCATGTCGTGCGTGGGTAGGGGGGTGCCCAAATTTTGTCTGCCTAGGGCAGCACAAAACCAAGATACACCACTGCCGGCGGCCATTGGTCATTCCTAGTGGTTTGTCTGTGTGTCAATCATGTAAGATGGGAGAGAGGCAAATATTCGTGAATGAGATTGCTAAGGAGAATATGAATGTCAACACTTAGGAAGAATGGTAGTGAAGTCAGAATGACTGTGAAGGCAAATATGTTTGTGAATGCTAATGTGAATAGTTAGGAAGAATGAGAGGGAAACAAGAAATAGGCAGAAATTTAGTAGAGGGAGAGCCAGACCATCTGAGTTACACAATATGAAGGCCAGAGTAGAAGAAAAGCACAGGCCATACTTAACCCCTTGACGACAAAGGACGTGCCAGGCACGTCCTGAGAGAAACTCCCTTAACGACAAAGGACGTGCCTGGCACGTCCTGCAGTGAATGAAGCGTGAAAACCGCTTTAACAGTGCTGGTCTATTGCCTCGACATCGAGGCAATAGCCAGCACCGAAATTTCTATTTTGGGACCCCCACGATCGCCCCACGGAGCGATCGTGGGGAGCCATATTGACGGAGCATGCTGCTCCGTCAATATGGCTAAGCCCTCTGCCGGTCTGAGCTTCGGAAGTGAAAGTAACTTCACTTCCGTCGCTCTGAATATGCTACTTGACTGCCCCTAGAGGTAGTTTAGTAGCATTGCAATGGAAAATATTTAAAATACATATTTAATTAATTAAAAACAGGTTATTTAGCTATATTAGCCTATAGGGTTAAAGTTAAATATTTTTTAGCATAAGGGATAGGGTTAAAATTAAATTAAAGTTAAAAAATATTAAGGGATATAATAAGGATTAGAGTCGGGGTTAAATTTAGTGTTAGGGTTAAATTTTGGGTTCGGGTTGGGGTCAAAAGATCAATATAGGAAAAAAACAAAAAACACTATTTTTGGTTTTTTCCCCATAACTCGCAAAAAAATACCGAAAAATATGGTTCTCGGGAGAACATTTAGAAACTATTTAGACGGGGTCTTTTTTAATGATTTTATTTGTGTAAATTATATTTTAGGTCAAAGTTAGAAAAAGTGTTTTTTTTTTTAAATTTCATCATATTTTATGATTTTTTTTGTAGTAAATTATAAGATATGATGAACATAATGGTATCTAATGAAAGCCCTTCTTATGACGATAAAAACAACATATAATTTGTGTGGGTACTGTATGTGAGAAAGAAAAAAATTACAGCTAAACACAAACACCCTAGAAATGTCAAAACAGCCATTGTCACCAAGGGAAAGTCAAGGTGAAAATGTCTTGTCACTAAGGGGTTAAAACAGTAATTCTGCCGCCAAAATGTATAATTGTGGGACAAACAACAGGAACATTCCATTGATTTGCTGTTTTTTTAAATATTGTATTTTGCTGAATTTAAAGTTACCACATAATTTCAATTTGTACATAACTCCAGTATAAATTCTTCAGACAATGTATGGCATCGTATTGTTTGATTCATTGTAGATTCATTAAAAGCTAATTTTTTTAATACAATATACCTGATGTGTCAATAATTTTATTTATTTTTTTACAACTTTAATCTTCGATCTTTTGTTGTTGAACTTGTCTGACTTTTTTTAATCTTTTTTTTGTTTTCTATTTTATGGTTCAATCAAAGCTGGCTGGCAGCAAGAAGGTAGCAACTAGTAATACATATGCTACATTTGATTTACTACTTTTTAAAGCTAAGGTAGACCTGTGTGAATTTAGTTCAGATACCTAGATCACTATATCGCCAACATCCCTATGTTTCGTGGCTGTTTGTTTCAGCTGCATCCCTTTAATGTGGATTAAAACATGTTATTTCTTAATGGAAATGCAGGTTGGAAGTCAGGCTTGGAGGTTCCTAGAGATATTGCTCTAGCATATCTCTTTCAAGGCAGTTTTTATGCTCACGCTGCATATGCTACCCTGTATATGGATGCATGGAGGAAGGATTCGATTGTCATGATTCTGCATCATGTGGTCACATTCACACTTATCACTTTCTCATATGCTTTCAGGTGAGTCCAAGCATGGGTACTACTAATGAGCACTCAGGCGATCACTCTGTATTAGATAAGCAAATCCAAGGAGCACACTCATCTAGTGATTTATGGGTTAGTGCATAAATAATACATGAAATCATTACACTCTGTAACAAGTGACTTAAAGAGTTCTTACATGTATTTCATGGAAGCTTCATTGTTCAAAATTAATTGGATAAAGGTATTTTTATTTGTTTTTGCCTTAGACATAGTTGCATGTCATTGTCGGATTGTGTCCCTCTGCCTTTTTACACTTGTTACGGCGTATAATTATTTAATGTATTAGATAAACTTAACAGCCGTGTGCAAGCCTATTCTGATAACCTTCAATAAGTCTGGGTTACCAGACGTCCGAATTGGAAAGTGTAATATGTCTTGGACAAAATGGAGGTCATATTTATTGCACTATTATGTATTGTTCTCTACACGATGAAGCAATGGCTTTGGTGAGGCTCAGTATCTTATTTTTTTTAGAGATGGACAGTATTTAAGTGAAAGACACTGGGCATCTCTACCTTCAGGCAGGTCAATCTGTTCTTCAAAATACTTTATATATTAGACAATTCCCATAAAGCCCCGTGTTGTATTTTTAACCATTAAAGACTTGGTTATCTGTATGTGTAAGTAAATGAATATATAGTCAGGATACATATAGCTGATGAGACATACATGAAGTAGCAAAAGTCTTAATATCTTGATGCCAAAACTAAACCTGTGGATGACAAGTTCACCTCTGTAACGTGCAATTTAGTTCATACATTTCTTGGTAAAAAAAAGTATTAGTTGTCATCTGCCTCCACCAAGATGGCTACCGATTCAAATGCATGCCAAGTAGGCCATTCCAATTGATGGCCTCAAGATCGCATAAGTCATAGCATGCAGATGGCAAGTTAAGCATTGTTGGATATTGTATCAGTGGTCATCAGTTTCCGTAGTCATGCTTGTTGTTCTCTTCCTCTTTGTCTGTTATAGGCCCAGAGGTGGATGTGACCTTTTAGCTAGGCATTGGGTTAAAGCCTAGAAACTTAATATCTAAATACAAGTTTCCTATAAAATCATAATGGGTCATTTTAACATGATGGGTACACTTTACAGTACAACTTGTGCTTCTAGTGTGAGGATAAGTTGACATGTACTTTTGATAACACATGCCAGTTTATTAGAGCAAGCGCACCCCTGCTCTACTTGGCTAGGCACGATTGACAGTGACAGCACGAGCCAGCCTCCCCCGCCGGCTCTGCCTCAGCTGTGAAGCAGAGCCGAGAGTAAACCTGCATGTATCTGTAAAGTGACACGTCGAGTTTACTTGGGACAAGGGCACACTATTTTTTAACCCTCGCATCCTCACAAGTAGCAAGGGTTAAAAAAAACACTTTAGTTGTAAAACATAACATTAAAACTACAGTAAAGGCAATTTCAGCCCCAATTTGTATATTATTTCACATTGTAAATCTAGGATGCAATGAATCTGTTTAGCAATTTGCATATCTCAGTTGTGATGTCAATGCACTGGTTGGATTTTAAAAGGCAAATGATCTGTTTGACACAGTATGAGCGGTTTGGCTACAGACGTTACTATCCCTTTAAGCGGTAACATGGCTGCCATTCTTCCCCTACAGGTACCACAACATTGGAATACTCGTTCTCTTCCTCCATGATGTTAATGACATCCAATTAGAATTCACAAAGCTCAATGTCTACTTTAAGAACCGAGGTGGAAAATATCACCGTGTCAATGATATTATTTCAGATATTGGTTGCATCATATTTAGTTTTAGTTGGTAAGTGTAACATAACACAGGCTGCAGAGCCCACAACAGATGCTTTAACATAGCTAGGGTTGCCACCTTTTCTTCCGAAAAATACCGGCCTTGGTACTGTCTCCATAGACTTAACATTGGCCTGATGCCAATTTTTTACCGGCCTGCCGGTAAAATACCAGCCAGGTGGGGACCCTAAACATAGCATATTATTATAATATAAGTATATAACTATCCATGTTAAACCAATTAAATTAAGTGAGATTGCAAAATACACTAGTCAATCATTACATTTTTTTTTTTTTTTTTTTTAAAGAATCACAGTTGTTATAGTTTTGTAAGCCGTACTAATATGTCAATTTTCATATAATTCTTAAATTCTTTCTTTGCAGGTTCTGGTTCCGTCTCTACTGGTTCCCTCACAAAGTTCTGTATGCCACCTGCTACTACAGCCTTGAGTACAACCCCCAAATTCCTTTGTATTTGTTTTTCAACACTCTGCTGTTTGTCCTGACATTGATGAATATATACTGGTTTCTGGTGAGTAGTCAGGTAGATGGTAGTTTGTGATTGTCTAATGTCACATGGCATCTACAGTAGGTGGAAACCTAGACCTGTCTTCACAATTATAATAATTAATTACCTTCTTACCAGTTACTACACTTTATTATATATTTATAGTCCATATGGTGTCTCAGCCAATCCAGCTTCAGATAGAGTCAGGGAACTGGGCTATGGTCGAGATCCCTGGGAACCAGAAGTTCAAATAGGTAAATGCAATAGTCTATCTGTCAGGTCTGTATTTGGGAGCGTAGAGAAGGGTGTCGACAGAGGGACCACAAAAATGGTACAGACAGGCAAAGGTTCAATGCAGGCAGCGGACGTGCAGAACAGGAGACAAGCCAAAGTCAGGGCGGGCAGCACAGGTTCAAAACCAATAACTAGCCGGGTCAGGATCGGAGAGCTCAGAGTAGTCCAGTAACTAGCCGACATCAGGTATCAGAAGGACAAACACAGGGTCTAGGAACTCTGGAGTGAATTGGTAACTAAGCAGGGAGAACCAAACTTAGCAGCTCAATATTCAAGCATAGAATGATGTGTGCGAGGGGTTATTATAGGGCTGTCAGTACAGGCTCCGCCCCTCAGCTCAGGTAGCACCTTCCCCTTTCCATAGGTCTCTATGGAGTACTTTGTGGAAGTGTCAGCCCCTTCCCCCGCCTCCCCTGCATCCACCAATGCAAGGCATCAGGCACTGAGACACACACCCCCGCCAAGTGTAACTCGCGGCCTGCGTGTAACTCGAGGTGTTTAGTCGATGAAAGTAACACTGTTTCTGTTATGAGGTTAGCAGTTCTGAGTGTATTTAATTAATTCATATAGAATGAGTTTTCTGCTATTTGGCTATTGCTTGAAGTGTAGCTATTTTGGAGATGACCATTCAGTCTTTCAACTTGAGAGTAGGTTGAAGAGAAAGTTAGTAGCTTGGAATCCCAATGCACAGTATGAATTGTCAGATTATGGGCCAACTATGTGCTCTCCGACTGAGGTAACATCGTCTTTGTGTTTCAGCTCCAATAAGCCCTTTCATTGCAAAACTGTGAATACACTTCCGAAGTCTTAGATTCCTGTGCAAAAGGTTTTAAGATTTTTCTTGCATTCGAAATGAGACCGAGTCTATTTGGGCAGCTTGAATCAAATTAACACTGCCCATTAAATATTTTCATAAATGAATAAGCAGGAAATACGCTCACCAGCATACGGAGATATCTAATTGTGTGTTAGACATGGAATATCCATGTTCTATCTTGAGAATTCTACATCCAGAAACGTGTTTGTATACTGAGAGACAATGTCCTGCCACTAGCAATAGAGACAGGGCTCTTAAAACACTACAGCTGTCTCCTAAATGTCTTGATCGTTTCACATTGATCTGTGCAAGTGCCATTTCTTTGACTCAGAAAAATAACCAGGCTGGCTCCTGAATTTGCCTGTTTGGCTCCTAAAGTCTAAAAACATTTGTCAAGCTTGGCATGTGTCTTGTATTCAACTATATGCTATTTAGACACTTTTGGCAAGATGGCCTCAAGACTGCCTTGGCACAGATTTGTTTGTTGTTTGTTGTTGCTGAAATGTTATTTATGTCATCTTTTTTTGTTTTCTTCAGTACATCGTACATTTCGTTTGGAAAGTGGTAACAGGACAAGTTCAGGAAGTGAATGATGTGAGAGAATATGATGTTGATGTGGGTGATCATAAAGATGGCGTTTCGGTCAATAACAAGACTTCTCGACACAAGGATACATTGAGCAATGGGTAAGTCACATGTACGGCATGCATTATACAGAATTCAAATAACGGCTTCTGTATTAGAGTGGAATACTACACCAGCCAAAATATAGGCGGTCGTCTAATATTAATTTTAAAGAAAGTAACTGACAATAATAAAAGATACTAAATAATGAAATCAGATAGCAACATAAATCAAATATACACCCATAGTTGGAATGGCACACTTCCACCGATGATTCCAAATGGCTGCTAGTGAACATTGGATAAAAATAGGTAATACATTATTTACAATACACAAAAACATGTTACAAGTTTAGCTAGGACAACTGTAGTGTAAAAAATTGAAAGAACGTGCAGTGGCAGAACTGGGATCCATTGCTGGTGAAGGGCTTGTAATGCTTATTTTCCCCATATTATTACCACATAGAGCTTACGGTAAGAACGCCATGATCTGGCGCCCCCCCTCCATTCCAGATCATGTGACATCACTCCTTCACACTTCCCGCTACAAACTGCATGGAGGCAGCTAAGTCTGTGCACCATGCGGCAGGAAGTGTGGGAGGTCTTTGCTGCCACTGCTGGATCACCAGTGGGATAGGATTAAGACTCCCTAACCTCAGGTGAGCAAGCAGGAAGTGAAGTGTTATAGGCAGTTGGAATACATTTCCCATGATGCTCAGCCAGCTAACAGGCAAGTGATTTAGGGAATAATGACACTATTGCAAGTCATTTTACACGCTACAAGTGTGGACTCCATTTCCTATGAAGCTCAGCAGGCTATGAGCATGGGAAGTCTAGGCCATACAGCTGGAGGGGTTTAGCAAGTGATTGCCCTTTTTCTGTCTGGCCTATATTACTAAGGATGTTCAGTTGGCTGAGCATCATAGGCATTGCAGTCTAAACAACTATGCTGCCAAATGTGGAAAAAAACATGGTATGCAGCTCACTACATTAAAAAAGTTGAACTTTTTTTTCATGCCACAATAGTATATTTGAATGAATACACCAACAAGCCCAAAGTGATAGTTTACAAACACATCCAAAGAAAGATAGAGGGAGATACGCTAATATATGCCACAAACATGGCAGAAAAAAATACAGCTGGTGCAAAGATAGGCAAGTTGGTGAGTTTTCTGCTTGATTTTTGTAGTTCACTTGTCAGTTCAGTTTTAGTGAACACTTCATAGTGAAAAAGCAGGATGCACAGACGGACAAAAAATGCATATATAGTGAGATCTATTCATTAAACGGTGAACTGTGTTGAGCTAACAGTTTAAAAGATCGGGACAGTGGATAACTTTCCCTCCTCATTGTTTCATTTTTGTTTTTTTTTGCAATCTGGTTGTCAGATCACCACAGTTCACTGTTTATTGAATAGGTGGTACAGTATGTACCAAGAGGCACACAGACAGCTCAGATTATTTACAGGCAATTACCATATACCAAATGCCAGGGGCGTACCTAGAGCATTTGGCACCCGGGGCGGACCCTGCGTTTCGCACCCCCCCCCCCCCCCCCATTATAAAAATGTAAGAAGACACCCACAATTTTTTCAATGATTGAAAATTGTACAATTATAGATACCAGGAATAGTGTGCCATTCAGAGCCCAGTAATATTGTGCCAGTCAGATACCAGTAATATTGTGCCAGTCAGATACCAGTAATATTGTGCCAGTCAGAGCCCAGTAATATTGTGCCAGTCAGGTGCCTGTAATATTGTGCCAGTCAGAACCTAGTAATGTTGTGCCACTCAGAGCCCAGTAATGTTGTGCCACTCAGAGCCCAGTAATAGTGTGCCAGTCAGAACCCAGTAATATTGTGCCAGCCAGAGCCCAGTAATATAGTGCCAGTCTGTGCCCAGTAATAGTGTGTCTGTCAGTGCCCAGTAATATTATGCCAGTCAGTGCCCAGTAATATTATGCCAGTCAGTGCCCAGTAATATTATGCCAGTCATTGCCCAGTAATATTGTGCCAGTCAGAACCCAGTAATAGTGAGCCACTCAGAGCCCAGTAATAGTGTGCCAGTCAGAACCCAGTAATATTGTGCCAGCCAGAGCCCAGTAATATAGTGCCAGTCTGTGCCCAGTAATAGTGTGTCTGTCAGTGCCCAGTAATATTATGCCAGTCATTGCCCAGTAATATTATGCCAGTCAGTGCCCAGTAATATTATGCCAGTCATTGCCCAGTAATATTATGCCAGTCAGTGCCCAGTAATATTATGCCACTCAGAGCCCAGTAATATTATGCCAGTCATTGCCCAGTAATATTATGCCAGTCAGTGCCCAGTAATATTAAGCCAGTCAGTGCCCAGTAATATTATGCCAGTCAGTGCCCAGTAATATTATGCCAGTCAGAGCCCAGTAATATTATGCCAGTCATTGCCCAGTAATATTATGCCAGTCAGTGCCCAGTAATATTAAGCCAGTCAGTGCCCAGTAATATTATGCCAGTCAGTGCCCAGTAATATTATGCCAGTCAGTGCCCAGTAATATTATGCCAGTCAGAGCCTCTAATATTATGCCAGTCATTGCCCAGTAATATTATGCCAGTCAGTGCCCAGTAATATTATGCCAGTCAGTGCCCAGTAATATTATGCCAGTCATTGCCCAGTAATATTATGCCAGTCAGTGCCCAGTAATATTATGCCAGTCAGTGCCCAGTAATATTATGCCAGTCGGTGCCCAGTAATATTAAGCCAGTCAGTGCCCAGTAATATTAAGCCAGTCAGTGCCCAGTAATATTATGCCAGTCACAGTCCAGTAATAGTGTGCCACTCAGAGCCCAGGAATATTGTGCTCGTTAAAAACCCCCCTCCTCCCCCCCCTTCCCCATCACTTACCGAAGCAGGTCTGTCTGTGGACCCCGACGCCTCCTCCGTGCAGTCTTCTCTTCCCTCCTGCACGGAGGAGGGAAACACAGTCGCCGGATGGGACGTATCGTCACATCCGGTCGCTGTGATTTTATTTTTTTTTTTTAAACCCGGCGGCCGCATCCAGAGGATGCGGCCGCCTGAACACAAAAAAAAAAAAAGGTAAGCAGCGCGGGGGGTGCCCGGCAGCACCGGTGGCACCCCCCTACTCCGTGGCACCCGGGGCGGGCCGCCCCCCCCTTAGTACGCCACTGCCAAATGCACCAGACCTTTGCCGGTTAGCAACAGCTCTATTGCCTAAAACATTATTTTATGATAATGCCAGAGTATTTTTTTTTTAACATTCTCTTCACATCAAAGTCTCAAAGTTTTCATTCACCACAAAACTACTACTAATTATTTACCTGATTCACCACAAAACTACTACTAATTATTTACCTGATTCACCACAATTAAACAGGATTGGATAAGTTTATGATTTAATTTTACAACATACAGGTTAATAAATTATAATGTTGTTTTTACTCCATTTTTGGCCCTTAGCTTGTTTTGCTGCCGCACCCTGCTTAGGTGAGATACTGCCTTCAAGTGATTTAAAAATGTTTGCTCTGGAGTTGAAATCCTGTCTTTGGAAAACCCAATGACTGAGCAGGATCTGTTATTCCTTTCAGGCAATCCTTGTCAAACGGGTTTGTGAAGAAAAAGAGATCGTAGTCTTGGATGCCAAGGAAGGTCACCTCTATGAGAATCTTCATCCGGAAAGACATCCCTTCGGAAGTACCTAAAGCTCGTCAGCAATGTGTCATAATGTCACAACCATCCGAACGTTTTCAAACACTGTCAAACACTTTTACCATTTGTATTATCGGAGCGTCGCCCGACATGTTTCTCCTTCATGTGCCACCTCTCTTGCAAGTAAAGGGTTTAACTTATTGTCTGCTATAAACATCCTCTATAGTTTGAAGGTTCTAAATGACCAGAGCACTTATGACTAATTATAATATAGAGCAACTGTAAATACAATGTATGATGATCATATATTTCTTAAATGTGAGAAAATGAACAAGAAAATCATTTTCTACTAATTTTTTGGTTGTTTATAGCCATTCATTTTTCAATGCACCATATTTAGAATCTGTTCAATCCTCAGAGTTTCAGGTTCAATTCCTGGCAGGGTTGACTCAGCCCTTTATCCTCCCAAGGTAGATACAATGAGTACCGTATAATTGGGTAATAGTAACATCCCCTGGATGTTGGTGAGAATGCAACATCCTTAAAGGGCAACTAAACTGTTTTTATAGATACACGCGGGTCTACTCTCTACTGTGTCGCACATCTGAGACAGCCATTTTGGTGATGGGGGTTTATGTGGCTTTTTCTGGATCAACATGAAGGGGAATAACTTGCGATTGTTCAACTCGGTGGAATTCATAGCTTTACCTACCACACAGAGATCACAGTAGAAGTGTCATGATCTGGGCCCCCTCAATCTCAGATAAGGTTGCCACCTTTTCTTCAAAAAAATACCGGCCTTGGTACTGTCTCCATAGACTTAACATTGGCCTGATGCCAATATTTTACCGGCCTGCCGGTAAAATACCGGCCAGGTGGCAACCTTAATCTCAGATCATGTGACACCACTCTTTCGCGCAGCCCACAACCGTGTATAAAAAAAAAAAACAACCTTTATATTCTATTCGTACATTTGAAACCAGGTTAGGTTGATTTTAAAATAGAAAGAAAAGTTCACATCCAACTTCATTCTCTTAATTTTTGTAATGCTTAATAAACAGGTATCGAAAAAATTAGAAATAAACTGTGAAAATAATGAGAGAGTTGGGGCGAGGGGATTTTGGGGGAAAAGTCAAAGCACAAAGGTCAGGTGATGTAAGAGTTTACTAAAAAAAAAAATACACAGAAAATGCTGAACCTTTTTTTTTTAAATTTAATAAATCTAGAGGTTTTTTTGTTCTGCAGTTGAGTTGAATTAATAGAAGGTCGCGTGAAGTGACAAGTCCATGGTAAGACTATAGCAGTTGTCTAAGATCGGACTTGATGGACATGCGCATTTTACTAATTATTACATTGATGTGAATTCTGTCAGCACAAACTTACAGTTCATAACATGCATGATACAGTTGCTATGTAATTACTTTTAAACCCTAGCCAGGCGAGCATCACCTGTGGCTTTAACCTTATCTGGGCATTGACGGGGGGAAAATGTACAGTCAGAACAAAGCATAATCCACATTATGCAGTAATAAGACTAATTCACTTCAGGGAATAAATACATGACTTCTCTGTATATTATCCAATATTAATCATGTTACTTAATCCTAGCACATTACTATCAATAGTATATCTAGGGTTCCAAGAGAAAATGGTCCTTTTTGGTGATGGGTGGTATGATCCACTAACTCTCTGAGTAGTAATAAAATGTACACATCACTGACATTATTCCTTTATACAACCTTTTCACACTTCCTAAAATAATCCTTGAGTCCACCAGCTAAATATGTTGCTAACCATCTTAATTGTATATTTACTGATATCAGCTACTGATTATAACCACAGTAACACTCACTGAAACTACTGTATATACCCCCAGCCTAAGCACTACCAATGAATTGATCCTGTATCATCTCTTATATATTTGTATATCTTAACCAATACTGTATTTGCTTTGGTGTTAATACAACCTGAATAAAATGCTATTTTACATGCTGTTCAATCTGATGTCTCAGTGAGGATAAAGCTACAGGAAGAAGGGTAGACAACAGACCTAATCACATAGAGATTATGTGCAGGTTTAGTAGCTTGTGAGTAGCTAGTTTGTGAGCGTACAGAAGCAGTGAAAATATCAAGCAATGGAGAGAATCTTTCACTTGCCTTAAAGACACTGGTGCCCTAAATGCATCTTCCAAATGTTAATGCATATTAATGTGCTTTCAAAGTACTTTAAAATGCGTTTTTTTACATTTTACATATAAAATTCTTACAGGTAGATGAAATAGTGAAATTACAGCAGTTTGCAAGAAACCAGGACTACCCACACTAGCTGAGTAAAAGTCAATTTCCTTTGTTTGTTTTTTTTTTTTTTGCTGCAGGAACCAATGAGAATAATGCCATTCAAATGAATGTTTCTCTAGTGAGGTCATCAGACAATGTGTTGCACTGTTAAGAGATCGTACTCTGTACAAGAGCAAGTCTATTGCAGTCCACACAATTTATTCAATTTCAGGAGCACAGGAAGTGACTAAATGAAACAAAACTTTATCTCCTCAGTGTCTATATAATCAGCGCTGCTGCACCTGCAGTAAACATGCAGAGTAATCACTGGGGAAGGGCTTTAGTGAAGTATTAAAAATATGATTTATGCAGTATGTCTGCGTCACTGGAAAAAAAAAACTGTGCACTATACAAGTAATAATCTTCATCTTGCACTAAAGTGAGTTTGGGGACTAGACTGTCCCTTTAAAAGGGCCACTCTAGCCTATTTTTGAACATGTAAAATAAAGAGGTAAACTGAACCTGGAAGGCTCATCCAGCTGGGGGAAGTTTTCCAGCATCTCCTCAGACCAAAGGCCCCCTCATCTTTAGTAACCCTCTCAAGGGTTTTCTGCTTTAGTTACCCTCTCAAGGCTGTCCTGCTTCCGTCATCCTTCTCAGGCCCCACCCTTACCTAAGGCCTCACCCCTTGTGTTTCTCGCTCTACCCGTTTTGAGGGTAAAAAACATGAGCAAATTCTACTGCAGCCTGAATTTGCTCATTGCGCACCACAGCGCTTGGGCACACAGTTATCGCTGTCAATCAGCCGTAACTTTGGAAGAAGTGCGCCTGCGCGAGGGACACACACCACCTCACGCCTCCTTCGGATCAGCTGCGGTGACAGGTAAGTATAAGCGTATTACTGATTATTGTCATCTACTAGCGTAGCAAGCAATTGGCAAAACTTACATCAGCTATATGCTACGCTAGTAAGTGAAGGACAAACACGGGGGACACGCGGGGGGGGGGCTGTCTCTTCTTGATGGGAGTTGTGATCTGCACCTTAGGCTCCCGTGTGTCTTCCACTTACTAGCGTAGCATGTAACTGATATAAGTTTTCCCAATTGCTTGCTACGCTAGTAAGTGAGAATAATAAGTAAGAGGCTTATACTTACCTGTCACCGCAGCTGATCCGGAGGGGGCGTGAGGTGGTGTGTGTCCCTCGCGCAGGCGCACTTCTGCCAAAGTTCCGGCTGATTGACAGCCGTAACTGTGTGCGCATGCGCTGTGGTGCACAATGAGCAAATTCTACTGCGCCTGTGCAAACATTCAAGTAGACACAGTGGCTGCTTCAAATCTTCTTCTCCTATTACGGTGGTAGACTGTAGGCGGACCTTGATCACTTCATTGCACTTACTTACTGACTCCAACTTCAAATACACTCTGGCCATGGGGAGCTGGTGAGTGGCTCCCCTTGCCACACGGACCTCCACAGATTGGTCCAGGAGGAAACAGGGATGGGCAACATCCGGGTGCACATGAGTGATGGTGGCTTCGGTATCCCTCGAAAGCTCGTCTGGTCCCCCATTGACCTGTACCAATTGGAGGTGTTGCACTCGGTTGTCTCCATAAGCTTGTTGCACCAATACCACATTGTGTTGGTAGTGCCACTTCAGCGACCCCCAACAGCCAGTGGGGTCTGATGAATAGGGATAATATTCCACTGGGTAGTGTGTCTCCTCCTCTCCAGGGTGGATTGGAGTGCTCAGTGAGCTTGTCGAGGACCAGTGGGTGCAAAGTATGGCTGTTGGTTGGAGGATACCACAGCTGCCACCAGTGTAACGAGAACTGAGGATACTCCAGTTGTTTCAGTTCTCATTTTTAGGGATTCAGCGTCTTCACAGCCAGATTTTACAGTCCAATCTTCCCCAACAAGTGAGATAGTATTTTGTAAAGTAGACACGTCTACAGACTTCAAGCTACAAAAGGTTAACATTTATTAGAGATTTCAAACTTAATGATACGCATAACACATCTAGATAAGGGAGATTGAACAATGGTGCTAAAAGGATTAACATGGTGGACAAAGAACGGAGATATTCAGTGTAACAGAATGGCTACCCAAGGCTGGTAGCACCTTGTGTGAAATCCCCTCATTAGCCCCCGATAACAGCTCAGCATCCACTGGAACCTTTGTACCCAAATAGCAGACAGGGCAATTACCAGTTAGGTACAGCAAGAATGAACAACAACTTTATTTGAGAAACACACAAACATGACATCAATTGGGGGGAGGCACAAGATAAACTAATTATATTATGGTAAGCCTCAAACAATAGAAGACCTTATTTAAACAGGGAATTAAACACAGTATGACTTTACATAAAATAAACGTGCCATCTTTAAATCCAGACATCCAGGCTACAAGGGGCAATAGATGGCTCACAGGACAGTAAACACTTATTGATTAGATAAGTACACATTTTAACACTAACAGTGTGTACCCCCAAACTAAGACAGGGTCCATAGTCCGCAGGAAGTCTTCTGGCCCCCAGGGCCTTCAAAGAACCCTAGTCATGCAGGCTGTCAGGATTCACTTTATGACAATGATTAGGAGGCTACAGATCAAACCTCCAATCAGGAACTTGCCGGCTCTAGGGGGAACAATGAAAGTGGAAGAGGGAATAAGTCTTTTAAACCTTTTAACTCAGCAGTCAATCAGAGAGCTGCCGACATCCCTTTATCTCTTGGACCTTACAGCTGGTCTGTCATAATAGACGGAAGTGTCGGGCAGCATGGAGGATGTCTGCACATATCATGCAGAAATCCCCCAGCTGCCCGATTCTCCCTGGTGGCTAGTGGGGCAGCAGAGAAGGTCTGCGCAGACCTCCCCTGCTGCCGCCCGGCACGACCGCCGGGACTTTTATGACGAAGCCAGAAGTCCCCGGCTTCATCATAGAAGTCCAGGCGGTCGTGCCGGGCGGCAGCAGGGGGAGTCTGCACTTATCGCGCAGACATCCCCTGCTGTTAGAGAGGGGGATCCAGGTCCCCTGCAGCTCTGCGGGGAACCTGTATCCCAGTCTTATAGTCTGACCTCAATTTGAGGTCAGATTATAAGACGACCTCGATTAAGAAGATTTTTTTCTGAAAAAAACCTTGTCTTATAATCGAGCAAATACGGTATGTAGGTATGGAGTGCGGCAAGCCCGACCACCTCCGCCACCCCTCTCACTCTAAAGTTAGTCGTTCTCGATTTGATCTCAATCAACAAGGTACGTTGTTGAGTTGTATGCATTTGCTGCTTCAGCAGGCCTACCTGTTAAGTTGTCTAGTGTTTATTCATTTCGGGAGATGGGATGAAAGATATTAATGTTTTTTCTACTAGCTGTATGTTTCTTAGCTGCAGCATATATGATAATCCTAATGAAGTGTGTAGTTCAGAAATTCTGCAAAACTGTGTCCAAGAGTAAAGGCACATACCTGATGAGGGAATAGACCAGGAGATAAGACATCATGGATTCTACGTCCAAAAATGAATTTATCATGTTATGACAAAATTAGAGAATTGAAGGGTTAAATGTAACTACAGCCTTTCAATTAATCAAAAGAAAATGCTTTTTGTTTGAAACTTAAACTGCTGTCAGAACATATCTTATCTACACAGCATTTGCTGTGATCTGATGTGACTGGCCATTGTTTGAAGAAGAAGAAGATGTTTACGCAAATGGCCATTGTTTTATGCAAATTTATATTGTGAGTTGTTAACAATGTGTACACGCCTGATTAGTAGGGTGGGACTAAAATCCTACCCCCTAGTCAATGTATAAAATGTGTATGAAAGCAAGATTAAACTGAATTTCTCTTGAGAAAGAAATGTGCCTATCCTTTGTTTCTGAATCAACGGCAGTCCCAGGCGCCTGCTTAATTTTACATTACATTAAATCAACATTTATTTATATAGCACCAACAATTTACGTTAGGTACAGAGCATAGAAGGGAACTACATACTAAGTTAGACAAACCAGAACAGACTGGTACGTGAGGTAGAGAACCCTGCTCGCAAGCTTACAGTCTAGAGGGAATGGGGTCCATGAGACACATAAGGGATTGAAGAGGTCAGAGGGATTGAAGATGTAGTAACAGTAGTGTGGATGGGTGGCACTAGTTGAGATAGGCCAATGATGAATAGTGTGTTTTCCAGCTAGGTGGGATCAGCTAGAGGTAAAGTGACAGGTGTTCTAGTGGGTTGGGTAGGAAGCTTCTTTAAAGAAATTCGTTTTGAGGGACTTTTTTGAGGGACTTTTTAAAGTTTGAAAAGGAGCGAGAGCGCTGGATGCTTTGCAGATAGGAGTTCCAGAGAGAGGGGGCAGCTCGGGCGAAATCTTGGAGACGCGAGTGAGAAGTGGTGATGAGGTTGGAGGAGAGTTTAAGTCCCATTGAGGAACGCAAAGGTTGTGCAGGGAGGTATCGGTTAACGAGGGAGGCAATGTGCAGAGGAGAGGAGAGAGCAGAGTCAAAAGTGACCCCAAGACATTGGACACGGTCAGCTGGAAAGATTGTAGCATTTTCATCGGACACTGTGAAGCCAGGTGTAGGTGTTCTTTCCACTTCATCAAAGACAATCCATGATCAAACAGTGGTTCCGGGTGGTACGAAAGTGACAGTTCCTTTCAGTGAATCATAGATACGTTTGGTAACGGGCAATTTGTTACAGCCTTCACCAGAGTATCAAATGACCTCCCATCTGCCAAAACTAAAGGCCACTTCTCAGTGATGATCCTCTTAGATCTCTCTGTTGCCTTTGACACCTTTGACCACCGCCTCCTTCTCAACAGATTATCTTCGTTTGGCATAGGTGGCACAGCACTCTCTTGGATCAAGACATACTTATCTGAGCGCTCCTATTCAGTGTCGCTTGCTGGAGCCACATCATCATCTGTTCCGCTCTCTGTTGGCGTTCCGCAAGGATCGGTCCTTGGCCCGCTGTTGTTTTCCCTGTACACCACCTCTTTGGGAGAACTCATCTGCTCCTTTAGTTTCCAATACCACCTGTACGCGGATGACACTAAGATTTACCTCTCCTCCCCTGATATTGTATAATACTCGCCTCCGTGGCTTTATAAATCATGACTTTACATCATGTTACTCGCAAAATCTAAGAAGTAGAGTAGACTAGATAAGGAATGTAGGAATCTAATAAGAGTAGGGTTGCCAACTTTTCTTCAGAAAAATACCGGCCTTGGTACTGACTCCATAGACTTAACATTGGCCTGATGCCAATTCTTTACCGGCCTGCCGGTAAAATACCGGCCAGGTGGCAACCCTAAATAAGAGACGCTTCAATAAAAGAGTCAGCAATTTTTTGCCTTAATGGCAGGACTGTTATGTACATGGTTCATATTTAGGCTAGCCTGATGGCCTTATACACAGATATCAGCTATAGCTACCTATATAAATGTTGTTTAAAAAAATTTATAGCAATATGTCACTTTCTTACATCCTATCTATTCCTGAGAGCTAGCGCCTACAATAGTTTCCCAATGTACTTGCCATTTCTCTTTTGAACTTTGGAACCATGCTCACTGTTAGTCGCTCACTCACTCCATTAGTCCACTCCCTACATTCTCTACTCGGGGATGGGACACTTCATCGCGGCTGCTTCCGCGCAGCCGCTTCACCGCCGACTCTACAGCACAAGACAGATCGCCGCTGGAGATTTCATCGCGGGACATTTCATCGCTAAAGGTAAGTATTTTACCGATTTTAGTTGGTTTAGAATTAGGGTTTAGGGGGTTAGAATTAGGTTTAGTGTTAGGGGTTAATTTTACTATTAGGGGTCGGGGGTTAGTATTAGGGTTAGTATTAGGATTTAGGGGGTTAATTTTAGTATTAGGGGTCGGGGTTAGTATTAGGGTTATTATTAGGGGTCGGGGTTAGTATTAGGGTTTAGGGGGTTAATTTTAATATTGGGGTTAATTTTAGTGTTAGTATTGGGGTTTAGTGTTTAGTGTTACTATTGGGGGGGGAATCATTTATTAGGGGGGTTATTTTCGTTTTACTTTTAGATTTGTAAGAGCTGACAGTTCAGCGCTGAACTGTCAGCTCTTACATAGCTGCAGCTGCGGTGAAACGGCCGCGTTATACTTCATTGCTGACAGTTCAGCGTTCTAACTGCCGCGCTGAACTGTCAGCGATGAAAATGCGGCGAAGAAGTGTCCTAGACCCCTCTACTCTCCCTTTTTCTCTTCTCTACCAGTTGGCGCTACAAGAGTTACATCTCTTTAGATATTAGACCCTCTTTCCATGAAAACAACCTTATTTTTACCTTATCATTGGGGACTACTACTTTATCTATTTATCTTGGAACACCTCCCTCCCCTGGACTATAACCTTATCATTGTGTAAAAGTGATGTTAACTCATACAGAATGCAAAGGACATGATTCCTTTATCCTAATCACATCTAAGCCAGAACAGGTTGTTGGTGTTGTCATAATACAACAGTTTCAGCTATTGTTTTATATTTTGGATTTTGGAACAGGTGTAATGTTTTGTAATATGACATGCTTGTGATCAGCGGTGTATCTTGGTTTTGTGCTGCCTTAGGCAGACAAAATATGTGCACCCCCTGCCCACGCTGCACACGCATGACATGCCCCATAACCCACATAACCCCATTACATGAACCCATCACATACCTCCATCACCATCATTGCATGCCTCCATCACCCCCATTATATGCTTTCATCACCCCCATTACATGCCTTCATCACCCCCATTATATGCCTCCATCACCCCCATTATATGCCTTCATCGCCCCCATTACATGCCTTCATCACCCCCATTATATACCTTCATCACTCCCATTACATGCCTTCATCACCCCATTATATGCCTCCATTACGCCCATTGCATGCCCCATCACCCCCATTATATGTCTCCATCACCCCCATTATATGTCTCCATCACCCCATTACATGCCCCATCACCCCCATTATATGCCTCCATTACCCTCATCACCCCCATTACATGCCCCATCATCCCCATTATATGCCTCCATTACCCCCATCACCCCCATTACATGCCCCTTCACCCCCGGACTTATCCTGATCCCTGGTGGTTAGTGGCAGGCAGCATGGTGCCATAGCTTTTTATTGAATTACTAGATGAAGGCAAAAGCCTTTTTTTTTTATTTATTAAAGTGCCATTAATTTACATGTTGACAGTTGAATACTACTTTTACAGTCTCCTTTCCCCTTCTGAATATATACATTGTTTCTGGGGGCTATTCACTAGAAGTGAACGGACAAGAGAATTGCAAAAATCAGGCAATAAATGCTGCAGGATTAGACACCAACATTGCTTGTGGTGGACATTTATTGCGGTCTTTGGCAGACAATTTAAGGATGTTCTGTGGACCTTCACAGACCTTGCCACGAACATTGGTGGCCTTGTACGGACACTTTGCCTATCTCTCCCAGACAAGCTGGAGGAATTTTCCACCTGAACTAATAATGGCTAATTTTTGTAGTTCACTCGTGTAACAAAGTAGCAGTATACGCCACAGTATCTCCGCTGGTAGTCAGGATAGAGCAGGTAAAACACAGGCAGCCTAAGAGTAATCCCTCTTCCCAAATCCAAAAAATGATTACATTTAAATTTTTATATTTTTACATAAATAATCAAGGCTGGTGAAGCAAGAACAGACTCCAACCACCGGGTGCATTCACCGGGTGAATTTTTTGGATAAATATATATTCACATACTTAATATACAATTTTTGAATAATATATTGTCACAATTTTCACAAGATGTCACTGCAAGCATTATTGCTTTAAATTTTGCTTAAAAATTTTACTTGTTTTTAATTGCTGTGTATAAGATTTGCATTGAACCAGGTGTTCCCTCTTTGATTGATTTGCTTGTTACTGATTGCACTATATAAACCTATTTATACCACTTCACACTAGACTTGAAGAAAATCCGTTACAGGATTGAAACGTCGCCAAGTGTGTGAATAAAGTTTCTCACTTCACGCTGAGTGCTGGTGTCTGCATTGATTATTTCACTATTTTAATACACACTGTGATGTCACCAAAGATACATATATTATTGCTAGCAGTACCACGATTGGCTCAGTAGCATGCTGCAAGGTAGAGCATGCAGTATACCAGGGCTCGACAAACCCCGGGCGACAGGTCGCCATGGCGACTAGGAAATTGTACCTGGCGCCCGGGTAGGATCAGCAGCACACAGCGCTCCACCGTCCTGAAGTTAGATAAAAAAAAAAAAAAGTACCGGTATTATTCTTTCGCAGCGCGAGGGTAAGCAGAGTGTGCATTTCCTGCTCCGCCCCCTCGCGCTGTAGTGTAGGATCGGCGGGTGTCACGTGACATCCCACCGATCAGCAGCAGCATGCAGACGGTCTGTGCCGTAGAAATTCCCCTCCCGTGCAATAAGGTAAAACAGCAGGGAGGGGGAGTCACTGTGAGATTTGGTTGCTGGACCAGCTGCGCTTCATTGTATTCATTATACCCGTTTAGCCTCTGTGTTTTTATGCTGCAATCACAATGTTTTTAATCATTTTATATGCACTATATTTTGGTATTTTTGACTACATTGTATTCACATATATTTGCATCACTTTTGTATTTGTATTTGTATTTTTATGCTTGCAAGTTTATACACCTATTTTTCACAAATGGGCTGTCCTTGTGTACTCCACCCCTTGAACTCGTTAGTCACTTTACCCATGGACTATATATTGATGATTTTTCACACATCTCACCAGACTTGAAAAAAGCTCAGTGCTGGTCTGAAACGTCGTTATTTTTTGGTGGATTAAACTCCCTTAAACGGTGTGCTGAGTCTCCTGTGTTTTCTTTTTACCTCCACTGATGTCCTATAAACGATGTACTATGATCCATGACCAATTGGTCCATGCTGTAATAACAGATAAAAGTAATGCCCCCCAGCTAAACAATGTGGTAACTTTCCCTGTCTCTCATGCATGGCATGTTCTAGTGTGGCGAAGGGAGATCGTTTTAAAGACCCTTTTAAAAATAAAACCTACCACATCAAAGACTATCTTACATGGGACTCCTCTTTTGTTAAGATAAAAACGGGCAGACACAGGGTGACTGCAACAGGTAGTTTAATCCAAAATACAGCAGTACACGGGCAATGGTGAGGAAGAGACAAACAAGCCTACGCGTTTCGCAACAAAACCGTTGCTCATTGTCAAGGCTTGGAGCCTCCTCCTACTCACTTTATAACTCCATTCTCTTCATGTTTCTTTGCCCGACGGAAGCGCCGGGACAGCTGAGGAGCATCACCGCAGAGATTTGAATCCTAGAGAATTTTGTTTATATTACAAGTCCTGGGGCTTTGGATCTTTTTCTTTTTTCCTTTTTTGTTATACATGCTCACATGCCCGTGTAATATAATATATATTGGCTCAACAACCCAAAAAATTAAATTAAGTCGACCATCAAAATATGGAAAGAGGAGGGGGGGGGGGGGGGCTAGCGGCGCCAACAGTCATGGTGAGTAGTCACATTTCTTTGGAGCTCCTAACTTTCCTAACAAAAATACCACTTTCTGGATGGTCAAATCAGCCAAACTCACCAGATTACACAATACCGTACCTGAGGATAATACCATGGGAAAGAAGTCAAAGAAAACTGACAAGCCCCAGAAGAGGCACAACCTAGACATCGCAACTTTCATGTCCAGGCCCGCTAGACCGCAACTTAATGTGGCAGCGGTAGTGTTCACTCCGACCCATCCTGAGCTTAGTTTTAATTGCTGAAGTGTGGCTTCACACTCCGGAGACCATAGTACTAGTCGGGAAGGTTTTTCTTAGTCAAGTCCGTCAATGTCTTGGCAATGGTACTATAATCAGGCATAAACTTCCGGTAGTAGCCAGCTGTCCCAAGAAAGACAAGGACCTAAGTCATGGTCCAGGGAGGGGGCCATTTAGGCAACCGCCTCAACTTTAGCTGGTTCGGGGCTCTGCTGCTACCCACTCGTAGATCAAGAAATGGAACCTCGGACATGCCCACACTACTTTTCTCGGGTTTGAGCGTTAAGTCAGCCACCTGGATACGGTTGAGGACGGTACCTTGGTGGAGGAGGTGTTCCTCCCAAATCGTACGGAATAAAGCACATCAACTAGGTAACATAGCTTTGGAGCCTGTCGAACAGTCTGTCGATTATCCGTTGGGACTTTGCCGGTGCGGTTTTTATATGAAATGGCATGACTCTGAACTGGTAAAAGCCAAATGGGATGATGAACGTGGACTTCCTCATCCAGCAGAATCTGCCAATACCCCTTGCATAGATCTATGATAGTGAGAAAGTTACCCTTGGCTCTCCAGTCTAGTTACTCATCTACCCGGGGCATGTTGAAGGCGTCCGCCGTAGTCTGGTCATTCAGTCTGTGAAAGTCTACGTGCAACCGTCTTTCTTGGGGACCAGCAGCGCTGTATTTGGTGCGAGGCAAACAAGGCGGCAATTGCCTTATATGCATTTAATGGGCGGCACAAAATGAAAAACATAAATTAATTAAAAGCTGCCCCTTTAAGAAAAAAACTTGCTTGCCGGCAGAGAGCGGCGCTCTGACGTCAGAAATGCGCCAGGTCCCATGACCTATCTGCACTCACCGCGCGGGGAATCGAACAGGCAGCATGGTAGGACACCATGCTATCTGGCACTAGCCACCAGGGATCAGGGTAAGTCCTGGGGTGAGGGGAATTGGGGCTTGTAAAGGGGGTGATGGGGAATGTAATGGGGTAATGGGGCATGTAATGGGGGTGATGGGGCATATAATGATGTGATGGGTCATGTAATGGAGATGATGTGATGGGGTGATGAAGGCATGTAATAGGGTGATGGGGGCATGTAATGGGGCAATGTAATGGGGTGATAGAGGAATTTAATGGGGTGATGGGGCATGTAATGGGGTGATGGGGCATGTAATGGGGTGATGGGGCATGTAATGGGGTGATGGGGCATGTAATGGGTTGATGGAGTCATGTAATGGAGTCATGGGGGTCATGAAATGGGGATGAAATGGGTGATTGGGGCATATAAAGGGGGCATGTGATGGGGCGATACAGCATGTCCTGGGTGTGACCTCGGTAACTGGCTTGTCTTACGGGCGCCTGACCGGGAGTCTCAACTTGATCGACCGTGATGTCGCTATACCCTGGGAGCAAAGAAAATATTTGTTATCTATTGGAGAACTTTTTTAACTAGACACAAGGTATGGTTCCGGGGGCGCAGCGGTCATACCAGCTCTTCTGCCTACCCTGAGCGGTCGGAAGGTTCTCTCTAGAGACTAGAACCATGAGTTCCTTCAGCAGGTCCCTGAATGATAATACATTGGCTACCAGGGGAGTCCCTTTCCAACTGGGTACCTCCGTCAGCTCCAGATTATAGTCCAGGAATTCAGAGTTTGTCTCATTTTACTCTCGCCTATACAATCATTCACTGCCCCTGACCAACTCTGAAGCAATCAGCACATTTCAAACAAAAATACCTTGTGAAGCACGTCACAAGGTATATTGAGCCCCACTGACTCGGCTTCTTTGGAATCTGAGATCCAAGATTTCAGGCGTGGTGTTGGCCTTTGCGATCAAAGGCCGGTAAATACCAAGGGCCTGATGGTAAGCTATACTTAGCCCCTACATGCTCATTTTCTTTAATTCCATCCTGAACGGGGGCCTCTTTCCATCTGCACACATTGGCAGCCACCATAACAGTGATCCCGAAAGAGGGTAGGGACCCCAAGCTTTGTGAAAATTATAGGTCAATCTTCCTACTGAACACAAACTTGAAATTAATGGCGAAAATTCTAGCAACACGCATACAATCCTTCCTCACCAGTCTGATCCACCCGGATCAATCGGAATTCGTGCCAGGATGGGAGTCCAGGGACAGCACCATTAGAGTGCTTAGCCCAAGCAACAACCACCCACACAATTTTGCTTTCAACTGACGCTGAAAAAGGTGTTCGATCATCTGGATTGGACATATATGTTTGCGGTCCCCAGCTCTATGGGCTTTGGCCCTCACATGTTAACATTGGTGACCTTCTTGTACTCCTGTCCCTCTGCCAGAATAAGGATTAATGGAGCCTTTTCAGTCTCCTTTCTTATCACCAACGCGACTAAACAGGGTTGCCCACTCTCCCCTCTCTTATTTGTACTGTACCTGGATCCTTTATGTCAGTGAAAAGATAAGAGCGGGAAATCACCGGTTTGGGAGTTGGTGGCATTCACCATAAGGTCTTGGGTTTTGCGGACAACTTGTTGTTTTGTCCTGAGTCAGCCACAAGTGTCACTCCCTGTTTTCCCTCGGGAAGCTTTCAAACCTAAAAATTAACTACTCAAAATCGGAGATAATGAATATTAATCTTCCCCGCTCTGAGACTCTTGCTTTGTCTCCATCCTTTTCATTTTGAATGGTGTAACCAAAAACTTAAATACTTAGGCATATGGGCTGACATGTGACATAACCGAACTCTATCCACACAATTTCCTCCCTGTCCTCTCGAGACTACGGAGAGACCTCACTTGGTGGGGCACTCTGTATAACTCTTGGACAGGCAGGGTTAACGCCTTGAAATTGAATGTCCTTCCTAGGATTCTTGATTTATTCCAGATAATCACACTGTGTTGCTCACAGTGTTTATCAAATATATCTGGGCACAGAAACCCCCTCGCCTCTCCATTGCCCTATTGCAAAAGCCAAAGTCGCTTGGAGGCCTAGATTTACCATGCCCAAATACATACTACAATTCATGCCACCTTTTAAGACTACTAGAATGGAGCCATCAGCACACACACACACTAACTGTGGATACCTTTGGAAGCCCACATGGTTGTGCTCCGCTTCATCTTCTTCCATGCCTTCATCCACGCTCTCTGTGGGGAGATAGCGAAGCCACACCCATTTGCCTCTGCTTCCTTCTCAGTCTCCCACCATCTTGACAGAAACCACCAATTGACAACTTACCCCTCCCCACTCACCCATGAGAGCTCAATAAACACTAAGACTCTGGAAATGTCTTATAAACTACGGACACGCTGGTACCGCACCCCTAGCAAACTACATGCAATCTTCTCCCGACCATCCTGATGTATGCTGGAGATGCGGAACAGCTTGGGATCGGTTATGCACATCTGGTGGGAATGCCCACTTATAGTCCCATTCTCGACATCTGCGATACACTGCACATTTTCATGGATTCGCCCCGCCATTACACCATGCGAATTACCTTTTTCCCCACACGCCCTTACCAGTAACCTATTAGATAAAAACTATCGTTAAACATTTATTAAACTAAGCCAAGGCACTGATTCCACTACAATGGGGTAAAACTCTCCCACCAACATTTGAGGAATGGGTTTCGAGGGTGGAGGGAATTAGGACCTTGGAGAGCCTGGCCTCCAAATTTGATGACCAAATTGAAAGACACCACCAAATGTGGTTCCACTGGATCGAATTCATAGATGGTCTCAAGACCTAAATCTTAAAACCTAAGTATCTGAGATCGTCAGATACCCTGATACATAATACAGGGTATGAGGGGGGAGGTTACTGAATAAAAAGTTAGGGGAAGTTGAAGGGGATGAAAACAAATCACCCCTGTTGCCAATCACAGAGCGAATGATGGTAGTTTGTGTGAATTAGCTGGGTTTTGGCTCTAGGGCTCCGATTCATCCCTTTAAACCGCTGACCAAGCCGAATAGGAGTGAACACTGTTACGGTGGCAGCTGGTTTGAATAGACCAATCCCCATGCAAGCTACCTGAACTTCGTCCGAAATGGGGCGAATTAACTCTTTTAGTGAAACATGTAAGTCTCTAGTCTTCGTTGTCTGCAGCTCCTAGCAGCTCTGTGGCTGGGCACAAGGGATCAATGAAAGGGCTGTACTCAACTGTTTCTTCACATTGCTCCCCCCATTCGGGAGAGTCACTTTGGGGTCGCCCATACGAGTGAGCAACCAGAAGAGAAGCCAGCCGAGCCGGGTCAGGAACACAGAAATCACAAGAAACCAGGAACGGCACTTGGAAGCTGGAAACAATGCGACTCTGGTAGGCAATGGGATGTTCATCTCCTGCCTCGTTAGTCTGGCTCAACACATCCGAGCCCGAACATGAAGGCATCTGTGTGAATCAAAAAACGTTTGTTAAAATCAGGGGCAGTGAGTACAGGAGCCTTGCCATATTCAGAGGACCACAGGACTGTCCGGGGGGAGGGATTTTTTAGTCAGGTCAGTCAAGGGCTATGGTACTGTAGTGGGGCACAAATTTTCTGTAATAGCCGGCTTTGTCCAAGAAGGTGAGTACCTGTTTCTTGGTCTGGGATACTGGCCAGTTCACGATGGCATCAATTTTAGCCAGCTTGGGCTTCTGTCTCCGACAACCAACACAGTGTCCAAGGTATTGTACCTCTGCCATGACAATCTGACATTTGTCAGGATGGACTGTCATCTCTGCCCTCTGTATCTGCCTAAAACCATGTTGAGGTGCTGCAGGTGCTTTTCCCAAGAGCCGATAGGATTGTCATCCAGATAGGCAACTGATCGACTAGCCTCTGAAAGGTGGCTGGGGCATTCTTCATCTCGAAAGGCATGACCCTAAACTAGTACAAGCTAAATGGGGCAATGAATGCGGACAGGGGAACAGCATCCACAGTAAATGCTATTTGCCAATCCCCGAATCTGAGCATGGGATAGGCATTTGTGGTGGTTCTTTCATTAAGCTTCCTTTGGTCCACACTGAACTGTGTGGTCCTGTCTTTCTTGGGGACTAGGACAGGGACTGTGGAATGGTTCAATAACTCTGAGAGTTTTCATCTCATCTAGCTCTTGTCAGATGTGACTCCGCACCACCTCTGGGACCCTATAAGCTGGTCCCAACAGGATGTTGAGCAGGGGAGTTGTGCTGGGTATCACAGATAACATAGTGGCTTGGGCTTGCTCCATGGGGAAGAGTTGGGGACCAACCTTAATTTGTTCCAGGCTACTGGGATGCTTAATGCCCTCCAGGGGGTCAGGGATGGCACAATCCCCATCCTCAGTAGAGGAAGGGGTGCAGATTGCGGCTATGTCAGCCACACTTTCCTGATAAGCTTTCAGGGCCTTTACATGGCTCAGCTGGGTAATCTGGTGTTGGGCTCCTTTAGCCACTACATATGTGATCTCCCCCTTACTGTCCACTATGGCATAGGGACTTTCCCAGGCTGTCTGCAGTTTGTTCTGTCTGGTGGGTTAGAGCATCAGAAACTCTTGGGGCTGGGTCCCCTGGTCATACTACTACTTCCTAGAAGTTTCGGCACCAGTGATATTTTCTTGGGCTAGCTCCATTAACTTAGACAATTTCTCATTGAGCGTCACCACGTAGGTGATGGCTGGGGTCTCCGTTTGGTTGGTCTTACCTTCCCAGAACTCACAAAGGGGACCCCTAACCTTCTGGCCATACAAGAGCTCAAACAAGGAAAAGTCGGTAGAGGCTTGTGGAATCTCTCGATAGGCACAGAAGGCATGGGGAAGGTACTGTTCCTAGTCAGTATGCTTGGTGACGAACGTCCTTAACATCTGTTTAAGAGTTCGATTGAACCTCTCACAGAGTCTGTTCGCCTTCGGGTGTTATGGGGTGGTATGCATCGCTCGTACCCCACATAGCTCCCAGACCTGCCTGAGCAGATCCTGATCAGACAGCACTTCTCGGGGTAACTCTACCTGGGGGAATATCTTTACCAGGGCATCTGCCACACTCTCAGCAGTGATGTTGGGCAGGGCAGTAGCCGCGGGGTACTGAGTGGCAAAGTCCACCACAGTGAGAACATATTTTTTCCCAGATCTACTTGGTTTCGCTAGGTGTACTATGATTGCTACGGCGACCTACTGAAATGGTTTGACTATGATGGGCATGGGCTGGAGCATGAGCTCTGCATCAGGAGGTATCGTTACATTTACCTACTCGCTGACAGACATCACAGGTACGACAATGGGTCACTACTGCCTGAGACAATCCTAGCCAGAAGAAGGTTTGGGATAGCTGATTGGTTGTTTTTAGGAACCTCAGGTGTCTGGCGAGGGTAGCTTTGTGGACAAGGTTGAGCAAGGGGAATCTGTACTGGGCAGGGACCACTAGCTGGAACCAGGGCATAGCTACTTGCCCATGGGGGTTCCCTGGGGTAGAGTAATACAGCAACCTGTCCATACACACTATCTGGTCAGAGTTGCTACCTAACTATCCAGACTCAGCCCTCTATCTATACCTCCATAAGGTGGCATAAGTCAGGGTTAGGGGAGCCAGGGAAGGGGTTTGTCAAGGGTAGGAGAGTCAGGGTTATGTCTTACCCTCGTAGGTTCGGTGGTGGCTGCTGCTTGGCTTCTGGTGACCGCCAGGCAAATCAGAGTCCAGTGCTAGTGGGGTAAGGGGGGCACAAAGTGGTATGGAGGCTGGGCTTATCCCCTCCCAGGCACCCCAACTGCTCCATGAGGAATTGTTGTAGCATCTCCTCAGCAGTCACAGTCGCACAGCCCTGCATCCAGATTCTGGCCACCCGGCCTAATAGGTGAGCCCATTCCACATGGGTATCTCATGTCCCCAATATGATGTCACGGAACCTCCAACGGTATCTGTCTGGGGTTATAGAGTATCGTGCCAGCAGTCTCTTTTTTACCTCCTGGTATCCTTGGCTCCACTCATCGGGGATGGCAGACCCTAAACACATAGCTACTGGTACTGGATACCAGACACACAGCCACTGGTATGAGATACTGGATAACGGGCACACAGCCACTGATACTGAGATACTGGATACCGGACACACAGCCACTGGTACAGAGATACTGATACCACTCCAATGCAGAGGAGAATAGTCGGAGGTGTGCCCAGGCTTCTAACGGGATAAAGGTGGATCCTTGCACCTGATCTCTGTAGGTAGGTCCCGGTTAGTGTAGGAGCCTCTATATTCAAAAAGGCTCAGTAGCAGGTAATCCACATACAAAAAGAAGTCTTCAAACTGACACTGGTAGGGAATCCTTTAAATTGTAATCTTTTATTATTTCGGTAAAAAGCAGCACATCAAACGAAAAGAGAGTGGTGACAAAAACAGAATAAGACAAAAAGTTACTGGGGCTGCAAGACCTTGCTTGACGCACAAAATGGTGACTAACAACTAGCAACGTCAGGAAACAATGTTTTGCGACACTGAACAGAGCGTAAAGTGTGACTGTGTGTGTAAGTGTGACTCTGTGTGTGTAATTATGAGAATGTAGGTGTAAGTGTGACTCTGTTTAGGTGTGAGTATGTAAGCTTGACTCTGTAAGTGTGACTGCGTGTGACTGCGTGCATGTGTGATGCTGTGTAAGTGTGCCTCTGTTTAAGTGTCTGTGTAAGTGTGACTGTGAGTCTGCTTGTTTAAGTTTGTGTATAAATGTGTTGCTGTGTGCATAAGTGTACTCTTTGTGTAAGTGTGAGTATGTAAGTATGACCCTGTGTGTAAGTGTATGTAAGTGTGACTCTATGTGACTCTGTTTGTGTGTGTGTGACTCTGTGTGTGTAAGCGTGAGTATGTAAGTGCAACTCTGTGTGATTCTGTGGGCATAAGTGTGATGCTGTGTACGTGTGACTGTTTAAGTGTGTGTGTGTAAGCATGACTGTGAGTCTGCTTGTGTAAGTTTGTGTATAAATGTAATGCTGTGTGCGTAAGTGTGACTCAGTGTGTAGGTGTGAGTATGTGACTCCCCTGATTCGCACATTGGATTGGCGGGCTCTGATATCCAAACCTGGATGTTATTGGTCATGGTCATATGTTTGCTGCACCAGCTGAACCACAAATAAATTAAACACACTCAGCACTGTGTGCAAGAATTGTTCTAACGCCATCCTAATGACTAATAACTCTCTGTTTCGAATGGTCTTTTTTGCTGGGAATACTGATAAGGTGGCATTGGTTTAGTGGTACTAGAGTGCTCTGAGTGACTACCAGAGGCCACTAATATGGGTGCTACCTTAACTGTGAGGTTAGGAATCTGAGGAATACTACAGGCAACAGATCTATTGAAAGCCTTCATCTTGTTCTCCACTTTGAACAAAGCCTGTTCCTGCTTTTCTTGGAGATAAGAAAGATTAGTCTGTTCGGTGTTCAAATGATGTCCATTGTAGTGCAATGATAGTAGTCATACGTGAACACTCATATTCCCGACAAGTTGTCCCCTACGGTGTGAATAATGTCCAACATAACTGATCCGTCGAAGGTCAGGTCGCATTGCGTGGTCTGCAGGGAGTATGCAGGTAAAGGACCGCAAACACTGATCTATTTTGTGATCCACTTTGTGAATCTTGTTGAACAATTTGATTGTGAATCTATGCATTGGTGCACATCCATGCCGTTGAACTTTGACACACTCGTACTATTGCAGTGTGGAGTGTATCTGAAATTCAGTAAGCTTTGAATTCTCATTGTAGGAACTAATCTGAGCCCCATTTCCATGTTCTCAGTGTAAAATGACATAGCCGGTTATGGGAAGTCCAGTTCTTCCCTCCTCAGCTGTTACTGTTGGTTGTCAATGACTCTGTAATTAGGGAACTGTGCAATTACCTGCTTCTTATTCCCTTTCTCCTTGTTTTCCTCTGGCATAGTTGCCAACATCGGCCATGTTTCCAGGGACACTTATGTGTTCCATATGCTGCAGACAGAGCATGTAAAGTGCAGCCCAGCAGTATGTAGGATGGATATACACACAGACACAATCCAATTAATTAATCATGGTAGGTCCTGTGAGATCTCCACCCTGATTAAAACTAAAATCATGAAATTTAACACATATGAGACATCAAGGCCGAACTATTGAAGAGTGTCAGTGCTCCCTTGTGGACCAAATAATAATACCTTTGAGTAGGACACAGATAAATATATATATATATATATATATATATATATATATTAGACATGTGCAAAACGAAAATTTTCGTTTTGTTTTCGTTAATTCAGACGAAAATGATATTTATTTAGTCTAAAACGAATTTCGTTCATTACTACATTAGTTTCGGACGAAATTCGTTCATTATTTTCGTTTTGTTACATTCGTTTGTACGAATCAATTGACCTAATAGTATTCCATAAACCGAACAACGTTCGGTTTATAGATTTTCGTCATTTGGAATACATGTAATAGTACTATTGGCTTTCTATAAACAGAAACAGAGTCTCCATTCATATGAATGGGGACTCTGTTTCTGTTTATAGAAAGCCAATAGTACTGTAGCGGAGAGCCGATTTCTCACAGCTAAACTCCACCAAGTACTTTAAGAGGATGCAGGAACAAGTAATAAATCCAAGAGAATATCCAGCACAACCAGCATTACAGTCCAAGAATATCCCATCACTTTCCCCAATCACTGGACGACACACAGTTTCAGGAGCATAACTGACAAGAACTCTTTATTGATACAGAAACACAGAATATATACAGTTGAACATCTTGACAAACCAGATTAGACAAAGGAACTATAACAGGATTATAATTTAACCTAAGGAGATACAAAGGGAAATCCTGCCTCACACCTTTCAGGATACAAAGGTGCCCAGCTCAGATACACACAGGAAACTAAATGACTTACATAAGACAATGGGAGAGGTGACAAAAACAGGGATTAAAGATAGGATCCAATCTTAACTTGGGGAAAACACAGTGAATAGGACAAAGACTTGGATCCTAGTAATTACAGTACATTCCTCTGCTTGGGAGATAATTGAGTTAACCTTTGTATCAGCTCAATTATCTCCAAGCTAAAATATACAGGTTCTATACAATTTTAATAACTTTCAAAATATGCATCACATTCACATAAAACATACATTTTCAGAATCAGCATACTTAAAATATGAAAATAACTAAAAATCAAACAATTCCACCCAGAAGTTCAAAAGTTACCTTTTTGGGCATTTTTAAAGGGCCACACACCCCAGGGCCATAGTCACAGGGGAGGAGGCTGGCAAACAGGCCTCTCCAAGACCAAGTGGCGAAGGGCACTTCGTCACAAGTACTATTACATGCATTCCATAAGGTGAAAGTCTATAAACCGAACGTTCGGTTTATAGACTTTCGGTTTATGGAATACATGTAATCCTATTGCTATTCTATAAACCGAACGTTCGGTTTATAGAATAGCAATAGGATTACATGTATTCCATAAACCGAAAGTCTATAAACCGAACGTTCGGTTTATAGACTTTCGTCATTTGGAATGCATGTAATAGTACTATTTATAGATCTTATAGATTTTCGTCATTTGGAATACATGTAATAGTACTATTGGCTTTCTATAAAAGAAACAGAGTCTCCATTCATAAAAATTTATGAATGGGGACTCTGTTTCTGTTTATAGAAAGCCAATAGTACTATTACATGCATTCCATAAACCGAAAGTCTATAAACCGAACGTTCGGTTTATAGACTTTCGTCATTTGGAATGCATGTAATAGTACTATTGGCTTTCCTAAACAGAGACAGAGTCTCCATTCATAAAAATTTATGAAGGGGGACTCTGTTTCTGTTTATAGAAAGCCCATAGTACCGTATTTGCTCGATTATAAGACAAGGTTTTTTTCCGAAATTTTTTTTTCTTATAATCGAGGTCGTTTTATAATCTGACCTCAAATTGAGGTCAGATTATAAGACAGCGATCCAGGTCCCCAGCAGAGCTGCAGGGGACCTGGATCCCCCTCTCTAACAGCAGGGGATGTCTGCGCGATGAGCGCAGACTCCTCTGCTGCCGCCCGGCACGGCCGCCGGGACTTCTGTGATGAAGCTGGGTACTTCCGGCTTCATCACAGAAGTCCCGGCGGTCGTGCCGGGCTGCAGCAGGGGAGGTCTGCGCTCATCGCGCAGACATCCTCCGCTGCCCCGTTAGCCACCAGGGAGAATCGTGCAGCTGGGGGATGTCTGCACGATACATGCAGACATCCTCCATGCTGCCCGACACGGCAGTCTATTATGACGGACCAGCTGTCCGTCATAATAGACTGCCGTGTCGAGCAGCATGGAGGATGTATGCACGTATCGTGCAGACATCCCCCGGCTACTCCCACTAGCTACCAGGGATCTAGTTACAGTTAAGGGGGAGGGAGAGGGCAGGGAGACAGGGGAGTAGGGAGGGGGGCAGAGAGACAGGGGGAGGGGGGGGGGGGACAGAGCGACAAGGGGAGGGAGGGGGGAAGAGACAGAGCAACAAGGGGAGGGAGGAGGGAAGAGACAGGGGGGGGACAGAGCAACAAGGGGAGGGAGGGGGGAAGAGACAGAGCAACAAGGCGGGGAAGAGACAGAGGGAGGGGGGACGGAGCAACAAGGGGAGGGAGGGGGGCAGAGAGAAACAAGGGGGAGGAAAAGACAGAGGCGAGGGGAGAGTCAAAGGGAGGGGGAGAGAGACAAAGCTGGGGGCAAGGGAAAGAGAGGCAGCATTGGCACATAAAAGGAAATAAAAACAAGAAATGCATTTTTTTATATAATTTTTTTTATTAAAAAAGCAATTTACATGTGAATATATACAAGTTTAACTTTTTTCCTATAGGGTAATACTTATATTCAGGCTTTTAGTTTTTTTTTCTAAAGGAATATCCAAAGTTTGGGGGGGTCGTCTTATAATCAGGGTCGTCTTATAATCGAGCAAATACGGTATTACATGTATTCCATAAGCCGAAAGTCTGTAAACCGAACGTTCGATTTACAGACTTTCGGCTTATAAATTGCATGTGTAGTAGTAAATGCTATGAATGAAGTTGAACGAATGAACGAATGGTTTAATATAAACGAAAATCATTTGTCCATTCGTGCTATAGTATTGGCATTACTATAAACCGAAATAGAGTCGGTTTATAGAATGCCAATAGACTTACATGCATTCCATAAACCGAAATTCGTTCATTATGTCGGTTAATGGAATGTACTATGTATGTGTAATGCTATTGTATTCTATAAACCGACTATTTCGGCTTATAGAATGCCAATAGTACTACGAATGGACGAATGATTTTCGTTTATTAACTATTCGTTCATTCGGCTTTCGTTAGCTTAGAATTTTCGTTATTCGTTTTTCAAATGAAGGAACAAAAATGCTATTTTCGGACGAAAATGCATTCGTCCGAAAATGAATGCACATGTCTAATTATATATATATATATACCATATTTGCTCGAATATAAGACGAGGTCAGACTATAAGACCTGGATCCCCCTCTCTAACAGCAGGGGATGTCTGCACGATGAGTGCAGACTCCCCTGCTTCCGCCCGGCACGACTGCCGGGGCTTCTATGAAGAAGCCAGGTTCTTCCGCTTTTGTCACAGAAGTCCCGGCGATCGTGCCGGGCGGCAGCAGGGGAGGTCTGCACTTGTCGCGCAGACATCATCTGCTGCCCCACTAGCCACCAGGGTGAATCGGGCAGCTGTGGGATGTCTGCACGATACGTCATAATAGACTTCCGTGTCGGGCAGCATGGAGGATGTCTGCACGTATCGTGCAGACATCCCCCGGCTGCCCCCACTAGCCACCATGGAACAAAACCAGGTTAGGGGGAGGGGGGACACAGACAGACAAGGGGAGGGAGGGGGAGAGTGAAGAGAGAAAAGGGGGGGGATAGAGATAGACAAGGGGAGGGGGGAGACAGACAAGGGAGGTGGAGGGAGAGAGAAGAAGTTTGGGGGGGGAGAGAGAGACAATGCTGGGGGGGAGAGAGACAGCTGGGGGAGAGAGGCCGCACTGGCACATAAAAAGGAAATAAAAACATGAAATGCATTTGTATAATATACATTTTTTATTAAATATTAAAAAGCAATTTACATATATGCAAGTTAAACTTTTTTTCCTATAGGGTAGTCTTATATTCAGGCTTTTAGTTTTTTTCCTAAAGGAATATACAAATTTTGGGGGGTTGTCTTATAATCAGGGTCGTCTTATAATCGAGCAAATCCGGTATATACACACAGTGGATATAAAAAGTCTATACACCCCTGTTAAAATGTCAGGTTTCTGTGCTGTAGATCGCCCCACAGATTTTTAATCGGATTCAGGTCTGGGCTCTGGCTGGGCCATTCCAAAACTTTAATCTTCTTCTGGTGAAGCCATTCCTTTGTTGATTTGGATGTATGCTTTGGGTCGTTGTCATGCTGAAAGATGAAGTTCCTCTTCATGTTCAGCTTTCTAGCAGAAGCCTGAAGGTTTTGTGCCAATATTGACTGGCATTTGGAACTGTTCATAATTCCCTCTATCTTAACTAAGGCCCCAGTTCCAGCTAAAGAAAAAAAGGCCCAAAACATGATGCTGCCACCACCATGCTTCACTGTGGGTATGGTGTTCTTTTGGTGATGTGCAGTGTTGTTTTTGCGCCAAACATATCTTTTGGAATTATGGCCAAAAAGTTCAACCTTGGTTTCATCAGACCATAACACCTTTTCCCACATGCTTTTGGGAGACTTCAGATGTGTTTTTGCAAAATGTAGCCTGGTTTGGATGTTTTTCTTCGTAAGAAAAGGCTTTCGTCTTGCCACTCTACCCCATAGCCCAGACTGTCAGGGAAACCTTTGTGGGGAGTCCTTTAGGAAGAGATGTTTTGTCAGGGCTTACCTTTGTTGGGAGTCTTTTAGGCAGAGATGTATGCTCACCCTTGCAAACAAACACAGACCAGGGTGACCAGGTAAGAAGCCACGTGGCCTGTGAGTTTGTGCACGGGGGCTGGTCAGGATATCCAGGTAAAGTTGCAGACAAGGACAAGAGCAAAAGAATCTTCGTGGGAAAGCCAGAGGTCAGAGGATGCCAGAATTCAGAATAAAACGGGTAATAAATCCAAGGTCAAAAGCCGAAAATGATTAGGAATACTGGAAGTCAAAAATCACAGGAACCAAACAAGGAATCCAGAGTCAATGAACTGACACTGCTCTTAGGGAGAGGCAGTGTCTTATACCTTGTTAATTAGGTATGTGCTTCAGCTGAAGAGTTACTGACAGGTCTGAGCCTTTGGTGAAGTCCAGCCCCCTAGTGCTGCAGGCAATACAAACAAACAGGAGTTTCAAAGTTCTGAAATGGCTCAGAGGCAAAATAGCAGGATACAGTCCAGAAGAACCACAGTTCAAATCCCCTGCTGGGTGCATCTGGGGCGACCACGTCTGGCAGTCTGGATGGCATGGCGGTGATCCTGACAGTACCTCCCCCTTAAGAACGCACTCCGGGCGTAACTAGGTTCTTCTTCATCGCTTTCAAGATCAGGAGAACTGTCCTCCTCCAAGAGATCATTTGGAAACAAAGCACCAATTGTAGCCTTGGCTCTAGATGTTCCCACAGCAGATGCATTTCGTTCTTTCAATGCTTTCTCAAACATCTCTAGTTCTGTTTTGCACACTACTGTGCCATTTGAGGCATAAGTGCAATAATCTGGTAGAACTTCTTTGGCTGGACATGAAGTGGTGATGGTGCTTGCTTGAACAGTATTCTTTTTAGGTAGAGGTACAGATGTTTCTGGAGCAGGAGGTAGAGATTGTTCAGGGGTGCTGGTAGCTGATTCTAGCGGAACACAGGTTGCATTAAATACCGTGGTCTGAGTACTCTCGTGTGTCATGGAGCGTGGACCAAATTGACAGTGAGTTTGGCGTTTCTCAGGCAGAGGCGTAGACTTGGCCGGATGGGTAAGCATAATCCCAACTTGAACGGTTTCTGGCCGATGTGGGCGAATTGGGCAGAGTGAGATCCAGTGCCCTCTTTCACCACAGTAAAAGCAAAGGCCATGGTTTCTTCGCCGGTCTCTTTCTTCACAAGTCCCCTTGAGCTGGACCAATCCTATTTCCATAGGTTCATCTGAGTCACGAGGAAGGTAGGTTTGCTCTGGGACCTCCCTAGGAGGAGGGGCATAAGGAGGCAGTACGGGGTTGTGGTACTGATACAGGTTCCCTTTGTTTCTGGGAATCTGGGATCCTCTGGGACGTGGTGTTGATTTAGGCACAGCGGTCTTGCTAGAAGTCTTGCACTGTGCTTCCATGGCAGTCATGAAAGTATCCCATCCAGCAAGGACAGGACTCTGTGACTGCAACATTTCGTGTGCCCATTGTTTAATTTTTCCAGACAACAGATTAATAGCTGCTCGGACCCTTATAAAGTCATTAGCATAAGTCCGAGGTTTCAGGGAAAACACCAATTCACAATCCACTTTAAAGCATAAGAATGAAGCACGGTTACCATCAAATCTCTCAGGCATAATTGTAAACGATTCAGGATAAACAGGTTCCAGGGCTGGGTGTACTTTGCCTTTAAGAAAACAAACTTCTCGCTGCAGCTCCAATACAGTCTGGGCCAGGCTGGATACTTGCTGGGTAAGCAATTGAGACATCTCTGCAGACTCCATTTTTTAGGTCAGTTCATTTGTCAGGGAAACCTTTGTGGGGAGTCCTTTAGGGAGAGATGTGTTTTCAGGGCTTACCTTTGTTGGGAGTCTTTTAGGCAGAGATGTATGCTCACCCTTGCAAACAAACACAGACCAGGGTGACCAGGTAAGAAGCCACGTGGCCTGTGAGTTTGTGCACGGGGGCTGGTCAGGATATCCAGGTAAAGTTGCAGACAAGGACAAGAGCAAAAGAATCTTCGTGGGAAAGCCAGAGGTCAGAGGATGCCAGAATTCAGAATAAACGGGTAATAAATCCAAGGTCAAAAGCCGAAAATGATTAGGAATACTGGAAGTCAAAAATCACAGGAACCAAACAAGGAATCCAGAGTCAATGAACTGACACTGCTCTTAGGGAGAGGCAGTGTCTTATACCTTGTTAATTAGGTATGTGCTTCAGCTGAAGAGTTACTGACAGGTCTGAGCCTTTGGTGAAGTCCAGCCCCCTAGTGCTGCAGGCAATACAAACAAACAGGAGTTTCAAAGTTCTGAAATGGCTCAGAGGCAAAATAGCAGGATACAGTCCAGAAGAACCACAGTTCAAATCCCCTGCTGGGTGCATCTGGGGCGACCACGTCTGGCAGTCTGGATGGCATGGCGGTGATCCTGACACAGACATATGAAGAATACGGGAGATTGTTGTCACATATACCACACAGCCAGTACTTGCCAGATATTCCTGCAACTCCTTTAATGTTGCTGTAGGCCTCTTGGTAGCCTCCCAGACCAGTTTTCTTCTCATCTTTTCATCAATTTTGGAGGGAGCTCCAGTTCTTGGTAATGTCACTGTTGTGCCATATTTTCTCCACTTGATGATGACTGTCTTCACTGTGTTCCATGGTATATCTAATGCCTTGGAAATTCTTTTGTACCCTTCTCCTGACTGATACCTTTTAACAATGAGATCCCTCTGATGCTTTGAAGGCTCTCTGTGGACCATGGCTTTTGCTGTGGGATGCGACTAAGAAAATTTCATGAAAGACCAAATAGAGCAGCTGAACTTTATTTGGGGTTAATCAGAGGCACTGTAAATGATGGCAGGTGTATGCTGACTCCTATTTAACATGATTTGGAATGTGATTGCTTAATTCTGAACACAGCTACATCCCCAGTTATAAGAGGGTGTGCACACTTATGCAACCACATTATTTTATTTTTATATTTTTTCTTCCCTCTATCTAAAAGATTTCAGTTTGTTTTTCAATTGAGTTGTACGGTTTATAGGTCACATTAAAGGTGAAAAAAGTTCTGAAGTTATTTATCTTTGTCTCTTTTTTTTACAGCACACAACCTGACATTTTAACAGGGCTTTGTAGACTTTTTATATCCACTGTACACATCCAGTCAGTCACATACATACATACATACATACATACATCCAGTCACACATATATACACACAAACACATCCAGTCGCACGTATATACACACAGAAACACATCCAGTCAGACACATATATACACACACACAAACACATCCAGTCAGACACATATATACACACACAAACACATCCAGTCAGACACATATATACACACACAAACACATCCAGTCAGACACAGATATACACACAAACACATCTAGTCAGACACATATATACACACACAAACACATCCAGTCAGACACATTTATACACACAAACACATCCAGTCAGACACATATATACACACACAAACACATCCAGTCACACACATATACACACACAAACACATCCAGTCACACACACATATTTACACACAAACACATCCAGTCACACACATATATACACACAAACACATCCAGTCACACACATATATACACACACAAACTAGGGTTGCCACCTCGCCGGTATTTTACCGGCAGGCCGGTAACAAATTTGCATCAGGCCAATGTTAATTCTATGGAGACAGTACCAAAGCCGGTATTTTTCTGAAGAAAAGGTGGCAACCCTAACACAAACACATCCAGGCAGACACATACACAGGGGCGTTGCTAGGTCTTCGGATGATCTGGGGCTAGAGCCCAGATGAGCTCGGTCACACACAGGGGCGTACCTAGAGCATTTGGCACCGGGGCAGACCCTGAGTGTTGCACCCCCCCCCCCCCCATTATAAAAATGTAAGAAAACACCCACAATTTTTTCAGTGTTTGAAAATTGTACAATTATAGATACCAGTAATATTGTGCCAGTCAGATACCAGTAATATTGTGCCTTTCAGATACCAGTAATATTGTGCCACTCAGAGCCCAGTAAAATTGTGCCAGTCAGATACCAGGAATAGTGTGCCATTCAGAGCCCAGTAATATTGTGCCAGTAAGATACCAGTAATATTGTGCCAGTCAGATACCAGTAATATTGTGCCACTCAGAGCCCAGTAATATTGTGCCAGTCAGATACCAGGAATATTATGTCATTCAGAGCCCAGTAATAGTGTGCCAGTCAGATGCCTGTAATATTGTGCCAGTCAGATGCCTGTAATATTGTGCCAGTCAGAGCCGAGTAAGTATGCCAGTCAGAGCCCATTAATAGTGTGCCACTCAGAGCCCAGTAATATTATGCCAGTCAGATACCAGGAATATTGTGCCAGTCAGAGCCCAGTGATAGTGTGCCAGTCAGAGCCCAGTAATATTGTGCCAGTCAGAGCCCAGGAATATTGTGCCATTCAGATACCAGGAATATTGTGCCAGTCAGAGCCCAGTAATGGTATGCCAGTCAGAACCCAGTAATAGTGTGCCACTCAGATACCAGTAATATTGTGCCAGTCAGAGCCCAGGAATATTGTGCCAGTCAGACACCACAAATATTGTGCCAGTCAGAGCCCAGTAATATTGTGCCAGTCAGAGCCCAGTAATATTGTGCCAGTCAGATACCACTAGTATTGTGCCAGTCAGAGCCCAGTAATATTGTGCCAGTCAGAGCCCAGTAATATTGTGCCAGTCAGAGCCCAGGAATATTGTGCCAGTCAGAGACCAGGAATATTGTGCTAGTCAGAGCCCAGTAATATTGTGCCACTCAGAGCCCAGTAATAGTGTGCAAGTCAGAGCCCAGGAATATTGTGCAATTCAGATACCAGGAATATTGTGCTAGTCAGAGCCCAGTAATGGTATGCCAGTCAGAACCCAGCAATAGTGTGCCACTCAGATACTAGTAATATTGTGCCAGTCAGATACCAGGAATATTGTGCCAGTCAGAGCCCAGTAATATTGTGCCAGTCAGATACCAGTAGTAATGTGCCAGTCAGAGCCCAGGAATATTGTGCCAGTCAGAGCACAGGAATATTGTGCCAGTCAGAGCCCAGGAATAGTGTGCCACTCAGAGCCCAGGAATAGTGTGCCACTCAGAGCCCAGGAATAGTGTGCCAGTCAGAGCCCAGTAATATTGTGCCAGTCAGAACCCAGTAATAGTGTGCCACTCAGAGCCCAGGAATAGTGTGCCAGTCAGAACCCAGTAATAGTGTGCCACTCAGAGCCCAGTAATAGTGTGTCAGTCAGAGCCCAGTAATATTGTGCCAGTCAGAGCCCAGTAATAGTGTGCCACTCAGAGCTCAGGAATATTGTGCCACTCAGAGCTCAGGAATATTGTGCCACTCAGAGCCCAGGAATAGTGTGCTACTCAGAGCCCAGTAATAGTGTGCCAGTCAGATACCAGGAATATTATGCCAGTCAGTGCCCAGTAATAGTGTGCCAGTCAGTGCCCAGTAATAGTGTGCCAGTCAGTGCCCAGTAATAGTGTGCCAGTCAGATACCAGGAATATTATGCCAGTCAGTGCCCAGTAATAGTGTGCCAGTCAGAGCCCAGTAATATTGTGCCAGTCAGATACCAGGAATATTATGCCAGTCAGTGCCCAGTAATAGTGTGCCAGTCAGATACCAGGAATATTGTGCCAGTCAGATACCAGTAATAGTGTTCCAGTCAGAACCCAGTAATACCCAGACACACACACACACCTAGACACCCTGACACACACACACACCTAGACACCCATACACAGTCACGCCCCAGGCCGCCCTAAGCTATGTAAAACACGGCCGCTGGGCCAGTGTTTAAAAAAAAAAACGCACTTGCAGGCAGAGACTGAGAAGGGATCGGAAGATCCCCTCTCACCTCCGCTCTGCCTGCAAAGCTGCACGGGGAGCCGAACAGGCAGCACAGAGAAACCTCCGTGCTGCCTGTTCGGCTCCCTGTGCAGTCTGACACGGAAGTGCCGACAGTCACGTGATCGGCGCTCTGACGTCAGACGCGCGCCGATCACGTGACCTGTCGGCACAACCGCCTGGAGGCCGAATAGGCAGCATGGAGGGACCATGCTGCCTGCCACCAGGGAAGTCCTCCTGCCACTAGCCACCAGGGAAAAAGGTAAGGGGGGTGGGCAAAAAACACTGGCATATTATTGGGCAAATTGGCTGGGGAATATTACATGGCAAATAAGACTGGCATATTATTGGGCAAATTGGCTGGGGCATATTACATGGCAAATAACACTGGCATATTATTGGGCAAATTGGCTGGGGAATATTACATGGCAAATAACACTGGTGTCAGATCAGGTATAAAATTTATGAGGATTTCAGTGGAACTCAATTGCAGGTTGTAATGAGCAATTCTCAACAATAGAGGGCAGTAGTATCTAAGTCTTCCTTTATGAGGATTTCAGTAGAACTCAATTGCAGGTTGTAATGAGCAACTGTAAACAGTAGAGGGCAGCAGTGTCTAAGTCTTCCTTTATGAAATGTAAATGAAAGGTTTAAGAATCGTAAGTGATACAAAGTGTTGTAGTGGAACACTGAGGATTCGGAAGTCTTACAGACGGTTACAGGAGGAAGAGAGGACATACAACGGAGGGTTTGTATTTCAATATAACAAATGATTGTTATATACTTGCAATTAGTAGAAGGTAAGGTTCTCAGTGCTGGGTGCAGAATGTCCGTTTAACAAGCCGAGGTCAGGTGTTGGAACAATCAGGTAAGTAGTTAGCCGGTCCGTGTTCAAAGGGTTATAACAATACGAATAGTAGCAAAGCCAGTCTAGGATCAGGGGTTGTAGAAAGGAGGATAGTAGATAATACAAGCCGGGTTCGTTAACGAGGATCAGGTCTGAAGAGAAGTTGGTTTTTCCTTAAAGAGAAAGCTGGATATACGGAGCTGTGTGTACACGATGTCTCTGAAGAGAAAGTATAACTCAGCGTTTGAACTGTGGCGCGGTTTCCCCTATAAGGCGATGGAACACCACGTCACAGAAAAGGGGAGGAGCCTATAGTCATGATTCTAATAATCTGACAGTACCCCCTCCAAAAGGAGCACACTCCGGGTGCTAGCCACGTGGTTTGTCAGGGTGTTGTTTATGGAAAGAGTTGATAAGTTTAGCAGCATGAACTTCTGAGGAATTCAACCATGAGTCTTCATCGGAAGCATATCCTTTCCATCTTATGAGATACTGCAGTTTCCTTCTGAAAATCCGGGAGTCTAAAATCTTTTCAACTTCATATTCCTCGATTCCGTCCACGATAATGGGATCAGGTGGAGTGAGTGTCTGTCTTGAGAAGGTATCAGGAATATGAGGTTTTAGAAGTGAAACATGAAACACTGGATGGAGTTTCATGGTAGAAGGTAAAATAAGTTTGACTGCAACATTGTTAACAATTCGTTCAATAGGAAATGGACCGATGAAAAGGTTATCCAATTTCTTAGATGGTCGATTAGTCCTTAAATTTTTTGTCGATAGGAGGACCATGTCACCAGGAGAGTAAGGAGGATTTGGTAATCTTTTTGAGTCGTAAAATTTTTTATGACTCTCGATGGATTTTGAGAGGTTGTTTTTTAGGGTTTGGAATAATGAAGTCATCTCAGATATTTGAATTGACACAGATGGGTTACAAGTAATGGAGGGGTTAGAAGGTATCGATGTAGGATGGTATCCATAATTAGAGAAGAAGGGAGACATTTTTGTACTTGAATGATAAGAATTATTATATGAATATTCGGCTAATGGTAACCAAGTAGACCAATCATCCTGTAGGTAGGTACAGTAACACCGAAGGTATTGCTCAAGGCATTGGTTAACCCTTTCTGTTTGTCCATTCGTTTGTGGATGGTATGATGTTGATAATTTGGTGGAAATTTGGAGAGAGGAGCATAATTCTTTCCAGAAATGTGAGGTGAATTGTGTTCCTCTATCTGTTATTATCTCTTCAGGTAAGCCATGTAAACGAAGGATGTGGGAAATGAAAACTGAGGATAGTTCTTTGGATGTTGGTAGTTTTTGTAGGGGGATGAAATGGGACATTTTAGTCAGACGGTCAACAACGACTAATATGGTGGTTTGCTTTTTTGAGGGAGGAAGATCGACGATAAAGTCCATGGATATTGATTTCCAAGGTCTGTCGGGAATGGGTAAATTCATAAGTAGACCAAAAGGATGACGGTGAGTAGGCTTGCTCTTTTGACAAATAGAACAGGATGAAACATAAGCAGTGATGAAGTCAAGTTGATTGGGCCACCAGAAATGTCGTTTAGATAGTTCTGATGTTTTCTTGATCCCAGGGTGCCCAGCTAAAGGAGAATCGTGAACTAGATTCATAACTTCTGTCCGTAGATTGGGGGGTATGTATAATTTGTTATTCTTCATATAGAAACCATTTTCCTGATATAGGTCAAGGTCTTGAGGTAGGTGTAATTCTTCAGGAGTAAGTTGTTTAATTTTATCAAGTATAGTAGTGGTTAATCCGATGAACCTGGATGAAGGAAGAAGAGGAGTGGAAATTGGTGGTGGATGATTTGAATTGGGTATTCTGGATAGTGAATCGGCTTTTTTGTTCCTTGATCCTGGCCTGTAGATTATGTGGAAGTTGAATCTATCAAAAAAGAGGGTCCATCTTACTTGTCGTGCTGAAAGAGTTTTACTATGTTGAAGGAACTCAAGATTTTTGTGGTCTGTATAGACAATAATTGGTTTCTCATTCCCTTCTAGTAGGTGTCTCCAATTTTCAAATGCTGCCTTAATCCCTAGCAATTCCTTTTCTCCTATAGGGTAGTTGCACTCAGCAGAGGATAGAGATCTGGAATAAAAGGCAACTGGGTGGATGGGAGATTGTGGTGATTCTTGTTGTGATAGGATGGCACCAATTGTAGTATTGGAAGCATCAACCTCAAGAATAAATGGTAGGGAAGGATCGGGCATCTTGAGGATGGGAGATGAAGTGAATTGTTGTTTCAGGGTGTCAAAAGCATGTTGAGCTTTGATGTTCCATTTAAAGGGTGAATTCTTCCTAGTTAGAAGGTTAAGTGGTTGCACAATACTGGAGAAATTTTTTATGAATTTTCTATAAAAATTAGCGAATCCAAGGAAGCTTTGTATTTCTTTAATTGAAGATGGAGTTGGCCAATTAATGATGCATTCAATTTTTGAATCGTCCATGTGTATTTCTTGAGGTGTGATGACGTAACCAAGAAATGATATCTTTGTAACCTCGAACAGACATTTTTCGGGTTTTGCGAAAAGGTTATGAGTACGGAGTCGGTTGAGAACCCATCTGACATGTTTTTTGTGTTCATCTGGGGAATTGGAGTAAATTAGGATGTCATCCAAGTAAATAATTACACAGATATCTAGGAGATCCTTGAAGATATCGTTGATAAAATGTTGGAATGTGGCTGGAGCGTTGCAGAGTCCAAATGGCATCACCAAATATTCGAACAACCCGTATCGGGTTCGGAAAGCAGTCTTCCATTCGTGACCTTCCTTAATACGAATGAGGTTGTAGGCTCCTCGAAGATCAATTTTTGTATAAATGGTAGCTGAACGTAATCTCTCAAGGAGTTCCGGAATAAGTGGGAGAGGATATCTATTTTTTATGGTTCTTTTGTTCAGCTCTCGATAATCGATGATGGGTCGTATGGTTTGATCTTTGTTTCGTACGAAGAACATTCCGGAGGCCGCAGGTGAAGTGGAAGGTCTAATAAATCCTTTTCTTAGGTTGTCATCAAGGTATTGTTTGAGAGTTTGTAATTCCTTGTCAGACAGAGGGTAAATATGTCCGAATGGTATTGAAACTCCAGGAAGAAGATCTATGGGGCAGTCATAGAGCCTATGTGGAGGTAATTTTTCAGCTTCCTTTTCACTGAATACATCACTGAATTCTGAGTAATGTGATGGAACAACTGTGTCCGGGTTGATCTGTAGTATAGAAGAATTGTGGAGACAAGTATCTAAACAGAAAGCAGATTTGAATTTGACAACCATGGGTGACCACTGAATGGTGGGGTTGTGTCTCTGTAACCAATTCATTCCAAGAATAACAGGGAATAGAGGGGATTTCACCACATCGAGTGTTATGAATTCAGTATGGTGATAGTTGATGGTCATCTTAAGAGGTATAGATTCTTGTGTAATTGGTCCAGAGGAGATAAGGGATCCATCAACTACCCGAAGAGATATGGGTGAATTCTTTTGCGTTAGAGGAATTTTGTGAGTGTTGACGAGGGAAGAATCAATAAAGGATCCAGCTGCCCCAGAGTCAATAATAGCCTCCGTCTGAAGTCTTTCTTGGTCCCACTGTAGGATGAGAGAAACAATGCAATGATTTGTTGAAAGATTATGAGACAAATTAAAGATGGGGGAATTGGTGTTGATCTTACCGCTCTTGTTTCGTTTTAGTATAGGACAGACATCTATCAGGTGATCAGTGGATGCGCAGTACATGCATAGATTGAGGTTTTTTCTTCTGAGCTTTTCTTCTTGGGATAGAGGTCCCCTAAGAACTCCTAGTTCCATAGGTTCTGGAATATTGGCTTTTTCATATGTTCTTGGGAAAGTGGTAGGTTTTTTCCAATTGACAACAGTGGAGGTTTTTTCAGCTTTTCGCTCTCGGATTCTTCGATCAATTGTTATAGAGAGATGTATTAGACCTTCTAATGAGGATGGTAATTCGGTACGGGAAAGATCATCTTTAACGTGTTCAGACAAACCTAGACGAAATTGATTTCGTAGTGCGATGTCGTTCCATTGGGTATCTACAGCCCATCGTTTAAATTCAGAGATGTAATCCTCAACCGGCCTTTTCCCTTGGGAGAGAGCTCTGATTGCTGTATCAGCGGTAATTTGTTTATTTGGATCATCATATAAGGATGACATCTGATTGAAGAATTCCTCTAATGAATTGAGAATAGGGTCATTATTCTCCAAGAAGGTGTGTGCCCAGGCCATAGGTTCACCCCTTAGAAATGATATTACAGTACAGACCTTTATGCGATCGGTAGGATATGATCTGGGGCGTAAGGCAAATAACAGATTGCAGGAGTTGATGAACTCTCTGTATTTGGATCTTTCACCTGTGAATTTTTCGGGGTTGCAAACTGAAGGTTCAGAATGTTCCCTGTTAATAGTTATAGGAGGAGGAGTTGATAAAGACCTGTTTTGGAGTTCTGTAACATAAGTAAGGAATCTTTCATTGGAAATTCTGAGGTCTTGCATACTTTGAGAAAGCATATCTACCCTCTGAGTTAGTGTATTAATTTGAGCAGCCATTTCTGCTGGTTCCATAATAAGGCTGAGTTATTCTGTCAGATCAGGTATAAAATTTATGAGGATTTCAGTGGAACTCAATTGCAGGTTGTAATGAGCAATTCTCAACAATAGAGGGCAGTAGTATCTAAGTCTTCCTTTATGAGGATTTCAGTAGAACTCAATTGCAGGTTGTAATGAGCAACTGTAAACAGTAGAGGGCAGCAGTGTCTAAGTCTTCCTTTATGAAATGTAAATGAAAGGTTTAAGAATCGTAAGTGATACAAAGTGTTGTAGTGGAACACTGAGGATTCGGAAGTCTTACAGACGGTTACAGGAGGAAGAGAGGACATACAACGGAGGGTTTGTATTTCAATATAACAAATGATTGTTATATACTTGCAATTAGTAGAAGGTAAGGTTCTCAGTGCTGGGTGCAGAATGTCCGTTTAACAAGCCGAGGTCAGGTGTTGGAACAATCAGGTAAGTAGTTAGCCGGTCCGTGTTCAAAGGGTTATAACAATACGAATAGTAGCAAAGCCAGTCTAGGATCAGGGGTTGTAGAAAGGAGGATAGTAGATAATACAAGCCGGGTTCGTTAACGAGGATCAGGTCTGAAGAGAAGTTGGTTTTTCCTTAAAGAGAAAGCTGGATATACGGAGCTGTGTGTACACGATGTCTCTGAAGAGAAAGTATAACTCAGCGTTTGAACTGTGGCGCGGTTTCCCCTATAAGGCGATGGAACACCACGTCACAGAAAAGGGGAGGAGCCTATAGTCATGATTCTAATAATCTGACAACTGGCATATTATTGGGCAAATTGGCTGGGGAATATTAAATGGCAGAATAACACTGGCATATTATTGGGCAAAATGGCTGGGGAATATTAAATGGCAATTAACACTGGCATATTGGGCAAATTAGCAGGGGCATATTAAATTGCAGATAACCTTGGAATATTATTGGGCAAATTTACTGAGTCATATTAAATTGCAGAATAACACTGGCATATTATGGGACAAATTGGCTGGGGAATATTAATGGCAAATAATATTGGAAATGTGTATGTAATGGGGTGATGGAGGCATGTAAATGTGGTGATGGGGCATGTCCTGGTGTGCAACGTGGGTTATGGGTCATGTCGTAGGTGTGCAACGTGGGTAGGGGGGGGTGCCCAAATTTTGGGATATTGGGTGTCTAAATCCTGGCATATTGAGGGGCATAATCCTGGCATATTGAGGGGGAAATCCTGGCATATTGAGGGGGCATCATCTTGGCATATTGAGGGGGAAATCCTGGCATATTGGGTGTCTAAATCCTGGCATATTGAGGGGCATAATCCTGGCATATTGAGGGGCATAATCCTGGCATATTTAGGGGGAAATCCTGGCATATTGAGGGGGCATCATCTTGGCATATTGAGGAGAAAATCCTGGCATATTGAGGGGCATAATCCTGGCATATTGAGAGGCATAATCCTGGCATATTGAGGGGCATAATCCTGGCATACTGAGGGGCATAATCCTGGCATTTTGTAAGGGAAAATTCTAGCATATTAAATGGCAAATCCTTGCATATTGTGGGGGAAAATCCTGGCAATATTCGTTATAAAACAAAGAAAAGATGGCCGTGGATGGGGAGACGATTCGATGATGCAATGGGCCACTTGACTGGATTTGCCCCCCAGGCCTAAGGCTGCCAGCCCTCCCCTGGAGTTATGGGTAGCAAGTGTGACATATCTATGGACTTCATAAATTGCAACAAATTAATAAAGGCAATAATTATGTATGTGACATGCACTGGAGGGAAATTAGCCACAAGATTCCATATTTTGACTGGGGTAGTTCCACCACACAAAGGGGAGGACACTTTTAGGAACACCTTCCCACCTCGGGGCCGGCTTGGAAACCTGAGTTGACCTGAGAAGGTATAAATCTAAGGATGGAACAATGTCCAGTGTGCTTACTAGGGGCCAAGATCTAATTTTGTGTAAGTTGCTGTCATTTCCTTGCCGCAGTCCCTCGGACAGAAAATACTGGTACTTCTCTATCTAAGTGAGTAGTTAGGTTTTCTGTTAATTTCTCCTTTTTATTTTATTATTTATAATTTGTCACCTGTTTTATATTTTCGTATGCACTGTGACTCTTCTTTTGTTCATAATAAATATTCCTTTATTAAGTTCTGCCTTTGTCTTGTACTGGTATTGAGACTCACGTTACCTGATTAGACCAATCGCATAGATATTGGTGTTAAAGCATATTTTGTGGGTTCAGTCTAATTTGCTTGGGGGACGAAGGCACCCCATTTATAAATTGTCTTGGTGGTGGCAGTGTTAGCACATTAGTTATATCATTATAATTAAGTGTGGGTGGTGTTAAAGGGGGGTTTTATCATTATTTCTAGTCTGGGGCAGAGAGTTAATTTTAACCCTTGCACCACCATAACCCAGTCACATGCACTCTTGGAGTAGGGTGCATTCGTGACACTAATCATCCCTACAAACAAACAGGTTTTAATGAAATGGGGGTAAACTAGTGGCCAAGCTATTAACCCCTTTACGCATATGGACGTATATATACATCCTGAAAAGCATGGTCCTTGAGGACCATGAGGACGTTTATTTATACGTCCTCCGTTTTCATGTAGCGTTGCACTACAAGTTTTCATGTAGCGTTGCACTCGATCGAGGCATCATGCAACAACTTCTGTGCCCCCCTGACCACCGGGTGACAGCGGGTGTGTGTTGTATCGGAGGAGCATGCGCCTCCAATATAGCATGCCCAGAGGAGACTGGCGGGAGAGAGAAAAAAAAATTTCCTCCGTCGCTCTGAAACCGCTACTTGACTGCCCCTAGAGGCAGTTAGACAGTATTACAGTTAGAAATAGAAAATAAAATAAATAAATAAATGGAAAAAGCTAACCCTTGATCTACTAAACCTAGATCTAGGGTTAGGTTCATAATTAGGGTTATAATTAAGGTTACAGGGGGGTTTGGGTGAGTACAAGGGTTAGATTAAAGGGTGGGGATAGATTTAGGGTTGGGGTAAAATTAGGGTTGGGGTTAAAAGGTCACTGTAGAAGAAAACAAAACACTAATATTGTTTATTGCCTATTAGTTGAAATAAAACATAGGCAAACATGGAAACATTGGTATTTCTAAACTCAGGACAAATAGAAATATATAGACGGGGTCTTTTTTATCATTTGTAATTGTTTAAAAAAAACGTCAGGTCAAAAGTGTTTTTTATGGCATATTTTCATCATATTTTATTTATTTTTTTAATAGTAAATTATATCATATGAAGAAAATAATAGTATCAAATAAAAGCCCTATCCGTCCTTTAAAAAAATGATATATAATTTGTGTGGGGGGACTGAACACAAAGAAAGAAATTCACAGTTCAGTAAACATATGACAAAAATAATGGAATTCTGGTCTTCAAGGCACATCAAATGCAGCATAGCACTCGGTCACTAAGAGGTTAAACACAGCTCATAATGATGACCCTTTTATGAGCTCAAACCACGTAATTGGAGACATCCCCAAACATGTACCCCATGCAGGGCCGGACTGGCCCACCGGGATACCGGGAAAAATCCCGGTGGGCCGCCTGTCCCGGGGCCGCCTTGGCCACTTAAAGTGAAGCGGCGGCGGCCGCCACTTTAAGAGTTCGGCTGCTGCAGCATCCGGCGGCAGCAGGCGAATTTCTTAAAGCGGCGACGGCCGCCGAATTGCTTAAAGTGGCGGTGGGCCACTTTAAGCAATTTCGGCGGCCGTCTCCGCTTTAAGAAATTCGCCTGCTGCCGCCGGATGCTGCAGCAGCAGTTCCGGCGGCGGGATGGGGAGCAGAGAAAGCAAGGTGAGTGAGACATAAAGGGCAGGGGGTGAAAGACACTACAGGGGGAAGGGGAAGGGGGGTGAAAAACACTACAGGGGGGGAAGGGGGGGTGAAAGACACTGAAGGGGGGGGGGTGAAAGACACTACAGGGGGAGGTGGAAGGGGGGGGTGAAAGACACTACAGGGGGAGGTGGAAGGGGGGGGGTGAAAGACACTACAGGGGGAGGGGGAAGGGGGGTGAAAGACTGTACAGGGGAAAAGGAGGGTGTGAAAGACTACAGGGGGAAAGGGGTGAAAGACTACAGGGGGAAAGGGGTTAAAGACTACAGGGGGAAAGGGGTGAAAGACACTACAGGGGGAGGGGGTGAAAGACACTAAGGGGGAAGGTGGGAAGAGAGACGCCACAGAAAGGACAGAGAGAGAGAGAGATGCCACAGAAAGGACACACAGAGAGCGAGACGCCACAGAGAGCGAGAGACGCCACAGAGAGAGAGAGACGCCACAGAGAGAGAGACGCCACAGAGAGAGAGACCCCACAGAGAGAGAGACGCCACAGAGAGAGAGACGCCACAGAGAGAGAGACGCCACAGAGAGAGAGACGCCACAGAGAGAGAGACGCCACAGAGAGAGAGACCCCACAGAGAGAGAGAGAGATGCCACAGAGAGAGAGAGATGCCACAGAGAGAGAGAGAGATGCCACAGAGAGAGAGAGAGATGCCACAGAGAGAGAGAGAGATGCCACAGAGAGAGAGAGAGATGCCACAGAGAGAGAGAAAGAGACGGCACAGAGAGAGAGAGAGACGCCACAGAAAGGACAGAGAGAGAGAGAGAAAGGACACAGAGAGAGAGAGACGCCACAGAAAAGACAGAGAGAGAGACGCCACAGAAAAGACAGAGAGAGAGACGCCACACAAAAAAAAGACAGAGAGAGAGACGCCACAGAAAAGACAGAGAGAGACGCCACAGAAAGGACAGGGAGAGACAGGCTACAGATATGCGAGAGACAGGCTACAGGATATGTCTCACACACTGCCCTGATATATACCTCTGCACAGGGCAATTCATATAACTCTGTGTACATACTGGAGGTATATATATTGCCCTAGACAGGCTTATATATCAGTCTTATCTATAAATAATACACTGTTCAGATGTGCTTTTTAAAATGCATGATTTTCCCTTCTATGAATAAAAAAAATATATTATGCTATGGGCTGGTTTAAAAATCTTATGCGATGGGGCTGGTATATAAATTTTTTCCAGGGCTGGTTTTTGTTCCCAGTCCGGCCCTGACCCCATGTTGACCCCAACCATATCCTTAAGACAAGGGAGTATCAATAAACGTACACCACTCCTCATAACCATCTCGAATAACTTGAGGTACAATTGATTATGATACATCCCTAGAGAAAGGGTTCATCTGAATCACCAGATGCTGACATAGTGGCAATACTCAATATAACACTCATACTCTCTAATACAGCATCTAATATACAGACATTTATTTAGAGCAGATCAGTGTAACGCATATACATTTGTTCTGATGGTAACATACCGAACATTTGAACCATCTTAACCTCTATGTATGCACCAATCATAAGCTAGAGCGGACATATTAATATGGCCATCTAGTCAGCCATTCCCGTAAGAGCACATGACCAATCCGCATTCTCTCTCGTGGGAGCTGTGGCGAAACACGTGTTGAGCAGCTTCTGTCTACTCAATCACCTGAGCTAGCAGGATTAGCCAGGTATTGTGGGACACACTTTATGATATGACTATCAACCATTAAACCATGCGGGCAACCAGACCATCAGCGTCCCGCTACATGGGCGGAACGAAGTCTTCAATTTGGTTGCGTATAAAGCAACCATCACATTGCATAACAGAGCAATCGAAAAAAAGTCTCAGAATATTTTGGAAATGCTATAGGACAGTACACCTGTACTGATTGAACATTTAGGAGGCAGATAACGGTGACATTTACGGTTATTCTAAAACACGTATAGTCCTGGAGAGGCCTGCTTGCCAGCCTCCTACCCTGTGACTATGGCTCGTCGCGCAGACATCCTCTGCTGCCCCACTAGGCACCAGGGACAGTCGGGCAGCTGGGGGATGTCTGCACTATACGTGCAGATATCCTCCATGCTGCCCAACACGGCAGACTATTATGACGGCTGTCCGTCATAATAGACTGCCGTGTCGGGCAGCATGGAGGATGTCTGCAAGTATCTTGCAGACATCCCCCGGCTGCCCCCACTAGCCACCAGGGATCAAGGTAAGGGGAAGGGAGGGAGGGGGGCAGAGAGACAGGGGGAGGGAGGGAGGGGGACAGAGAGACAGGGGGGACAGAGACAGGGGGGAGGGAGGGGGGCAGAGACAGAGTCAAGGGGAGGGAGGGGGTTAAGAGACAGAGACAAGGGGAGGGAAGGGGTTAAGAGACAGAGACAAGGGGAGTGAGGGGGTTAAGAGACAGACAAGGGGAGGGAAGGGGTTAAGAGACAGAGACAAGGGGAGTGAGGGGGTTAAGAGACAGACAAGGGGAAGGAAGGGGTTAAGAGACAGAGACAAGGGGAGTGAGGGGGTTAAGAGACAGACAAGGGGAAGGAAGGGGTTAAGAGACAGAGACAAGGGGAGTGAGGGGGTTAAGAGACAGACAAGGGGAGGGAAGGGGTTAAGAGACAGAGACAAGGGGAGTGAGGGGGTTAAGAGACAGACAAGGGGAGGGGGGAGAGAGAGAAAAATGTGGGCAAGGGAAAGAGAAAGGCAGCATTGGCACATAGAAAGAAATAAAAACTAGAAATACATTTTTTGATATCATAATTTTTTATTAAAAAAGCAATTTACATATGAATATATACAAGTTGAACTTTTTTCCTTTGCCTTTGGTGAAGTCCAGCCCCCTAGTGCTGCAGGCAATACAAACAAACAGGAGTTTCAAAGTTCTGAAATGGCTCAGAGGCAAAATAGCAGGATACAGTCCAGAAGAACCACAGTTCAAATCCCCTGCTGGGTGCATCTGGGGCGACCACGTCTGGCAGTCTGGATGGCATGGCGGTGATCCTGACACAGACATATGAAGAATACGGGAGATTGTTGTCACATATACCACACAGCCAGTACTTGCCAGATATTCCTGCAACTCCTTTAATGTTGCTGTAGGCCTCTTGGTAGCCTCCCAGACCAGTTTTCTTCTCATCTTTTCATCAATTTTGGAGGGAGCTCCAGTTCTTGGTAATGTCACTGTTGTGCCATATTTTCTCCACTTGATGATGACTGTCTTCACTGTGTTCCATGGTATATCTAATGCCTTGGAAATTCTTTTGTACCCTTCTCCTGACTGATACCTTTTAACAATGAGATCCCTCTGATGCTTTGAAGGCTCTCTGTGGACCATGGCTTTTGCTGTGGGATGCGACTAAGAAAATTTCATGAAAGACCAAATAGAGCAGCTGAACTTTATTTGGGGTTAATCAGAGGCACTGTAAATGATGGCAGGTGTATGCTGACTCCTATTTAACATGATTTGGAATGTGATTGCTTAATTCTGAACACAGCTACATCCCCAGTTATAAGAGGGTGTGCACACTTATGCAACCACATTATTTTATTTTTATATTTTTTCTTCCCTCTATCTAAAAGATTTCAGTTTGTTTTTCAATTGAGTTGTACGGTTTATAGGTCACATTAAAGGTGAAAAAAGTTCTGAAGTTATTTATCTTTGTCTCTTTTTTTTACAGCACACAACCTGACATTTTAAAAATGAACTTTTTTCCTATAGGGTAGGAATATCCAAAGTTTGGGGGGTCGTCTTATGATCAGGGTCGTCTTATAATCGAGCAAATACGGTACTTTCATTAGTCCCTGGCCTTATCTTATATCTAGGATAGCCTTATACCTATCCCATGCATGCTTAAACTCCTTCACTGTATTAACCTCTACCACTTCTGCTGGAAGGCCATTCCATGTATCCACTACCCTATCAGTAAAGTAGTACTTTCATTAGTCCCTGGCCTTATCTTATATCTACAATAGCCTTATACCTATCCCATGCATGCTTAAACTCCTTCACTGTATTAACCTCTACCACTTCTACTCGAAGACTATTCCTTGCATCCACTACTGTCTCAGTAAATTAATACTTTCATTAATTCCTGACGTTATCTTATATCTAGGATAGCCTTATGCTTATCCCATGCATGTTTAAACTCATTAACTGTATTAACCTCTACCAATTCTACTGGAAGACTATTCCATGCATCCACTACCCTATCAGTAAATTAATACTTTCTTTAGTGCCTGTCCTTATCTTGTATTTAGGACAGCCTTACATTTATCCCATGCATGCTTAACCTCCTTCACTGTATTAACCTCTACCACTTCTGCTGGAAGACTATTCCATGCATCCACTATGCTCTCCTAATATTATTTTTAAACCTATTCCTCTATATACCTGGATAAACCGTTAAATTACTGTATACTCCAAATACAAGACACGGGATCAAATAATTTTTACGACTATCCCCCTTTAATTGCACTTGCTAAATCTCGATGCTGCGGTCAAGGACCTTTAAGTTCCCACAGGTCTTGGCTCTCATTGCTTGCCCGGTTTCCTGTCCTTGTTTGTTAAACACAGCCTTGGCTGCCAAGTTGTGACACGGTGGGATTCTGAAGATGCTGCAGATGGCTGGCACAGTCGGAGTGGTCAGTTGTTTATACACTCCTGTGTGTGTGGCTGTGCCTATCCGTTAGGGTTCAGCCTGGATTCCCACATGGCCCAACTGCAATCTCCAACAGACTGCTACAAGGTCATCAAGGTTCTGGGCAGAGGGACTTTCGGAGAAGTTGTGAAAGGTAGGAAGAGAGGATCAGGTGAGCTGGTGGCCATTAAAATACTCCACCATGACATTTCCAGAAGTTACATCACCGAAAGCGAGATCAAGCTACTGAACGCCCTCCGGCAGGTGAATGCGGACAGGTTCCACTTCATACAGTTCTACGAGCATTTTTACGATGAGTCCAAGTGCTACCTGGTCTTTGAGCTCCTGCATAAAAACCTCTTTGAGTACCAGAAGGAAATTAGGTTTGCACCTCTTCCAGTGAGACATATTCGGACCATCACCGCTCAGGTCTTGAAGGCCTTGTCGAAACTCAAAGAGCTCTCCATCATGCATACAGACTTGAAGCCCGAAAACATCATGCTAGTGGACCAGAAAAGGTACCCATTCCGGGTCAAGGTGATTGATTTTGGCTGTTCCATTTTTTTTAGCGAGGTGCGGAACATGAAAGAGCCGTACATTCAGTCTCGGTTCTACAGGGCACCCGAGATCCTTCTGGGATTGCCCTTTTGCGAGAAAGTAGATATGTGGTCTCTTGGTTGCATCATTGCCGAGCTCCATCTTGGTTGTCCTCTCTACCCGGGGAGCAGCCAGTACGACCAGATCCGTTACATCTGCGAGACCCAAGGTTTGCCCAGCAGCTATCTCCTCAATACAGCCAGTAAGGCCCCATTATTTTTTAAAATGAAAGCAGAATCGCCGGGATGGACAAAATGGGAACTCAAGACAGTGGACGAGTTCCAAATGCAGTCCAAAGTCAAACCGTTAGAGACGAGGGAGTACATGCTCAAATCCTTGGACCAAATTGAATTGGTGCACTATCCCGATTTGGACTGCGCAGACCCAGATGTCATAGACGAGCAGGTGTCTCTGGTTTATGACATCAACCGTGGTTTTATATGCAAATTAAACCTTTCCCAGGTAATTTGCATATTAAGAGACTTTTTCCCCCCTGATTTATGCATTTGCTGCAATTCTGAAAATGTATAGATTGTTAGCAGATTAAACCCCTCCACTACACAGGAGGGTCGGCAAGTAATGTAGGGGATCAAATGCCCCCTGGTTGCTCTATAAACTGACTTCATCGACTGGGATGGCCTTTTACACTTCTAATTACACCAGTGCAATCTGTGTGCATGTACAGTATTATACTCTTGTGCACACACTCAGAGTAACTTCTGATATTCATTTCTCTTTGCACTGGCTGGTTTTAATCATTTATTAATTCTGGCTTAGTAGTAAGAAGATATGTTTTGCTTTTAATCTTCCAATTAGTTCCACAGACATGGGTGGGCCACGCCCAAACTAGTATGCCATACACTTTCAGATAGGACACATCCATTTTACCTGATAAGGTAATATGGGCCACACCCACTGGACCTCATAAGGTAATATTGGCCAAACCCATTTGACCTTAAAATATAATATGGGCCACGCCCACTTGACCTCATAATGTAATATGTACTCTATATAAAGCACCAACTAACACATTTCCTTCACTTGCATATGTTGAGGCGTCTGAAGCAGATATTACTAGTGACTTTCTAATCAGCTAATTTTTTTAAAGATGAGTGGAGAAAATGAAATGCAAGAGATTGATGCGGTGCACTCTGCCAAGTGGAACTGCGCAGAAGTCGGACACTATGATGAAGACAATGCTGTCGGATGCTGGGGGGGTTTGTGGAAAAACATACAAAGCTTTTTTCGAAAGAGACGACCAAGGGTTGAACCCTTGAACTATTAGCAAATAAAGGATTTTGTTTAATGAAATTCAGGCTTTAGCTTCTGATTTGAGAACCACTTTTATTGGAAGCCTGGTGATGGGAAAATAGTACTTTGTTGATACATAATATACATTCTGTTGGGTGACTGTCACATACAAGCCGCAATATGTACATACTCTAGCTGTCAAGACAAACCAAAGGAAAGTATCATCTAGATTACATGGAAAAGGAAATCCAATAAAATTAAAGGGTTAGGGTCAGCTATTGACCCTGGACAATAACCTGTCGTGTAATGCCAACCTATTGCTGGCATCAGTGGCAAGTTAGGCAATCTTCTAAGGCCTCACGCTAACAGGGGCCTCGCGGCTGCCTAACTTATCTAATTGTCTTTGATCTGACAGAGGAGTTTAACGCAGCCGTTACTCTCCCTGTCATACCAAAGTATGGTTAAGAGTGATTCCTTTTTTTTTTTCATTCTTGGTGTGCGCAATCGGAAGGCTCCACCCCCACTGTCAGCATCTGGCGCACGTAGGAAGAGCCAACAGGCAGCAGAAAAGTCATGACAACAGCGTCTGTTAGAGCACTTTTAACTTTTAGACCCCCTGAGTAGTTTGTAGGGAGTTTGTGCTGGTTGAGTGTGATTGTGTGCTGACTAACTGTGTCTGTGCTGGCTGATTGTGTCTGTGAGTGTGCTAGCTGGTTGTGTCTGTGAGTGTTCTGGCTGATTGTGTCTTTGAGTGTTCTGGTTGAGTGTTAGTGTGTGCTGCCTGAGTGTGTCTGTCATCTGTGCTGGCTGAATGAGTCTATGAGTGAGTGGGTGCTGGCTGAGTGTATGTGATAAGCTGTTTGGGGATGGATTTGGTGTGAGTATGTGTATGTCAGAGTGAGTGTGTGTATGTCAGAGGAGTGAGAGTGTGTGTCTGCCAGTGTTAGGGTTGCCACCTTTTCTTCAGAAAAATACCGGCCTTAATACTGTCTCCATAGACTTAACATTGGCCTGATGCCAATATTTTACCGGCCTGCCAGTAAAATACTGGCCAGGTGGCTACCCTAGTCAGTGTAAGTGAGAGTGTTTGTGTGTGTGTATGTCAGTGTGAGTGTGTCTGTATGTCAGTGTGAGTGAGAGTGTGTGTATGTGTGAGTGACAGACTCTGATACTGCCTGTATCTGTCTAGCCACCCAAGGGGTTAACTCCTCTGACATGGCCTCTATCTGGCTAGCCACCCAAAGGGTTAACTCCTTTGACACTGCCTCTATCTGGCTAGCGACCCAAGGGGTTAACTCCTCTGACACTGCCTATATCTGTCTAGTCACTCAAGGGGTTAACTCCTCTGACACTGCCTCTATCTGCCTAGCCACCCAAGGGGTTAACTCCTCTAATACTGCCTATATATGTCTAGCCACCCAGGGTTAACTCATCTGATACTGTCTACATATGTTAAGCAATCCAGGCGTTAACTCCTCTGACACTGACTATATCTATCTGGATTTTTTTATAGGTTACTGGTCACATTATGTTTTAGGGAAATGCACAGCCTATTATCATAATAATGTTTTACCATTAGCATTTTATTTTTTGCCCCAGGTAGCACAAAGTCTTAAATCATGTCATTGAACTATAAATGCATCAACATTATGTATCATGATAAGGATATGATAAATACATTTACTGCTCCTTACCAAGTGTAAGCACTGTTAGTGCACTTACTTCTTTTCCTCCACCACTCCTAACGGATCTGTTCTCTTAACACCTCTCCAGACCCCTATTCTGCCTTAAGGCTCCTTTAACCATTACTAACATTCAATGGCTCATCTCTAACTACTTCAAGCCTGCAATATGACTACTCACCTCCATTAGTTTTGGCTTTCTGTGGCTCACTTAACAGCAAACTCCGTCACCACCTCCATCTATATAAGGCTTTGCTACTCTACTCCCCCATTCCTCTTTTCCTCTGTACACTTCTATGAAGCGTCAGCCCACATTCATGTAGCTGGAGCTAATTACCTCCCAACACACATTTATTGCCCAGAGTATGCAATGCGTGCGGTAGGATACCTTTACAGCAACGCATACATTCCATTACAATCATTGGCATTAATACCCAATACAAACAGGTTCTCCAGGGTAACACGGTACCGATACTGGTAATACAGGGTGCAGATAAACCCCACGCATGCGCAAAGCAGGCTGCTTCCACTCTCCCCCACCTTCATTAAAAGACAGGAGAGAGCAGGATCTCTGTCTCTGATCCTATTTATGATCCCTGATGGGATTGTCGCCGGCTGAGAGGGGGAGGCTCGGGGTCTGATAAGTGCCGACCCTAACCTTAAACATCCACTAGATTTCACACATGGAGGGTCAATAAAGTGGCAGTGACGTTATAAATCTTTATTCTATACACACCCCTTCTAAGCACTGTGCAACTTCTCTCGTGTATGGTACCCCTGGATGCAGAGCCTATTCCGTGCGCTGTTCTCCCAATTTTCAAATCGGAATTTATTGTCACCCCTGGCATCAGCCTATATCCCTCCTCTGCCACAACAGCTGCATCTTGGTGATTTTGGATCCATGCATTCCTGAAGACTTTAACCATGAACCTACAATATCCAAGCAGGTAATAATTAATATTTGTTCTATCTTTATGTGCAGACTCCATCCACAGGGAGGATTTATTTCAATTTTCTAATAAACCATCCTATGTTCACTGATGTCTTTGCAAAGATGGTTTAAATAAGATTTATTTTGTATAGCCTGGCAATGTTTTTTATGAAATACACTCCATTTCAGATAATCCGTTATCTTTTTTTTTTAATTATTATTAGTGTACATAAGATAGAAGGTATAGAGACTCACGTTACCTGATTAGACCAATCGCATAGATATTGGTGTTAAAGCATATTTTGTGGGTTAAGTCTAATTTGCTTGGGGGACGAAGGCACCCCATTTATAAATTGTCTTGGTGGTGGCAGTGTTAGCACATTAGTTATATCAGTATAATTAAGTGTGGGTGGTGTTAAAGGGGATTTTTATCATTATTTCTAGTCTGGGGCAGAGAGTTAATTTTAACCCTTGCACCACCATAACCCAGTCACATGCACTCTTGCAGTAGGGTGCATTCGTGACACTAATCATCCCTACAAACAAACAGGTTTTAATGAAATGGGAGTAAACTAGTGGCCAAGCTATTAACCCCTTAACGCATATGGACGTATATATACATCCTGAAAAGCATGGTCCTTGAGGACCATGAGGACGTTTATTTATACGTCCTCCGTTTTCATGTAGCGTAACGCTACATGCCTGCAGCTACTGTCAGAGGCTGCTTCGGATCCGAATGTGATCGCGAATATGATCGTTTGCGCGTTAACACACATAGGCAGTGAAAGCTGATCACTGCCTATGTGTGTAAAGTGTTGCAATGATACCTCGATCGAGGCATCATACAACACCTTCTGTGTCCCCCTGGGCACCGCGATCACCCGGGTGTGTGTTGTATTGGAGGAGCATGCGCCTCCAATACAGCGTGCCCTAGAGGAGAGCGACGGAAGAGAGAGAAAAATATCTCTTCCGTCGCTCTGAAACCGCTACTTGACTGCCCCTAGAGGCAGTTAGACAGTATTACAGTTAGAAATAGAAAAGAAAAAAAAAATGGAAAAAGCTAACCCTTGATCTACTAAACCTAGATCTAGGGTTAGGTTCATAAATAGGGTTATAATTAAGGTTACAGGGGGTTTGGGTGAGTACAAGGGTTAGATTAAAGGGTGGGGATAGATTTAGGATTGGGGTAAATTTAAGGTTGGGGTTAAAAGGTCACTGTAGAAAAAAATGTTGTTCATTGCACCCTTTGAGTTGAAATAAAACATAGGCAAACATGGAAACATTGCTATTTCTAAACTCAGGACAAATAGAAATATATAGACGGGGCCTTTTTTACCATTTGTAATTGTTTTTTTTTTTAAACAATCAGCTCAAAGTTAGAAGAAGTGTTTTTTTTAATAGTAAATATATCATATGATGAAAATAATAGTATCAAATGAAAGGCCTATCCGTCCTTTAAAAAAATGATATATAATTTGTGTGGGGGGACTGAACACAAAGAAAGAAATTTACAGTTCAGTAAACATATGACAAAAATAATGGAATTCTGTTCTTCAAGGCACATCAAATGCAACATAGCACTCGGTCACTAAGGGGTTAAACACAGCTCATAATGATGACCCTTTTATGAGCTCAAACCACGTATTTGGAGACATCCCCAAACATGTACCCCATATTGACCCCAACCATATCCTTAAGACAAGGGAGTATCAATAAACGTACACCACTCCTCGTAAACCATCTCGAATAACTTGAGGTACAAATGATTATGATACATCCCTAGAGAAAGGGTTCATCTGAATCACCAGATGTTGACCAAGTGGCAATACTCAATATAACACATACTCTCTAATACAGCGTCTAATTTACAGACATTTCTTTAGAGCAGATCAGTGTAACGCATATACATTTGTTCTGATGGTAACATACCGAACATTTGAACCATCTAAACCTCTATGTATGCACCAATCATAAGCGAGAGCGGACATATTTATATGGCCATCTAGTCAAAGCACATGACAAATCCGCATTCTCTCTCGTGGGAGCTGTGGCGAAACACGTGTTGAGCAGCTTCTGTCTACTCATTCACCTGAGCTAGCAGGATTAGCCAGGTATTGTGGGAGACACTTTATTATATGACTACGAACCATTAAACCTGCGGGCAACCAGACCATCAGCGTCCCGCTACATGGGCGGAACGAAGTCTTCAATTTGGTTGCGTATAAAGCAACCATCACATTGCATAACAGAGCAATCAAAAAAGCCTCAGAATATTCTGAAATGCTATAGGACAGTACACCTGTACTGATTGAACATTTAGGAGGCAGATAACGGTGTCATTTACGGTTATTCTTAAACACGTATAGTGAAGCAATATAGAGATAGGCAGCCATATGGAGGCCAATGCAAAAAACTAAATAAGGCTAAAAAAATGATTCACTAAAAGTTCGATAATTTACAAAAGTAAAATAGAGCACAGGAGGCATGCCAACAAGCATTACCTCCTACAACCAATAGGGGGCGAACCTCGACCGGCCAATGGGAATTAATAAAGAAAACATCCCACTATCACAAATCTGTGGCTGAAGCTCCAACATTAATTTTCACCACCCATTTGTGGGTTTTCCTTATTTTGCATATGCACATTTTCTTTTTGGCACACAATTTTGGCGTTACCAGCTGTACTATCTACCATATATTTTATTATATACAATGTAATAAAAGTAATTTTCTTGTATACACAGACTCCAATTCACAAACAATACCTAAGCAGGTTTTCATTACCTTCTCTTGGGAGTCTGTCAAAAGGCACTTCTTTCTGAGTCTACAGACTTTACATTTTACTTTATTCTGGGTTTTTACCTCATCCAAATTTGTTTTAAAGATTGTCTGAAGTTACCTAATCCCCTCCCCAGGAACCATTAAAGGGATCATTCTAAGAAAAAAAAGGAATTATGGTAAGATGTAAGACCTGAGGATGTTTAAGGTTCCCAACCAGGGCACATCAGCTCCTTCCATTCATTCAATTGGGTCCTGCCTTCTCACAATGTTTTTACGTTCTATAGTTAACACAATGCCCAAGTATGGTATGCCTGCTAATGTCCAATCAAAATTAAACTGATCCTTTAATGTTTGTAGATGGTTTATTTACATTCAGTTTATAAGTCACTCATACTTTGTTGTCCCCCCTCCCAGGCGCTTTCTTTGCTGTCCAGTGGAGCAGAGATCCTGTGGCCACCCAAATGTGATGCCACGAGCCCAATTCTGGCCGGAGATTCTTTCCCCCTCTCGTTCTTTTCAAACTTTGTCTAATTCCGATCTCGCTGTTCCCCAACTCCTCCTTCAGTTTAATTTTCTTTCTTGATTACCATACTTGCTTTCCCTATGGGCTTTAGGATATAGCCGTCCTAGCTGTTTTCCTTTCAACTGGAGGAACTAGCCTACCCATCCAGATCGAGATATATGCGGTAATATATCCAGTGGCCGAGGTTTCCTCAGATCATACTCTTATTGTATTTCTGCAGATGTTTGAATTGAACTGTAACAAAACCCCTTGTTACGCTATATATTTGCTGCATAAGAACAGAGAACAGAGAGTATTCGTGTGGTTTCCTACATACGAACGGTTGGTCATATCCACATTTTTACTAACTTCTGAACCCCTAGTCCAGTTCGTGCCATTTTGGATATGTTGTTCCCATGAATGGATTGATTATGAAAATGTAAGTTTTGTTGAAATCCCATGCATAGTTTTGAAGTTATAATAAATGTGAAAAAGTTTATTTTTTAGCTTGGAGATATTTGAGCTGATACAAAGTTTAACTCAATTATCTCCCAGGCAGAGGGGAGGAATGTACTGTATTACTGGGTGTGTTTCTATTGTAACATGGTGCCTGATTGCTGTTGCGGTTACCCCGTGTAGCAGAGGGATTTCAACCGCTGGAGGGTGTCCTTTTCCCGATCAGTGAGGAGGATTCTCAGCATCCAGTCGTATTTCAAGTGAAGAAGCACTTACAGAGCTAGCGCGAATAGCTGTATAGCGCTTACCCCCAATAAGAGACAAGACTCTGGATTGAGGGTGAAATATAACTGCCGTTTAACGGCAGTTACTCTACTTTTATATAGTGCTCACCTGCAAGGGAGACGCCCACAGACAAATAGGCAACAACCAATCAGACAATGGTTACATCCCACATATTCCCTCCCCTCTGCTTGGGAGATAATTGAATTTCTAACAGTATCCACTCAATTATCTCCAAACTTATACATTTTTATAACTTTATGATTTTGTGTCACACATGAATAAAACCATGAATAAAACTTATATCTGTATGAACCACACAACTTGGGGGAAAACATATTAACAATTAAAGGGCCAGAAACAGTTTTTGTCTTTAAGTGCAAGGCAAGATGGATGATGGGACATCATAGAATAAAACAAAGGGTAGAGGGTCCCAGGTAGCATGGACGTTGGCTGATACAACATAGATTGTGGATCAATGCAAAACAGAGGGATCTGTTACATGGCTCCCTCTTTGTGGAACACTCCAGCAGACCCGGTTTGATCCTTTTCGGGTCAACTGGAGGCTGTCTGGACGACAAATTATGGGCTGAGTTCTGTCTGGCGGGACAGCCCATCCGCGTTACCATTTTGTTTCCCGGGCCGGTATTAGATGTTAAAATTATAGGGCTGTAGGGCTAAGCTCCATCTTAATAATCGTCCATTGTCCCCGGCCACTCTGTTTAACCAAACCAGGGGGTTGTGGTCCGTGACTAAGGTGAATTCTCGCCCATACAAATAGGGGGTGAGTTTTTTCAGCGCCCAAACCAAAGCCAAACATTCCTTTTCGACTGCCGCATAGCTCACTTCCCGGGGTAACAGTTTGCGTCTGATGTAAGCAACCGGGTGTTCTCCTCCGTCCTCACCCACTTGGCTTAGAACTGCCCCCAGTCCGAACATGGAAGCTTCTGTGTGAACGATGAAACGTTTGTTAGGGACTGGTGCAGCCAACACAGGAGCATGTACAAGGGCGTCTTTCAGAGCTTGAAACGCAGATTCACAGGCGGGAGACCACAGGACCTGTCTGGGAAGGTTCTTTTTGGTGAGGTCAGTCAGGGGCTTAGCTAGGGCGCTGTAATCTGGGAAAAACCGTCTGTAATACCCTGCTGTCCCTAGGAAGGCCAGGACTTGGGTCTTGGTCCGGGGTGTGGGCCAGTTAGCGACAGCTTCTATCTTGGCAGGCTCTGGCCGCTGTCGCCCACACCCTGGGCCCAAATACTGGACTTCCACCATGCCTATATGGCATTTGTCTGGCTCCGAATCTGATCCAGAACTGCCCCCACATGCCTCAGGTGCTCTTCCCAGGACTCGCTATAGATCGCAATGTCATCCAGGTACGCACAAGTGAAATCCTGGAAGCCATCAAGGAGTCTATCCACCAAGCGTTGGAACGTGGCTGGGGCGTTTTTCAGGCATAACTCTGAATTGGTACAAGCCAAACGGGGTGACAAAAGCCGACTTGGGGATATCTTCCTCGGCCAGGGGAATCTGCCAGTACCTCTTACAGAGGTCAATGGTGGTCAGATATCGTCCCCTGGCTATGCGATCCAATAACTCATCCACCCGGGGCATAGGGTAGGCATCTGTCACAGTTTTTTCATTTAGCCGCCGATAGTCCACACAGAACCGAGTAGTCCCATCCTTCTTTGGTACTAGGACTACTGGCGATGCCCAGGGACTATCGGAGGGCTCAATGACTTTTAACCTCAACATTTCCTGGATCTCCTCCCTCATACCGGCTCTGACGGCGTCATGTATCCGGTATGGGGGTTGCCTAAGTGGAGCCTGTCCTGGGGTTTCCACCCTATGGGTGGCTAGTGTGGTGAACCCTGGTTCTTGGGAGAACGTGTGGCTTTTACTGGATATTAAGCAGTGTATCTGTGCCCTCTCAATGGCCGTCAGTCGGTCCCCTAGCTTTATCTGACTAAGGGGATTAGTCTGGGGTTGTCTACTCAAGAGGTCAGGTAGCGGCAAGCTGTCTGGATCATCAGTGGTTGGGGCGCAGACAGCAGTTATGTCCTCAGGCCTTTCTTGATAGGCTTTGAGCATATTAATGTGGAATGCCTTGCGGATTCTCTCATCCTGGTCGCTGGCGATTACATAGGTGGTATCGCAGAGTTGGTCTACCACCGTGTAAGGGCCAAGCTGCTTCTAACTTATCACTTTTGGTTGGCTTCAGTACTAGGACCTTTTGTCCCACCTGAAACGTCCGCTGGCGAGCACCCCGATCGTACCATACCTTCTGGGCCGCTTGGAGGTTTTCCTTAACCATCCGTGCTAGCTGTTCCATGCGGTCCCGAAGCTGTACCACATATGATACGATGGGGGCTCCCTCTTGTTCGGCGGTGCCCTCCCAATGCTCCCTAATGAGGTCTATGGGGCCTCGCACCCTTCGCCCATATGGTAGCTCAAAAGGAGAGAACCCCGTGGATTCCTGCGGCACCTCCCTGTACGGGAACAGGAGGTGAGGCAGGAAATGTTCCCAGTCACGGTATTCGTCTGTGAACGTTTTCAACATTTGCTTAAGCGTACCGTTGAAACGCTCACAGAGGCCGTTGGTCTGGGGGTGGTCTGGGGAGCTAAGTAGAGATTTGATTTGGCAGACTTTCCACAATTGATGAGTCAGTTCAGCGGTGAACTGGCTCCCTTGGTCGGATAGGATTTCCTTCGGGAAGCCCACCCTAGCGAATATCCCGACCAGGGCATTGGCCAGAGTGTCCGCCTGAATATTGGACAGTCCGACTGCTTCGGGATAGCGGGTGGCATAGTCCACCACGGTAAGGATAAATTTCTTACCGGAGGGACTAGGCCGTTTAAGAGGCCCTATCATGTCAACTGCTATCCGGCTGAAGAGCTCCTCTATTATGGGCATGGACATCAGCTTCGCCTTAGGGTGATCCCCCTTTTACCCACCCTCTGGGATACATCGCAGGTCCGGCAATAATGTTGCACATCGGTGGAGACCCCCGGCCAAAAGAAGTGCTGGGTTACTCTGTGAGATGTGCGAGTTATCCCTAAATGTCCGGCTAAGGGGATGTCGTGCCCTATTCGGAGAAGTTCCCGTCGGTACTTCCTAGGAACTACCAACAGGTACCTCTGCAAAGGGGCGGACCCAGGGTGTCGTTTTTCCGATACCCGGTAAAGCTTGTCCTTCTCCCATACATATTTTTCCCCCTCAGAACCTGGCTGACCTGTCTCTGCCTTAAGGCGAAACTTCCGAAGGGAGGGGTCAGCCCTAGTCTCCCTACCAAACTCTTCTGGGGTATCCCAGGCTAGGGTCGTCATAGCTAGGGTCTTAGTCAAGGGGTCAGTATGTCTTACCTGGGTCTCCACGACAGGTGGGTTGTTCTCTGCGTTGCGGGCTTGGGCACGGGTAGTGACTGGATGAGCGGCTGCGGTGGACGCATAGGCTGAGGTGAGAGGCACAAGGTCGTTGCCCAGAAGGACTTCGGCTGGGAGGTTGTCCATTATTCCCACTTGTACAGTACCGGCTCCAGCTCCCCAGTTGAGATGGACCCGGGCAGTGGGGAGACGGTAAAAAGCTCCTCCGGCGACTCGGACAGCAACAGTCTTTCCGGTGCGGTCGTTGTTGCGAACCAAGTGTTTTTGAATAAGCGTTATTGTGGCTCCAGAGTCTCGCAGACCCTGCGCGGGTTGTCCATTGACCAGCACCTCTTGGCGGTGCTGTTGCCTGTTATCCTGAGTGGCGGCTTGAATGGGGTTGGCCTCGTATAGGACCCCTAAGTACTCCTCCGTCTCGGCTTCAGTTTCCAAACAGGGAGCAGCTGATGTATGCTGGGGTCGGTTGGACGGTCGTCCCCAGGTGGTCCTGGGGGGTTCCATAGGGCAGTTGCTCCTGATGTGCCCCAGCCGATGGCATCCATGGCACCGTACTTGGGACTGGTTCGAATGGAACCTGGGGGGCCCGACGTAGCGTGCCGGCTTGGAGGGACCGGAGCACGGAACTCCGTCCTAGGGGGTGGTTTTGTCACGATCGGCTCAGGACGTGGACGTACAATGGTAGGTTCAGGCTGTCTGGTATCAGTATACTCATCTGCTAGATGCGCTGCGTCCTGTAGGGTGAGTGGCCGCCGATCCTGGACCCATTCTTTCAGGCCCGATTGAAGTGTTGTTCGAGTAGGAACAGTTGCAAAACTTCTTCTCCAGTAATGGCTTGGCAACCCTGTACCCAATGAGATGTGGTCCTGTGTAACGTACAGGCCCACTCTGAGTAGGAATCTCCTCCTTTCCGTTTAGATTCCCTAAACCGTCGCTGGTATGCTTCAGGGGCTACAGCATACCGGAACAGTAGTGCTTCCTTTACTATAGCATAGTTTTTAACATCCTCGATTGGAATGGCACGAAAAACTTTGTTGGCTTTTCCCGACAGTTTGCCCGACAAAATTGTAGCCCATTCCTCGGGCGGCACCTGGTGTAGCGCACATTGCCTTTCAAAATCGGCCAAATATCCATCTATCTCTCCGGTAGTCTCTTGGTATGCTTTAAAGGCAGCAAATGGTACCTTTTTCCGCTGACTGAGGGGTCCCATCGGTAGTACTGTTGGGCTCTCTGATCTAGGTGCGGTCAGTACCTGTAGATGGTAGGCTCTTTTATCCCTTGCCTCCTCCATCGCTGCATTGAGAGGCTGGGTTACCACTTCTGTCGGTGGATTTGGCCCATAGAGAGTCAGCCTTCCTTGCACGATTCTCTGGATCTCGTCCTCTTCTCCTTTTGGGGCGTTAGCGTTAGCCGTGAGGTTGTTTTGGTCCATTTCGACCTGTTCAGCTATTAATTCCCGTCTCGGTCTGTTGCTAGCTGAACGCCCACGGCTCTCCAGCAAATCCTTCAATGTTGGCCGTTTCAGTCTCTCATACTCCATAGATGTAGCACCTCCTCTGGGAAGACAGGACCGTCCCACCGCTTGCCACCAATGTTGCGGTTACCCCGTGTAGCAGAGGGGTTTCAACCGCTGGAGGGTGTCTTTTTCCCGATCAGTGAGGAGGATTTTCAGCATCCAGTCGTATTTCAAGTGAAGAAGCACCTACAAGAGCTAGCGTGAATAGCTGTATAGCGGTTACCCCCAATAAGAGACAAGACTCTGGATTGAGGGTGAAATATAACTGCCGTTTAACGGCAGTTACTCTGCTTTTATATACTGCTCACCTGCAAGGTAGACGCCCACAGACAAATAGGCAACAACCAATCAGACAATGGTTACATCCCACATATTCCCTCCCCTCTGCTTGGGAGATAATTGAATGTCTAACAGTATCCACTCAATTATCTCCAAACTTATACATTTTTATGATTTTGTGTCACACATGAATAAAACCATGAATAAAACTTATATCTGTATGAACCACACAACTTGGGGACAAACATATTATCAATTAAAGGGCCAGAAACAGTTTTTGTCTTTAAGTGCCAGGCAAGACGGATGATGGGACATCATAGAATAAAAACAAAGGGTAGAGGGTCCCAGGTAGCATGGACGTTGGCTGATACAACATAGATTATGGATCAATGCAAAACAGAGGGATCTGTTACAATTGCCTGCTGTACTTGCATTGTTGGTGCCCCACAAGGCCCAGTGGGGGGTGACAATACTGTAAAATCCTGGAGTCAGTTTTTACTTCACCCTTCAAAATGTAGCCTTGTCTCGTTCTTGAAAGGGAACCTGCCCAGCATAAATCACTAGCTCTTTCAAAGAGCTCTGCCTTACTCTCTACTTGGATCCAGCGGATGGGATAAAGCAACCCCACTACTGCACAGCATCTTGCCAGGAAGAAGGACATCCCCAACGGCTGATACCCCCTCTCCTATTGGGGTAGCTATTACAGTGGTGGCAGCGGTGGGATGGCTATCTTAGTGCGAGGAGCAGCATTATGGGAACACCAAGCCAGCATGGTACGTCGCTATGAGGACGACGACTTTATTGTGGTGGTAAAGAGGGGGCTAGCCAGGTATGGCCCAGATCCTCCAGATGTGATGATCGAACTATTTATGTAAGAGGTGTATGTAGAGAACCAAGCGGCAAGGTGCCTCGAGCTTGAGTTGTACAGATCAGGACTGTGGATACCCAAGCCCCTCCCCAGTGGCAGGTTGACTATCAGGGAGAGGAGACAACCGGTATCTCTCCCCAACAGCAGTGTAAGCTGCAGGGAGAAGAGGCAGCCAGCCTCTCACCCCAGCGGCAGTGTACCCTACAGGCAGTGGAGGCAATCGGCCTCACTCCCCAGCAGCAGGGTGAGTTTCAGGGAGAGGAGACAACCGGTCTCTCTCCCCAGCAGCAGTGTGTTCTGCCGGGAAAGGAGGCAGCGGGCCTCTCTCCCCAGCGGCAGAGTATTGTATTGGGAGTGGAGACAGGCGACCGCATTCCCCAGCAGCAAGTTGCATCCCAGGGGAAGAAAGTGTCATCCTTTCTCTCCAGCAGCAGAACAATATTATGGGAGTGGAGGCAGTCGGTCTCCCTCTCCAGCGGCAGCCTGTGTTCCAGGGAGAGGAGCACCGCACCCTCTCTCCCCAGCGGCAGCTTACCCTACCAAGGGGAGACACAAGATGGGACCGTGGTCTCTGTGCCTGACCCACAGGGATGATGGACAGCCGGTCCAAATCCCCAGCTACAATCGCAGGAGTACAAGGAGGAGGGTGAAAGTCTCCCCTCCGCAGCCAAGTCCCCACCAGACTACACTAGCAGAAGAGCTGGCATTGGGGCAGAGTGCAGATGGCCTCTGCCCCCCAAGCACCCACAGCATGTTGCCCAGTTATCCCAGAGGAATACCTATGTGCAGTAATTGTTTGTTGTGGGTGGGCTACTCTGGCACTTGTTTATTGTGGGTGGGTGGATCGACTTACTTAGGTACTAAACAGAATGTCAGGTGCATGGTTAGTTTTCCCCCCAAAGGGGAGATGTGTGACAAAGTACCCTTCGCCACTTGGTCCTGGAGAGGCCTGCTTGCCAGCCTCCTACCCTGTGACTATGGCCCAGGGGTGTATGGCCCTTTAAGAATGCTATTTGGGCCTATGGACTTGTATTGGACTGTGTATGGCCCTTTAAGAATGCTATTTGGGCCTATGGACTTGTATTGGACTGTGTATGGCCCTTTAAGAACATATTTGGGGCATGGTGAAAATGCCCCAAAAATTTTACTTTTGAACTACTGGGTGGAATTGTCTGATTTTTAGTTATGTTCATATGTAAAGTATGTTGATTCTAAAAAATGCATGTTTTATGTGAATAAGATGCATATGTTGAAAGTTATTAATATTGTGTAAAACCTGTATATTTTAGCTTGGAGATAATTGAGCTGATACAAAGGTTAACTCAATTATCTCCCAAGCAGAGGGGAGGAATGTACTGCATGGTTGCCAACATTTGGAAAACATTTCCAGGGACATTTTGCAGCTCAGCTTCCAGTTACTTACTTTAATATTGACCACACCCACTGCCAAAAGCTCCGCCCACTACACAAAATTAGCATAATGTAACTCCACCTTATTTTCACAGTGTAGATTATATCACCAAGTTCCACCAAGCATTACCAGGGTCCTTGGTATACAACAGATACATTCACAGCACAACATCTACATCAGGCATATTGATATTATCACCTTTATATGAAATATAGTAAGACCTGGTTTATAATTCAGTCAGAGAGCTGTGTGTACCCCATAAAACATACATTAGTATGAACCTGCCACTTCTGCTGGAAGGCCATTCCATGTATCCACTACCCTATCAATAAAGTAATGCTTTCATTAGTCCCTGGCCTTATCTTATATCTAGGATAGCCTTATACCTATCCCATGCATGCTTTATCTCCTTCACTGTATTAACCTCTACCACTTCTGCTGGAAGGCCATTCCATGTATCCACTACCCTATCAGTAAAGTAATACTTTCATTAGTCCCTGGCCTTATCTTATATCTAGGATAGCCTTATACCTATCCCATGCATGCTTAAACTCCTTCACTGTATTAACCTCTACCACTTCTGCTGGAAGGCCATTCCATGTATCCACTACCCTATCAGTAAAGTAATACCGTATTTGCTCGATTATAAGACGACCCTGATTATAAGACGACCCCCCAAACTTTGGATATTCCTTTAGGAAAAAAACTAAAAGTCTGAATATAAGACTACCCTATAGGAAAAAAGTGAAACTTGTATATATTCACATGTAAATTGCTTTTTTAATAAAAAATTATATCAAAAAATGGATTTCTTGTTTTTATTTCCTTTTAAGTGCCAATGCTGCCTCTTTCCCTATCCCCTTGTTGCTCTGCCCCCTCCCCCTGTCTCTCTGCCTCCCTCCCCCTGTCTCTTCCCCCCTCCCTCCCCTTGTTGCTCTGTCTCTTCCCCCCTCCCTCCCCTTGTATCTTCCCCCCTCCCTCCCCTTGTTGCTCTGTCCCCCCCACCTCCCACTGTCTCTCTGTCCCCCCCACCTCCCCCTGTCTCTCTGCACCCTCCCTCCCCCTGTCTCTCTGCCCCCTCCCTCCCCCTGTCTCTCTGCCCCCTCCCTCCCCCTTACCTGTAACTAGATCCCTGGTGGCTAGTGGGGGCAGCCGGGGGATGTCTGCACGATACGTGCAGACATCCTCCATGCTGCTCTACACGGCAGTCTATTATGACGGACAGCTGGTCCGTCATAATAGACTGCCGTGTCGGGCAGCATGGAGGATGTCTGTACGTATCGTGCAGACATCCCCCAGCTGCCCGATTCTCCCTGGTGGCTAGCGGGGCAGCGGAGGATGTCTGCGAGATGAGCGCAGACCTCCCCTGCTGCCGCCCGGCACGACCGCCGGGACTTCTGTGACGAAGCCGGAAGTACCCGGCTTCTTCACAGAAGTCCCGGTGGTCGTGCCGGGCGGCAGCAGGGGAGTCTGCGCTCATCTCGCAGACATCCCCTGCTGTTAGAGAGGGGGATCCAGGTCCCCTGCAGCTCTGCTGGGGACCTGGATCGCTGTTTTATAATCTGACCTCAATTTGAGGTCAGATTATAAAACGACCTCGATTATAAAACGAGGGGGATTTTTCAGAATTTTTTTTCTGAAAAAAACCTCGTCTTATAATCGAGCAAATACGGTACTTTCATTAGTCCCTGGCCTTATCTTATTTCTAGGATAGCCTTATACCTATCCCATGCATGCTTAAACTCCTTCACTGTATTAACCTCTACCACTTCTACTGGAAGACTATTCCATGCATCCACTACTGTCTCAGTAAAGTAATACTTTCATTAGTTCCTGACGTTATCTTATATCTAGGATAGCCTTATGCTTATCCCATGCATGTTTAAACTCATTTACTGTATTAACCTCTACCACTTCTACTGGAAGACTATTCCATGCATCCACTACCCTCTCAGTAAATTAATACTTTCTTTAGTGCCTGTTCTTATCTTGTATTTAGGATAGTCTTATGCTTATCCCATGCATGCTTAAAGTCCTTCACTGTGTTTACCAGACATGTGCAAAACTAAAATTTTCGTTTCGTTTTCGTCCATTCGGACGAAAATGTTATTTATTTTGTCTAAAACGAATTTCGTTCATTACTGCATTCGTTTCAGACAAATTCGTTCATTATTTTCGTTTCGTTAATTTTTATTCGTTCGTTTTATAGAATACATGTAATACTATTGGCTTTCTATAAACCGAACGAGAGAAATTCTTATGAATGGGGCTCTCGTTCGGTTCATAGAAAGGCAATAGTACTACATGTTTTCTATAAGCCGAAAGTCTATAAACCGAACGTTCGGTTTATAGACTTTCGGCTTATGGAATACATGTAATCCTATTGCTACTATTCTATAAACTGAACGTTCGGTTTATAGAATAGCCATAGGATTACATGTATTACATAAGCCGACAGCCTATAAACCGAACGTTCGGTTTATAGAATAGCCATAGGATTACATGTATTACATAAGCCGACAGCCTATAAACCGAACGTTCGGTTTATAGGCTGTCGGCATTTAACTATACAGAGACAGAGTCTCCATTCATAAAATTATGAATGGAGACTTTGTCTCCATGTAGTAAAATGCCGACAGCCTATAAACCGAACGTTCGGTTTATAGGCTGTGGGCATTTAACTATACGGAGACAGAGTCTCCATTCATTATGAATGGAGACTTTTTCTCCGTATAGTTAAATGCCAACAGCCTATAAACCGAACGTTCGGTTTATAGGCTGTCGGCTTATGGAATACATGTATTCCTATTGCTATACTATAAACCGAACGTTCATACACACATACAAGTGAGCGTTGTTTTTTTAATCTTAAAAAAATAAATAAAAAAGTAGATCAATATGTCCCCCTTCCCTGCTGTTATATCTTATTGCAAGGAAGGGGGGCATTTCCGTTCCAGGTTTGTCTGTGCCTCTTACAAAGGCACAGACCATCATTACTTATTAATTACATTATTTTGCTTATGTAAGAAATTAAAGGACCTTATACTTCTTACATCCATTCATTTGTCATGTTATTTTGGCCATCATTTGTCATGCCCATCATTTGTCAGTCTTATCATGCCCATCATTTGTCAGTCTTATCATGCCCATCATGTGTCAGTCTTATCATGCCCATCATTTGTGAGTCTTATCATGCCCATCATCATTTTTGAGTCTTATCATGCCCATCACCATCTGTGAGTCTTATCATGCCCATCATCATCTTATCATGCCCATCATCATCTGTGAGTCTTATCATGCCCATCACCATCTGTGAGTCTTATCTCATTTCATTTCTCAGTGTTATTTTGCCCATTAGTCACCCTCCCTCCACCCCGGCGTCCCCAGTACTCACCTCCGTGTCCTGTCGCATCCTCCGTGCTGCAGGATTCCCTCCTGCACGGAGGAGGGAAGTACATTAGCCGGATATGACTAGTTGTCATATCCGGCTGAAGAAAAGAGAGAGAAAAAGTAAAAAAAAAAAAAAAATGCAGCTGTGAGCATGGCTCACATTGCCGCGCGTACATCGCGATAGCGGGAAAGTCCCAGGAAACTGGGCTATCTCGCGATCGCAGCGGGTCACCAGGTCACGTGACGTCACTGCGCGACATCACGTGACACAGTGCGCTCCGCGATCGCGTGACATCCCAGTTTACCAGGACTGTCCCGTGATCACAATCTACGCTGGACATTTGCATAGTTGCCGGGACTGTGCCGGCAAATCCGGGACAGTTGGCAACTATGGTACTGTAATTACTAGGATCCAAGTCTTTGTCCTATTCACTGTGCTTTCCCCAAGTTAAGATTGGATCCTATCCTTTAATCCCTGTCATTATGTCACCTTTCCCATTGTCTTTATGTAAGTCAACTAGTTTGTCTGTATGTATCTGAACTGGGCACCTTTGTATCGTGAAAGGTGTGAGGCAGGATTTCCCTTTGTATGTCCTTAGGTTAAACTTTAATCCTGTTATAGTTCCTGTAACGGACCGTCACACCCAGCAAGTCTTTCTGGACCCTTGCTCTTTGTACCCAAATAGACAGGACATCTAGCAGTTAGGTACAGCAAGTAGAACTACTTTATTTGACAAACACACAGAATTATAAAAGACATACACATGACATCACAGACATTAGTATACAATGGGGGGGATGGAACTAAACATAGTTCTCCAACTAACTGGGGCTAGGAAAAGATTAGACATTCATACTGCAAACCAAATTACCATACAGTGAGTAGACACACAGTAAGAAACATAATGTACACAACATAATCAGTTTACCAGTTAATCCAGTTACTACAGAACAATGGATGTTGGAGTAAACTATTGGAGTCACTGTCACATTATAAACCTTCAGAGTGGTCTACTAACAGAATTAAACATTACACATAACCAATATACTAACAGAATATAACTACGTAACAATATTAACGTATAGTGTTATGGCACATTCCTTGCCCAGGCGGTCCGTTCATTCATGAGTTGGTTAGGTAGATTCAATCTACCGAACACCCAGGCAGAAAGGCACGAACAAGCCTTTCTGCAGGGGAAAATACAAGCCTTTACCATGGGGCCATAGTCCAGAGGCAGCAGGCGAGCAACCAGGCTTCTCCAGAACATAGTGGCGAGGTTGGTTCCGCCACAGTTCCTTTGTCTAATCTGGTTTGTCAAGATGTTCAACTGTATATATTCTCTGTTTCTGAATCAATAAACAGTTCTGGTCAGTTCTACTTCACCCTTCAAATGTCTTGGGCCGGCCCTGCCAGCACATAAGAACCATTTGCTGCTCAATTAGTACCTAAAAATATATCCACTACCCTCTCAGTAATGTCATACTTTCATTAGCTCCTGGCCTTATCTTATATCTAGGATAGCCTTATACCTATCCCATGCATGATGAAACTCCTTCACTGTATTAACCTCTACCACTTCTGCTGGAAGACTATTCCATGCATCAACTAAGCTCTCAGTAAAGTAATACTTTCATTAGTCCCTGACCTTGTCTTATATCTAGGATACCCTTACACCTATCCCATGCATGCTTAACCTCCTTCACTGTATTAACCTCTACCACTTCTGCTGGAAGACTATTCCATGCATCCACTATGCTCTCCTAATATTATTTTTAAACCTATTCCCCTATATACCTGGATAAACCATTAAATTACTGTATACTCCAAATACAAGACACGGGATCAAATTATTTTTACGACTTTCCCCCTTTAATTGCACTTGCTAAATCTCGATGCTGCGGTCAGGGACATTTAAGTTCGCCCAGGTCTTGGCTCTCATTGCTTGCCCAGTTTCCTGTCCTTGTTTGTTAAACACAGCCTTGGCTGCCAAGTAACCTCGGAATCCTGGCCATTGTGACACGGTGGGATTCTGAAGATGCTGCAGATGGCTGTCACAGTCGGAGTGGTCAGTTGTTTATAGGAGACACTCCTGTGTGTGTGGCTGTGCCTATCCGTTAGGGTTCAGCCTGGATTCCCACATGGCCCAACTGCAATCTCCAACAGACTGCTACAAGGTCATCAAGGTTCTGGGCAGAGGGACTTTCGGAGAAGTTGTGAAAGGTAGGAAGAGAGGATCAGGTGAGCTGGTGGCCATTAAAATACTCCACCATGACATTTCCAGAAGTTACATCACCGAAAACGAGATCAAGCTACTGAACGCCCTCCGGCAGGTGAATGCGGACAGGTTCCACTTCATACAGTTCTACGAGCATTTTTACGATGAGTCCAAGTGCTACCTGGTCTTTGAGCTCCTGCATAAAAACCTCTTTGAGTACCAGAAGGAAATTAGGTTTGCACCTCTTCCAGTGAGACATATTCGGACCATCACCGCTCAGGTCTTGAAGGCCTTGTCTAAGCTCAAAGAGCTCTCCATCATGCATACAGACTTGAAGCCCGAAAACATCATGCTAGTGGACCAGAAAAGGTACCCATTCAGGGTCAAGGTGATTGATTTTGGCTGTTCCATTTTTTTTAGCGAGGTGCGGAACATGAAAGAGCCGTACATTCAGTCTCGGTTCTACAGGGCACCCGAGATCCTTCTGGGATTGCCCTTTTGCGAGAAAGTAGATATGTGGTCTCTTGGTTGCATCATTGCCGAGCTCCATCTTGGTTGTCCTCTCTACCCGGGGAGCAGCCAGTACGAGCAGATACGTTACATCTGCGAGACCCAAGGTTTGCCCAGCAGCTATCTCCTCAATGCAGCCAGTAAGGCCCCGTTATTTTTTAAAATGAAAGCAGAATCGCCGGGATGGACAAAATGGGAACTCAAGACAGTGGACGAGTTCCAAATGCAGTCCAAAGTCAAACCGTTAGAGACGAGGGAGTATATGCTCAAATCCTTGGACCAAATTGAATTGGTGCACTATCCCGATTTGGACTACGCAGACCCAGATGTCATAGACGAGTACTATGAGCGGAAGAAAATGGTGCAACTCATCAAGCGTATATTGACTTGGGATTCCCATGAGAGAATAACTCCTAAAGCAGCTATGAAACACCCATTTTTAACCTTATTATGTTAGGCTATGGGAAAGGGACACACACACTAATCTTTCAGAAACCCAATGGACAAAAATTTCCCTCTTAATCCACAAGTGCACGTCTTACTCGCTGGCTCAAGAGAATTCATATAAAATATTCACCAGGTGGTACAGGGTTCCTTCGGTACTACATAAACAGTACCCTGGAACTCCCGACCTTTGCTGGCGATGTAAACAAAGTAGAGGAGACTTCATGCATATCTGGTGGAGTTGCCCGATACTCACACCATTCTGGAACCTAGTTGTTAAAGTCCTGAAAGCTGTCGATGACCCTGAGTTTGTCCTTGACCCCCTGCGAGCACTCATACACCATACACCCCGATCCACCAAAAGCTACAAACATTCCCTAACACCTCCCCTATTAAATGCAGCTAAAATGCTTATCCCAAGGCTATGGAAACAATCCCGATCCCCGACATGTGCCGAATGGGTCGCCTCGGTGGAGCAGATAAGAAAGATGGAGGATCAATTGGCCACCTCTGAAGGGGAGGGCCTGGCCTCCGGCTCCAAGTGGTCCCCGTGGACCAAGCATCTGGAATCTGACCCATTCCTGCAGACACTATCTACACTGTCTCCCACATTGTTGTAACAAAACTTTCGGATACATTTATCTGAGTTCAATTGAAATGATGTGGGACTTAACCTGTATGATTTTTCAGTATATAAAGAGGGACATAGAATATAGTCAACTCATATTCTGTTCATTTAATCACAGAGTGAACCCCCCCAATAGTCTATGTTATGTTCTTTTTGTATGTTAAAAGTTGTTCTGGTGAGAGATATGACTCAGATCGATATTTTTATCTTTTTTTTTATTATTTATCCTCCTGATTTTACAGTTTTAGGCTACATCTCGGTCAAACAATGAACGTTTGGCGACATATGTTATATATTTGACACAGAAATGTATGTTTCATATCACATATATTTGATCTGTCCTGCTATATTCAACTGATCTGTAATGGAATAATTACTGGCTATACAACCACCTATTAATAAAAAGATTTTAAACAAAGAAACACCCATTTTTTACACTGCCCTTGAGAACCAGAGAGCATACCTATGCCCACGGAGAGATTGCGCAAGACAAAAACTATTTGAGCCCTGTTCAAAGGACCATCGAGAAGATGGATGACCTCTGCCTGACAGAGTCTCCAGATGTCAGACGAATAACTGCATGGAGCGTGTTTGTGGAAGAAGAACCAACATGTGAGAGAGGTTGTGACTACACCAATATCAACTTTATAGGGAAACAGACCCCTCCGGACATATCCGCTCCAAGATCTGTTTCCCCAGCAGAACAGGTAAGAAGGGAGGGATTAATGCAGACAACTGTCCACTGCCTCCAAACCTAATCCTGTCCACTGTATCATAGATGGTTAAACATATAGGATGCGCCATATTAAAGGGACTCTGTCAACTAATCAGTGATTTTTACGGTGCATATAGAGAATAAAATAGAGAATTGTAGCAAAACTACAAGTAAATGCGGAAATTAGGAGAAAAATGTGTCTTATATGTGTCTGCGGAGTCTCTGGTTTATGACATCAACCGTGGTTTTATATGCAAATTAAACCTTTCCAAGGTCATTTGCATATTAAGAGACTTTTTCCCCCCTGATTTATGCATTTGCTGCAATTCTGAAAATGTATAGATTGTTAGCAGATTAAACCCCTCCACTACACAGGAGGGTCAGCAAGTAGTGTAGGGGATCAAATGCCCCCTGGTTGCTCTATAAACTGACTTCATCGACTGGGATGGCCTTTTACACTTCTAATTACACCAGTGCAATCTGTGTGCATGTACAGTATTATACTCTTGTGCACACACTCAGAGTAACTTCTGATATTCATTTCTCTTTGCACTGGCTGGTTTTAATAATTTATTAATTCTGGCTTAGTTGTAAGAAGATATGTTTTGCTTTTAATCTTCCAATTAGTTCCACAGACATGGGTGGGCCACGCCCAAACTAGTATGCCATACGCTTTCAGATAGGACACATCCATTTTACCTGATAAGGTAATATGGGCCACACCCACTGGACCTCATAAGGTAATATTGGCCAAACCCATTTGACCTCAAAATATAATATGGGCCACGCCCACTTGACCTCATAATGTAATATGTACTCTATTTAAAGCACCAACTAACAAATTTCCTTCACTTGCATATGTTGAGGCGTCTGAAGCAGATATTACTAGTGACTTTCTAATCAGCTAATTTTTTTAAAGATGAGTGGAGAAAATGACATCCAAGAGATTGATGCGGTGCACTCTGCAAAGGGGAACTGCTCAGACGCAGAAGTCGAACACAATGATGAGGAGATTGCTGTCGGATGCTGGTTTGGATTGTGGAAGAACATTAGATGCTTTTTTAGAAAGAGAAGGACAAGGGTTGAACCGTTAAACTATTAGCAAATAAAGGTTTTTGTTTAACGAAATTCAGGCTTTAGCTTTTGATTTGAGAACCACTTTTATTGGAAGTCTGGTGATGGGAAAATAGTTTTCTTAGCAAAATCTAACACAGTAAAAAACCAAAAGTACTTTGTTGATCCATAATATACATTCTGTTGGGTGACTGTCACATACAAGTCGCAATATGTACAGACTCTAGCTGTCAAGACAAACCAAAGGAAAGTATCATCTAGATTACATGGCAAAGGAAATCCAATAACATTAAAGGGTTAGGGTCAGCTATTGACCCTGAACAATAACCTGTCGTGTAATGCCAACCTATTGCTGGCATCAGTGGCAAGTTAGGCAATCGTCTAAGGCCTCATGCGGCCCGCCGAGGACATTTATGTGGCCCGCGGGGGGTGCTGCCAGCACCCACCCCGTTTACTTTTTTTTTTCTTTCTGGCAGCCGCAAAGGATGCGGCTGCAGGAAGAAAAAAGAAAGAAAAAAAATCACCGCGACCGGATGTGACGTTACGTCACATCCGGAACCGGTAACTGTTTCCCTCCTCCACAGGAGGACACCGCGCGAGACGTCCGGGGACACAGCAGCTGGAGGTAAGTGATGGGGAAGCGGGGGGAGGAGGGAGGGATAACGAGCACTATTCCTGGCCTCTGACTGGCATAATATTCCTGGGCATCTGACTGGCATCATATTCCTGGGCATCTGACTGGCATCATATTCCTGGGCATCTGACTGGCATCATATTCCTGGGCTTCTGAATGGGATAATATTCCTGGGCATCTGAATGGCATAATATTCCTGGGCATCTGACTGGCATCATATTCCTGGGCTTCTGAATGGCATAATATTCCTGGGCATCTGAATGGCATAATATTCCAGGGCATCTGACTGGCATAATATTCCTGGGCATCTGACTGGCATAATATTCCTGGGCATCTGACTGGCATAATATTCCTGGGCATCTGACTGGCATAATATTCCTGGGCATCTGAATGGCATAATATTCCAGGGCATCTGACTGGCATAATATTCCTGGGCATCTGAATGGCATAATATTCCTGGGCATCTGACTGGCATAATATTCCTGGGCATCTGACTGGCATAATATTCCTGGGCATCTGAATGGCATAATATTCCAGGGCATCTGACTGGCATAATATTCCTGGGCATCTGAATGGCATAATATTCCTGGGCATCTGAATGGCATCATATTCCTGGGCATCTGAATGGCATCATATTCCTGGCCATCTGACTGGCATCATATTCCTGGGCATCTGAATGGCATCATATTCCTGGGCATCTGAATGGCATAATATTCCTGGGCATCTGAATGGCATCATATTCCTGGGCATCTGAATGGCATCATATTCCTGGCCATCTGACTGGCATCATATTCCTGGGCATCTGAATGGCATCATATTCCTGGGCATCTGAATGGCATCATATTCCTGGGCATCTGAATGGCATCATATTCCTGGGCATCTGAATGGCATAATATTCCTGGGCATCTGACTGGCATCATATTCCTGGGCATCTGACTGGCATCATATTCCTGGGCATCTGACTGGCAAAATATTCCTGGGCATCTGACTGGCAAAATATTCCTGGGCATCTGACTGGCATCATATTCCTGGGCATCTGACTGGCATATTATTCCTGGGCATCTGACTGGCATAATATTCCTGGGCATCTGAATGGCATAATATTCCTGGCCATCTGACTGGCATCATATTCCTGGCCATCTGAATGGCATCATATTCGTGGGCATCTGACTGGCATAATATTCCTGGGCATCTGAATGGCATAATATTCCTGGCCATCTGACTGGCATCATATTCCTGGCCATCTGAATGGCATCATATTCCTGGGCATCTGACTGGCATAATATTCCTGGGCATCTGAATGGCATAATATTCCTGGCCATCTGACTGGCATCATATTCCTGGGCATCTGAATGGCATAATATTCCTGGGCATCTGACTGGCATAATATTCCTGGGCTCTGACTGGCATAATATTCCTGGCCATCTGACTGGCATCATATTCCTGGGCATCTGAATGGCATAATATTCCTGAGCATCTGACTGGCATAATATTCCTGGGCTCTGACTGGCACACTATTCCCATTGAAATACTGGTAAGTTTGTTGATTTAACTTTACTTTAAATATTGTATTTGTTCTCGTTTTGTTCAAAATAAGATATATGCAGTGTGCATAGGAATTTCTTCATAGTTTTTTATTTTTACTATAGTCCGGCCCTTCAACGGTCTGAGGGACAGTGAACTGGCCCCCTGTTTAAAAAGTTTGAGGACCCCTGGTCTAAGGCCTCACGCTAATGGGGGCCTCCCGGCTGCCTAATTCATCTAATTGTCTTTGATCTGACAGAGGAGTTTAACGCAGCCGTTACTCTCCCTGTCATACCAACGTATGGTTAAGAGCGATTCCTTTTTTTTTTCATTCTTGGTGTGCGCAATCGGAAGGCTCCACCCCCACTGTCAGCATCTGGCGCACGTAGGAAGAGCCAACAGGCAGCAGAAAAGTCATGACAACAGCGTCTGTTAGAGCACTTTTAACTTTTAGATCCTCTGAGTAGTTTGTAGGGAATTTGTGCTGGTTGAGTGTGATTGTTTGCTGGCTGAGTGTGTCTGTGCTGGGTGATTGTGTCTGTGAGTGTGCTAGCTGGTTGTGTCTGTGAGTGTTCTGGCTGATTGTGTCTTTGAGTGTTCTGGTTGAGTGTTAGTGTGTGCTGGCTGAGTGTGTCTGTCATCTGTGCTGGCTGAATGAGTCTATGAGGGAGTGGGTGCTGGCTGAGTGTGTGTGTGATAAGCTGTTTGGGGATGGATTTGGTGTGAGTATGTGTATGTCAGAGTGAGTGTGTGTATGTCAGAGGAGTGAGAGTGTGTGTCTGCCAGTGTTAGGGTTGCCACCTTTTCTTCAGAAAAATACCGGCCTTAATACTGTCTCCATAGACTTAACATTGGCCTGATGCCAATATTTTACCGGCCTGCCAGTAAAATACTGGCCAGGTGGCTACCCTAGTCAGTGTAAGTGAGAGTGTTTGTGTGTATGTCAGTGTGAGTGTGTCTGTATGTCAGTGTGAGTGAGAGTGTGTGTATGTGTGAGTGACAGACTCTGATACTGCCTGTATCTGTCTAGCCACCCAAGGGGTTAACTCCTCTGACATGGCCTCTATCTGGATAGCCACCCAAGGGGTTAACTCCTTTATTGCCCAGGGTACGCAATGCGTGCAGTAGGATACCTTTACAGAAACGCATACATTCCATTACAATCATTGGCATTAATACCCAATACAAACAGGTTCTCCAGGGTAACACGGTACCGATACTGGTAATACAGGGTGCAGATAAACCCCACGCATGCGCAAAGCAGGCTGCTTCCACTCTCCCCCACCTTCATTAAAAGACAGGAGAGAGCAGGATCTCTGTCTCTGATCCCATTTATGATCCCTGATGGGATTGTCGCCGGCTAAGAGGGGAGGCTCGGGGTCTGATAAATGCCGACCCTAACCTTAAACATCCTCTAGATTTCACACATGGAGGGTCAATAAAGGGGCAGTGACGTTATAAATCTTAATTCTATACACACCCCTTCTAAGCACTGTGCAACTTCTCTCGTGCATGGTACCCCTGGATGCATAGCCTATTCCGTGCGCTGTTCTCCCAATTTTCAAATCGGAATTTATTGTCACCCCTGGCATCAGCCTATATCCCTCCTCTGCCACAACAGCTACATCTTGGTGATTTTGGATCCATGCATTCCTGAAGACTTTAACCATGAACCTACAATATCCAAGCAGGTAATAATTAATATTTGTTCTATCTTTATGTGCAGACTCCATCCACAGGGAGGATTTATTTCAATTTACTAATAAACCATCCTATGTTCACTGATGTCTTTTGCAAAGATGGTTTAAATATTATTTCCTTTGTATAGCCTGGCAATGTTTTTATGAAATACACTCCATTTCAGATAATCCCTTATCTTTTTTATTTTTTTATTATTAGTGTACAGAAGATAGAAGGTATAGAGACTCACGTTACCTGATTAGACCAACCGCATATTTTGTGGGTTCAGTCTAATTTGCTTGGGGGACCAAGACACCCCATTTATAAATTGTCTTGGTGGTGGCAGTGTTAGCACATTAGTTATATCAGTATAATTAAGTGTGGGTGGTGTTAAAGGTCGGTTTTATCATTATTTATAGTCTTGGGCAGAGAGTTAATTTTAACCCTTGCACCACCATAACCCAGTCACATGCACTCTTGGAGTAGGGTGCATTTGTGACACTAATCATCCCTACAAACAAACAGGTTTTAATGAAATGGGAGTAAACTAGTGGCCAAGCTATTAACCCCTTAACGCATATGGACATATATATACATCCTGAAAAGCATGGTCCTTGAGGACCATGAGGACGTTTATTTATACGTCCTCCGTTTTCATGTAGCGTAACGCTACATGCCTGCAGCTACTATCAGAGGCTGCTTCGGATTCGAATGTGATCGCAAATTTGATCGTATGCGCGTTAACACACGGGTGTGTGTTGTATTGGAGGAGCATGCGCCTCCAATACAGCGTGCCCAGAGGAGAGCGACGGAAGAGAGAGAAAAAAAATCTCTTCCGTCGCTCTGAAACCGCTACTTGACTGCCCCTAGAGGCAGTTAGACAATATTACAGTTAGAAATAGAAAATAAAATAAATAAAATAACATAAATAAATGGAAAAAGCTAACCCTTGATTTACTAAACCTAGATTTAGGGTTAGGTTCATAATTTGGGTTATAATTAAGGTTACAGGGGGGTTTGGGTGAGTACAAGGGTTAGATTAAAGGGTGGGGGTAGATTTAGGGTTGGGGTAAATTTAGGGTTGGGGTTAAAAGGTCACTGTAGAAGAAAATGGTAGAAACAAAAAAACACTTATATTGTTCATTGCCCTATTAGTTGAAATAAAACATAGGAAAACATGGAAACATTGGTATTTCTAAACTCAGGACAAATAGAAATATATAGACAGGGTCTTTTTTATCATTTGTAATTATTTTTTTTAAACAATCAATTCAGAGTTAGAAGAAGTGTTTTTTACGACATATTTTCATCATATTTTATTTATTTTTTTAATAGTAAATTATATCATATGATGAAAATAATAGTATCAAATGAAAGCCCTATCCGTCCTTTAAAAAAATGATATATAATTTGTGTGGGGGGACCGAACACAAAGAAAGAAATTCACAGTTCAGTAAACATATGACAAAAATAATGGAATTCTGGTCTTCAAGGCACATCAAATGCAGCATAGCACTCGGTCACTAAGAGGTTAAACACAGCTCATAATGATGACCCTTTTATGAGCTCAAACCACGTAATTGGAGACATCCCCAAACATGTACCCCATATTGACCCCAACCATATCCTTCAGACAAGGGAGTATCAATAAACGTACACCACTCCTCGTAACCATCTCGAATAACTTGAGGTACAATTGATTATGATACATCCCTAGAGAAAGGGTTCATCTGAATCACCAGATGCTGACATAGTGGCAATACTCAATATAACACTCATACTCTCTAATACAGCGTCTAATATAAAGACATTTATTTAGAGCAGATCAGTGTAACGCATATACATTTGTTCTGATGGTAACATACCGAACATTTGAACCATCTTAACCTCTATGTATGCACCAATCATAAGCGAGAGCGGACATATTAATATGGCCATCTAGTCTGCCATTCCCGTAAAAGCACATGACAAATCCGCATTCTCTCTCGCGGGAGCTGTGACGAAACACGTGTTGAGCAGCTTCTGTCTACTCATTCACCTGAGCTAGCAGGATTAGCCAGGTATTGTGGTAGACACTTTATTATATGACTACGAACCATTAAACCTGCGGGCAACCAGTCCATCAGCGTCCCGCTACATGGGCGGAACGAAGTCTGCAATTTGGTTGCGTATAAAGCAACCATCACATTGCATAACAGCGCAATCGAAAAAAGCCTCAGAATATTCTGAAATGCTATAGGACAGTACACCTGTACTGATTGAACATTTAGGAGGCAGATAACGGTGACATTTACGGTTATTCTTAAACACGTATAGTGAAGCAATATAGAGATAGGCAGCCATATGGAGGCCAATGCAAAAAACTAAATAAGGCTAAAAAAATGATTCACTAAAAGTTTGATAATTTACAAAAGTAAAATAGAGCACAGGAGGCAAGCCAACAAGCATTACCTCCTACAACCAATAGGGGGCGAACCACGACCGGGCAGTGGGAATTAATAGAGAAAACATCCCACTATCACAAATCTGTGGCTGAAGCCCCAACATTAATTTTCACCACCCATTTGTGGGAAAGGGATTTTTATTATTTTCCTTATTTTGCATATGCACCTTTTCTTTTTGGCACACAATTTTGGCGTTACTAGCTCAGAGCAGATCCAGAGTCTGATCTCGGGAGGGGCACATGTCCGTCTGTCTTTTCCTCTCTCCCATGTCCGTCTGTCTTATCCTCTCTTCCATGTCCGTCTGTCTTATCCTCTCTCCCATGTCCGTCTGTCTTTTCCTCTCTCTCATGTCCTTCTGTCACGCTCCTCTCCCGTCCCATGTCTGCCGCACTCCTCTCACTCCCCGTGTCCCTCTGTCTCTCTTCCTTCCATGCCCGTTTCTCTCCTCTTCCTTCCTATGTCCGTCTATGTATCCTCTTCTTTCCCATGTCCGTCTGTCTCTTCTCTCATTTCCCATCTCTCTGTCTCTCCTCTCCCATCCCATGTCTGTCAGTCTCTCCTCTACCATCCCATTTATGTCTCTCTCCTCTCCCTTCCCATGTCTGTTTGTCTCCTCTCCCCCTCCCATATCTGTCTGTCTCTCCACTGCCATTCCATATCTGTCTGTCTCTCCTCTGCCATCCCATGTTTGTCTGTCTCTCCTCTGCCATCCCATATTTGTCTGTCTCTCCTCTGCCATCCCATATTTGTCTGTCTCTCCTCTGCGAACCCATGTCTGTCTGTCTCTCCTCTGCGAACCCATGTCTGTCTGTCTCTCCTCTGCGAACCCATGTCTGTCTGTCTCTCCTCTGCGAACCCATGTCTGTCTGTCTCTCCTCTACCATCCCATTAATGTCTCTCTTTTCTCCCTTCCCATGTATGGCTCTCTCAGTCAATTTGCCCAATAATATGCCAGTGTTAGTTGCCATTTAATATGCCCCAGGAAATTTGCCCAATAATATTCCAGTGTTATTTGCCATTTAATATGCCCAGCCAATTTGCCCAATAATATTCCAGTGTTATTTGCCATTTAATATGCCCCTGTGTTCTGTTCCCACATGAAGGCGAATGAAGGTATAACTGATAATAGCTGTGTGACTTCTTACCTTCGTATCCAAGCAGTGGGGCAGACAGGACCGGCAGATGTTCAGGTTAGATGGATCCAGACTCAGACATGAAGATGAAATCAGCGTGGGTTTATTCAATCCAGATAAGACAACAAACGGTGATACAATACTGTTCTGTAGTAGTGGTAACAATGCTGACTTGTTAGAATGTGTCCTGAGGCTAGCTGCTGTGGCTGCAGAGCTGCAGCTGAGCTGCTGCTAACTACTGCTGACTTCTGCTTACTTCTGCTGACTTCTGCATGCTTCTGCTGACTTCCGCATGGTCAAAAACTGATGCCTTCACTCGAGCCCAAAAATGTGGAGTGTCTAGTCACACAGCCATGAGGAGAAAAAGAAAATGGCTGCTCCCAGTGAAGAGACCTGCCCAGCAAGAGCCCACGCCTCCGAATAGAAAAAACTTTACTAACAAGAACAGGGACGTGTGGCATGCAAATTCTGGCCAGCAGATGGCAGCAGTGAAAGAAATGCACGGAAACAAACATGTAGAAATAAAGATTAATAATGTAATGTACAAATAACTATAAGGAGAACAGCATACTCCCCGTCTGAAATTTACGTAAGGAGATTTCACTATGACGAATGTCCATAAAAATATAATACAACCTGTAACAAAGAACGTGTGAAATGCAATAAACATGACATAGTGGGTTGGCTGACCCATAGCGGGTAAAACTGTGAAGTTCGAGTTCAGTCCTTTTTCATCCTTCAGGAACGTTCTCGATGGGTAATATTAGAATGAGTTCGTTAATCGGCCTTGCAAAAGTTTTAAGCTCACCCTTCCTGAAGATCTTCAGCTCCACCTTTCGGACCTTGCCATCCTTGCTCGGAAGAACCTTTGTAATTAGTCCCATAGGCCAGGTGATCCTTTCGGTTTGTTGCTCCTTCATTAATACAAGGTCTCCTTCTTTCAAGTTTGGTTTTTGATGTTGCCATTTCCTCCTTCCTTGAAGAATATTGAGATACTCTTTACGCCATCTGTTCCAGAAGTAATCTGCCAGGTGTTGTACACGTTTCCAGTGTTTTTGGTAGATATTCCCATGGGTAAATTCTCCACTAGGCGTGAGCATATTGTCCGTTTTTTGGGTAAGTAGAATAGCCGGAGACAGTATGGCTGGTGTTTCAGGATCCATAGATACTGGCACAAGGGGTCTTGAATTGATGATAGCTGAAACTTCAGCGAGAAGAGTGACGAGAGTCTCGTGCGTAAGTCTTGAAGAGTTTACATCCATCAACATAGAATTTAAGATGTTGCGTGAGATCCCGATCATTCTCTCCCAGGAACCCCCCATGTGGGAACTATGAGGAGGATTAAAAATCCAGGTGCAACCTTTTTCCGCCAACTGATCTTGGATAGGCTTAGTGTCGATGTTCAGTTCTCTACAGGCGCCGATGAAGTTACTTCCCTGGTCTGACCTCAACTGTTTCACTGGTCCTCTGATGGCGAAGAACCGTCTTAAGGCATTAATGAGGCTGGATGTGTCCATAGATTCTATCACCTCTATATGAACGGCTCGCACACTCATGCAAGTAAATAGCACAGCCCAACGTTTACTGTTTGCGTGACCACCACTGAAAGGGACCGAATCTAGCTGAGGGGTCTTCTCAGCAACGTCTCTGCATACACGGCAATGTATCTTTAATGGTTAACTTCTCGTGGTGGGAGTTGTTCTCAACTACACGCGTGGAGAGCCAAAGAAAGCAGACACAAGTTCTTTATCCTTTAACTCTGAGTCTTTATTTATTTAACAGTCATATATATACCCCAAATTAAGGAGGTGGCTACTTCAATCTCATTGGTTATAATGTATGTGCACATATGAATATATATGCGTATAGGGGTGTGTTAATGGTATGTATGCTAAATAACTGTTACACAACAAAATAGAAATGAGTGGAAAGTACCAGAATAAGAAATGGAAGGTACTGATAATTAAAAGACATAGTGGTTCCAATCACGGGGTAAGACATAGATAAGAGCATTCTGGTATCATCTTCTGGTAACTTCTCCTTTCCCTAATTAGTAGGATTAATTGGAGATGGCAAGAACCTGAGATTCCAGGCCTCTGCCTCCTTCTCTCCCACAAGTACTCCTAGTATCATCTCCACAGTTAGAACATTCAGATAAGTAAATGAATACATGAGATAATGGTATGAGTATGTGTCTTCTAATTAAACTGAAGCTAAAAACTAAACAGGCACAAAAGCAAAACTAACTTTTACGGTTAACCCTCACAATGCTAGGTTACTCCAGTTAACCCTTGCAATGCTGGGTTACCCCTTCAGTTCCACTCTTTTATCCATATGCTAATATGGATAACTCACTTCACTGTTCTCTCTGATATATCATAGAGAAAGCCAGTGTTTCTGAAGGCTTTCTTCTGCTTGACTGCATAGCCTTAACAATGGTGCATCTAGCGCATTGTATGATAATATAAAAAGCACCTATGACTACTATTATTAAAACAAAGCCCATAATTATCTTCTTTCCCATGTCTCCCAACCAGCTGCTTATCCCAAAAGTCCAGTCAAAATCTTTACCACGTTCTCTTAGCCTTTCCTGGACTTCCTGAATCTCATCTATGCTGGTGTGTATTTGTTCTGATGCATCTGAGACATAAATACAACATTGTTTACCCACAAGCTGACAAACTCCTCCTTGCTCTGCCAGCAAATAGTCTAATGCCATTCTATTCTGCAGAGAAACTGCTTTAATTTGGAACAATTCCTCATCAATGGCCTTAAGGGCTTTGATTGTAGCATTAGCCATTATGTCTACATCCTCAACCAAATAGTTAATTTTGGTTGCCAAAATGGGTATACCAACCCAGTGGGTGATGGTTATGCCAAACATTTCTGTACCTGTGGTTTGGATTGTGTACTTTCTATTTACCTTGTTTGCTTCCCTGCGGTTTCTCAGACGCCCTGCAGGTAGTGTCTCATGCAAAGTAAATTGGGGAACAACATACCCTAAATAACATGGGCCTTTGTGGCCTGGTGGTACAGTTTTAACAGCCCAGGAATCACACAACCAGTACAGACTTCCTGACGCTGTAATTGGACCTTGTGTTGTTTTGTTCCCTATTGTTGGAGCTACAGGTATGGTACAATTAGCATAACCAAAAGAATTTGGACTTGGGTATGACGAGTTAGTTGGATTCCATGGTGTATTTCCACATTTACAATAGGCAGCTAAACCTACAACTGTAGTGTTCCTGACTATCTTTTTTGAAATAAAACGAACTACGTGTTGCCACCATGTCCACATAGTGCCATTGGGGTGTCTGTGTCCTCCAGGTCTAAAATAACATATGTCTACACCTTGGGCATTAGGGCGTTTAACATAATTTGCTTTGCAAAATGCTGAACAATTTCCATGTGTTCCTGGAAAATATATTCGTGTCCATTGTCTGTTTCCCAAATTAGACAAAATGGGGACCGTGTGAGGGGGGCACTGTGTGTAGTTTCTGCCTGTCATATTTTGATAGCATATGGTACCATTGGTTACTGCTCTAGCCAGATGCAGTTTATCTTTACACACTGTTTTGTTAGAGGTAAATGATACATTGGCTTCCATTTCCTCACGAAAGGGAATACCTAGGTATGGGAATCCTAATGACAAGCTTACTGCCCCTTGGCTACAAATCCAACATGATTCATTCAATTCCATGGCATTATACACTAACTTTGCTGCTTTCACAAAAGTGTTATGTGTATCCCATATTGAGGCAGCCAATTCTCGTTTGTGTCTGTGTGTCAGTGTAGTGTTGCCATTACTTGAATATTTGTTAGTATTGTCCAATATGAACAACAGTAATGTTACTGCAATGAAGCCAATGAGGCAGATGATTGGTATCAGTCTTTCGTTGTATACCCGTCCCTGCTCTCGCTTAGAGTCTCGTTTGGTATTGCCTTGACTCGGGACGCATGAATCCATGATGGCGATTCCTCTGTGAGAACTGCTGTTCTGGTCACTGCGAGAACGGTAGTGGGGTCACCGAAAACTGTGTCTTTGTGCTTGTCCCTTTGAAGCTTCTTGATCAGCACCCTCTGTCCTGGCTTGAAAGGATGTGTAGGGTTTTCTGCAGGTAAGGGGAGAGACAACGAGACATCACCATAGGTACCGTTCAATTTCTTTAACAATTGATTCACATATTCTTCCTGAGCCCACTCTATGTTCTCACTGCTCACGGGGCAATACCTACCAATAGCCCACGGAGTAGGGAACGGCCTCCCCATTAATATTTCATAAGGGGACAGTTTGGTTGTTTTATTAGGAGTCATTCTGATTTCTGCCAGTACGGCAGGTAAATGATCAGGCCAGTTATGAAATGTACCATTAGTACCTTTCCTCAATTTATCTTTAATTGTTCTATTTGTTCTTTCAACCTGGCCTGCAGCGTGTGGATGGTATGGCATGTGGAACTTCCATTCAACATAAAGACTTCTGACTAAACCTTGTGTCACCTGGGAGATAAAATGGGGGCCATTGTCACTATTAATCTGAAGAGGGATTCCCCACCTTGGGATCCACTCTTTTGACAATATCTTTACGGCTGTACGCGCCCTCTCATTAGTACTTCCAAAAGCTTCGACCCATTTGCTGAATTGATCCACAATGACTAGAAGATATTTGATGCCTCCCCTAGCTGTAGGCATGTGTGTAAAATCTATTTGCAACTGTTGCATGGGCCCTTCTGGAGGGGGCAAATGGTCAGCTTTGACAACTGTCCCTGTCTGTGGGTTGTTTTGTAAACATGATAAGCATCTAGACAATTGTGTTTCTATGGTTTGACTTAGGTCTTTAATGACAAAGCTGTCCTTTATCATCTGTTCTGTCAGTTTCTTACCTCTGTGGCCAAAGCCATGATATGTAGAGATAATCAGTGGGCTAGCTGCTTTTGGCAGTCCTATCTTCCCATCTTTTTGCCATAGACCAGCTTGGGCTATGGTTAAACCTTGTGACTTCCAAAACTCTATGTCCTCTGTGGATGCTACCTGCAATGTTTTGAGGTCATAGCTTGGAATAACTTCTTGTGACACTAGATGTAATTGTGTGTTAACAGATGTGTCATACTCAGGCCACATAACCTGTGTTTGAGCAGCTGCTTTTGCTGCTTGATCAGCACGTGCATTACCTGCAGCCTCCATGTTGTCTGTGTTTTTATGTGCGGGGCACTTAATGATTGCAACTTCTGCAGGTAAAAGTAAAGCATCAAGTAATTGGTGTACTAACTGTGCATGTGATATGCCTTTACCATCTGCAGCAATGAAATTCCTGTTGCGCCATATGAGACCAAAATCATGTACCACACCAAATGCATATCTACTGTCTGTGTAAATATTGACCCTTTTATCTTTGTACAATTTGCAAGCCTGCGTAAGAGCAACAAGTTCTGCAGCTTGAGCAGAAACAAATGGTAGTGCACCAGCAGCTAGAATATGTTCCAGCGTGACTACTGCAAAACCAGCTAGATAAACGCCATCTGCTGGCTTAAAGCATGACCCATCAACAAAAACATTGTCTGCCTCTCCCTTTAAAGGAGTGCTTTGCAAATCAAGCCTCACGCTTGTCTGCTGCTGTATTGCAGTCAGACAGTCATGGTCAGTATCAATATCAGTGTCTACTGTGTGTTTCAACATAGCGGCGAGTGCTACAGCTGGACCTGAATGCATAGGGTAATATTTAATGGTCAAATTTTGCGTCGCCATTAGAATGGCTTCGTAGCCAGATCGGCGTTGCGCTGTCATATGTTGTGTAGTTAAGTTGGTCAATACCTTGATTACCTGGTGACATGTGTGTAAAATTAAAGGGTGCGATAGCACCAAGGCTTGGGCAGCCTCAACCATCATAGCACAAGCAGCTACCTGTCTCAGACATGCCGGCAGTCCCTGCACTACAGCTGTATTCTTCTTAGAAAAATACGCCACTGGTCTGTAACCGCAACCATGCTCCTGCGCTAGCACTCCTGCCACTGAAGTACCTGTCTCTGCACAAAACAAATGGAACGGTAAATCATAGTTAGGTAAGCCCAAGGCTGGGGCTGTACACAATGCTGTCTGCAGCTCTTTAAATGCTGTTTCCATTTCTGGAGTCCAGGCAATATCTTTGGGGGCCTCTTGCAATACTGCTTGACACAACACACTGTCCCAATATGAGCAGTTCGGGATCCACTGTCTGCAATAAGTAACCATACCCAGGAAAGACAACATAGCATCCTTAGTCTTTGGCTTTGGAAAAGCTGCAATAGTCTTTACACGCTCGGGTGATAATTTTCTTTCACCTTGCGCAAGGACGAATCCTAGGTATTTGACTTCTGGCTGTGCCAGCTGCATCTTGGATAGTGAGACTTTGTGTCCTGCTGCTGCTAGATGATGTAGCAAACTGTGTGTGTCTTCCATGCACGAGGCTTCGTCTTCACTGCAGAGTAGCAAATCGTCCACATACTGCAGGAGAACAGAACCTCGGGCAGGGCGCCATGCCGACAGGGTTGCACGGACTACAGTGCTATAGGCAGTAGGCGAGTCACAGAAGCCCTGTGGAAGTCTATTCCATGTATACTGGGCATTCTGATATGTGAATGCAAATAGGGGCTTAGTGTCAGGGTGTACAGGGATGCTGAAAAAGGCACTGTTTAAATCAATCACTGTGAAACAGCGAGCCGTATGGGGAATCGCTGTTAGTATAGCTGTCACATCAGGGACCAGAGGAGCAAGGGGCTGTACCAACTTATTAATTGCTCTGAGATCCTGTGTCAACCTCCAGCCCCTATTTCCCGGTTTGGGGACCGGATTGATCGGGGTGTTGTAGGGAGACACAGTAGGCTCAATAATGACCTTTTCCAGTAATTCTGCAATTACCGGTTGTATACCCTCACTCTTTTCAGCTGATAGGGGATATTGTTTAACATACACAGGAGAAACATCAGATTTGAGATTAGCTTGATATGGGGAACAATCAATATCTCCAGGATCCGTGGAACTTTGAGCCCAAAGTTCAGGATCAATATCACGGAGAAAATCTGGCACTTGTGTCAATGTTGATGTCATGCAATATTCTATGTCATGGATCTCATCCATTGGCAAAAATACATGTTGCAAAACTAAATCCTGACCTTGCACCCATACATAAGCATGCTCATCTGTACAGATATATGCACGGCTTGGGGACATCCATATGCCTTTAAGCCGGACTGTTTTAGCTGATCTGGTGTTTTGCATTTCTTTCTCAGGGTCATACTCGGTGCATGCAATTGGATTTATAAACTCACAAGTGATATATGCATGTTTGTGTTTTGCAAAATCAACCAGTGATCTCAACTGTGTTCTAACATCATCTGGGATTTGTAATGCTCTTACATTGAGGCAACCTGTGTCGTGAACAAGTGGTTCTTGATAAAAATGATATTCTGTGTCTGTAGGAATGTCTATTAACATTCCTCCCTTGGGAGTCATCATTAACTTAGCTTTTAGTTTTCCCAGCAGATCACGTCCCAGCAAATTAACGGGACACTGGGGAAGAAAACGAAAAGTATGTTTGAACTGTATAGTGGAGTCTGGTACTTGAACAGTTAAGATTGGGGTGTCATAGCTTTTAGTGGCCACCCCCCCTATTCCCATTGAGGACACATCTGATTCGCGCATTGGGCCAGAATAAGAAAATTTATTTAACACAGAGCTTGTGGCACCTGTGTCAACTAGGAATGTTGTATCAATCCCATTAATTTGCAAAGTGATATGTGGTTGTTCTGACCAGCTATCGGTTAATTGTGCAGCGAAACAGATGGGGGTTGTCCCCGGGCAGCCCTATTGTGGGTTAATAGCACGCCATGGCACAGGGAATTTCGGGGTTTGTGTGGATGGGGTTGTGTCAGTATTCCCTTCCTTCTGCCTGCGATTGTCAACTGCTTTTGGGGCTCTGCACTGTCTTGCCCAGTGCCCTGGGCGGTTGCAATTAAAACATTTGTCAGCCCTAGTGGTTCTCCCTCCTGACTGATTTCTCATACCTCCTCTGCATGGTGCACCTCTGCCGCGTCCGCGGGCACCTTTGGCATAATTAGGTCTACCCCTTTCATGACTTGGGTCAGTAAAGAAAATCAGTTCCGACTTCTGTGCTTTTACCACAGGGAACACACCTGCTGCTTCCTTAGTACGCAACTCATTTTCTAGCTCAGTAGGCTTGCTCTCCCACCATTTATTAATCAGCATTTTAGCAATCTGCTGCACTTTCTCATCCAATCCAGACATCAGGGTCTGACTATACATATTACATTTCTCCTTGTCACCATCATCAGGCACTGTCATGCCTGCTGTCGTGGTCCATTCTGCACGGAACCTGCGACAATAATCACTCACACTCTCACCACTTTTCTGCTTCAAACTCATTACTGCACCCATGTTCATGCGTGTTCTGCCCTGCTTCTCAAAGTACTCCTCTATATGTTTCCACATATTTGCCTTGTGACCTTCCACTAGCCACAAATATCCATCCTGATCAGTCTTTTCCTTATCATTAACAGCATTAAGCTCAGGGACCTGCACTTCCCAGTCAATATCCTGATAGTTAGTCAACACATCCAGACAAAACCTGATATCTGCACCAGTAAACAATACTCCGCTAGTCATTCTCCTCAAAAACTTAACAGCACCTCTAGGGTTAACATAGGGGTCTGGACACCCTTTAGTCCAACCTTTGACAATATTTGCATCAACTGACTGCAACACAATCTCATTTCCCACTGTGAGAAAAGGATACTGTCCCTCTGTAACACTGCTTCTTGCCTCCTGATCACTGTTATCAGAACTAGATACATTTACAGATTTTTTCTGAGCAGTACTGCGAGTAGTTCTTCCCTGTGTAGAGGTGGATGCTGTGGGTTTTGGCATAACTTGTGGTTTTAATTTAGGAGGTGACAGGTCTATGGATCGGGGAGACAGATCTATGGATCTTGCCTGATCTGTGGAGCCTGACGGAGCTACAGAAATGGATGACTCATCGCTCATACTTCTCGGGGACAGAGATTGGGGGTAATCATTAGAGTCTTGGCAGTTGAATATAACACGTGCAGCTGCCAATATTTCTTCCAGCTCTTTAGGGGAATTATAGGCAGGTGGAGGTTCAGGAACATTAGAGGATGTAATGGGTGTGGTGGGTATATTTAATGCGGGCAACAGCGGTACCGGCAACTGTTCTGGTTTGCGGGGATACTTGGGTTTGCCCTTGTTTATTTTGACACCTTTGGGTTTTGTAGTGCTAGCAATGCGCACATTATCACACACATTAATCCAGAACATACAGAACAATGTCATAAAAGGCTGTTCCCAATCAGGGTCACCTTGTGACGGCTCATCCAACAGAGCTTTCAACATGTTGCGATAGTAAATATCAAAACTCCCTCCACGGGGAAAAGGATACTCATATTTAAGACCTTCTGTCCATCCTGCCACACAATCCACACCTGAGTCAAATGTCCCTGTCACAAATACTTGAACATAATATCTGGGCGTCCACTGTTTGGGATCAAAAAGTGGCGCCTCTTTCAGCTTGCTTTTTACAAATTTAGAAGTAGCCAAATCACTGATTTGCTGTCCCATTGTGATATCCCAAAATCACTAGACATGCACTATACAGTATATGACAGAATTGATGATCAACTCACACCACGGAACAAAATTCGGGAGTAATTGCAATAAGGAATAAATTTAGATTGCCGTTTTCTATATTAAACTATATTATACCCTGTGTCATGTAAATGCAAAACATTTACATCTCTCACTGGAACTTCATCAGTGAGTGAGACTTTTAACTGAGACTTCAGTATAGTCTATATTTGCCGGCACTTATATTACTGGAACATCATCAGTAACTGTTGCAACTATATCCACTTATATGACAGGCGCGACCTGTCTCTAGAATACTTATTACAGGGTTTTATCTAACAGAGACTTTTACAAACAAGTAAGGATTCAGAGAAACACGGGTAAGTCAGAGATGTATAAAATACACATATACTCACCCGGTCTGTCTGAATCCCACTTCTGACACCACCTGAAAGGGACCGAATCTAGCTGAGGGGTCTTCTCAGCAACGTCTCTGCATACACGGCAATGTATCTTTAATGGTTAACTTCTCGTGGTGGGAGTTGTTCTCAACTACACGCGTGGAGAGCCAAAGAAAGCAGACACAAGTTCTTTATCCTTTAACTCTGAGTCTTTATTTATTTAACAGTCATATATATACCCCAAATTAAGGAGGTGGCTACTTCAATCTCATTGGTTATAATGTATGTGCACATATGAATATATATGCGTATAGGGGTGTGTTAATGGTATGTATGCTAAATAACTGTTACACAACAAAATAGAAATGAGTGGAAAGTACCAGAATAAGAAATGGAAGGTACTGATAATTAAAAGACATAGTGGTTCCAATCACGGGGTAAGACATAGATAAGAGCATTCTGGTATCATCTTCTGGTAACTTCTCCTTTCCCTAATTAGTAGGATTAATTGGAGATGGCAAGAACCTGAGATTCCAGGCCTCTGCCTCCTTCTCTCCCACAAGTACTCCTAGTATCATCTCCACAGTTAGAACATTCAGATAAGTAAATGAATACATGAGATAATGGTATGAGTATGTGTCTTCTAATTAAACTGAAGCTAAAAACTAAACAGGCACAAAAGCAAAACTAACTTTTACGGTTAACCCTCACAATGCTAGGTTACTCCAGTTAACCCTTGCAATGCTGGGTTACCCCTTCAACCACGGGTTCTACGTGCGGACACCATCCATGGTCCAAAGACGTCTAGGCCAGTGTAGGTGAAGGGCGGCTCTGTGCATAGTCTATCCGCGGGCAAGTCGGCCATTTGTTGGTGTAGCTGTTTTCCTCTGGCTTTACGACAGTGCACACAGTCATGCAGTAGTTGGGCTACACGTTTCTTCATACCTATAATCCAAAGACCCGCAGACCTTAACTTGCCCTCAGTGATTTGTCTGCCCTGGTGTTCAGTCTTTTTGTGGTAATGTCGGATCAGCAACGTGGTGATATGATGTTTGCTGGGAATAATGACAGGATTTTGCTCCACAACTCCTAGGTGGGCTTGATTCAAACGACCACCAACTCTGAGCAGGCCAAAAGTGTCCATAATTGGATTTAAGTTAGCAAGAGGTCTTTTTATAGGAATCTGCTGTCTGTTGTTCAAGCACTTCCATTCTACGTTAAATTCCTGCTGCTGGACATGACGTATTATGAGAGACTCGCTATGAGAAATGTCCTCAGCAGAGAATGGTTTATGACAGATGTGCCAACCGTGACAATCTTTATCTTCTTGAGTGTTGTGATAACATCTGGCGATGTGCACTAACCTTGCAATGGTTCTGACAAGTCTCATCCAACTGGAGAAATGTTCAAAACGATGACAGTCGAGCCTGGAGGTCTGCTTTGTTTCAGTGACTAATGCGCTAACTTCGGCGCGGATTTCTGGATCATTATCCGGATCCTGGATGCTGTAAACTTCCTGTTCACATTTGTCTGCCCGTCCTAGCAGAAACTCTGGGCCTGTAAGCCAAGTAGATTTAGCAAAGGAACCCACAGACGTAGGCCTGGTGGCGTGATCTGCTGGATTAAGTTCGGATGGTACATAGTGCCATTGTTCGGGTTTGGATGACCTCCTGATTCTCTCAATGCGGTTACTGACGTACACATAAAATCGTTTTTTCTGATTGTAGATGTAACCTAGAACTACCTTACTGTCCGTATAATACTGGACTTCGTCTACGTCGACATCCAATTCTTGTTGAATGAAGTCTGCGATTTCCACCGCTAACACGGTCCCACAGAGTTCGAGTCTGGGAATAGTATGATCAGGCTTGGGGGCTAACTTAGCCTTACCAAAGACGAACCCGATGTGACTCTGAATGTTGGCGTCTGTCACCTTCAGATAGGCAACCGCTGCTATGGCCTCCGTGGAGGCGTCCGAGAACACGTGGAGTTCCTTCTTTACGCTGGAGGCAAGTGAGGTTTTAACATAGCATCTTGGGATGCGGATCTGGTCCAAGGCACATAAAGATTGTTTCCAGGCTTCCCATTTTTGCTCTTTGTCAGAAGGAAGAGGGGTATCCCAATCCTTGATGGTTTCTGAAAGCTGTCTCAGTAGGGATTTGCCCTGTATAGTGATGGGTGCTACAAATCCCAGCGGATCGAATAGGCTGTTTACCACTGATAGGACGCCACGTTTCGTGAACGGCTTGTCTGCGCAGCTTATTTGAAACCCAAAGGAGTCGGCTGAGAGATCCCATCTGAGGCCCAAGCTCTTTTGAACGGGTGGACTGTCCAGTCCCAGGTTAATGTCCTTGAATCCGGGTGCATGATCACCCGACTCAAAGGCCTGCATTACGGCCAGGCTGTTTGAAGCAATTTTGTGTAGTCTAAGTTTAGCTTGGTACAGCATGCTTTGAGTTCTTTTGAGCAGATCGATAGCCGCTTCCTCAGTTGGTAGTGATTTGAGTCCATCGTCTACGTAAAAGTCTTTCTCTACAAAGTCTCTGGCGTCTGTACCGTACTTTGATTCTCCCTCTAACGCAGTTCTCCGAAGGCCGTACGTTGCTACGGCAGGTGAAGGGCTATTTCCAAATACGTGTACCCTCATTCGGTACTCCACCACTTCTGCGTTAGTGTCGTTGTTTTTGTGCCACAGGAACCTGAGGAAATCCCGGTGGTCCTCCCTGACTACGAAACAATGGAACATCTGTTCGATGTCAGCGGTGATGGCGACAAGCTCCTTCCTGAACCTCATCAGCACTCCCACTAGGTTATTTGTCAGATTAGGACCTGTGAGGAGGACATCATTAAGGGATACGCCTTGATGTTTGGCGCTCGAATCGAAAACGACCCTAATTTGATTAGGTTTCCGTGGATGATACACTCCGAATGAAGGCAGGTACCAGCACTCTTCGCTCTTTCTTAGGGGTGGAGCTGGTTCTGCGTGGTTGTTACGGAATATTTTGTCCATAAAGGCGACGATGTGTTCTCTCATCTCAGGCTTGCTGTTCATGGTACGCTGAAGAGAGTTAAATCTGGATCGCGCTTGCTCCCGATTGTCCGGGAGCCTTACCCTGGTGGTTCGGAAGGGTAATGGAGAAACCCAGTGATTGGTTTCATCTTTAAAGAACTCACTGTCCATTATCTTAATGAACTCTCTGTCTTCTATTGATAAGGCTACCTTATCATCATCCTTGGTTGTGCGAAAGACTGATCTCCCCAAGTCGTCAGCAAAGAGGGGAGAAATTATGTCAGGTGGTTGTACGAGGTCTGGAGACTTCTCTTTCACTTCATAGTGATGAGGACACGGCTTAATGCAAGTTGTGCGTCCGTCTCCACGCACGTACGTTTTGAAGGAGTCGATTTCTGGTTGATCCAGGCATACGTTTCCTATGACTACCCATCCCAGGTCCAGCCTCTGGGCATATGGTGCGTAGTCGGGACCATTACACTGTTGGCGCACCTTGTGCACCCTTAGATTGTCTCTGCCAAGCAGGAGTAGAATCTCAGCATTGTTGTCCATAGGTGGGATAACGTTGGCTAGGTGCCTTAGGTGCGGTTGGTGAAACGCAGCTTCTGGGGTAGGAATCTCGTCCCTATGGTTGGGTATTTGATCGCATTCAATCAGTGTTGGTAGGGGTATTTCGGTATTCCCACTGATGGGGGAAGCAATGAATCCTTGCGCCCTCCTGCCGCTAGTCTCAATGCGGCCTGAGCAGGTGTTTAAGATGTAGGGTTCTGATGGTCCCTTTATCCCGAAGGTTTCGAAGAATTTAGGTCCTGCTAGGGACCGGTTGCTTTGGTCATCGATGATGGCATACATTTTTACTGCCTTTTCTGGTAGTCCCTCTGGATAGACCTTGATTAGGCATATTCGGGCACAACATTTTTCACCCTGGCCCTCGCCACATACTTCCAAACATGAGCAGGAAACAGCGGCGGCTGCGTTAGCGTGGTTCTGGGGCTCCCCGCCATGACTTGGAGCGGGACTGGTGGCGACGGCAGCTGGTGAGTCTCTGTGCAGTGGAACTGGGTGCATAGCCGAGGCATGTCTTTCACTATGACACTCCTCACACTTGATGATGGATTTACAGTCCTTAGCCATGTGCTCCAATGAAGCGCAGCATCTGAAACACACCCCAAGCTCGCTGAGGAACTTCTTGCGCTCCTGTATGGGTTTGGATCTAAACCCTCTGCATTTGTTCAGTGAGTGTGTTTTTTTATGAATGGGACATTCACGATTGAAGGACTTGTCTCCTGATGAGGTATTGTGCTGTTTACCCATGGGTGCTGCAGAAGATGGTAGGTTAGTCTTTCTAACACTCACGCTGCTCTTAAAGTCTCTGTGTTTATGCATGGCACTCTCATACCTTGGTGATGGTGTCGCTGGAGCTGTAGTGTTGAACTCCAGGAAATCGAGGCTGGGGTCATTCCTCATCTGGGACTGTTCTTCAATGAATCTGCAGAAATGAATAAATGGGGGAAAGGTGATGTCATGCACCCTTTTGTACCTTGAGACTGATGCCGCCCACTTTTCTTGCAGACTGTATGGTAGTTTCACGACAATTGGGTTCACTCCATGGGCTGTATCCAGGTAGCATAGCCCGATGAGACGAGGGTCTCTTTTGGCAAGCTCTAGTTCCATGAGCAGGTCACTCAAATCCTGAAGCTTATGGACGTCCTTAAGATTGATCTTTGGAATGTTCTGCAATCTCTTAAATAGGGCCTTCTCTATAGCTTCTGCACTGCCAAAGGTACGTTCGAGTCTCTGCCAGGCGGCAGCGAGACCTGCTTCTGCTTGTCCCACATAGACAGTTCTGAGGCTCTTGATGCGATTTGTGGAGCTTGGACCCAGCCATGAGATCATGAGGTTGAGCTCCTTCTCTGCGTCTAGTTTGAGGTTGGCAATGGTGGCCTTGAAAGTTGCCTTCCAAGCTCTGTAGCTCTCTGCACGGTCATCAAATTTTGAGAGACTTGTGTTAATTAGCTCTCTGCTCGCCATAATCCTGGCCAACTCAGACATATCTGATTTCTCACTGCTTGTTGTCACGACAACCTGTGGTGCCGCCGGGGCGTGTAGGCTTTGCGGCGTGAAAGGGTGAGATGCATCCAGGTAGAATGATGCTGCTGCAGGGTTGAGCTGTGATCTAGTCTCTGTAGATCGTGAGGACTGCTGCTTGAGCTGTGGAGGTAGGCCAGGAAACGCCTGATGGCCCTTTTTGTAGTTTTGTAATAACTGTCCTTGAGAGGGCACATCTGGGTGAACATCATCAGATTTCTCGGGTGCTGTAAGTGACACTGGCACTGTAGGTGGAGATGACTTTGAGGTTTCGGCGTTGTCGGCTTGGACGGTACTACATACTGGGGGTGATGCAGATAATTGTTTCAGTACATAGTCGCTGGTGCGGTCAGCTGAATCTTCTACCTCCTGTGGTAGCGAGCAGACTGGATCAAGACCATGGCTTAATGCTTGCTCAAGTAGTCTTACTTTAGCTAATGCAACTTCCTCTTCCATCTCTGATTCAAGAATCTTTATTCGAGCCTCTGCTTCTGCCCTCTTGGCCTCTGCTTCTGCGTCTGCCCTCTTGGCCTCTGCTCTTGCCAGAGCTTCTTTTTCAGTGAAGGAACGTCTGACTTTGGATTGCTCTGCATTTATGCGGGCCTCTAGTAGTCTGTCGCTTAGGGTTGAGCTTCTTGAGCACGATGATCTGTATGACCGAGAGGAATGTTTGGATGAATTTGATCTGTGTGATCTAGTTTCTTGCAAATGGGAGATGCGGAGTTCCGCTTTATCTTTAGCAAGCAGCACCATGGTGTCTCTTTGAATGTCTATAGATTCTGCCTTGCTCAATTCTGAAAGGGCTTCATCATTATTAACGTTTTTTAGAAAGGTTATATACCTTGTGAACAGTCTCTTGTATCCTTCATGAGCTGTGTTCAGCCGCCTGATGCCAACTTGTAAGCATGAGGTATCACCGGAGGATTTGAGTCCTGACATGAGGGAGGAAACTCGCTCCCATAGTCCTTCCAGGTTATCGCATAGCTCATCTTTTGTGGTTTGATAGTTTTCCCTGACCTTTATTGTCGGTTTGAGGGAGCGTCTTGGTCGCACGACTTGGTCTGCTGGAAGTGTGGGTTCTGCTTCCTGTACTTCTTGGTGATCAGTATCGGGCTGCATTAGCTCTGTTTCATCACTGGGGAACTGTGCAAGGTCCTTTTTGTCCATTTTGATTTAAGGTGCGCTGTCTCTTTAAGAAAATAAACTTTTGAATTGGGGGCTGAAAATTGCAGTGTGGCTGCGCTGGGGCACTCTGGCAAGGTTCCTCAGGTGTTTTGAGTGATTTGCGGGGGTTTAGGTTAGAGAGGGACCCCGTGTGCGTTAACAGTTCTGCTATGCGAGCAAAGGTTGATATGGGTTATATAAAACGGCTTGATGAGTTGTGGAGGGCTTTCAGGCAACAGTAAAGATACTGTGGGCATGCGGGGCTTGCCCTGAGACTTGTGGAACATGCACTGTAGCTGGGCAGATTCGCTGCAGATAGGCCTGTTGCAGGGCGATTCCTTAGTGTGGTAACTCTGAGGGAATCTGTGACTGGGGTGTGGGCATTAAGGCAGTTTTTGACTGTTCTGTTCCCACATGAAGGCGAATGAAGGTATAACTGATAATAGCTGTGTGACTTCTTACCTTCGTATCCAAGCAGTGGGGCAGACAGGACCGGCAGATGTTCAGGTTAGATGGATCCAGACTCAGACATGAAGATGAAATCAGCGTGGGTTTATTCAATCCAGATAAGACAACAAACGGTGATACAATACTGTTCTGTAGTAGTGGTAACAATGCTGACTTGTTAGAATGTGTCCTGAGGCTAGCTGCTGTGGCTGCAGAGCTGCAGCTGAGCTGCTGCTAACTACTGCTGACTTCTGCATGCTTCTGCTGACTTCCGCATGGTCAAAAACTGATGCCTTCACTCGAGCCCAAAAATGTGGAGTGTCTAGTCACACAGCCATGAGGAGAAAAAGAAAATGGCTGCTCCCAGTGAAGAGACCTGCCCAGCAAGAGCCCACGCCTCCGAATAGAAAAAACTTTACTAACAAGAACAGGGACGTGTGGCATGCAAATTCTGGCCAGCAGATGGCAGCAGTGAAAGAAATGCACGGAAACAAACATGTAGAAATAAAGATTAATAATGTAATGTACAAATAACTATAAGGAGAACAGCATACCCTGCCAATTTTCCCAATAATATGCCTGTGTCAGTTGCCATTTAATATCCCCTGCCAATTTGCCCAGTAATTTGCCAGTTATTTGCCATTTTATATGCCCCAGCCAATTTGCCCAGTAATATTCCAGTTATTTGCCATTTAATATCCCCTGCCAATTTGCCCAGTAATATGCCAGTTATTTGCCATTTAATATCCCCTGCCAATTTGCCCAGTAATATGCCAGTGTTATTTGCCATTTTATATGCCCCAGCCAATTTGCCCAGTAATATGCCAGTTATTTGCCATTTAATATCCCCTGCCAATTTGTCCAGTAATATGCCGGTTATTTGCCATTTAATATCCCCTGTCAATTTGCCCAGTAATATGCCAGTGTTAGTTGCAATTAATATTCCCCAGCTAATTTGCCCAATAATATGTCAGTGTTACCTTATCATTAATACGCCCCTGCCACTTTCCCCAGTACATTCCCCCCATCTCCCCAGCACTTACCTTTCCCTGGTGGCTAGTGGCAGGCAGCATGGTCTTCTCCATGCTGCCTGTTCGTCTCACAGGTGGTTTTGCGACAGGTCACGTGACCCGGCGCGCGTATGACGTCAGCGCGCCGGTCACGTGACCTGTCTGCACACTGCACGGGGAGCCGAACAGGCAGCACGGAGGTTTCTCTGTGCTGCCTGTTCGGCTCCCCGTGCAGCCTGGCAGGCAGGCAGAGAAGGTGAGGGGGATCTTCCGATCCCTTCTTACCTCCGTCTCTGCCTGTAAGCGTTTTTTTTTAAAAGTGTCTTTTTTTATAGTTTTTTTTTTTCTCTCTTCTCGGGGGGGGGGGGGGGGGGGGGGCAATTGCCCCGTTGCCCCCCCACCCCCTGGATCCGCCACTGTACCAGCTGTACCATCTACCTGATATTTTATTATATACAATGTAATAAAAGTAATTTTCTAGTACACACAGACTCCAATTCACAAACAATACCAAAGCAGGTTTTCATTCCCTTCTCTTCGGAGTCTGTCAAAAGGCACTTCGTTCTGAGTCTACAAACTTTACATTTTACTTTATTCTGGGTTTTTACCTCATCCAAATTTGTTTTAAAGATTGTCTGAAGTTATCTAATCCCCTCCTCAATTATCTCCCAGGCAGAGGGGATGAATGTACTGTATTACTGGGTGTGTTTCTATTGTAACATGGTGCCTGATTGTCTGCTGTACTTGCATAATTGGTGCCCCACAAGGACCAGTGGGGGGTGACAATACTGTAAAATCCTGCATTAAAGCAGCAATAAACGCTCAGTGGAGTCAGTTTTTACTTCACCCTTCAAAACGTAGCCTTGTCTCGTTCATGAAAGGGAACCTGCCCAGCATAAATCACTAGCTCTTTCATAGAGCTCTGCCTTACTCTATATTTGGATCCAGCGGATGGGATTAAGCTACCCCACTACTGCACAGCATCTTGCCAGGAAGAAGGACATCCCCAACGGCTGATACCCCTTCTCCTATTGGGGTCGCTGTTACAGTGGTGGCAGGGTGGGATGGCTATGCTAGTGCGAGGAGAAGCATCATGGGAACACCAAGCCAGCATGGTACGTCGCTATGAGGACGACGACTTCATTGTGGAGGTAAAGAGGGGGCTAGCCAGGTATGGCCCAGATCCTCCAGATGTGATGATCGACCTATTTATGCAAGAGGTGTATGTGGAGAACCAAGCGGCAAGGTGCCTCGAGCTTGAGTTGTACAGATCAGGACTGTGGTTACCCAAGCCCCTCCCCAGTGTCAGGGTGACTCCCAGAGAGAGGAGACAACCGGTGTCTCTCCCCAACAGCAGTGTAAGCTGCAGGGAGAAGAGACAGTCGGCCTCTCTCCCCAGCGGCAGTGTGTTCTGCCGGGAAAGGAGGCAGCGGGCCTATCTCCCCAGCGGCAGAGTATTGTACTGGGAGCGGAGACAGGCGACCGCCTTCCCCAGCAGCAGGATGCATCCCAGGGGGAAGAAAGTGTCATCCTTCCTCTCCAGCAGCAGAACAATATTATGGGAGTGGAGACAGTCGGTCTCCCTCTCCAGCGGCAGCCTGTGTTCCAGGGAGACGAGCACGGCACCCTCTCTCCCCAGCGGCAGCTTACCCTACCAAGGGGAGACACCAGATGGGACCGTGGTCTCTGTGCCTGACCCACAGGGATGCTGGACAGCCAGTCCAAATCCCCAGCTACAATCGCAGGAGTACAAGGAGGAGGGGGAAAGTGATGTCTCCCCTCCGCAGCCAAGTCATCACCAGACTACCCTAGCAGAATCACTGGCATTGGGGGAGAGTGCAGATGGCCTCTGCCCCCCAAGCACCCACAGCATGTTGCCCAGTTATCCCAGAGGAATACCTATGTGCAGTAATTGTTTGTTGTGGGTGGGCTACTCTGGCACTTGTTTATTGTGGGTGGGTGGATCGACTTACTTAGGTACTGACCAACAGAATGTCAGGCGCATGGTTGGTCTTCCCCCCAAAGGGGAGATGTGTGACGAAGTGCCCTTCGCCACTTGGTCCTGGAGAGGCCTGCTTGCCAGCCTCCTACCCTGTGACTATGGCCCTGGGGTGTATGGCCCTTTAAGAATGCTATTTGGGCCTATGGACTTGTATTGGACTGTGTATGGCCCTTTAAGAACATATTTGGGGCATGGTGAAAATGCCCCAAAAAGCTAACTTTTGAACTACTGGGTGGAATTGTCTGATTTTTAGTTATGTTCATATGTAAAGTATGCTGATTCTGAAAATGCATGTTTTATGTGAATAAGATGCATATTTTGAAAGTTATTAATATTGTGTAAAACCTGTATATTTTAGCTTGGAGATAATTGAGCTGATACAAAGGTTAACTCAATTATCTCCCAAGCAGAGGGGAGGAATGTACTACATGGTTGCCAACATTTTAAAAAAAATTCCAGCTCAGCTTCCAGTTACTTACTTTAATATTGACCACACCCACTGCCAAAAGCTCCGCCCACTACACAAAATTAGCATAATGTAACTCCATGTTATTTTCCCAGTGTAGATTATATCACCAAGTTCCACCAAGCATTACCAGGGTCCTTGGTATACAACAGATACATTCACAGCACAACATCTACATCAGACATATTGATATTATCACCTTTATATGAAATATAGTAAGACCTGGTTTATAATTCAGTCAGAGAGCTGTGTGTACACCATAAAACATAAATTAGTATGAACCTACCACTTCTGCTGGAAGGCCATTCCATGTATCCACTACCCTATCAATAAAGTAATACTTTCATTAGTCCCTGGCCTTATCTTATATCTAGGATAGCCTTATACCTATCCCATGCATGCATAGTCTCCTTCACTTTTTTAACCTCTAGCACTTCTGCTGGAAGGCCATTCCATGTATCCACTACCCTATCAGTAAAGTAATACTTTCATTAGTCCCTGGCCTTATCTTATATCTAGGATAGCCTTATACCTATCCCATGCATGCTTAAACTCCTTCACTGTATTAACCTCTACCACTTCTGCTTGAAGGCCATTCCATGTATCCACTACCCTATCAGTAAAGTAGTACTTTCATTAGTCCCTGGCCTTATCTTATATCTACAATAGCCTTATACCTATCCCATGCATGCTTATACTCCTTCACTGTATTAACCTCTACCACTTCTACTCGAAGACTATTCCTTGCATCCACTACTGTCTCAGTAAATTAATACTTTCATTAATTCCTGACGTTATCTTATATCTAGGATAGCCTTATGCTTATCCCATGCATGCTTATACTCCTTCACTGTATTAACCTCTACCACTTCTACTCGAAGACTATTCCTTGCATCCACTACTGTCTCAGTAAATTAATACTTTCATTAATTCCTGACGTTATCTTATATCTAGGATAGCCTTATGCTTATCCCATGCATGTTTAAACTCATTAACTGTATTAACCTCTACCACTTCTGCTTGAAGACTATTCCATGCATCCTCTATGCTCTCCTAATATTATTTTTAAACCTATTCCTCTATATACCTGGATAAACCGTTAAATTACTGTATACTCCAAATACAAGACACGGGATCAAATAATTTTTACGACTATCCCCCTTTAATTGCACTTGCTAAATCTCGATGCTGCGGTCAAGGACCTTTAAGTTTGCACAGGTCTTGGCTCTCATTGCTTGCCCGGTTTCCTGTCCTTGTTTGTTAAACACAGCCTTGGCTGCCAAGTTGTGACACGGTGGGATTCTGAAGATGCTGCAGATGGCTGGCACAGTCGGAGTGGTCAGTTGTTTATACACTCCTGTGTGTGTGGCTGTGCCTATCCTTTAGGGTTCAGCCTGGATTCCCACATGGCCCAACTGAAATCTCCAACAGACTGCTACAAGGTCATCAAGGTTCTGGGCAGAGGGACTTTCGGAGAAGTTGTTAAAAGTAGGAAGAGAGGATCAGGTGAGCTGGTGGCCATTAAAATACTCCACCATGACATTTCCAGAAGTTACATCACCGAAAGCGAGATCAAGCTACTGAACGCCCTCCGGCACGTGAATGCGGACAGGTTCCACTTCATACAGTTCTACGAGCATTTTTACGATGAGTCCAAGTGCTACCTGGTCTTTGAGCTCCTGCATAAAAACCTCTTTGAGTACCAGAAGGAAATTAGGTTTGCGCCTCTTCCGGTGAGACATATTCGGACCATCACCGCTCAGGTCTTGAAGGCCTTGTCTAAGCTCAAAGAGCTCTCCATCATGCATACAGACTTGAAGCCCGAAAACATCATGCTAGTGGACCACAAAAGGTGCCCATTCAGGGTCAAGGTGATTGATTTTGGCTGTTCCATTTTTTTTAGCGAGGTGCGGAACATGAAAGAGCCGTACATTCAGTCTCGGTTCTACAGGGCACCCGAGATCCTTCTGGGATTGCCCTTTTGTGAGAAAGTAGATATGTGGTCTCTTGGTTGCATCATTGCCGAGCTCCATCTTGGTTGTCCTCTCTACCCGGGGAGCAGCCAGTACGACCAGATCCGTTACATCTGCGAGACCCAAGGTTTGCCCAGCAGCTATCTCCTCAATGCTGCCAGTAAGGCCCCATTATTTTTTAAAATGAAAACAGAATCGCCGGGATGGACAAAATGGGAACTCAAGACAGTGGACGAGTTCCAAATGCAGTCCAAAGTCAAACCGTTAGAGACGAGGGAGTACATGCTCAAATCCTTGGAGCAAATTGAATTGGTGCACTATCCCGATTTGGACTGCGCAGACCCAGATGTCATAGACGAGTACTATGAGCGGAAGAAAATGGTGCAACTCATCAAGCGTATGTTGACTTAGAGAATAGAGAGAATAACTCCTAAAGCAGCTATGAAACACCCATTTTTTACACTGCCCTTGAGCACCAGAGAGCATACCTATGCCCACAGAGAGATTGAGCAAGATAAAAACTATTTGAGCCCTGTTCAAAGGACCATCGAGAAGATGGATGACCTCTGCCTGACAGAGTCTCCAGATGTCACACGAATAACTGCATGGAGCGTGTTTGTGGAAGAAGAACCAACATGTGAGAGATGTTGTGACTTCACCAATATCAACTTTATAGGGAAACAGACCCCTCCGGACATATCCGCTCCAAGATCTGTTTCCCCAGCAGAACAGGTAAGAAGGGAGGGATTAATGCAGACAACTGTCCACTGCCTCCAAACCTAATCCTGTCCACTGTATCATAGATGGTTAAACATATAGGATGCGCCATATTAAAGGGACTCTGCCAACTAATCAGTGATTTTTACGGTGCATATAGAGAATAAAATAGAGAATTGTAGCAAAACTACAAGTAAATGCGGAAATTAGGAGAAAAATGTGTCTTATATGTGTCTGCGGAGTCTCTGGTTTATGACATCAACCGTGGTTTTATATGCAAATTAAACCTTTCCAAGGTCATTTGCATATTAAGAGACTTTTTTCCCCCTGATTTATGCATTTGCTGCAATTCTGAAAATGTATAGATTGTTAGCAGATTAAACCCCTCCACTACACAGGAGGGTCGGCAAGTAGTGTAGGGGATCAAATGCCTTCTAATTACACCAGTGCAATCTGTGTGCATGTACAGTATTATACTCTTGTGCACACACTCAGAGTAACTTCTGATATTCATTTCTCTTTGCACTGGCTGGTTTTAATAATTTATTAATTCTGTCTTAGTAGTAAGAAGATATGTTTTGCTTTTAATCTTCCAATTAGTTCCACAGACATGGGTGGGCCACGCCCAAACTAGTATGCCATACACTTTCAGATAGGACACATCCATTTGACCTGATAAGGTAATATGGGCCACACCCACTGGACCTCATAAGGTAATATTGGCCAAACCCATTTGACCTCAAAATATAATATGGGCCACTCCCACTTGACCTCATAATGTAATATGTACTCTATATAAAGATTATTAGCTAATCAGCTAATTTTTTTAAAGATGAGTGGAGAAAATGACATCCAAGAGATTGATGCGGTGCCCTCTGCACAGTGGAACTGCGCAGAAGTCGGACACTATGATGAAGACAATGCTGTCGGATGCTGGGGGGCTTTGTGGAAAAACATACAAAGCTTTTTTCGAAAGAGAAGACCAAGGGTTGAACCCTTGAACTATTAGCAAATAAAGGATTTTGTTTAATGAAATTCAGGCTTTAGCTTCTGATTTGAGAACCACTTTTATTGGAAGCCTGGTGATGGGAAAATAGTACTTTGTTGATACATAATATACATTCTGTTGGGTGACTGTCACATACAAGTCGCAATATGTACAGACTCTAGCTGTCAAGACAAACCAAAGGAAAGTATCATCTAGATTACATGGAAAAGGAAATCCAATAACATTAAAGGGTTTGGGTCAGCTATTGACCCTGGACAATAACCTGTCGTGTAATGCCAACCTATTGCTGGCATCAGTGGCAAGTTAGGCAATCGTCTAAGGCCTCACGCTAACAGGGGCCTCGCGGCTGCCTAACTCATCTAATTGTCTTTGATCTGACAGAGGAGTTTAAAGCAGCCGTTACTCTCCCTGTCATACCAAAGTATGGTTAAGAGCGATTCCTTTTTTTTTTCATTCTTGGTGTGCGCAATCGGAAGGCTCCACCCCCACTGTCAGCATCTGGCGCACGTAGGAAGAGCCAACAGGCAGCAGAAAAGTCATGACAACAGCGTTTGTTAGAGCACTTTTAACTTTTAGATCCTCTGAGTAGTTTGTAGGGAGTTTGTGCTGGTTGAGTGTGATTGTGTGCTGGCTGAGTGTGTCTGTGCTGGCTGATTGTGTCTGTGAGTGTGCTAGCTGGTTGTGTCTGTGAGTATTCTGGCTGATTGTGTCTTTGAGTGTTCTGGTTGAGTGTTAGTGTGTGCTGGCTGATTGTGTCTGTCATCTGTGCTGGCTGAATGAGTCTATGAGTGAGTGGGTGCTGGCTGTGTGTGTGTGATAAGCTGTTTGGGGATGGATTTGGTGTGAGTATGTGTATGTCAGAGTGAGTGTGTGTATGTCAGAGGAGTGAGAGTGTGTGTCTGCCAGTGTTAGGGTTGCCACCTTTTCTTCAGAAAAATACCGGCCTTAATACTGTCTCCATAGACTTAACATTGGCCTGATGCCAATATTTTACCGGCCTGCCAGTAAAATACTGGCCAGTTGGCTACCCTAGTCAGTGTAAGTGAGAGTGTTTGTGTGTGTGTATGTCAGTGTGAGTGTGTCTGTATGTCAGTGTGAGTGAGAGTGTGTGTATGTGTGAGTGACAGACTCTGATACTGCCTGTATCTGTCTAGCCACCCAAGGGGTTAACTCCTCTGACATGGCCTCTATCTGGCTAGCCACCCAAAGGGTTAACTCCTTTGACACTGCCTCTATCTGGCTAGCGGCCCAAGGGGTTAACTCCTCTGACACTGCCTATATCTGTCTAGTCACTCAAGGGGTTAACTCTTCTGACACTGCCTCTATCTGCCTAGCCACCCAAGGGGTTAACTCCTCTAATACTGCCTATATATGTCTAGCCACCCTCTAACTACTTCAAGCCTGCAATATGACTACTCACCTCCATTAGTTTTGACTTTCTGTGGCTCACTTAACAGCAAACTCCGAACCTGCTCTGGCTCAACGTCACCACCTCCATCTATATAAGGCTTTGCTACTCTACTCCCCCATTCCTCTTTTCCTCTGTACACTTCTATGAAGCGTCAGCCCACATTCATGTAGCTGGAGCTAATTACCTCCCAACACACATTTATTACCCAGGGTATGCAATGCGTGCGGTAGGATACCTTTACAGAAACGCATACATTCCATTACAATCATTGGCATTAATACCCAATACAAACAGGTTCTCCAGGGTAACACGGTACCGATACTGGTAATACAGGGTGCAGATAAACCCCACGCATGCGCAAAGCAGGCTGCTTCCACTCTCCCCCACCTTCATTAAAAGACAGGAGAGAGCAGGATCTCTGTCTCTGATCCTATTTATGATCCCTGATGGGATTGTCGCCGGCTGAGAGGGGAGGCTCGGGGTCTGATAAGTGCCGACCCTAACCTTAAACATCCTCTAGATTTCACACATGGAGGGTCAATAAATGGGCAGTGACGTTATAAATCTTTATTCTATACACACCCCTTCTAAGCACTGTGCAACTTCTCTCGTGCATGGTACCCCTGGATGCAGAGCCTATTCCGTGCACTGTTCTCCCAATTTTCAGATCGGAATTTATTGTCACCCCTGGCATCAGCCTATATCCCTCCTCTGCCACAACAACTGCATCTTGGTGATTTTGGATCCATGCATTCCTGAAGACTTTAACCATGAACCTACAATATCCAAGCAGGTAATAATTAATATTTGTTCTATCTTTATGTGCAGACTCCATCCACAGGGAGGATTTATTTCAATTTTCTAATAAACCATCCTATGTTCACTGATGTCTTTTGCAAAGATGGTTTAAATAAGATTTCCTTTGTATAGCCTGGCAATGTTTTTATGAAATACACTACCTTTCAGATAATCCGTTATCTTTTTTATTTTTTTATTATTAGTGTACAGGAGATAGAAGGTATAGAGACTCACGTTACCTGATTAGACCAACCGCATATTTTGTGGGTTAAGTCTAATTTGCTTGGGGGACGAAGGCACCCCATTTATAAATTGTCTTGGTGGTGGCAGTGTTAGCACATTAGTTATATCACTATAATTAAGTGTGGGTGGCGTTAAAGAGGGATTTATCATTATTTCTAGTCTGGGTCAAAGAGTTAATTTTAACCCTTGCACCACCATAACCCAGTCACATGCACTCTTGGAGTAGGGTGCATTCGTGACACTAATCATCCCTACAAACAAACAGGTTTTAATGAAATGGGAGTAAACTAGTGGCCAAGCTATTCACCCCTTAACGCATATGGAAGTATATATATATAATATATAATAAATCAATACTTTACCTTTTATGTATTTTACAGGAGGCTTGAACTATCCTAAGAGGTCCGTAATGAAACACTTGATCACTATAGATGACAACTTAGTGGACTATTGATCATTTTTATTTTCTTTTATATATCGGTATTTCATACTTGTGTATATAGCACTATTATGATATGTAGGTCCATTTGTCTTCGTGAAAATTAATTAATTTGTTTTTATAAAATATTTGTATACTGTCACCATAGATTACTTATGTACTTTTATTCACTAGATTGCACAGACGATATGTGTGTTTTATGTATAAATTTATATATGCTTGTTATTATGTCACACTTTGTATTACACCAATTTTTGAGTATTGTAATCTTATCATATGTTATTTCATTATGGATGTTTTGCACTTGAGCGCTGCTCTTTGCACACAAGTCAGGTTCTTACACTTAGTTTCTTTTCTTCCCTTTTTTGTTACAGCACACTTCATTGTATCATTTTGCACTTACTTTATTGCAGCAGTGTTTTTTACTCTTGGTTTCTCTTTTCTTGTTTTCTTCTTCCTTCTATTTTTCTTCCTAGTATTCTTTTCTCTTTTTTTCTTCATGTATTCTTTCACTGCAAGGGTTAATTTCACTTTTGCATCCGGGTCTTCACTCATCATCTTTTCCAGTCTCTTTTTTCCAGCACTGCAAGGGTTTTTTCACCCACACACACCGGTTTTTCACTTCCATAATTATTTAGAGGCTGACTATGTGTTTATAAGAGCAACGCTCAAACTTGTTAGTCACCTATGATGCGAAACGCGTGAGGTATTTTACCCTTTTTGACACCTTGTCCAGGTACATTTCCACTGTCGGTTATTTTACCCATAAAGCACTTTTTTGAAGATTTCTTCGGCCATTACGGAGTGCACATATTCCTTTTTTTCGTTTAATTATCTATATTCACGCTTGATCTGCGTGTGGAGCACCTGTTTTCGGCTTCTGTTATGGGAGTGGAGCCAGCTTGCGTTTATTATTTTTGACTAGCAGCTGATCCATAGCACCCACACATGGGAAGGATTGGCCATTTGGCATGGTTTGTGCCACTTCACATACGTTGAGGCTTAGTTATTTAAAGTCACACGCACACCAAATGTTAATGCATATTAAAGTACTTTCAAATAAATATTTTACATTTTGCATTGCAAGAAAATCTTACATTTAGATGAAATTGTCCATTGGCACAGATTCAGTACGACCCTCTTTCAGTTTCTCTGCTTCTGACTTCCTTTTTTTGCACCAGCAGCAACCAATAACATTTCAAATGGGATTTCCTTTTTCCCTAGTAATGTCATCAGACAATATGTTGCATTATTAGAGATCCTGGTGTGTATAAGAGCATTATAAGTTAGGTCCCTGTCACTTCATAATGATGTGACACCAAATCAGTTCAGAATAGGGTTCCTACCAAAACTATATTGTAACAGACCTGAGTGAATCTAACCCCACACTGAATATTCCCCCAAAGTACATGACAACACAAGTATAGAGGGTAAAAATCAGAAGAACATGTGTTGTAAAAATGACATAACTTATATACAACTGAAGATCTAGATAACAATTTGACAAAACAATAGCAACATAATTGGATTAGGACCAGACATGGATAATCCATTTAAACCATGGCACCAGTGGACAGCTAACCAATCAAACAGGGAAGGACAATTATCCAGTGAACACAACATAAACAGCAGTTGAATTGCTAAATCAGCTATCCGGCTCCTGTGACATATATTTTACAGGCTGACTGATAAAAGAAAAATAATTTGAGGATAATGTTAAAGTGGCACTAAAGGATTCTTTTACATTTTTGCTCCACTAATAGAACAGCGATGGACAAAATGTTATGTCTCACCACTATACAATGTGTGGTCAATTAACCTCATACCCAGGGCCAGACTGACCTATTGGTATAGCAGGAAATTTCCCTGTAGGTTGCCTGTTGCTGTGACTAGAGTTGAGCGGACACCTGGATGTTTGGGTTCCACAGGTTTCGGCCGAACTTCGTAAAAAAGGTTTCGGGTTCGGGCTCGAACTTGACCCCGAACCCCATTGAAGTCAATGGGGACACGAACGTTTGGCCACTAAAATGCCTCTAAAAAAATCCTGTAAAGAGCTAGAGGGCTGCAAAATGAAGTAAAATGTGGGTGATTGTCCCCATTCATACAAATAGGTCAATTGACCTATTCTTCTGAATGGGGACTCTATTTCGGTTTATAGAATAGCAATAGCATTACATGTATTCCATAAACCAAAAGTGTATAAACCGAAAGACATTCGGTTTATAGACTTTCGGTTTATACAATACATGTAATGCTATGGGCTTTCTAGAAACCGAAATAGAGTCCCCATTCATAAGAATAGGTCAATTGACCTATTCTTATGAATGGGGACTCTATTTCGGATTATAGAATAGCAATAGCATTACATATATTCCATAAGCCGAAAGTCTATAAACCGAAAGACATTCGGTTTATAGAATACATGTAATGCTAATGCTATTCTATAAACTGAAATTTTATAAACCGAATGTCGTTCGGTTTATAGACTTTTGGCTTATGGAATACATGTAATGCTAATGCTATTCTACAAACCGAAATTTTATAAACCGAATGTCGTTTGGTTTATAGACTTTTGGCTTATGGAATACATGTAATGCTATTGGCTTTCTATAAACCGAAATAGATTCATAAATTCTTATGAATGGGGACTCTATTTGGTTATAGAAAGCCAATAGCATTACATACAATGTAATTGCCGAACCCCGAACTCCAACACGAACATACAGTGGAATGTCCGTGTTCGGGTCCGGGGTCCAAAAACCATAATGTTCGGTACGAACCCGAAGGGTGAGGTTCGGGTTCGCTCAAAACTACACGTGACTAATACGGGGTGGGGTTTCTCCCAATGGCAAATAAAGTGCAGTGCAATTGTAGATACAGTGCTCAAACACAGTGTCAATTCAAGAAAAAAAAATATACAAATACAATATAGACTGTGACATATCTACAAATATTATAAATGACAATGCTGCACAAGTTAATATTTTGGGTCAAATTTCTCTACAAATATTAATACAAGGCGTCACACAACAACATAGCAAATGCACATTAAATATTACTATATTATCTTGTACAGGAGCGGCTGCACCTGGAGGAGGTTCAGAGGACCCGATTCCCTAGAAAATAATTTAAAAAGGAGGAAAATTTTAAAGAATCCATATCATTAATCAAAAATGTTTTAAACAAAAAGGGGATATATATAATTCTCTATTTGATCCTTTTGGAAAAATTCAATCTAACCCATTGATCCACCATCCAAATTTTCTTGATTCCCTCCTCGTCTGAGTTTTGGAACAGAATCAATAATTTGAAATTGTAATTCCAATAATTGATGCTTTGCTTCATAAAAGTGCAGAGGCACTGGTAGACCATGTTTATTCGTTCGGATAGTAGATCTGTGTTTGGAATACCTTGTTTTCTTCTTCTAAGTTGTCTCACAATATTCATCAAGTTGCATGGACACTGCAGAAGACGCAAGCACCAAAATGTTTTGTTTCTGGCCAACAATCACAAGGTGATCACAATGGCAGAGACCTTATCAGGGTCTTAATAGACCCTGTTGGTCCTTGCCAAAAAAAATGGTACATGGACCACAAAATGGAGAAGATGCAGATGAGATGTATGGAAGCGGTAGGAGGAGGGATCTGTGCTGCCAGAACATTGCAAAGACCACAATGGATGGTGAGAGGAAGGTTCCAAAAGAGCTCTACAGCAATAATACTCACAATATGTGTTTTATTGTGAGTATTTTATTGTGAGTGTGTATCACAGGGACCTGGAGCAGTAATACACATACAGTCATGGGAAAAAGAAACTACACCCTCATTGAATGCTATGGTTTTACATATCAGGACATATTAACAATCATCTTTTCCTTAGGTCTTAAAGTTCGGTAACAACACATGACATAATTTATTTAATAAAAATAAAGCCAAAATGGAGAAGGTATGTGTGAAAAATTAAGTACACATTATGATTTGCTTTTTGAACCACCTTTAGCAGCAATAATTTGAAGTTTGGCCCATTCTTCTTTAAGTGTTGCTTCTGTTCATTGCAGTTTGTGGGCATTTGTTTATGTGCATCTCTCTTAAGGGCCCATCACGGTATGTCAATCGGGTTGAGGTGTGGACTTTTACTGGGCCATTGCAACACCTTGATTCTTTTATTTTCAGCCATTCTGTTGTAGTGCTGGTGTGTTTGGGATCATGACCCAATTTCAGCCAAGCTTTAGCCGTCGGACAGAGGGCCGATGTTCTGTTTTATTGGCCAAGGTTATGTTTATGGATAAAATACTAAAATAAATTTTCAAAAAAACAACTCAGCAACTGAGAGTTTCCCTCACTTAAATACATTGATCAGCCGTAACATTATGACCAACTTCCTAATATTGTGTAGGCCAAAACAGCCTTGATCCATCGAGGCATGGACTCCACCAGAACTCTGATGGTGTGCTGTGGCATCTGGCACCAAGACATTAGCCAGCAGATCATTTAAGTCATGAAAGTAGTGAGGTGGGGCCTCCATGTATCGGACTTGCTTATCCAGCACATCCAAAAGATACTCGATTGGATAGAGATCTGGTGAGATTGGATTGAGATATTGGTAATTTGGAGGCCAAGTCAACACCCGGAACCATTTTTGCCTCGTTGAAGGGTGTATTATCCTGTTTAGGAAGAGGCCAATGTCATCATACAATACCGTTTCCATGAATGGGTGCACATGGTCTGCAAAATTGCTTAGGTAACAACTTTGTTGTTGTATAATTGCCCATTTTAATATCATGGCTCATACTTTGAGGGAACTTGTATACTATCTTGAGGAACACGTGATATACAACTAAAAAAAGGATAACCCTCTATGAACACATCACAGATGGAATATGTGAGTGAAAGCTATATAGATTTTTATTTACCCTATGTTAGTGCATAATATTTTACTTTTTCTCTCTCTAAGTATTCCATTATGATTACATCTCTAAGGCATGAATTACCATGAACAACACTTTACTTCTTTCATTTAAATATTGCATACAATGTAAATTAAATACAGGATAATACTTTCTTTTATGTGCAAATTAGTTTTTTTTTTGCTTGGCATTTTTTCAATATTGTATTTACCAAATGGTGTTTTGTATGCAAGTTGTGATGATTGTAATTTTTATTTTATATCAGGTGTAAGTTACTTGTGCAAAGTTACATATCTTTATAAATCTTCTGTAACTGAAATAAACAGTGCTATTATCATTAATTCCTTGTTATTTATCTACTTTCTAGCAACGGCTCTGGGGTCAGGTGCAAGTGTATGGATGCATCGGAAAGTCTTGCGGGTCAGCGTCAAGCATGTGGATGCATTAGAAAGTCTTGCGGGTCAGCGTCAAGCATGTGGATGCATTAGAAAGTCTTGTGGGTCAGGGTCAAGTGTGTGGATGCATTGGCAAGTCTTGCTGGGCAGGGTCAAGTGTGTGGATGCATTGGCAATCTTGCGGCTCAGGGTCAAGTGTGTGGATGCATTGGCAAGTCTTGCGATTCAAGTATAGTGTATTGATGCATTGGCAAGTCTTGCGGCTCAGGGTCAAGTGTGTGGATGCATTGGCAAATCTTGCGGGTCAGGGTCAAGTGTGTGGATGCATTGGCAAGTCTTGCGGGTCAGGGTCAAGTGTGTGGATGCACTGGCAAGTCTTGCGGGTCAGGGTCAATTGTGTGGATGCATTGGCAAGTCTTGCGGGTCAGGATCAAGTGTGTGGATGCATTGGCAAGTCTTGCGGGTCAGGTTCAAGTGTGTGGATGCATTGGCAAGTCTTGCGGGTCAGGGTCAAGTGTGTGGATGCATTGGCAAGTCTTGCGGGTCAGGGTCAAGTGTGTGGATGCATTGGCTAGTCTTGCGGGTCAGGGTCAAGTGTGTAGATGCTTGGGAAGTCTTGGGGGTCAGGGTCAAGTGTGTGGATGCATTGGCAAGTCTTGCGGGTCAGGGTCAAGTGTGTGGATGCATTGGCAAGTCTTGCAGGTCAGGGTCAAGTGTGTGGATGCATTGGGAAGTCTTGGGGGTCAGGGTTAAGTGTGTAGATGCATTGGCAAGTCTTGCAGGTAAGGGTCAAGTGTGTGGATGCATTATAAATTCTTGCGGGTCAGGGTCAAGTGTGTGGATGCATTACAAAATCTTGCGGGTCAGGGTCAAGTGTGTGGATGCATTACAAAATCTTGCGGGTCAGGGTCAAGTGTGTGGATGCATTACAAAATCTTGCGGGTCAGGGGCAAGTGTGTGGATGCATTGGCAAGGCTGCCAATAAAAAAAAAATGCTTTTTTTTTTTTCAATCAATTTTTATTAAATATGAAAAAACAGTTTACATGTGCAGTAATATTGATTTATTTTTATCCTTAATTAATATCCAACGTTTGAGGGTCCGCAACGTACAAAGTAATGAATGAAATACCTATATGCAGGTTTTGGCTTTATAAGGGTACAGGTAAACTGGAAGTCGAACCATATTTTTTGTCATCGCTCTTTTGATCGATAGGGTCCAGAAGGACACTGCAATGTTAAAGAGTTAACACAAATTGATGCTTGCAATGCCGTGTGTGTTTTACAAATAACATCTTTATGGATTATGGCTCCCATTTTTTGTTCATTATAAATTGTAGGACCTCAGTCAGTATTGTTTCTGCAACTAGATGGCATACTTGTTCCATCACCATGTACACATCCTCGCTTTGTTTTCCTCTCTCCACACACCTTGTTCTGAATGCATTATTAGGATTGGAAAATGTATAGTTTTCATTAACACACTTTTGCACTAATCAGTGTTGTGCCACTGAGATGTCATGAAAGTGGACTAGACTTTCCCCACTTCATAAAACAACAAGCAATTTGACAAAATATCACCCACCCAACACTAAAAAAAAGTTAGTGACCAACCCTGAGGAAGATGAAAGCACAATAAATGACATTAAAGCATTGGTGGTTATTCTATGTCAGTCCAGCTGTTTTTGCATCACACTTCCCATGTGTATTTAGCCAATTAATTATAACTGAGCAGTCCACTATGGCTGGAGCAGGGTCAAAAATGGTATAATTCAGGGCATGATAGGAACTCCTCACCCTACAGGTGCTACCCAGCCTTCAAATACCAACTATACACGTCACCACCACCGGCCCACAGGTGACAATACGAACTGGGGGAGAACAAAAAAAAAAAAAAGGAGGAGGGGTGTGTCATGTGTACGTCACCGTCAGATGACGTCATGCACGCGGAAGCAGGGCAGAGGCCGGAAACTGCGACGGAGGACTGAGTTGAGCCGGGTTCTGCCAGCAGTTGACATCTGCCCCTTTGGGCTACAGAAAGCCTGGGGCCGGCGTAAAGATCCTCCATCTCTACCCACCGAGTCTGTCACCTATTTTTTTTTTTTTTTTAACCTTTTCTGGACATGTCGCTGTTGCAGTCGGCGCTGGATTTCCTGGCCGGGCCGGGATCCCTAGGGGCTGCTGGCCGTGACCAGCATGACTTCGTGGGGCAAACTGTGGAGCTGGGGGACCTGAAGCTGCGAGTCAAGCGAGTGATTGCTGAGGGTGAGGATCTCGGGCACCTGATAGTGGGTTGGGGGGAGGACTGGAGTGACTGGTCCCATAACACCTGCACTGGCACCTTCTGCTTCATAACACACACTGGGGCTAGTGGTGGTAAATTGAATGTATGACCCCCCTATATGGTATTCGTCACTGGCTGAGGCTTCTGGGAAATGCAGTCTACAATTGCTGGAGTGCTAAGTATCACAGATCTCTGGTGCAAATATATGTTGCACCTGTTCTGTGGGCCTTTTGTCCTAAAGTAATGGAGGCATTGGATGTGCAGACATGGCTATCTCCATGTGTCTTACTGGTTGTTCATAGCATTCTAGTTTAGGGCTTGAGAAATTTTCTGTAGACTTTAGGAGTGAGACTGTTATTTATTTATTTTATTTTTTAAGAGCCTGGGAAATTGAACTTCCATAGAGTTCTATGTAAAAAAAAATAATCACAAAAGTTAAAATACAGCTGTAGGGATTTTTGGGACCCAATGGTGTCTGGGATTTGTCAAGCCCTGTTCTAGTGTTGCTTTCGTTTTATATTCATGGTTGTGTACTGCATAAATATATTTATATATATTCTTTTTAAATGCCTAAGGACATAAAAACACACTGTCGGCATAAGACCATAAATCAGTAATAAAAAACATGTTAAATAAATTTAATTCATGGAATAGCCCCATCAACTCATTGTTATGGACTACAGTGGGAGAAAAAACATAAATTCTGTGATATCAAGTGATGATACTAGTGTTAGCCTTTTTAAATGAGTTACAAATATCCATCATGCTGAAATACAAACAATAAGGCTACAATGTTTGTCAGGTTGTTTTGAAGTATTAGAGTAATATTGTATGGTGTACAATAGTCCGAATATGCATAATTCCTGTGTGTTGGTGCTGAATATTATATTAAGCATCATTTTGTTTTAAAGGGGCCTACATTTCTATCTTGTTTTCTGTATGTTGAACATATGTTTAATATAGGCAAATTGTACTATTTTTTTTTTTTAAAGCTATTTATAGTTCTCCTGTAGCCCCTGGAAGTGTTGAGGGAAAAACAGATCTGTTACGTCTTATTTTATCTATTTATATATTTTACATGATGCACTTATCTAAAAATATTTTTTGGACCCTTTTGGCGGTACTTCCCCTTTAATGTCATGGCAATCCTTTATCCATGTCAAATGCAGCACTAGTCTCTGAAGACTTTGCCTGGTAAACTATACAATGTGTACTTTTTTTCAAAGCAGCAAAAGTTCACAAATTACTAAACTTTTAAAGTTAGCAGCAGTTAATTAATATTAAAAATGTATAGTCTTTCCCAGGAACCATGGCTCCTAAAATCCTTGCAGTTGGCTAACCATTCTTATTATTTGTCTGGCTACTGAATTGGTCTTTTTGGGCTTCTGCATAAATTTGAGCATCGGTTGTGCAGTTATTTTTATATACAGCTTTACAATATTTTAAAATATTGTTCACGTATATAGGAGAAACACATATTGATTTTCCAGCATACAGTATAAAAGGTAGTGGATGTGATGGTATGCTCTGTAAAGTGGTACTCAGGGAATGAATTTTGTGAAAGTTTTGCAGTTTTTAGCAACAATAATTAATTTTTAGCTGTATTACATGCTACACTTGAGTTTAGGTTAGACGAAGGATGATGTGAGTTTAAAAGGGGGATGGCAGTGACAGGTGTATGAGTAGCCTCTTAGCCACTCCCATAGATAAAGGGTAGCTAAGGCTCTTTGGTTTATGACTACTGAACTCCAGTTCTCCAGATTAGTGAAGTGTAACATGCTCTCAATAGTATGTTCTTTTGATTGTGGACATGCTGAAAAAATTGTGATTACTTGGACAATGCAACTCATACCCCCCCCCCCCCCTCCCAACACCACTTGGTTTCTTTCTGACATACATTGCACATAGTGCTAGACAGTCTGAGGTGTGTGCATGTATATACACAAGTAGAATAACCCTCACATCTGCCCAGAGCAACTCAGTTTAATAAGAAAACATATACAGTGCCTCCATTGTTTAATGAGCAGTTTAATATATATCTTTTATAGAATAACATTGTATTTTACTTTATTATTATTATTATTAGCCTTATATTGTAGCCTTGTATATTGTGTTGCTATAGTCAGATAGACTATAGCAACACAATATTCTTAAATAATCTTTAAACTTGGAGGTGAAAAGTATAGAATATATTTTGGCACTTTATTACACCTGCCAGAAGCTCATCCTATGACTTTCCTTCATTTTAAATCATTCTTACTGGCCCAGCTGTATTTTAAGATCAGAGGGAAACATAGACCATTGCTCAGAACAAATGGGAATATGAGCAAAAGCATACAGGATTCTTGGGGTCCATCAGTACCCACACAGTGGGTTTTAAAACAGTTGCCCATTAAATTCTGTTTCTTGAAATTAAATTGAATTCTAAGAAATGTTATGTGAATTCAGATTACTATGTGGTTCTGTCCACGTGTCCTAGTATACTGTGCCTCCCAGTTGCTAGCTTGCTATAAGAGACCATCAACTAACATTGCATAGCACTGTCCAATACATCCAATGTGCCACCTATGGGCCAAATACATCCCATCTGACAAGCCAGATGTGGCTCAACTGAACTGGCAATCTATATTCTCATTATTATAAATGTGTATTTTTGTTTGAATAAATAGCCAATATTACTAACAGGTTATTTTTATTTTATTTTTCACCATTACCGTGAAGATAAAAAAAACAACCTGTAATACAGCCCATTATACATAATAATTTCTGATCATGTGAACTGCTTTAAAAAAAACTTGTAGGATATAGCTAATAGAATGGTGTTAAAATTGGTTTATTATTAGGAATAATATATATTAACACATACAGAATCCTGGGAGCCATAGCTGCTAAAATTCCTGGCTAGTTTTTTATTTTTTTTTATGGTAATTCTTTTGTAAAATGATTTCCCTGGCTCCTCAATTAATCAGTTTTGTTACTGATGTCTCCAAATATGTGTCAAGCCCTGCCGTATACTCTGCACTCTCTCTTTTAGGGATGGTAATAATAAGACATTTATTTTTGATTGCCACAAAGTAAAGTGATTTGTGACCATCTATTTCTGTGTTCATTTTATTCTTGTTACTTTTGTCATTGTTTTGGTGGAAGTTGTGATTTTAGTTGTGTTGTGTCACTTCTTTGGCGAACATTTGTGCAAATGGTGAGAGCAGATATCCTGAAGTGGATAACCAGAAAGATCCCCGAGAGTGGTTTGTAATGAGGTGTTATTTAGGTTAGTGGTAAAGAACCATCATTTAAGATATATAAGAGAAAAGCAAAAGGCATCATTCTTGGTGGTAAATAATCCAAACCGAGTTTGATGCTTTTAGTAGATTATACTACAGCCATTTAGATGGTTCAGTTCCTAATACAAACCTCAGAATCATGTTTCATTCCTGTCTGGTCAACTCAGACCTTCACCCTTCCAAAGTCGATTTTAAAGGGCAATTAAACTTTTTTTTTTTTTTAACTCTTCCTTCCTCCAAGGAACCTAGGGTTAAAAAACATGTCCTACTTCTCCAAAGTAAACCCAACCTGTATATAACAGTGTTCAGGACGTACACGGACAGTGGCAGCGTTCGCACAGCCAGTAAGAGCAGGGGCTCGTCTGATTTGGCGTCTGCAGGGCACAAGCATCTCTGCGCTAGGGTCTCTCGTCTTTGCATCTACTCTGCAAAGGGGACCTTCCTTCTGCCCTAGCGGAAACAGCCGGTCATCGACCAGAGCGGGCTGCCTGTTTCCCAGGGAAGCATTGCAACTGCCGGTCAGAAGATGAATTGGCAATTCTCTAAAAATACGTGCCAGTTCATCCTCGCACTAGGGACGACTAACTTTTCATTTGTGCGTTTATATTAGAAGCACAAATGAAAAATAAAGTTTTATCGGGTAATTTTTGATCTAATAATAGAAGTACACTGTGCTACAGGGATTTTTAGATCTGCAATCCTATATAGCTCTCAGTGGGCTTTATGTATGAACATTCCCACGCACAAAAATGTTGAGGGTTCTCCAACACTGACGCGACTGAAAAGTGTCCTGAGAACCTCCGCCAAACACTGTACGACAGAGGTTCCATTCTAGTGAATGAAAGTGTCGGAATTTTATGTAAAAAGGGACAGTTGCGTTGTACATAAATTGTGGTTGTGCCTTTTAGTTTTTATTATAGTGTCCAATTATTCTCATAATAATCCGAATTCCAATCAGTTTCTCCATGCCTCCGCAGCCTGGATGTTTGGGAGCAGTGTGTGTAGCACATATTACATGGCACAAACAATGATGGCTGTTGTGCCTCCTACATTCCATGTATAATGTAGTTATTATCATTTGTATCGTTTATTTTGCTTCTATGGAATTGTTGGTTTATCTATTAATCCCTGATAAAGCACTCGTTCACAGTCTTGGGATGAATGTGGACAGACCTGGGAGGGACTTACTATTGTGACTTGGGCTTTCAGGAAACAGGAAAGCAAAGTAAGACTATACTGAAAACATCCAGTGTAAAATCTGCGAGTAAATGAATAATTCTTACCTCCCAGCGTTTCACATGACAAAAGAGGGAGGGGATGTAAATATAGGCAGGGCATTTAAGGATACATTATGTACAATTGAGAGTTATTAATGAATTTGGGAAGCCATTTGGAATAGGAATAATGTATTTTATTTATAAAAACAAATGCTGCATTTTTTTTATTGCTTTGGTGTGCTGTGACACATGGCCCACACATCTAAAATAAACATTAGTAGTCCCTGACTTGGATTTGGGATTCTGTAAGGAGCTAGGGCTGCCCTGTGATGATCCTACCATCTCTTTAATTGCAAAATATAAAATATGTCTACGGATATGCAGGCAGTTAGTGGCATTGTAACTTTAACCGTGCGCTTCATTTTATTTATTTATTTATTTTTTTTAAGTATTTTTTTTTTATTTTAACCATTCGAAGCCCACAAAACAATTTTCTGTTGCGCTAGAGTAAGGCAGTTATTTAGTACGTGGCCTATAACAGATTTTTGCGTTTGATTTTGTCAGCATTCTAATTTTTTTATAATTAACATTCACATTGTATACATTATACATAAGTCTACAGTAGATAAGTATTCTAATATTTAACCAGCATACTACCCAGAAGTATATAATGATACTGTGAAGCATCCTTTCTATCATACTCAGATGTTTGCAACATTAGTTAATTAACATCTGCCACTTTCTGTTGTTGAACGACATTTTCAATGATGCTCAGCCAGTATGTGTTTATTTTTTTTATTTTATTTTTAATTCTGGCTGAGCCACATGGGAGCTGTTATATCATATTGAGATGCATATATTATCTGTCAATTAGTTACCATGATGCCAGTACTTATGGGAATTTTGCTGAATAAAACACTGTATAAAGTCATATTTGTGCCCAGAGTTCTAAAATACATTATTTAAACCCTCTAACACTATGGCACCTTGTTTCATTACACCTGTTCCTGAGAATGACCCTGTACCACTATCTATGTTGGGATATTTCTATACTGAGGTATATTTTAAATATAGACAATGTTTTCTAAGTAAATTTGTTATGCCATTCATTTGCCAAAGTATGTCCCCGTCCATTTCTGTCTGTAGACCCAACCCAGACAGTGGTGTAAACAGATATGACGGAATACAAATGACTGTAGTAACTTTTGGAGGGGCAGGGAGGAAGGTTGTGCGTTCAATGTAAAGCCGGAGCATTTTACTATTTTTTTGGTAGGTTAAAGTCTTGTAATATGTAACTCTCTTCTACTAGTCCAGAAGAAAACCTAAGGCCTACTTTGACACTTACAAAGTGAACCTGAGGTTCTTCTATGTTAAAGTAAAACAGAACATAACTTTTGAGTATTTTTAAAAATCCTACCTAGCTTGTGATTTTCAGCTTTCAATCCATCACTTTTTTAACTTATATGTATGTAAGTTGATCAAAAAATGACCTGTTTATCCAAAAATGTTTTTCGGATATCAGCACATAGAAACATAGAATGTGTCGGCAGATAAGAACCATTCGGTCCATCTAGTCTGCCCAATTTGTTTTGAGTACTTTTATTAGTCCCCCGTTCCCGGTCTTATAGCTAGGATAGCCTTGTGTCTATCCTACGCATGCTTAAAATCCTTGACTGTGTTTACCTCTACCACTTCTGCTGGCAGGCTATTCCATACATCCACTACCCTCTCCGTAAAGTAATACTTCCTGATATTACTTTTAAATCGTTGCCCCTCTAATTTAAGACTATGTCCTCTAGTTGTGGTAGTTTTTCTTCTTTTAAATATACTCTCTTCCTTTACTGCGTTGATTCCCTTTATGTATTTAAATGTTTCTATCATATCCCCCCTATTACGTCTTTCCTCCAAGCTATACATGTTAAGATGCTTTAACCTTTCCTGGTAAGTTTTATCCTTCAACCCATGAACCAGTTTAGTAGCCCTTCTCTGAACTCTCTCCAAAGTATCAATATCCATCTGAAGATACGGTCTCCAGTACTGCGTACAATACTCCAAGTGAGGTCTCACCAGTGCTCTGTACAATGGCATGAGCACTTCCCTCTTCCTACTGCTAATACCTCTCCCTATGCAACCAAGCATTCTGCTAGCATTTCCTGCTGCTCTATTGCATTGCCTACCTACCTTCAAGTCCTCTGAAATTATTACTCCTAAATCCCTTTCCTCAGAGGTTGAGGTTAGGACTGTACCAAATAGTCTATATTCTACTTTTGGGTTTTTACGCCCAAGGTGCATAATCTTGCACTTGTCCACAAGTTGTAAATGCTACACACCCCTGTCACAATGCGAACGCGCAGTTTATTCAGTGTCCAGCCCCCTTAAGTTGGGATATATGTTTGCCATGCATGCTCAGATTCCCCCACGCCCGCAAAGGGTCATACAATGGCATGTGTGAGGACCTGACGCACCGACAGCAGATTCCAAACAATGCCTCCAATTACTGTAAGTGTGAGATATTTGCTCTATACAGTATTTGCATTGATACCACTGTATTTCATCAGTGCTGAGAGTATTTTTAATAGAGCCTATGGGTGAAAATGATCCATTATCCAAAATACTTCTGGTCCCACGCATTTCAAATAATGGTTACTCAACCTGTAGTTTAAAACTAATCCAAGGAGTCAGAGAGCCATAGCCTTGTTATCTTCTGCCTTTCTGGATTATTTTACATTGAACGCTCTCTTGATTTCTTAGATTACATTGTCTGGCCCCATTAGTTTGTTTGTGTGCAGGAGTCCATAAATATATGTCAAGCCCTGGTTTAAAATATGTGAGCTACCGTATTTTCCGGCGTATAAGACAACTGGGCGTATAAGACGACCCCCCAAATTGAGAAGATTTTATTGGGTTAAAGTCATCAGCTGGACAAGCATTTGTTGGAAGGTTGCCAAAATGAAATTCTTTAAAGTACACAGAGAATGAATCTAGTAATAATATATAATACTACTTATGAAAGTAACTTTAAGACATTTTTTCATCTGAGCTTCAAATTATTTTATAAATATTTACATGGTGTCCCCTTTTACTGAAGGTCAATTTTTATTTTGGAGGCTCACATGTGATGAGGGGAAACAATGGAATTTTATTTTTTAAAATTTAATTTTAAAAACAATTCTGTTTAAAAAGGTGCTGGGTTCAACTCCGCAGGTGTTTTTAAATAATTTTAAACTACAGCCTTTCTGACTGTAAGGTGCTGCTCAACTGATTAGAAGGAACTGTACCTAGCACAGCGAGAGACCCTAGTTTTTGCATGGGATAAAGCAGACCTAGTTAAGGTCCCACCTGCTGATCTCATACAAAAACGAGTCTCTCTCTTGCGCTAGCAGAGAGAGCCAGTCGCCGACCAGACGGCTGCCTGCTTCCTGTGGAAGCATGGCAGCTGTCGGTCAGAGGATAAACTGGCGTGTACTATCAAAAGTACACGCCAGTTCATCCTCATACTAGGGGCAACTAACTTTTAACTTGTGCTTCTATATAGAAGCACATGTGAAAAAAAAAGTTTAGTGTCCCTTTAAATGTGTTTGTGGAGTCTCCTTCTTATGACATCACCTGTGGCCTAATAAGCAAATTACACATTTCCCGTTGAAAAGTAATTAATTTGCATATCAAGCCACAGGTGATGTCATAAACAGACTCCACTGTGGTATTTGCTCTACATTTTTTTTTTTGATAACAATGTATAGATTATTTCCAATCTTTGCTTTTTTAAAAAAAAAAAAAAAATGTTTTTATTCTCTACATTCACAGTATAAGCAATGTTTAAGTGATACAGTCCTTTTAACTACCCATTTTCTCTTTAGCCCTATAAATGTGTAGTCATAAACAGACTCCACTGTGGTATTTGCTTTTTTTTTTTTTTTTGATAACAATGTAGAGTTTATTTCCAATCTTTGCTTTTTTAAAAAAAAAAAAAAAAATGTTTTTATTCTCTACATTCACAGTATAAGCAATGTTTAAGTGATACAGTCCTTTTAACTACCCATTTTCTCTTTAGCCCTATAAATGTGTAGTCTTCTTTGAATAAGGTTGATTTTCTTATTTTTTGAATCGATATTTTTATTTTGTTTCTTATAAATACAAAACATAAAAACATACAATACAAAACTTGCACAAGCTGCGGTAGAATGGTTATACTAAAAATACAAAAGACTACTGCCGTCTTAAATATGAAATTTGCAATAATTTTGTCCCTCCCGAGGTGCCAACACAATACCTAACAAACAAACCGTTAACTTCACTTGTAAGCCGGATGCCCTCCTGCTTCAATCGTATTAGCCTTACGGATATCGTAGTTATTAATGTCCCTATAATTTTTGTTGTTTTTTCTATCCAGTTTTCGTATTTAGAGATGTTTTTATATGCTGTAATTTGCCTCCAGCCCAATCCTTTTTCCATTTGTAACTGGAATAGAGTTGATTTTAAACACTTTTTTTTTTCTTTTTCTTCACAGACACACGCACAGACACACGCACTTCTGAATAAGAAAAGTCATTTTATATAAACCTTTTCTAGCTCACACTTGTGTGGCTTTCACTATGGGGGGGGGGGATTAAACCTGTGCTAGAGAAAGGTTCAGAATATCACTAATGGGTATCAAATCTTACTACTTAAATTTTAACGAGGGTACAAATGCCAGCATTCCATAGATTCCACACAGAATCTGTGCATGCAGGTCCATCAATAACTGGAGGGTCAGTTTTATGTCTTTGTCCTCATTCTAATATAGATGTATTTATTGTGCTATTATCCTAAAAAAGAAAAGGTCTCCTTTGGTAACATGAAGTCTACAAAATTGTGCTAAAAATTAGAAAAGGATAATGTCATCTGTTTTTATTTATTTTTTGGGTTTATTTATTTTATTTTCTTAACCTTTTTAAAAAAAATGTAATGTATGTTTTTGCAGGTGGTTTTGCCTTTGTATATGAAGCTCAAGACCTTGCCAGCGGGAAAGACTATGCGTTAAAGGTACGTGGTAATTGTAAAGTCCTTAAGAGAACATTCCACATTAGAAAATGCCTTTAGGTGGAACAGATCTACTTAAAGGAACAATCCACCCTTAAAACATTTTTTGTGTGTGTGTGCCCCACAAGTAGTCCTTATTGAATCCTGTCACTGTAGAGTATTCATGCCGGCGTGTTTCTCTGCTGCCTATGTCCTTCACTGAGCTTGCTCCTTGGGCCATGAATTCGGAAGAAGTAGCTAGGTATAGGATCTATGTAGGCTTTCTGTGTGCTGAGGACTGACATAGAGAGTCAGATCAGGATCTGATAACATTTTATTTTTAAATGTGCTGCCCCTTTTTATGAGGTAATGAATAAACATGTCAGAATCTTGATACAGCGATAATCAACAAGTATGAAGTATTCATTCTTCCATTAAAACATTTCTAGATAAATGCTTGCACTTTTCTGTTCTGTATAACTTCAGTTCTTGGACAACCGTTGTCCTTTTTAAATAAATTACTTTAAAAACTATTCCAGAAAGATTGTTTAATCAGAAGTCGAATGAAAACTCTTAGTTGGCCATGTCAACGAGCTGCATTGGTGTGACCTGCTAAACACACCTTTTAGGTGCAAGAAACAATAAAAAAAAAAATGTGATGGGCTCTGTATGCAGTAATATGAGAATAAATACTGTAAGTGAAAAATACAACACTAGTGCAGCTCCCCCAGAACAAAACACAAAAACGGTGAATACAAAAATAATGAAGTGTTGCGCAAAAAAGAATAATACTTATCCTAATCAAAAAATGCTTTCCAGGCAGAGTAGAGTATATGCAAAAGAAAAAATAAACAAGAAATGTGTAGTATAGTTAACAGGAGAGTAAATAAACAATATATCCCCCAATGGAAACAAACTCACATAATCTAGAGCCCATAAAACTGGCTCTGAGTGTAAACGGCGAGAGGACTCCCAAGTCCTATCATCCACACTGACGAAATGAGTGGGGTGTGGTGGAGATCTATCAAATCGATTGGTCACCCAGGAGGTATGATGGAGGTCCTCTGGCTCAAAACGTCATTCAGGGAATATATATCAGGAGATACAGATATGACCAAATATAGTGAAGTATGCAATAATAGATTTTAATAGCCCCCTATATTTGTGAGGCTTACATAAAAACGAATTAAAACAGCAGTATATCACCAATCCTCTCCTGAAAAAAGGCAGCGTTCGGCTGGCAACAGAGTCCCAGAACGGTCCAAATCAGTAGCTTCAGGCGGATGGTGCAACGACACAGACGGGTACAAAAACGACTTCCGGGTTTGGAATCTCCTGTGGCGCCACAGATCTCACGACACGTTTCGCCCAATGGGGCTTCCTCAAGGCAGTCTGCCTCCTGGGTGACCAATTGATTTGATAGATCTCCACCACACCCCACTCATTTCGTCAGTGTGGATGATAGGACTTGGAGTCCTCTTGCCTTTTACACTCAGAGAGTTTTATGGGCTCTTGATTATGTGAGTTTGTTTCCATTGGGGGATATATTGTTTATTTACTTCTTTTGCATTTTTTCATTTGGACACCTTTTAGGTGATTGAAGATTATTATACCCCCGTCTTGATGAACTCTGTAACATGGCTTTGCTAGACCTCTTATTTCAATATCAATTTTTTTTTCAAAGAGCACTGTACAAAAGACATTTAAATCTTGCAGAGGTATCGTTAGTTTTAAAACATTATTTTGTTTGACCTTTGGAGTTACTCGTGTAATGTTAATTAAATGTACATTTCTTGCTGATTGTTCTTTTGCTGGAGGAGGGCAGTGTCGAAATACTTTACTTTTATGTAGCTGTTATCTCACTGTAACAGGACCTATATGGGTGTGTCCTTGGTAGACCTTACTTTGAATGCTTAATCACAGCCGTTAAAAAAAACAAAAAAAACAGTACTCTAGTATAATCCTGTTAACTAATAACATGACCTGTATCTGCTTCCTCTTTGCTAAAAAGATTGGAAAGTTCTATGGCTTGGCATCTCCCGAAGATTTTTTTTGACCGATTTTATTTATTTATTTTTTTAAATAAATTGTGGAGAAAAAAAACATGGTACAAAGTTTTGGCAACGGATAAGAAATGCTCCTGCAGTATGGCTGTGCCCTCTTGTGGGTAGTGCTTCAGAAGGGAAAATAAATTAACTTCCGATGCTCTGAATCTGTTTCTAAAGGCAGTCGGCAACATTGCAATGAAAAAAAGACTTAATTAGCTTAAATCTAGGGTAAGGGTTACAATTAAACTAGGGTTAACCTAAGGAATAGGGTTAAAATTAAATTAAAATAAATTAAGGGTTAGACTGGGGTTAAATTTAGGGTTACAAACAGGGTTCGGGTTGGGGTCCAAAGCTCAATAAAAGAAAAAAACAAAACACTTTTTGTTTTTTTGCCCCATAAATCACAAAAAAATGCAGAGAAACATGGAAACAAGCATATTTCTGAACTCTGTACATTTAGAAACTATTAACACAGGGTCTTTTTCAATGATTGTATTTGTGTAAATAATTTTTTAGGTCAAAGTTAGAAAGTGTTTGGTTTTTTTTTTTTTTAAATGTTCTCATCATATTTTATGATTTTTTTTTTTTTTTGTAGTAAATTATAAGATATGATGAACATATCTAATGAAAGCCCTTCTTATATCGATAAAAACAACATATAATTTGTGTGACTACAGTATGTGAGACAGAAGAAAATGACAGCACAAACGTCCCAGAAATGTAAAAACCGCTCTCGTCACCAAGAGAAAGTCAAGGTCAAAATGTCTTGTCACTAAGGGGTTAAAATCTTGTCTGACTAGTTTCTGTAAACAATAGTCTTTCACCAAGATCTCTCTTGATACATTAAATGAATTATTTGGCTAGACCCGACAGGATCGGTTTAAAAACACTTGTTTTAACCGCGAGATCCATACTCAAGGATCAAGTGATATATTCTCGAATTGAATTTGACAAATGGCTGCTACTATATTCTGAATTAAGCTGTTACTGTACACGATCCATGCAAGAGGAACAGTTCGTCTACACTCACTGCTTGCAAGTAGAAGAAAGCTGCAGAAGCAATATTTCATACATATTTGTGTGCACTAAAACATTTGTACTGTTTTAAAGACTGGCCGATATACCAATGTTGACAAGATACCTGTATTGTCTCTCTTAAGGCACCATTTTTGCAGTGTTTGCTTATTGATTGTTAGTGAATACTAAGTCTATGCAAATTCAAAAGAATCTTTCTACCAACTTTCCATTACCAAAATAAACAATTTTTTCAATTCATAAAGCTTCTTATTGTTTTATATCCTTATTATACTTCTTTGTTTTCTTCAGTATGCACTGTGACTTTGGTCTGAAAGTCTATAGTCTATACGCAAAACATAGAGAGCTGCAGAGAATGTAAAACTTTAGGCCAATGTAGCTGATTTGGAAAAACAATCCCATACAGCTGAATGGGAGACGTTACTGTAGTAGTGGTAACATTTACATCTGTGATTTATTATGGTAATCTATGAATGCAGCGAGTGTGTCAAATATTCCCATAACATAGCTGTGAGTTAAACAAATGAGTAATTGGAAGGCTTTTGTTCAAATCTTTGCTTCGTGTAACAGAAGGGGTCTCCTGTCTGATTGAACGATCTTTTGAAGGGTCCCTCCTATAAATGTGAATGACGCAAAATCTAACGTGCAAGTGGAAGATGTATTTTGGGGAAGATGTTAGTATTTGACACTTTTTTTTTTTTTTGAATTTCTTGTATAACATCTTGCTCACAATACTTACAATTTACTGAATCACGAAGTGGGGTGAGATTGAGAATTGTTGTAATTCTGCGGTCCATTTATAGTTTTAGCTTCATTGACCCTAAACTTTCTATACATACGTCATTCATTGACTGTAAATGCAAACACTAATTGTTGTGTCTTCTAATTTTAGAGATTACTTTCAAATGAGGAAGAAAAGAATAAAGCCATTATCCAGGAGATTTGCTTCATGGTATCCTTTTAAGGCCTTAATGCATGAGTTGTACAAAACCTTACATACTGTTGACTGTGTTTCTTACACATGTAAAGCTTGTTGGGTTTTTTTTTTTTTCCGTTTTTTTTTTTCTTCACTTTCCCAGAGTATTGTTTGTCATTTCAGAGGAAAAACAAAAAACAAAAAAAAATCAGAGAAGCACACCAAAATAGTATCGATAGTACCAAAAGGTGCATCACCCCAAGGGGAGTCCACGCAACACCCCCAATAAGAGTATGTACAGAAAAAAGGTAGGGGGAGCACACAGGAACCAAAACAATACACTTACAAAAATACAAAAGTTTATTAGAATAAGAAAAAATGGCACAGGTAAAAATAATACTCGAGGAGGGTAGCCACCTGGCCGGTATTTTACCGGCAGGCCGGTAAAAAAATTGGCATCAGGCCAATGTTAGGTCTATGGAGAAAGTACCAAGGCCGGTATTTTTTTGAAGAAAAGGTGGCAACCCTATACTCAAGAGAAATGAAGGACAGGAGGGACACACTGTGCAAAAGAAGAGGAGGTCACCAACGTTTCGGCTAGATAGCCTTTATCAAGGAGACCACTTGTCATTTCAGCTCATCTGTTTATATTTCTAAATTTAACCCTCTGAATTAAATGTTCCACATTACTTTACTTTAATCCATGGAATTCAAATTGTTTACTTGTTCGATCCACTCCATAAAATGAGTGAATCAAAATACTTTGCATGCAAGTGATAAACTGGAGGGAAGGCTTTAAAGGCCCGCTCTGGTTTGAAAAAAAGACCTTTCATTTTTTTATGCATAATTAAGTGCAATCATAAAAAAATGCTTTTATGGACTCAAATATATCCGGTGATCAACACACTAAGCGCCTTGCATGTGTCTGCAGCCTTGGAGATGCCAAAAAAAAAAAAACACATTGCACAGGAGCCTATACAAAGCATGTGTCCGTGTGCAGCTATAGCAGTCACATGCTTTTTGGAGATCAATTATAACTTTTACATGCTCCCCTGCAGAATATAGCATGTCTGTGTTCAGTAGGAACTGACTGATTTAATCAAGGCGTGCATCCCACAGGAACTATCTTGATCGCATATGAATTTTACATTTTGCAGCACATACAAGTTGTGTCCCTCAAAAATAAGGCAAAAATACATACTTTCAGAGAAGCCAGAAGTATGAGAATTTAGGTATGGCAAAGTAAAAAGGGGAATGGGCTTGGAGCTGTTACTAGCATGAATCCCGTGGTTTTAAATTTGTCTTGTATAGATGACATTTTTTTATTTTTTTAAACAGTTACATGGGCTGTGAGCTTGGGTATTGCAGTCAACACAATTTTATGTAGTGTAGTGTGGCTCTGTGATGCCCAACAGACATGTATGTGTTAATTTACAAGAGGCTAGTTACAGGCTATAGAAATACAGGTGGCAAATGGATGGCTGTGAATGATGAGATGTTGCAGTACCAATCCATAATCGGATAATTTGCTAAACTTTTTGCATTCCAGTTGTTGAGTACTTCCTTTCACATGGTGCTTAACAAAGCTGACTGGCTAAGAGTCATGGAAAATGTAGTCTTAACGGCTGAAGTTTTAACTAACACTAACTGCAATACATGTTTGAAATAAACTACCCTGGGTCTGCAGCATGCAATCGGTATTTTTGCCCAGGTGGAGACTCAAAGCATTTGAATAGCAGCACCTAGAAGGAGAGAGAGCGAGAGCGCATAGACCAATCATAGAAACATAGAAACATAGAATGTGTCGGCAGATAAGAACCATTCGGTCCATCTAGTCTGCCCAATTTTTTTTTTTTTTTTTTGAGTACTTTTATTAGTCCCCCGTTCCCGGTCTTATAGCTAGGATAGCCTTGTGTCTATCCCACGCATGCTTAAAATCCTTGACTGTGTTTACCTCTACCACTTCTGCTGGCAGGCTATTCCATACATCCACTACCCTCTCAGTAAAGTAATACTTCCTGATATTACTTTTAAATCGTTGCCCCTCTAATTTAAGACTATGTCCTCTAGTTGTGGTAGTTTTTCTTCTTTTAAATATACTCTCTTCCTTTACTGTGTTGATTCCCTTTATGTATTTAAATGTTTCTATCATATCCCCCCTGTTACGTCTTTCCTCCAAGCTATACATGTTAAGATGCTTTAACCTTTCCTGGTAAGTTTTATCCTTCAACCCATGAACCAGTTTAGTAGCCCTTCTCTGAACTCTCTCCAAAGTATCAATATCCTTCTGGAGATAAGGTCTCCAGTACTGCGTACAATACTCCAAGTGAGGTCTCACCAGTGCTCTGTACAATGGCATGAGCACTTCCCTCTTCCTACTGCTAATACCTCTCCCTATGCAACCAAGCATTCTGCTAGCATTTCCTGCTGCTCTATTGCATTGCCTACCTACCTTCAAGTCCTCTGAAATTATTACTCCTAAATCCCTTTCCTCAGATGTTGAGGTTAGGACTGTACCAAATAGTCTATATTCTGCTTTTGGGTTTTTACGCCCAAGGTGCATAATCTTGCACTTGTCCACATTAAATGCCAGTTGCCACTGCTCTGACCATTTTTCTAGTTTAGCTAAATCATTTGCCATTTGGCTTATCCCTCCATGAATATCAACCCTGCTGCAAATCTTTGTATCATCAGCAAAAAGACATACTTTACCAACAAGACCTTCTGCAATATCGCTAATAAAAATATTAAAGAGAATGGGTCCAAGAACAGATCCCTGAGGTACCCCACTAGTAACAAGACCTTGCATCGAATATACCCCATTGACTACAACCCTCTGTTGCCTGTCACTCAGCCATTGTCTAATCCATTCAACAATATTGAAATCCAAACTCAAAGATTTCAGTTTATTGATAAGCCTTCTATGTGCGACAGTGTCAAAAGCCTTACTGAAATCTAGGTAAGCAATGTCTACTGCACCACCCTGATCTATTATTTTAGTTACCCAATCAAAAAAATCAATAAGATTAGTTTGGCATGATCTCCCTGAAGTAAACCCATGCTGTCTCTGATCTTGAAATCCAAGCCACTTTAGATGTTCAACAATCCTATTCTTTAACAAGGTTTCCATTATTTTCCCCACTACTGAAGTAAGACTTACTGGTCTATAGTTGCCCGCCTCCTCCAATCCACTGTAACAGAAAGGGGTGTACAGAATTTAAGTGGTTTTTTTTTTTTGCTGTTCTCCCCTGCCTGCAAGCTGGTTTTTCTGCACTCTGACTAGATAACCTAATCTCTTGTGGGCTTGTTGGGATTTCCAGGGTGAAAGTGGTAAATGCACACACTTGTCCTCCCCTCCGTACGACCAGGAATGCTCTGGCTGTAGAGCTTTGATAACCCTTCAATATAAGTAAGCCCGGAGTTCATCTCTGGGTATTGTCAGTTGTCACATATCTTCTAACTATGAATAACCTAAATTAGCACTTTCATTTGTAAATTTAATTATTATGCCTTAATATATTGCATCTAGAAAAAGTTATCGGGTCACCCCAACATAGTCCAGTTCTGCTCCGCTGCATCCATTGGAAAAGAAGAGTCTGACACAGGCCAAGGGGAGTTTCTTCTCCTCACAGAACTTTGCAAAGGTAAGAACTGTTTATATGTGTCTATGGTGCTATATTGTAGCCACACAACTGAATGAAGGTTCGTTTTGTATTTGTCTTGCACAAAAATAACACCTGTAAAATAGAGAATAGAAAATATCCTTGTTCAACCAGGTTAGCTCAGGTCAAGTTTTAATACTTTTTCTATTTTAATATTTTGATATCATACCTTCGTTACAACAGGACAGTTGATTTATACTTCTGAAATGGCAAGTTACATTGACTTGTTATCTTGCAACCACTGATCATATCAATCTAAATGCACAAAAGTAAAACAATGAAGGTAACTTTGTAGTCACCTTAAGACTTTGCTCGTCCATCCTGGAGCAGGTACAGTGAGCTCCTGATGGACATTCCCACCTGAATCGGGAATGTTTTAATTATGCAATTTTCCCCCCCTTTTTAAATGTCTTCTATTTGTTGAGTGTTTGCTCTCATACACCGTTCACAAATATATAAAGTTGTTTGTACCCAAAAATGACGTATAAAGCTTTATCAATAAAGATAATTAAGCCTCCGAGGAGAGACCTCAACTGGGGTTACCCCTATATATAATACTTAGAACAATAGGAGAGAATGGGATGTCTCTGGAATGGATGTTTAAACCTAACTTTAAAAGTTTTATATTAAAACAGAAATTTGTTAAAAACTACACTTAACAAAACAGTGTTACAGCGCCACACTTCAGTGCAACAATTGTGAAAAAATTAAAATTCAAATGCATACAGACCCCTATGTTTTGTTATTTGTAAGTCTTATTATGTGTAGGGGATACTGTATGCCAGCAAGCCTTGGATTGAAAATAATTTGTAATTATTTATTGAAAATCAATAACTTTCTTCAATAACTCCCAAAAATACGACTAAAGTTATCATTCACCCAGCCGAGGAAAGAATTGTGTTATACTCCAATTTCCACTCTACACAAAATCCACAACAAAATAAAATTTTAACAGCTTTGTCTCTTTTCACACATCTTTTCTGCAACCTACGCAATAAGTTTGTTTGTTTTCAATTTAATTGCTGAGTTGTTATTTTACATTTATCAAGAAGACACACAGGAAGTTTTGTAAAGTTCTAAAAAGTGATCAAGTCATAGGGGAAACCAATGGAACGTTACTGTTGATTAGTTCACTTTTAGAACAAAAAAAATTACAACATTCCCACAGTGTTTTAAGTACACACATAAAATACACAATCATTTTTTAAAAAGAGAGAAGGTTGTACAGGTTTGGGAAGAAAATGTATTATTTTGTAGAAACAGAGGAAACTGATAAGATGGTATCAGAGGAATAGAAAATCATTTCTGGCACAGTCAGAAGACCAAGAAATTAGTCCATTTGGTCAGTGCACCATGAGTAATATTGTATATAAGAAAAGCACAGAATGCTAATTCATGGATAATTCATAGGTTTTGTTTAAAGGCACTGTCTTTCAAATGTTAATGCATATAATTGTGCTTTAAAAGTACTTTTAAAATGCATGTTTTGCATTGCTTAAAATATAAAATACAGCTACAAGAATTTGTGAAATGACAGCATTTTGCAGGAAACCAGGACTGCCCACACTAGCTGAGTAAAAGTCAATTTGTGTACAAGAGCAACAGGAGGTGACTAAATGAAACAAAACCTTTATGTGCTCAGTGGCTATGTAATCAGTGCTGCCGCCCCTGTAGTATACATGCAGAGTAAAGACTAGGGGCTTGGGTAAAATATTAAAAATGGGATTTATGCAGAATGCCTGCATCAAATCACACTGGAACAAAAAACTTGTGCACTATACAAGCATTAATCTTCAACATGCACCAAAGTGAGTTTGGGAACTAGACTGTCCCTTCAATGATTAGGAAGTCCAAGGAGCACTACATAGAAGCATAGAATGTGTTGGCAGATAAGAACCATTCAGTCCATCTAGTGTGAATAATTTTGCATTGTTAAAAAGTAGTTGCTTATAACATTGAGTTTCTGTTTACAGTACTATCAATGTCTAAATAACCAAGGAGGTATAGCATACGTGCACAACCTGATGCTGATATTTTGACAGTTTTTTTGTATACTAGAGCATGCAGTTAAGTAATACATTGTAATTCCCACCCATGACAGACACCTGATTGTTACCTCTTGTGCTAGAACAAGGCTTAATACATTTTAGTTCAAGGATTATTGCAAGATCGGCAAGTTTTTATTTCCTCAAGCCGACAATCTCGTAGATGTAGCTCCAGATGTACCTTCAACACTTCTGTAAACAGTCTGAGCACATTTCTGGAAGAGACCAACGAGCCCACTTACCTGATCACTTCATGTGCATGGCCACAGACTTTAGGAGCGTATCTAGTTATTTTAGGAGCCATGGAAAGAATCCTTCCAACAATCAAAAAGGTTAAAAGGAACTAAAACCTCTATATCACATAGAAAGCAACTTCTGTGGTTAAAAGGGTTTCTAAATGATGCTTCTGTAGTTCTCTACAACCTGGCAGCACGGATTGGTGTGCAGTGTCTACGATTCTGTGAGCTATGCAAAGACAAGGGGAGAATATCTTTTAGAAATTAGTGCACCATTAATGCAACATCGAAAGTGACCTTCTGCCTTAGGACAACTAAACTTTTTTTTAATTAAAATTGGCTTCTCCTAGTATAAGGATAAACTGGCATGTACCTTTTGGAACCATGGCACCCCGGTGTGGTCCGCGACTGCCCCTCTTGGCTAGCACAGAGAGAAACTCTTGTTCCCCATCTTCTAATCCCATGCAAAAGCGATGGTCTCTCTCTCTGCGAGAGCCTCTACTCTGATTGGCTGTGTGCGTGCTGACACTATGTCGCTTGTGCGTCTGTCTCCAGACTGGCCGTGTCTCTATCTATATAAAGATACATGTCGGGATTACTTTGAAAAAGCAGTACATTGGTTGAAGGAGCTATGGCTCCTGTGATTTGTCTCGCCCTGCACTAGAAAATGATATTATGTCATCTGAATGCGCCTTCTTGTTCACATGAAATGTTTTCTTTTCTTTTTTTTTTACATTTTTGTTGTGACTTAACACATCTGTATTTTTCGTTGTTGTTGCAGGACAACTTGTGGAATTTCTAAACAAAGCAGAATGCAAAGGCCCCCTTTCCTGTGATACAGTACTAAAGACTTTCTACCACACCTGTCGAGCGGTTCAACACATGCACAACCAAAAACCTCCCATAATCCACAGAGATCTTAAGGTATTCTAAGCAGCCTTGCAGTATTTTATTAGCTGGAACCTACAAACATAGAAAGCAAGATGGCTGCATTATAGCCAACGCATTTCTGCTCAAGAGTTCATACTTCTTCCACATACTCCAGAGCCATTGTACTATTAATTATATTTTCTACTTGTTTTTTTTTTCTTCTTCAATCTAGAATTTTTTCCCCCCAAAAGTTTATAAATTCCTTTAATTTTTGCTGCTGGTCATAGTCACTTGCTGATCAAAAACCTTAAATTGTCATCATTGTCTGACTCCAGAAGGTCTGCAGAGCTATCCAGTAATACCATAAGTGTTTTTTCTTTTCTTTTTCTTTTCACAGGTAGAGAATCTCCTTGTTAGTAACCAAGGAACAATTAAATTATGTGATTTTGGTAGTGCCACCACTATTGCACACTACCCAGACTATAATTGGACAGCCCAGAAGAGAGCATTAGTTGAAGATGAAGTAAGTAGTGCTTCTATGAATCAAGTCTCTAATGCCTGGTAAATGAAATAGTGTTACAATGCTATGTCGTATTTTTTCTTTTCTTTTTCTGAGGTGAATTAATCTTTGAAATAGAATAAATTACTTCCTCTAGCAACAAACCCCCAAACAAAATCATGTGACAGTAAACGCATAATTAACACACATAGTGGGCTAGGCCATACAGTTTCTTTGAAACTTTTGATGTGTGGTAAGCTCCATGGTGTGTATACTGAGAACACAAGATTGGATTAATGCATGAAAGTGCAAAAATACTGAAAGAAAATAAGGACTGCCTTTGAGTCTGATTGCAAAGGGGACTAACTTCATCTAAGCTTCTCCATAATACATGCACACAGGGGTGTCCTTATGCAGTGGGCAGGGTGGGCATTTTCCCTGGGCCCACCATCAAAGGGGAAGCCACTGCGAGGTACAATTTCCCCCAACTAGAGAACTAAATGGCCAAAAAGTTGGAAGTAAGATAGTGGGGGAAATGCTTCAAATGAGACATCTAATTTTTGTATTTTAACTGGGGTCCCTTTGCTTCATCTCTGACCAGCCATGGAAGGACATAAGAGCAACATTTGATGGGAAATCATGGTGAGGGCTAGCGGTAATAGTCTGTGTTTCTTCTGTCAATCGAAAAACATCAAAGCTTTATAAAAAGTAACTATATATGGGTGGAAGTAATATAAGAGGGGGCCCATATTTGCAGTGTTTACCCAGACCCCACCAGTGTCTTAAAGCAGCCTTGCATGCATGTATTAAAACCTCTTCCTATAGTATATTGCACCCTTGGAACAATAGAAACAAATTACAGGAAATTCAAACTATATTAACTTGTTGGCACATTTGCTGCTTATGTGTAGTGCCTGGGCATGAAGTTTGGCGTTATCATTCCACCATTGGTACATGTATTAAGAAAAGCAAAATAGGCCGAGCCGCCATCTTACATTTCCAGCAAGACCCCAGCTGAGGCAGTTCCAGTGCAGTGGCGGCCACGCCTAGCACTGAGCACCCACGCTGTTTATTTCTGGGGTTTGTGTGCTCAGAACAGAGAGCACACAAACCCCAGAAATACATTTGAAAGGCGACGCCAGCTACGAATTCGGCAACAGGGTCACTCACTCTGTGGCCAATTCGACAAGCACTAAAAGTATACGAATTTTCGTGCTTGTCGAATTGGCCACAGAGTGAGTCACCGAATTCGTAGCTGGCGTCTGTCTCCCGGATGTAACTCGTGTGTTGCCGGGGGTTTGTGTCCTGGCTGTTCTCAGCACACAAACACCCAAAAATACACGAGAGACGTCGTGCCTCTGAGTGACAGGCGTGCTCCGGGCTGGCAGCACGCCTGTCACTCAGGGGCACAATACGCCCCTGGTCCAGTGCTATTATTTTTAAAATTGTCAATATATATTATGTCTTCTCAAAGGTATATACGTATTTTTGTAGTATGAATCAATATTCATCCCATGTATTCTGGTTCTATTTAAAAATATATATATATAAATATTTTATTTTTGTTAGGTTACAAGAAATACAACACCAATGTATAGAACTCCGGAAATAATAGACCTGTATTCAAATTTTCCAATTGGAGAAAAACAAGATATATGGGTAAGTTTTTACATGCTAATTCTAACTTGTGTCACTGATCATTTACCATTAATGATATAGTAAAGTCATCATGAAGGTTTGAAGAATTACTGAATTTGGGGGATTAGGTTGTTACCCAGCTGCTATTTTACCAGTAGGCTGGTAAAAAAAAAAAAAAAAACTTTTCGGGCTTGAGGCCAATGACAAGTATATAGAGGCAATAGTGGGATGTAAGCAGGGCCGGCCTTAGGGGTGTGCGACCTGTGCGAGCGCACAGGGCGCAACACCCCAGGGGGCGCCCGCCCGGCCAGTAGAAAGGAAAAAAAAAGTTTTAAAAAAAAATAAAAAAGCCGGAGGAGGCACTGGCTGGGGGAGATCAAAAGATCCCCCCTCACCAGCCCTCTGCTCGGCATTCTCTGCTTGGTCCGGGGAGGCGGCGGAGCTAACCGGCTGAGCGGTGTAGCTCCGCCCCCACCCTGTGAAGCAGAGCAGCTTCTGCTTCACAGGGAGCCCTGGGCAGCATGAGATAGTGCTGCTCGGCTCCCCATGCCTGCATTAAGCATGGGGAGCCCGAGCAGCACTTTGTCTTGCTGCCCATGGCTCCCCGTAATGCAGACTCTGCTCTGCTTCCCGGGGTGGGGGCGGAGCTACACAGCTGTGCCGGTTAGCTCCGCCCCCTTCCTGGATCCACCTTTGCAGGCAAAGGTAAGGGAGGGGGGGAGAGAGACAGAACAGGGGTTAGGGGGGAGAGACAGAACAGGGGTTAGGGGGGAGAGACAGAACAGGGGTTAGGGGGGAGAGACAGAACAGGGGTTAGGGGGGAGAGACAGAACAGGGGTTAGGGGGGAGAGACAGAACAGGGGTTAGGGGGGAGAGAGACAGACAGAACAGGGGTTAGGGGGGAGAGAGACAGACAGAACAGGGGTTAGGGGGGAGAGAGACAGACAGAACAGGGGTTAGGGGGGAGAGACAGAACAGGGGGAGGGGAGAGAGAGAGAGAACGGGGAGGGGAGAGAGAGAGAGAACGGGGAGGGGAGAGAGAGAGAGAACGGGGAGGGGAGAGAGAGAGAGAACGGGGAGGGGAGAGAGAGAGAGAACGGGGAGGGGAGAGAGAGAGAGAACGGGGAGGGGAGAGAGAGAACGGGGAGGGGGGAGAGAGAGAACGGGGAGGGGGGAGAGAGAGAACGGGGAGGGGGGAGAGAGAGAACGGGGAGGGGGGAGAGAGAGAACGGGGAGGGGGGAGAGAGAGAACGGGGAGGGGGGAGAGAGAGAACAGGGGGAGGGGGAGAGAGAGAACAGGGCTAGAGAGAGAGAACAGGGGGAGGGGGGAGAGACAGAACAGGGGAGGGGTGAGAGAGAGACAGACAGAAAAGGGGCAGGGGGTAGAGACAGAACTGGGGAAGAGAGAGAGACAGAACAGGGGACGGGGGGGAAAGAGACAGAACAGAGGGAGAGAGAGAGAGAGACAGACATGGCAAGGAAGAGGAAAGGGACAAACATGGGAAGGGAGAGAGACACAAACATAGGGGGGCGCCAGAGGGGAAGCCCGCACAGGGCGCCGGAACACTTAAGGCCGGCCCTGGATGTAAGTATTAAAATGTCATGTGCTTGAAGACTATAGACTGATCAGAAGGTCTGGTCCTGTAAAAAACAATTCACGTGGTTAACATGATTTATAATATTTGATTGGATCCTCCTTATATTTATGTTTATTTATCCTCCTTTATGTTGGCCCATGTAGATTATGGCAAATAGGAAGTTACCAATCAGTTCAGCCATGCTCAATAATTGCATGACCAATGTCTCCTGCAGAGCCATTATCTTAAAGCATGTTGGGAGGGGGGCAGTATTTAAAAGAGCTACAAGACTTTCACCTAATTAGCAGAGAAAAAAAATAAAAACCCAGTGTTGGGTGAAGACGCGTGTCGAATTTACACCATGCAAGCGTAAGCGCTTTTTTTTTTCATTTTTAAAACCTTTGCTTCTATTAAAGAAGCAAAAGTTTTAAAATAACTTTTTTTTTTTTGTTGCCAGTTTAAAAGTTGGTTTAGTAGCAAACAAACCTTACGTTGATCAGTAGAGCATAAATATGTATACATGTTTTGACAGAATTCCACAAATCTTTGTTATTAAAATCGTTTTAATACTATACCAAGCTGTGGGCAATTTGAGACTACAACCCACAAAACTATCAATTTACTTATAAACAATTTGAATCAAGGCAGGAATTTCAAACTTAAAGGGACAATCTAGTCCCCAAACTCACTTTGGTACAAGATGAAGATTACTGCTTGTATAATGCACAGGCTTTTATCCCTGTGTGATTTGATGCAGGCATTCTGTGTAAATGACATGTTTAATATTTAACTCAAGCCCTCCCCAGTGATTACTCTGCATGTTTACTGCAGGTGCGGCAGCACTGATTCTATAGACAGTGAGGATATAAAGTTTTGTTTCATATAGTTCCTTCCTGTCCTTCTCAAACTGAGTCTATTGAGTGGCCTATGAGTGACCTTGCTCTTGTACACAGTAGGATCTCTTAGCAGTGCAACACATTGTCTGATGACATCACTAGAGAGACAGGATATTCCATTGATTTTAATAGCATTTATTCTCACTGGTTCCTGTAGCAAAAGCAAAAAAAAAAGGAAATTACTTTTTCTCATTTGACTTTGAAAGCACATTAATATGCATTAATATTTGAAAGATGCATTTTGGGCACTAGACAGTCCCTTTAAGGCCAAAGTACAAGTTGGAGAAATTCTCCCATTCAGCTAGACTGTAGTATTTTTCCAACTCTTCCCCTTTGACCTAAAGTTTAAAATTCCCGCCTCAACTACCTGTAATTCTCGCTTTATTTTTAATATATAAGAACCATCCCATTGTAACATACGTCACCTACTCATTGTTTAGTCAGTGAATATAGAGAGTTAAAAGTAATTTTAAAAACGATTTATATATTGTGTTAGCCGGATTGCAAGAAAATGCACAAATTAAGAGAAAAATATATTTTACGTGCGTTTTTGGCGTCTTTTAGGACATTGAAAGTTTGCTTATTTGCATAGCAAGCCAGTAGTGGTATCGTAAACGAGACACCACACGCATTTGAAAATATTTTTATCTTTTCTTTACTTTTACTGTATAACAATGTATATAGGACCGCGAGCCTTTTAAAACGAAGCTATTGGTGACTTCATATATACTGCAAAACCTAAATCTCCTTGTTTACATGCTAGGCCGCAGCCAAAGCCCTATTAAAGTTTGCTTTGCAATAGGCACAATGATGGGCAAACTTAGGTGGGTTCAGCAGTTAAAAGGCTCCATTTCATGTTATCTGTACTGTCTTATGCTTTTGGTTAAGTATTGTTGAATATGTGGTCCATTTACGATGACTTAAAAGCACACTGCTGCAGGAATGAAATGTTAATACTGTCCTTAGGTCTGTGTTTTCTGTTTTTACTTCTAGGCTCTTGGCTGTATTTTATATTTGTTGTGCTTCAAGCAGCATCCCTTCGAGGATGGAGCCAAACTTCGCATAGTAAATGGGAAATACGCAATTCCACCCAGTGACATCCGTTACACTGTATTTCATGGCCTAATCTGTAAGTTGATAAGCAAAACAGGACTATGTAGAAATGAAGGGAAATTAGATTTCATGTTGTCATTCGATGAGCCAAAAATGCTTGTCAAGGAAGCCGTATTCGCTGCTACTAGAGTATCTGATAATTTCGAGAAATTCATTTAAATGTGGTCTTCAAGGTTTTTTTTGCATGGACTGTACCCTGTAACCCATACATTAAACGGTGTTCCCTCCAATATGGCTACCAATACTTGTCCCCCCCATTACCCAACCCATACCAAACCCATTGCCTTTGCGCAACACTACTTGAGCTTAGTGTACTTTTCATGTAAAAATGAATTATAATTGCTTTATAGATCATTTCTATACAATGTGCTAGTAGAACTGCTAGAAAAAAAACTTTAAAAAAAAATAAAAAAAATCCGGTATATCTCTATGCATATCTCATAAAGGTAGGTAATCTAGATAGGAAATACCGGTATGCTTATTCCCTCATAAAAGTAAAAAACAACCTCACAATAGTGAGTTATATTTACTGCCAATATCTCCAGCAAATACATACAACTGGAAATATAGAGAATAAAGTATTGTGTTAGCAGAATTTGAACCAAATGCAAAAGTTAAAAGGGGGGTGGGTGGGAGTGTTTATCAAAAGACTGCACTTTTATAAAGTTGGCAACAATCGTATAATCTTAATAGAAATAACATTTTATAGACATTTTGGTAATACGCATAATTTATAAAGACACGGAGGCGAGTATTATTCTTAACTCCTCCTGTAATTCCCTAAAACTTGAAAAAATACAATAGATCAGTGCTTCTCAAACCTGTCCTCAGGACCCCCCAACGGTCCAGGATTTAGGGATTACCCAGCTGTATTTAATTAAGAATATGTAGAACACCTGGTGTGGTTCCCTAACCATTAAGCAACCATACCAGGTGTTCTGCACATTCTTATTTAAATACAACTGGGTAATCCCTGAATCCTGGACCGCTGGGGGGGGGGGGGGGGGGGGGGGGGTCCTGAGGACAGGTTTGAGAAACTCTGCAATAGGTAGTTGTATAGGGCTACAGGAATTGTATTTTAAAACGGTCCACAGGTGGTATATGGTTCCGGCAAAAATATATAAATTCGACAATGCAAGGAATTGGGCAAAATATTTGAACTCCTGGAAAAGTTTAACTAAAGAACTGTTTGACTTCGAGATTGTGTTGACACCCCAATCCTTTCTATTTCATTTTGACTTGCCACAAGGAAAACTATCCCAAAGATATCTAATGATAAACATTCTAATGTCGACAAAATTATGTATGGCAAGGGAATGGAAGATTAATGGCCCTATACAACGGAGAGATATCCTAGCACAGATCCACTTTGTGTGCAAGATGGAGGAAGGGTATTACAGGAAAAGAAGAGTACCGTATTTGCTCCAATATAAGACAAGATTTTTTTCAGAGCAAATGCAAATTCGAGGTTTGTCTTATAATCAGACCTCAAATCAAGGTCTGACTATAAGACTGGGATCCAGGTCACCCAGAGAACTGCAGGGTACCTGGATCCCCCTCGCAAGCAGCCAGTGGATGTCTGCACACATCACACAGACATCCACCGGCTGCCCCCACTAGCCACCAGGGATAGTCAATGCAAGTCAAGGACAGGGAATGAGCAAGTCTGGGTGGGGCATTGGCAAAGTCTGGGGGCAGCAGTATTGGCCAAGTCTGGGGGCAGATTGCTATGTGGGGGGTGATCCATTGGCTAAGTCTGAGGACAGATGACTGTGTGGGGGGGATCCATTTGGCAAAGTCTGGGGGGCAGATTGGCAAATACAAAGAAAAACGTGACCAGTGCGCTTCAACCAACACTACACACACTTATATTTACCCTTAGAACAAGTATGTATCTTGCAGTGTTGTACAAAGGGAATATGAAAAGTAAAAGAATAAAACACACAATAGTGTAATATATCAAAGAAAAAGTGAAATAAAGTGAATGAATTGTGCCAAGTGGCCACTCACATTCATCTGAGCAACTACTTGCTCAGGGATATCAGCATAAGGGAGCCCAGGGAAAGGGTTAATGATGTTCCGTTACTTCATCCATGAAGACTCCACAAAACACATGAGGAAGAAGGAAGGCAAGGATATTAATGAACACTGTTTAATATGTAATACAAATAAAACATAGAATTCTTACAGTTAAAATCTGAAGAGTCCTCAATTTCATTAAAAGCAGTAAAAATGGTAAAAATCCTTGAAAAAGAGTCCAGTGTTGCACATCCCTTGTTTCCTATAGCACCATATATGTATATATACCATATATGAGACACTAGCGGTGCCCGAGTGCTGCATACCCGTTTACATACAGGCGCAGCAGTCTACACTTTGTGTTTTGTACAGATTGGCAAATAAAAACAAGAAATTCTATTTTTTTTCTATCACAATTTTTGTTAAATATGAAAAAGCAGTTTACTTGTGAATATTTACAAGTAACACTTTTTTTTCCTATAGGGTAGTCTTATATTCAGACTTTTTTTTTTCTTCGCCTATTTTCCTTAAAGAATATCCAAAAGTTTGGGGGGTCGTCTTCTATTCGAACAAATAATGTAACTGATAAATATGGAGATATCTGGAATCCATGGATTAGGAGAACTTGAGTGAAAACAGGGAAACCAATAGGGAAGCAAGCAAGCAAGAGTAAAGATAGGAGAAGGAGAAATTTGGTAAAGTCGGTAGATCAGCATTCCAATATAATAATCATCAAATAAAGTATAGGAGGAAATTATATACGGATATATACGACCCTGGCACATTAGGATAAACAATTTAAGTTACACTTGTTTCAGATGCACTTGACATTAATAGGAAATTGTATATTTTTGTCGTATGTATGTTTGTATGAGGATATTACCCCTTAAATTATGTTACTGTTTGTTATTGTATGATATCGATATTTGTATTTTTGATACCGCAATAAACGAACTGGAGGGAAAAAAAAGAAATACAATAGAAATAAAAATGAACCAATCAACAGTCTCAACAGAACCCTTCCCTCCTCTCCCATATAAATCCAGTATCACCCATAATTCCTCCTTTCTTTGCTTCTTTCCCTCCGATAAGTAAATTGCCTATTATTATCATTGCCATTTAATATCTGCCGTATCCGTGCACACTCTCGCTATGTTGAGACCCCAACTTTATTATATAATAGTGGGCACATAAAGCATTGCTACCAAAATTATCCTTCGGCCAGTTAATTTAACCAAAACTTCTCATTTACTGGTCGGATATAATATGTATTAATTTACACTATATTTGCACACGTTTACTAATCATCACATTTTATGTGTATAGTAATTGAGCCGGATCCAGCTTACTGCCCTATCATTTTCTGTTCCCTGCTTGCCTCCTTGTGACATCACCTTGTGGCTTGATATTCAAGTGTCTGTACCTACCAGAAGCTAAGCTTGTCATCCACAAAGTTTACATTAAACGTTGTTTTATATTATTGTAAAATTGATTTCGCTGCAATCGTGTATGTCCGATTTCACAAAATTGGAACTCGCCAAGATGTGTTTTTTGTTACAAATTCCGTTTGGTTAAATTTTATGCATTTTTTTTATTAATTTTTTTTTATTCTGATAGATAAATAAAAACTTTCAAATCTCACCTGACTGCATGGCTATAGGCTACTGTTTAGCCAGCAACATCTCTTTGATAATACACAGTTTACAGGAGTCGGTCTGCCCGCCATTCTGACTCATTTGACGTTAGTTTAAAATGCGTCAAATCCGTGAAATACAATCGAACTTTTGTATTTGGAGTGAAATCGATAAAAGCAATACATTGGGCTTCGAATGATGTTTGATGCACAGCAGGATGAAGTCTGACCATTTTTTGCAATAATTTTTAACTGTGCTCAAAGCTGAATATAAAACCAACACTAGCTAGTTTCCCTTTTTATAGAAAAATGTACTAAGCTTTGTCGGTGTAAACAAAGGATCATCAAGGAAAACAGTCTTGGTGGGATGAGATCGAAATGATCTGGTTGGGGAATTAACTTAACAGATATACAGTCTGGACGGTGTTGTTTGCTAACAAATTAAATATTTAAAGCATTACTTGGATAACATCGTGCCTATGAAACCAGGTCATCTGTGAATTGTTTTAATAAAAAAAAATAAAAAAAAGCATAGTACCTTCGTGCATGAATTCCTCACCCCCCATCTGCTTCCCCGCCAAACACTTTTCATAGCTATGATCCGTATTGTATTCTTGCTTTTGACGGGGTTGTCACTTGATTGCAGCTACTTTCTTTTATCATTGCTATTGGCCGTTTTTAGTCCTATCGGCCGATACTTTGTTATTCGCGAAGGATCGTTGTGCTTTGTACTTCCTGTTAAATGCTTTTTTCGTTTTAGCCTCCATGCTGAAAGTGAATCCGGATGACCGGCTGTCCATCGCAGAAGTTGTCAGCCAGCTGCAGGAAATAGCTGCTGCCAGAAATGTGAATCCCAAATCTCCCATTACAGAGGTGAATAACTGTATTTTTTTTTTTGTGTGTGTGTTTTTTTTTTTTTTTTTGTTTACTGCATGTTCTCAGGAAATAATTGTAGAACATTACAAGGTACATTTTGTTATTGTTCTAAGTAAATCCTAGGGGAATATAGGTTCCTCGTCCATTCCAGAATCGCATTACCAGTCCAGATATATATTAAAAAAAAACTCAAATGCCCAATTATTGTTTTTATTATTTCCACCTGGCTTAGGCCCAATGGGAAAAATAAACTTAAATTAATATTCCGCGAACCTCACAAGCATTTCTAAAATAGAAATTTTCCTTGAAAAAAATTTTTTGGACACCGTACCTACCTTCAGACATGTCCAGGAAGACTAAATCAGGCAGCTGAATTTTTCCATAAATGGGATACGGAACCCATGAGGCCTAGCTCGCCCTCAGACCCAGAGGCCATAATGGCACCGTGCACCAGAAGCAATTTCGACAGGCTGAAAGAGCTACTGAAATCAATTGAGACAGACCTCCAACGGATTGCCAATCATACAGAGGCCATCAAAATGACTATGTCTAGAATTGCGCTGTCCCACGCTGCCATGGAAGACTCCAAAAACAAAATCACAAGCTGCAAGAATCTGTAGAGGACATGAACAACTGATCCCAATTATCCAACCTGAAGGTCAGAAACATCCTTGAAACTCTATCTGACTTGCCAGAATTCTTTCGCAAAAGTACCTCCAGTGTTTGCTCCCAAATACCCCGGAACACGACCTGGCTCTAGATTGGGTGCATCGGTCCCGGCAGTTGCGATACCGACCCTCAGAAAAACCACAAGATGTCATCCTAAAATTTACCTTCACCTCCACTAAGGAGAAGACCTTAAAAGCCTTGCGACACAGAACTCGACCATCAACGACATAAACCATCATTTCTACGTAGAACTAGCTTCTAGCACCAATAATATCCCGTACTATTGGGGAAAACTCGTCCTCCTCGTCCGTCCTAATCTCCTAAAATTGATAACTCTTTAGAGGGTAACTTTAACTTACTGCTATTCCAAGACACAGTTAGAGCCATTCAATAGACAAATAAACTCCTATATAAATGTAACAAACCTGAGACAATGTTAGCAGTGAAGCTACAGCAACAGATTCTGCATCAGGGCTCTTCTTTGCTTGCCTTTTTACCTCCTAATACCAACATCCTTATGCTGGAAACTAAACCTCTCACGCCCCTAAAATATAACAGGCTACTGAACAGTTTACCCAATCCTGTAACCCACGGCTTGACAAACTTGATTTGATTTTAGGAGCCAGCAAAAAAATTTAGGAGCCAGACAATGGAACATCAAATCACACAGACATAAACACATAATCGCGCACAGTCAGTCACATACACGCTCACCTCCGAGACATTCAGTCAGTCACACACATCTCATAGACATACAGTCAGTCACACACATCTCATAGACATAGTCAGTCACACACATCTCATAGACATACAGTCAGTCACACACATCTCAAATGTATCCTCCCTTCTGCTTTACCTCAGTGCAGGGGAGGGGGATATTCGTGTTGGTGCAGTGTCTGTTCCTCTAGAGGCACAGACCATCTTGATTGTCTCTAGTTCCTATTATGGTGTTCGACCACATTGATTGGGAATATTTGTGTCTACACTAGAGGCATTTGGCATCTTAGGCATCTACTCTCGGCTGTCCGTGGTGGTCTCCACATTATGTTCCCTGTCTAGCCATATCTATATTGTTACTTTCCATTCTATCATATTGTGATTGTATTATACACGGTTTTTGTCTTACTCCTAATAAACAGTCTGGAAATCCAAAAACAAAAATGATTTTTTTTAAATAGTGTTTTTTATTTTAAATTCTGTTATAGTCCCATGTGCCACAAATTTGCTCATACACATTAAGCAAGTAAAACTTTTACACCCACTCTTTTTTTTCCTCTCTCATTCTGATAAAATTTTGTTTTTTTTCCTCCTTTGCCAATTAACATCATAAATTAGACAGTTCACCAGTTGCTTGGGTGTAATTCACACTGTGTTTATTATTTTTTTTGGTGGAACGTTGGGGAGTATTCATTCCAAAACATTGTAGGGTAATCCACAGCAGTACAGTAGTACATAAAAACATTATTATTATTATTATTAATAATCTAATGCAGTGCTTTCTAAAACTGTCCTCCAGTACTCCCAACGGTCCAGGATTTAAGGATCATCCAGTAGTGTTTAAAAATGAATATGTATAACACATGGTGTGGTTCCCTAACTCTTAGGCAACCATACCAGGTGAAGCAGAGAAAAAAGGGTACCACCGGCACTCCTGGATCTGTGCAATAAAGTAGAATACTTTTATTAAAAGACGAGAGTACACATGTTGTACAGTGCTATAGAAAATGTCGTAGACACTTAATGCGTTTGGCGAATAACTTATGTATAAGCGCCGCAAAAGGCATAAAGTGTCTACTACATTTGCTATAGCACTGTACAACATGTGTACTCTCGTCTTTTAATAAAAGCGTTCTACTTTAGTGCACAGATCCAGGTGTGCTGGTGGTATCCTTTTTTTTTTTTTTTTTCTTTCTCTGCTTCACCCTTACCGCGGTGTGGTTAGCTGTTTTTTCATCTGAGCACCCAGGACCTGCTAACTTACTGTCGCCTATTTACTCCTAATTCATCTTCCCAGCCCGAAATTTCCGATTTTCCCCTTCATTTGGGAGAATATTCACTTATTATGAACCATACCAGGTGCTGTACATATTTTTATTTAGACACAACTGGATAATCTGTCAACCCTGGACCATTCTCGAGAAGCACTGATGTAGTGCACAAAGCTAGCAAGCCGTAGACACTAACATTGTTCATGATGGACGTTTTAATGTGATACATAATTTAATGGTAAAATTACCTTGAAGTTCTAGTCATGGTTGAGCTTTAAAAAAACAAACAAACAACAACTCGGTTTCAGCTGTCCACCTCTCCAAATAACTTTTATTCTAACTCTTCGGTACTGTGCGCACGCGGAAACCAACCGATACGGTTGTCGGGTTGATTATGAAAAGAGCCTGCACTAAATAACACTCCAGAAACATATACATATAATATATAGAATAAATTTATTCAGTACCAAAAAAAAAAAGACGTCTAAATAATTTTACATAAGAAAACGGTAAACGGTGTACATTTCACTGATTTCGTTACAAACCCAAAATCTTGATCTACTTTAGATGAATCGACGGCCACTCAATAAAGTAGCAGTTATAAAAATAACAAAAAATACAAACATATACATAGAAGTGTACCTACATGCCTAATCATATGAGAAGATACAAGGTAGGTCAGGGTGCACCCTTTTAAGCTAACATCACTTCCTGTCTATTCTCTTAGCTGCTGGAACAAAATGGTGGCTATGGAAATACTGTGAACCAAAGAGCATCAAGTCTTGTACCACTTCCTCCCAAATCCATTGGACTTTCAGGTAAGTTCAGGTGAAACAAAGTAAAATACAGTTTTTCATTTGCCCTAACTTATAAAAGGGGCAGTTCCACCTATATATCGTCCTTCATTTTTTCGTTAACCAAAGTGTAAAGTATGAAAAGAGAAACAGATCTGTCCCACCAGATTACTTTTTTTTCTTCTCCTGAACGCTACCTCTCTCTTAAAAACTGCATATTTAGTGTAATAATGTTACTACGGCCACAGTCCGGCCTACCTTTCCAAGCACTTTTGTTTCTTGTTTTGCTGTATGTGTAAATGTATAGAAGTGTTTTTTTTTTAAAGTTGTTGTCGTCATCATTGTTGAACTAGGATTGGGTTTGGCAGATGATGATCCAATGTCTGGAGGTTTCTTTGACATCTTGAAAGGTGGAACCGAGCGTCTCTTTAGTAATATTAAAGACACTTCCTCAAAAGTCATTCAGTCTATGACCAGGTGAGATATTCGCTTGCTAACATGCGTGTGTTTGTGTAACTACATGCTAGAAATTAGACCTCCCAAATCCTGTACTCACTCAACGTTAATATCAATAAATGCATTTGTGACTTGTTTCGCTTCCCAATGAGGAGAAAACACTTACCGTATATACTCGAATATAAGCCGACCCGAATATAAGCCGAGGCGCCTAATTTTACCACAAAGAACTGGGAAAAAATATTGACTCGAGTATAAGCCTAGGGTGGGAAATGAGGCAGCTACTGGTAAATATTGCCCCGAATCTGCCATTTAATATTCCAGGATATTGCCCCCAATATGTCATTTAATATTCCAGGATATTGCCCCCAATATGCCATTTAATATGCCAGGATATTGCCCCCAATATGCCATTTAATATTCCAGGATATTGTCCCCAATATGCCATTTTAATATTCCAGGATATTGCCCCCAATATGCCATTTTAATATTCCAGGATATTGCCCCCAATATGCCATTTTAATATTCCAGGATATTGCCCCCAATATGCCATTTTAATATTCCAGGATATTGCCCCCAATATGCCATTTTAATATGCCAGGATTTTGCCCCCAATATGCCATTTTAATATGCCAGGATATTGCCCCCAATATGCCATGATATTGCCCCCAATATGCCATGATATTACCCCCAATATGCCATGATATTGCCCCTTAGAATGCTCGTTATGCCACCCTCCTCCCCCCGACCCCAGTACTTACCTCTTTACTGCTTCGTCTCCCGGTTATCTGAAGGTCCGTGGCTGTGAGGGAAGCGTTGTGCGCTCCCCTCCAGCCGCGCGGATCAATAAAGTTTGTTTAAAAAAAAAAAACACTTTGTTGACCGCGCGGCTGGAGGGGAGCGCACAACGCTTCCCTCACAGCCACGGCCCTTCAGAGCACCGGGAGACAGAGCAGGAACGAGGTAAGTTTTAGATTCCCCCCCCCCCCCCCCCAGACACCGACTCGAGTATAAGCCGAGGGGGGCATTTTTCTGCACCAAAAATGTGCTGAAAAACTCGGCTTATACTCGAGTATATACGGTATTTATTTTCAGAGATATTCTTATCTGCTATTTATTCTGTTTGCAGTAAATCTATTTTTTGTTATTGGCCTTCTGGCTGTATTAAAGGACAACTGTTGGCAAAACAAATTTAAGTTAAATTTGAAAACTGTATAAAGTATATAGAAATGGTTTAATGAAAGAATATAAAGCACCTTAAATAGTACAAGGGGGCGGACATCTTGGGCCAGATCAAAACAACATGTCCACCTCCTGATAAAGTCATACAAGCAAAGAGGGTACTTTATTCATATTCTTTCATTAAAGCTTTTCTATTTAAAATGCCTACGCTTAATGCAATCTTTCAATTAAATTGAACGTATGTTCTTTATATAAAGGCTACTATTTAGGTGATCTGAACTCCACAGTGGGTAGCCTAAATTCAAGGACTATTCGGGTGGCTGAAGTGGTCTGAAACTCTGAGCTCCCATTATCTTTGAGCAGATCAGATACCTGAGTACTCCATATACTTTAATATTTTTTAATTTTTCTCTTATGTTATAGTTATGCAAAAGGAGATTTGGACTTATCTTACATCACTTCAAGAATCGCTGGTATGTTGTTGTTTTTTTAATTTAAAGTATGTTTATTGGTTTTCAAATAGATCACATAAAAATAACAGTGACAAGAGTTAACAGGAATCCCATCCGTAAATGCAATAGGGACACTACATAAATACAATAGATGGATGACCAAATCCAAATAATTGAAATAAAGTAAAAATCTGATACTTCAAAAAGACAAAGAAAGGGAGTGAAATAGGGGGAAAATAAAAGAGGGGAGAACTGATGGGAGGTAGTGGTAGGGGGTGGGGTTGTGCTCACGGGGAAGGGTACAACCAGATGTCAGTGTCTCCTTTGGCGCTAGGATGGGGGGAGGTAGGGCCACTCTATGTAGGTAGTTACTTGATCACATAGCCGGGGTCGATGCTGTCTCTGCTGCAAGGATATCTGTTTGGCACTCGGGGCTGGAAAGATATAACGACCAATGAAGCCATTTTTGTCTATGCGGGAGTGCTTTGCGCTGGGCAGCTTGGGTGACATCTTCCAAAATTCGAATTGACTCAACAGAAGCCAGCCATTCCCGAAAAGTCGGGGCATGGTTTGTTTCCAATGCTGCGGGATCAAAAGCTCCGCGGCGTTGAGTAGATGTATTGTGAGTGATCTTTTATAAGCACCTATAAGGTGCGGAGTGTGATGGAGAGGTACGGTTAAAGATTAGAGTCTAAGAGTGTCGTCCCCAACTCGCAACCCAGAAAAGCTGGATCAGTGGACAGGTCCACCAAATGTGCAATATGTCCCCCAGGTGTTGCCGGCATCTCCAACACCTGTCGGAAACATTAGGATAAAATTTGTGTAATGCTTGTGGGGTCAGATACCAACGTGTCAACAAGTTGTAACTATTTTCTTGGATGTGGGTAGAGGTTGAGCATTTATGAGCTAGGGATGACATTTTCTGCCATTGTTGTCGTGTCAGAGTGAGATTGACGTCTTTTTCCCAAAGCTCTATGTAATGAGGTTTACGATGTTCTGACATGTCTGTGAGGATATGATAAATAGTGGAAACAATCTTTTGCGGAGTTTCGTTGGTCATACATAAAAGTTCGAAGTCAGTGGCTTCGGAAGGCAGAGGACCAGTGCTGGTCAGTGAAGCAACGAAGTGTGTCAACTGCATATGTTTATATATTTGACCTCGTGTCGGTGGTAATGTGGGGACTAGCTGATCCAGAGGTCGTAATGCCGCCTCCTCCAAAACATGGCCCAGTCTGGGGTAACGTACCCTGGACTGGAACATATCTCGAAAGAAATCATAGTCTAGGCCAGAGGTGAAATTGTCGTTACCTATAAGAGGTAGCCTCAGCGAGGGGGAGCTAACTAGTCCAGTGTCTCGCCTGAAGCGTTTCCATACCTTTTAATGTAGGTATGATATTGGGGTGTAATGAGTGTGTGGCCTTGAGCTGAGGCAGTGGTACCCATGCCGCTAAGGGGATGGGATGTCGCAGACCCCTCTGTTCTGGAGAAACCCACAGCTTGGGTGAGGGACGGCTCCACTCCACTACTCTGGCAAGAAGGACAGGTTTAAAGTATTCCTCTGTCAGGCAAGCCCATGCCACCTAGAGACTTGGGGTATACCAAGAGTCGGTTGCTAAGTCTAGGGCGTTTGTTGTTCCAAATAAACCTTGTAACCAATGCCTGGAGAGCACAGAAAAAGGATGTAGGAATAAAAATCAACAGGGTCTGAATGACATAGAGAAAGCGAGGTAGAATATTAATTTTAATTATAGCTGCCCTACCGAACCAGGACAAACGTTTAAGAGACCATTTGGTCAGGTCGTGTTTGCAAACTGTTAAAAAAGATTGCAGGTTCGGGGAGAACAGATCTGAAAGGCCACTCGTCAGGTAGATACCTATGTACTTGATTTTATGGTCATTCCAACGGAACAGGAAGGAGCCTCTAAGAGTGTCCACCTTGGATTGGGGCAGGGAGATATTAAGCACTTCTGATTTGGAGAAATTAATGTTGAAATTGGAAAGGAGGCCATAGATTTTGAATTCCGTTGAATGCCGTTTAGACTGTGAACTGGTCTGAAAGAGTGTAGTTAATCTGTATGCGCGCAGAAGGGGACGCATAGAGGGAGCCAATCCATTTGCGCATGGAGGGCCCCATACACACATGCTCCACTACAGCGTGCATGAATGACCAGCTCACCTTGTCAAAGGTGTGGTCACTCCACGTAATGTGGCCTATCTGAATGAAGTAAAAGAAGGAGGTGCCTGTGTGATATAAAGATATAATCGATACGGGAGTATCGAGTGTGAGGAGGCGTTTAGAATGTATAATCTCGCGTGGAGGGTTGCATAATGGGCCAAGTATCTATAGTCAAGTTGAAGTTGCCCGCTAGTAGGGCCACTCCTGCCGCGAAGTCTTGGAGGCGGTTTATCATGGTACATAAAGTATGTTGGTTCGTGTTAGCTGAGTATAAAGTAGCTACTGTGATCGGTTCAGAACCAATAAGTCCTTTAAGGAATATCGCTCGTCCCTCGTTATCTGCCCACTGATCCAGTACAGTGAAAGGAAAGGATTTGGGAAAAAAATCGCTTCCCCCCTTGTTCTTTTTAAAAGGGGAGTGCGAAAAATATGCTTGTGGGAAATCTGGGTTACGAAAGTTGGGGACCTTGCGGCGAAAGAAATGGGTTTTCTGCACCATTACCATCCCGGTGTGACTGGCTTTGAGTTCTTGAAATAGTCGAGACCGCTTGGTGGGGGAGTTAAGGCCTTTTGCGTTTATGGAAACAACATTTATAAAGAGTCGCTGGTATGTTTTTATTTCCTCAGCACTTGGACTGTATATCATATATCATATATGCAGGGCAGGGTGACTTGTTCCCTGTGACTACACTAGGAGCATTTATTTTAATGGTTTGTTTTGAAAAAGATTTGTAAATTTCACTTTAGTGATTTGAGAAACCTGAAGGAGGTACTGTTTAAAGGGCAAGTAATCTTTTTTTATTTTAGCCCTTGCTTAATTGGAGGAAGCAAGGGTTAAAAAAGTGCCCCCCATCTCCAAAGTAAACCCAACTTTTATCTTTACAGATACACGCATGTTTAGTCTGAGTTCAGCCACTCCGTTGAGGCAGAGCCCCTACGCCAGCATGTGCTCAGCCAATCAGAACGAGGGCTTGCAATTCTCCTCTGATCGGGGTCTGAATTGTGTGGGGGTCTTGTTTTTACATGTTAACAGCAGATACCTAGTTGAGAAAGATGGTTGTCGACCTGACCAGGCTGTCTGCTTCCCATGCCAGCTGCCAGTTAGAGAATAAACTGGCATGTACAACCAAATCCTGTATCCTCATATTAGGGACAACTGCTTTTTTCACTTGTGCTTCTATATTAGAAGCAGCACTGAGCAAGAAAGTTTAGTTGTCCTTTTAAGGGAGATTATTGGCAGGCTTACTTTGCAAAGGATGGATGAGGGGCAATCTTTCAACTTGGATGACCAAAATATATATATATAAAAAAAAAAAAAAAAATCTGAAAATTGTATTGTTTTGTACTATGTGCAGAAATACAAATTACAATAAGCGCCTAGGGAAAGTTCAGACATCCAGATATCTCTGAAAAGTTTGATGGAGGTGCAGGGAATTTCTGCACACAGTAACCTTGGCTACACGTCCCATGATTCTGCCGTGAGACTTTGAAAGGTTCTGTACAGAGCATCATGGCATATGTAGTTCCCAAACATTTTGCAGTGCCAAGCCTTGCCATGGCTGCTCTGTCACAGAAACCTCCATGCCCTTGGCTCCGGCCTATAGTCTGTAGGGAGGAGGCTGACCCCTTCCCAGGGCATTGAGTTTCAGTAACATGCTCTAGGAAAGTGTAATTTGGCAAGGTCGGAGCATTACAATTCTGTGTATTCGCTACACGTTTTTTGCTTTATTCTAGTGATGTCTTTTCCTGCGGAAGGCGTGGAGTCTGCCATTAAAAACAATATTGAAGATGTGCGCCTTTTCCTGGACTCCAAGCACACTGGGAGTTATGCTGTGTACAACTTGTGTTTGAGGAAATATAGACCTGCAAAGTTTCATAACCGGGTAACTGTAAACAGACTGTGTACCTTGTTATAGAATTGTGTACAAATAAGTATTTTGGTTTCGGAACTTTTAATTTAGAAGTAGAATGTAGTATTTGTCATCACAGGTTACACAAAATGGAGGTGTAAAATATTAACCCCTTCGCGACAATGGACGTGTCAGGCACGTCCTGCCGGGAAAACCGCTTTTCGAGGCAATAGCCAGCTCCGAAATTTCACCACGGAGCAGTCATGGGAGCTATGCCCTCTGGAGGTCTGAGCTTCGGAATTGAAAGTAACTTCACTGCCGTCGTTCTGAAAATGCTACTTGACTACCCCTAGTGGTAGCTAAGTAGCATAGCAAAGTAAAAAAAATAAAAATACATTTGAATTCATATAAAACTAGTTATATAGTTAGATTAGCCTATAGGATTAAAATTAAATAATTTTTAGCATAAGGGATAGGGTTAGATTAAATTTAAATTAAAATATATTAAGGGATAGCATAAGGGTTGGAGTTGGGGTTAAATTTAGTGTTAGGGTTAAATTTTGGGTCCGGGTTGGAGTCAAAAGGTCAATATAGGAAAAAACTAAAAAACACTTTTTGTTTTTTGCCCCATAACTCGCAAAAAAATACCGAAAAATATGGAAACATGCATATTTCTGAACTCGGGACAACATTTAGAAACTATTTAGACAGGGCCTTTTTTTAATGATTGTATTTGTGTAAATTATATTATATTTTAGGTCATAGTTTATTTTTCATATTTTATTATTATTTTGTACTAAATTATAAGATATAATGAAGATAATGGTATCTAATGAAAGCCCTTCTTTTGACGATAAAAACAACATATAATTTGTGTGGGTACAGTATGTAAGAAATAAGAAAATTACAGCTAAACACAAACACCCCAGAAATGTCAAAACAGCCATTGTCACCAAGGGAAAGTCAATGTGAAAATGTCTTGTCACTAAGGGGTTAATGTTCATTCTGAGCCACTTAAGCCATCTGGACCCAGAGGATAGAGCTGGTAGGGGATATGTAAGTGCAATTTAGGGAATGAACACATGACTACAAAGTTTGTGCATCAGTGGAAGTTTTTTTGGGGTTTTTTTTGCCGGCTGGATCGTATTAGTTTTTGTAATTATTTACCATTCTACTTTTCCTGTGGAAGTTTATTTTAGGTTTTGCCAACCACTTCTCTTGTTTTAATCTCTTATGATGTACAAAAAGTAGCTAACTGCCCCAATCCAAACGGTGACTGTCATTAGAAATATGGTCCATTTCCTCCTGGAGCTATTGACGACTTACAGCTTACCCCCTCATGGTTGGCTGTGCTGTATTTTGTACAGTCCCTGTGTATTCAGACTGCTGGAAAAATGGTTTTACTTATTTAATTAGTTTTTTCGTGAAGTAAGAGATTGCTAGTTTCAAAACCGTATTAATGCATTATTTTCCCATATAGGTGTCTGAATGTGGCTGGCCTGGAAGACGTGCGCCAAATCTTATGAACCTCTATAGCATTTGCAAGAATATGCATTTGTGGCTAAAACAGGACCAGAAAAATGTCTGTATTGTACACTGCCTGGTAAGTATACATCACCCATATATATATCTTCGTCTACTTTGGGTGTATGAGGTTCAAATAGGGCAGTAACTCTAAAATAGCCTTAGACTGCCCGATCCTTGATATACAGGATCTTTAATCCTAACTAGAGTAGAGCGGACACCTGGATGTTCGGGTTCGGCCAAACTTCGAAAAAATGTCCGGGTCCGTGTTTGAACTTGACCCCGAACCCCATTGAAGTCAATGGGGACACAAACTTTTGGCCACTAAAATGCCTCTAAAAAAGTCCTGGAAAGGGCTAGAGGGCTACAAAATGAAGTCAAATGTGGGTGAGTGTCCCCATTCATAAGAATAGGTCAATTGACCTATTCGTTTGAATGGGGACTCTATTTCGGTTTATAGAATAGCAATAGCATTACATGTATTCCATAAACCGAAGGTCTATAAACCGAATGTCTTTCGGTTTATAGACCTTCGGTTTATGGAATACATGTAATGCTATTGGCTTTCTATAATCCGAAATAGAGTCCCCATTCATAAGAAATTATTCATAAGAGTACCATGGGTGAAGCATGTATGCTCTACGAAGAGATGTTTAAACATCCTGTTTGCTAAACATTTATTTATTAATTTTTATCTATTAGTCTTCTTTTTTTTTTTTTTTAAAAAGGAACATATTCATGTATCACGAAATTACAATCATACAAAGGACTTCTACACAATTCCGTCTACAGTACAATTTACAATACAGTACAATTTATATTCCATGAGTTTCAACGACACTGAGTGATGGGCTTCCATTGGTTCTTTAAAGGAGCAGTGCCAGCTAGCTTATTTTCTGGATTTTTTTTCCTGACGTTTTACATGTGACGTGTTCCTTTTTTTCTTACTTTAAACCAATTCACAATACTGTAGTTTTACATTAAATATAACTTCACTGGGGCATCTAAATTCTGCAAAATCCAACAAGGGGAGGCAGGATTGTTGCTGTAGCTATAACTATTACATTTTGGATGTTTTTTTGGTTGAATGATAAAAACTGATAAGACCTGTGTGTGTGTGTGTGTGTGTGTGTATATATTATAATGTGTATATATTGTTTCTTTACATGGTACAGCAATTTAGCTAAAGATATTTTTCAGATACTGTAGATGGAACAGTCCTTAATATTGCCCAATCAAATATCATCCTTAAGCTGCTACAATCTTTGCTTGTTAGAAATATATATATATATATATTTTTATCTTCTTTCCTCTATCTTATTGGGGACAAAATACTTTAAATCATCTAATTGGTCCACAACAAAAGCATAGCCTGATTTCCTGCTCGTTAACTCACTATCCAGCTGTAATATATGTCTCTGTATTTTACCCACTAACTTTTTTTGTTTTTTTTGTTCCAGTAAAACTAGTCTTGTTTTCGGTATAACAAACTAGAGTGTGGGTTTTCACTTTTACAGCATCTGATTTATACTCTGTAATAAGAGACTTTTGTAACATGTTTGTGTTTTTATATATATTTTTATTATTATTGTTGTGTTTGCAGGATGGAAGGGCTGCATCTGCTGTTGTCGTTTGTTCTTTCCTGTGTTTCTGCCGCCTTTTTACCACTGCCGAGGCTGCAGTTTACATGTTTAGCATGAAGCGCTGCCCTCCTGGCATATGGCCTTCTCATAAAAGGTAACTTGAATAAGAGTTAAATAGAGATGTAATATTTTTCTGTTTAGTGACATTAAAGGTTCTGTCAGCTCTATGCTGTAAGAGAACAAGTAGTTATACGATGTAACATCAGTCAGATCTCTATGGGGAAATAATTTTGTTTTTGGTAAACTAACTGTCTGGGAAGAGGATACCAAAGTGCGCTACGCCCAGTGTCAAAGGTGTGGTCCGTTTTATAGGCCGCACTTTAGGTTTGATCAGTACCGTTTAATAATCTGTGTGGGAAACCTATACAAATACGGCAACTGCCTGGCCGCTGATATTATGCTTCATAAACGATTGCCCCCATAAATTCATATTTTTGTATGGTAAACAGGCAATATTTCAGCAATTGTGATGAATACAAAAAAGTGTAGTCCCCACACACACAATTCTGACAATTTTTCCAATTGGGGGGGGGGGGGGGGCACAAAACTTGGGTACCTCTATTCTGATTTTATGTATGCCTATCAATTGCTACTGTACTAACCTTATTGTCTGGAGGTATATTAATAATATACCAGAGTTGTCTTATGTGTGGCCCACCTGTTTCATCTACCCATGTTCTCATTAAATGCGTAGTTGTAAATGTATAAAGTTTTTTTTAAACTGTTTTTAGATGGCTTTTGAATTAATGCTAAATAACCAAACTTTTTTTCTATGGCTATCCTACTTTTTTCATCTTTATTGTAAATAAAAAAAATAAAGTTTAATGCAGCCCATTACACATACGCGTTACTGACCATGCGGCCCCACTTCGGAAAAAAACGTGGACGCTTCTGATATATACATATGTTGTTCCAGATACATTGAGTACATGTGTGACATGATGGCTGAAGAACCCATCATCCCACATAGCAAGCCTATCCTAATCAGGTCCATTACCATGACCCCAGTGCCTCTCTTCAGCAAGCTCCGCGGTGGATGCAGGCCTTTCTGTGAAGTCTATGTTGGGGATGAGCGAGTTGCAACCACCTCTCAAGAATATGACAAAATGAAGTGAGTGTGGTGTCGGCATGCAAAATTCCCTAAGAATTCATTTGTTTTCCCTTCTGTATTGCGCCAGGGTATAAGTGTTTCTGAAGAAACAAATAGAAAGGTAGGAAGACTGCAACGACTGGAACCAGGTACCGTTAAGAATTAACTTTTAATTTTACATATTAAAACTGCAGCTTGTCGAAAAAAACACACAAGAAAAAAAGACATACAAAAAAATATATAGAGGCTGACTAGCTTGGCTTCCTACCTTTCTATTTTTTTCTTTGGATCAAGTCTTTATCGTCAAGGATTACTCCGACTACTCTAGAGGACCGGACATTGTATTACAAGGTGCGCTACTTTTTCTTCACTATTTTTTCCCGTTTAAGTTTTTGGGTTACCCTCTGTATTTTTTTTAAGTGTTTCTGTATTTGGGAAAATATTCTAAACGTGTTAAGACCTTTTAGGCATTAACCATGTTTACCTTCCCTGCAGACATCACACCACCTACGATGAAAAGGTTTGGGACAGGACAGTTGTTCCTTGTTCCCCATGATGCTTTTCCAAAAATCAAGGGAAACGAACACTACCAACTTCTGAAATATCAAGGAATAGACATTGCATGGCTTTGTTAGCTACCCACGCAATTGAGAAGTTGGCCAAATTAATTTTAGAAGCCAGAGATAGATGGTGTTTGCCCCTCAGAATTCTGTGTAAAAAAAAAAAAAAATTAAAATGTTTTTGGAAACTGCACTGGAGGGGTTTTAAGAGTCCTGCCTTCTGGAATTTATTAACCCTTGGTCTATGGGAGATTTAAAGGAACACTAAACTTTTATATTTCACTTGTGATTCTAATATTGAAGCAGAAGTTTATGGTGGGTGGAAAGTAGGCTTGGTGCCATCATAGTTTTTTTTTTTTTTTTTTTTACATGATTAAAATGGATTCAACTTAAATAATAAGCAATAACAAGATGACTGCTATAAGATATTTTTATTGTCCTATATCCAAGGGTTTTCCTGGTTTTGGTCTGTACCAAGATTGTTCCTCCCATTCATTGACCCTGGGTTTTGTTTTTGGTTTTTGAAGCTCCATTCAGTGACCAGAGTTAAAACCAAAACATGGTTTATACTGTGAATGTAGAGAATACAAAATGTAGAACAAATCTATTAATTGTGTTAGCAGAGTTACAAATAAAATGCCGGAATAAAGAGAATTGTGTCGTTTTCTGACATCACCTTGAGGCTTGATATATGCAAATGAACAACATTCAATGAGAAATATGTCATTAAAGCCACAAGGTGATGTCATACATAGGAGACACCACAATATTTGCTCTACAATACTTGCTAATACAACATTTATGTAATTTCCCACTTTTTTTTTTATTTATTGAGCATATAAATAATATTTAGGTGACTGAGTCCCTTTAATTAATCTTACGTCAATGAATGCCATAGACCGCAGTAGATGGTAATGGAGTGCCACCTGCTTATATTCTAGGGATTTTAAAAGTGAGGACTGCAAAGCTGAAATTCCCTTGGATGTGACTGTACAGGGGGACATCCTGATTGTGATCTATCACGCAAGATCCACGCTGGGTGGCAGATTACAAGCAAAGGTAATCCAAATCGTTATTGCATTCACGTGTAATTAAAATGCTGTAATATCTGTAATCTCTATGGATAACATACTCTGATTGCTACTGCCATGGGGGATGGGACACTTCATCGCGGCTGCATCTGCGCAGCCGCTTCACCGCCGTCTCTGCACCACAAGACAGCTCGTCGCGAGAGATTTCATCGCGGGACATTTCATAGCTAAAGGTAAGTTTATTTTAGTATTTTATCTATTTTAGTTTATTTTAGTAAGGGTGGTTAGAATTAGGATTTAGGGTTCGGGGTTAATGTTAGTATTAGGGTTTAGGGGGTTAGGATTAGGGTTCGGGGGTTAGGATTAGGGTTCGGGGGTTAGGATTAGGGTTCGGGGGTTAGTATTAGGGTTTCGGGGGTTAGTATTGGGGTTTAGGGGTTAGTATTAGGGGTCGGGGGTTAATTTTAGTATTGGGGTTTAGGGGGTGCACTTTGGGAGGAGGGGAAATTTATTAGGGGGGTTATTTTCTTTTTACTTTTACATTTGTAAGAGCTGACACTTCAGCGCTGAACTGTCAGCTCTTACATAGCCGCGGCCGCGATCAAACGGCTGCGTTATTCTTCATTGCTGACAGTTCAGCGTTCTAACTGCCGCGCTGAACTGTCGGCGATGAAGCCGCGGCGAAGAAGAGTCCCAGACCCACTGCCATGTTCTCAAGAAGTTGCGCAGCTAATATGGTCAAACAGAACAGCTCATAAATAATGAATGTCTCTAGATTGGGAGCTTGCAAGCAGGGTTCTCTGCCTCCTGTATTCTTCTGTTGTTGTTGTTTGTCTAGCATTTAGTATGTAGTTCCCTTCTACGCAATATGTACATTATTGGCACTATCTAACTGTTTATGTACATTTTTCATCATAGCACTATTGATGATCATTACATTAACAGCCCTTAATTACCAGCACACTGCTAGATGTGTATAATAAAACTTTTTTTTTCCTTTTCAACCCACTTTGTATGCCCTCCCTCCCATTCATTGCCATTCCTGACTTTCAGGGCAACCAATGCAGTACTTCCCTCACCCCTTCTGTTTGCCCCCAACCCATACGTGATGCTCCAGCCGGGGGTCCTGTCAGTTTTATTCTACTGCCTTATACCACTCTGACAAATGCAGAGGGAGTGATAACATCACACTTAATCCATGTCTCTGCGTGAGATTTCTATGACTCCATGTCCATTACTGGATATGCACCAATTTCCTTTATTCTTTTTAGATGACTTCAATGAAGATGTTCCAGATACAGTTTCACACGGGCTTCGTTCCTCGAAATGCCACAACTGTGAAGTTTTCAAAGTATGTCGTTCAATGTAAACATGTCTGTTCTTTTAACCCCTTAGTGACAAGACATTTTCACCTTGACTTTCCCTTGGTGACAATGGCTGTTTTGACATTTCTGGGGTGTTTGTGTTTAGCTGCAATTTTCTTCTTTCTCACATACTGTACCCACACAAATTATATGTTGTTTTTATCGTCATAAGAAGGGCTTTCATTAGATACCATTATGTTCATCATATCTTATAATTTACTACAAAAAAAATCATAAAATATGATGAAAAATTTAAAAAAAACCCCACTTTTTATAACTTTGACCTAAAATATAATGTAGACAAATACAATCATTAAAAAAGACCACATCTAAATAGTTTCTAAATGTTGTCTCGAGTTCAGAAATATGCATGTTTTCCATTTTTTTCAGTATTTTTTTGCAAGTTATGGGGCAAAAACCAAAAATAGTGTTTTTTTAGTTTTTCCCTATATTGACCTTTTGACTCCAGCCCGAACCCAAAATTTAACCTTAACACTAAATTTAACCCCAACTTTACCCCTTATGCTAAAAATTATTTAATTTTAACCCTATAGGCAAATTTAACTATATAACCAGTTTTTATTTAATTAAATATTTATTTTAATTTTTTTACATTGCTATGCTGCTTAACTACCACTAGGGGCAGTCAAGTAGCATATTTAGAGCGACAGAGGTGAAGTTACTTTCACTTTCGAAGCTCAGACCTCCAGAGGGCATAGCCATATTGACGGAGCATGCTACTCTGTCAATATGGCTCCCACGAACGCTCCGTGGGGCGATCGTGGGTGCCCCAGAAAAGAAATTACGGTGCTGGCTATTGCCTCGACATCAAGGCAATAGACCAGCACAGTTAAAGCGGTTTTCACGATCGTTAATCGCGAAAACCGCTTGATTCACCTCAGGACGTGCCAGGCACGTTCTTTGTCGTTAAGGGAGTTCCCGGCAGGACGTGCCTGACACGTCCATTGTCACGAAGGGGTTAATAGAGTATGGGAGTGAAAAGTATCAATGGCTAAAATCACTCATGGAATCTAATCAAAGGTCTTAATCTTATGGACGCACAATCCGTTACTGGGGTCCAGCTATAGTCTTTAAAGTGGCAAAGAAAAGCCTCATCTTTGCATTTCCAGCAGATTTGGTTTATGTACTACTGTTACCGCACAAACTAGTTTAATCCAACTTGTAATATCTCTTGTAAAGTGTTTTGTATACAGGGATGTAAGTGTTTCTGGTTATTAGAGATTGTTATCCCAACAGATCTTTTGAAAGTAGTATAAACAAAGATGGCATAATTAAACACAAGGTTTTTTGTGGGGTTTGTTTGTTTGTTTGTTTTTAAGCTGAATTTCCCTTCAATATTGTGATTTCTATTGCTTGGACAAATTTATGGAAAATGCTGCAGGACAGCGTAAAGATCACTGATGCCCTGGCCAAGTCCACCAGTTTACAGTGTAGGAAGGTCCAATAAGTCTGTATGGGTTACTTATATTGTTGTACTAGTTGGCTTCTTCGCCTCTTTGTTTCCTCCTGTTCTGTATAGAGTAATGGTAACTACTATTCCCATTATATTAAAGCGGCCTTTGGATAAGATACATTTTCGGGTTACTGTCAAACAGCTGGATAACCACTGTTACTGTCACTGCTGTGCTCCAGAACATTTTTAAAGGACAACTGTAGCAAAAAATGTACTTATGTTTAATTGAAAGATTGTATCAAGTGTAGATGGTTTTAAATAAATTCTTTAATGAAAGAATACACATTACTAAGCCTTCTTTACTCCATATAGTTCTCTCAGGGGGCGGACATGTTGTTTAGAATCTTTGGTCAGAGCTTCACTCCGCTTGGGTCACCTGAATAAAGATCCGACCAAAGGTTTTTAAACAAAATGTCTGCTTCCTGGTGGAGCTATATGGAGTAATGATTGCTCAATAATGTATTTTAATTGTATTCTTTCATTAAAGCATTTTTATATAAATTGCCTACACTTGATGATGCCAACTTTCAATTAGACAGAACTTAATTTTTTGCTACAGTTGTCCTTTTAATAAATTAAAAATCATTTCACTGCAGCATAGTTACTAGATGTCTAGCATCACCGGTTTTCAGTAGGGCTTTAACCATGCTGTTTCTGTCTGCCCTTGGGCAATATTTACTTTTTCTGTCCTAGTAGTTTGGGTTATGTAATCAAGTAAGGTAGATTTGTCGTGGTTTTTAAACTAGATTTTGATTTGCTAATTTTCTATACTTTTCCACAAAAAAAAAATCGTTTTGCTCTAGGTCCCCCACCTCACCCCCAACTTGATTTTATCTTTTGTATTCCAATAATATTCTAGGTATGATCTTGATGCCTGTGATATCCAAGAAAAGTACCCCGACCTATTCCAAGTTAACCTGGAAGTTGAAGTTTCTCCCCGAGATAGACCAGCAAATATCACTCCACCATGGGAGAATCTGAACACAAAAAGATTAACTCCCAAGATTCTCTTCTCCAGTCGAGAGGAACAACAGGAAATCCTCTCTAAATTTGGTAATACACGAGTCTGAACTGTATTTTGATTCGTTCGTTTTGGTTTGCTAGTAAAGCATTTTACCACAACTAGTAGCTGTTGCCCCATTTTTCCAAGATCATATATAATGCTGCAGTCCGGTTAATAAACTTATACCAATAACTTGAAAACAAAGTGTCCACTTTTAACCTCTTAAGGACAATAGTTTTTATTGCGATTTTGTATGTGTTTAAGTGTAATTTCTCTCTTATTCAGTGTACCCATACCAACGAACTATATACTAGGGTATTTGCACACAGTTTATACAGGATGAGTAATATCCAAAATGCTTGAGAGCAGATAATCATTAATATTTATTAAATGTATATAAATCAGGAAATACAGAAGTATCCATGCAAGTTCTATATAGAGCAAAGAAATCACTTTTGCTGTGATGTGAGGCATCTTTGGGGACCTGCCATTGGCGAGTCAGGTCTCCTACCCATTGGCGAGTCAGGTCTCCTACCCATTGGCGAGTCGGGTCTCCTACCCATTGGCGAGTCGGGTCTCCTACCCATTGGTGAGTCGGGTCTCCTACCCATTGGCGAGTCGGGTCTCCTACCCATTGGCGAGTCGGGTTCTCCTACCCATTGGCGAGTCGGGTTCTCCTACCCATTGGCGAGTCGGGTTCTCCTACCCATTGGCGAGTCGGGTTCTCCTACCCATTGGCGAGTCGGGTTCTCCTACCCATTGGCGAGTCAGGTCTCCTACCCATTGGCGAGTCGGGTTCTCCTACCCATTGGCGAGTCGGGTTCTCCTACCCATTGGCGAGTCAGGTCTCCTACCCATTGGCGAGTCAGGTCTCCTACCCATTGGCGAGTCAGGTCTCCTACCCATTGGCGAGTCAGGTCTCCTACCCATTGGCGAGTCAGGTCTCCTACCCATTGGCGAGTCAGGTCTCCTACCCATTGGCGAGTCAGGTCTCCTACCCATTGGCGAGTCAGGTCTCCTACCCATTGGCGAGTCAGGTCTCCTACCCATTGGCGAGTCAGGTCTCCTACCCATTGGCGAGTCAGGTCTCCTACCCATTGGCGAGTCAGGTCTCCTACCCATTGGCGAGTCAGGTCTCCTACCCATTGGCGAGTCAGGTCTCCTACCCATTGGCGAGTCAGGTCTCCTACCTATTAGCGAGTCAGGTCTCCCACCCTTTATGTGCGTGGGGGAATCTGAGCATATATTGAAAGGCCACTGAATAAGCTGTTGTCTGTTTTGCATTCGGACAGGTGTGTGTGGAATTTTGCAACTTGTGGCAGAATCCCAAAAATGTTTTGGGATAATGGATCATTTTGGATAACTGATTTCTGGATAAGGGATACTCGACCTGTATATTTCTTATATGGAGTGTACTGTAATATTTTCAATATGGGTTCTGTATTTTATTCTTTGATTTTGTAACCCTACTTTCGATTTCCAGTCTTCTGGTATAGCAGTGGTATCACATTTCTCTTGTGCTGTAATATTTGTGTGGGTGTTTATGTTGCTATATAAAGCACTATTGATAGGTTTGCTAATTGAATGTGTACACACATTTGCTTAATACAGGCAAACCTGAATTACCCAGGCTACCAGGATCAACCGCTCAATATGAAGCAGAAATATCCCAAGACGAACCGTCTCCTGATCTGCCGGGCTCTGACACACTCCATAATAACAACTTTTTTCAAACACTTGACTGGCAAGGTAGACCTTTTCTAGTATTTTTACAAATATTTTTCAGGCCTGTAGTTTATGGAAAATTGTGGGGCCAGATTTGTTTGTTTTTTTTTCAGCAAAAAATAAATTCTGTGTAAATGAAAGATTGCATCAAGACATGTTAAATATATATTCTTTAATGAAAGAATAAAAAATAAATGCCTCATTGAACCCTCTTTGCTCCATATAGCACTATAGGGTGGCAGACATCTTGAGTCACACCTCAATTTTAATTGGGTCAATTAATCTGACCCAAGATTCTAAACAAAATGTCTGCCCTCTAATAGAGCTATGCAAGCAAAGCTGGTTCAATAAGGTACTTTATTTATATTCTTAAATTAAAGCATTTCTATTTAAAATGGCAACACATGCAAACTTTCCATTAAACAGAACTTAAATATTTGCAGTAGTGGCCCATCAGACAGGTAGCAGAACTTGTGAAGTAGGGGCTATAACTTCTGTTTGAAACTCCAGTAAATGAAATGTCAGGTCAGGTCACTACAAATGTAATGCTGAACAAATGTACAAAACCATACAGTGCTGATTCTGACATCAAATAAGTCAAACTGTGTTTTGACCCAATGCAGTGACATTTTTCGGCGCATGTCCTTGTTCCCAGTGTGCTTATTGTAGAAGGTGTTGTGGAAATTGGGACATCAAGCTATTTTCATAAACAGAAAATTCCTAGCAGCATCTTCATCATCCTATAGCATGGATGTGAGTGCCTGCAGGCGGTTTACAGGGGACATTTCACCCGTAGTATTATGATATCATTATATGCCCTATATAGGGAATGATGGACTAGGCCCGTCTGCTTTCAGTCTCTCATGTTTGTTTGTTTGTTTGTAATATCCGGTGTTTACATTACCAGTTCTCATTTTGTGTTTCTCTTCATTCATTTGACTAAACCTGTCCAGCTGACTTCTGTCTCCTCGCTAATCCTTAAGACCTCTCCAAGGTAGCATATCCGATAACTCCCAGCTGACCCCTCCCCCTCGTTTGTCAGCCACCTTTCAATCTAATCCCTGGAATTGTCACACGTTTAGCTGGATCACTTCTGAGTTTCATGTCACCCTCTTTGGGACGGCCTCACCTCTTTGCATTTACATTGACTCCTCTCATTCATAATATAATATATGGCACTTCTAACTCACTACAAAGTTAAAGGTTGTATTTGAACCACACCACCTGCGTTCCTTGGTATAAATCTCCCTTTTTTCCTGTAGACCTCCCTTCCAGTAGTTCAGTGCAGAATAATTGTATATTGTGGTTCATTTTCCATTGTTGCTGATGGTAACGGAATTAATTTTCTTAAGCCATTATTTACTATTCATATAGAACACTGACCTACATATGTTGTTAATAATATATATATTTTTTTCTCACTTTAGATCAAATGGAAGGTAGAGATGCTCAGATCGCTGATAAGGACTATTTATCGAGCGACGGTCATAACGAAGGCGCAAGTGACACAAAAAGTGAACCATCCGATGAAGAGTTTTATGGGTATTCCCAGGAGCACAATGCGGATGACTCCGCAGAAACAGGAACCGCTTCGGTCAGCGCCAGAGATGCGGAAGCCAAGGAGGTTTTATTTGAAGCAGAAGATGACTCCTTTAGCTCGGAGCCTTCAAAGCCCATAGCGGAATATGAAGCCGACTTGCTTGGCCTAAATTCAACATCTTTAACGGTAGACAACAATTCGTCAGCCTTTGAAATGAAGAACTCCTCTAGCAACGCAGTTTTGTTAGACAATCTGTTTGCTGAAAATGTGTTGCCCGAAGCCTTACGGTCTGATTTTAAAGCAACAGACTTACTGGGGGGAGGAGAGGAAAACTTCTTTTTTAGCGGACCTCCTCAGACCTTGCCAGGATCATCAAGTACCTCGTTTGATATTCCAATGTCCTCTTCTGGTAGGTAATTCACTTTATGAGGGGAAGAATGCCCTTGGATATCCCCAATGGTAGGATTTATGTTCTGTTTCTCAAAGAATTGACATTCAAAAATGTTATAAATGCAGATATGTCCTTCTCTGAAGAGAGCAGTTTTTAAAGGGAAACTAAACCTTTTTTTTTTTTTTACCCTTTGTCGGAGGCAGAGCCATTTGGAAGTCTGTTGCGCACAACCAATCAAAGAGAAGGTGCTTTCCCCCATCAGATTGGGGTCTGTCGTGTTATGAATGTGTATGTCTGCACTGGCTAGCAGAGTGGACCACTTTTTTTTTTTTTTTTAATGTAGAAAAAAAGTAGCACTAGTATGAGGATAAACTGACCAATACATATGCCTGTTTATCTTCTCACTGGCAATCTCCATTGTTCCATAGGAAGCATCAGGACTGTGGCTCTCGCCAACAGTTTCTCTCTTTCTGCGCTAGCACAGACACCTTCATTTTTGAACGCCTCCAACGTCTAGCTATGTACCTCTCTGTTGAGGGCCTTCAAAAATGAAGATCTCTCTCTGCAACAGTTGTAGCCTGAGCCATAAGGTTTCCTTTATTGGTGGCATTTAAAAATGAAGGCCTCTCTCGCACTAGCAGAGGGAGCCAGTGAGCCCCGACAGCGAACACCAGAATCCGACAAGCTCTGCCTCGACTGAGAGGCAGGGCTCAGAGTAAACCTGTGTGTATCTGTACTGATGTACGTCTGGTTTACTTGACAAGGGGGACGTTTTTCTTCATTCTAAACGCACTACTATTTTTTTTTTTTTTATGTTTTAATATGTAATAAAATTGTTTTTAACATAAGGAAGAAATTGGAGTTGTACATGGGATTAAACATAAATTGATTGATTTTAAATAGGTCTGTTTCAGTGATGGAATAGTAGGCTGTTAGCAGCTATAGACATGGTAAACACAAACGAACTTGATGATAATTTGTGGCACTAGTCCACAAGAGTTAGTACCAAGATTAGCTCTCACTGGTCCACGGCTAAGGACAGAAATTCCAAAAATGTATCCTTTTCACAGCTAACTTGTAATGCTTTATATAGAACAGAAATTGTTTCTGTCCTTACGACACATTCCGTTCTTGTTGTTTTTCTTTTCCATCAATAGATATATTCGATCCGTTTGCAACCACTGTATCAGAAAACAAGTCCAGCGGTCCGGATCTTTTTGAAGGACTGATTAGCCCGCACTCTGCGTCCACTCCAAATGTATACCCCTCAACACAAACTGCTGCCCCAGCTACCTCAAATATGGACTTTTTAAATTTGGGTAAGATATATAATAATTGTGTATGTGCAGGCATTTTATCTGATAAATACTTGTAGACTTTGGGAACAAAACAGACCAATTCAGGAGCCATTGTGTGATTTATCTTTAAAAAATAAGTAGCCAGCAGTAGAGATTCTAGGGGGGTTACAATTCTCCTGAGATTTATCAAGCCCAAGAAATAGGTACATGTAAAGGCTTTCATAATTAAAAAAAAAATGTCACGCCCGACTAGCATTGATGGTTGATAAGTTTATTTACCAACTCTAGCGGATCGTCCATCCTCCTAACATTGTCTGGCGCATCCCTCTAAGGGATGAAGCCCATTTGAGATGTACTAAGGAAGTTATAACTAAGCCCAAGTCTCCGAGAAAATGTCTGTATCAACATAAAATATTTGATGGTAATGGTGACCACCATATTGGGACTGAATCGGTTCTTTCCCTGTATTTAACTATAATCTTGGCTTGTAACATTTTTGACAATGGTGATTCAGGTTCCTGAAACAGTAGACATTCAATGGCACCATGAGATGGGGGTGGATGGTTGCTTGAAAGGGCCGATCTGGCTAGTGCTTGGTTGAGAAAAATTAGCTCCATTATAGTGTCGGAGTTGTGGGTATAAAAGGAGTAGTCTAATGGAATCCGGTTCAGAATATCTACAATGGCAGTGGTAGAGTGTTTAGCATTTGTCTCTGTGCGGGTTATGGGCGTTTGCACTTCTTCAGTCCATACGAGCGATTTCAAATTTTTATGAATTCATAGAATTTTGAAATTAACTTTTATTGTGCAAGAAAAGGGTTAGGTCACTTAACCCGGACAGGTCCTTTTATTCCTGGAGTGCAATGTTTTAGGCATTCTGTTATCTCACTAGGTTTTTATGGGAGGTCTTGTTGGCAAAGTATGTCTTTTTGCTGATGATACAAAGATTTGCAGCAGGGTTGATATTCATGGAGGGATAAGCCAAATGGCAAATGATTTAGCTAAACTAGAAAAATGGTCAGAGCAGTGTCAACTGACATTTAATGTGGACAAGTGCAAGATTATGCACCTTGGGCGTAAAAACCCAAAAGCAGAATATAGCATATTTGGTACAGTCCTAACCTCAACATCTGATTAAAGGGATTTAGGAGTTATAATTTCAGAGAACTTAAAGGTAGGTAGGCAATGCAATAGAGCAGCAGGAAATGCTAGCAGAATGCTTGGTTGCATAGGGAGAGGTATTAGCAGTAGGAAGAGGGAAGTGCTCATGCCATTGTACAGAGCACTGGTGAGACCTCACAGAGTATTGTACACAGTACTGGAGACCGTATCTCCAGAACGATATTGATACTTTGGAGAGAGTTCAGAGAAGGGCTACTAAACTGGTTCATGGGTTGAAGGATAAAGGTTAAAGCATCTTAACATGTATAGCTTGGAGGAAAGACGTAACAGGGGGGATATGATAGAAACATTTAAATACATAAAGGGAATCAACACAGTAAAGGGAGAGAGTATATTTAAAAGAAGAAACACTACCACAACTAGAGGACATAGTCTTAAATTAGAGGGGCAACAATTTAAAAGTAATATCAGGAAGTATTACTTTACTGGGAGGGTAGTGGATGTATGGTATAGCCTTCCAGCAGAAGTGGTAGAGGTAAACACAGTCAAGGATTTTAAGCATGCGTGGGATAGACACAAGATAGGGAACTGGAGACTAAAACAAATAATTTGAAAATTGGGCAGACTAGCTGGGCCGAATGGTTCTTATCTGCCGATACATTCTATGTTTCTGTGGAGTCCAAAACTTGATACCATAGTCTGAGAGTAAAAAATTCCAATTTCAAACATTTTTTTCCTACCCTGAAATAGTCCCATGATAAAGGTCTTGTAACCTTTTGTTTGAATAGCTCTAGTCTGCTATATTGGTTATCAAGCATATCTAGAACAAGTTTAGGTTTTCTTGACTTTCTAATGTTGACAATATTTTTAGTCTCATTTTTGCAGGTCTCGTTTGATATTTATTGCTGACGAAAAATATTTTAGAACAGATGCTTGTTGAAGTAAATAGAATCTATAAAATGGCACTTTGAATGTATTCTCTTTTTATTATATTAACTAAATATATTTGTGAGTCTTCAGTACTGAAATTTATTGTTAAGCCTAAACTGTGTTTGTTTTTTGTTTTTTTTATCATTGTAAAGACAATTTACCAACTCCACAAATAAAAATGGTTTCATCTGCAAGCAATCCAGACCTTCTGAGTGGATGGAATTCATGGGAGGAACCTTCTGGAAATAATCTCTTCATTCCACAAACAAAAAAAACTACTTTTGAAAGTATGTAAAATTTTTGAATTTTTCCACAGATAATTAAAATGGTATTTGCCAAATATTAAGGCAGGGACTGACAAACTTAACTGAGTTTTCGGAGCCAGCAAAAACATCTAGGAGCCAGAAAAAGGCACATACACATAATCACATACAGTCAGTCAGACACACACACACACACACACGCATACAGACACACACACACACACGCATACAGTCAGACACACACACACGCATACAGTCAGACACACACACACGCATACAGTCAGACACACACACACGCATACAGTCAGACACACACACACGCATACAGTCAGACACACACACACGCATACAGTCAGACACACACACACGCATACAGTCAGACACACACACGCATACAGTCAGACACACACGCATACAGTCAGACACACACGCATACAGTCAGACACACACACGCATACAGTGAGACACACACACACACACACATACAGTGAGACACACACACACACACGCATACAGTGAGACACACACACACACACACATACAGTGAGACACACACACACACACGCATACAGTGAGACACACACACACACAGTGAGACACACACACACACACACACATACAGTGAGACACACACACACACACACACACACATACAGTGAGACACACACATACAGTGAGACACACACATACAGTGAGACACACACATACAGTGAGACACACACACACACATACAGTGAGACACACACACACACATACAGTGAGACACACACACACACATACAGTGAGACACACACACACACATACAGTGAGACACACACACACACATACAGTGAGACACACACACACACATACAGTCAGACACACACACACACATACAGTCAGACACACACACACACATACAGTCAGACACACACACACACATACAGTCAGACACACACACACACATACAGTCAGACACACACACACACATACAGTCAGACACACACACACACATAGTCAGACACACACATACAGTCAGACACACACATACAGTCAGACACACACATACAGTCAGACACACACACATACAGTCAGACACACACAGTCAGACACACACACACAGTCAGACACACACACACAGTCAGACACACACACACACACACACAGTCAGACACACACACACACACACACACACAGTCAGACACACACACACGATCAGACACACACACACACAGTCAGACACACAAAACACACACAGCCAGACACACAAAACACATACAGCCAGACACACAAAACACATACAGCCAGACACACAAAACACATACAGCCAGACACACAAAACACATACAGTCACATATACGGACACGTAGTGCGAGGGGGCGGAGACAGAAGGCTGTGTAGCCAGGGCGTGCGCGCACACACACACACACACACACACACACACACACACACACACTGCACCCTGCTGCATACAAGCATTTTTTTTTTTTTAAATCCAGCATTTGACCATCAAAACACATAATTGTTACTCAAGTAAGGGGCCTGATCCCCTCGCCGTTTACCTGCTGTACCTTGTGCATGTAGACTTGGGTGTGCTTTCGGGTGAGGTGGGGTTGGGATCTTTTGTCATCTTGCGGACTTCTTCGCAGTTCAGTTATGTGACCTTTCAAAGTCTGCACAGTGTGGATCAGCATTATGGACGAACTACTAGGCCCAGGATTACCCTCAAGGTAGAGCGGAATGTGACGGCTAAGCTAAACCATCTGCATTAGCTGATGTGAACTACGTATGATGTGATGCTCAGCCAGCATTATTTTGTCCAACAGTGGTTGGGAATCTAGTACACTACTGTTTTGTGAGTTTGAATGTTGTAAAAGGAGATAAGATAGTAGTAATGTGTAAACATTTTTATTCAGAATATAGTTGATTATACTGAAGAGTTACAAAAAAAATTACAGTGAGGTATTTCTCTTTCAAAACTGAGCTATGTGCACTTACATTATATCTTTAAATAATCAGGTCCAGCTCTTACCTCGAGTCAGTCAAGTACATCTTCAAGTTCATCATTCAGCAATGCGAAGTCCACAAGCTTTGACCCATTTGCTGATCTTGATAACCTCGCTCCTTCTGTCCAAGGTAAACATGCCTATTACCATCAAGACTCTTCACACCTGTATTTAAAGATCTGGTCTCCTGAATATAGAGCAACGAAAATAATCTAGAAATTACAAATTGTAAGGAAACCCATAGATTGAGACAAAAATGAGTCTGAATTTATGACCTCGTAACTTGGCGTGCAAAATAACAAAATTCTGTAGTTTGTGTAGAAAACCATAAGGTTAAATTGGTACATCTCATGTACAAAGAAAGGTGCAAGAACATGCCTTAAATGTGGCCAAACGGCAAACTGTGTTCTCGCATAGAATTGGCAGGTTGTATTAAAAATGGGGGAACTTGCCTTTATACTGGACACCTGCCCCCTCTCCCATTTTTCATTTCCTGACAGTTTTTCGGAACCTTTATACATAACTCTGATCCCCTCTCCAAAATGTATGTTTACTATATGCTTACAGTAGTGTATGTCTCAGTGGTAGAGGTGAACGCAGTCAAGGAGTTTAAGCATGTGTGGGAGGCTATCCTAGATAGGGAACTGGGGGACTAATAAAAGTATTTAGAAAATTGGCCAGACTAGATGGACCGACTGGTTCTTATCTGCCGACACATTCTGTGTTTCTATGTTTACCTTCTCGTTGCCACCTTTTTCAGGCACTTCAGCTCGGAAAATACGACATCCCCGAGCAACTGAGAAACCAACTCCGAAATCAAATGCATGGCAAGCTGGAAAACCACAAACAAGTGGCACTCCTTGGCAATCCCAGCCCAAACCAAGTGTTCCCTTGAAACCTAACTACACCGCAAATTTCAGTGTTATTGGAGGAAGAGAAGAACGAGGGATCAGGGCTCCAAGTTTTGGTGAGCTTACGGCATCTGTAATAAATTGACCTGAAGCCTAGTTCCTGTTGAAATGCTTTGGTGTTTTGGGGGAGTTTTGTTTGTTTTTGGGAGATCCAAATCATTTTTATACAGCCTCTAGCACCAGGAATGTCTTGACTGGTACGTTGGCGGCAACAGAACTCTGCATCTAGATTTCTTTAGTCTTCAGGATGCTCAAACACTACAATTCACCTGTGCGAGTCTCAAAATATACCTATGAAGACAGCATATTCTCCAATACTTTATAACCACTGGTTAAAAGAATAATTCACAGTACAGATACTATGGTTTGATTTAACTAGTAGTTGGTTGACCATGACCTATACGATGTACTGCATGTATGTACATTTTTGTGCTATTGACCTCTGGTACTATCCTACACCTGACCTCTGTTGCCAGTGAGTGGACTGTTGCATGCTCAGCAAAGTTTGATATTGTCATCTTGCCAACAATGCCTTGCGGCGTCTATTTGATTTTTTTTTTTTTACAATGCATTGTGGGCACCCACTTTGTTTGGCATGTGCCACTTAAGGCTAACATTGGACCACCATGAGACATCTACTCCCTTTATCTAATTGTTTTGAGGGCAACATAATTAAACGTCAACTACAGTCTGTTTTTGGAACAGATTCTTTTTTTAAAGCACAAACACAAGTACTGTTTTTAATTGAAATAGTGCATTGAGAGTAGAAATTTTACTCCGTATAACTCTAATAGGGAGCGGACATGTTTAGAATCTTAAGACAGTTCTTCATTCACTTTGGTTCAGATGAAGGAAGATCTGACCAAAGATTATATGCATATCTGCCCCCTGTTAGAGCTAAACAGAGCAAAGAGGGCTCAATAAGGTACATTATATAATTTCATGAACACCTTTCTATACAAACTATCTACACTTGATGCAATCTTTCAAATAAACATTAGTTCATTTTGTGCTGCAGTTGTTTTTTAAGTAGTGTCTTATTTTCATTTTTTGCAGACCGTGCTGCTAGGGAGAGACAATGGGTCGGTATACGTTTTAGATTTGACTGTTCCTTGTGTTCAGTTAAAAAGTTTTTTTTTTTTATTTAATGTACAGAATAATCTACAGTTGCCCTTTTAGGATTTTTCACACCTTTCTCTAGGAAACCATTTTGACTAGAATTGTTTTTATATATCTTTATTCTCCTTGTGTTTGCAGGGCCAAAACCAAAGGTTTTAGAGAGTGATTTTGGGGATCTTTTGTCGAATCAAGGATTCTCTGCAAAATCCGACAAGAAAGGGCCCAAAACAATTGCCGAAATGAGAAGGCAAGAACTTACCAAGGACATTGATCCCCTGAAATTGAAAGTAGGTGCCCATATATCGTTTTCAGACAGCCACACACTTTTGAAGTATCAACATTGAGTATGCCGGACCGTAATATTTGTGATTTGTATTCTAACTAAGAAGTTGAGGAACCCAGTATGGCAATAGCCATCTTTTTCTCTTGTTGCATTGGGCGGGCTGCGAATAATGGGATATGTAGTTCACAATAGCTCGAGTGTTAAAGGCAATGAAGGCTTCTAATGCACAACAGCTGTAGACACAAATAAGAAAAGATTGTTGAGCTCCTGCTTCCCTAACTACTTAATGGGACTCTGTCATCATTGGAACATTGCAAAATCAACCATCTATCTGTTGTAATACATGTGAATGGACATAGGTAAAAAGTGCTAAAAGTAAAAGAAGAGCCGTACATACATCATGCAAAAATCAGCATGTGAGCAGCCATACTTCTGGGAGGATACATTCAGGGGTGGAGTCAGGATTTTAGTATTCCATTCCTACGTGCTGGCAAGCAATACTACCAGTTTGAGGAAACAGTTATTTGTTCAAGTGTACCCTACAGAGACCTCACAGTGTACTCCATGGAATGCACTTTAGTGGACATAAGGTATGGGTAGCATCACAGGTCCCTGTAGTATGAGTAAAATTAATAGCTTGTCAAACATTTTAATTCTAGGTAGCAGCACAAGGTACAAATGCCACTTTGCACACCACCAGCACATTCAGCTTCCCATTAAAAAGTACAATTAAACATAATAATGTGGTAATGCATAAATTGTGGTTGGGTCTGTTCCAGTTCATGACTCTTTGAGGAACTGGGGTTCCCCATTTAGAAAAGCACTGCTTAGTCCACATGGCACAACCCCAGAACAATGGAACTGGAAAAGCAGGCTATGTACCATGGGCATTTCATTAAACACAGAGAAACAACGCCCCCCCAACCCCCCGTGAGACTGAATAGTATATCATAAACCACTCACTGCCAAATAAATAGTGAATTAAAAGCTTCAGTAGATCAAGCAGTAGCTAACCACCCATGTCTTCAGCATGTCAAAAAAACAGATTTGAAATCTGTGTCCTGTTTTTTTTTTTTTACACAAGCTGTTTGCGTGTTTGCCAGGAGACAAAGTGACATCACTTCCCCTGCTGGGTGGAAGTGCTTGAAGCCATTTCACCATTTTTTTTTACAGTATTTGTTTCAGTGTTAAACACACAGATACCTTCAATTTAGTATTTTATTCACTGGCTGCACATCTGTTGTGTGTTTGGTGACTGAGTCCCTTTAAGCTGTGATATAGCCTTTTGCATGCTCAGATTCCCCCCCACGCCCACAAAGGGCCAGCGGCAAGTTCCCAGCGATACCTCACATCACGGTGAAAAGTGAGTTATTTGCTCTATATTTGCATTGATCCTACTGGATCTCTTGAGTGCCGAGAGGCTTTAATACATCTTATTGGAGGCGGCGAGTCTGCTTTGTAGTAAGCCGCACATGCCGTTAGCGCCACTAATTGGTGCCGTCGGCGCGTGCCCTGTCTTTATACATAAACCATATTGTGTTGCAAATACATAAAATAAGCGTATTGTTTTAAACTCTGGTCTCTCCTTGTTATGAGAGGATATCATGTGGACTAATGACCTAATTTCCAATCTGTAATTTGCATATCAAGCCATAAGTTGATGTCATAAGCAGGGGACACCACAGACACATTGAAATCCTATTTTTGCCATATTTATATATATATATGCACATGCAATCCTGATAACACAATGTAGATAATTTCTCATAATTGTTATTCTCTACATTCACAATGTAAGCAATGTTTAGGTTGACAGTCCCTTTATGTAGATTAAAGATACTATAATTTCAACTATGAGAGCAGTCTCTCCTCTATGAAAGCAACGTACTTGGTACTTCTGTTTTGTTTTGGTCTTTGTACCTGGTTCTGGAACCAGAGATCCATGTAGTGACTTGTAACATGATGCTCATGTTCATCTCCACTAACCATGTTTTCTTGTATAGATTTTAGATTGGATTGAAGGGAAAGAGAGAAATATCAGAGCTCTGATATCCACGCTACACACTGTGCTGTGGGAAGGGGAAACAAAATGGAAACCAGTCAACATGGCAGAGTTGGTTTCCCATGATCAAGTTAAAAAATACTATAGGAAAGCCGTGCTTGTGGTTCATCCAGACAAGGTAAAATACTTCACAATCCTTGGATTTATCATACTAAAATTCTAGTGGTTAATTGGAACATTCCAGTACAATAAAGCCTACTCTATACCATTTTGAGCCGATGGGTGTCCTTTAAAAATCAAGATTTTGTTTAATTGAAAGATTGGATCAAGTGTAGGCATTTTAAATGGAAAGGACTTAATGAACTTTATTTGTATTTTTATTTTATTATTGAGCCCGTATAGCTTTATCAGGGGCAAAGACATTTCGAATTCTAGTTCAGATCTTCCTTCATCTTTGGTCACATGATAGAACTATATAGAGCAAAGAGGGCTCAATAATGACCTTTATTTTCATTCTTTCGTTAAACCATTTTAATTAAAATGCCTTCACTTGACACAATCAATGAAACGTTAATTTTTTTTTGTTTGTTATTACAATAAACCTAGATATATATATTACAATAGTGCAGGATTTCTTTCAATTAAATTCTAATATTTTTTCTCTCTCTCTGTAGGCAACAGGACAATCTTATGAACAGTATGCCAAAATGATATTCATGGAACTGAATGACGCTTGGTCAGAATTCGAAAATCAAGGATCTCGGTCTCTTTTTTAAAATGATAGCTGCTCGCTAGATCTCCATTCTTAGTGGAACTGACTGTTTGTTTTGTCTGTTCTATTCTGGTTTTAAACAATTCTCCAAAGTACAATGTATTTGTACAAATAAAACAGAGCCTAAGAAGTTTTTTTTTTTTTTTCTTTAATGACAGGCATACGTATGTGTCGGTTTGGTAAGTGCATTCCAGATTATGTGCTTAGGGCATTACACATTACCTTGTTAGGCCAAACTTTAAAAACATTCTTTAGCATGAGCTGTTTGGTGGAGTCTATGTATCAGATATGGAACTCTGCTACATTTGATTATGGCTTTTGATTTACTTGACATTTTATTTGTTTTCTAAACAATTCATGGTAGGTGTAAATTTTCAGTTCTAGTAAATACATAATCATTCCCATTGCATTGTGTATATAATTAAAACACTTTTTCTTCAAGTCTTGAGTGCTCTTTTGTGGCTGTTGATGTGTTTTTATTCAGAATGAGCCAAATTGTAAAAAAAAATCTGTGCAATTTAGCTTAAATATTGAATTGGGTTCTGCAGGTGAAGAAGAGGGGGAATGCCTAATTAAGTATACTAGTATGCCTGGGCATCAGACAGACCTCCAGCTGCCTACCACTGGACAACCAGGGAAGTCTAGGATGCAATCTTGGTGCAGGCTGGGGGATGTCCTGGGTGTGCAATCTTGGTGCTGGTTGGGGCATGTCTTGGGTGTGCAAGCTTGGTGCTGGTTGGGGGATGTCCTGGGTGTGCAATCTTGGTGCAGGCTGGGGGATGTCCTGGGTGTGCAATCTTGGTGCTGGTTGGGGCATGTCCTGGGTGTGCAATCTTGGTGCTGGTTGGGGCATGTCCTGGGTGTGCAATTTTGGTGCAGGCTGGGGGATGTCCTGGGTGTGCAATCTTGGTGCTGGTTGGGGCATGTCCTGGGTGTGCAATCTTGGTGCAGGCTGGGGGATGTCCCAGGAATAAAAAAAAATAAAAAAACGTATTATCTGATACCTACACCATTTGTGACTGGCGGCGGGTAGGGGGGAGATGGCCGACAGAACACCCAAGGCTGGCCCTGGTTCGTTACAGACTATATCAACAGTGTTTTTATATTCTAACAAAATCTGGGGCTCTTAATGTGTAAAGCCCTAGATTTCAAATATGAAAATAGTGCTCAGGGACTATGTAAATAAAAAAGAAAATCTGGAGGTATTTGTAATTCATTTGTTGGTACTGATGCATTTTCTTCTTAGATTTCTGATATTGTGCATGTATTTTATACCTGGAAAATTACTTTTTAGGTGTTGGAGATATACCTACCTTTATACTAGAAGTTGAAAGTTCATGTATACAGTTAGTTAATGGATATCAAGTGTACATAGTGTTTTCAACAATCAGAAGTTGATAAAGCGGGGGTCTAATTTTTTTCTTTTTTTTCCTTTAAGGTTTGTGTACAACTTGCAAAGTGCTTATACACAGAGGCGGCTCTCTAATTAGGCGAGTTAGGCAGCCGCCTAAGGCCTCGCACTCACGGGGGCCTCGCGGCTGCCTAACTCACCTTATTGCCTTTGATGTAACAGGGAGCTTAACGCTGCCGTTAAGCTCCCTGTTACTCTAACCTGGGACGTTTCCTCCGTGCATCTTTTCTCCTGCACGGAGGAAGGAAGCTCCGATCACGTTTTTTTTTTTTTTTTTAAACTTTATTGAACCCGCGCAGCTTCAATAAAGTTTAAAAAAAAAAAAAAACGCGACCGGAACTTCCTTCCTCCGTGCAGGAGAAAAGATGCACGGAGGAAACAACGGAGAGCAGCATGGAGGTAAGTACTAGGGAAGGGGGGAGGAGGGTGGCACAAACGAGCAAAGCCTGGCATAATGAGTGGCTAAATATTGGCACAGTGTGGGGCAAAATCCTGGCATAATGAGGTGAGAGGCTAAATCCTGGCATTGTGAGGGGCAATATCCTGGCATACAGTGGCAAAATCCTGGCATATTGAGAGGCAAAATTCTGGCATAATGAGGGGCAAAATCCTGGCATTGTGAGGGGCAAAATAGTGGCATTATGAGGGGCAATATCCTGGCATACAGTGGCAAAATCCTGGCATATTGAGAGGCAAAATTCTGGCATTGTTAGGGGCAAAATCCTGGCACAGAGTGGCAAAATCCTGGCATTGTGAGGGGCAAACTTCTGGCATAATGAGGGGCAAAATCCTTGCACAGAGTGGCAAAATCCTGGCATAGTGAGAGGCAAAATTCTGGCATTGTGAGGGGCAAAATTCTGGCATAATGAGTGGCAAAATCCTGGCATTGTGAGGGGCAAAATCCTGGCATTGTGAGGGGCAAAATAGTGGCATTGTGAGGGGCAAAATAGTGGCATTATGAGGGGCAATATCCTGGCATACAGTGGCAAAATCCTGGAATATTGAGAGGCAAAATTCTGGCATTGTGAGAGGCAAAATCCTGGCACAGAGTGGCAAAATCCTGGCATTGTGAGGGGCAAACTTCTGGCATAATGAGGGGCAAAATCCTTGCACAGAGTGGCAAAATCCTGGCATAGTGAGGCAAAATTCTGGCATTGTGAGGGGCAAAATTCTGGCATAATGAGGGGCAAAATCCTGGCACAGAGTGGCAAAATCCTGGCATTGTGAGGGGCAAAATAGTGGCATTATGAGGGGCAATATCCTGGCATACAGTGGCAAAATCCTGGCATATTGAGAGGCAAAATTCTGGCATTGTGAGGGGCAAAATTCTGGCATAATGAGGGGCAAAATCCTGGCACAGAGTGGCAAAATCCTGGCATTGTGAGGGGCAAACTTCTGGCATAATGAGGGGCAAAATCCTGGCACAGGGTGGCAAAATCCTGGCATAGTGAGAGGCTAAATCCTGGCATTGTGAGGGGCAAAATAGTGGCATTATGAGGGGCAATATCCTGGCATACAGTGGCAAAATCCTGGCATATTGAGAGGCAAAATTCTAGGATTTGTGAGGGGCAAAATTGTGGCATAATGAGGGGTAAAATCCTGGCATATTAAGAGGCAAAATCCTGGCAGATTGAGTGGCACAATCCTGGCATATTGAGGGGCAAAATCCTGGCATATTGAATGGCTAAATCACAGTGCATCCGGTGCTGTGAGGAAGAACAAAGTGCCAATCTTCTAGCACAACGTGGTCTGTGAGACCACTTTCAACATTGAGCACCTTTCCTTCTGGCTGAGTGTTTCTGTTAGTGTGTGATTGTGTGCTGACTGAGTGTGTCTGTGAGTCAGTGTGTGCTGGCTGAGTGTGATTATGTGCTGACTGAGTGTGTCTGTGAGTCAGTGTGTGCTGGCTGAGTGTGATTGTGTGCTGACTGTGTCTGTGAGTCAGTGTGTGCTCACTGAGTGTGTCTATGAATGACTGTGTGATATGTGTTAGTGTTCACATTTAGGACAAAGCAATAACAATGTGAGTTAGTCAGCTGCACACAATTTTATCTATACCAAATGTTTATAGATGTTTGTAGAATAATTATGATACAAATAAAATTCTAGGAGATGTTCGATTCTAGAAGCTGGGATTTGAGTCTGATCTTGAAATATGCTATTTCTACAGTTCATTTTTATTATCACTTGCATATATTTTATTTAATAATGTGTGTCCGTGAGGGCCTCATGTTCGACTTTCGCCTAAGGCCTCACAAAGTCTAGAGCCGCCTCTGCTTATACATACCAACACTCTGGAAACACTCTCCTCCAACATCTGTATAAACCCATCCAAGTGCATGTTGGATCTTTACAGACCACCCATAGTGTTGGCAATGTCATGAAGTATGGATTATTAGTGGTTTTTGTTCAAAATTGGGATTTCATAGATATTCCTTCCAAAAGTCTATTAAAAAAATCTAAGCAGACAAGAAAAAGAAAAAAGCTGTAACAAATATACTCTGTTAAAACCTTCACCAGGTAATACCCAAGAGAGTCCATTCTAATGCCTCTTGGAGAGTGATGTGGCATCTCTGGGGAAGATACCCCAGAGATACCCTGGAACCTAATTTTGACAGAACCGATAGGCTGACTAAATGAAGGACACAAGATGGGGATATTCACCAGTATACAATGTGCAGGGACTGGGAAACCTGGTAAGCTCTCCCTGCTAAGCAAGCTCACCAGTCAGCCCCTGATGGAGATGTAGCAGCATAGCAGTGTGGATCTTATAAGCGTGTTAGGGACCAAGGACCTCTATTAATTTGTGCTTTAATTCACTTTATTTATGGACTATATTGAATGGCCTGGATTTTAACTCTGAATATCATAGAGTGCAACTAAAAATTCTGTGTTGTTCTGAGATAAATGTCTAGTTAGGTAGTTTGTGGTGCTGCTAAACGCAAGAACTATATTAGATGGGTAAAAATGCTGCTTTTGATATGTTTTGTCCTAAGGCCGGTTGGGTAACCATGATAGGTTTGCTGCTAGGTATAGATTATAAAAATGTTGTAACCTAGACCATACTGTGTGATATATTACCCAGCATGAGGAAGTATATTGCACCACCATAGGAAGTCTGATCCTATGATACTCTGCAAGGTAATGATTTGGGGGCTAAGGCGTAAATTCCTTATGAAACCCCATTTTCCCTGTGGGGAAAGATTTGAAGGATCTTAAAACTGTGCGGCCTGATCTGCAAAGTTTTTTTGGTATGTGCTATTAAAATCCCATGCTGTTAAAGGAAGCTGAGAGATCTAAGAGGATTAGGGCTGGAATAATGAATCACCCTTGCATCCTGCCATGAGAAGATCGTTTAGGTGCTGGACGAGAGCTGATTCTGTACTGTGGTGACTCCTATAATCTGCCTCAAGTGGAGCAAAGAGGTGGTCCCGAAGACATAGGGGTCTATCTACTCAGGTAGCTCTGATTTTCTCGTGGAAGTGATCTGAATAGCCCCTGAATCTGAGCTACTGAGAAATCAATTCCATGCCATTGTGGTTGATTTTCGTGCCGAAAATTTGGCAGCCAAACTCCGCTGGAGTTCGGATCAAAATAGTAGCCTCTATTCTCCCCCATACAATTCGATGGGGAGGATAGAGGTTTGTGTCGGGAGGACTCCAGCTGTTGCGAAAAGTCCTCCTGAAATAAAAATGAAAATAATAATAAAATATTTAAAACTTTCTTCCATGGCCAGCCCTATGGATTACAAGATTATCTTTGGTCCCTTATTAAAATCATTATCCTAATGATAAACTGGGCTAGGAGCTGCAGCACAGTTCATTGTGGGAGGTCGTGGTTATCTGTTAAACACTTACCCCAACACGCAGATTGCATTCACATGGCTTGCTCCAGCATGCAGATTGCATTCACAGGAATTACCCTAGCTCACAGCTATAATTGACAGGACTTGACCCAGCACCCAGGATTTACCCTCAGCACTGAGATTGCAGTCACAGGACTTGCCTCAGCACCCAGCCCACTCCTGAGATTGCACCACAGTACTTGCCCCGCAGGGGCAGATCCAAAGTATGTTGGAACTGCCCATGTCTGTCTCTCTCTACTCCTCCCTCAGTCTGGCCCTGGCGTCTAGGCATCAGTGAATTAGGATGACAGAACGTCCTATAACATAAGTCCTGGCAACTAAGCAAATGTCCCGCGCAGATTGCGAACAGTCCCGGGAAACTGGGCTGTCACGCGATCGCAGCGGGCCACTGTGTCAGGTGACCCACTGCGATCGCGAGATAGCCCAGTTTCCTGGCACTGTCCCGAGATTGCGATGTACGTGCGGCTGTGTGAGCTATGCTCACAGCTGAATTTTTTTTTTACTTTTTTTTTTTCTTTCTTCAGCTGGATGTGACAACTAGTCATATCCGGCTAATGTACTTCCCTCCTCCGTGCAGGAGGGAAGCCTGCAGCAAGGAGGAAGCAACGGGGACCAAGAGGTGAGTACTTGGGAAGGGGTTGGAGGGGGGGGTGACGAATGGGCAAAATACCACTGATGGGGATGATAACACTGACAAATGAGGGGCATGATAACACTGACACATGATGGGCATGATAACACTGACAAATGAGGGGCATGATAACACTGACACATGATGGGCAACACTGGCAAATGAGGGGCATGATAACACTGACAAATGATGGGCATGGTCAGACTGACACATGATGGGCATGATAACACTGACACATGATGGGCAACACTGGCAAATGAGGGGCATGGTAACACTGACACATGATGGGCATGATAACACTGACAAATGAGGGGCATGAAAAGACTGACAAATGAGGGGCATGATAACACTGACAAATGATGGGCATGGTCAGACTGACACATGATGGGCATGATAACACTGACAAATGATGGGCATGATAACACTTACAAATGAGGGGCATGGTTACACTGACAAATGATGGGCATGATAAGACTGACAAATGATGGGCATGGTCATACTGACACATGATGGGAATGATAACACTAACAAATGATGGGCATGGTAAGACTGACAAATAATGGGCATGATAAGACTGACAAATGATGGGCATGATAACACTGACACATGATGGGCATGATAACACTGAAAAATGATGGGCATGATAACACTGACAAATGATGGGCATGATAACAGTGACAAATGATGGCCAAAATAACATGACAAATGAATGGATGTAAGAAATATAAGGTCCTTTAATTTCTTACACAAGCAAAATAATGTACCGTATTTATCGGCGTATAACACGCGCCGGCGTATAACACGCACCTCATTTTAAGAAGGAAATTTCAGGATTAAAATTAAATTTTAAATAAAGAACTTTGAAGCCCAATATGCCATTTTAATATGCCAGGATATTGCCCCCAATATGCCATTTAATATGCAGGATATTGCCCCAATATGCCATTTTAATATGCCAGGATATTGCCCCCAATATGCCATTTTAATATGCCAGGATATTGCCCCCAATATGCCATTTAATATGCCAGGATATTGCCCCCAATATGCCATTTAATATGCCATGATATTGCCCCCAATATGCCAGGATATTGCCCCCAATATGCCATTTAATATGCCATGATATTTCCCTCAATATGCCACGATATTGCCCCTTAGTATGCTTGTTATGCCACCCTCCTCCTCCCCCCCTTCCCCAGACCCCAGCACTTACCTTGTTTCTGCTCTGTCCCCCGGTGCTCTGAAGCTGCGTGGCTGTGAGGGAAGCGTTGTGAGCTCCCCTCCAGCCGCGCGGAACAATAAAGTTTGTTTAAAAAAAAAACACACTTTATTGTTCCGCGCGGCTGGAGGGGAGCTCACAACGCTTCCCTCACAGCTTCAGAGCACCGGGGGACAGAGCAGGAACGAGGTAAGTTTTATATTTTTTTTTTTTCGGCGTATAACACCGAAAAAGTCGTGTTATACGCGGATAAATACGGTAATTAATAAGTAATGATGGTCTGTGCCTTTGTAAGAGGCACAGACAAACCTGGAACGGAAATGCCCCCCTTCCTTGCAATAAGATATAACAGCAGGGAAGGGGGACATATTGATCTACATTTTTTTTGTTTTGTTTTTAAGATTTAAAAAAACAACGCTCACTTGTATGTGTGTATGTATGTATGAGTGTATGTGTCTATGTGACTGACTATATGTATGAGTGTGTATGTGATTATGTGTATGTGCTGTTGCCTAGATTTTTTTGCTGGCTCCTAAAAATCAGTTAAGTTTTTCAAGCCCTGGTATAAATGCAACTAGTTTTTGAAAAGGCTGGAAATATTTAATATTTTACAGGTTTTTTTGTGGTCATAAACTTAATATTTGTTTGCTGAGGGGGGTGGTGGGTGCATGGATTTGTTTTCCAGTAGAAGTTGTAGAGGTTAATACAGTGAAGGAGTATAAGCGTAAGGCTATTCTAGATATAAGATGTGGCCAGAGAGTAATGGAGGTATTACTTTACTGAGAGGGTAGTGGATACATGGAATAGTCTTCCAGTAGAAGTGGTAGAGGTTAATACAGTGAAGGCGTTTAAGCATGCGTGGGATAGGTATAAAGCTATGCTAGATATAAGATAAGGCCAGGGACTAATGAAAGTATTACTTTATTGATAGGGTAGTGGATACATGGAATGGCCTTCCAGCAGAAGTGGCAGGTTCATACTAATGTATGTTTTATGGTGTACACACAGCTCTCTGACTGAATTATAAACCAGGTCTTACTATATTTCATATAAAGGTGTTAATATCAATATGCCTGATGTAGATGTTGTGCTGTGAATGTATCTGTTGTATACCAAGGACCCTGGTAATGCTTGGTGGAACTTTGTGATATAATCTACACTGGGAAAATAAGGTGGAGTTACATTATGCTAATTTTGTGTAGTGGGCGGAGCTTGTGGCAGTGGGTGTGGTCAATATTAAAGTAAGTAACTGGAAGCTGAGCTGCAAAATGTCCCTGGAAATCTTTTTCAAATGTTGGCAACTATGCTATAAGCATGAAGGACAAGGTCTGTTTTACCTTTTGTAAGTGTAAAAAAGTGTTGTTGTTTTTTTTGTTGTAATATATGTGTGGATACATTAAACGAGAAAAGGGGAAATTACAGCTAAACATCGCAGTTTGAAGTTGAAAACCAGCTTCTGTCACTAAGGGGTTAACGCACAGCTGCGTCGCAAGCCCAATGACGTACGACGTGCGTCTTACGTCTGTTAAACCACGCCCTCTCCCAAGCGCCTCCGCTGTTCTTAGTGTCACTTAGAGGAGACAAGATGGTTCCCCCGGTGCAGGTATCTCCGCTCATTAAGGTAAGCCGTGGGATTCTCCCTCGCTTATCCTAAGACATGGCTGGGATCGCTGAGGATTCAGTACCGTGCTGGCGAGCGGAATGGCCGCGCCGCCTTGCTGGTTATAGCCCTGAAGGTGACACTGAGGCTGCGGCCTGCATCAGGAGTCTCTCCCCGGTGCGCTAGTCACCTCTCCGCAGCGCTGCTGGGGATTGCACTGAACCGGCTGTGAAAGTGTTAAATCCCATGCTGACCCCGCTTTATAGTCACCGCGTCACTTTCATGCAGTGATGATTAACCTCTGGCGCTCTCCTTGTAGCTACATGTCCCGTCCATAACGCTGAGCCCTATGGAGATTGAAGCTTTTCAAGGGCCAAAGGTCGGCCGCAATTCTCCCATGTCTCTAGTTAAGGTCACTGTCTTATGTAGAGAGGTTGGAGGTGGGTGGAACTTGTCAGCCTGGCTCCTAATGTCTATTAACACAGCCTGAGATAGCGAACTGCTATCCTGCATGTCAAAAAAAATCTTTTAATAATCACCTCTCCAAACAATTACTTCACTGTGCCAACAAATTAGGATATCAGAACCCTGTCAGATGAGCTCTAGAGTTTAATATAAAGCAAATAAATAGCATCAGATGCAGCTAAAGTTACCTTCTCATGTGTTTTGTTTGGTTAAATTGTTACTGTGTGGGACAGTGGTTTATTATACCACAAACTAGGTGTAATTTTCTATGTAGGTTTTGTATAAAGAGTATTTTTTTGGACCAGGAACACTTCCATTGGATACCATGGTTACTGGATCCCCTTGAGAATCTTGTCATCTTCTATATTTATCTGACCCTCTATGTCCATTGCATTAAGCACACTTGCTGATAACCTTTTATATTTCCTACTTTTCTTTAACTTCATTTTATTCTTTTCTAACTGGCAATCTCCAGGTAAAACGCCTTACGTTTTAATGTATGACTTGATTAATTTAATCTGGCCCATGTTTTATTGACAAGACTCAACATAGTCCTGTTTGTTATTTGTGGAATATCCTACAACTGGAAGTCGGTGGATTATTTTACTCAAGTTCTACTTTATTCTGTTGTCCCACCTGTGGTAGTCTTCCATATTTTGTGTGTGTGTTGTTAAAGGGACACCTTGGAGATTTCTCCCATGATTCCACATTTGTATTTCTTTATTGAAGGTCATGTACTGACTGCGTGAGATTCAGTCAGCATAGCTCTAAAAATGAAAGGGACCCTGTCACTTAAATATTGTTTATGCAGTGAAAGTGCAGAATAAAAATCAAAATTATTTAAACTACACTATGTATCGATTAGTTGTGGTAGTTTATGACCTCACCTGTGAATATATTGTAGCTTGGGTCTCACTGTATATATACTTCAGCACAAAGTGTACACCAATATAATGCATGTGGCAAACCTGTCCCAGTTGCTATTGGTTGGAGGACTCACAAGTCCCACCAACTTCAACACTGGCTTCATCTCACATGTGAACGGCGTTTATTGAAATTGAGGTTTTAGTGGCGGAAAAAAATATTTCTTGTTTTTTGTCAGATTTTGCACCTTGACAATGTCTTTTTTTTTTTTTGCAGTTCACCAGATATTCTGCGTTGCTTGTTGGCGTGCTCTATGGCAAAACCCGATATGGTAAGCAGCGTTTCCAGGTTTGGCATAATGTCTTCTAAAAATATGGGATCAGAAGCGGGGACCTAGATAAGGTCCACCCTGCTGATCCCATGCAAACACGAGGCGCTTTCTCTGCACTATGAAGCATGGCAGCTGTTGGTCAGAGGATAAACTGATGTGCTATCAAAAGGACATACCAGTTCATCCTCATACTAGGAACGACTAACATTTCATTAGTGCTTTTATATTAGAAGCACAAGAGAAATATGTTTAGTGTTCCTTTAAATTAGGCATTTTAGCAGGCTGTATGTTTTATTTGTAATCGGTTATCTTTACATCTTCATTTCTAGATCATTTGAAGCCAATTGCTGCAGAGGAAAGGAGGATAGAAGCTGAAGAGAAAGCGAAGCGTGAAGAAGTAGAGCGAATTGCAAAGGAATTGGCAGCAGGTAGCGATTTATTGAAGATTTTCACATTATGATGGCGGTACATGTTTGTGTTGCAGGAATGTGGACGGATTAGAATATTGCATATCTTATTACATCTGTCAGGTTTTATGGTAATACAGTTTTTAAATGTGTTTAAAAAAAAAAAAAAACGCACTTGCTAATCTTTTAGCCCTACCTTCTACCTCTGATCTTAGGAATACCCTATTAATACCCTGCAGGATATCGCAAAGTACACTTAATGAGGCAAACAGATCAATTCTAAAGAAGTTATTTTTAGGTGCCCATCAGCTGGTACTTTGATAGAATTCTGTGTAAAACAATCAGAAAACATTAGGAGCCACTAGTAGGATCTTGGGATCAATACCTCCTGAGGTTTCTCTAGCACTGCTATAATGGGACTTAAAAATATATTGGGCAATGATGAATGGGCAGTTGGGAAAGCAGAGACTATAATGCAATGGGTAAAGTGGCTGAAGTAAATGCAACACTTATATTCTTAATTTACTATTTTAAAGTTATGTCGTTACTCGGTGCAACAGTAGGCTCTGTACCTGAAAAGATACCAGCAGGTTGATCTAAATCCTAGTTAAACCTTTAGACAAGAGCAATCCAAATTGGCTTTAAAATGTAAAAATGTATTAACATAATAAAACCTCACTTTTTAATGTTTTTTTTTTTTCTTTCTTTAGCAAATGAAGACACCATCTTGAAATGAGGTTTTGGCTCCAACTAAACTTCCTGGAATGACTCAATGAGTGCATCCGTGTGTCTTTCGCTTACACATCTTTGTATCTTTCATTGGTTATGAAATGTAAATCTATGTATGTTAAAATATAAAAAAATAAACACTGAATCAGTTATTGTGGTAAAAATTTCTTTAATTAGCTGTGTTATAGGTTCTGAAGACACCATGGCTTAGTACTGTGAACCCTATTTTAGTGGAATAAAAAATTGAGGTTAAAGGAGTACATCCTGATGTATAAGAGGCGCATTTAAAGGACTAAACCCTCCTGACAAAAATTTTTTTTAAAACTTATTCAGACAATTGGCTCCCTAATGGAACAAGGGTCAGTTCCACCTAGCGTATATACTGTGTGTTTTAATATATGTAAAATGTACTTGTTTTTACTTGAAACCAGTCTCCTCTAGTTTCACACAGAAAATCATTTCAAAGGGTCTCTAGATTCCGTGACATTCAATAAGGAGGGTTTGGAAAGAAAGGCAGGCCTGTTCCAGATGTGGCAGCCTCATTAAAGAATACATTGCGGTTTCTAGAATATTCTGGAGAAATTTCCACAAATGAAATATTAATACATTTATTTCTCCCCCGAATAACTCAGCTACCCCAAAATAATTGTCTATATTTATTCATAAGACTGAGGTAAGTAGTACTTTGTCATGAGGTACACTACAGAAAATAAACGAATGCCTTTGGTCCAAACTAGTCCAGTGTTCCTACATGAAAGGAACAATGGTTTCTGTTGGTCCTGTACCCACCAAGTACTTGTATGTATAGAGACAATGTGCCTGTGGCTATCACTGGGGCAGGATGCACAGCTTGTGTTGACCTTCTGCTGTGTCTCTGGGTTAACTCGTTTGTCTAGACCTTGTACAGACTTGATAGTGATACTTTAAGCACCAGCGTGTCCCATAAATATCCACCAAATCCATTTTGGTAGACATTTCCCCGTTCGGAGCCATGCAACTTTCGCTACATTTGTGACTGTTGTATGCATAACCACTAAATCAGAGGAGCGTGAGATGTGACAATAAAAAAAATCTAAAATACCGAACAATGTGTGACTTCTGTATCTTCAGCTCCTAAGGCAACATAGAGAGAATTTGCTCCCCTAATCTTATAGGAGATATAAAAGCTATGGACCTTTCTATGGCAGCATATTTAAACTATATGACCACAGTATTATTCAGGCCGTCCCTGCGGAGTTTGGCCCTACACAAGATTGTCCAGATATAAATGATTGCAACTGATCCATACCAAGTAACAAGTCAGGTAAATTGAGTTATGGGTAGTCTCTTCCTTTTGATAACATTTGACTTATCGTACGAGTATGTGAATCCCAGAAAGGACTTAATGTTGAGTTTGTGTTTTACACTGGCAAGTGTTATCCACTATGGTACAAATAGTGCTGATTTTATATATAATCCTTACTCCTACTGTTGTATTGAGCCATGTACAGGAAGTATACTAACCATGTGCAAGTATGGGTCTTTTGCTGCCTCCTGGAGTGCTTACACTGAAGTGCGCTCCTAGTGGTTCAGACGGTAACCTCTAAAAAGCACAAGCTTCACAGATGACATTATTTGGCTGGATAACACAATATATTTTTGGTTTTGGCATTTGTGAGAAATGGACAATGTGTTACTACTCCCAGTGGTGTATCTTGATTTTGTGCTGCCCTAGGCAGACAAAATCCGGGCACCCCCCTACCCAAGCTGCACACCCACGTTACACACCTAAGACATGCCCCATCATTCAGACTCACATCAAGCTCATACTCCCATCACACTCAGTCACACACTCCTACTCCCATCACACTCAGTCACACACTCCTACTCCCATCACACTCCGTCACACACACTGTCTCCCATCACACACACGCTGACTCCCATCACACACACACTCCGACTCCCATCACACTCCGTCACACACACTGTCTCCCATCACACACACTCTGACTCCCATCACACTCAGTCACACACACTGTCTCCCATCACACACACGCTGACTCCCATCACACACACACTCCCATCACACTCAGTCACACACTCCGACTCCCATCACACTCAGTCACACACACTGTCTCCCATCACACACACTCTGACTCCCATCACACTCAGTCACACACACTGTCTCCCATCACACACACACTGACTCCCATCACACTCAGTCACACACACTGTCTCCCATCACACACACTCTGACTCCCATCACACTCAGCCACACACACTGTCTCCCATCACACACACTCTGACTCCCATCACACTCAGCCACACACACACTGTCTCCCATCACACACACTCTGACTCCCATCACACTCAGTCACACACACACACACACACACACAGTCTCCCATCAGCACTTACCTTTCCCTGGCAGGCAGGCAGCATGGTCCCTCCATGCTGCCTGTTCGGCTTCCCGGCGATTGTGCCGACAGGTCACGTGACCGGGCGCGCGTATGACGTCAGCGCGCCTGTCACGTGACTGTCGGCACTTCGGTTTCGGCACACTGCACGGGGAGCCGAACAGGCAGCACGGAGGTTTCTCCGTGCTGCCTGTTCGGCTCCCCGTGCAGCCTGGCAGGCAGAGCGATGGTGAGGGGGGATCTTCTGATCCCTTCTCACCTCCGTCTCTGCCTGCAAGCGCGGTCTTTTTTTTTTTTTTTTTTTTAAAGGGCAGGATTTTGTTTTTTTTTTAAATTTTTTTTCTTTTCAGTGCTGGGGGGCGCTGCCGCCCCCCAAAATTTGCCGCCCTAGGCATCCGCCTAGGATGCCTCGCGGTGAATACAGCACTGACTACTCCCATTTCTCATACTTCCAAAGGGGGGGCCTGATTTGGACTCAAATGTCTGTGCTAGTTTTCTGTGGACCACATTAAGGGCAGGCAAAAATAAAAAATCACAAACACCAGAGCAAAATCACATAAGTGGTTGACCATGAAACAAAAAATAAGTTGGTATTTTAAATGGAAATATCGCTTTAAATATTCATCTGCATAGATAAGAGCAGTGTGTCGTTTCCTTTAGCAGCCAGGAGGTGGTGCCAGAGTTATAAGGTGCCGTTAAGTGAGCTACCTGTAACAGATCAACATCACGCACATAACATTCCTTTATGTCTGCACATGGGCAAAACTACATTAGCTACGTTTAGATATTGGGAGCAGGACTACAAATAAGTGGGTTGAACAAACGAGCATCCCTTTCTGGCAATACGATCAGGAGGGAAGGGATGGCGATATTTGTGAAGTACAGAGCATGTGTGATTTCTCTATAGAAAGGAAGATGGTCTCAGTAGGTTGCATCGCAGGAAGTAACAAAATGAATATTGTTAAAAACGTAGCTTTTCTTTAAAAAATAAAAAAAAAAAGTTCAGTGAGCAGGCTTAAATGTGCCGGTACACTGCACAGTAGCAACACAATGGGGATTATTCACTAAAACTGAACCGAGGAGAATTTCTAAATTAACTATTAAAAGATCACCCTCGGCAAGAAAATGTTTCCATTGTTTTATTTGTACCCTAACCAGTTTTTCCTCTCACACTTTGTGAATTGCCACTATTTTCTTGTATTATCGCCTTCTATTTTCCATATGCTCGGCCATTTTTTGAGGGAGCCCTATAACTTTTACATGCTCATAGTTGCCAACATCGGCCATGTTTCCAGCCCCACATATTTGTTCCACATGCTGCAGAAAGACTATGCACAGTGCAGCCCAGCAGTATGTAGGATGGATATACACACAGACAGAATCTAATTCATTAATCAGGGTGGAGATCTCAAAGGACCTACCATAATTAATTGATTGTATTGTGTCTGTGCATATTAGCATCCTACATACTCCCGGGCTGCACTTTACATGCTCTGTCTGCAGCATGTTGAACACATATGTGTCCCTGGAAAAATAGCTGATGTTGGCAACTATGCATGCTGCCCTGCTAGGGTTGGCACCTTTTCTTCTGCTATGCTATGGACGCCATACTCTTGATCTTAGCCTCAAGCCATTTTTTTTTCTGTCTATGGGGCGACCACCTGCTACATTTACATGTGTTCAGAGAGAAATCACTTATTTTAGCAATGTCGTATTAATGAATTGATTCCTCCTGGACATGCCTGCATTCTACTCTATGCAGGCGAGTGGGTAAAGGTTATGTGTCTGGCTAAAAACGGACTGATCTAGTGGTAATCCAAGCTGTGCACACCCGAAAAGATAAAAATCCTGCAGATGTGTGCTTTGTGAGGCTCTGGTGCAAAGATATATACACAAACATTACAGGTATATTTCTCATGTGGAAAACTTTGCTTTTTATACGATTGAAACACTTCAACATGTTGCTTTTGTTCTTCCCAGACTGCAAGAAAAGGCTGAGCAATAAGTAAGAAGGCCAGCCCAAGATATATAACTTTTGCAGGCTGCTTGGCAGTATGTAGTAGTCATATGTGACCAGTAGGAACTCAGTTGCTTAATTGAGTAATGGATCCCACAGACCCGCATTGATTAGTTAATTCATTTCTTCTGGTCACATATGACTTCTATATACTACAAGGCAGCCTGCAAATGTTATATGTGGCCGGTAGAAAATGGCTGAGGTGGCAACCCTGGGCGAGAATTGAAATACTGCCTCCCTTCCACTCCCTGATGCACACATACTTACACGGAATCTCATACACACAATTAGTGTTGAGCGAACCCGAACCGCACTGTTTGGGTTCGTACCGAACTTTACGGTTTTTGGACCCCGGACCCGAAACACAGACATTTCACTGTATGTCCGTGTTGGAGTTCGGGGTTCGGCGATTACATTGTATTTAATGCTATTGGCTTTCTATAAACCGAAATAGAGTCCCCATTCATAAGAAATTCTTATGAATGGGGACTTTAGTTCGGTTTATAGAAAGCCAATAGTATTACATGTATTCCATAAGCCGAAAGTCTATAAACCGAACGACATTCGGTTTATAGACTTTCGGTTTATGAAATACATGTAATATTATTGCTATTCTATAAACCGAAATAGAGTCCCCATTCATACGAATAGGTCAATGGACCTATTCGTATGAATGGGGACACTCCCCACATTTTACTTCATTTTTTTTCTCTAGCCCTTTCCAGGACTTTTTTAGAGGCATTTTAGTGGCCAAAAGTTCGGGTCCCCATTGACTTCAATAGGGTTCGGGGTCAAGTTCGACCCCGGACTGTTTTTCCGAACTTCGGCCGAACCCGAACATCCACGTGTCCGCTCAACTCTACACACAATGTGTTTGTGATTATGTATGCACACAAATCCATAATCACATAAGACACAATCCAATTAATGAATCATGGTAGGTTCTATGAGATCTCCACCCTGATTAATTTAACTGGATTGTGTCTGTGTGTATATCCATCCAACATACTGCCGGGGTGCACTTTGCATGGTCTTTCTGCAGCAGGTGGAACAAACGTGTACAGTGAAAAAAGTTGGACAAGCAAATATGCAAGGCAACAAGTGTAAAATACAAATACAAAGAACACAAGTGTATATTTGGAGTGTCCACTAAACCCCGGCAGCTGAACAACTTCCAGCTGAGAGATCAAAGTGCAAACAAAAAATTTATTTTTTGCGCTCAGTGTATAGACACTTGTACTTGATAATGATATAATATGTCACACACACATTAGTGACTATGGATTACAACAATGTACTGGTAATCAGCAGTGGAATAAACAACATGGTGAGATTTGACACACATAAATAATGATAATATTGATACTTAGCACAGGAGCACTGTTCATATGCTGATTGCCCCTGCAAAATAAAATACACCAAGAACCTAGTGCAATATGTCTGGTACACTTGAGGAAATAAATGCTGTGACAAAACACCCACAAACACAGCTCCTATAACCAAGGAGCATGGAATATCATGGTTGCCAACATCGGCCATGTTTCCAGGGACACATATTTGTTCCACATGCTGCAGAAAGACAATGCAAAATACAGCCGGCAGTACGTGGGATGGATATACGCACAGACACAATCCAATTAATTCATCATGGTGGAGATCTCATAGAACCTACCATGATTAATTAATTGGATTGTTTCTGTGTGTATATCCATCCTACATACTGCCGGGCTGCACTTTGCATGCTCTGTCTGCAGCATGTGGAACAAATATGGGTCCCTGGAAACATGGCCGATGACCTATGATTAAGCGTGGAAACACGCGAAACGCGTAAGGTGGTCTGCCCTTACTTCATTGCACAGTCCGCATATCTTTGCCTTGTCTGTTTATGCACGCAATAAAGCACTTTTATTTGCCACAATTGGAGAGTGGAGGGCACAACCTTTTTTCTTTGCATCTTTCAGGTTTAGCTTGATGCAGGAGTTTTCTTTCTGCACCAGGTGATAGAGATCTGATCATCCCTCCATCCTGAAACTGTTTCTTTTGAGATTGGGGTCTAAAACTTTAACATTTCATATCTGTCTCCACAAACCATTCTGTCAGAACAATCCTCGGTCCGAAAGGGTCATCTGAATCCATGAAGACTCTTCTTAAGCTCCACAATTGATCACCTTGGTTATATTTTCCCTTCACCTCTTGAATACATGTAGGACCAAATAAATCGGCGTTTTGGGGAAATTCATGCGATTTTGGAGCTAAATCAAACATACCCGCAGCTTGCAGCCAACAGGGTAGGACCATTGGCTGCTATGCAGGACATAGTTGAAGGACTGTCCAATCTGGCTCTCCTTGATGTCCTTGGTAATGCCAATTTAGAGATGATATATTCTGTGATTTCCCCTTTTATCAAGCATCAATAGCAGTAGTCCTACTGCATCTGCCATTTTGAACTGGATATTGAACTGGAGATAGAGTCTGCTCCATTGAAGGATTTACTTGAGCAAGTGCTCGAGATGAGGGATGACCGTGACTCCCACGAACCTTGTCCCAAATGTTTGTAGTCTGTTTTTGCTGCTCAAACCAAACTTTTATTTTTATGGTGGCCTATCCCTTTAAATGGATCTTTTCTCATATGAATAGGAAGGGGTGAATGGCCTGCACCCTCCTCTGCTGATTCTTCTGCGGATTTAAGACATTTCTTATATGTTTTCTTTTTAACTTGGACTACCTCCTCTTTAGAAGAAAAAGAGGACTTATCTCTGGCATGGAAGTCTCTTTTATGGAGCCTTTTAAAGGTGATTTTAAAGGTGCACAGCACAGTTCTCTCGATCACCTGATTGGCTGAGAAATGCTGGTGCTATGCATTGCTCAGCGCAAGCATTCCGGGAAGCTGCAGCACCCATTAGCTGTTGCTAGGCGGTTATGTCTCCCGGAGGGACAAAGTTACAGTGCTGAGCCCCACTGCCATTGTGTGCATGTTGCTGATCCATACACACAAATGTATCTGAAGAAGTGAACAATTCATAGCCCTCACAGCTTTTATTTTTGTAAATCAATATTTATTGAAATTTTGTCAGGTTAAATAACCATAATAGGGGGGGATACAAAAAGAAGAAGGAGGGGGGTTTAGATAATGGTTAGTCAGATAACAGGCGATGTCTGTCGCAGCAGACGGTAACATTTTTAGACAGCTATATTCACATAAAATACGAAATGTAAACATGTTACAAGAAAAGACATTCAACATTGTCATTAGTTTGATAATATAACCAGAGTAGCGGTTGATTGGCATATCATACATACAAAAACTATACCCGGGGGAGGGGGGGGGAAGTAGACACAGATAGCATAAGGCGAGGGGGGATACTAGGGGTGGCAGGGAAGGGATGGGTTGGTTGGGGGTATCCCAGAATTCCAGGGGGACACCACGGACTCTTGTCAATTGTAAGGGAAATAAATTTTATATAATATCCTACGGATTCTGCAGTACTGCTTGAGTTTGGGGGTCTACAAGGAATTGTAACCAGTAAAACCAGGTTTGGAAATACAAATTATGGTCGTCGTCGGCCTTTCTGATTAGGTCTTCCATATATCTCGCATTCTCTACTCTCAGAATCCACTCCCGAAACGTGGGAGGGGATGGATCGCCCCAATGTGCGGGTATCAGTGCTTTTGCTTCATTAACCAAATGCCTTACAATAGATTTTTTATACTGTGTGATGGGGGTCGTGGTATGGTGTAGTAACATTGGCGCTGGTTGGAAAGGTGGAAGCCTATCTGTTAGGGTGGAAAATACCGAATAGATCTTAGTCCAGAAAGGTCTAATGAGGGGGGCAGGTCCACCAGATATGAAGCATAGTCCCTGGTACCGTACCACATCGCCAACATTCTATTGGGTGTAAGGGGAACATATTCTGAAGCCGCACCAACAGGTCAGGAATTTATATGACATCTCCTGGGTCTTATTGTTAACAGAGCATTTGTGTGTGAGTTGAAATATCTTCCCCCACTGTGCTGAGCATCGTTCGAAGTCAGGGACTCAAATTCAGTCAGTGGTCTGGAGTAAAGGTGTTTACGTGGGGTAGTGCTGAAAAAATGGGGAACATCGTATTCCCTCACAGCTTTTCAATGTAAAACAGTGAGGGGGTAACTGACAGGCAGACCATGATTTCTTAATTATGATTTATCTCACTGATTGCAGCCTCCTCCCTGTGTCAGTCCAAACTCTACCAGTCCATGACCTGTTGGCTAAAGGAAGGTTTCTTTGTCCAGCAAATAGGTCAGCCCTTTTGGGCCCTCGTTGAGGGTAAGCGTCTGTGTGCCCACTTCACGACTTACATAATTGATCACTGACTAAACCTGATGACAGAACTGCAGAGAAAAGTGTTAATTATGCAATTCGTTTCAAAACCTGACTAGAGTACAGATTACCTAAGGGCAGAATATTCAGGAGAGACAGTGTACATATAATTAAACTAGAGGCATCGACTATTTTTAACTCAATGCCACACACCCAGAGACTCTTTATATTCATCATCCCCTGAACTATTTCAATCATTTTTTAATTAGGCTTATGACAAACTCCTGACAAATATTTTTAATTGCGGCATGGGCATCTTACTGTTATCTTTTATTTACAAGGCTCCAACTTCTTCCACAGTGTTGTATAACCATTATTTTTTCCACCATTTTTGAGTAAAAAAAAAAAATGCACATTACACTGCCTGTCTATACCTTGAAAACACTCTTGTAGGCATTTTTTTTCTGGGTATCAATCTTCAAACATGGGCCTCTTCATATGTGTAGATAAAGAATTTCCCAGAATCCCAATGGAACTGGAAAACAAAGTATATATGAAGTATATATATGTATATACTCTCCATTTTACAGTTGTTTTACCTCACTAGGGTCACAGTGAGAGACCCTATAATTTTACATACCATACAGAGGGGACCTAAACTCGAACTTGACAGACCTTCTTCAGCCGCAATCGACAATCAGTGCATACTTAAAAATGTCACCAGCTTAGAGGCCGTAAACCCTTGTGTATTTTTAGAAATATGTTGAGTTTACTTTGGAACAGTGCAGCTAAGGTAAAATATAAACCCTTTAGTGCTGGGGAAAAACTGATCATGAGAGAAAGTGAGTAGATATCGAGGGTCCACACATCCCTCCTAGAAGACGCAAGCACCAAAACATCGTTTTCGTGCTCCTGACCCCCAATAACAAGGTGACTGGTAGCCAGGGACTCAAACAGGGCCTTAATAGCTTTGAGTGTCGGCTATATTTTCCCTCTCAGTCTGAAGACACTCATAGTGGCCTCATCTGACAGTTGAGATCACGCTGTCCCCGAGCTCTGTTCATCGCGGGCGGCTGTGATGAGCTGTTTTGTGAAGGACATTTAATGCCATCCTGGCGTCTTTTGGGACCAGTATAACTGGACGGCATAGAACCAGGGCCGGCCTTTGGGGAAGGTGTGCGACCTGTGCTAGCGAAAGGGGGCACCATTCAAAAAAAGTTTGCCGGTAGAAGCACTGGCTGGGATATCAGAAGATCTCCCTTCATCGGCCCTCTGCATGGCTGTAGCTAAGGATCCGGGTAGGGGGCAGACCTCACCAGGCGTGAGGTTTACTCCCACCCTGTGAAGCAGCATGGTGTCAGCGAGGGGGGGGGGGAGGTTACGGGGGGAGAGAACAGAGATGGCGGGGAGAACACAGATGGGGGTCACAGATATGGGGAGGAGGGGGGGAGAGAACAGAGATGGGTAGGAGGGGGAGAACAGAGATGCGTAGGAGGGTGGGGAGAGAACAGAGATGGGGTGGAGGGGGGACAGAGATGGGGGAGAGAACAAAGATGGGGTGGAGGGGGGATGAGAGAACAGAGATGGGGAGGAGGTGGAGAGAGAGCAGAGAAGGGGAGGAGGGGGAGAGAGAACAGAGATGGGGTGGAGGAGAACAGAGATGGGGGCGAGAACAGAGATGGAGGAGAGAACAGAGATGGGGAGGAGGTGGAGAGAGAGCAGAGATGGGGAGGAGGGGGAGAGAGAGCAGAGATGGGGGAGAGAACAGAGATGGGGAGGAGGGGGAGAGAGAGCAGAGATGGGGATGAGGGGGAGAGAGAGAACAGAGATGGGGAGGGGGGGGAGAGAGAGAGAACAGAGATGGGGTGGAGGGGGGTAGAACAGATATGGGGGAGAGAACAGATAATTTTAATAATAAAGAGAGAATTGCAGTGAATTGAAATGGGAATTTAAAAATGTAGGCCAAAGTAGCCAAGTTGGAAAAATTCTCCAATGCAGCTGAATGGAAGAACTTTTCCAGCTCAGCTACTTTGGCCTAAAGTTTGAGATTCCCATCTCAATTCCCTGCATGTCTCAATTACCTTTGTTGAGTAGACCCTTTAGTGAATAGACCTTATATGTGTGAACTTTTCCACCAAGCTGGGAATGGTACTTCAGGACCCATTGGAGGTTAATAACTTCCCAGTTACCCCCAGTACACTTTCCCATAGTTCTGCTTGAGGGATTTATCTTTGGATAGTTATCAGAACTCTATGGGTTCTGTTGATTTTCCTGTATCTGAAAGTGTTCCTATCCTGCACCTAGTGTATGCATTTAAAATATTGATGCTTTAATGAAATGATACCAATAGAGTATGTTATTGAGACATTTGTGCTTGTATAGGTGTATCAGGGGGCGGACATGTTGTTTAGAATATTTGGTTAGATGGGTCAGATGACCCAACATGTCTGCCCCATGAGAAAGTTATACAGACTAAAGAGGGCTCAATTAGGTACTTTGCTTGTATTCTTTAATTAAAGCATTTCTATTTAACATGCAATCTTTTAATTAAACACAATTTTATTTTTTGCCTGTAGGTACATAGTGATCGTTTGAGAATATTGTCTGTGTCTGTGTTTTTAATAAAATTAATAAATTATTTCAATGATGTGGTTAAACCTGCGGGAGGGGAATCACTCATGTAGGAAAATGCAATAAATGTAAGTTGTGTTTCCTAATGTAAAGGTCTTTTCCATAATTCACCACCTGATGGCGATATCATTACAAATAATAATGGAACAGCGTATAACAATATAGACCTTTTCACTATATGCTTTTCACCACCAGATGTCGCTGTTTGAAATGCAAATTGATGTTTGTCTGATGAAGCCTAGTGTACCATTTAATATTTGGTGCTGGAATGTTATGTTTTTTTGGTTTTTTTTTTTTAGCTTTTCAAACTGAACAGTATAAATCATGTATTTATAAAGTGTGGACATTTGCATGCTGCTTTATTTCTAGCACTCTAAGTAATGCACATCACTGAGGACAAATTCACTGTTATTTGCATTACTTTTAGCATTGCAAACTGTAAATCCTTTGTATAGTCGTGACTCTCTGCCCACTCCTCCCCCACTGATGTCCTAGGGTTTGGTGATGATGAGGCCAATGAGTGTCCTAGTAAATGGCCTCTGACACAATTCACATTCAGAGAAATAACGTTCTGTCATTTCCCACAAGTCCTTTCACTCTACAATTTGATATTGAAAATATACACTATTGCACCTTTTTTTAAATACAGCCCAATGTCTTTCATTTTATAGACTTTCGGTTTATGGAATACATGTAATGCTATGGGCTTTCTATAAACCGAAATAGAGTCCCCATTCAAACGAATAGGTCAATTGACCTATTCCTATGAATGGGGACTCTATTTCAGTTTATAGAAAGCCCATAGGAATACATACAATGTAATCGCCGAATCCCGAACTCCAACCCGAACATACAGTGAAATGTCCGTGTTCGGGTCCGGGGTCCAAAAACCGTAATGTTCGGTATGAACCCGAACAGTGCGGTTCGGGTTCGCTCAACACTATACGGGTGTAATTTAAAGTTCAAGTGGCAAAAATGTTCATTTTAACACATAATTTACATCTTTTATCCAACATCATTGTAGGGACAGCCCCCAAGAAGCTTAGCTTTTTGAGGGTACGTGTCCTGGTTTATAATGATTGAAGGATGAAATGTCACCTATATGTGTCTATATGTACTCACCAGGCTTGACCCTTTATAATGCATAGTTAAACTGATCACCATCTCCGTTCTGCTCGCTTTATGTGTATAGGTCCCTATGAGGCTGCATAGATGGCAAAACTGTGCAAAACAGCTGAAAACCGTTATGCTGATCAAATAACCAATAAAACTGTCCATCTTTAGATTGTAAATCCTTATTTCTAACCTTGTCATTGTAACTCTTCATTCCCTCTTCATTTTGCAACTTATTTGATGTATGTTTTCATGGAAAACAAATAAGCGGTAGTACAATGCAGCTTCCATCAGTTAATAGTTAATGAGACACAGATGGTGGTACAGTTGAGTTCCTAATCTGTATACAGTATAAGCGATATTAATGGTGGTAGCTCTTGGTAGGCTGGGCATCATGGGAACTGAAGTCCACAATTAATATCAATATCTATGAATGGTTATATTCTCCAAAAGACTCAGCTGTGTCCACTCAGATGTGTGCATCTGAAGCCAGTTCCTCAGTCACCTCACCCTTATTTCTGCTTTGGCCAGAGCACACAAACACATGGATTTTATCTTCTGGTGAGAATAATATATTTTAGTCCATCTGCACTAACACAATATGTACCTATACCATGGGTCAGAAAGAACACCAACCTGGTGGACATTTACTGGACTGAACGGACGATTTAATGATGTTCCACGGACCTTCACAGACCTTGCCACGGACACTAGTGTCCATTGAAATGGCAATGTAACCTGTACTATTGTTTGTTGTAACTGTGTATCTTGCACTGATGCACCAGTGACACATTGCTTAAGAATCAGTTTCATTTTATTTGGAAAGCTATGTATCACCTATGTTTTCTATAATTATTTCAGTATTGTATAATACAGGAGAACATAGTGCTTCCTCCAGGTGTTAGTTTGCAGTACATTCTATTTCTATGAGTGTACTGTACTGTACTGTACTGTGCTTTGTTTTCAGGTCCAGTCATCTTCAATACATCTTTATCTCGATGTCCTGGGGTGTCATCCAATAGGAAGCTAATGAAATCACTGTTAAGGATATGTTATTCAGTTTATATCTAGCTGACAAATGACCCATTGACAAATAACACAAATAAGGCTCCATCATGTATTGTCTTCATGAGAGAGACTGAGATATGTCAAGCTTCCCAGATCAATAATCAAAACATTTATCATATTTATTATTTTGTTCTATATTTGCATTAACTAAATAGGATAAGTAGGGAAGTAAAAATGATGTGCTGTATCAAGAAAAGCCTCCTTTAATTGTTAATGGTGGGGTATTAATAGTGGGAGTATTACGTGGGACCTTTGGTAGGCTGGGCATCATGTGAACTGAAGTTCACAGTTAAAACCTTCATCTACTAATGGTTATATAAAGGGCTGATGCAAGGATTTTTGCTACCTTAGGAAAAACCTAATTTCGCCGCCCCTTTAGCTCCATCCCTGGTGCTTCGGGGCTAAACCTATGTTTCTTGTGCCCCATTTGCTGTTTCAGTCCCCAAATAGCTTGTCACTGCCACCACTGTCACTAAACAGCTTGTCATTGCCATCTCTGGCCCCAAACAGCTTGTCATTGCCATCTCTGTCCCCAAACAGCATGTCTTTGCCATCTCTGTCCCCAGACAGATTTCTATTGGCACCACTGTCCCACTTGTCTCCCTGACTTCTAGTGAGGAGCAACATTGAGGATGTCTATACATTATGCACAGACATCCTCTGATGCTGCCCAAAACTTCCAACAGGTCTTCTGAGTATAATCTCTGGGGTCATGTTACCTCGTGTTGGGCAGCATAGGAGGTGTGTGATTTGTGTCAGCCTCCGACACTGCTCCAAAAAACACAACGGAAACTTTATGTCCTCAGCCGCTGCTGGGCATGCGTTAGCAGACCTCCACCAGCAGATCTGCACTCGGCCAGCATCGACCTTTCCTATAGGTAGTACCAGCCCTGGTTATATTTCCCAAGAGACTAAGCTGCGCTCCCTCAATTGTGTGCGCCTGAGGCTAGTTCCTCAGTCACCTCAACCTTGATAAATCTCTGGCGAGAAGACACAAACGCATGGATTTGTTGCCATATCTTCTTGTTAGAATAATATATTTTAGTACATCTGCCCTAACACATTATGAACCTATACCGGGGGTCGGAACCAACACCCACCTGGTGGACATTTACTGGACTAAGCGGACGATTTAATGATTTTCTTTGGACCTTCACAGACTTTGCCTATCCATGTATTCTACAGGTAGTAGGTACCATAGGTAGGAATGGCAATGTAAACTCACAAACCCATACTATCGGTTGTCGTGACTGTTGAACCTTGCACTGACGCACAAGTGACAACACATTGTTTAGGACTCTACTTCACTTTATTTGGAAAGCTATGTATCACCTATGTTTTCTATCATTATTTCAGTATTGTATAATACAGGAGAACATAGTGCTTCCTCCAGGTGTTAGTTTTCAGTACATTCTATTTCTATGAGTGTACTGTACTGTACTGTACTGTGCTTCTTTTTCAGGTCCAGTCATCTTCAATAAATGTTATCTCTTCTCAATGTATTGGGATGTGATTCAATAGGAAGCTAATTATATCACTGTTAAGGATATGTTTTTCAGTTTATCTCTAGCTGACAAATGACCCATTGACTAACACAAATAAGGCTCCATCATCATCATGTAGTGTCTTCTCTAGATATGTCAAGCTTCCCCGATCAATAATCAAAAAATAAAAATAAATATAAAGGTGAACTACATGACACTGCCATACACTAAAAGGTACAAAACACATTTATAATGCACACAATGCATTTAAAGGCAGTTTTGTAAGACATGATGAGTGGGGAACATATTTACCAAAATTTCAGACATCATTCACAGGTCTGAGTCCAATGTCTTGGATGCTATGCATTACAGACAGGGTACAACAGATACCCCCAGCCTGACACTTTTTGTAGGCATTTAATAGTAGGATGTTATTAATCATGCTTATGTTAATTATAGGAAGCTTGAGAAACTTGAGTTCAAATCATCTGCCAAGATGTGCTGTACCAAGAAAAGACACATATAATTGTTAATGGTGGGCTATTAATGGTGGTAGCTGAGCATCATGTAAGACTTTTGGTAGGCTGGGCATCATGGGAACTGAAGTTCACAATTAATATCTTCCTGTATTAATTGTTATATTGTGGGTTGGTGCCAAAATTATGCCACCTTAGACATAACCTAATTTTGCTGTCCTGTTGGCTGCGTCCCTAATGTCCAACCCCCAGTACACGGTGCAAAACCTATAATGGGCACCCCCCATTTCCCATCTCTGTCCCCAAACAGCTTGCCATTGCCATGTATGTCCCCAAAAAGCTTGCCAGTACCATCTCAGATCCCTAAACAGCTTGCCATTGCCATATATGTCCCCAAACAGCTTGCCAGTGCCATCTCTGTCCCCAAATAGTCCAGTGACATTCCAGTGCCATCTCTGTCTCCAAACGGCTTTCCAGTGCCACCACTGAACCTGTTACCAGTCTCCCTGGTAACAGGAGGGGGCAGCATCAGAGGATGTCTGTATGCTGCGCACAGACATCCTCCGATGCTGCACAACACAGTCCGCCAGGTCTTTTAAGTCGGATCACTAGGGTCACGTGACCTCCCTGTATTGCACATCAGAAGACCCAGCAGAAATGTTGGGTAGCATTGTAGGAAAAGAATTGCTCTCCTCAGCAGACAGCTCCCAGCAGAGCACCCTAGGCCTTTGCCATCCTTGCATATAGGTAGCCCTGGTCCTGGTAAAATATTTCAAGAGACTCAGCTGAGCCCCCTCAATTGGAGGCTAGTTCTTCAGTCACCTCACCCTTATAGTAGGTACACATAAGTAGAAATGGCCATGTAACCTAACAAACTAGTAACCCGTACTATTGGTTGGTGGTGATTGTTGAACCTTGTCATAACATATAGTTTTAAAAAATCAGTTTCATTTTATTTGGAAAGCTATGTATCACCTATGTTTTCTGTAATTATTTCAGTATTGTATAATACAGGACAACATAGTGCTTCCTCCAGGTGTTAGTTTGCAGTACATTCTATTTCTATGAGTGTACTGTACTGTACTGTACTGTGCTTTGTTTTCAGGTCCAGTCATCTTCAATACATCTTTATCTCGATGTCCTGGGGTGTCATCCAATAGGAAGCTAATGAAATCACTGTTAAGGATATGTTATTCAGTTTATATCTAGCTGACAAATGACCCATTGACAAATAACACAAATAAGGCTCCATCATGTAGTGTCTTCATGAGAGAGACTGAGATATGTCAAGCTTCCCAGATCAATAATCAAAACATTTATCATATTTATTATTTTGTTCTATATTTGCATTAACTAAATAGGATAAGTAGGGAAGTAAAAATGATGTGCTGTATCAAGAAAAGCCTCCTTTAATTGTTAATGGTGGGGTATTAATAGTGGGAGTATTACGTGGGACCTTTGGTAGGCTGGGCATCATGTGAACTGAAGTTCACAGTTAAAACCTTCATCTACTAATGGTTATATAAAGGGCTGATGCAAGGATTTTTGCTACCTTAGGAAAAACCTAATTTCGCCACCCCTTTAGCTCCATCCCTGGTGCTTCGGGGCTAAACCTATGTTTCTTGTGCCCCATTTGCTGTTTCAGTCCCCAAATAGCTTGTCACTGCCACCACTGTCACTAAACAGCTTGTCATTGCCATCTCTGGCCCCAAACAGCTTGTCATTGCCATCTCTGTCCCCAAACAGCATGTCTTTGCCATCTCTGTCCCCAGACAGATTTCTATTGGCACCACTGTCCCACTTGTCTCCCTGACTTCTAGTGAGGAGCAACATTGAGGATGTCTATACATTATGCACAGACATCCTCTGATGCTGCCCAAAACTTCCAACAGGTCTTCTGAGTATAATCTCTGGGGTCATGTTACCTCGTGTTGGGCAGCATAGGAGGTGTGTGATTTGTGTCAGCCTCCGACACTGCTCCAAAAAACACAACGGAAACTTTATGTCCTCAGCCGCTGCTGGGCATGCGTTAGCAGACCTCCACCAGCAGATCTGCACTCGGCCAGCATCGACCTTTCCTATAGGTAGTACCAGCCCTGGTTATATTTCCCAAGAGACTAAGCTGCGCTCCCTCAATTGTGTGCGCCTGAGGCTAGTTCCTCAGTCACCTCAACCTTGATAAATCTCTGGCGAGAAGACACAAACGCATGGATTTGTTGCCATATCTTCTTGTTAGAATAATATATTTTAGTACATCTGCCCTAACACATTATGAACCTATACCGGGGGTCGGAACCAACACCCACCTGGTGGACATTTACTGGACTAAGCGGACGATTTAATGATTTTCTTTGGACCTTCACAGACCTTGCCACGGACATTGGTGTCCTTGTACGGACACTTTGCCTATCCATGTATTCTACAGGTAGTAGGTACCATAGGTAGGAATGGCAATGTAAACTCACAAACCCATACTATCGGTTGTCGTGACTGTTGAACCTTGCACTGACGCACAAGTGACAACACATTGTTTAGGACTCTACTTCACTTTATTTGGAAAGCTATGTATCACCTATGTTTTCTATCATTATTTCAGTATTGTATAATACAGGAGAACATAGTGCTTCCTCCAGGTGTTAGTTTTCAGTACATTCTATTTCTATGAGTGTACTGTACTGTACTGTACTGTGCTTCTTTTTCAGGTCCAGTCATCTTCAATAAATGTTATCTCTTCTCAATGTATTGGGATGTGATTCAATAGGAAGCTAATTATATCACTGTTAAGGATATGTTTTTCAGTTTATCTCTAGCTGACAAATGACCCATTGACTAACACAAATAAGGCTCCATCATCATCATGTAGTGTCTTCTCTAGATATGTCAAGCTTCCCCGATCAATAATCAAAAAATAAAAAGAAATATAAAGGTGAACTACATGACACTGCCATACACTAAAAGGTACAAAACACATTTATAATGCACACAATGCATTTAAAGGCAGTTTTGTAAGACATGATGAGTGGGGAACATATTTACCAAAATTTCAGACATCATTCACAGGTCTGAGTCCAATGTCTTGGATGCTATGCATTACAGACAGGGTACAACAGATACCCCCAGCCTGACACTTTTTGTAGGCATTTAATAGTAGGATGTTATTAATCATGCTTATGTTAATTATAGGAAGCTTGAGAAACTTGAGTTCAAATCATCTGCCAAGATGTGCTGTACCAAGAAAAGACACATATAATTGTTAATGGTGGGCTATTAATGGTGGTAGCTGAGCATCATGTAAGACTTTTGGTAGGCTGGGCATCATGGGAACTGAAGTTCACAATTAATATCTTCCTGTATTAATTGTTATATTGTGGGTTGGTGCCAAAATTATGCCACCTTAGACATAACCTAATTTTGCTGTCCTGTTGGCTGCGTCCCTAATGTCCAACCCCCAGTACACGGTGCAAAACCTATAATGGGCACCCCCCATTTCCCATCTCTGTCCCCAAACAGCTTGCCATTGCCATGTATGTCCCCAAAAAGCTTGCCAGTACCATCTCAGATCCCTAAACAGCTTGCCATTGCCATATATGTCCCCAAACAGCTTGCCAGTGCCATCTCTGTCCCCAAATAGTCCAGTGACATTCCAGTGCCATCTCTGTCTCCAAACGGCTTTCCAGTGCCACCACTGAACCTGTTACCAGTCTCCCTGGTAACAGGAGGGGGCAGCATCAGAGGATGTCTGTATGCTGCGCACAGACATCCTCCGATGCTGCACAACACAGTCCGCCAGGTCTTTTAAGTCGGATCACTAGGGTCACGTGACCTCCCTGTATTGCACATCAGAAGACCCAGCAGAAATGTTGGGTAGCATTGTAGGAAAAGAATTGCTCTCCTCAGCAGACAGCTCCCAGCAGAGCACCCTAGGCCTTTGCCATCCTTGCATATAGGTAGCCCTGGTCCTGGTAAAATATTTCAAGAGACTCAGCTGAGCCCCCTCAATTGTGTGCGACTGAGGCTAGTTCTTCAGTCACCTCACCCTTATAGTAGGTACACATAAGTAGAAATGGCCATGTAACCTAACAAACTAGTAACCCGTACTATTGGTTGGTGGTGATTGTTGAACCTTGTCATAACATATAGTTTTAAAAAATCAGTTTCATTTTATTTGGAAAGCTATGTATCACCTATGTTTTCTGTAATTATTTCAGTATTGTATAATACAGGAGAACATAGTGCTTCCTCCAGGTGTTAGTTTGTAGCACATTCTATTTCTATGAGTGTACTGTACTGTACTGTACTGTGCTTTGTTTTTAGGTCCAGTCATCTTCAATACATCTTTATCTCTTCTCGATGTCCTGGGGTGTCATCCAATAGGAAGCTAATTATATCACTGTTAAGGATATGTTATTCAGTTTATCTCTAGCTGACAAATGACCCATTGACAAACACAAATAAGGCTCCCAGATCAAAAAGAGAAAAAAAACAAAACAATGTTTCTTGCTTTACTATAAAAATGAACTACATGACACTGACATACATTAAAAGGTACAAATCACAATTATAATGCACACAATTTAATTATAGGCAGTTTTGTAAGACCTGATGAGGGGAAAATATATTCATCGCAACCCAATGGATCTAGGTCTAGATCTGACAGCAGGGGGGACAAGTCTATTATTCTTCATATTGCTTCATTGTTATACATTTGATAACCATTTGCAAATATATATGCGGAAAATAATGAACAAAATGAGACACATCATAATATGAACAGATATATTGTCAAATCAAAGGGTCCAACGCTTTTTTGGGCTATTTACCAGAAGGTGAATTGCAGTTGAGATGAGGTGAGTTAAGGTGAGATGAACCATTTGGGGATAGAGATTGCACTGGAATGTCACTGGACTGTTTGGGGACATATATGGCAAAGGCAAGCCATTTAGGGACTGAGATGGTACTGGCAAGCTTTTTGTGGACATACATGGCAATGGCAAGCTGTTTGGGGACAGAGATCTCACCATTGTGAATATCCCCCTTTGCTTGTTTTTAGAGACCACAATAAAACAATACCTGGATTTGAATTTCTGGAGAGATATAAAGTATTACACAAAGCTAGTAAAGTGTATTGTAATGAACAAACTCTAGAAATCTCAATGACAAGGTAAGAGAACAGAAATTGCAGACAGCATTCACAGGTCTGAGTCCAATGTCTTGGATGCTAGGCTTTACAGACAGGGTACAACACATACCCCCAGCCTGACTCATTTCATAGTATGATATTATCAATGCTTATGTTAAAGATAGGAAGCTTTACAACCTCTAGTTAAGGCAAATATAGAAGAATAACATAATACATAGGGTAAGTGGGAAAGTAAGTATTTTCTGTCTTAAATCATCTGCCAAGATGTGCTGTACCAAGAAAAACCTATTTAAATTGTGCACAAGATATATCTGGTACAGTACACAGAGACTTGTATTTACAGTTTCCCACATGACAACTCTAAAGGGCAAACTTAATATTTAATTAATTTAATGACTAAAAATGTAAATGATAACAGAACCTCTCCACTCTGTGCCAGATTAATGTGTTTATAAATTACAAACTCTAGTAGATTTGATGTATCCATGAAACTTAATGCAGTATTAAAGCAGATGGTGAACGGGACGTTTGTAGTAGTTGTGGGTTTTTTTGGGACTAAAACAAATAGAACCAGAGCAAATCACAGCTTTAAATAAAAATATAACATGGAAAACGCAGCAGCATTTTGTTCACAGACAAAATTCTCTAACAAATAAGGGATTTAGATAACTACTGACAGTCTGAACAATTGATAGTTTTAAAGAAACAAAAATCTGAAATAAGAAAATGTTCCTATTGGATAAATTGTCTCAGGTACTGGTACGTAACAAGGAAATACCAGTAATTATTCTTAAAGGGAAATCAAACTTTGTTCAACCCTTGCTTTCTTAAAGGAAGCAAGGGTTAAACAATACATTTCCCGATAGATACACGCGGGTTTACTTGCTTCTGTGTCTAACATGCGAGCAAGCGTACGGCCAATCAGAGGGGGGGCTCGCCCCGCTCTGACAGCTGATTGCGAGGGTTAAGGTCCCGCCTGCTAGTTAAGGTCCCCCCTAAAGATCTCATACAAAAACAATGGTCTCTCTCTGCACTAGCAGAGAGAGCCGGTCACCGACCAGACGGCTGCCTGCTTCCTATGGAATCATGGCAGCTGTCAGTCAGAGGATAAACTGGCGTGTACTATCAAAAGTACATGCCAGTTTATCCTCATACTAGGGGCCACTGACTTTTCACTTGTGCTTCTATATTAGAAGCACAAGTGAAAAAAAAGTTTAGTGTCCCTTTAACTACGGTAATAACTCTGGTAGCGGTCCTCAAACTCAGGAAACCACCAGCCTCACTGACCGCTGAAAACCGATGGTGTAAACTAAAACCTAAGTATTACTGTTAGAAGGGCCACACCAGGAACATGTTTTTATTTCTGGTGGAGCCGTGTAAATCATGTCCTGTGTTTTTTCCCCCTGATCATATATATGTATTGTTTTTGGTAAATTCTATTTGGGAAATTGTGACCATACAACAGTACACTCAGAACTGTGACGGCCTAGTGCTTCTCCTAATCTATATTGTGGACTTTTTTTTTTTTTAAATAATTGCCGGGGCGAGGCTTCACCCGAGTCTTCCACAGATATATGAAAAAAGCACAAACTCCCATCGCTCCATGATGAGTTCTTTATTCTAAAAGGAAAGATAGGAGACTCAGCACACCGTTTAAGGGAGTTTAATCCACCAACAAATAACAACGTTTCAGCCCAGCACTGAGCTTTTTTCAAGTCTCAGTGCTGGGCTGAAACGTTGTTATTTGTTGGTGGATTAAACTCCCTTAAACGGTGTGCTGAGTCTCCTATCTTTCCTTTTGCTTTATGGGCGTGAATGAGGCTCCCTCGTGGCACCCGATACTTGTAAGTGTGCAGATCCATTCATACTTTTCTTTTTTTGAGTTCTTTATTCTGTCACAAAGAACGTTTTCAACCATAGGTACGTTTTAATAAAGGTTAGAAAAAACCTTTTGGGGTTGAAACGTGGCCTGTGATGGATTAAGGAAATCATCAGTGAAAAGTGAAAAGGGGAAGCAATGAACATGCGCACACATGCACAATGAGGTATATTCCGGAGGCTATCTCCACAAGGCTATCCTAGATATAAGATAAGACCAGGGTCACGCCAGGAAAAAAAAAATTTAAAATTTCCAATTAACCCCTCTGTTAAGCCGGTCCGCAGCTGTGAGGGAAGCGTTCTGCGCTCCCCTCCAGCCGCGCAGCTTTAATAAAGTTTGTTTAAAAAAAAAATGCGTCCGGAGTTACTTTTGAGGGGCAAAATCCTGGCATACTCAGTGGCTAAATCCTGGCATATTGAGGAGCAAAATCCTGGCATATTAATTGGCAAAAGAATGTCATATTGAGGGGCAAAATCCTGGCATATTAATTGGCAAAAGAATGGCATACTGAGGGGCAAAATACTGGCATATTAAATGGCATATTGAGGGAACAAATCCTGGCATATTAAATGGGAAAATAATGTCAAATTGAGGGGGAAAATCCTGGCATATTAAATGGCAAAAGAATGGCATACTGAGGGGCAAAATACTGGCATATTAAATGGCAAAAGAATGTCATATTGAGGAGCAAAATCCTGGAATATTGAGGGGCAAAATCCTGGCATATTAAATGGCAAAAGAATGTTATATTGAATGGCAAAATACTGGCATATTAAATGGCAAAAGAATGGCATATTGAGGGCAAAATACTGACTTATTGAGTGGCAAAATATTACTGGCATATTGACCAACTGCTCCAAACCACCCTCCATATTACACTAGACCGGGATACCATGCTTGTGAGTAGGGTTGCCACCTGGCCGGTATTTTACCAGCAGGCCGGTAAAATATTGGCATCAGGCCAATGTTAAGTCTATGGAGACAGTACCAAGGCCAGTATTTTTTTGAAGAAAAGGTGGCAACCCTACTTGTGATGGTAGGTGGGGCGAGTGGGAGATTTTATCGGGGGGGGGGGGGGGGCATAAAATTTTAAGGGGCCCTGAAATTCCTGGTGGCGGCCCTGTTCTACATTGTGGGGATTAGTTTCCCCTACTAAGCAAACTCAGCAGGAATGTCCTGCACAATGTATAGCTAAACTGGTTAGATTAAATGTTCATCCTAACTCACTTCATCTCATCTGCAACTCACCTTTTAGTGAATAGCCCCCAATGTGTGTGAGATCTCTGAAGGCATACTGGAGGTGCAATAAAATAAAGAAATATATATATATATATATATATATATATATTTTTTTTTTTTTTTTTTTTTGCCTTGTTCTGTATCAACCAATGAGTAAACTAGACAGACTCCATCTTTTTTTAATATAAGTAATTCTACAACATGCAACAAATTCTCATTTCCTTCCACTGGTGCTGTGGCTCCTTTTTTAGAAGGCATCATTACCTGGTCTGAGCTATTGCTGTCTGACATTGAGCAGGTTGTGTAATACATCTTATTGAAACTGAAATAAAACAGTGTGGTGCAGGTCCAGATGGCAATGCATTCACTAGATAAACCTCATGTACATCTTATTCTTATTGTAAAACCAGTCTAATTGTACCATGTTGTTATATTCAAATGATCCAACCTACAAATGGTTTGTAAGACACTACAAGTGTGTGTAACCTGCTCTCATTCAGTGCAGCTGCCCCCGCTGCACCCTTACTGCTTGTCAGATGATGCAGACACATACGCTGTCAGAGGAATCCCCGCTCAGCCAATAGGAAGCCTCGGAGTCTTGGGATACGCCCCTTTCCTGGAGCAGATAAAATGAATCGGGGAAGGCAGAGAGAGTCAGTGAGCTCCGGAGATTCACTGAGTCTGGATACTGGATTACTGCACCCGCTTTGGATTATTCATCGCTCCTTATAAGGATTGCTATAGCACTATGACATTGGAGGATATCGATACCTGTGACAATCAAGACAAGTAAGTGCTATTACTGCACATTGTTATCTCTCTCTCATATACCTCTGTATATAATATAGTATACAATAATAATATGACTATATCGCATGTACTCTGCACTGACTGTGGCACCTTTTGCCTGCAAACCACTATTACTATATGCATGGTTTGATCAGCTTGTATTACACAGAGATCTGATTAGCAGATTTATACCATTTTAATATATGTTTCTCCCACACATGCATAGAACTCTGCTTTATTCCTACATGTAGTTCGATTTGAATTATCCTTGCAATGCATATCTACAGGTGTATCATCTGTCATCACCCCCTCCCCCCATCATATGCTGATATATATATATATATATATATATATATATATATATATCTATGTGTGTATATATACCCTGTTGGTACATGTTTGCTTGTCAGTCTCCTCACCTGCTGTGTTTTTGTCCACAGGATGCATCCCTTGACTACAGCACTTGAAGAAGTTCTGGTGGTTGCCCAGAGAAAGGGTTCATTGACAGTTGGGGTGTATGAATCTGCCAAGCTGATGAATGTGTAAGTTTAATATCTCTTGTTAATACGAATGTATTGTTTATAGCTGCTCTATACCCCACAATCCAGGGGTATATCTTAAAGGAGCAGGTCACCTTTAGACTGATAGTATCACCCTGACCCAGTTTCGTGCCCATTTTTGTAAGTTCAAGAAGATCTTTTTTTTTTTTTTTTCTGTAGCTATAATATAATACTGAGTTATATATATTTAAATATATTGATTTTAGTGTGTCATTTTTGTAACCTGGATGGCTTTATGTTCACAGTGATCCTGACGGGGTAGTCCTATGTATACTTGCTGCAGACCCAGAAGATGAAGATGACATTGCTTTGAACATACACTTTACTCTGATACAAGCTTTTTGCTGCGACAACGAAATTAACATTGTGAGACTGTCCGGCCTGCCGCGCCTGTCCGAGATTATTGGCGGACAAACCGAGCCCAGTTCAGAACCCAGAGACCTGCACTGCATTCTGGTTTCGGTAAGTTTCGTTCTTGCATTTAACTGTATTGACCTAGTTAAAGAATATAACATAACAGCTGGGAGCCCCACCTACAGGTGAAATACAAGAGCAACAAGACTGTTCATTATTCCAGAATATAAATACTAGCACATACATTGCATATTATTAAGGCCCAATTCATAAAATAAGGAATTGCAAACTTATTAAAGGACAACTGTAGCAAAAAATGTACTTATGTTTAATTGAGAGATCGAATCACGTGTAGATGATTTATAAAGAAATTCTTTAATGAAAGAATACATATTACATGCCTTATTTACGCCATATAGTGCTCTCAGGGGGGCAGACATCTTGTTTAGAATCTTTCCTTAGATCTTCACTCACCATGGTTGGACCCATCTGACCAAAGATTCTAAACAAAATGGCTGCCTCCTGTTAGAACTGTATGGAGTAAAGATCGCTCAATAATGTACATTATTTGAATTCTTTCATTAAAGCATTTTTTTTAAAATAAAATGCCTACACTTGATGCCATCTTTCTTTCTTTTCAGAACTTATTTTTTTGCTGCAGTTGTCCTTTAAGGCTATTTTGGCCTTCATCTTTGTCATCAAAAAAGCCCATAGTCATACTGATTACATCCCCTTGGCCAAAATATATTTAGTTATAGTAGCTTCTAGGGTTGGTGATCTTTGAATTAAACCTTCGTATACATGCTATTTTACATATGCAAGGATAGGGCACCGTTGTGTGTGTCTATTTTGTGCTAGGTTATATCAGTGGAATATTAACTAGTATTATATTGTTCAATTTGCGTATATCTAATCTTAAACATTTTCTTCTCCCTACCAGAATCCAAACGCCGATTCTTGGACATGCTCAAGTTTGGAAGATATTTCGAATTTTTGTACAGAAAGTCGGTGCCGGAATCAGTGGGTGCCCTTCATATCACTTATGGAACGATGAGAATGCTGGACGCAAAAATTATCTGGAAATAATTAAATGGTGTTCAGTATCATTGCTCATTTGATGACGATGCTAATCCAAAAGGGAATCTTTGTTGTCTGCATGGATTACTTTAAATTGTGCCAGTTTCAGTATTATGAAGATAAAAGGTCTATGGATCACATAAGACAAATACGGCCGAAAGTTGTTCACCGAAGGGGGAAAAATATGAGGATTTTTTTTTATTTTATTTTTTTACATTATATAATGGAGCAGCTGGATCTGCAACCGGTTTATACATTTTAATATTTTTTTGGAACCCTTTGTCCAGATGATTGGAACTGGTAAACTTGGCATTTTGAAAATTTAAGGACAAATCGATATCTGGGTGTTTTATTGACTGGCGTTGGTGACTTTATTTCTGGATAAATCACAACTGTTTCCTGTTTCTGTTTATTGGATATCAATTTGAAAAGAAGCCATTGACTACCTACATCATCACCGTGAGCCAGATGACTTACCCCAGGCCACCACTCTGACTGGCTAATGCTTCATTTTTACAGAAGAAATGCATTCTTTGTATTAAAAACCCACCCTAATGTTTCTTCTAGAAGCACCTATGTGGTCAGAGAAACCCCTTGATCATTTTACCAGAAGTCCTGTCGATGTTCAAACCTCAATCTGAGACAAATAGATGTGATGTGTTTTCACATACTAGTTTTGTAATAAATTATTTTGCAACATAATATTTTACTCCGTCTCATTTATTTTGCATGTGGCTACATGTAATAGTTCGTTATATTATATTAATTCTCATTAATGAAAACAGTGGATAAGAATGGCAGTAAATGAATAGGGGAAAACATTGTGTACCAATAAAATACAATTTAAATAACAAACTGACAGGGCACATAGACTTTAACAATCAGACCAGGTAAAAAAAACATCACTTTTATAGTTGGTGTACTACACACTACAAAGAGTGGCCATTGCTAGAAATGCACAGAAATCTATTCTGGACATATAGTTAGTCATATGCTGACCTAGACAAACTATTCATGATATATATATAGGGGAATTGTACCACCCATAGCATCTGTTCAATTGTTAGGGTACCAGCAGGGTTGACTATATAAAGTGCATTTAGTATGTTGTAATGAACAGTCTTAAAAGACTGGTTGCTACAGAGATAAAAGTCCTATCAAATTTTTTAATTGCCCATAATGAAGATTCTATAATTAATTTTTAAAATTGTGACAAACTGGTCCTAAAATCAAAACTATAAATGAGTTAAGCAGGAAAACTATGAAATACTTGTTCCTAGGTATAGGTCTATTCAATCCGACTGGTGTAAAACTCAAGGTATTTACGGAACTCAAGTTTCAAGATATTTTGACATATCGGAACATCACTACCACTGTGACTCAAACAGTGTTACATGACTGGGTTCTGTACATATACTCCCACAATGCTAACTGATGTATTCCAATAAAATGTACCAAGGCCTGAGCCCCCTCTTATTACACGCAACAGCTCAAGAGGGAATCTCAGCATCCTGGCAACCTGCTTGGGTGTACTTTAATGTACAAGGCGATCACATGACAATGGAAATAGCTGCAAAACGTGGAGCTATTGCCAATTTATAATGTCAATGTATAACGCTAACCCCCCAACGATGTTGGGAGTTTGCGCTACGTGCACCTGACCTGTATCTTCGGCTTGCACATTTCATGAAAAAAACTTGAATAGAGCAGCTGCCCTGGGGCTGCTTTGGCCCAGTCCACGAGAGAACAGTAATGTGTACCTTTTTATTGACTATTTTTTTTTATTCCTGCAATGAAACTTTTGAAGTGGATTTACTTGAAAGCCCATGTGAACCCAAGATAACTAATTTCCCCTTAGTTACTTCCCTGTTCAGGCCATGTCCCTTATTTGCCAAGATTTATTATATTAGGTATTCTATTGCTAGAAAGGAACAAATGTAAGCACTTTCCCCTTGTATCTAGTCATTTTATATACATTCAAAGCATCCCTTAAAAAAAAGTCAATAACTGCAGTAGGCAGTATGGACCCGTTCCCTGGGGTAGGTCTTCTACAACCTATCATACTAGAGTCACACCAAAGAGCAGACTCCAAGTTCAACCAAGATGTTTAAGACCTTTCACCATCTAACTGATGCTCTTGCCAAAGATTATTTTAAGAGTGTATCATGTTTAGCACTCAATAAACCAATATACCTCTATATTTAAGACAGCATCTGGTATTATCGTCATTTGCATCTACCTATGCCTGCACCACTCATACAGTACTGAAGTGCCAGTCAAGTGTGTAGTAGACCGTGGCAAGATCATAAACCCCTGAGAGAGAGCAGATCCATGCTCTCACTTCTTACATATAGAGGACTTTTCCATCACCTATTCCCTATTACTTAATGACGTTTTTCCAACGCATGAGACTGCTCCATAGTACCCAATACTATTTCTGTGAATGGTATATATTGTATACTTTTAGGGAGATAACATAATCAGAACACTTTGTAAAGTCTAATATTTTCCCGAGTCACTTGGTGTATCATGCAGTTATATAATGAACCAAAGCTTTGTCATGGTTTTCTTCTTTTGTATGTCTGTAATTAATAATACCGTCATATCTTATACGGGGTGGTACTACAAGCTGAAGGGTCTCAAAAGAAATTATTTTAATTTCAACCCTCTCGTTTTTCTTCTACATTCATAATTCACATACATGCACGACTTGGGGAAACAAAAGGACAGTTACTTCTTGAGTTCCTGATCTTCTGTCGGAAGCCAAGTTAAAGATCTCAAAATACCGCTCCCAAGTATTGCTCCATACTTTTCATTGCCCACTCTCCTCCACTTCTATATCAGCTCTCCTTTCCCATCGCCTCTGTTTAAACCTGTAATCCACTCCATTTCAGCTCCCCTTTCTTCAACATTGTTTTATTCTTTCAATCTTCACCTGCCTTATATATCAGTTCACATTTTCCACCCTTCAAATGTTCCTATCAGTTCCTCTCACTCTCGAAACCCATTCCCTTGTTCACCATATCAAATCTACCTGCTATAGTATTATCATTTTGCCCTCACCTCATCCCTTTCAAGAATACAGAACATCTCACAACATTCTCTCCTCATTTTCTTCCCCAATGAATAGAAGCTACTCCGCTCTCCAAACAATGATCGTCGCCAGGTTAGGCCTACTGCTGGGTGCTTGTAAACATAAATAAAAATCTGTAAACAAAGATCTACTAATCTTAGCATAACATTTACTGTGCTTCCAGAGCCAAAGGTAATCCTAAAGGCAGATACCGAATGCCACTATGTTGCTCATGTGAAGATGCTAATTAAAAATAATTATGGGCAGGTTTTTTATTCATCTGTGAAAGGATATAGGTGATACAATATAGGGGTTGAGTTTGGATTGCATAGATTTTTTTAAAGTATTTTTGTATTACATACAATATTGTGTTGCAAACCACATTAAATGAAAAACTTGTTAGAAATTGTAAAAAGTGTAGGAACAAAATTGCTACTTTGTTTGTATTTATCTGTTATTATAAATAATTCAATTATGCAGGAATGATACAAAATATGTATAATACTAAAATAGTTTTATATTTTAAAACCAACATAGGTGATTGTATGTCTTTTACTCAAACACTTTTTCATGTGTAGTGAAAATTAACTACAAAAAAATAAATAAAACAAGGGAGGGAAATTTAAATTCATGCCAATTCAAGCCGAGAGAACCATGTGGCAGATGAGCTGTGCCAGTTGTGAGAGACTAGAACCAGTTCTTCCATTCTACAAATATTGGAGACTCTACTTAACTAGTCTTTCAACTTGGGACAGTTTAGTTGTCTCCAGTATGCAGGAATGAGGGAAGAAACTATTGACCAGATTTGATGAGGTTTTTGTAGGCCATTTCTTGGATTTTGTTGAGTGAGGAAGAAGATGTGTAATACGGTTTGTCTGATAATTGCATATTAAGGGTGTGGTCAGGCATAGGCACCAAAATGGTGGACATTTACTAGGGTTTTTGGGGGACAATTTAGTGATGTTCTATGGACCTTCACAAACCTTGACATGGACACTGGTGTTCTTGTATGGATACATTGTCTTTCCCTTGGTGTGAGACCAGGTTCGGCAGGGGTGAGCCTTACATTCATTTTTAAAAACGGTTGTAGATCGTAAAGGGTGCATGAATTTAAGAAAGTAATATAATGCTGAAATTGCTCAAGTAGAATGGAACTAGGTTGTTTTTTTTAGAGTGGAGAGGAGGGGACAATGATTCGGTTATGGGGTCATGGCAAAATTACTGTAGACAAAGTTGTCATTTTACGTGTATGATTGCCTGTTGAAAATTAATGTTGAGCAGCGGTATTAGTAGTTATTCTATGTGCACCCAATGTTTCTTATGAAGCAATGACCAATGAATCACTCTCTATAAGAGAATGGTCTTATAGAATGTCCTAATATTAGGTAGGCCACCTTCTAATTTTGTACCGTTAAGAATGTTGAAACATAGGCGAGCCTTTTTGCCAGACCACATATATTTCAGAAAACAAGTGCAAAGAAGCTTATAGAACGTGGGCAGAAGGGCAACTGGGTTACATTGTATAATGTATTAATTAGACGTCTATTCATTAACCATCTCAAATTTGGCATTTTACTTAATTTGAAGTAATTGCCTTAATGACTTCATATATAGATACAATAATCTATGCGATGTGGGGCACACTGCCCATATTTCCTCTTAGTCACTCAAATCCCATGTCTACACATATGTTTAGCTGCACGAGTCACTGGGATAATGCAGCGTTGATGAGATATTATATTAATCTAAATTTGAAAAAAATAATATATCTAAAGATAAACATGCAGGCACACAATGCCAGTCGGGTTACCTAGATACAGACACACTCTGTAAGAAATCAACGTAAGTCTCAAATGCCAAATTGTACACCGTTAATGAGTACACATCTAATTAAGACAATCTGTACAATGTGTAGAAGACCAAATAAAAAATTATTCAAAGGATTCAGTTCCTACACATTATTTATCATACTAAAGTCTGTTAAATGAGGCAACTTTGGTTTATTTCCATTTAACTCCCTTGCTTTGGTTGATAATAGTAGCTGTATTAAGTGGACAAACAATGCTGTTTTTTTCCTGTAGATGATACAGTCATCAGGTTAAACACTTGGATGAATACAATGACAAACGTGAAGCTTTGTTACTGCATTCCTCGCATACCGATTAAGGCGGAGACAACATATGGAATGTTTTAATAAGATGATAATAGTAATAACTTCTCAAAGGAATGAAGTTTTCTCCAGTGAGCGGTAACACCCTCTGGGAAGTGTGTGTGTTGTCTCCAGTAATCACAATAAACAGGCAGGTGCACACACAGGATCCCCACTGCATTAAGGCTGTATCGATAATGCACAGCTCTGGTCCATTTTGTAGTAATTGAGGTTTGGCTTTCATTGGTTACCACGTCATGTGCTGGAATATTCACCGTATTAACTGTATTGAGTTTATTCACAACACTGGAAATCGTGGCGAATGCTTTGCAGAATCTAGATCAGGATAGTCAAGTTGGGAAATATTAAAAAAATTGAGCTGTTTGAGCCTACATTATGCAGCTCAGTTACCAGTGTACCACAATACACTGGTTTGTTAGTAAATACCAATAAATGTGGGTCTAGTTCCATAAGGTTCCTACTATGTTATGAAATATACCTAGTTTTGGATAGATACTGAAGCCCTATTTGCAAAGTCCCTGCTCCTCTGCAGTCGTATAGATGTATATTACTGGAATTGTTGTTGTTGCTGATTACATTACTATACCCTTTGCAAGGTCTAAAAATTTTAATAAGAATACAACTTTTAAATTGCATTGTATTCTCAGAAAGAAGCATAAAACCTATGGGCTTTTTTTTTTTATCCAGGACAGGGGGGGGGGGGGGGGGGGGGACGGACACGCCAGTGGGCCACCAGTTCTATATGTGTGCCAAAAATGGATTGCCAGGTTAATTTTAAATGGACTTACACTACAACAGTTAGATTGTGGCCTTCAAACTCTTGAACATATTTCTTTTTTGTCCCAGGTAGAAACAAATAGATAAAAGCATAGCAGACCATACAAATGTCATTGAGTCAGTCCCCTTAACACTACATCCTTGCCTCTTAACAATGTTATTAAGCAATCATTTTTAATACTATTTCAGTCTTTTACCATAATTCATTCACTTTCAATATCACCATATTAAAGACAATTACCCAATTAATATGCAATTGTTGCCAAATCCCTGTACACACACTATTGGATTGTTTGGAACATACATGCTGATGCATTTTAGTGACCACATAATGAACAGACACATTACCAACTCGTTACGTGTAGTGAATGTATTTATTATCATTTTTTGGTGAACGTTGTAACATCAATACCACAAAAAAATTGAATTACTGTGCAAAAGTGTTTTGGCACACTGGAAAAATACAAATAATAAATGTAACAATCAATCCCCAGATTAGTTTGTAAGATAAACACTGTATAAGTATCTGTTATTGATCAATGTATGGAACAACAGCATTATTTTCAGGCAACAACAACAAAAAATATTAAATGAGGCAAATTTTGTACATTTCTTCCATAGTGAGCGATAGCATGGGCTGCTTTTAAAGCATGAACCACAGACCGTGATTTGTTAAAACATTAATTTAACAGAATATTATTTTCAAGCATGATACGTCAAGTCTACAACTTGCAGGTAGAACTCAAAAATTCAAATACAAATTCCTAATACGCACGATTAGTGGACAGTCTCATAAAAGTCACTAGAAATTTCCAGAAAGCATGAGTCCTTGACTGATTTCTACAATAATGTGGCACGTGGAATATCTAGAGTTCATGGTGCTCGCTGCGTGCTATATGAGAAAAGAGAGAACAATTTGTTTTGGGTTATGTGTGTTAAGTGTAATTTATCTCTCTCTGATTTAGTGTTCTCATACAAACTATATATATAGTTTTAAATGAAATGTATGGCTTTCTTTTGATACTATAGTTATCTATTCATCCCTGTAAATCAGAATTTATTATGATTTTTTTTTAATTTGCCTCACTCTTTGTTTACATTCATGCTAGGACAGTGTCCTAAAAGGGGTTAATATTCTCATTTGGCAATGTGTGATCATTTTTTGACAAATATCTGCAAGACAATCCTGAAACTTGAGTCTGAAACCCAACCCCCCCCCCCCCCCCCAAGATATTGACTAGAATATGATTTCTACCAGAAATTCGACCAAGTGTAATAATAACCTTACTGTGATGTAAACATTTTTCTTCTATTCTTTCACAGCAGTGACATAAGCGTTTGCTATTAACTCAGAAGGAGATTCATAGTAAAATGAACTAAAATCCTAAACACAGCAAGAGTTGCAAGTTGGAGGAATTCATTTATTTCCCAGAGAACTCGTTCAAAGCATCATATGTAGAATAAGTCAAATGGGACACATAATAATTCAGCAGTTATTAATAGGACAGAGCACTGTTTTTGAAGCTTTTTTCTAGAAGAGTAGCAACAAATCATTATCAGTCTTTCATTTAGCAAGCACCCCTTATAAAAACATATATCTAATGCCAATAACGTCTGAAATTTCCTCAGATGTTCTCTCACTTGTTGAAAAAGTGTTGAATGGATTGTGAATAAAAGAGTTACATAATGATTACATAGGAAGTAAAAAAAAAGAAAAGGAAAAAAAAAAAGTTTATAAAAATCTTTAGGAAAATCTACCATGGGGCAAGATGATAATGTGTGATTCTAGTTTCGCACATTTAGTAATGGGTCACTAGCTCATAAAGGATTGAAATGTCTCAGTTTGTCGCTTTGTTGTGTATTAAAAAAAAAGGCCATGGCAGTAATTCCTGGGGTAAAGTTGTGAACTTTCACAACTTTACCCCAGGAATTACTGCCATGGCCTTTCCAGGGTGGTCCAGTCACCACGAGAAATCTCCTGCTAATTAGATCACTGGATCTAATAAGCAGGAGATTTCCTATGGTTCCGTGGTGACTGGACCACTTCTAGAACCCGTACAATATAGACTTTTATGCTCACAAACTTATGACCAAGTGCATTTGCACTGATCCCCTTCTGAGTAAGCAAAAGCAGAGAAGGGAGGGCTAGAACTGGAATATTTGCAAGAGAATACTAAAGAAAGCCTACATGACCCCGTACACACATTGTACAATGTACAGGTTAAACACTAACCGATTAACCAGGTTAGTTTGCTGCAGGGGTGTATCTTTCAAAATTGCACAAAAATATCATATCAAATTACAAAAACAGGCATGACTTAAATCCGGAGTGATTAGATCACCTTTTCATTCAGGATGCTCCAGTGTAACATAAAAATACTGCCGACTGATCTATATTTTACTGGTTTGTTTCATTAGCATCCCTTAATAAGAATGGGAATGTGGTTTACCTATTTTAAATCAAGTTAAAATGAATATGTATATATACAGCTTCCTCATCTTGGTAAAATATACATTTTATTCTTTATATTATTTACCTTGGTATCCTGACACTCCCGGTTTATTTATATTTATACGTTTGGTTAATGTGGCTTCCTGTTGACCACTGTAATCTTATAGGATAAACAGGAAGCCTTTTGCCAAATGCGAGGTTGGCCAATACTCTGAAATATAACGGGAAACGTATACATACAAAATAATTATAGCAAACACCTGCTGAATGTAGGAGAAACTAAAAAAGGGAATGTGAGTTACTGAAAACACATTTCTGAAAGAAAAAATAATAAATGGAAGCAGGCGGGTTCTGGGTGTGATTTTGTTATATAAATGTTGAAAATAAACAAATGTATACCTAAATGTTTTCAGGATAGGAAAAGTATAAGAGTTTCTCACATAACAGGAGTCCTTACATGCACCTGAATTTATAAACAACACTTTAAAACAAAAACGTATACCTGGTATTAATATCTGCTATAAACACTGAATTATACAACACCATACACTTACAATGTACAAACATACATTTCTCAATATGGTTCCCTTGTAGTGGTCAATATAGTGTTCTTACATTAACATGGATTAGATGGAATGGCTTTAGTTTGTCATTAAATGTTTATATGACAAGGTTTGTTTTACTTCGGATGCCTTCTGTTGCAACTTATTTGCAATTATGGTGCAATGCAAACATTAACCGTGTGCACTAGTGTAATGTGTAAAATGATAATAAGGTTGTCGTATACGTGGACAGAAATGTGTGTACCTCACTTGGTCAATAACCGCCATAGAGCCAGGGCCATCAAGATCTCAAAAGTGGAGCAGAAATAGATCATTGGTTTGATTTCAATGGCGATTGCTACACTTTTAGTATTTTTCTACTTGGGGAACAAATTCAACTATTTGTGTCAATTGACCAATTAACGTGTATGAATATTCAACTAGGGGTATATAATATATATATATATATATATATATATATATATACACGTGTATATGTATAAGTGTGTGTGTGTATATATATATATATATATATATATATATATATATATATATATATACACACACATACATATATATATATATATATATATATATATATATATATATACACACATACACACACACATATACACACACACACATATATATACACACTTGTCAAATCACACTGTGCCCAATAAAAAAAACATGTTTATTCTGCACATCATATTGCCTTGTTTCGTAGTTATGTGTACCCACTGTATTGGTGAACTATCATGCATAATTGTGCAGTTTTTAGTGCGTGTAAAGAGTATTGTTTAATATGGCACAAATGTATTTTATACTCATATAAAAATACTTTTTTTTTTTTTTTTTTAGATATATACACACAGGCCTGGAAAAGCACTCCCCAGCTGCTTGATTTTATTTGCCACCGTAGAGAAGAGCAGCAGGGCTCCTTCATGGGTGTGCATACATGAGGGATATCTCCATGTAGTGTTCCTGGTAGTCTACATATTGCACGATTGTTTCAGAGGCCGGTTACACTGTACCATTTTTAGAAAAGCCTGGGGTCACCTACTTTACTTCGAATTTATTTAAAAAGAGTAAATGTTTTCTGTACAATGTGTACAAAGTACAGCAATGGCCGTGCACCGATATGTGGGTGTCATCTCCCACCATGCAGTGGGTTAATAACTGTCCAGGCAACATCCTATTCACAAAACCAGATGAAGGCAAGGGACTAAATAGGTATGATGTTTTAACTGATGCTACCGAGGTTTAGGTATCACTTTAGGATTTCTTTTAAGCATCTTGAGTTCTAAACCAAGTAGAGCTTTACCAATACATATTCTAGATGCTAATGGTGTATTTGGCTACATTAAGAGATCTATGTCTGGTTAATTCTGGGTAGCCTCTCCATCAGGGCCTGAACTCACTATCTTAGCTCAAATACAGAAGGAACCACAGTGCCATATGATTACTGGCAGGCCAGCAAAGATGGAGCAAATAATAAATCAAATGAAATATTTTATTCTAGATAAGCAGCAATCTTTGAGGCTGTATGTGGGGACCTCGCCTCATTAATTCCCTGCGTAGATTTTCCTAATTATAACGACCAAACAGAAAGGAACAAGTACCATACACCTCACTCTGTTTGTCACAAATGAGAAATGTTATCTAAAAGGAGGTATGCGTAACCCCTTAGTGACATGACTTTTTTGGCTTGTCCGACGCTTGGTGACATGGGCTGTTTTAACATTTCTGAGGTGTTTGTGTTTTGATGTAATTTCTTTCTTTCTCATTTAGTGTACCCACACAAACTATATATTGTTTTTATCGGCATAAGATGGGCTTTCTTTTGATGCCAATATTTTTAAGGTAGCATATAATTTTATATAAAAAAAATATTAAAATATGGTGAAAATTTAAAAAAAAAAAGATTTTTTGTGACTTTTATTTGAAAAATCGCATACTTATCTACAACAGACAACAAAAAAACACTGCTAAATAGTTTCTCCAATTTGTCCTGAGTTCAGAAATAGCCCATGTTTTTATGTTTTTGTGCTTTTTTATTCAAGTTACAGGGGTAGAACTATAAGTAGTGCAATGCAATTTAAAAATAATTTTTAAAAAAATTTGCGATAGTGACACTTTAACACTGATATCTGTACTAAATCGATGAATGACCCCCCAAATGTACATATTTTTCAAAACTAGACCACTCTGGGCATTTAAATTGGGGTATTTTGACACTTTTCACGTAGCCATTTTACCACAAACCTTTGCCAAACATTGCCAAACTTTGCAGCAAAAAAAAATAAAAATATATTTTTCACACAGATTATGTTTCAGGTAAACATTTCCTGAAAATTTGATGGGGTACTGACAAATAACACCTCATTATGTGTTCAGCAACATCTCCTGAGTACAGGGATACCACCCATGTATAGGTAGGTTATGTTATTTGGGGGCTAAAAGGCCACATATGGGAGGTGCACATTTTGAATTTCACACTTGGAATTTTGACATGCTTTCAACCTGGGCCCATGTCCCATTTGGGACATATTTGAAGCCGGCCAGTGTATTGTACCCCACAAATCCATATATTTTTGAAAACTAGACACCCTAGGGTATTTCAAATGGTGGTATTTTATCACTTTCCATGCACTAATTCTACCACCAGCCTTTGTTGAACCTTTGAGAAGTAATTTTTTTTCACACACATTGTACTTCAGGCATGCATTCACAGATCCTGTTAGGTGTCACTGTCAAAAAACACCTCATTATGTGTTCAGCAACATCTCCTGAGTACAGGGATACCACCCATGCATAGGTAGGTTATGTTATTTTGGGGCTAAAAGGCCACAATTGGGAGGTGCGCATTCTGAATTTCACACTTGGAATTTTGACGTTCAGACAACCTGCGCCCATGTCCCATTTGGGACATATTTGAAGCCGGCCAGTGTATTTTACCCCACAAAACCATATATTTTTGAAAACTAGACACCTTAGGGTATTTCAAATGGTAGTTTTTTAACACTTTCCATGCACTAATTCTACCACCAGCCTATGGGTAATCATTTTGTGTGCGTTTTTTTGCACATTCACTGCACTTTAGGAGTACATTCACAGATACTGTTAGGTGTTACAGTCAAACAACACCTCAATATGTGTTCAGCAACATCTCCTGAGTACAAGGATACCACCCATGCATAGGTTTGTTAGGTTATTTGGGGGCTATAAGGCCACAATTGGGAGGTGCGCATTCTGAATTTCACACTTGGAATTTTGACGTTCAGACAACCTGCGCCCATGTCCCATTTGGGACATATTTGAAGCCGGCCAGTGTATTTTACCCCACAAAACCATATATTTTTGAAAACTAGACACCTTAGGGTATTTCAAATGGTAGTTTTTTAACACTTTCCATGCACTAATTCTACCACCAGCCTATGGGTAATCATTTTGTGTGCGCTTTTTTTGCACATTCACTGCACTTTAGGAGTACATTCACAGATACTGTTAGGTGTTACAGTCAAACAACACCTCAATATGTGTTCAGCAACATCTCCTGAGTACAGGGATACCACCCATGCATAGGTTTGTTAGGTTATTTGGGGGCTATAAGGCCACAATTGGGAGGTGCGCATTCTGAATTTCACACTTGGAATTTTGACGTTCAGACAACCTGCGCCCATGTCCCATTTGGGACATATTTGAAGCCGGCCAGTGTATTTTACCCCACAAAACCATATATTTTTGAAAACTAGACACCTTAGGGTATTTCAAATGGTAGTTTTTTAACACTTTCCATGCACTAATTCTACCACCAGCCTATGGGTAATCATTTTGTGTGCGTTTTTTTGCACATTCACTGCACTTTAGGAGTACATTCACAGATACTGTTAGGTGTTACAGTCAAACAACACCTCAATATGTGTTCAGCAACATCTCCTGAGTACAGGGATACCACCCATGCATAGGTTTGTTAGGTTATTTGGGGGCTATAAGGCCACAATTGGGAGGTGCGCATTCTGAATTTCACACTTGGAATTTTGACGTTCAGACAACCTGCGCCCATGTCCCATTTGGGACATATTTGAAGCTGGCCAGTGTATTTTACCCCACAAAACCATATATTTTTGAAAACTAGACACCTTAGGGTATTTCAAATGGTAGTTTTTTAACACTTTCCATGCACTAATTCTACCACCAGCCTATGGGTAATCATTTTGTGTGCGTTTTTTTGCACATTCACTGCACTTTAGGAGTACATTCACAGATACTGTTAGGTGTTACAGTCAAACAACACCTCAATATGTGTTCAGCAACATCTCCTGAGTACAAGGATACCACCCATGCATAGGTTTGTTAGGTTATTTGGGGGCTAAAAGGCCACAATTGGGAGGTGCGCATTCTGAATTTCACACTTGGAATTTTGACGTTCAGACAACCTGCGCCCATGTCCCATTTGGGACATATTTGAAGCCGGCCAGTGTATTTTACCCCACAAAACCATATATTTTTGAAAACTAGACACCTTAGGGTATTTCAAATGGTAGTTTTTTAACACTTTCCATGCACTAATTCTACCACCAGCCTATGGGTAATCATTTTGTGTGCGTTTTTTTGCACATTCACTGCACTTTAGGAGTACATTCACAGATACTGTTAGGTGTTACAGTCAAACAACACCTCAATATGTGTTCAGCAACATCTCCTGAGTACAGGGATACCACCCATGCATAGGTTTGTTAGGTTATTTGGGGGCTATAAGGCCACAATTGGGAGGTGCGCATTCTGAATTTCACACTTGGAATTTTGACGTTCAGACAACCTGCGCCCATGTCCCATTTGGGACATATTTGAAGCTGGCCAGTGTATTTTACCCCACAAAACCATATATTTTTGAAAACTAGACACCTTAGGGTATTTCAAATGGTAGTTTTTTAACACTTTCCATGCACTAATTCTACCACCAGCCTATGGGTAATCATTTTGTGTGCGTTTTTTTGCACATTCACTGCACTTTAGGAGTACATTCACAGATACTGTTAGGTGTTACAGTCAAACAACACCTCAATATGTGTTCAGCAACATCTCCTGAGTACAAGGATACCACCCATGCATAGGTTTGTTAGGTTATTTGGGGGCTATAAGGCCACAATTGGGAGGTGCGCATTCTGAATTTCACACTTGGAATTTTGACGTTCAGACAACCTGCGCCCATGTCCCATTTGGGACATATTTGAAGCCGGCCAGTGTATTTTACCCCACAAAACCATATATTTTTGAAAACTAGACACCTTAGGGTATTTCAAATGGTAGTTTTTTAACACTTTCCATGCACTAATTCTACCACCAGCCTATGGGTAATCATTTTGTGTGCGTTTTTTTGCACATTCACTGCACTTTAGGAGTACATTCACAGATACTGTTAGGTGTTACAGTCAAACAACACCTCAATATGTGTTCAGCAACATCTCCTGAGTACAGGGATACCACCCATGCATAGGTTTGTTAGGTTATTTGGGGGCTATAAGGCCACAATTGGGAGGTGCGCATTCTGAATTTCACACTTGGAATTTTGACGTTCAGACAACCTGCGCCCATGTCCCATTTGGGACATATTTGAAGCTGGCCAGTGTATTTTACCCCACAAAACCATATATTTTTGAAAACTAGACACCTTAGGGTATTTCAAATGGTAGTTTTTTAACACTTTCCATGCACTAATTCTACCACCAGCCTATGGGTAATCATTTTGTGTGCGTTTTTTTGCACATTCACTGCACTTTAGGAGTACATTCACAGATACTGTTAGGTGCTACAGTCAAACAACACCTCAATATGTGTTCAGCAACATCTCCTGAGTACAGGGATACCACCCATGCATAGGTTTGTTAGGTTATTTGGGGGCTAAAAGGCCACAATTGGGAGGTGCGCATTCTGAATTTCACACTTGGAATTTTGACGTGCAGACAACCTGCGCCCATGTCCCATTTGGGACATATTTGAAGCCGGCCAGTGTATTTTACCCCACAAAACCATTTATTTTTGAAAACTAGACACCCCAGGGTATTTCAAATGGTAGTTTGTTAACACTTTCCATGCACTAATTCTACCACCAGTCTTGGGGTAGTAATTGTTTGTGTATTTTTACATACATTGTACTTCAAACATGAATTTACAGATTCTTGTATGTGTCAGTGTCAAATAACATCCCAATATGTGTTCAGCTACATCTCCACCCATGCATAGGTTTCTTGGATTGTTGGGATGCAATGTCAAATTTGTGATTTTGTCATATGAAGACATTTTTCTAATTTGTCATATTCTTCTACCCATCTTCTTTTGGGGACTTTTTAGCAGACACTGTGCTAATTATTGCCATGTAAGTGTATATATTTTATAAGTTGACACCACAAGGTATTGTATATGGGGTGTATTGATGCCTCTGATGAAACCATTTAGTCAAACAAATTGAGAGAACATGTGTGGTGGTAATTTTTCAATCTTGGATTTTCCACCCACATTACTTTTTGATGGTGATTTAGGAGAGCCTGTTATAAATTACTGCAAGAAAACACTCCAGGTTGTTTTCTACAAGGCCCCCTGAGTATACCTATGCCCCCCATGCATAGGTTTGCCAGGATTTTTGGGAAGGTTGAGGCACAATTCATGGACTTGGTCATTTTGATTGAATTAGAATTTCTTTTCTAATAGGTCTATCTTTAGTTTGGGGCCCTTTGCATACCCCAGTTTAGTTTTTTACGCCATGAAAGTGTATGTATTTGAAAAGTTGACACCCCAAGGTATTGCATATGGGGGGAATTGATGCCTCTGATGGAAGCATTTAGCCCAAAAAGGTTTGAGAACATGTGTGGTGGTATTTTTTAATCTTGTTTTTTTTTCACACATGTTGCTTTTTGACTGCAACTTAGGAGAGCATGTTATACGTTACTGCAAGAAAACACTCCAGGTTGTTTTCTGCAAGGTCCCCTGAGTATGCCTATGCCCCCCATGCATAGGTTTGCCAGGATTTTCGGGAAGGTTGAGGCACAATTGAAGGACTCGGTCCTTTAGATTGAATATGAGTTGTTTGAATAGGCCTATCTTCATCTTGTGGACTTTTGCATACCCCATTTAGGTTTTTTTTGCCATGAAAGTGTATATATTTCATAAGTTGACACCCCAAGGTATTGTTTATGGGGTGTATTGATGCCTCTGATGAAACCATTAGTCAAAAAGATTGAGAGAACATGTGTGGTGGCAATTTTTCAATCTTGGATTTTCCACCCACATTCCTTTTTGATGGTGATTTAGGAGAGCCTGTTATAAATTACTGCAAGAAAACACTCCAGGTTGTTTTCTGCAAGGCCCCCTGAGTATACCTATGCCCCCCATGCATAGGTTTGCCAGGATTTTTGGGAAGGTTGAGGCACAATTCATGGACTTGGTCATTTTGATTGAATTAGAATTTCTGTTCTAATAGGTCTATCTTTAGTTTGGGGCCCTTTGCATACCCCAGTTTAGTTTTTTACGCCATGAAAGTGTATGTATTTGAAAAGTTGACACCCCAAGGTATTGCATATGGGGTGAATTGATGCCTCTGATGGAAGCGTTTAGCCCAAAAAGGTTTGAGAACGTGTGGTGCTAATTTTTTTAATCTTGGTTTTTTTCACACATGTTGCTTTTTGACTGCAACTTAGGAGAGCCTGTTATACATTACTGCAAGAAAACACTCCAGGTTGTTTTCTGCAAGGCCCCCTGAGTATACCTATGCCCCCCATGCATAGGTTTGCCAGGATTTTTGGGAAGGTTGAGGCACAATTCATGGACTTGGTCATTTTGATTGAATTAGAATTTCTGTTCTAATAGGTCTATCTTTAGTTTGGGGCCCTTTGCATACCCCAGTTTAGTTTTTTACGCCATGAAAGTGTATGTATTTGAAAAGTTGACACCCCAAGGTATTGCATATGGGGTGAATTGATGCCTCTGATGGAAGCGTTTAGCCCAAAAAGGTTTGAGAACGTGTGGTGCTAATTTTTTTAATCTTGGTTTTTTTCACACATGTTGCTTTTTGACTGCAACTTAGGAGAGCCTGTTATACATTACTGCAAGAAAACACTCCAGGTTGTTTTCTGCAAGGCCCCCTGAGTATACCTATGCCCCCCATGCATAGGTTTGCCAGGATTTTTGGGAAGGTTGAGGCACAATTCATGGACTTGATCATTTTGATTTAATTAGAATTTCCGTTCTAATAGGTCTATCTTTAGTTTGGGGCCCTTTGCATACCCCAGTTTAGTTTTTTTACGCCATGAAAGTGTATGTATTTGAAACGTTGGGAAGTACAGCACAAATTATAGGACAGGCTGTCTTGGAACAGAAAAATGTAAAAGTCTGGAGCAGTACAAGTAAAAACATTTAAAACCCACTGAAGCAGAAACCACAAATAAAAAAAATTAAAAGTTGGCCACTGTGTGGTACAGCTTATAGCATGTACCTATACAGAGTGCAGGTTGTCCAGGGCAATCAGGGCAGTAGAAGGAGGTCTCCTTTCGTTGCCCCCTGGTGTAGCACACTCTACACTTTCTCTGCGGGTTCTGCTTTTTTGGAGTAGGGGGGATTTTAAAAATGAAATGGGTAGCCCCAACCCTACTTTCCCCCATCACCGCCCGGGGACCAGGTGCATCGTGGTACAATATCCCCGAAATGACCTGGAGCTGAAATTGCAAAAAGGTCACTCTCATTTCGGGGTTTGCTTTTTTGCAAAGCAAAAAAGCATTGTGGGTTGCAATTTGCAAAAGATAAATAGCAACCTTTTTGTACCAGGCCTTGGTCTTACGCATGATGAGGTAGGGCTGCAGCAGCTGATCTGCCAAATCAACCCCCCCCATATGTTTGTTGTAGGCCTTGATGCACGCTGGTTTTCTGGTGACCTCAGCTCTGCCACGTACAGAGACCTCCACAGTCCTCTCGTCATGGATGGTGCTGAGCAGACACACATCCTTCTTGTCTCTGTACTTAACAGCCAAGAGCTCCTCTTGGCGCAGAGCTGAGGTCTCCCCCCTTTTTAACCGGGTCTGTGCCAAATTTTTGGGGAAACCTATGCGGTTCTGGCGTACAGTACCGCATGCTACTGTATCAAAGCAGTACAGTAGCTTGAACAAAGGTACACTTGTGTAGAAGTTATCTACATACAAGTGGTACCCTTTGTTCATATGGGGGAGTATCAGGTCCCAAACAATTTTGGCACTGGTTCCCAGATGTTCTGGGCAACCTGGAGGGTCAAGGTGGCAATCCTTTCCCTCGTATACCCGGAAGGCCTGAGTGTACCCATTCTCGCTATCGCAAAGTTTATACACCTTGATGCCATACCTGGAGCGCTTGGAAGGTATATACTGTTTGAATCCCAACCTTCCCTTATATTTCATCAGGGATTCATCAACAGATATATTCTTCCCAGGTGTATAAACTTCTGCAAACCTGGCAGCGAGGTGGGTAATCAGGGGGCGGATTTTAAACAGCCTGTCAAATTGGGGGTGCTCTCTAGGGAGGCACAGGCTGTTATCAGAAAAATGCATATAACGCAGGAGCGTTTCATAACGCAGCCTATGCATTGTCTGGGGGAAAATAGGGGTACTACAAATAGGACTCGTGCTCCAGTAGGAGCGGAGTGAGGGCTTCTTGATGATGCCCATCAATAAGGTGAGTGCCCAGAATTTCAGAAATTCTGGGCAATCAGTCGGGGTCCAGTGCTGCCTTCCCAAAAAGGACTGAGGGTTAGCAGCACGGTGCTGCTGAGCAAAAAGATTTGTTTGGGAGACAATGTCCCCCAAAAGATCATCCCCCATAAAAATCTGAACAAACTGCAGGGGAGTAAATCCTGCGACATCAATATTGATGCCCGGAACTGCAGTGAAAGGAGGGATAGCTGGCCTATAGCGATTAGGCGCTACCCACTCCTCAGCAGCACTGCCAGCCGGAGTCTCGTGACTCCTTGTGGCAGGGGGCCCAGCAGCCACTGATACATCACTAGAAGATGTATCAGTAAACTGATCAGGGTCAAAATCTGACCCTGACTCAGTGGCCTCAGAATCTGAGGCGAGGATGGCATAAGCCTCCTCAGCGCTATACACGCGCTCAGACATAACCCAAAAAAATAATTAATTTACGTGACCCCCTAGCGGGTATAATTGCCCCTAGCGGGTTTCAAAAAAAAAATATGCAGATAGCAAAAATGTGCTTCTGCAGCCGGATCAGTGCAATCACAAAGATCAACGGCAAAAAAGGGGTTAATAGAGCTGTAATAAATTACAGGTAAAAAAAAATTAACCCCTAAAAAATGCACAGACAGCAAAAACGTGCAGCTGTGCAAGATCACTATTTACAAGTGATCAAAGATAGGGAAGGGGTTAAAACACAGGGAATGGCTTTGATAAAAGCCTTTGGGTCTCACAATATAAAATTTTATTAAAACTTACTAACTGACTATCTCTCACAATACTGATCTGTCTCTCTCTCTCACCAAAACGCAAGTGAGGAGAGGGAGGCAGATCCATCCTGGTCAGAGTCAATATTGATAAATATTGCTCTTACCAGACAAATGGTAAGAGCTCATCAGAGCTCTCACCCCACCTCCTACCCCTGTAATTGGATGTTACTGATTGCCTCACTGATGAGGCAATCAAGTAACACCTCCAGGGGGTGGAAGCAGCTACTAGCTGCTTCCTGAAGCAACTGCCCTTAGAAGGGCATCGCCATCTTAGCCACATGGAGTGTGGCTGAAGATCGCGGTATGTATTGCCATTTTTTGTAATTTTTTTAAGTGTTGCTGACATCCTCCACCTCTGAGGCATGTCAGCAACACTTAGAGAGCAATAGGAAGCGATGTAAATCGCTTCCTATGCTCTTTGAATCTGCCGGGCGCGCCACGTGTTTTAAAGGCAATGTGCCTTTAAAACCGGCTTTTTAAATCGCTCCGGTGAGCGATCGAAAAACGCCCGGCATTTTTTTTTTGTATTACACGATGCCTCCACACGGAGACATCGTTGCAATACAGTTGAAGCACTGAAAGCGAAAAAAAATCGCTTTCAGTGCCTCTTTTAACACAGGACGGACTAGGTCCGTCCTGTGTCACTAACGCTTCGCCACACAGGACGGACCTAGTCCGTCCTGTGTCGCGAAGGGGTTAAACAATTTGGAGAACACTATATCATGCAATGTCCCAATTTATGCTTTGTAAGTTTTGCTACCTACACGTTTTGTAACATAGCAACAGGCACAAGGATTACTATATCAGTTGGTCCAATGGACCAGAACATTCTAGTAATCACCCATTGCAATAATGTGTGCACTTTACGGAGACAAAGTGCCATGTGACTTCATACATGGTCAGGGAAAGAACATTAAATCCAGCTTCATATTCCTGAAACACATTCACTTTGTGTTTTCTTAGTATTTCTCGACCTTTTGCACAGATGTTTTTCATTTTTCAAGAGCTACGAAATCAATTTGTTACACCTTAATTTACCTACAGTATTCAAAATCGCTTCAAAATCTTGGAACCCACCCTATATTTTGACACACATGTACAGATTGTTTGGTAGACTAGTGTAACTGGCACCAACATGTTTGTCTAGTCATTAGTAGAACCCTGGCTATAATGGATGGAATATCCAAAGATATACAAACAAACGTTAGAGGTGGCAACAAGATAATGTATCTCCAGAATATCTGATCATGAGTGTATCTGACACACTAATGGTGGCTGCTGTGAGCACTCCTGTTGAAATACTGATAAGGGAACAGATAATTAACCACTTATATTATGATGTGCACCAGATTGGATTGTGACATTGCTAATGCTCTCCAGTATAACTTTACTGTTACAACACCGGCACCTCGAGAAAAATGGACATTGTAAAAAATGAGGGAGTTACAATATTTGTCACCTGGAACAAAATGGAAAAATGGCAATGCTGGTTCATTCTCAGAATTTAACATACAGCTGTATAGAGCAAAGTGCTGACCTAAACATACAGCAAATCCTCTCAGAATGCTTTATACTGGCACAAACCATTTCCCCGGTCACTGAAACACTGGAAAAAAAACGATCCTAACACTACAGTCATTTTGTTTGCTGACTTACGTGCCACAACTGTATCCTTCTGTAAGAACTGTAATAAACTAAGTGTCTCTCATGATATGTGCAAAGCTTCTGTCGTTGTTTTGCATGTTGCAAAACATATAGCAATCTAAGTTATCTGAACTTTACTATTAAATTGGATTTGATCTGAATGTTGGCATCAGATATCTTGAGCGACTCAAGAAACCACAGCGGTGCTCGACGGAGGGAAGTTATAAGATGGAGCACGGTTTTTTGTCTTTAAATGGGTTCTCTGAAGTTGGCACTCCAACCAGCAGTGGGTCATTCTTGGCATGCTGTTCACAGTAGTTCATAAGGTCTGCCGCTGCTTTTGAGACCTGACATAGAACACATTGAAAAGAGAAAAAAAACCTCCAGTTAGATTTTTCTCCTGTAAGATTTAGGATTGTAAACATGATGGCTACTTCTGCCTCATTAATTGTCTAATTTCAAATTTGTATCAAACGATATTCTCCCCTAGTCTTTGCAAAACAATTTCTTCGACATTGCAGCCTGGCAGTCCAAATCTCTTTTCGACAATACTCAAGTATTTTGAATCACACACACCGCTAGACTTAAAAGATCAACCTGCAGCCATCCAGCTGCTATGTCTCCCATAATGCTTTTTCAGATGCTGGCAGAGGCGTATGGTAAATGTAGTCCTGCAACATCTGGAAGGCCGCAGGTTGCCTGAAGTAGAGGATATAGTCCCTCTTTAAATAAAAGGTGGCTTTACATAATGGCCACCATCTGAAGCAAAACTGCAATAATATACTACTCGTTCATACTGTACCTTTAAGCAGTATTGTAAAAAAAAAAAAAACAAAAAAAAAAAACAACTATACAAAAGCAAAAGTATCGACCCCTTTGTACTGGTGTGGAGCTGCCACTACTTCTTACTGAATGTGTGTTCTTATTAGTGAAGCTGTCTGAGGCAGCCGTGTAGTGCGAGTTGCCATTACATGCACTAATCACTGAGGGCGATGGAGCTAACAGGATGGAGCTCCATCTTGTCCAAACAGGACCGTAGACTGTAAACGTGGAAAGAACAACGTTCACATTCTGCCATAACAGATAAGTGATTGATGAGATAACAACAGCCTACAGTATAACCAACAATACTATTAGAAGGCAGTTCACTACTGCTTGAAATGCATGTATAGCTCCTTCTGACATAGAAGAGATCTACCTCAGGTTAGAAGCCCCAGTTCAGCTGTTGTGGACAATGTGTTGCATGATGTTCATTAGTCATACCTTAATTCTCTCTATTCCGGCTTCAATGCGTAGCTGCTCCACCAGCTTTCGGGCCTGCGCTATGTTATTAGAAGTTGACATTATTTGCCATCAGTTCCTTATCCGACGTGTTAAGAAAGGTCTTGGAAAAATCTGGAGAAAAAAAAAAAAGTTTTTAATTCGTTATTAAATGCTTTTCTCACACAAGAACTGTGAAATACTCAGCAATCCAGAATAGAAAATACATACAGGTGCAATTAAGAGTATATTACTAAATGTTAAGATGCTTGGTTCTAGGGCCCAATAACCACACAACACACAAAGTGAAGGCTGAGCTGTGGTGGACTACCTATGTCGTGATGCTCTTCCAGCCAACTGGAGTGACATAACTGCAGTATAACCCCTTCGTCACACTGCCTGGCAATATCGGCTCTTCTGGGTAATATGGTGGTCAGATTTTGATAATATAGAGTCAACATCAAGCACAACATCATGTAAACAATGAGGTTAAACATAAAACTCACAGTCATTGGCATGAAAGTATTAATTACCTTTCCCACAGGGATGGGAAGATATAGCGAGCTTAGCATTTGGTTCAACAGATAATATGAACCATCGAGTATACCAGCCATGCCACTGCTTCCATAACTAGACATTGGCCTTTTTTGGGACAGGAATTTGGTCTGTGGTAAAAATAAAATTTTTTTGCAGATCAGAGGAATCAAATCTTGGTCAGACAATTCAAACATGCTCTTTTGCACAAATAATGGCACAAAGTGATGTCTTGGGTTGCCACCTGGCTGGTATTTTACCAGCAGGCCGGTAAAATAATTGGCATCCGGCCAATGTTAGGTCTATGGAGACAGTACCAAGGCCGGTATTTTTTGGAAGAAAAGGTGGCAACCCTAGTGATGTCTGACATTTAGGCAGGTGCCAATCCAGGCGTGGGGGGGGGGAGTGTGACTACCATGCAAGATTTGGGAGCTGTGCATCTTAAATACTTCTAATGGAATCTCAACCAACACCATTTTTTCACAAGTTCTCCACCTTGCCAAACAAAGTATAAATGTTAGTATCAGTTATTTGCATGCTAGGAGAAGATCCAAATTAAAAGGCACTCTGTCGAGACATGCAGAAGCAGTAACACCTAGATATGATTAACCATTCGGTGTGGAATGAGAAAGCATGTGCTGCCGGTTTGGTCCCTTTCTCTTTCAAGCTCTTATTATAATGGCAGGAAGCAAATCGAAAATATGCATCGGGATCAAATTCCCCACATATTTTTCATTGCTATGAAGCGGCCACACCTCAGTTACAAGATAAACAAATTCATATTTTAGCTCTGCACGTGAATAGATGCTTATGTTATACATGTGCATAAGATCATTTGCAAAATCCCTTTTAAAGATAGTGTACCTATTTATATATGACATGACATATATCTAGGGTTTCCACCTTTTCTACAAAAAAAAAAAAATTACCGGCCTTGCTGATGTCTCCATAGACTTAACATTGGCATGAAACCAATTTTTTGCCAGCCTGCCAAATGATGCTTTATGCATTTCAATAGCAAAAACAGTATATAATACAGGGTTTAAAACTATGTTAATATTCTGTATAGTTCAAGAAAAAAAAAAAAAATTCAACGGATGCACCATATGGCCACTGAATTCCAGAAACGATTCTAAGAATTAGGGTGCACAAACCATGCATCACAGGGCCATAAAAATACAGCACTCCTGACCACAAGAGATTAAAACTAGGCATGCTATTTGTGAGGGACACATAACCTCTGTTATGTTACCAAACAACTAATTCTGTCCGCGGATAAATAATATGTTTTTTCAGCTAACCAGTTACAGAAGGGAATGGGGGTAAATGAGAAATATATTATGTAGAATACAAAACATACATATACATTTTAAGTAAAGATACACTGACTAGTATGGTCAGCTTGCCCCTTGCACATCACTTCCTCACATGTTGGGTTTAAGCACCTCTCATGTTTCAAGTTATATCTTTCTACTCAAGGATCATTTACTAATAGTTATTTAATGTATTGTGTATATCAGAATATATTATTATTACTATTGTTTGAACAAGTTCCCCTTCAGGTTTGTAAGATAGATTCAAAAGATATACATACAGTATTATCTTCTAACCCAGTCAGCCTTTTAATTTTGGACCCAGTGTCACGGTTTGTCACACAGAATCTAATGGTGTACTAGTTGGGAACGTGGACTATTGTCAAAGATATCCATATCTGAACATGTCTTTAATGGCTAAAGAAAAGGTATGAGCCCTTCCCACAAAATGCCCAGTATTCCGTTTCATGCTGTATAGTCTTTTTTTTTTACCTATATACAAGGCACAGTCCAGAATAAGTAAATAAAAATAGTCTCTGTTCCCCCGCCCCCCAACATTCCCACTTTGCACACTCCGGTCTCCCGACTGAGTGAAAAAGTTCTCTGTGCATTAAAATAAAACACCATATAGGATATGTAGGTTAACCAGCGTCTAGTGAGCGTCAGCTACGGTTTACTGAAAAATTCTGCAGGACAGCATGGACCGTCCTTGACAGGAACAGCTGATCCCCGCGATGAGCTGAGCTGTGGATCCCACTGCAGGGACTTACAGCGGGATCCCCAGTGTCAGACGAGGCCCCTTTGAGCGTCCGCTAGATTTCCAGCATCCCTGCGTGCCCGAACTTCCGGATTTACAAAGTAAAGTCAGGAACACAAGGACGCCGGGTTTGGTAGCTTTGGTTCTAAGGACCAGAGCACCACCCGGCGAGAAGGGGTTAATGCAATCACAACAATCAAAACTAAGCATGAGCCAGCAACTCCACGCCAAAAGGGTGAGTCAGAATCTTCAGCAGCAGTTTCACCTGTCATGTGCATCACATAGCGATAATTAAACTCAATGTATAGAATTAAATATAGCTAATGGTGCCCTGCAAGACACTAGCCAGAAAGGCCATATTTGTCAGGGGAATAGGACTAGTGTTATTCCTGAGAGAGAGACTTAATAAGGGAATCTCAACAGTAAGGATGAAGCCTTAAAGCACAGCAAAGCATAGATCAGGAAGCAAACTTCTTCAATACGTCCATATGTTAGTGATTTTTACAACACGTGGAATAAATGAGATCACTTACCTCACAGTGCCTTTTGTGGATGGAAGGTCAATTGCTAAAAATGTTATTTTGGGAATGGGATGTTCCATTACTACATAGTTTAATTGTCAGTTTATAAAAATGCATTATGAAGACACCAACGCACCTGTTCTCTATGTTTTCTAGTTAGGGTAACTAGGCATCTACATATATTGTTAAAAAAATCCAAGTACTTGTAGCGCCCTAAGGCTTGAGAACCAAGCTGTATAGGATGGTAAAAGCGTTAAGGGAGCTAATGCAAAAGAAAGACGAGTGAGCTCAAGAGTGTACCGCTACGTCAGATATCCAGGCCCCCCATGCTAGTAAGCTAGGATGCGATTTATTTATTATATACAATATATTTATATTGCAGGTTTTCATTTAATAAATCTGTGACCCTTTCTTAATCCAGCAGATCTTGTGTTTTATTTATCTGGTGATCAATGTTAGCTATTCCTAGGTCATAGATTTTGTAACCAGCTGAGAGTTCCTCATAATGGCCTGTTTTTGCACAGCAACAACAACAACAACAGCAAAAATGATCATCCAACAGATCAGGGTCAGAATCTGTTATATGAATGTTTTATTCAAACAAGAAAAGTGCCGGACAGATTTAACAAGGGGCTCTTGAAAAAAAAAAAAGAAACCCCACAAGAGAGCTAAAAATAGACTGCGTGGTAGGCAACATAAGATATAGGTCATCTCAAAATAAATGACATCGCAAAGGACTGACCCAGAGAAACCAATGCATCACGCTGGTGTTTTTCTCCCCGTCTCTTTGCTCTTTTACAATTGCTTGTGTTACAGTCACAGAGAAACAAAATAGGAGCGGAGAGTGTGATTTCCCGGATTCAAGCGTTTGTTTTCGTGACATCAGTATCATGTGAGCGTGTGTGTGCAGCAGATGAGAATCCCCCACACTACTAGAGAATGGGGGACAGATAGAGCCTCTATTGTTCAGTTCCTGTTTATGGAGCAATTACCGGGGATGAATCTGCCATTGAAGCTAACAGCTCATGAGAACTTGGTCAGGGCAGGAAAATCAGGTTGCATTAATTATTATTAGGAAGAGGGAAGGAAAAGCTGGCTGAAGATCTAACCAGTGTCCTCACCATTGTGATCGCAGCACAGAGCACCTGACTGAAACCTGCAAAAGGAAAGCCCCACACACCTTAACCAGATGTAATAGTAACAAGTGAAATCTAGGAGCTCAACAATACATTCTTTTTTTACAGAAAAGCAAAAGAAAACAAAAACTAGATAGATCATTTCATATTTGCTGGGCTGTAAGGCAAACCCTCAATCCTTGAATGTTAAAGAGTGGGGGGAAAGGCCTGAATATAAGGTGACCCTACAGGGAAAAGTTTGCATTATTATTGGTTCACATGTAAAAGGTTTCTCATATTTAATAAAAGCATTTAGTTTGTATTTACTTTCTCTGCCCCCCCCCCTCCCCCCTCCATTTCTTATTGCCCCCACAGGACTTGCCTCAGAACCACATTGTAACACCCAATGAACTTGCCCCTGCACCCCGTTGCAGCACCCAGTGAACTTCACCCTGCATCCAGTTTACTTGCCCCAGGCATATTTTAACAAAAATTATCACAATAAATCATCATTATACCAGACCCATAGCATTGGACCATTATTATTTTAGAATAGGGAAATTGCATGTCCAAAGCACATTTGAAAAAGAGGACCCCACTTATGGATAGGACATATATAATATGCCAGTCACAGGTGATTACTATACCTAGTCATCAAATAAAAAAAAAATGTTTTTTAAAAAGTGCATTTCTTTTTTCCCTCATTTCATTCCTCTGCCTCCATCACTCCATTTCTCCTATCATTATTGCCCCCATATAACTTGCCATTGCACCCACAGCACCTGAGTGCACACAGATAAAGTTGCCACAGTACCTGGCACGAGCATGTACCCAAGGGACGTGCCACAGCACCCACACAGCTACATGATGGCACCCAAAAGTCTTCCCAGAGCAACCATATTGCACTGACAGGAATTGACCAGTAACCAGGTTGCACACACATGACTTGACCAGCACCCAGATTGCACACACACAGGTCATGTAAGATTGCACACACATAACTTACAGATTGCAAACACTGAATTTGCCCAGCACCAAGGTTTCACCCCATGGACTTGCCCAGCACCAGGACTTCACCACATGGACTTGCCCAGCACCAGATAGTACACAAAGGTCAGATTGCACAATTTGCTAATTCCCTGCGGTCTACTGGTGGGCAGTTTATTGTCTTTGTGCACTGACACTCTGACTTCCACAGATGCATGGGGAGTGTAAGAAGCATTTATAAATAAAATGACATTTATTTATATAGTGCTTAAAATGTAGGTAGCGCTAGGTTTAGCTGAAATACAGGCACCCAGGGACAATTTCCTCAATGTCTACCGAGACAGAGCACCCTAAGTGGCTAGTACAATAAAGGTTAATCCCAGCTGTGTCGGACTCTCTGTGTCCGTCCTCGTTAGGTAGGTGCCAATGTGACTGATCGCCTGGAAAGTAGGCAGCCTGTTTATTGGTCGCTTACTTCTGAGCGCTTTCCGTAGGCACCTCTCCTATTGGCTATCGGTTTAAAAGGTCCCAGAGTTAATGAATTTAAAGGGACTTTAGCGCACCACCGCCCTCCCTTTGGTCACCCATTTCTCCATTCCCAGTGTGATTGGTTATCCGCCCAGTGGAGCCAGATATTAAATGGATTAACCTTGTCTGTCCCTAATCCGAGTATGTTCCCATTATTTTATCAGTTGATATTAAGAGGTACAGTTGTATACAAGATCTGCAAAATGTACAATAAGAGGTTTGTCCTGATTAACCCCTATACTGCTCTTGCCTTTTAATTGGGGTCTACATTACATTCGTGGATTGTATTTTGCGGTCCCAGGACTTTGATATACTGCTGACGGAGGTACCAAGGAGTCCGTCACACTCCTCTTTTCACATCTTGCCCCCTTCCAATCCTGTGTTTTTCTTTTGATACATGTATGCTGAAAATGGGATTGTGTATGTATTTTTACACCTTGCAAGTCGATACACATGTATCTTGGTTTATGTAAAATTCAATGAAAGCGTTAAAAAAAGAAATGTTTAAAAAAATTATCCTGCTTGAGGCAAAATAGCTAATAACCTTAGAAAAGTCATCATTGCCTATTTTAAGACATGTATGTGTTGTCTCCTGTTTATGACATCAGCTTGTGGCCTGATATGCAAATTACACTTTTCCCATTGAGCAAAGCAATTAATTTGTATAGCAAACCACAGATGTCATAAGCAGCAAGCACCATATACATGTTTAAAGCATATATTTTCTTATATATTGTATGCATGTGCTTGCAATTATTTTGCTAACACAATGAATAATCATTTTTTTCATACTTTTGTATTCTCTACATTCACAGTGATAAACAATGTTTATCCTTATGCTTGAAATTGAATTGACAGGTAACTGCAGTAAAGCCAATATTTGACATGATGAAGGAACCAATTACAATCATAAAAAACTAATCTGAATTTTCTAACAATGACACTTGACACTTCTGAAAAGTAAGTAAAGCTAATCTACCTTTAACTGTTGGTTTATTGGGCTCAGTCTCTCCAACGCATCATGGGCTCTTGAATATTCATGGGGAACATCTAACGTTATCAAAAACGTTAATCTAGGGAAATGTTGGCCACAAAAAGTTATTCAATCAATAAGAATTCTCTATTTGGTACCCAAAGGTTCCCGAATTATACCTAGGGAAGCATTCCACTTGCAAATTTTTAAATTACTTTAATAGATAAATGTGCAGTGCTGAAAAAAGAGACAGTGACAACAGTAATAACAAACAAACAAACAAATCTATCACCCAGAATCCACCTGAGATGACAGATCGATAGCTTTGGGTGATATATACAATAAATTGCTCGACTACTTTCTCAGTCATCCTTACAATGGGAGAGAATACAGGTATATTTCATACATACCTCAGTGATTTAGTTACAGTGCTGGACTTGGACCTTTCATTTTAGAGGATAAATGCCCAGAAGCACATCGTAATGGGTCCTTTTTACAATGTCATAAAAACAAAAGGACTTCCCATTCACAAAAACACAGACACCACACACCTAACATGCTGCATGTAAAAGATTAGACATAAATGCAAAATTAAGTCACTGTGTAGGAAGAATCTCTATGCTGTTTCCTTGGTACTGCTGGCTCTAGATTACAGATCAGCATCCCCTAAGCACTGTATAAAGTCACTCATGCAACATGCAAAATAATATTTTGCTTATCAAGGGAACCTTGTTTGTAAAGCTCCCCATCCTATTAACAGTACATACACACCGATAGCTAATTTGCTTTGAGAAACACTGAGTAGCAATTGCAAATCCAATGCATCCAGAATAAAAAAAACAAACAAAACCCCCCCCCCCCCCCCCGCACATTTGCACCTTTCTGACAAGCTGATCTACATGCTGCCTGATGAAAGCATTTGTGGAAGGACAAATAAGGCAACAGGAAGCTGGTGTGCTCTTCCAGTGACAATGTATGCAGACGCTGCTGTCAGCAGACTGCAGTGATTGGCCAGCAGCCTGTGCACAGCTCTAGATTCACAGCTCTCTGCCTCTCCAATGCTTATTACACATATACAACTATTTCAGATCACTATGTGACATGAATCAACCAGAAATAAAACAGCACGTTATCCCAACACATCCCAGGTGCTCTACTGCCTACCACATGAGACTTTGCAATACATACAGAAATGGTATTCTGCAGAATAATATATTACATCATATTGATGTACAGTAGAGTTTATATCCTTCCTTTATTATTTCTGTTAAATTGGCTCAGTTACAAGAACATCGTTTTGTTGCCATATTTTTAATGATTGGTCTACCTAGTCTGCCCATTATTCTTTGCTTAGGACTGCGGTGTGTCAGCTAGGGGAATTCCTATACCTCTTAACTCCTTCATGACGCATGGTGCTTGCGTCCCAAACGACGCAAGCACCAAAACGTCACAATTGGTTCCTGGCCACCGATCACTCTCGCAGAGACCCGATCAGGGTCTTAACAGACCCTGTGAGTCCCTGCAAAAAAAAAAAAAACGCGAGACCTCCGGACGTCACGGAGACGTGCCCGAAGGAGAAATGTAGCCGGTGCTCGCTTTGAGCACCGGCTACGTTTCCCCTGTCAGACTGAGGCCACTCAAAGTGGCCTCATCTGACAGGTGGGATCTCGCTGCAAGTGCCTGCAGCGGGAGCCGAAAACAGCTCATCGTGGGGAGCCGCGATGAGATGTTTATTACAGGACGTACTATGCCGTCCTAACGACTTTAAGGCACTTAAAGTCAGGACGGCATAGTACGTCCTAACGTCGGGAAGGGGTTTAAGTATCCACAATATTCAATACAAATTCACTTTCTAATGTAACTATAATGATCACAGCATTGCCTTCTAGGACATGGCTATGCCGTCCAGAGTTTAAAGGGAAACTAAACGTTGTTTAACCATTGCTTCCTTAAAGGAAGCAAGGATTAAACAATACATTTGCTGGTAGAATGAAGTAAACCCGACGTGTATCTTAATAGATACACGCGGGTTTACTTTATGCAGTGTCTCACGTGCTCACGCTCTGACAGCTGATTCCGAGCGTCTTTCGCTGCTAGCACAGCAAGAGACCCTCATTCTTGCATGTGATCAGCAGGGGGGGACCTAGTTAACGTCCCCCCTGCTGATCTCATACAAAATATTAGAAGCACAAGTGAAAAAAAAAAAGTTTAGTGTCCCTTTAACAGCTCATCGCAGCTCCCCACCAGGAGCTGTGTGCAGATCCCGCTGCAGGTCCCCACTGTCAGGTGAGACCAATTTGCAAATGAATTAGTCCATAGAACGGGACTGCTTCTTATTGTTTAAATGTAATCTTGCAAAGCAAGTGTAGTGTTGAGTACTATGCAGTCACTGTAAATATATAATTCCAATCTGCAGCTTCACAATACTTTAAACAGAGTGAAGTAACCACAATGGGTCTCTGATGTAATAAATTTATATCTTTTGGTTTTCTAATATGCAGGACATCACTAGATTTTACAATGATAAGCAGATACATGTGATATCACAAGCATTCTGGGAGATATTCACTAAAAATGAACTGCAAAAAAATCAGGAATTAATAGGCAAGTTGGAAAGAAAAGCTGGATATTTTTACAGCTCAGCAATTAAAGGACAACTGTAGCAAAAAATGAAAGTATTACATTGAGTGTAGGCACTTTATATAGAAATGCTTTAATGAAAGAATACAAATAAAGTACCTTATTGAGCCATCTTTACTCCATTTAGCTTCCTCTACCAGGAGGCAGCCATTTTGTTTAGAATCTTTGGTCAGATGGGTCAGATATTTCTTCATCTGGACCAAGGTGAGTGAAGATCTGGCCAAGATTCTAAACAAGATGTCTGCCCCCTGAGAGAATTATATGGAGTAAAGAAGGCTCAGTAAGGAACTTTATTTGTATTCTTTCATAAAAGATTTTCTTTATAAATCATCTACATGATTTTCCATTAAACATAAGTTCATTTTTTGCTACAGTTGTCCTTTAATGTCTATTTTGGTTCCTTGAAAAACCACGAGTAGGATCTTTGCATTTTATGTGTACACTGTTGATATAACACTGTCTGTTTTTGTAACTAAAGTTAAATCGTTTGCCACGAACAGATCAACTTACCCTGGCTTTCAATTGTTTCAGAAGACTGTCACTAAATATGTGCTTTCTTTGAGTTACTTTTACTTAATTGTAAAATAGTTTTGAGATCTAGAAGAAGAGTCACATCACACATCTAATTCACAGTTTGGAAGCGTGAAAGCACTTAATCACAGGTATGAATTTTATTTATTTTCTAACCTGTGAGATTTATCACATCTCTGCAAGGTTATGCATATTTCCCAAAATGTGAGCCAGAAACCATGAACTCACCAGCATGGCTGCCTTTAAAAATATTGGAGGCCAGTACTAATTTTACATTCCACCCCTCATGTCCATTTCCTACTTTGATGCCACTATTTTGCATTAATATATATGTGTGTGTATATATACATAAATACACACACACACTATATATATATATATATATACACACATACACACACACACACACACACACACACACATACACACACACTTATCTTTTCCCTTCAACTTTGTCTTTATCAGCTGCAATTCTCTCTCACTTCTTCCCTCCCAAGCCCCTCTATATTGTCTGCTTATAAAAGAACATCTGCTTCTCTTTCTATTGCTCCTAGGTCGGCCATGTAGAGTATCAATGTTTTACTCATGAGCATATATAGCAAATGCATTCTTCAATGTTGCTCTGGGTATGCTTCATGCATCTTTTTAGTGTAATACGTGTATTGGTGTAAAACCATTGCTCCAAGGTATGACACGAGCATAAACACCTTGCACATCCGGAGCGAAAAAAGGTAGGCAAGCAAGATGTATTCTTATTATTAACATTATGGCTGGCTGAGTATCATGGGAAAAGTACTCCACAGCCCCCCAAGGTGAAATCTGCCTCCTACCAATCCCTTTTACCCCCTCCATAGTCCTCCCCTCTCCTGTAGATCCCCTCTTTGGGATGCAGTTAAGCCCCATGAAAGTGGCCTGTGTCTGGCATGCATGCCAGTTATGGACTGTAACCCCCAATAGCATCCCAATACAGTCCGATTTATTCCTTAAAAGGGAAATTAAACTGTGTTTAACCCTTGCTTCCTTAAAGGAAGAAAGGGTTAAACAATACATTTCCCGGTAGATTGAAGTAAACCCGTCGTGTATCTTAATCTTAATAGTGTTTACTTTCTGCAGTGTTTAACATGCGAGACACTGCAGGTCCCGGTTGTCAGCACGCGCACAGCCAATCAGTGCGGGGGCTCGCCGAATCCAAGGGTCTCTCGCTGCTAGCACAGCAAGAGACCGTCGTTTTTGCATGGGATAAAGCAGACCTAATTAAGGTCCCCCCTGCTGATCTCATACAAAAACGAGAGTCTCTCTCTTGCGCTAGCAGAGAGAGCCAGTCGCCGACCAGACGGCTGCCTGCTTCCTGTGGAAGCATGACAGCTGTCGGTCAGAGGATAAACTGGCGTGTACTATCAAAAGAGCACAACAGTTTATCCTCATACAAGGGGCAACTAACTTTTCACTTGTGCTTCTATATTAGTAGCACAAGTGGAAAAAAAAAGTTTAGCGTCCCTTTAAGTGTTTATTATTATTTTAACACTTTTACTCCAGGTGCTTGTGTACATCGGATTATATTCAAAAACGATTTGATAAAACCAAGTTAAAAATCCCTGCTAATTAAAGCATTTTGGAAAAATCGATTATTATGGAAATTGCATTGTATGGTTTTATTATTTTTTAACAGCTGCCAAGCACATTGGTGTGAAGTGTGATACCGCTACAGGACACTGCTGCCTGGCTGAGAGGGGTGCCCTGTTATTACTTTAAATTTCAGCTCCTGTATCGAAAGGAATTTGAAGCTCACTTTAGGCGTTACCTTCATTTGCCAGGTCACATAATCTGCCACTTGCACACGTGCCCCAAACAAATTATACAGGTCACATAAGAAAGGAATGCTGCCCTTCACTGAATTTCACACACAAATATGTCAACAGAGATTCATTGCAGGTCACAAAGCCTGCATGTGATCCAAGCCTTGATTAACAAGTGTCAGCACTTATAATAAAACATATGGCTTTATCTGCTGCCAAAAGAAAACTTCAAATATACAGTCATTTTTGGCTAGGTTCCCAGGGTCCACTGAATAGTGCAGTCTAAGACAAGATTCTGACCTATCAAGTGATCTACCATTTATATTGCACACAAGGTGATATCATATGCTTTACATGTTTATACTCCAAGCATGCTACATTTTAACCAGTGGGTCTTGTGGTCAATCTTGTTTAACATTTTTTTACTAGGGAAATTCACTGCAAGATATGAGTTTTTGCACCAGGAGGGGCAAAGCTTTTACCTTTAAGAAAACTAGAGGTGTGGGGATTAGTGCTTGGCAGGTACATTTTAACAGAAGAAAATGTGAAACTATGCATTTAATACACAAAAGTAAAAAAAAAAAAAATGGATTAAACTCTATAAGTAGTGTTGAGTGAACCCGAACCGCACTGTTCGGGTTCGTACAGAACATTACGGTGTTCGGACCCGAACACTGACATTTCACTGTATGTCCGTGTTGGAGTTCGGGGTTCGGCTATAAACCGAAAGTCTATAAACCGAAAGACATTCTGTTTATAGACTTTCTTTTTATAGAATAGCAATAGCATTACATGTATTCTATAAAACGAAAGTCTATAAACCGAATGTCTTTCGGTTTATAGACTTTCGGTTTATGGAATACATGTAATGCTATTGCTATTCTATAAACCGAAATAGAGTCCCCATTCATACGAATAGGTCAATTTTAAATACCCTAGGATGTCTAGATTTCCAAAATATATGGTTTTATGGGGTAAAATACTTTGACAGGCTTCAAAAGTGTCCCAAATGGAACATGGGCGCAGGCTGACTACATGTCAAAATTCCAAGTTGGAAATGCACCCCCCCTAAACGTGGCCTTTTAGCCCCCAAATAATCTAACTAACCTACACATGGGTGGTATCCTTGTACTCAGGAGATGTTGCTGAACACATATTAAGGTGTTGTTTGGCACTGACACATAATAGGATCTGTGAATTCATGCCCGATGGACGATGAATGTGAAAAACAAATTACTCGTTTTCAAAAATATATGGTTTTGTGGGGTAGAATACACTTTTTGGCTTCAAAAATGTCCCAAATGGGACATGGGCGCAGGTTTTCTGCACATCAGAATTCCAAGTTGGAAAACCAAAAAGCGCACCTCTCAATTGTGGCCTTTTAACCCCCAAATAACATAACCAACCTATACATGGGGGGTATCCCTGTACTCAGGAGATGTTGCTGAACACATATTGAGGTGTTGTTTGGCACTGACATATAACAGGATCTGTGAATTCATGCCCAAAATACTATGTATGTGAAAAAAAATTACTATCCATAACATTGACATAGGCTGGTAGTATAATTAGTGCATGGAAAGTGTTAAAATACTACCATTTGAAATACCCTAGGGTCTCTAGTTTAAAAAAAAAATATGGTTTTGTGGGGTAGAATACACTTTCTGGCTTCAAAAATGTCCCAAATGGGACATGGGCACAAGTTTTCTGCATGTCAGAATTCCAAGTTGGAAAACCAAAATGCGCACCCCCTAAATGTGGTCTCTTAGCCCCAAAACAAACCAACAAACCTATGCATGGGTGGTATCCCTGTACTCAGGAGATGTTGCTGAACACATATTGAGGTGTTATTTGGAAATACCCCTTCACATTTTAAGGTAATGTTTACCTAAATTGCAATATATGTGAAAAATTAAAAAAAAAGATTTTTTTCTGCAAACTTTGGCATAGATTGGTGGTAAAATGGCTACATGAAATGTGTCAAAATACCCCAAGTTAAATGCCCTGAGTTGTCTAGTTTTCAAAAATATGTACATGTTGGGGGTCATTCATGGATTTAGTACAGAAATCAGTGTTACAATGTCACTATCGCTAATTTTGAAAGAAAGGATTTTAAAATAGCTTTGCACCACTTATAGTTCTGGCCCTGTAACATGAATAAAAAAGCACAAAAACATAAAAACATGGGCTATTTCTGAACTCAGGACATATATTAGAAACTTTTTAGCAGTGTTTTTTTGTTGTCTCTTGTACATGAGTATACGATTTTTCAAATAAAAGTCATAAAAAAATAATTTTTTTAATTTTATTGCCATATTTTATTATTTTTTTTACATCAAATTATATGCTATTATCAAAATAATGGTATCAAAAGAAAGCCCTTCTTATAACGATAAAAACGATATATAGTTTGTGCGGGTACACTAAATGAGACAGAAATAAATTACACCAAAACACAAACACCTCAGAAATGTTAAAACAGCCCATGTCACCAAGCGTCGGACAAGCCAAAAAAGTCATGTCACTAATGGGTTAAACTACAGAAGATATCACAAAAGCAATGTGCTGCAGCATTTTAAAGAAATAAAAATACTATATAGTACATCCAAATACATACTAAGGTTGCATGACACAAGGCGAGTCTGACTACACAGTTATACAATGAAATCAAACATAGTGCCAGAATTCCAACTATAAGAGCTTCATAGCTAAACAGTTCAAATGCTTAAACACACAAACAAAAATGCCTTATTGAGGCTTAAAGATGATAACAACACAATTATCACAGCAGAGGCAGCTTGTCTTCCATAAGCCTAAACCATACACTAAAAATAGCAGCCTTCCCACATGCTCAGAAACACCCAAGGAGAATCCATGGACAACCGGCGCGTTTTGTTCACAGAAACTGATGCTAGAGCCATGAATGAAAAGCCAGGGAATCATCTGAACCTTCCACTTACATTCCCTCAACCATGTCCTATCAATTCATTCATTCTCACACGTGACCTTCTTTTACATGGTTTACAAGACTAACATTATGCTTTAATGAAAGAATACAAATACCTTGAGCCATCTTTACCCCATGAAGCACCACCAGGAAGCAGACATTTTGTTTAGAACCCTTGGTCGGATGGGTCAGATGTTTCTTCATCTGAACCAAGATGAGTGAAGATCTGACCCAAGAATCTATACAAGATGTCTGCCTCCTGGTGGAGCTTTATGGGGGTAAAGATGGCTCAATAAGGTATTTTGTATTCAATACCTTATTAAAGCATTTCTATATAAAATGCCTACACTTTATGTAACAAAATTTAATTTTTTGCTACAGTTGTCCTTTAAGAAAGCAGTAAACCTACGCATAGACCATCGATCACAAGAACATTGGGGGACAGTGCTGCGTTTAGCACGAAAGAATGCAAAAATGGATTACAGACATAGCTCTCTGCAGAGACAACATTCGGGAGCAAGTGGATTCATGTGTGTCTGTAACGGCAGCCATATTTCTAATTTTTCCCACTATACATTTGGTAGAGTGTTCACAAAATGTATTCACAAAACATATATATATACACTTACTAGCAATTAGACTAGCGCACTGTTTAGATTTTTGTTATTTTGTTTATACCGGTACAAATACTTTGTTATTTTTGTATGATGTAGATTTCTTAGGCAAGTGCTCAGACTTCCAAATCAGAAATCTGGCCCTGTATGCGGTTTGTATTTTGAAAAATATGGTAATTATATTATGCCCTTATGTTTGAACCTTTTAATATAAAGTATAGTATGTACAGCAAAGGGTGACATGCTGATTCAGCACTAAGAAGTGGTGGAAAAGAAATAAGGGAGGGGAATAAAATAGACTGGGCAGTGCTGAAGTTGTATATCACACAGGACTACAGTCACACAGTGTAACATCAGTCGCTACATTCATATGGATAAGGACTTGTGTGTCTTGTTTTACACTGTGTGTGTAGTTATGCAAGGTACATACCATGACAAAAAGTCACTTACTAATGACTTGAAATACTAGCCTAAAAGCACATGTGTTTCCTATAGAATAAATGTGCGAAGAGACAATAAGTTAAGGAACTGTGATCAATACCTGAATCATGGTTTAGGAACATTAATATCACAATATTAAAGGAATGACAGTAATAAGAAGTTCATACAGAGCAATTTAGAGTATAGTGATATTTTGAAATAAAATATTATATTACAGTATTTTGAAAAATAAACTCTCTCTCTCCCAGATGATGAAGGGGGAAAAAAAATAAAAAATAAAATCACAATTAATTTTAAATAAAACTTCAGTGAAGAATTGGATTAATGAGGTCACTCCATTATGGGCACAATCCCTAATATTTACAAATCGACAAACATGTAAGATTTCTAATTTGCATTCCCATTTTGAAGCATGTATAAAATAGAGAAAGCACTCTCAGCAATGGCTCAAGTCTGTCTCAACACTGACATGGCTTTGTCACAAGCCTGTCACAACACTGATATGGCTTTGAAACTGCTGCACTGGTATCCCTGAAGTTAATGAGGCAACATGTAATTTTTGGTCCTGCCTATGTGTACAACTTATTTTATAATTTATTATCAAAAATAAGACCTATATCTGAGAGGCCTTGATTCACATATGTTTGTGAGTGCATCCTGTATTTACCGTATTTGCTCGAATATAAGACAACTCTATAACTTGTATATATTCACATGTAAATTGCTTTTTCATAATTAATAAAAACTTTTGATATAAAAAAAATGCCTTTCTTGTTTTTATTTATCTTTTATGTGCCAATGCTGCCCCTAACCCGCAGACTTACCCAATGATCCCCCCCAACGGTGTCTGTCTCTCTCCCCCACCGTTGTCTGTCTCTCTCCCCCATCCTCCCACCAGCGTCGTCTGTCTCTCTCCCGCATCCTCCCACCAATGTTGTCCGTCTCCTCCCTCCCTCCCCCCAACGTAGCCTTCCTGGTGGCTAGTGGGGGCAGCCGGGGGATGTCTGCACGATACATGCAGACATCCTCCATGCTGCCCGACACTTCCGTCCATTATGATCGACAGCCAGTCCGTCATAATAGACGGAAGTGTTGGGCAGTATGGAGGATGCGGCTGCACAAATCTCCTGGTGGCTAGTGGAGGCAAGGACCCGGCTTCATCATAGAAGTCCCGGCAGTCGTGCCGGGCGGCAGCGGAGGATGCCTGCGCGCATTGCGCAGACATCCACCGGCTGGTAGTGAGGGGGATCCAGGTCTTATAGTCTGACCTCCATTTGAGATCAGACTATAAGACGACCTTGAATATAAGACGAGGGGTCCTTTTCAGAGCATTTGCTCTGAAAAAAACCTCGTCTTATATTTGAGCAAATACAGTATTTACCATTTCCTTTTGGGTATTAGCAATATTGCACTATTTTGTGTCTTTTTACATATATTCAAGGTTCCCACGATTTTGCGCCTTTCGGTTATTTCTGGTTGTCTGTTAGCACTGAACGCAGATCTTAATCATGAGAAAGGGTCTGAATAAAACCCCTCCTGATGACAGACCTGCCATTAAAACTAATTAGAGCACATGTTATAAATAATGCGGCAATGGTAACACAAGTTAACTGAATTGTAAAAAACATGTATACTACACAAAATTTGTGAATCAATGGATGTATTCTTATTTATTCCAATACAGGCAGGGACTCTGTGGAATTACACTATATCTGAGGCTAATCTAATTCAATTTCCAATGCTTGACTGCTCCTAATAATAAAATGGATGTTATCTTTAGTCTCTGGCTCCCCCTACTGGTGAAACCAACACTATTACCATGTATGGAATTGAAAAATACAGAAGAGGAATCACAGCCTTGCTGAGTGACGAATACAACATGCTTTATGAGTAACATGCATTGGTTTGACTAACTGTGTGACCGAGTAACTGTTTTGTTTACTAGTGTAATGCCAGCCATCGAGTACATTATACTGGTGTATAAAACAGCAGCCCTACACTTGCATTAAACGCAATAATATGCAACAACAAGGATTCCACAAAACCACAATTACAAAACTGGTAAAAAGGATTGGGTTATTGACAGATCAGTAAAGCAGAACCTGCACGTACCAGGCCCACAGGCAGATACTGTGTGTAATTACAAGTGGAAAATCGCATGTAGTCAAGAATAGATCACCTTAAAGTCAAGTTTAATTTGGCTCTTGAGTTGTACAGTCCTCAAGAACACAAAGGTACACGTGTCATTCTTTCTATATACAGGATTTTAAAATAATTGTGTATAGTCTTATCAGGCAGTTTCTTTGAGATGATTATGCACAAGCGAGTAAAAAATATTTGAAATTATATACATTATCATACATTCTCAATAGCAGATGTTTTGCTCTTAAAAAACCCTACCTAATTATAGTATCAATGGCAATACTTCCAATCTAGGTTTACATGCATGGCCTTAAAAATGCAGAAAGCAAGCCTAATAATAATAATAAAACGTATGCTAAAACCTAACGGACCAGATTGAGACAATATGGACTGCTATGACCTTTAAGATTAACTATTCTCCAAATTTTACTCAAGCTGCCCTGGTAGCTCAAATCAGCTGTTAAAATACGATCATATTAGCAGCTACCAGCCAGGAGAGAGACCTAGTGACACAGTTTGTGTACCATGACCGAATATATGGTACACATTCATTATGGGGGGGCCATAAAAGTATCACTCACAGTTATAGTGCCTAATTGTGGCACTATTTGTCGGGAGTTTGAGCTTTTTGCACCGGTTCCTGACATCTTAATTGTTCAAGCACCCTGAGCACCAGCACAACCCAAATATTCAGACTTTTCATTGCCTTAAAAGCATCAGACAACCTCCAGCTAAGATAAGGTCTCGTTAGTCCAGTGGTGGTTTTAGGTGGCCGTAACTGAGAATCCAGATGGAGCACTGGTTAGGTACGCCTGTTTTCTTTGCTTACATTTGAGAATCACTAATGCCTTGGTCATCCCCATAACTCTGCCATCCTAGTGCTCTCTTGATACATGTATCTGGGAAGCAGTGCAGTTCCTCTGTTCCCCATCCCCAGTCTTGCAACACTCAAAAGGGTCAGACACTCAAGATCATACTTCAATCTGCTTCTCCATGTCTCCGACCTCCGATCATCACACCCTACTGTCACTCCTTCAATCCCCAGAAAAGTGGTGACATCACTTGACTGTCCATTCTTAGCCATCACATTTTTGTTGGTACAGGTTGTTTCAGACGCAAAAGAAATACACTATAGGAGGTTTAAAGTAAGCTAGCAGTTGTTTATAGAACATGTATTTTTGTATATTAATAAATGGTTTATGTTATTTATTGTGAGGTCACTTCTATACTGGTCTACGGCCAAACAGCCAATTTTTTCCTCACAAGACTTCATACGTGCAGTATAGTACAACTAATGCGTGGTTTTTAGCTACATAATATGCATGCTGTCAGGCAGTAGACTACAATACAGCAGGCTAAAATAAAAGAGAAATACAAAATGGATGCCAGCAGCCATGTTTTTAGTTAAGTTAATTTTATATATTTTTCAGTCATGTTTTTAGTTAAGTTAATTGTATTTTTTTTTTTATTTCCTCCTTCTTGGTATGCTTGCAAAAATGTTTTTAACAAGTAAATAACTGCCTGGATACTGATTATAGGAATCACCAATGGCCTTACCAAGATAGTTATGTGAGAGCAAGAGGCTTGTTCATTAGAATGGGTCATTTTCATTGTAAGCATAATATAGTTGGTAACAGAATAAGTGAACTGAGTCTACTACCCATGCGGGCGATCACAGAATGTGTGAACTGAGCCTACTGCCCATGCGGGCGATTACAGAATGTGTGAACTGAGCCTAGTGCCCATGCGGGCGATCACACGGGCGATCCCAGAATGTGTGAGCTGAGCCTACTGCCCATGCGGGCGATCACAGAATGTGTGAACTGAGCCTACTGCCCATGCGGGCGATCACACGGGCGATCACAGAATGTGTGAGCTGAGCCTACTGCCCATGCGGGCGATCACAGAATGTGTGAACTGAGTGTACTGCCCATGCGGGCGATCACAGAATGTGTGAACTGAGCCTACTGCCCATGCGGGCGATCACAGAATGTGTGAACTGAGCCTACCACCCATGCGGGCGATCACAGAATGTGTGAACTGAGCCTACTGCCCATGCGGGCGATCACAGAATGTGTGAACTGAGTCTACTGCCCATGCGGGCGATCACAGAATGAGTGAACTGAGCCTACTGCCCATGCGGGCGATCACAGAATGTGTGAACTGATCCTACTGCCCATGTGGGCGATCAAAGAATGTGTGAACTGAGTCTACTGTCCATGCGGGCAATCACAGAATGAGTGAACTGAGTCTACTGCCCATGTGGGCGATCACAGAATGTGTCTGAGTCTACTGCCCATGTGGGCGATCACAGAATGTGTGAACTGAGTCTACTGCCCATGCGGGCGATCACAGAATGTGTGAACTGATCCTACTGCCCATGTGGGCGATCACAGAATGTGTGAACTGATCCTACTACCCATGCGGGCGATCACACGGGCGATCACAGACTGTGTGAACTGAGTCTACAGCCCATGAGGGCGATCACAGAACATGTAATTTGCGTGATCGCATGCATGCGCATTTGACCCGATGGGAACTTCTGAGTTCCCAGACTTTGTGCTATAACAGGGGAGCCAGTCAGTCTACACTTCCTGGTTTATGATGTCATAAGAAAATTATCCAAATAAGAGACAGAATGGTGAGATAAATGATGTCATCAAAATAATTAATAAGTGATCTAACACCCACTCCTTGTAGTAAAAAGATAACTACATATAGGGTGTATACAAATGGAAATCACATGAAAGGAGAGGGAGATATCGAAGTAAAACAGGGTCTTTACAGATGGCAAAACTGTTGTTGAGCCAATCCAGAGAAAACTTTTCTTGTAGTCTAGTCAGTCATTCACCTAGCTACCCTTAATAATGCATACCATTTATATATGTATTAATTAAATCTCATCAAGAGCCGGCCCACACCTTGAATCAGCTGTGTTGTTTGTAGTTATTGCCATACTTTATCATTTGATTTGTTAATTGTTAGTTGAAATATGTCTTATTTAGAAATGTACAGAGTAAACTTGATAATTGTTACTGTTGGTTTGATTTGATTTTTATGCAGATAAGGCAATATTATGCTTAAGTTGGGTTTTTGTGCTGCTGGTTAGTTTGTTAATTATTATAAAGTATCAAGAGTTAAATGGTGTTGTTTAAATCATTATTTATTGTGTGGTTTTCGTGATTTAAATTGCTATTTATTGCTACCACATAAATGCTGTTATTGTTAACAGTATGTATGTTTATACAACAGTATGTGTATTAAATAAACGTCTGCACTGAAAAGTTTTATAAAAAGGCGCAATCTTGTTTTAAAATGTTCACAAGAGAAGTGGATCTATAAGTAATGCTTACCAATGTATATTTACTACTGTTTGCATGTTATTATTAGACAGCCTGCTGTGTCAGGGCTACACCCCTAACATCCAGCCCTCTCCCCTCCCCAATGTTTTGTATTATTCTATTTGAAAATCTCAATAAATATTGATTCATTAAAAAAAAAAAAAAAAGCGCAATCACATTTGTTATGTATAACAGCGACTTTTTATAACTCCCAACAATTTGCAGTGCTGGGGGCGAGACATCAGCCAAACTGGTTCTCCGTTAATAATCAGGCGCTTTTAAGAAACTAACTGGCGCTATCGGTGTGTATGTCATCTTTACAGATGACCCCCAGTGTATTTTTAGCCAAGATCTTACTACCTCAATATTTTATACTTACAATATATTTTGTTCTATTTTTGTATCGTTACCGAATCTGTTATTGAATCTGTAAAGTGTCTCTATGCACAAGATCTCAACGAGAAATGTTTTTGTTTTTTTTATTGTAGGTGATTTACTTATTTAACATTTTATGTTAAACACCATGACAATGCAAGTGGCTACTATTAGGAAAGTAGGCGATCTGTGAATGACTTGCTCTTTATGGATCCCATACAAGCATGGAATAGTGTGTCTGCACAGACCTGACAAAAACTAATGTAGGATATGTTGGCAGATATCCAGCTCACCATCTCTCAGCGGAACTCAGCTAGATGTCGGGGCTCATAGTCTCTCACTACTAGAGCAGTGACAGCCCTCCATTTTTGAATGCCATCAACAGAGGGGACCTCAACTAGTGGAAGGGGGAAAAAAAGTTTAGTGGCAGTTTAGTCCATTGATGGCAAATATTTGATTTTTAAAATGATGCTGCCTAATATTTTAAGAGGTATAAACGTATCTAATGTTCAGGTATTTAACTAAATATTTGTTTTTTTAAAACAAATAACACTACTGTCTGAAATATTTACATTTTTTTTTTTTTAAAGTAAAACAATCCCTTTAAATTGAAATCAAAATAAAATACTTTTACTGGTCACCAGACAATGCAAACTGCAAACTTTTAGGAAACCAATGTCCCTACTTCATTCAGAAATGAACCCTACTCCCCGGAAAACAAAAAAAAAACACACATTTTACTACAGAAATAAAACACAAAATAAATGTTTTGTGCCATAGCTGGTCCAGACTTTGTTTGGCCACTTGCACAAAACCATATAGTTTTAAGACTTTAGATTGCTGAAAAATACAGTTTGACAGCTTTTTTTTTTTTTTTAAACTATAAATACTAAAAGGTCACAACCTGTCCTGTAATTGTAAAAGACCAGATTTGCTAAATCCCATCATTTCAGTTAGGCAAGCTGGGATAAGGTTGTCTGTTTCTCTGAAAATACACACGTGATGGAATTACTGTCCTTGAATTGTATATTTGTCATGTACACTGTACCTTTTGGGCAAGGCCATGAAAAATACATTGCAGATCATGGTCACCCCACACAATACATCTTCGTGTCCAGTAAACAAGTATGTGTTTTAGTGAGTGTGTACAGTAGGGTAACACACCCTCAGTACACCGTGTGTGTGCAAAGCACCCTAATGGGGCACCATCCACTCTCACAGGCCACTGGTGTGGGAAGCATCGAAGCACTTACTGGAGCACACTCCCACAACACAGGTACAAAAACACGACTTTCTCCAGATGGCTGGCTGAGCATCGTGGGAATCCGTGCACAGCAGCTAGCGTGCACAAATGGAGCCATGCCGGTTTATATCACGTACATCATTGCAAGAGACACATTACCGCTAAATGCCGCCTGTTTAACCCTCGTCTGCTTTCCCTGGGCAGCGCACTGCATCCCGCAATCAGCGAGTCCCGCGCAGATCACACCGCATATGGAGCCGTACATCTGTATTATATATATATATATATATATATATATATATATATATATATATATATTCATGCACGGTTTGTGAGGGACTATGTTTTCTATTGTGTATAATGTGTCAGAACACGGGTATGCAATTCCGGTATGTCTATTCCCTCCCCCCCCTTCACCCGTCACATGACCTCTCACCCGCGGGCTCCGGTCGCAGCATCGGCCGCCTCCTCACTCACTCCGAGCTGAGCGCAGGGGGCGGGGCCGCGAGCGAGCTGGGAAGAGGGATGGAGCGCGAGCGAGAGTCGGTGTGCGCGAGGCGGGCGCGTGCCCCTTGCTGGTCGTCTTGGTTAATCTGGATTATTAATTGCCTCCATGTCAAATTTAATGGGATTTATCCGTGTGCAAGTAGATTTATTTATTAAAAGGTGATTAAAAAAAAACACCCAGCTTGCTGATCCCAAAATCCGGACATTGCAATCTTTGCTTTCACTGTTGGATCTTTAAATAAAAATACAAATATTGGTAAAGTTAGTATTGCTTAATATTAATAACAGTATAACCTGCCAGTTCTTACATGGCAATTAAGTCAATATTAGTCACAAATTAAAAAAGTGAACCCAGCGCTGCAATCACAACTCTAGCAGCACTTAGGCAGTGTGTCCCTAAACCACACAAAAACAGACAATATATACAAATAAAGAACAATAAGTGCGCTTGGAGCAAACTGTGATAAAAAATATATGTGATAAACACAATAAATATATATATATAACACCTTATAGGTGACAATGTGAAATAATATCCTGAGGAATCAGGAGGAATCAGCTTCCTCCTGATTCCTCAGGATATTATTTCACATTGTCACCTATAAGGTGTTATATATATATATTTATTGTGTAAGTCAATATTAGTGTTGTGAGTATAGATTTTTTTTTTGTGTATCAGTACAATGGTTACCCCATTTAAAATTATCAGTTCAATTACCATTTGTTGAATAATTAATGTTAATTTCAATATCTATGTTGTAATTATGTTTAATATTGTCACTAGCATTTCCACCTATTTATTTAAAAAAATTACCAGTCTTGCTATTGCCACAATGTGTTCGTCAATTTTTTTTTTTGACTGGTGTTCTGACAAATATCCTGGAACTCAGATCTTAGCGATCCAGCGCTGTCCACTGAGATCACACTTTGAGTGATCTCGCAGGTGTGATTTGAGTGAGCGCTCGTTTGCGCAGTTCACTCACTGGTAAGATCTCATAGGACCTACCATGATTAATTAGTTGGATTGTGCCTGTGCGTATGTGCATCCTACATACTGCCGGGCTGCACTTTGCATGCTCTTTCTGCAGCATTTGGAACAAATATGTGTCCCTGGCACAAACATGTGTCCCATGTTGGCAACTATGTGAGCATTATTAGAAACCTGGTCCGCAGCACCTCTCCTGAAACACCCCCCCTCGTTCATTCAGACAGTCGTGGCTGGGGGGGAGGAACAGATTGTTTCCCCTATCAGCACTTGGGGGTAGGCAATAGTGGGGATGAAGGGGGTGTTGAAGCAGAAGACACAGTTCCCTGATCAGGAGCAGACCATCAAACACGTGGCTGGGCGATAGGATGATCCACATACAGTGGCCGGGTGGGCCGTTGGAGCCTTCGTTTCAGGCACTGAACGATTGGCTGCTCCTTTCTCACAAGCTCCTCTTCTTTGGCCTTGTCGGCAGAAGCAGCTTGGACACATGGAGTTATGACTGGCACCATGCAATATTGGTGTACATCAGTCTATAATGCAAACTCCCATCTAAACTCGAGAGTTGGTGCTGGTTCAACCCAGATGCAGAACTGTGTTAGATTGCGGGGGGGAATTATCTCTGCCAACCCTCAGGCACATAAAGTGTCAGGATGTATAACACAAGTGCAATGGCTTTTATAAATACAATAAAAGTCATTGCACCTTTTTTCACTCTCCCGACACTTGTGAATGCAGGTCTCTTTATAAATCTCCCAAATGCTTGCTACATGTGTAATGGTCGCATACATGCATCCTCCTCACGTTTTTTTCCATGAGGTGTACATAGGATGACATCATGGCTGTTTTATTGAGGGACACATGGAAATTACAGGCAGGGTTGGAGCTACCAAATGATCAAATTAAGCAGGTGCTTAAGGCCCCACAAAATGTGTTATGGAGAATAATTGGTAATATGGTAGCTCTTAGGTCTATTAAAAACATAGAACCCCCATAAGCCTGCTAAACCATAACACCCATTGGACTTGGAGGAAGCAAACAAACAAGTGCAACTGTTTTTCATTAGCATGTGGTCACCCTAGGATGGTCAGATCTGTCATTTTTTTGCAGCACACACCATTTATAACTGCTTCCCAATTAACCCCTTAATGACGTTAGGACGTACTTAGTGCCTTAAAGTCGTTAGGACGGCATAGTACGTCCTGTATTAAACAGCTCATCGTGGCTCCCCGCGATGAGCTGTTTTCGGATCCCGCTGCAGGCACTTGCAGCGAGATCCCACCTGTCAGATGAGGCCACTTTGAGTGGCCTCAGTCTGACAGGGGAAATGTAGCCAGTGCTCAAAGCGAGCACAGGCTACATTTCTCCAAATCGGAAGTTCGGGCACGCCTCCGTGACGTCACCCTGATCGGGTCTCTGCCAGAGTGTTCCTGGCTACCGATCAAGGAATACGGTAATATGCTGAAATAAAAAAAATCGTGACGTTTTGGTGCTTGCATCGTTTGGGACGCAAGAACCTTGCGTCACAAAGGGGTTAATAAGGGGATTACATAGGAAATACCCTAATTAACTGATTTCCTTATGAACACGTATGAATTGTACATTCTGCGGTACAGCATATAAAGTAATAGGCGTCCTTCAAAAAATAGCTGCATACAGCTGTACGCTTGGAATCCTTCAGATATACACTGTAGGCAGAGTTAAACTTAGATCATTGTTGAACTATGAACCTCAGGGTTTTTGTCTCAATACCAGTGTATGGGTAAATTCTCAGGCTCACATACTCAAGTTTGAACATAAATATTTAATAAACATCATATGTATAATTTGGAATATATAAATATACTGCCCTTTGTAGCTTGATAACTTCTCTAGAGGCTGCAGTGTTATTGACTATTCTCACTGCACACAGTTTTCGTCAGCAAAGTCAATCAGCAATTTTGAGAATTAACACTTGCACTCCAAATTCTTTGCGAAAGCCAAAGTAATATCACGTGCATTCTATGCCACAATACCTAGCCCACTTTACGAGCATCTGTAGGATGTAGGATAATAACTACAATAAAGATCAGGAATCACATTTTCAAAATGTAATTACCAACATTTTTGAGAATTATGGGGAATTTAGTCCAGAACAACAGAGCATGTTTTTTTAATCATCTGCATAATATAATCTCCTAATAACACATCAATAGGCAGCTTGTTAACTCTCACATGTTACTAGTGCTTTTAACATTGGCACTTTCCATTCTGTGTGTGGAACCTACACTAGTATTTACAGCATTTGTTTATGTTGTATTATCAGTGAGTGAGAATGCACCATTTTTCACTTCTTTTCACTGTGTTAGTTATATACACAGAGACTACACTTTAAAACAAACATTATTACAGCAGCCTCCGCCTAGCTCCCACACTGCCATGCTGCCGCCAGTCACTGGTGCGCTGTGAGGCCACCTGACCTCGGACGCTCTGACTTTCCCACAAGTGAGAGGAGAGCGGATGGCTTCTTGCGTTTTGCCATTCAGAGATTGCTGGTGAGGGGAGATCTTAATATTTTCTCAATATTCAAAAAGTCCCTCAAAACTCACATTTTCTAACAAATCTTACTACTCATCCCACTAGAATACCCATTAATTTACCTTTCGCCAAACCTACCTAGCTCCAACTGTCCTCATATCAACTAGAATACACATTATTTAATCTCTGTCCAAAACCACCTAGCTTCAACTGTCCAAGTTACAGGTACTATATCAACTTCCCCTTTGACCTCTTCACTCACCTTATGGATCTCCTGTCCTCCTCTCCCTCTAGGTTGTAATTTGTGAGCAGTGCTAAGAGGGAAAATCATGTTAAAGCACATTTGAAGAGTGTATTATTTATAGAGTATACAGAGCAATATATACCTCCAGTATGTACACAAGGTTTGGTCTCCCACACTGCCCTGATTTATACCCCATGTACAGGGCAAAACATTGACCCTGGTCAGGGCCGTCTTTAACGCGGGGCAACGGGGCAGCTGCCCCGGACCCAGTTATTCCTGGGGGGGGGGGGCCAAAGCAGCTGCCCCGGAGGCCCGCTGCCCGAAACAATATTTTTAATGATTGCGTGCATTTTATCATACTATGTGATGTGATCAGCACGCATCCCATAGTTTTTTACTTGCCCCTCCCCTGGTCACACGTGACACCGTCTCCTCCTAGTCAGTCAGTGCGTGCGGCATGTCTTGTGGCATGTGACACCACACCATTTCCATTATATTATATAATATATGTAGTTGATATAATTTATTATATAAATATTATATAAAACAGCTATATTTATTGAGCAGAGCAAAAGCCAGCCCAGGATATGTCTTGGTGTCTAATGAACGAGATTAAAAAAAATGTGCAGTAATATTCCACTAGCTGTATCAAAATACCAGTCATACATTTACTTTTTGTCTCCTAATAAATATTTACTGCATTTTAAACACTTTTTTAATATGCATTGTATTTGCTGTGGAGCTCTGTGATATATTCACACACACTGTACATTCCTGTGCATTGTATTGCTGTAGAGCTTGGTAATACAATGATTTGTTTCAGATTTCTGTGAGTTGAATTGCTGTGGAGCTCTGTGATACACTGCCACAACACACATTGTGGTGGATGATGTGATTGCATTCAAGGGGTGGGGGCTGGATCGGGGGTCCCAAGCAAATGCTTGCCCAGGGTCCAATCAGTATTATTAAAGACGGCCCTGACCCTGGTATGTACAGAAGGATACATTATTTGTCCTGTGCAGGGTTATATATTAGGGCAGTGTGTGAGATCTAACCTTGTGTGCATACTGGGGGCATATACTGACTTACCCCATTGCACTCACATAACTTTCCCCAGCACCCAGGACTTAGCCCCGCCACCCAGATTGCACTCACATGACTTGCCCCAGCACCCATATTGAACTCTGAAAAAAAAACTTGTCTTAAATTCGAGACAATACGGTAGTATGTAGTTCCCCTTTATGCTCTGTACCATGCGCTACATAAACTGTTGGCGCTATATAAATATAATGTAATGCCCATGGGAGAGAGTGCCATGGCCTCCCACTGTCTTGCTCTGCCACTATATATGAGTGCAGAAGGAGTTAATCTGTGAAGTACAGGTTGCCCTCTCACGGAATAGTCTCTATGGAGACAGGGAGAGGAGCTTCATTGATTAGCATTTGGGAGCCATCCAACAAAGATATCAGTGGAATACCTATGCCCTTCTGGTGTAGTGTTTTTAGCTAAAATAGAAGGATGGTCATTTGTGGAAAAACATTAAAAAGTATTCCTCTTTAATGGAATAGTAACTTATATAAATGTACGTCTTCATCAGGGTAGTAAAGATTCATATAGAAAAAAGCAGGCAAGTGTTTTAATACTTGAAGGTTAAATGACTTTTCTAAGTCTCTATAGTGTTCCAGTAGGGAAGTTTTGTCAGAAGCAGCCATCTGTTCAAAGGCCCGTGATTTAATCAGTAGCTTAGCAAAAAGAAACACAAATATGGGCAAAAGGCAATAATTTCGTGTAATAAGAAAATAAGATCATTAATAGAGTTGAGAAATTCTTTTGAATGGGGACTCTATTTGGGTTTATAGAAAGCCAATAGTATTACATGTATTCCATAAGCCGAAAGTCTATAAACCGAACGACATTCGGTTTATAGACTTTCGGTTTATAGAAAACATGTAATGCTATTGCTATTCTATAAACCGAAAGTCTATAAACCGAATGTCTTTCGGTTTATAGACTTTCGGCTTATGGAATACATGTAATGCTATTGGCTTTCTATAAACCCAAATAGAGTCCCCATTCATAAGAAATTCTTATGAATGGGGACTCTATTTCGGTTTATAGAAAGCCAATAGCATTACATACAATGTAATCGCCGAACCCCGAACTCCAACAAGAACATACAGTGGAATGTCCGTGTTCGGGGTCCAAAAACCATAATGTTCGGTACGAACCCAAACAGTGCGGTCCGGGTTCGCTCAACACTAATCATTAATACAGTCCTCCTACTCCTACCGGTATTTTTCTGAAGAAAAGGTGGTAGCCCTGTCTGCAGAAGGTATCATTTTTATCTGGTCAGAGGCAAAACAATTAATTAATCAAGGTAGTTCCCACTCCTTGATTAATTAATTGGTTCCCCTGGACACACTTGCAATACACATTCTACCGGGGAGCATACAAATCCATAAAATCCTAACTAGTGGAAAAACCATGTCGATCATAGTTGCCAACATCGGCCATGTTTCCAGGTAGGAAGTGTATACGCACAGACACAATCCAATTAATATATCATGGTGGGTTCTATGAGATCTCCACCCTGATTAATTAATTGGATTCTGTCTGTGCTTATATCCATCCTACATACTGCCAGGCTGCACTTTGCATGATCTTTCTGCAGCATGTGGAACACATATGTGTCTCTGGAACCTGGAAACATGGCCAGTGTTGGCAACTATGGTAGATGTGTGCTCTGTACAGATTCCAGATGTACAGATGCCGTTTTTCCTTCTAGCATCTAGTCAAATGATCACAGCTTAGATGCAGGGCTTGAAAACTTATGTTTGAGGGTAAATTAAACAAATTTAGGCTACAGATATGCACATTTTTATAAATGTATACAATACCTAAATCAGATCACAAATAAGAAATTTAAGCAAAACTCTTCAAACTTGTTCTTGTGGTTTATTCTCTATGATGCTGAAGAAAAATGACACACAGTGCACTTTGTATTTTGTTAATACCTTGCTTCCTTGAAGGAAGCAAGGGTTGAACAATATATGACGTTGAAGTAAACCCGTCATGTATCTTAATAGATACACACGTACCGTATCCATGATGCCCAACCAACCAAAGTCTCCCGTTTGCCTTGCTGAGCATCATTGGAAAAGAAGTAGACAAGGAGTAATACATAAAATTCCCCCATGCTCACCATCTCTCTCTCCCCATAGCCTCATGTCGATCTCTCTCTCTTCATACCCTCATGTCTGTCTCTCTCTCTCTTCATACCCTCATGTCTGTCTCTCTCTCTCCCCATACCCTCATATCTATCTCTTTCTCCCCATAGCCTCATGTCTATCTCTCTCCCCATACCCTCATGTCTATCTCTCTCCCCATACCCTCATGGCTATCTCTCCCCATACCATCATGTCTATCTCTCTCCCCTTACTCTCATGTCTATCTCTCTCCCCTGTACCCTCATGTCTCTCTCTCTCCCCCGTACCCTCATGTCTCTCCCCTTTTCTCCCGTACCCTCATGTCTGTCTTTCTATCTCCCCATACCCTCATGTCTATCTCTCTCTCCCCAACCTCATGTCTATCTCTCACCCCATACCCTCATTTCTATCTCTCTCCCCATACCCTCATGACTATCTCTGTGTCCCCATACCCTCATGTCTATCTCCCTCTCCCCATACCTTCATGTCTATCTCCCTCTCCCCATACCCTCATGTCTATCTCCCTCTCCCCATACCCTCATGTCTATCTCCCTCTCCCTATAGCCTCATGTCTATCTCTCTCTATCAATTCCCTCATGTCTATCTCTCTTTATCAATTCCCTCATGTCTATCTCTCTCTACCCATACCCTCATGTCTATATCTCTCTCCCCACACCCTCATGTCTATCTCTCTCTCCCCATACCCTCGTGTCTATCTCTCTCTCCCCATACCCTCATGTCTATCTCTCTCTCCCCATACCCTCATGAATATTTCTCTGCCCATACCCTCATGTCTATCCCTCTCTCCCCATATACTCATGTCTATCTCTCTCCCCATACCCTCATCTCTGTGTTTCTCCCTATACCCTCATCTCTGTGTCTCTCTCTACCCATACCCTCATGTCCATCTCTCTCTACCCATATCCTCAGGTCTATCTCTCTCCCCATACCCTCATGAATATTTCTCTCCCCATACCCTCATGTCTATCTCTCTCCCCATACCCTCATCTGTGTCTCTCCCTATACCCCCATCTCTGTGTCTCTCTCTACCCATATCCTCATGTCTATCTCTCTCCCCATACCCTCATGAATATTTCTCTCCCCATACCCTCATGTCTATCCCTCTCTCCCATACCCTCATGTCTATCTCTCTCCCCATACCCTCATGTCTCTCTCTCCCCATACCCTCATGTCTATCTCTCTCTCCCCATACCCTCATGTCTATCTCTCTCTCCCCATACCCTCATGTCTATCTCTCTCTCCCCATACCCTCATGTCTATCTCTCTCTACCCATATCCTCATGTCTATCTCTCTCCCCATACCCTCATGTCTATCTCTCTCCCCATACCCTCATGAATATTTCTCTCACCATACCCTCATGTCTTTCCCTCTCTCCCATACCCTCATGTCTATCTCTCTTCCTATACCTTTATGTGTCTCCCACTACCCCCATATCCTCATGTCTATATCTCTCTCCCCATACCCTCATGTCTATCTCTCTCTCTCCCCATACCCTCATGTCTATCTCTCTCTCCCCATACCCTCATGTCTATCTCTCTCTCCCCATACCCTCATGTCTATCTCTCTCTCCCCATACCCTCATGTCTATATCTCTCTACCCATATCCTCATGTCTATCTCTCTCCCCATACCCTCATGAATATTTCTCTCCCCATACCCTCATCTCTGTGTTTCTCCCTATACCCTCATCTCTGTGTCTCTCTCTACCCATACCCTCATGTCCATCTCTCTCTACCCATATCCTCATGTCTATCTCTCTCCCCATACCCTCATGAATATTTCTCTACCCATACCCTCATGTCTATCTCTCTCTCCCCATACCCTCATGTCTATCTCTATCTCCCCATACCCTCATGTCTTTCTCTTTCCCTGAACCCTCATGTCTGTCTCTCTATCTCCTCATACCCTCATGTCTATCTCTCTCTCCCCATACCCTCATGTTTATCTCCCTCTCCCCATACCCTCATGTCTATATCTCTCTCCCCATACCCTCATGTCTATCTCTCTCTCCCCATACCCTCATGTATATCTCTCTCTCCCCATACCCTCATGTCTATCTCTCTCTACCCATATCCTCATGTCTATATCTCTCTCCCCACACCCTCATGTCTATCTCTCTCTCCCCATACCCTTGTGTCTATCTCTCTCTCCCCATACCCTCATGTCTATCTCTCTCTCCCCATACCCTCATGAATATTTCTCTCCCCATACCCTCATGTCTATCCCTCTCTCCCCATTTACTCATGTCTATCTCTCTCCCCATACCCTCATCTCTGTGTTTCTCCCTATACCCTCATCTCTGTGTCTCTCTCTACCCATATCCTCATGTCCATCTCTCTCTACCCATATCCTCATGTCTATCTCTCTCCCCATACCCTCATGAATATTTCTCTCCCCATACCCTCATGTCTATCTCTCTCCCCATACCCTCATCTGTGTCTCTCCCTATACCCCCATCTCTGTGTCTCTCTCTACCCATATCCTCATGTCTATCTCTCTCCCCATACCCTCATGAATATTTCTCTCCCCATACCCTCATGTCTATCCCTCTCTCCCATACCCTCATGTCTATCTCTCTCCCCATACCCTCATGTCTCTCTCTCCCCATACCCTCATGTCTATCTCTCTCTCCCCATACCCTCATGTCTATCTCTCTCTCCCCATACCCTCATGTCTATCTCTCTCTCCCCATACCCTCATGTCTATCTCTCTCTACCCATATCCTCATGTCTATCTCTCTCCCCATACCCTCATGTCTATCTCTCTCCCCATACCCTCATGAATATTTCTCTCCCCATACCCTCATGTCTTTCCCTCTCTCCCATACCCTCATGTCTATCTCTCTCCCTATACCTTTATGTGTCTCCCACTACCCCCATATCCTCATGTCTATATCTCTCTCCCCATACCCTCATGTCTATCTCTCTCTCTCCCCATACCCTCATGAATATTTCTCTCCCCATACCCTCATGTCTATCCCTCTCTCCCCATACCCTCATGTCTATCTCTCTCCCCATACCTTCATGTCTCTCCCACTCCCCCCATACCCTCATGTCTATCTCTCTCTCCCCATACCCTCATGTCTTTCTCTTTCCCTGTACCCTCATGTCTGAATCTCTATCTCCTCATACCCTCATGTCTATCTCTCTCTCCCCATACCCTCATGTTTATCTCCCTCTCCCCATACCCTCATGTCTATATCTCTCTCCCCATACCCTCATGTCTATCTCTCTCTCCCCATACCCTCATGTATATCTCTCTCTCCCCATACCCTCATGTCAATCTCTCTCTACCCATATCCTCATGTCTATCTCTCTCCCCATACCCTCATGAATATTTCTCTACCCATACCCTCATGTCTATCTCTCTCCCCATACCCTCATGTCTATCTCTATCTCCCCATACCCTCATGTCTTTCTCTTTCCCTGTACCCTCATGTCTGTCTCTCTATCTCCTCATACCCTCATGTCTATCTCTCTCTCCCCATACCCTCGTGTTTATCTCTCTCTCCCCATACCCTCATGTCTATATCTCTCTCCCCATACCCTCATGTCTATATCTCTCTCCTATATCTCTCATAACCCCCATGTATCTGTCTCCCACATGTGTATCTCTCACCCCCACACCCCCAATGTGCCTCTCTCCTCCATGCCTTCCCCATGTCTGTCTCTCCTCCTATATCTCCTACCCACATATCTTTGACTCCACTTTCCATGTCCCACACTGACCTCATCTCAGGACTCAGTCAGCACTGCCCTGATCTCCCTGCGCATAGTGATGACTGATCAGAGCATCAAGTTCCAACGCTCTGAGTGAGCATGGCAAGAGCAGAAATCACTGAATGAGATCTGAGGGGCTGTAGAGCCACCTGGGCAGCTGTTTGCATAGGTGTACCTACGGTCTCTAGCGCCCTTGGCGAGGCACTATATCGACATACACAGTCACACTTACACAGCTACACACTTACACAGTCACATTTACACAGCTACACACATACACAGGCACATTTACACACAGGGTCACACATAAACACTAACACTAACAGTCACTTACATATCTACATACACTTACACACACAGTCACACTTACATACACACACAAAAATACACACCCACACACTGTCACACTTACACACAGCAATACACACACACACACTCTTAGACAGCCTTACACACACACACACACCCTTACACATAAACACACACAGTCACCCTTACACACAGTCACCCTTACAGACACACACACAAACGCTTAGACACACAGTCTCGTGCTTGCATTTTTGGGGGGTTTCCGCACTGTGTTCACCCCTTGGTGCGGCTACCGCAGGCGCTCACCTGCGGGCCGCACCTTGAGGTGAGGTGCTGTTAGGGAGAGAACTCCCTAAGGCAAAGCCTCTGGATTCCTGTGCCTGGGCGTGGTGCACCCCGTGCACTCGCCCAGAATCGGCCCTGCTGCTCCCTAAGGAAAAGTTCCTTATCAAAAGTACACGCCAGTTTATCCTCACACTAGGAACAACTAAAATGTCCCTTGTGCTTCTATATTAGAAGCACAAGTGAAAAATAACGTTTAGTGTTCCTTTAAGGAGATGGGGTTATACAAACCCATCTCCTTAAAGGCACACTAAACGTTATTTTTCACTTGTGCTTTTAATATAGCTGTTTGTTTTTTTTATTTTTGTCATTATTTTTTGCAATCATTGGTTAATGGGGACTGAAAAAATGCTGATGTAGTGACATTAGTGCTTCTCTGCGTTGTGTTTCAAAGGCAAGACTTTGGGCGTTTGGAGAAATGGTCAGGAATCTCCAGTAGATGAAGAGAAGGAGGCCCGTCATCCATTTGAGGGCCATTAACCTGCCAGAAGAAGGTACATAGAGAGAAGAGGCAAGTCGAGCTGCAGTTACATCTTCATATAATAGTGTAGTGTGTGGTCGAGACAGCAAAAAGTCAGTGTGGCCATAGTTAGGTGGAAGGTGGGAAGAACATCACAGTTATTACATAATGCCTGAAATCATGACCTAGGTTAATGGAAAGTTACTTATTTAACCTGGGTCTATCCATTGACTCATAAATGAAGATGAAAACGACACAAGGTTCGATGCCAGTTGCCACAGAGAACGTTAGTGGGCATTCTCTTGGTTAACTGGTGGGGACAAAAATACCCTATGTGGGTGCATTTTATGGACATTTTCCAAGTTAGTAATTTTAATGTGACTGTTAAATACTGTTAAAAGTTGAATGTAACAATGAGTAAATCTAATGAGTTTTCTAATGAGTATCAACACTAGCATGTCATTATTTTGTATATCTATCCCTTAGTCCCAATATATTAACCCCTTAAGGACAGAGCCTTTGAAACATTTTTGTCCTTTCTGGACAATGGCTATTTTAACATTTCTGTGCTGTTTGTGTTTAGCAGTAATTTTCTTCTTCGTCATTTGCTGTACCCACACATATTATATATTGTTTTTATCGGGACAAAAAGGGCTTTCTATGGATGCCATATTTTTGATCATATCTTATCATATTATTAAAAAAAAATAATAAAATATGGTAAAAAAAAAAAAAATACACAAATTTCTTTGTTTTTATTTGAAACAACTTCTCCTCATCGACAATAGCGAACGAAAAAACATGCTAAATAGATTCTACTATTTCTCCTGAGTACAGGGATACCACCCATGCATAGGTTTGTTGGGTTGTTTGGGGGCTAAAATGCCAAATTTGTGAGGTGCAGTTTTTTGTTTTCCAACTTGAAATTTTTACATGCAGACAGCCTGCACCCATGTCCCATTTGGGACATATTTGAAACCAGCCAGTGTATTTTACCCCATCAACCCATATATTTTTTAAAAGTAGACACCCTAGGCTATCTCAAATGGTGGTATTTTAACACTTTCCATGCACTATTTCTACCACCAGCCTTTGTCAAAGTTTGTGGTAGTAATTTTTTTGTGTTTTTTTTTCACAAACCTTGTACTTCAGACATAAATTTACAGATTTTGGTATGTGTCACTGCCAAATAACACCCCAATAAGTGTTCAGAAACATCTCTTGAGTACAGGGATACCCCCCATGCATAGGTTTGTTGGATTGTTTGGGGGGTAAAAGGCCAAATTTGGGAGGTGAAGTTTTTGGTTTTCCAATTTGAAATTTTGACATGCAGACAGCCTGCACCCATGTCCCATTTGGGACATATTTGAAACCAGCCAGTGTATTTTACCACATCAACCCATATATTTTTTTAAAGTAGACACCCTAGGCTATCTCAAATGGTGGTATTTTTACACTTTCCATGCACTAATTCTACCACCAGCCTTTGTCAAAGTTTGTGGTAGTCATTTTTTTTTTTTTTTTTTCACAAACCTTGTACTTCAGACATGAATTTACAGATTTTGGTATGTGTCACTGCCAAATAACACCCCAATAAGTGTTCAGCAACATCTCTTGAGTACAGGGATACCACCCATGCATAGGTTTGTTGGGTTGTTTGGGGGCTAAAAGGGCCACATTGTGAAGGTGCGCATTTTCAACTTGGAATATTGACGTGTAGCCAGCCTGAGCCCATCTTTCATTTGGGACTTTTTTTTAAAGTAGGACAGTGTATTTTACCCCAAAAAGTATATATTTTGTAAAAGTAGACACCCTAGGCTATTTTAAATGGTGTTATTTTAACACTTTCCATGCACCAATTCTACCACCAGCCTTTGTCAAAGTTTGTGGTAGTCATTTTATTGTGTATTTTTTCCCACATACATTGTACTTTAGACACAAATTCACATATTTCGGTATGTGTCACTGACAAACAATACCACAATATATGTTCAGCAACATCTCCCGAGCACAGGGATACCACCCATGCATAGCTTTGTCAGCTTTGTTGGGTGTTGAAAGGCTACATTTGAGAGGTGCGCTTTTTGATTTTCAAACTTGGAATTTGAACATGTAGAGCAAGGAAGGGGTTAATAGCTCTTATAAGAGCCTTTGTAGTACTGTACAAAAAAATTAACCCCTAAAAATGCACAGACAAGAAAAAAATTTCTGCTGTGCAGTGATCAGTGGCAGGGAAGGGGTTAATACACTACACTATACAAAGGGTATGGCTTTTATAAAAGCCCTTGGGACTCACAATTTTTTTAACATTTTATTTAATTTATTACAATTAAAAAATTATGTTATACAGATCTGTCTCTTTCCCTCACTAAAACTCAAGTGAGGAGAGGGAGGCAGATCCATATGGGTCAGAACAATATTTACCAATATTGATCGAACCAGACGAATGGTGATGCTCATCTGAGAAATCACCAAACCACCTTTGCCACTGATCGGCTGTTACTGATCGCTATACACGTGTTCAGACAGCTTCAAAAGGAATACACGTAATCCCCTAGTGGGTATAATTAACCCCTAGCGAGTCTGACAAAAAAAATGCTGATAGCAAAAAAAAAATCCTTCTGCGACTAGATTGCTCCATATGCGCTGCTTAGGCAGTGACCATATGCACTGCTTAGGCAGTGACCATATGTGCTGCTTAGGAAGTGATATACGGCAAGGAAGGGGTTAATAGCTCTTATTTAAAAAAAAAATTACGTTAAACGTAGTCCCCTAGCGGGTATAATTAACACGTGACGGGTGTAATAAAAAAGTTTTAAAAAAATTAAAAATGCTTCTGCAGCAAGATTGCTGCATTTGCGTCAGATCTCTGCTTAGGCAGTGATCTACAGCAAGAAAGGGGTTAATCTCTCTTAAAAGAGCTTTTTTTTATACTGTAATGAATTACAGTAAAAAAAATTAACCCCTAAAAAATGCACAGACAGCAAAAAATGTGCTGCTGTGTATGATCACTGCGTACACAGCGATCAATGGCAGGGAAGGGGTTAAATGGCTTTTATAAAAGCCCTTGGTGTTTAAAATTTTATTAAATATTTGTTTTATTATTTTATTTTATTTTTTTACTTTATCTGATCTGTCTCTCTCCCTTACTATAACTAGTAAGGTGAGGGAGGCAGATCAATACTTGTCAAAGGCAATATTTGCTAATATTGCCTTTGACAGTATGATAAGTGCTCATCAGAGCACTTATCATACATGCCTGCACACAGATCACATAGATCTGTTGTGCCGGCATCGATTGGCTCCCCCTAGAGCATCGGAAGTGAAATACTTTCACTTCCGATGCTCTTGCCATTAGAAGGGAAGCGCTGCCTGTATAGGCAGCGTTCCCTTCTACTGAGCCGATGGGGTCGCTCAGGAGAGCGACCACCATCGGCTCTGGGGAGCAGAACGGTGTTGTTAAGTGCCTCGCTGGCGAGGCACTTTAACAACACCGGAGATGCTTAGAAAGCGAACGATCGTTCGCTTTCTAAGCACATGTGTGCAGCGGGCGCAGCCATTTTTAAATGGCTGCTACGATCACTCCGTGGAGTGATCGTAGCGCGCCCCTGCACTTTTGGGGGGTGTTGCACAATGCCTCTACCTAGAGGCATTGTAGCAACACCGTTAGAGTAAAGAAAGCGACCGCTGGTCGCTTTCTTTACTCAGTTTAGTGCATGACGTGCCAGGCACGTCAGCTGTCGGCAAGTCCTCGATTTGCCGTGACGTGCCTGGCACGTCATCTGTCGTTAAGGGGTTAAGGAAGTGATTCTCAAACCTTCCTTTAGGGGTTACCCAGTTGTGCTTCAATAAGAATATGTAGAACACCTGGTGTGGCTGCTTAATGGTTAGGGAATCACACCAGGTGTTCTACATATTCTTATTTAAACACAACTGGGTAATCCTTAAATCCTGGACCGTTGGGGGGGTCCTGAGGACAGGTTTGAGAATCACTGTATTAAGGGATAATATATCTATCCCTATAGTCTATATTAAGTTGATGTTTACTACACTTGTACATTACTTTTTTTGGACTATGACATTGAGCAAAACTAAAGTATTGAATTCATGGTCTCCGTTGTGATCAATACTACTATTCATTTCACAAGCACATTCAATTGGTTAAAAAAAATAATCTGATTTGACTTGAAAAAAGGTATTCTATACATTTTTCCTGCACCGTTAATTCCTCTCTGAATCCAAATACAACATGGCCAGAATAAGTCCATATGTATAAAAAGAAATTTTTAAAAAGTGCCTGTCCAAACAGTTGTAGTCCAAAGGAGAAAAACACGTTGAGAGACGATCCTACTAGAATAGATATCACAGATCCGCATCCGAGTCATCGATCGGTGGAAGATCCAAGTCTTTCAAGAATCCTACAGCGGCGGTCGGGTCTTCAATGGTAAGGATTTTTTTGTCTCTGCTTACGGTTAGTGAATGGGGTAATCCCCAGCGGTAACATATGGCGTGACCTCGTAGGTGAGTGGTCAGGGTGGCCATGGACCTCCTCCACCGGAGGGTCTCCGGAGGCAGGTCTTCAAAGATCTGCAGCGCAACACCTTCATAGCTGACAGTTTGGAGCTTTCGTGCTGCTTTTAAAACAGCCAGTTTTTCGGACAATGATTTCAAGGTTACTATGACATCGCGTGAGGTATTCGGGGGCGCTTTAGCAGCTTTTCTAATACGATAGCAGTCCATGATCCTCACATTTCTCGAATCTACATCAGGTTGTATATGGATAAGTACCTTTTTAAGGTAGGTGGGAAGGATATCGGGCCCTGCATCCTCCGTCACCCCCCCCCCCCTCACCTTGATATTTAGTTGGCGTGATCTGCCCTCCAAGACCCCCAGCCATCTATGGAACTGCGCCATCTGCAAGGTGAGATTAGACGTTTGGTTGGCGGCCTCCACCTGAGTTTGCCGCATTTGCGCTTCTGAGGTTTCCAGCGCTGCTACTTTAGTATGTAGCATTGAGGCATCTGCCCGGACACTGGCTAGTTCAGCTTTGATCACCGTTTGAAGGTCTAAATACAGTTTTTGTATGTCCACCTTCGTTGCTGGAGTTTGCGTCACAGTCGATGGTTTAGAGGTTGTCCGCTTCTCCTGGACCTCTTTTTGTGGAGAGCCTTCATCTTCTGAGGAGCCCTCAGAGTCTGTCCTGGCCTGCGTTGGAATCGGTGTCTCCAAACTCGAAACAGGCTGTAAGGGCCTAAACAGGAGAGACCCAATATTTTGGCTCTTTGTCTTCTGGGAGCTCTCAAACTGCTTCGATTTTCTCCCCATTGTATATATGTGATATCCAGGTACCAATTCACTGGCTTATTGAGTGTAAAATCGTCCCAATTTCGTGCAATTTGCTCATTTAAGACGGAGCCCATGTAAAGCACGTCTGCTGCTGGCCACGGTTGGATGTTGTTGATTATATTTTATTCCTTACCTGAAAAGGAACCTCGTGTGGATAACAGGTTACCTGTAAATCTAAGCTGAATTTAACCACAGAAAAATAGATGAGAACAAAACTGGAGAAACATGGCTTGCTTTAATGACAAATCCATAAAAAAAAATAAAAAAAAGTACTATAAATATTGTTGAGCCAGAAAATAAATCTGGAAGTGTAGTTGTGAGCTGTGATGTCAGGATCAGAATGACGGAGATGGTACAAAATGAACAGATGAGTCAAGTATAAAATATATAAACAAAGCTGTCAAGATGACTCACAAAGATGAGAAGAGCAAAAAAAACAACACACAAATAGAGTGCCAGATATAACGTTTTACGTGACACTGGAGTAAGCAAAGCATTGCACCCGTCTGGCTTCCAGAAGGATTAAGATTCTTGCTGATGTACAAGTTTTGTATTAAACCACTATACAATGTCTGTGCCAGGCAATGTGGGGGCTAAATTGTGGTGATGTTTTCTATCCCTCAGCTTGCACTATTTAAAATCCCTGTACTGTCGTTGCAAGACTGTTTTGCACCATTTATCTGGATAAAAGTCCTTTTTATCTTACTCTTATAAATTCTCTTAAATTACCAGTAATGCACTTATCATTATCATAAGTTAAGTCATTAAAATAATGGAAGGGTCTACCCAATATGTGCCAATTTTTGGCACAGAAATGCCTCTGAATTGCAGACGTATCCAGATCGGGGATGGGACAGTTCATCGCGCGAGATGTCATCGCGGGACATTTCATTGCTAAAGGTGAGTATTATTCATGTTTAATAGGGGTATTAGAGTTCGGGGTTAATTTTAGTATTAGGGTTTGGGGGGTAGCATTAGGGTTAATTTTAGTATTAGAGTTCGGGGGTTAATTTTAGTATTAGGGTTAGGGGGGGGTCACTTTTGGGGGGGTTTAATTTATTAGGGAGGGGTTAATTTATTTGGGGGTGTACGTTTGTCAGCACTTACATTGCCACGATAAAGCGGCCGTGTTCATCTTCACCGCTGACAGTTCAGCGTTCAAACTGCCGCGCTGAACTGTCAGCGGTGAATCAGCCGCGCTGATCTGTCCTAGACGCATCCAAATCACATCAGTGGTACATTGGTACCCAATTTTGGGACGCGTTGGATGTGCCACTGACGTTTATATTTAGAATGGGATCCCCTGACCCCGAATGTATATTATAAAGAGCTGGGATTTGGCCATCTGCCAGCCTTGATTATTATAGCCCTGGTACCCCAAGAACCCACGGAATTTAGTTTTTATTTTTGGGGCCAGCATTTTTTTTTTTTTTAATTATGATTGTTTTAATGATTTTTATTTAAATTCAAAGCACTGCTGTTTTAGCTGATTACGGGTTCATTTCTGGGGATTTTGGTATATTAAATAGGGGGAATCCATAGGATTTCCAGGATCGAGATCCCCAAACAGAGTATGGTCAAAAATTGGCCTTAAATCTGTCAAAATTAAAGATTGTGGGTCAAAATTGGCTATTTACTGAACAGACGAATTTCGGAAACTTTCCTACTTTGTCCGATCTGAACCCATTTTAGGTTCTATTTTGAGTAGACCTAGAGATTCACAAAAAGGTCCTGTGCTCTTACTTAGTAAGCAGCTGTGTGTATACATTATTAAATAGCCTTTAGGATACATTTTATTGCCTTATAAATGTTTAAATTGATAAATGGCCATGTTTATGTTCATTGACAAAAGAACCATTTGTCTGTTTTTAAATTTACAAAATGTTTATCTTGTTGATGCTTTCCCAAAGGAAAACTTGAAGTGTAAACAACTATTACAGTGACGGCAATGGGTTTTGAGCCCATGTGGCCATTTTTAGGAAATAAACCAAGGTGACTATCGCCAAAGGGTCTGGGACTCTTCTTCGCTGCATCTTCATCGCTGACAGTTCAGCGCGGCAGTTAGAACGCTGAACTGTCAGCAATGAAGAATAACGCGGCCGTTTGATCGCAGACGCGGCTATGTAAGAACTGACAGTTCAGCGCTGAACTGTCAGCTCTTACAAATGTAAAAGTAAAAAGAAAATACCCCCCCCAATAAAGTTATTAGTGCCCCCTAGTGCCCCCCCAAACCCCAATACTAAAATTAACCCATAAAACCCAATATTAAAATTAACCCCTTAACGACAGATGACGTGCCAGGCACGTCACGGCAAATCGAGGACTTGCCGACAGCTGACGTGCCTGGCACGTCATGCACTAAACTGAGTAAAGAAAGCGACCAGCGGTCGCTTTCTTTACTCTAACGGTGTTGCTACAATGCCTCTAGGTAGAGGCATTGTGCAACACCCCCCAAAAGTGAAAGTATTTCACTTCCGATGCTCTAGGGGGAGCCAATCGATGCCGGCACAACAGATCTATGTGATCTGTGTGCAGGCATGTATGGTAAGTGCTCTGATGAGCACTTATCATACTGTCAAAGGCAATATTAGCAAATATTGCCTTTGACAAGTATTGATCTGCCTCCCTCACCTTACTAGTTATAGTAAGGGAGAGAGACAGATCAGATAAAGTAAAAAAATAAAATAAAATAATAAAACAAATATTTAATAAAATTTTAAACACCAAGGGCTTTTATAAAAGCCATTTAACCCCTTCCCTGCCATTGATCGCTGTGTACGCAGTGATCATACACAGCAGCACATTTTTTGCTGTCTGTGCATTTTTTAGGGGTTAATTTTTTTTACTGTAATTCATTACAGTATAAAAAAAAGCTCTTTTAAGAGAGATTAACCCCTTTCTTGCTGTAGATCACTGCCTAAGCAGAGATCTGACGCAAATGCAGCAATCTTGCTGCAGAAGCATTTTTAATTTTTTTAAAACTTTTTTATTACACCCGTCACGTGTTAATTATACCCGCTAGGGGACTACGTTTAACGTAATTTTTTTTTTAAATAAGAGCTATTAACCCCTTCCTTGCCGTATATCACTTCCTAAGCAGCACATATGGTCACTGCCTAAGCAGTGCATATGGTCACTGCCTAAGCAGCGCATATGGAGCAATCTAGTCGCAGAAGGATTTTTTTTTTGCTATCAGCATTTTTTTTGTCAGACTCGCTAGGGGTTAATTATACCCACTAGGGGATTACCTGTATTCCTTTTGAAGCTGTCTGAACACGTGTATAGCGATCAGTAACAGCCGATCAGTGGCAAAGGTGGTTTGGTGATTTCTCAGATGAGCATCACCATTCGTCTGGTTCGATCAATATTGGTAAATATTGTTCTGACCCATATGGATCTGCCTCCCTCTCCTCACTTGAGTTTTAGTGAGGGAAAGAGACAGATCTGTATAACATAATTTTTTAATTGTAATAAATTAAATAAAATGTTAAAAAAATTGTGAGTCCCAAGGGCTTTTATAAAAGCCATACCCTTTGTATAGTGTAGTGTATTAACCCCTTCCCTGCCACTGATCACTGCACAGCAGAAATTTTTTTCTTGTCTGTGCATTTTTAGGGGTTAATTTTTTTGTACAGTACTACAAAGGCTCTTATAAGAGCTATTAACCCCTTCCTTGCTCTACATGTTCAAATTCCAAGTTTGAAAATCAAAAAGCGCACCTCTCAAATGTAGCCTTTCAACACCCAACAAAGCTGACAAAGCTATGCATGGGTGGTATCCCTGTGCTCGGGAGATGTTGCTGAACATATATTGTGGTATTGTTTGTCAGTGACACATACCGAAATATGTGAATTTGTGTCTAAAGTACAATGTATGTGGGAAAAAATACACAATAAAATGACTACCACAAACTTTGACAAAGGCTGGTGGTAGAATTGGTGCATGGAAAGTGTTAAAATAACACCATTTAAAATAGCCTAGGGTGTCTACTTTTACAAAATATATACTTTTTGGGGTAAAATACACTGTCCTACTTTAAAAAAAAGTCCCAAATGAAAGATGGGCTCAGGCTGGCTACACGTCAATATTCCAAGTTGAAAATGCGCACCTTCACAATGTGGCCCTTTTAGCCCCCAAACAACCCAACAAACCTATGCATGGGTGGTATCCCTGTACTCAAGAGATGTTGCTGAACACTTATTGGGGTGTTATTTGGCAGTGACACATACCAAAATCTGTAAATTCATGTCTGAAGTACAAGGTTTGTGAAAAAAAAAACACAAAAAAATGACTACCACAAACTTTGACAAAGGCTGGTGGTAGAATTAGTGCATGGAAAGTGTAAAAATACCACCATTTGAGATAGCCTAGGGTGTCTACTTTAAAAAAATATATGGGTTGATGTGGTAAAATACACTGGCTGGTTTCAAATATGTCCCAAATGGGACATGGGTGCAGGCTGTCTGCATGTCAAAATTTCAAATTGGAAAACCAAAAACTTCACCTCCCAAATTTGGCCTTTTACCCCCCAAACAATCCAACAAACCTATGCATGGGGGGTATCCCTGTACTCAAGAGATGTTTCTGAACACTTATTGGGGTGTTATTTGGCAGTGACACATACCAAAATCTGTAAATTTATGTCTGAAGTACAAGGTTTGTGAAAAAAAAACACAAAAAAATTACTACCACAAACTTTGACAAAGGCTGGTGGTAGAAACAGTGCATGGAAAGTGTTAAAATACCACCATTTGAGATAGCCTAGGGTGTCTACTTTTAAAAAATATATGGGTTGATGGGGTAAAATACACTGGCTGGTTTCAAATATGTCCCAAATGGGACATGGGTGCAGGCTGTCTGCATGTAAAAATTTCAAGTTGGAAAACAAAAAACTGCACCTCACAAATTTGGCATTTTAGCCCCCAAACAACCCAACAAACCTATGCATGGGTGGTATCCCTGTACTCAGGAGAAATAGTAGAATCTATTTAGCATGTTTTTTCGTTCGCTATTGTCGATGAGGAGAAGTTGTTTCAAATAAAAACAAAGAAATTTGTGTATTTTTTTTTTTTTTACCATATTTTATTATTTTTTTTTAATAATATGATAAGATATGATCAAAAATATGGCATCCATAGAAAGCCCTTTTTGTCCCGATAAAAACAATATATAATATGTGTGGGTACAGCAAATGACGAAGAAGAAAATTACTGCTAAACACAAACAGCACAGAAATGTTAAAATAGCCATTGTCCAGAAAGGACAAAAATGTTTCAAAGGCTCTGTCCTTAAGGGGTTAACCCCTGACCCCTAATACTAACCCCCTAAACCCTAATACTAACCCCCAAACCCTAATACTAACCCCCTAAACCCTAATACTAACCCCCGAACCCTAAAACTAAAATTAACCCCCTAATACTAACCCCCGAACCCTAAAATGAATGCCCTAAATCCTAATACTAACCCACGAACCCTAATACTAACCCCCTAAACCCTAATACTAACCCCGATCCCTAATACTAACCCCCTAAACCCTAATACTAACCCCCGAACCCTAATACTAAAATTAACCCCCTAAACCCTAATACTAACCCCCGAACCCTAATACTAAAATTAACGCCCTAAACCCTAATACTAACCCACGAACCCTAATACTAACCCCCTAACCCTAATACTAACCCCCTAAACCCTAATACTAAAATTAACCCCGAAGCCTAAAAACTAATTCTAACCCCCTAAACCCTAATTCTAACCACCCTTACTAAAACAAACTAAAATAGCTAAAATACTGAAAAAAACGTACCTTTAGCGATGAAATGTCCTGCGATGAAATCTCCAGCAACGAGCCAACGAGCTGTCTTGTGGTGCAGAGTCGGTGGTGAAGCAGCTGCGCGGAAGCAGCCGCGATGAAGTGCTCCATCCCCATCGCCAAATGCATTTTTCCATTAGTATTATAACCCATCTCCCATTTGTATTCCACACTCTTTTTGCATTTAGTTTCCCTTTTGCCCTGTTTTTGTTTCCTATTCTTTAGTTGCTCCATCTCATTTTCTCTATATGCTCCAAATCTCTCCATATATGTTGTTGGTGACCATGCAATCAGATGCAATTTGCAACCTCAGAGGCTCCTGAGTGTTGGAAGTGGCACTGACCCACTTCTGTATAGACTATCCTCTAAAAAAAAATGTAGGGGACTATGTATTTATTTTAGTTTCATTAGCTAGTGGACTAAACACTGTTTTATAACAAAGAGAAGAGGTCACCAGATCGCATCAGACATGGTAGCCTCTAGTTGGACAGCACTACAATTAAGCAACGCACGGCTAAGGAGGAGGTGACCATGTCCTAATCTAGTCCGTCTAGTTGCGCATGTTAATACCTGTTCTCTATTTAAATCCCCTCAGGAGCAACCATCTAGACTTTTTTGGTGTGCCCATGCAGAGGCTGCTTGATGATGTCATAAGATACACCCCTGCTCTCTTACTGGCTCCTGTGTATCCCTAGTGGGCAGGACTAGGTGGCTGTGTACAACTTTCTTTTTTTTTTTTTACCTGCCTTCCAGCAAAAAGAGAGGAGATTAACCTGATCAAACAGGATTATAACTCTGCCCCCTTGTGATGTAATAGTTACATTACCCTCCCATTCAATGCAAATCTATGGTCAGAATTCTGACTTATAGACTACATGCTGTGTCCCCACCCCTAAAGTGAGATACTAGTGCTGTAAAGTCACTGGGGGGTGGCTCCCAAAAACCTATATTTCACAAAATGGCACCGCCCAGTCACACTTGTTTAGTAAAAACCTTTACATTTTTTGTTGGGAGTGTCGCTTTAACATTTATTATTTATTAGGCATTTATACTCATTTCCCTTTTTATTTGGAACATCACCACCTGTTTTTTTATGTAACCATAAGTCAGAATTAATGCTGATTTCCAAGCTAAGGAAAGTTTGGTGGCTATTAATATATGAACTATCAATGCTCTATCTCTTTACTTTAATGTGAGGAGATCTAGATGAAGTAAGGCCATTTCTGGACACTTGAAATTCAAATGTAACAGTTTATTAGTTTTTTGACTATATTTTGCCATAGGGCAGTTATTATTGTGCACTACCACCATACATATAATTAACTGTCTCCCCCTAGCCCTCAATGCCAGGATCTATCATCGATATCTTGATTTTGGCAAAATGGGAAGGCATAGATGTATTTATGAATAGATGCTGGGACCATTTTCATCCAACTTTCTGGTATGACCAGAGAAATTTTTCAAAAAATACAAATAAAAGGGGAAAATTTGGGGTGGGGAAATTATTTTCCCCCTTTATTTTAAAAAGAATAATCTACACAACTAGTACAACACTAACCCACTTATCCCACCTAATTAAATAACTACTAAAAAAAATATATAGGTTCCCAAACAGCCCCCCGCCCCCAAAAAAAGAACTAGAAAAAAACCCTGTGACCAGAGCAATGTCAGAGCCATAAGAATCACAGAACGGGCATGCAGGGGTTAACTGTAATAACATTAATTCGCATCTCCGGAAACGCACCAATCGGGTCCAAGAACTTTGCCTCGCATATGAGGCATAGTCCTGGACCCGTTTCAGACCATCTGTTTGTGCGCACACAACGCACCGGCAGTTTAACTACATGACGAGTTAATTCGTCATAAGGACGCGAAAGGGTTAAAGGCCCCCTAAACATTTTTTTCAGTTGTGCCCTGAAGCATGCAAAACATTCGGTGGTCCTAATATGAGGATAAAGTGGAATGTACATCCACCATGTGAACTGACGACTGTCATTTACTGCTGGTGCAGTGAGAGACCCTCTGTTTTACATGCCAGTAACAGAGGGGGCCTATTGATAGTCTATAAAAATGAGGATCTCCCTCTCTAACTTTTAGCAGTTAATTATAAAGAGGCTAATAAATGTATTTCAGGTATTTATCGAGAAAAATAAAATTTATTAATCTGTTCGGCACGTTCTGTCTAAATGATGAAAATCAATTTGAACCAGCATAACTGTGCTTACTACTGCAGACTGGTGGCCTATGACCAGCAGGCGCATTACTTACCACATTGTCCAAATGCCCTTGGACAGGAGCGCCTTCAGCCGCCCACAGAACATGTCCTCCTTATGAGGGCAGCTGACCAGCTCCATTCTAAACAGCGCTGGTTATGACACCGCCAAGCTGTGACTGTAAAGAGACAAGAACAAAGCGGGAGGGAAGAAAACAAAGAGCAGTGTAACCTTGCTTGTAGAATTCTGCCAAATGCAGGTAACTCCCCCACACACAGTTATATACAGAATGGAACCCTCAGTGTAACATTATGACCCCAATTGACCCAACTATAATCTCTAGGTTGGTAGTCATGCTCTCCCTTTTCTTAGGGTCCAGGAAGGTTGCTTGACAGTCCATACCCCAGACCATATTAAGCCCAACATCCCCTCAATCAAAACACAATATATATAAATGGGGTAAGGTGTTGGCCACAGCTGTATTAATTAATTTCACGAACCAACATAACTGTACTTACCACTGCCAGCAGGTACATTAATAACCACATTGTCACAACGCAGACCGTGTCTTTAAGTCCATGAAGGCAGTTGGACACCGCTATGCTACACAGATCTGGTCATGAAACTGCCACCGCAATGTCAACTCATGCTAGCATGATGGCAGTATTGCACCCTCTCCTGACCAGCGCCTGCTCAATACCTGTTGAAAATATCCAGGCTGATAACATTGTAATGTACACCATCGAAACCCATATGGCAGGTGTTGACCCATTCCAACTCCTGATGGGGCACAACCACCCCTCTCAATTTAGTGACTTGTTGAGATATAGCTAGGTTTAACTTCCTCCTTGACCTTTTCACACCCCTGGTATTCCGGGACTGCCCCCAGATTTGTAGGAGAATTTCCACGGACCACACTACTGTGATTGTGTCATTGTGCCAGATTATGTTTGATAGAACCATGTCTATCAAACTAACTAACCCAATGTCATCCCAAACATGAAAGACTAAAATAAGGGGACCCAAAGTCATTTGCCCTAATAAACCGCACTCATGATAAACCTGATGCCACCTCATGGCTTGAAAACCTCTCCATCGGACCCAGATCTCCTCTTATAAAAGGCTCAGGTTTCTTCCGAACAGCCACTCTTCTGCTTTTTTTGCTGCCCAGCGATTATATGTATGGGCTATTATCCAGCATAGGGTGACCACCTGAACTTATAAATTAATAAGTTTTCTGATGGAGAAAGCCCAACTGAGTACACTTCAGTGACCGTCCCTATGCTTTTGAAAATATTCAAAGTGTAACTACTTAGCTGAAGCAAGTAGCCCCATAAACTTTAGAAAACTGAAAGCGCGTGAGTGGGGCTTTATTTAGAAATTACCCATCTCACTCGGGGCGGACCTGCAGGTAAGCCTGTACCAATGGCACCAGGCTAAAGTCCCCACCAAATAGGCCTATTCTCACTGATTTACCCTTGCCCCTCTGGTCGGTTTTAGATACGCTGATCCTTACACAGACTTACTTGGCAGCGACAGCGACATCCTGCATAAGCAAACTGTCTTGGGCATTAGCACTGGGTGAAACTAGCTCTATCACTCTCAGGGCCCCAAAAGAAGGTGAGCAAAGGGGGGTGACAGCAGGACCTACGCTGGAACAATAACTGAAACAGCATGTCCATTGATATAGGTCCTCTCGACTTAGGGGCCCTACCCCTCTTGCACCCCTTCACCGTGCATCGGATGGCAAACTCCTTGAGATGTCTCACCTTCCAACCATTCAAAAAAAAAAAATTACGTGTAGCCAAACCTCGCTCTACTGTAGAACAGGAGGTGCCCCTCTGCCGTGCCCATCCAACATTGCCATACCTCACAATAGGCCTGAAATTAGGCCAGACACTCAGCAGTCCACAAGTACGGGGAAAATGGAATACATGTCCTCACCACCTCCGAAGCAGCCACTTTGAACCGCTCCCACTGCAATTGAGACAATTGTGTTACACTCGCCTGAGCCCCTAACCCAGATGTTATGCTCCAGACACTTCAACACTAAGAGCGAAGAGGAAGCAGACGCTCGGGAAATTACTACACACATATTATCCGTGCAGAATACCCTTTCATTGAGAAGCCCTCACACACACCTTCTGGAGGTCGCCAACACCCGTGGCCAATCTTTGGGGTGTGTGACCACACAGGGCACGCCAGCAGAGCCACCCACCACTTTAAAAAAAATAAAAGTTTTCCGGACGAGGCACTGGCTGGGGAGATAAGAAAATTTCCCCTCACCAGGCCTCTTGTGGCTGATCATGGAGGGGGCGCTTGGAGAGGAGGAGAGATAACAGATATGGGAGAGGTGGAGAGATAACAGATACAGGGGAGATTACAGATGGGGGGAGGAGGAGGAGAGATAACAGATATTGGAGAGGAGGAGAGATAACAGATATGGGAGAGGTGGAGAGAAAACAGATACGGGGAAGATTACAGATGAGGGGATGAGGAGGAGAGATAACAGATATGGGAGAGGAAGAGAGATAACAGATATGGAGGAGGAGAGATAACAGATAAGGGGAGATTACAGATGAGTGGAGGAGAAGGAGAGATAACAGATATGGGGGAGGGAGGAGGAGAGATAACAGATATGGGGGAGATTACAGATGGGGGGAGGAGGAGGAGAGATAACAGATATGGGGGAGGGAGGAGGAGAGATAACAGATATGGGGGAGGGAGGAGGAGAGATAACAGATATGGGAGAGGAAGAGAGATAACAGATATGGAGGAGGAGAGATAACAGATATGGGAGAGGAAGAGAGATAACAGATATGGAGGAGGAGAGATAACAGATAAGGGGAGATTACAGATGGGGGGAGGAGGAGGAGAGATAACAGATATGGGGGAGATTACAGATGAGGGGATGAGGAGGAGAGATAACAGATATGGGAGAGGAAGAGAGATAACAGATATGGGGGAGGGAGGAGGAGAGATAACAGATATGGAGGAGGAGAGATAACAGATAAGGGGAGATTACAGATGAGCGGAGGAGAAGGAGAGATAACAGATATGGGGGAGGGAGGAGGAGAGATAACAGATATGGGAGAGGAAGAGAGATAACAGATATGGAGGAGGAGAGATAACAGATAAGGGGAGATTACAGATGGGGGGAGGAGGAGGAGAGATAACAGATATGGGGGAGGGAGGAGGGGAGATAACAGATATGGAGGAGAGACAGACATACATGGTGGGTGGGGAGAAGAGACACAAACATGGGAAGGGAGAGGAAAGACATATACATGGCAAGGGAGAGACATCCAGGGAGGCATAGGAGACGGACCGACATGATGATTGAGAGGGTGGGAGCTACGGGCGTGGCCAGCACACGGCACCAGAACTCTTAAGGCCGGTGTTCTGACAAATTTGTCGCTCAATTCTACTGCACAGGCGCAATAGAATTCACTCATTGCACACCACAGTGCATGCGCACACTTACAGCTGTCAATCAGCCTTAACTTTGGCAGAAGAGCGCCTGCGCGAGGGACACACACCACCTCATGCCCCCTTAGGATTAGCTGCGGTGACAGGTAAAGTATAAGCCTCTTACTTATTATTCTCACTTAGTAGCATAGCAAGCAATTGGTAAAACTTCTATCAGTGACATGCTACGCTAGTAAGTGGAAGTCACACAAGGGGGACAGAGGGGGAGCGTAAGGTGGTGATCACAACTCCCATCAAGATGAGGCAGCCCCCCCCCGTTTGTCTCCCTCTGTCCCCCATGTGTGACTTCCACTTACTAGAGTAGCATGTCACTGATAGACGTTTTACCAATTGCTTGCTACGCTAGTAAGTGAGAATAATAAGTATGACGCTTATACTTTACCTGTCACCGCAGCTGATTAGGAGGGGGCGTGAGGTGGTGTGTGTCCCTCTCGCAGGCGCTCTTCTGCCAAAATTATGGCTGTTTTGTGCGCATGTGATGAGTGAATTCTAAGTCGTCTGTGCAGTAGAAATTCGAGTTTTTTGTCAGAACACCGGCACTTGCAACACCCCAGAGTTTAGAGCACCGGCCTCCGGCAGAAAGGGGGTGGGGCAACTTGGGGTCATTGCCAGCATTTATTACCATCTTGGATGTCATAGCACATGCCGGGAAGACATACCCCAGGGGCATTGCTGATCATAACGAAACCAACTATGGTCACCGTATATCTTGTATGCCCCCAAAATTTGGTCTAGGTATGCAAAAGCAAGGGATTGTGCTCGGGATACCGCTCGCATGAGACGCTGCTAAAAGTGGTAAAACCTTGCAGCCAGTTGCCAAAACTGCACAGCCATTGCTTGGCTTTTTCCACTTCCCACACCTCCCCCTACTGGAGTAGAAATATGATTTTCTTTTGCTTGAAAACCTTTGCCTTTGGGCCTGGGCCTTGTCCAAGATTTCCATCCCTGCCCTGAACATCGGCCATTTGCTTAATCTTCCCTCATAGCTATGCATTGAAGGGGTGCTACACCCCTCCATGGAGAGACCAACACACAGTCTAATAGTATCAGAAAGCACCCTGTAAAATTCTGTGATCTCTATCAATAAAATTATTTTTTTGCAGGAAGCAGGTCCAGACTGTTCAGAAAGGAGCAATGCATATACAGTTAGGAGCAGTTATATACAGAATGGAACCCTCAGTGTAACATATCAACTTATGTGACCCCCCCCAATTAACCAATTATAATCTCTAGGTTGCAGTCATGCCCCCCCCCCCCCTCCCCCTTCCTTAGGGTCCGGGGAGGCTGCTTTCCAGCAGAGTTTGAAGAGTCTAGTAATACAAAATAATGGTTAGGTGTAAAGATATCCAAGAAGTAGAATAAGCAAAGATCACATTATGCCTGATACAGTGCCAAGTCCACTTTATAGATGGTTGAATACATTGTAAAAATTGATGGTGTTGCAGAATCAATTCTTCATTATATGATACAATGTAGATATAAAAATAGCAAAGCATGTGGAAAAAGTGGGTCCTAATCTATTGTGGTAATGTTTATATCCGACATCCTCCTAACATCATTTAGCTCTTATTATACAAAAAGCTTGAGCAAGCGATGGATGAGATGGTTTCTATAGCAACCAACAGATGACGCACCCTGCTCTCTAGACCTCACCAAAGCGATGTAACAGCCTCCAATCTGTGAATGGAAAAAACACTGACAAGGAAATATCCACAAAGCACTTTTTTATTTATTTATTTATTTATTTTTATTCTGCGCTCTCAAAACAGATAAGAACAAATGCTTTCCAGAAATGACAGTCATTTGGTTCATATAATAAAGTCAATTAGCCAATGCAAGCCTGCTATTCGTAATTAGGTTGATTAGTGTGTGATTAATGACCTGCAGACATGTGGTGTCACCCTTGCAATGATTTGCAATGATATGCTCCATTTTGTTCAGGTTTTGGGCATGCCTCTATGGATGTTGGTTTTTTATAATGCATCACTTTTACATTCTGAGAACATGTGTAATATATTTAATATATGGATGTGTATGAGAGAGGGGTGCTAACTGTAGAGGAATATTTACATGTACTGCAGCAAAATAGACTACCAGCCAAGGGGTTAAGGTTCTAGCAGTTCTCATTGTGATGCTTATAAGGAAAGTGTATGCTATGTTATTGTAACAGAGGAGGCGGCCATTTTTCTGCCAGTGGCAGGTCACCGTAGTTCTCGCTGTGTCTCTGTGCCCTTCATGCCTCATGAACCACAATAAACACATTAAGAGGACCACTCCCTATATTGTGTTCAATGAAAGTCATCCTGTCTTTTGCTTAATAAGCATCTACACCATTTATTTACACACTATCTGGAAGAATTTCACAGTGGGGGAAAAAAATACATATACAGGTATTTTATCCCTTATAATGCTTGGTGGCAGAAGTATTTTGGATAATGGATTATTTTCACAAATAAGATATATTAAAGCCTCTCAGCACTCCACTGTATAGAGCAAATAAATCACTCTTACTGCGATTGTAGTACCCTTTGTGAGCATGGGGGAATGAGCATGCATGGAAAGGCTATATCGCAGCTTAAAGGGACATTCCAACTTCAAGGAGGCAAGGGTTAAACAATCCATGTCTTGGGACTTGTAAGTAAACCCGTCGTGTATCGTAATAGATACACGCGGGTTTACTATCTGCTGTGTCTCACATGCGAGACACAGCAGTTCTTGGTTGTCGCGTGCTGACGAGTGGGGGGCTCTGCCCACTCTGACAACCGAATGCAAGGGTCTCTCACTGCTAGTGCAGAGAGAGACCCTCGGTTTTGTATGGGATCAGCAAGGGGGGACCTAGTTAAGGTCCCCCCTGCTGATCCCATGCTAAAACGTGGGTCTCTCTCTGTGCGACCAGACGGCTCCCTGCTTCCTATGGAATCATGGCAGCTGTCGGTCAGGAGATAAACTGGCGTGTACTATCAAAAGAGCACAACAGTTTATTCTCATACTTGGGACAACGGACATTTCACTGGTGCGTCTATATTAGAAGCACAAATGATAAAAAAAAGTTTAGTGTCCCTTTAAAGTCAATAGATATAAGATGTAAGCAGGTGCCAGATTAATGGATGGGCCTGAAAAACATCCACATGTGCAAACCCAGGTGATTAAGTTCCAGCTGTCATGGGTCGAAAAGTCAGGCTAACCATCATGTTATATTAGTACACTGTTATTTTTATAATTGTACTGGCCTGGCCTTTTGTGTCCGTATTATTGCATGACTTATTCATATTCAAGCAGTACAGTTGGTGGTTGCTTAGTGATGTCACTTTGTTCGGTGTCAATTCTGACACAGTGCTCCATAGACTATTGAAGCGTTAATAATGACACAAGTGTAAGTACATAAGGAAAAGTTTATTGAGATGGACTTTCGCAGATAAGACAATCAGTCACAAACACGTGATGCGCATTTGCTCCATACGGCCCATGTTTAAAGTTTATATAAAGGCAGAAAGGCTTTGCGTGGTTAAGCTTATTTGCATCTGCTACCCAGAATCCTTTGCAGAGGCGGTGGTAGCACTGCAAGTTTAGGATTTTTGTGGGAAATCAAGTGTTCTAGCGTGTGTAGGTTTGTATTTAATAATGCTTCTGCTGCCCCCTGTAAAAGGACTGGGGTCTGTGATGCTGGCAGATAAATGGGAGAGATGGGATAGAAGTGGGGAGATAAGGAGAGTATGGTCAATGATATTGGAAGGAATGAGTGTACTGTGATGCAGGGGAAGGGCAGTAGGGTTGCCACCTTTTCTTCATAAAAATACCGGCCTTGGTACTGTCTCCATAGACTTAACAATGGCCTGATGCCAATTTTTTAACGGCCTGCCGGTAAAATACCGGCCAGGTGGCAACCCTAGAGGGCAGGCATTCATGATGGGAACAGGAGGAAGTCCCATTAATAGAATTACAAAGGTCTTATGAACTTTTTTTTGTGTGAACTATAATCAGAACAATACGGTGACACCTGTGTCCGTGGCAAGGTCAGTGAGGATCTTTAGAACATCATTAGTCTGCCACAAAGTCCAGTTAATGACCATAGTGAAAAGTGTTGGAGGCTATCTGTGGTTATGATAGCTGCTTGGCACAGAGAGAATGCTAAATGTTTATTTTAACCTGGAAAAACTACTGCATTAGCTTACTGAATACTATGATCTTAAAGAGCCATACAACGTTTGTTTCCACTTGTGCTTCAAATGACCAGACAGACCTCTGATTACTGGTCTTTGTTGTTCTTTGTCAGTGAAGTAGATATATACTTTAAACATTGGGTTACACATAGGGCTGCCATCTTTTCTTCAAAAAACTACTGACCATGCTGTTGCCTCCCTAGGCTTAACCAATCTAGGTCATGCCTAAGCAGGCCGCTGTTTTTTCCATATTATCAGGAAAGTTGCATGGGAGGACATCTGGATACTTCACACAGGCCTATTTTTATTGAAAGTGTGACTTCACACTTTGATCTCTAAACGACTCTCGTTAGATGATACACGTGCTCCGATTGTGTTGATAATCTATTGGGTGCTGTATGGTGGTCTGGCTTGGTATTCTGGTGATTTGTGGGGTGTATAAGCCTTCTGGGTAGACAAGATAGGTTTAATTAAAGGTATTATCTTGCAGGAGAGTTAAACCAGATGACTTGTACTTGAGGACTATTAAGGGTCTACTCAATAAAGAGCGTTTTGGACAAAATTGCAGGCAATCGACGCAGGAATTTCAAACGTAAGGCCAAAGTAGGTGAGGTGCAAAAAATTATCCCATTTGGCTGCATGGAAGATTTTTTCCAACTTAGCTACTTTGGCCTACATTTTTTTAAATTCACATCTCTGCAATTCTAACTTTATTAAGTAGACCCTTTACTTAGGAAACAAAAAATAATTACATTCTCGCAGGCAGGCAGGGCAGGACCTTAGTTTATTATCTGTCTAGGCTCCTGCTAACATGTTTACCGTTAATGTGGAGAATAACAAAATGACAAAAATGACCTATATATTACATGGGTTAGAAAATGTGTTTTAAATGTGCCTGTGGTGTCTACTGCTTATGACATCACCTTCTGGCTTGATATGCAAATGTTTATATTTTTCACAATGTAAGCAATATTTAGGTTGACATAGTCCCTTTTAATTCTTTTTCTCCCAGGGGGAATCGGAAATCGTAACTTTTTTCTTACAAGTAATAATAATTGAATTAAAGGACCACTCCATGCCAGAACTGGTTTTACATTGTTTTATTACTTGTGTCCTAAGCAACCAATCCCACTTTATGGATTGCCACTGTTTTTCTTGCCATTAACCTGACTAGCTCTTACCCTTTCCTACTTCTGCCCATCTATTTGAGGGGCACATATACTTTTACATGCTGCCATGCAGAATGTACAATGTGTTTAGTGGCAAATCCATGAATTAATCATGGTAGTTCATATGGGATCCACTCCTTGATTCATTAACTGCTTCCCTTTGGACTCTGGCATTCTACATTCTGTATGGGGGCATGCAAAGTTGTGTGTCCAGGAAAAAAAAAAAAAAGTCTGACATTGTAACCTTTGCTGTACAACTGGTGGGGAAAGAAACCTAAAGATGGGTGCTGTGAAAGTTTGCATTTTTCTCTCCTATACTTGAGCTGCTGAGTAGCAGGATGAAGTGGTCCTTTTAAAGGCAGTGTGCATACTAAGGGTGGGCATGCAATTTATTAAAACAGGTCTCGCATCATACTATGGCCACTCTGTTTCGCAAATATTTTAGGAATGTGAGCAAACAAACAAGCAAAACAAACGTGGCACAAATTTTAAGATGCCTTATACACAAATAGATTTTCTATTGATCGTAAATTCTTTATAAGCATCAACCTTTTATCATTTTAGTATTTTTAAAAGCATATAATGTATATTTTTAAAAGCATATAATGTATAACACATGCTCATGTTTGGGCTTGCATGGCTTTGCTGAAGGATGTGTCTGTATGACATGCATATCATGTCTCTCCGTATTGATGCGTGGGACACCCAGTGCATGCGTGCATCTCTGACCTCACACATAAGCGCAGAGTATCAATGCATCGGATTACCTGAGATGACCGTTTCATAATAAAGCCAAGGAGAGAGAAAATCAATCCAAAAAGCAAAATATAAAAAACGGGAGATACTACACTTTTTGTTTTACTTGTGCTCAATGGCCCTAGTATGAGGATGAACTAGCATTCCTTGTTATCCTCTGGTCAGCAGCCATCATGCTTGGAGGCTAAGACAGTTTCCCACTGCTAGCACAGAGAGAGCCCTCCTTTTTTTTTGCATGTCACCAACAGAGAGGATCTTTACTAGGTCCCCTCTGCTCGTCACATGTAAAAAAGATAGTCCGACAGACTCCAATCTGAGGCAATCTGCGAGGCCGTGTGCGGGTTGGCTGTGTATGCTCTCACAGTGTCGGCCCCTATCAGTGTTTATGCCTGCTCTGCCTTAGCTGAGAGATAGAGCTGAGTTAACCCATGTTTATTTGTAAATACATACTGGATTTACTCCAAACCAGTAGAATTTTTTTTTTGCTTCTATTAGTGAAGTAAAAAATATTTACTGCCACTTTAAATTAAAGGACAACTGTAGCAAAAAAAACAACAACTTATGTTTAATTGAAAGATTGAATAATGTGTAGATGGTTTATGTAGAAATTCTTTAAGGAAAGAATACAAATAATTGAGGATTTCTCGCTCCGAAGAGCTCTAACATGGCAGACATGTTGATTAGAATCTTGAGTCAGACCAGTCAGATCTTCATTCATCTGACCCTAGGCAAATGAACATCTGACCCAACATTCTAAACATGTCAGCCCCCTGACAGAGAAGTGTGGAGCAAAACAGGACTGCATAAGGTACTATATTTGTATTCTTCATTAACACATTTCTTTTTCAAACATCTATACTTGATGCCATCTTTAAATTAAACAGATAATTTTGTTGTCTACAGTTGTCCTTTAAAGGGACTACTTCACCTAATGATTTTTTTATACAGTGAATTTAGACAATAAACAACGATGGCAAATGCTCTATACATTGTGTCAGCAGAATTGCAAGGAAGTGCATAAATGAATAGAAAAATAGATTTTATATTTGTCTGGTGACTACTGCTTATAGGGTTGACACCTTTTCTTCAAAAAAATACCGGCCTTGGTACTGTCTCCATAGATTTAACATTGGCCTGATGCCATTTTTTTTACCGGCCTGCCGGTAAAATACCGGCCAGGTGGCAACCCTACCTGCTTATGATATTACTTGTGGCCTGATACTCGAAAAAAGTACTTTCAATGGTAAATATCATGCCACGTTCAATTGGCATATCAAGCCACATAAGCAGGACAGAGTAGACTCATTTTAATACTAGACAGGCCATAGCTACATAATTTACTTTGTTCTTATAGTCTTCGTATTCTCAGTATAAACAAGGTTTAGTTGACATAGTTTCTTTAATATGCATTAATTATTTAATATTGGCAGTTTAGGAGACCTGGGAACAAAGAGTTGGCGAAAATATGCGTTTTTGATATATATGCTCCCATTTTATGCTTACCACATTTCTTATTATGTTTAGTCACTTTTCTGTGCATCCCCTTAAACAGGCAAGTGGTTAACACGAAAATGATGGGTAGAATAAAGAAAAATCATCTTAGCAGCTGTTTGTTTGTCTCATTAGATTTATTTCATTACAAGATTGATAACAAGCATTCCTTTTGGGATGCAAGAGCAGGTTAATTGAGGAAGACCGTATCTAGACTCAGTGTTGCATTGCTCTTTAAAAAAAAAAGTAGTAGATGCAATCCAGATGTTTCTGCTAGCATGCTGGTATTTGTTTTTTTTTTTTTAGGATACAGAGAAATTACAAATGAACAATTGAAAATATTGGCTTCTACATAAATGTCATTATTAATGCCTAACACAATGACCACTGATATCACATTCAATAGTAGGAATATAATTTTTTATTAGGATTTTCATCAATTTAATCTGAGAAACAAGAAACCTTGATTCTTTGTTCTGTGCCCTTTCATGAATAGTTCACGGTTTGTTCTAAGTTCACAATAAAATCCTTGCCATTAGGAATTGCAGTTGCTATTCCATTTTAATGGTTTTTGCTGCCATTTTCTCATATTTTAAAAAGCAAACGATCTTCTTTGTGACGTAGACAATGGTTGGTATTTGTCAATAAATATACAATATATAATGTATGACTGTAGTTATTGTTTGACCGTCATCACATAGATTATATAAACAATGACTTTTATGGTAAATCTGCATCACCATAGCACTTTTGGAAAATGGTTGTCCATGGTCATATTATTGCTTAAAGGGATACAAGCATCATTTTTTGGACTTGGGTTTACTGAATTTTTACTGTATTTTATTGATCTTGAAATCCTTTTCCTACAAGGTAGAGCAATTCAACTTTCTTAACATAAGAGGCACAGTGTTACAGAATACCACTGGTCACAAGTGTAAACCAGTCGTGTTTGAATTCTGTGTGTAGGCCACAAATATTAAATAAATCTAACATCCAGTTTTTGTTTTTTTTACTATGAGACCGTGCCTGGGACATTCATTCAGGCCTACGATATAAACAATGATGTTACTTTCTCTTTAATGACTTAGACACAAATCATTTCACATAAAAAATATAGGATCATACTGACTATTCCACTAATGGCTAGCCTTGACACTGAAGATGTTTACATCCACATGGCGCGGAGTCAGTCATAAGGTTGACTGAGCATTATCTGATAAGGGGTTATCAAATATCTGCAGTGTCAAGGTTAGCTATCTCTGGTCTACTATGTCTTGACAAACAAGTATGTATCACAGGGAAAAAAGCTTTTTCTCCTAGTCAGATGCATATTCCAAAATAAGTTATTATAGTTCAATCAAGGTTTACATCATACCATGGTAATATAAAAAGTCACTTTTTACCTTTTCGAATCTTTAGCGTTGCGCCCTTTCCATAGCATTACAGTAACTCACATGGAGAGCTGAAGGACAACTGTAGCTGTAATCGAATAATTGCTTTAAGTGTATAATGTTTATAGAGAAATATTACAAAAAATGTACCTTTCTGAGCCTTCTTTGCTCCAAATAGCTTAAACAGGGTGGTGACATGTTGTTTAGAATCTTTGGTCACCTGACCCAAGATTCTAAGCAACATGTCAGCTCCCTGAAAGAGCTATACGGAGCAAAGAAGGCTCAACTAGGTATGTTTTTTTTAATCTTTGATTAGTGAATTTCTCTATAAACATTAGAGCAATCTTTTAATTAAACATAACATAAACGTTAACGCTGCATGTGAGTTATTGTAATACTACAGAAAGAATGATCTCTAAAAATTATTAAACGTAAAATAAGTAAAAGACTATGATTTACAAAATAAAATCTGCTTTTTCCAGCCAATTGCATCATAGGAACATATTTATTTGTCATTTTTATTAAAGAATTTCTATTATAAAACATTGACACTTGATGCAATCTTTTAATTAAACATGAGCTATTTTTTGCCTATAGGTGTCCTTTAAGAAATACCGTAATGGCCCTCGACTGCTAATATTCACTCTACGAGATGTTACCGCCGTACTGTAATTGCATATAGACTTTAATTTCGTACAGCATCTCCCGTGACCATTTATTACCATGGCAAGATTAGGTCATTCTCAATGAAGAGGTAGAACCAAGGTCTAATGTCAAATAGGAAAGAACAAACAAATATCTCTTTCCTGTTTCTTCAGGTGTGTGTTCTACTAGAAGGAGTTATGCACTGGTCTATGTACAGGTTGTCCTTAGATTGAGCTACAATGGGTTTATTTGTGTCATCCAATTGTTGATATTGTTTTTCCGGACTGGTCCATCCATTTATATAATATAGCTGTGATTGCAATGCCAATGAATGCTATAACAGATTTACTCGACCCATGGACACTTTTTGGTTAACCACAGAAGTATATGAGCCGTGGTTTTATTAATACGCTTTCCTCATATTCCAGAAACTGCAATTCAAGACAATCCTTCGTTAAATACAAGCAATGGACACTTCAGCAAGAATCCAAACTGTGGAGATCTCCAGATCTATTTCTCTTGAAGGTCGGTATGGGATTATCACGCCGATGGCAAGAGCTCATATTTAAAAGGAAGTCGAGACTACGTCATGTTTTGTTTATGTCCACAAAGTACATGTGAAAAAAAAATACAAAAGAGGTGGAAAGTGATGTAAAATGTAGTATTATTGCATGGGACTATCCTTTGTCTCCTCTTTCCCTGTGCTTTGGTTCTTCACTTGACATCTACTATAGTATGGATCCCAGATATAGAGGCCTGTTAGTTATTCCTAACAAATTTTGACAATCCGGAGATAAAAATCTGGGGTAAAGTTACACATTGGAAACAGATGGTATGTTCCTGGTGATTGCTCTATCTTTTGTATCTATTGTTTATGAATAACCCACTTAATACACAGAACCCAGTACAAAAATAATAGCAGAGGCACTAAGAAAGGGCTGGTTATTACATTGCTTTGTAAGCTATATTGTATAGGTGTTTGAGAAGCAAATATACCATGCTGAGGTACGAGGATTTGGTATATTGTGCTGTTACCGACAGTGATTAATGCTGACTTCAAAATATATATGAATTCATGATATTATATGTCCCCAAGCTGTGAACTGTGCTACTAGTAATCTGGCAAACTTTGTGCTTGTAGATGTCACATATCCCAATAAAACAAACTCATTTCAAATATTTAGATGTTTTGAATTTATAGGATATTTGTTTTTGTTTTTAATCTAATATCTGCTGTAATACACAATGTTCAAAGGAACCAACGATCTAATATAATCATTGGGGGTTAATTCACTAGCAAGTGAATTGTGTTGAACTGCAATAATCAGATATGAATAGCAGAGCAGTAAAAGACGGGCCGCTCTGCAGTTCACTTTTCAGAGCTTAAAATGAAGATTCACAATAGATTTTGTCTCCTGTCAAGGTGCTTGGAGAAGTTTCCCTTTTTGAAAATAAATGGGACTTTAATTGGATTTCAGAAATTGCCATATAATTCGTACGTTTGAGAGCTCCCTTCTCTACAAGACATTGTAATCAAACATCATATTAAAATATTCCTGACATAAGCAGTCACGTGAATTGCAATTCTAACTTGGGAAATCCACATAGCTTAATTTGGCACAAAAATAAAAAATGGAGTATGGAGTGGCCAAATGAGTAAAGTCACCCTACAGCTGGGGTTGAAACTAGCACACAAACTAGTGAAACATCCAAAGAAGAAACGGGTGTAAACCCAGCACAAGGATAATGAATCGAACCCAATAAAGCACCGATATGTGCTAAATAGTGAAGGGAAAAAAGACAATGAAATGTATAATAAAACACTTCCAGTCTTTCTCCTAGAGCTGGTCCAGGAGGAAGACTGGGACTGTTTTATTATATATATATATATGTGCAGTGGCGGACTGGCCAGGATGTCAGCTTGCCCGATGGCAAGTGGGCCCCGTCAGCCCGTGATGAAGTGGGCCCCTTCTTTAAGCTGCTCTGGGTCCAGATAGCGTGCGGTAGTTTTTATTTACACTATGCAATGATTGGCATCGCCGCATAGTGTTGGATTGCTCCTCCCCTGCAGCTGTAGTGTGACCATCACGTCTCACGTGGAGACGGAGTCACACCAGGCTGTCGCCGTGACGGAGGATAGACTGCAGCTGCGCTGATAATCCCCTCCGGCTCCTAGTCGGTGAAGTCACAAGCTGAAGCTGTGTGACAACTACGTTTTCTTTTGGAAGGTGGGTGGAGCAGGTCAAAATGTGCAGCCACATATACAGCGCCCCCATCAGGTACACAGGACCCCTCCAGCCATATAAATGTATTGCTGTTATACATTTCATCATACAGTGCCCCCAGGCTGTATACCTAGATAAGGGGTGCTGCAGGATGATTTAATAATTATAATAATATCATATGGTTGGGGGGTCCTGCATACCTGGAAGGGGGCGCTATATAAAGATTTGTATAATAATAAGAAAATGATATAGCTGGAGGGTGCCAGGTATACCTACACATATACCCCCCCAGCCATATCATATTATATAAATGATCATACTGCACCCCCCATCTAGGTATACAGCCCACCTACCATATAATTATATTATTATTGTATAACTCATCACACGGTGCCCCCATCAAGGTATACAGGGCCCCTACAGCCATATAAGTTTAAAAAAAGAAACATACCGTATTTTCCGGCGTATAAGACGACTGGGCGTATAAGACGACCCCCCAACTAAGTCATCTTATAAGCCGGAAAAATCGCTTTTAGGTTAAAATATAGAGTTTTCCACCCTCCTCCCCCTTTCCCCAATCCCCAGTACTTACCTATTTTCTGCTCTGTCTCCCGCTGTTAAGCCGGTCCGTGGCTGTGAGGGAAGCTTTGTGAGCTCCCCTCCAGCCGCGCGGTCAATAAAGTTTTGTTTAAAAAAAAGTTTCAACAGACTTTATTGAAGCCGCGTGGCCTGAGGGGAGCTCACAACGCTTCCCTCACAACCACGGACCGGCTTAACAGCGCGAGCGGAGACAGAGCAGAAAATAGGTGAGTAAATCCCAGTACCCGGCGTATAAGACGACCCCCCAACTTTTGAGAAGATTTTCAGGGGTTAAAAAGTCGTCTTATACGCCGGAAAATACGGTATATATATATATATATATATATATATATATATATATATATACATATATATATATATATATATATATATATATATATATACATATATATATATATATATATACATATATATATACATATATATATATATATATATACATACATATTATAGAAGCACTTACTGCAATAAAAGTACTCAATGCTTATATTACAAAAATATACATTAGATACATGACGTAGGATATTAGAGAGAACTTACATTTGATAGGCAGCAAAATATAAGTATATTATATAAAAATATAATATTATAGTAGTAATATGATATCCTAAGTCATGTATCTAATGTAAATTTTTGTAATATAGGAATTGAGTACTTTAATTGTGCCATCAAATCATATATGGTATTTAATGTTATATGTCAGTGCTGTTTACCATCAACACCCACTATTTAAAAGCAGTACTGAATAATAAAATCATTTACTGCGCCGGTAATGCTGTAAAATGTCACTTTCTATAGAATAGACCAGTCACCCACCAGGCACCACATGTAAGCCTGCTCCCCATCCTGTTGTGGCAGCCTGTTCTCCTGCACCCTTCTGATTTACTGATTTCAAGTTAAGGTTAACTACTGTGGTGTGTTACTGCTTAGGCTGTTTATATCTCAAGTTCCAGTTTATTGAAATTACAATATTTTTGTTAAAGTAACCGAAGGAGTTGGCCCTTATGTTATGTAAACTTTGAAATACAATATCCGAATGCTTTGGTATTTATGTTTCAAAAACCTTGAAATGGCAATTGTTGTACTTTTTATATTTTTGTGGATGTTTGAGACAAAATACATTTTAATAGAAAAAAATAAAAAAAATCCACCATATTTAAAATAAAAAAAATTCATAATTAAATTATTTAATTCAATTATAATTATCACAATATGTATTTACATTTAGTATCTACTGTATACTGCCAGTAATATGTACAATGTAATTACTGAAAAATATATTTAACATTCTAATGGTACCTTTTTTTCACTTGTATGTTTTGAAAATTCTATTTATTTATTACAAGAATTCAATTATCGCCTTTATTGTGGTTGGTGGGCCCCTTCTGTCTCCTGGCAACCAATAGTTTAAGACCCAGTCCACCACTGTATATGTGTATTTTGTTTCCTTCACTATTTAACATATATTGGTGCTTTATTGGAATCTATCTGGATTTATCAGAAATCTGGAGAGGACTGTAATTTTTACAACAGGCCATAGTAAAGGGACAATAGACGTTGAGATGGATATTAATCGTAACTGCACATATCGGTCATTTTGAATTGGAAAAAAAGCATATCTAAGAGAGGTAAAGATCCATACAGCACATCACTTACTGTGCTTAATAACTCTCTAACCACAGACTTGGAAGATATGTGCATACGATTGCATATACACACATCTTACTCAAGTAAAAGAACTGAACCCTTAAAAAAAACAAAAAAATCTTCCTCATTTACTTATTCTTTAATAAATTGATGCTTCTTCCCTTCAGCTGAATTCACAGTGACTAAAACAGTGCCCTCCTCATAATTCTTTGATTTTTCCATTAGTAAAATGTAACCTTGTGGTTCATGTGTCTGGGGTCCATGGCTGTAAATCCCTTCATGTCTGTCACCATAGCATTCTGTTCTTGGAAGCTGTTACATGTTGTCCTTGGTGCTTGTTACTATGGTAATCTGAACTCGGTACCTATTTTCCAGACGGAGTGTCATTTACTATAACTGTGATGATGCCCAGTAGCCAGACTGGATGTTGAAGCAGCCTGTTAGGGCGTCCGTGGAGAAGATATTTTTGTGGTGTTTCCTCTGTATTCTTCAATCTTAGTTTTGGTGTTCTTATTTTCTTCATTTTCATTCCATATTATTGGCATCTGGTAAATAGATTATGTTTTGTAAGATATTGTATTAGTATATTCCATCTATTTTGTATAGTTCATTTCAATCTCTCCAAGGATGCTCAATTGATTCCAGTAAACCATATTTATATATGTATTTTTCTATATGAGACTGTTTTCTCTCTGATGTTATCTGTTGCAGATAAATGGTATGATATCTTCCCATTCTAATCCCATAAATTAGTATCCATGACTTCTTTCTCTATGGTTAAGTGAACTGGTTTCCCATCATTACTTCCGTTGACACATAATCTTGGTTCCAGCGACTATAGACGCACATTTTTGGTTCATGTGCCAACTGGTTGTATGTTTGTCTGTATCTATGTAGACCAATAATTTGTTAAACTGCCTGTGGCCATTCTTCTCTATAGTTACTTTACTATTTTATCTATTCAATGTATAGTCTCCGATTCAAAATATCAATTTAATATTATATAATGGGGTAAAAGGCTGCTGCCTAGTAGTTAAAAGGAAGAAGAAAAAAAACATTAAAAGTATGTAAGACAGCACTAGGAACTCATTTCCCTAAAAAGTATAGACTTGAAAACAATATTAATAATATTTGAAGACTTATCTGTCCAGATGTATGGCTCTTGATGCTTGGTAGTCTGTGATAGTGGAGTAGGTCAGCATGAAGTCCACGGAGGATTTGTGTGTGACTGACACTCACACATCAAGAGAGTTCCAGATCCATACATCTGGGCAGATAAGTCTTCAAAGACTGTTATAATATTTATATTGTTTTAGAGACTATGCACATGTACATATTCCACTTCTTTTTCCAGAAGTAGTGCTTCATAATTCTAGGGAAGGGAATTTCACATACTTATATACTTTTATCTTATTTAGATACACAAGAGAATAAATAGGAAAGACGTCATTGCTATTTAACTTGTGAATTACCAGATGTTCTGAAAGATTTAGTAAACAAGGTATAATATATAAAGGACAATTTTAGGCAAATAATGAATTTATGTTTAACTGAAAGACTACATGAAGTGCGTTGATGAAAGCATTTTTGCATTGATGAAAGACCTCTTTGCAATCTTTTCAATTAAACACAAGTAAATGTTTTTGCTCTGTACCTAGTGCCACCATGTAAATAAATGTTAATTTAATGAAATTTTTTGCCTAGCGTTCTCATTTAATTAAAGTTTTATGTTAGTCTTCATACTACTGTTTTCAATCACTGTTCATTTTTTGCTGCAGTCTACTTTGTGCTCTTTTTTTCTTTTTTAAAATGTTGTACTCTGAACATAGGATAATAATATAACCATGGCTCACTCACCACTGTTATCGAGTCACCCTACGTCCAACTTTGGGTTGTTGCTTTCAGTATATCATTAAAAAAAATGAATGCAATTTTTTAGAAAGTATCAAGAACATGTTTTTGACTATTGATCATAATCCTCCTTTCATACCCACCATTTTCCATACGGTACCCCTCGGCTTGAAAGGAAGATCAAGAAAATTGTTTGTACTTTTTTAAACCATCAAATATATTGGCTGTTGTGGCCTTTAAGGGTTGCACGTGGCCTAGCTTTAAAATTTGTGCTATTATTTATTTTCCAAAACCAAATATGTACATTGTGCTTGAGAACACTCCTATCTGGTCCAAGCCCAAAAAAATGAGTTTCGTACTTACATGCTGTGTAAAATTTATAACAAATCTAGAGATTTCGTTTTTTCGGGACTCATATGTGTTTTTCTTGTTCCTAGGTAATGTAATTGCTAGACCATGAGATGATAGCCTCAGTTATTATATAATGAATCCTTTCTGGATATCTACATTATGGATAGTAAGATGTTACATTCAACAAATGCGTAGATCACAATACACGTATATTATCAAATGATATATCGCTTGCAAATTCCTCTCTATATTTATGCCTTAATCAAAATGAACTTGATATATTTATCATCAAACACTTTCTAGGTGAGAGACAGACAAGTAGAATATGCTAGCCAACGGCATATATGTAACTTTAAAAAAAAAAAAAATTACATTTCAAAATACGATGGATTGGTGATTAGAATTATTGAAAGCAGAGATAACTCTTACTCGGTCACAGGATGGAAGAAATGTGGTCATTTTCCATTTCCAAAGTTATACGATTATATAAGAATAGGATCCCAGCTTGCGAGGTGTGTGAACTCTCAACGGCAAACTCTGAGGAATGTTCTGTAAGATTCACTTTGATATGAAAAATTAAGACTGAGAAAATCTCCAGAGTACTTGTTGATTGCTTTTTGTCCTGTCACGATGAATATATTCTACTCATCGAGATACGGTGAATAAAAAAATACTTTTCAGTGTAACTCAATACACACACACACAAAAAAAACCATATTGAATACCAGTGACTTAAGGATGGCATATTCCTTTCAGATCCAGAGATGTAAAAAGTCACATTTCCCAGCTGAATGGTTTTTGTTTTTGGCAATTTAACCTGTATGAACTACTAAGTGCCACCTCCTGGTTTTATAATCGGAAGCTTTCAAATTGCAAGCTTAAATTTGGCTTACTTACAGAAGGAAAATATATTTAAATATATATATATATATATATATATATATATATATATATATATATACTTCTGTTTCAACAGAGCTCAGAAGAGGACATGTTGTTTTAATGTAAATATATTTATAATGAGCATTACAAAGCTACGTAGAGATGTGGTCAAGCCTAGAGACTGCTGAATATATTTATGTATCTGATGGGTAGTGTTGCTCCAAAACATATCCTCTCTGAATCTGTAATCCTGTATTTCACCCAAAGCTCTATCCTATTGGGCCATTTGATATCATTGTTTGTCTCCCAAGCAGTCAATCTGTGATCCAGATTCTGTTATATTCTTAGTCAGCCTTCTTCCTCAAAGGAAGGGGCGGGACTGTCTTTTTCCAGGCCCTGTTCAAATATGGTCTCCATTCTAGAGGCTTTGATTTTATAGACACAGCTATCGATTCTCGCATAAGTGCGCGCCCATTTGTTCCTGATACTTTAGTAAAGCACCACTCATTCTCATACTCCACGAGTAAAACGTGGGTGTATACTGTATTGTATTAATGGAGCTAGAATTTAGGCAGAATCTTCAAGGAGTATCCTTTTTTTTTTACTGATTGATTAACAAGATGGAGCGGATAAAACATGTCCACAGTAGCAGTCCTTTTGCGTAAAAAAAAAATTGCCAAAAAATGTTTGTTTTTTTTGTTTCTCTCGATTCTCTTAGAACCCTGAACAATAAAAATCAAGGTACAATGATACGAAACAAAATATACAGTGCTGCACAATGGATGTGCAAGGCGGTTAGAGTATGCCTATGCGGTCACAGTGTTAAAATGCAGCAGGGAACCATGGATTTTTCACCTGTTCAAAATAAACAACTAGCATGACCAAAGATGAGCATGGAATGGCTGTGGGCATATTAGCTCCTTACATGATGCTACACTTCCCTTTAATTTTGTCTGCTCTCTTCTGCTTGCTAGACCTTTTGCCATCAATATTTAGACTCATGTTTCTCCTTTTCTCCAGATTCAGTAGCTCCTGGAAAAGTTCCTTCACGTTGTAGTTCATTTTGGCCGAGGTCTCCATAAAGGCACATTTCCACTCTTTGGCCAACGCCTCCACTTCTTTCGTGTCCACCTCGCGTTGCGTTTCATCACACTTGTTTCCCACCAGCATAACTGGAATGCTCTCTATGCTCCCCTTGATCTGCAGTATCTGCTGGTAAATTGGCTTCAGCTCCTCGATGGATTGTTTGCTTGTGACAGAGAAAACTAAAATGAAGGCATGGCCTTTGGAGATGGAAAGTCGCTGCATTGCTGGAAACTGGTGACTTCCGGTTGTGTCTGTGATTTGGAGGGTGCACACACTTTTGTCACAGCTGATGACCTGACGATATGTGTCCTCAATTGTGGGAATGTATGTGTCACGGAAAGTCCCTTTAACAAAGCGTAGGACCAGAGAGCTCTTCCCAACACCCCCTGCTCCAAAAACTACAACTCGGTAATCGTTACTTTGTTCTGGCATCTTCACAGCTTGAGTCCTGGAAAGTAGAAACACACAGTGTTACTAGACTAAATGTCCAAATCATGTATCATCATATAAATTAATTTGATATATATATATATATATATATATATATATATATATATATATATATATATATATATGACAGTGGGGGCTATTCACTAAAAAATAGTGAATAGCGGGTGGGGGGGGGGGGGGACTCACCAGACTTTTGTCCCTGCACAATAGATAGGTAGATTGGTGAGTTGGCTTTTTACCTCAACTCACCTTTATGGTAAAACATACATTATTGTTCAAATCCCCAGTGTTGCCATTAGAAATTCTATTGACAGGGTATGAATCATGGGTTATGTGTCAAGGTTGGGTATTGATAAGTGGGATGTACCAGTTATGAAAGAATGTCGTGGGTAGCAAGCCTTTGTTAAAAACAGAAATATTCTCCAGAGCTAATATCCGTGATAATAAGCTAAAAATGTGATTTATATATATATATATATATATATATATATATATCTTGGGCTGTTTAAAAATAAATAAAATATAAAATGTAAAAAAAAGGAGATTAAAATAGGAATATAAAAATACAAAACCTTGATGCCATCCTTATAGTGAATGCATCACAGTGGATCCAAGAACACTTCCAGCCAAACCACATTTAACATTAAACACTGGCACAAAAATGCCACTATGCATGCTTTCTGGAGAGTTCGCTATATGAAAACACAAACTGGATTGATTTCTGTCCACTGGACATATCTCTACATGATACAAGGATTATTCTGAATAATACAATAATAATAATAATAATAATAATATGTGATCCAAGAATTATTCTGAATGATACAATAATAATAATAATAATAATAATAATATGTGATACAAGAATTATTCTGAATGATACAATAATAATAATAATAATAATAATAATATGTTATCCAAGAATTATTCTGAATGATACAATAATAATAATAATAATAATAATAATAATATGTGATACAAGAATTATTCTGAATGATACAATAATAATAATAATAATAATAATAATAATAATAATAATATGTGATACAAGAATTATTCTGAATGATACAATAATAATAATAATAATAATAATAATATGTGATCCAAGAATTATTCTGAATGATACAATAATAATAATAATAATAATATGTGATCCAAGAATTATTCTGAATGATACAATAATAATAATAATAATAATATGTGATACAAAAATTATTCTGAATGATACAATAATAAAAATAATATGTGATACAAGAATTATTCTGAATGATATAATAATAATAATAATATGTGATACAAGAATTATTGTGAATGATACAATAATAATTATAATAATAATAATAATAATATGTGATACACCGAGCAGACCTCTATATGGTGAACGGATAACTGATCTAAGAAAAACTGCACATTTTCCTGCTTTTTAACATTAAACTGCAACTTTTTATATAATACAGATAACATGTAAACAAAGTGACTTAAACACAGTGCATGCAACAACCAGGAGTAATAAAACAAATATGAGAACAACATAGAAACACAATGGAAAAACAATATCTGAACATGAATATGTGTGTGCGTGAGCAATCTAAAATAACAAAATGAAAACAAAGAACTGTTTTTGTTTTTACAGTTAGAAGTAGGCCACATCCCAGTGCTCCTAGACAGAGATTACACAGGCTTTTATTTTAAAAGGGTCACTTATGGCATAGGTGTAAAACAGAATACAGAGAGAGTGCCTGCTCTCAGTGCCTCTTCCTCTCTCCATCTGCAGCTGATAAAATCTCCCTTGGGCTTAGACTGCCATGGACCATAGACGTGGCTCTACCCAGATGGCCAGGAGCATGGCTCATTCACTGTAGACCCCTTGCAATAGACAGTGCTGAACCCTCCACTCATACTCAATGCTGGCACATTACATATACTCCAAAGATTGCACAAAATGAAACCCTAGGATACACCGGTGAAAAAAAGATCAGAAGAGGATATGAAGCTGTTGTATGGAAGGAGAACCCCAAACAGTCCAAAAAAAAAAGGAAATGAATGATTGTGAAAAATAACTGGCCAAAATAAGCTGACATCTTTTCTTCCCTTGTGGATCAGCATATTATCACCGGGGTCTTAAAGGACAATTGTTGGCAAACTATTAAGATATGTTTAATAGAAAGATTGCATCAGGTATAGGCATTTTAAATAGAAAAACTTTAATTAAAGTATACCAATAAAGTACCTTGTTTAGCCCTCTTTGCTCCATGTAACACTATCAGGGGGCAGACATCCTGGGTCAGATCTTCATTCATCTGACCCAAGATTGTAAACAACACGTCCACCCCCATAGAGTTATACAAAGCAAATAGGTCTCAATTAGGTACTTTATTTGAATTTTTCATTAAAGCATTTCTATTTAAAATGCCTACACTTAATGCAATCTTTCAATTAACCATAGCTTCATTTTTGCGTTAGTTGTCCTTTAAACCGACTATCTAGTGCCAAAAATGCATCTTCTAAATGTTAATGCATATTAATGTGCTTTCACTGTACTTTAAAATGCATGTTTTACATTTTGTATTGCTTAAAATTTAAAATACTAACAGCTAGAGGAAATTGAGAAATTACAGCAGTTTGCAAGAAACCAGGACTGTCCACACTAGCTAAAAGCCAGTTTCCTTTTTTTTTTTTTGCTGCTGCAGGAACCGATGAGAATAATGCCATTCAATTAAATGGAATTTCCTGTCTCTCTAGTGATGTCATCGGACAATGTGTTGCACTGTTAAGAGATCCTACTGTGTACAAGAGCAAGTTTATCACAGTCCACAAAATGTATTCTTTTCCAGCAGCACAGGAAGTGACTAAATCAGGGCTCGACAAACCACGGGCGCCAGGTCACCATGGCGACCAGGAAACCAGACCTGGCACCCGGGTATTGGTTGCCCCGCATGGCGGCCTTGCAGTTGTGATCTTTTTTATTTAATCCAGCAGCGTGCAAGGGAGCAGAGTGTGTGCACCTGCTGCTCAGACTTCCTGCTCCGCCCCCTCACGCACCAGCTGCACAGACTTCCTGCTCCGTCATTTTGCACTCGGCTGCACACACTTCCTGCCCCCTTGCGCACTGTGCTTTAGTGCAGAGAACCAGGTTGCTCTGCAGGGGTAGAAGCTGGTCTGAATCTCCCTCCCCTTCCCTGCAATGAGGTATAGTAGCATTGAGGGGAGATATTTTAATAGGTGAACTGACTGTGTGTGTGTGACTGACTGTGTGTGTGTGAGACTGACTGTGTGTGTGAGTGTGTGACTGCCTGCCTGTGTGTAACTGACTGTGTGTATAACTGACTGTGCTTCTTACCTTAGATCTGAATAAGGCATTTGACAGTGCTTCTTGGACCTATATGGATTCTGTAATCAGAATATATGGTCTTGAAGGTATTGTAAGCAAAACTGTAACCTTGCTTCATAATAAACCAAAAGCAAGTATTAGAATTATGGCCTGTGAATCTGAGAGCTTTAACATCTTACGTGGAACGCGCCAGGGATGTCCACTTTCCCAACGATTTTGGTGCTTTGTTTGGAACCATTGCGGAAGCTGTGATCATTATGGTGTCTAATACTATAATTAGCCTTCCAAACTTGCATAAGGATTTAAAGTTGTTTGAAAACATATCGGGACTATGCTTAAATTAATACAAATTTAATTTTTTAAATATTAACCTTAATAACAGTCAATATAAAAATATCAATGACAATTTTAAATACAACTTAAATAATAAATACATTGCATACTTGGGAATCAATTTTACCAATATGCAACGCTGTATTTAGCGCGAGGCAAACAAGGCAAGTGCCTAGGGCGACACTTGCCTTGTATGCCTTTAAGTGGTGGCACAAAACGCAAAAACTTTTTAAAAAATGCGGCCCTTATTAAGGGAAATCAAAACACGCTTGTCGGCAGAGACGGTGGCTGGGGAGATCGGAAGATCTGGAGTAGGCTGCAATAGGAGCCGGACAGACAGCACAGAGAAACCTCTGTGCTGTCTGTTCGCAAATCCCCCCCCCCACCCCCACCCCATGTGTGAAATGTGGGTAAGAGGGGTGCCCAAATTTTGTCTGCCTAGGGCAGCACAAAACCAAGATACACCACTCCCAGTATGTATAGCAACGTATACAAATTCAATTATACATATTTATTTAAAGAAACCTCGGTGCTGCCTGTTCGGCTCCCCATGTTTGACGTGGAAGTGCTGACAGGTCACGTGACCTGGCACTCTGAGGTCAGACACGCGCCGGGTCACTTGACCTCTCTGCACACACTGCGGGGGAGCTGACACTTGGGTGATGTGGGCATGTAATGGGGTGATGGAGGCATGTAACCAGGGTAATGGAGCATGTGATGGGGACATGATATGGGGTAATGGGGCAGGTCCCGGGTGTGCAAAGTGGGTTATGGGTCATGTCGTTGGTGTGAAATGTGGGTGGGGGGGTGCCTAAATTTTGTCTCCCTAGGGCAGCACAAAACCATGATACACCACTGCCAATATGTATAGCAACGTATACAAATTCAATTATACATATTTATTTTTAAAAAAAATTACAAAAGTCTAGAAAAGTGGCAGTCTTAATCTTCATTCATTCATAGGTAGAATAAATGTAATTAAAATGGCATTGCGTCCAAAATTATTATCTTACTTTAAAAGCTTACCAATAAATATTACTAAGTCGACCCTAGAAGATCTTCAGAGAAACATCTTAAAGTTTATATGGAATAATAAAAAACATGCATTTCACAGGACATTCTTTTTAGGGATAAAAAAACATGGTGGGAAGAACCTACCTAATATCTTATAATTACTACTTAGCATGTCAAGCAGAAAACCTATTGCATTTGTATCATATAGATAATAATAATATAACTGTACTCACTCCAAAACGGGCAGAACATGAATATAGTTTTTGTAATGATAACAGTTTTAGTTATTTAATGTGGCTTCCAGGAGTTACTCCAGTTTAAAAATTTGGTTCAAAATTCTAAAAAATTAATATCTCTAAGAAGTAGTGGATGTATGGAATAGCCTTCCAGCAGAAGTGGTAGAGGTAAACACAGTCAAGGATTTTAAGCATGCGTGGGATAGATACAAGGCAATCCTAGACATAAGATAGGGAACTGGGGACTAATAAAAGTCTTTAGAAAATTGGGCAGACTAGATGGACCGAATGGTTCTTATCTGCCGACACATTCTATGTTTCTATGTTTGTAAATAAATGGTCATCCCTTTTAGCATTTATACCTGCAAATAGTATAATATTGTTTGATACATGCAGAGTTCTAATTGATAAAGGCTTTTATAAAATTGAAGATTTTATTGTAAACAATACCATCTTAGCATACCATGAATTTATAACCAAACTAAATGATATAAATGACATTACAGAGGAAAATTATAATAATATATCACATTTCTTATCCAGATATCAAGGACATCTTATTACTGATAAGTACACAGATGTTGAAAGATATCTAAAACACTGGAACTACGGACTCAGAGATGTGTCATACTTATATAAAGTGTTCTATATAAACAAAAAGGAACTTTGAGGCAGGTATAGATGGCAGGAAGATATAGGTGAACCAATAGATGATTAAGGAAGAGAGTATATTTAAAAGAAGAAAAACTACCACAACTAGAGGACATAGTCTTAAATTAGAGGGGCAACGATTTACTGAGAGGGTAGTGGATGTATGGAATAGCCTTCCAGCAGAAGTGGCAGAGGTAAACACAGTCAAGGATTTTAAGCATGCGTGGGATAGACACAAGGCTATCCTAGCTATAAGACCGGGAACGGGGGACTAATAAAAGTACTCAAACAAATTGGGCAGACTAGATGGATCGAATGGTTCTTATCTGCCGACACATTCTATGTTTCTATGATGATAAGTGGTCAGAAATATTAGAATAGACAGCAAAATATTCTGTGTCTGTCACTCTCAACTAACAAGCGTATAAACTAGTAATTTTATTACACAGGGCATATCTAGTGCCAACATTATTAAACAAGATGTATGCTAAAACCAATGAAAATGTGTAGAAAGAGGAGACAACATCCATATATGGTCGAAAGGTGGAAAGAATATGGACCAAATTAAATAGCATCATTAATGTGATCATACTCATCCCAGTGACATTAACACCTTGGAATGTGCTACTCAATCTAAAAATTAATAACCTAACAAAATATATAAATATATTAATTAGATCATTATGTATGGGTGTAAGAATATATACGGCAAGTAGATGGAATAAATTAGACCTATCATGGTATGATGTGATTACAAGAATAAATAAAATCTGTGTAAATGAAAAACTATTGTGTATTGTGAACAACAAACACAAGACATTTTGGAAAATATGGACACCATGGCTTTCTAGCTAATCTCATCTAATTATTGATTAAGCTAAGCCAAGTAATTACAAACCTCTTTTTTTACATCCTGCTATTAATATTAAGTTGTATTTCTGATATCTTATCCTTAAATATGATGACTGTTTTCAATGACGCAAGGAGCATCACAGAGAAATGAATTGACAAACATGTGAAATGCGGCAAAACATACAAATAATAGAGCTACAACCAAGAGCACGGTGACTTGCATGATGTGGATAACATCTTATTACATTCAGTGGTATTTACAGGGGATATAAAAGAGTACCATGAAACATTTCTGGAACAAGGGAGCCTCAAACCCAACACATGGCACTAAAAACAGAAGCTACAAAGCCTACTAACAATTCAATACCTAAAAAGGACTTCAGGCCTACTGAGCGGTTGCTGGGGGTTGATATGTGCTGACCTGTCTGATTTTAGCCATGCCGCAGAACCTATGGCCTGTCAACCCCTAGCAACATGAAGACATTATATGCAAATTCTATAAGTATAATGCAAAGGTCTATCCCCATGGAAGAAACTCTAGCTGAAATAGGCTTCAATGCAGACATATTGTACTGCTTAGCTGGCACATGATGGCTCCTCACTGCTTAAGCCAACATATGTATATATGGGACACATATAGTTTTAAATTCTTCTCACCTGCACCAGCAGACTGCACCTGTTACTTTTGTCTCTCCATTGCAAACACACCAGAGTTGTGTAGGCAATGAAGAAAATACTGAATTGAAGGTATCTGTGCTTTTAACACTTATACAAATACTGTAAGTAACTTAAGCTGTTTCCAGGGGAAGAAAATTAAAGGGACTGTCTAATGCCCAAAATGCATCTTCCAAATATTAATACATATTAATGTCCTTTCAAAATATTTAAAAATGCATGTCTTACATTTTGCATTGCTTAAAATATAAAATACTTACAGCTAGATGAAATTGTGAAATGACAGCAGTTTGCAAGAAACCAGGACTGTCCACACTAGCTGAGTAAAAGTAATTTCCTTTTTCTTTTTGCTGCAGGAACCAATGAGAATCATTTCATTTACATTAATGTAATTTCCTGTCTCTCTATTGATGTCATCAGACAAAGTGTTGCACTGTCAAGAGAGCCTATTGTGTACAAAAGCAAGGTCACTTAGAGTCCACACAATGTATTCAATTCCAGGAGCACAGGATGTGACTAAATAAAACAAAATGTATGCCCATCATTAACTGGGCATAATGATGATTTTATTCATCAGTTTATACAAACTGAACTACAATCCCAACACATTGTTATCTTAACCCTTCAAAAGAAGGGCAATAACCTTGAAAATAAAAAGTCCAACATTTATTGGACTTCAAAAATCAGTGATTTACTTTTCATACTGCAACAATGGCTTCCAGAGGCACATACACCACAGCGCCATCGCAACAGATTAATCACAGAAAATGTTCACCAGCTGAGACTAGAGCACATGGGCAGCTTAACATATCTAATGGAAAGTTTGAAGATTTTGTTAGATAAAGCTATTTTATCACCTAGCAGAAAACAAATGAGTTTTCGCTTAGCAGATTGGAGGTTCATGCATTCACTATCTCAGATTGAATATCAGCTGCTCTGTGGTTAGAAATGTTTTCCCAGGGCTACTGATCATTTGGTCAGAAGTCATATCACCCTTGCTTTGTCTCAGGTCACAAGATAATAATTCTCAAAGGTTTTTGGATAATTGAAAATTTGCGTTTTAGGCAGTTTTAGGAGTAATGGGAGGGTGGTCTGGTTTGGCAGCCGCAACAAGGAATACTGCTTTTGGCAGGTGTGGGATATGGGTCATCTGTTTATTAAAGGGTATTCAGACCGAGCTGATGTGTGAGTTAATGTGGTGGACTTATTTATAGTGTTGAGCGAACCCGAACCGCACTGTACGGGTTCGTACCGAACTTTACGTTTTTTGGACCTCGGACCCGAACACGGACATTTCACTGTATGTCCGTGTTGGCGTTCTTCGATTACATTGTATGTAATGCTATTGGCTTTCTATAAACCAAACTAGAGTCCCCATTCATAAGAATAGGTAAATTGACCTATTCGTATGAATGGGGACACTCACCCACATTTTACTTCATTTTGCAGCCCTCTAGCCCTTTCCAGGACTTTTTTTAGAGGCATTTTAGTGGCCAAAAGTTCGGGTCCCCATTGACTTCAATGGGGTTCGGGTTTGGGGTCAAGTTCGACCCCGAACCTGGACTTTTTTTCTGAAGTTCGGCCGAACCCGCAACATCCAGGTGTCCGCTCAACTCTACTTATTTATTTAGGTAAAGTTGGTGTTTGTAATTGAAAGATTTGGTTTTTTTTTTACAGGTCAATAAAATAAGTTATTGTTATGCATAAACTTTAGCCAAAGAGCATGGCCTTTTTCTCCCACTTGATGCAGATAACATGCCTCTTTTTTTACAGTTGCTTACCGCTTATGCCATGGTTTATCCCAGATCTAAAGACTACCTGTATGAGGATAACACGCATATCTACCTCTCCTTCCCTGATCTCCAACTCTCTTGTCATGTGCCGCGGACCGGTTGTTGTCCATCTCTTAGACTGAAGCCTGGAGCTTAGGTACAAAACAACATATAGGCCTCATGGTATATGTCTTTACAGGGATATAAAAAAACTCTACATAGTAGAGTTTATGGGACCGAACAATCAAGTTAACTGCAAAATCAGGCATTAATAATTTAGATGTTAAGATAGGAAAGTGGATACATTAAAAAAAAAAACAGCTATTAATATTTCACTTTTTTTGTAATTTGTAAATAGAGGCTTCTAGAATCAGGGGCCTAAAAAAGACACAGACTCAAAAAATAGTGGTAGAACCTTAGTCTGCTACAGCCTGCAAGTTCAATGGTCTTTAAAAGGATAAAAGTTCTTTATCTATATCCTATAGTGCTCTGTACACTATTAAGTAGTGTTATCCAGGATTTTACACCACTGCCTGAAACTTGTACACTATCCATGTATGTACATCATGATAGGATCATGGTGTTTCATGTGCCCAGCACATATTCAGGCAGTCAATGTAATAGGAGTAAAGTAGTTTTGTTTTTACAATACACAGGTTGAGTATCCATTATCCAAATTTGGGATTTTGGATAACAGGTCATATTGGGTAACAGGACATTTTTTTACCAATAAAATATATTAAAGCCTCTAAAAACTCATGAAATATAGTAGTATCAATACAAATACTGTTTAGAGCAAATAAATTACATTGACTGTGATGCAGCTGTAATGTGAGGCATCGTTCGGACCTGCTGTTGGCACGTCAGGCCTGCACACGTACCCTTTTATTACACTCTGTGAGCGTGGGGGAATCTGAGCATGCATGGAAAGGCTGTATCATAGCTTAAGGGGGCTGGACACTGAATAATGTATAGGGGGGCTTTGCTCTTGAATTCTGACAGGTGTGTGTGGAACCTGCAAATTGTAGCAGAATTTGAAAAAAAATTGGATAAGGGATTTTTTGATAAAGGATACTCAACCAGTACTGCAAATTTGGGGAGAGGTAATGCAAAAGTTTGAACATGTTAGCAATATACAGATATAATATCTTTACTCCTCTCCCTGTTTAAACATACTGTACACTCCACAAAAGAATTCAATTCACAATAGACATTTAAAATAACCAAACAAACAATTTGTAGGTTAAAACTATGTCGAAAAATGGGAATTATTGGAAATTTATCCATGTGATAAATGGATTTCAGAGTAAAAGCTGACAAGCTGGTATTGGTAAGTAAATAAAACACAGGAGTCTGTTACAGAACGAGTAGTGGATTCATTAAACATGTTCCCAGCAGAGGATGATCTACTAGAACTATTAAATTTGATTGGCTAAGTTTAGCTGTGTTAACAAAGCGAATATGTTTTTCCTATCCCAGACTACAGAGACGGCTTTGAAGGCATTGCAGGCCTTTGCTGAGAGAATCTTAATGCTAGTGATTTGAAAACCATGTAATTCAATCTGTTGTTTGCACATTATAGAGAGGGGTCTGCGGTTTTTTCAAAGAATAGATGTAATAAGCAATAGGCTGCTCTTCTTCTGCCTCACTCCCACCCCCCACTCACTTATTGTGAATGTCGAATTGTAATGATATGCCTTGCACTGCAATGAGTAACATAAGAGAGGGGCGGAGAGTATCCTGGTGCCAGACATTTCATTGTGGCTTCTGATTCCACAGATGTATCTCTCACCTCTAACTATGGCTCAAACCTCCAGTGTAACATGAACAAATGCAAGAATGGCTATCGATTTGCATTCAAACAAAATTGCATTGCTGCCTTTAACGCTCTAAAATCTACGCATTTTTATACAATATCCAGCATTATAATGACTGTATTAACATATTAATGCACCAACAGACTCTCACATTCCATCCACATAGAAAGAGGTAATAATTACCTTTGCACATATCAATTTGATGCAGTAGTAACCAAAATGCTACTGATGATGAGCAGGGATTCATTGTGACTGTATGGAGCAATCCAAACCCACAAACAATGTAATATAATATTCATACACATACTTTCACGAAACAAGGTTCAGTTTGTAGCATCAGTATACCCTTAATCGGGATAACTTACTGCAAGGACGAGTATTACTAGGAAATCATGATTTATTTGCCAACCATGAGATGTGGCACGTGGACAAAAAGTAGTGCAGTTGCACCATAATTAATGTCTGCACATTTGTACAAATTGATCAGCCACCAGAATTGATTACCCCCCCCCCACACACACACAATGCACCATTTACTGCAAAACATAAAGGTGATCAAATTATTTTTCAAGAATTTGGGCACGGACTGTTTCTTAAGAGTGTGCCATTTTTAGATGACTTTATTACAGTCCAATGCTCTGCCAAAATAAGACTACAAATTTGCAGTTTAAGAATTAAACATTCTTCATTTTGCCTCTTTTTTTTTTTCCAGACAGACAGTTTTGTACATACCATACATACCATACAGGCTCAGGGACAACAATCTGAATCAAGAAATTAGGATTAGACAGAGAAACGGCACAGTTATTTAAACACAACCCACAATATGCGTGGGAGGTGGGGGAGACCAGATTAATAGAAATCGGCTTAGCATGACGTCATTCCTGGTGTGATGTCATTTCAAAACAGTTCATTAATTATGAAAGAACTGGAGCACTTCTCCATCTATCTGATGTACTCCAGTCACGACTGATTTAACAATTGCCAAATAGCTGCAGGACACTGAGGTGTTCGTGATAAATTAATATGTGTTTCTGTGTTGGAAATCATTGCTAATAAAGCAAAGATTGTTAGATACACAGTGGTCTTTTAGGATATAATCCCTAGTAAAAGGCAGCCGGCAGTCACTGTATAATTAGGGAACCTCTCTGACTGACCAATAACCGTATAGGGTTTGTAATTAAATTAGCTTTATCCTTACACTTTAAGAAGCTGTCTATAGTTCAGTGGAATAGGCCTTGGCAATGAAAGGTTTCTTCAAACTCCGGCACTAAGAATGGACTGAATTTGCTAGCAGAAGACAATGTCATGTCTTTGACTCTGTTGGGGGGAAAATGGTCCTTTTCTTTGGACACATGACTCCCAGGGTCTAACACACATAGTCAGCCCACACTCAACTTCCACCTGCTCAAGGTTAGCAGAGTCAGTGGCCCAAATTGACCAGATGGGTTTCTAAGGCATTGCAGATGTTCCATCAACATGATCCAGAACAAGTCACCCAAAAACAATGACATTAAAAAAAAAAATTTGCTTTAAAAAAAACCATAGCAAATCTAAAAATACAATGTTTTCTTTGATTGTGAATATTCAATAAAATATATTTGTATGAATGTATGTAGCTATTATACACACACACACACATATATATATGTATATATATGCTTGCTGTACATATGCATCTGTGTATAGAATTTGTGTGTATTCTATATATACATACATATTTATATATATACATACACACAAATTCTATACACACATGCATATATATGTACAGCAAACATGTTTTGTGTATATACATTTTGTTTATGTATATGTTTATATGTGTATAAATGCTTTGGCTATATATACATTAACATATTTTACGTAATTTCCATGCATTAAAAGATGTGTGTGGGTACATAATAAATACGTGTGTGAGTGTGTGTGTTGCCTCTGAGTATATGTGTATAGTTAGCCAGACGTTGGCATGCTATATATATATATATAATAATATATAGCTAGCCCAGCTGTTTCCCAGGCTTCTGGTAACATGCATTGAGGATGAGGATTCCTCATATTGCTCCACACACAGTGCTGGGAACATGACTTCCCTCCCTCTGATCCCCTCATTAAAATGCTGACTTCTTTTGCTGCAGGATTTTATTTTTTTCTGGTGTCGCCTTATTGTAGAGGAGATGCCATCACTGCATGATATAAAATGAACAAGTAGAAAGCATTGAATGAGTTTGCAATCAGCCTCTCTCACCTTTCTCTCTGGTGTCTCCTTTCTGTGTTTTACAGCATCGTGTGCGGTGCTGCAGCCAGAGGATCCTCTGCAGTCTGCTACTCTCTCTCCCTCTCCCTCTCTCTCTCTCTCTCCCTCCTTCTCTCTATCTTCTCTCCAGACCTTCTCCAGACACCTCCAGCTCAGCTCGGTCCTGATCTCTCCTCTAAAGCACTAAAGGCAGCAGTTTCCAAGCAGGGCTCCTATTCTCCCCCATCATCCTCTGACGCTGCTCCCCTCGCCTGCTCTCTGTGTGATTAATCATTCAGGGACATGTTGTAATTTGTCACTGATCAGCACCTCTTTGGGTGACTCCTCGGGATTCTGCAGGAACCCGTGGGCTGCATAGAGGTATCAGAGGGAGGGAGGGATGGGGGGGAGGGATGCTGGTGCGCTCTATGTGGAGAGGATGGGAGAAAATGTCATCTTTCACATTTAAACCACATTTGCCCAAATTCTACAGCTCTGCAGAAAAAAACACATGATTTTATTTGCAAAATTACAAGGAACAGATCCAACTGCAATGTAGAGTTTAGTTTTTTAAGGGGGGCGGGATGATGAGCCATAAATAAAGGGAATCATGGAAAATATGCTTCTCATCACACTAAATACATAGCATTGGTGCACACATAATAAATGGCAGTGAACTCAGCATCAATATGTATTTTCCAGAGCTCCCCATGTGTATAATTCTATCTTTACATGTGGCATAGAAGAGCCTGAACATATTTCTGGGTCATGCTGTGTGCTGACGCAATATGCACCCTATTTTTGCAAGCCAGTATGACATTGAATCGTATGTGGTGCTCTTTGTGCGGGTATGACGTAAGCAAAAAGTGCTCTCTTGGAAACATAAGCTTGCATGGGCTGTCAGCAATCAAGACATAATCTGGGATAAAGCACATAAAATAGTCTTATACCACATCCTGTGTGAGATTAGCTTGTATTAAATACAGTGATGCTGATGATTCTCACATTCCTATGGGGAGCTCTGACCCTTCCTAGAAGCAGCATAATAACACAACAGGGATTGCCTGGATCTTTTATACCACATTCTAATAAAATATAATTATTATTATTATTATTCCAGTGAAAGAAATCCAGAAAAGTATTGGTTTTTTTTTTTTTATAAAAAAAATTGTATGTATTATATTAATGTTTATATATATATATATATATATATATATATATATATATATATATATATATATATATATGGATCTCTCTATATTTGGTAAGTACAATTCATAATATCTTAATATCACAATATAGAATGATAAAGTGAGACTCCCAAATGGGTCTGCAAACTCATTAACATCAGTAGGATTTATACTTATAAACTGCAGTAGCAGGGGGATAAGTGCTTACATTGTATGAGATGCTAGTGCAATGTGTTTTAAGTCCTGATGGTGGCGTAGAATTTAGAAATCTGAAAAAGGGTTATAAATAAACTTGATCCTATGGGGGAAAATGGTGCATTTTATTTTAAATATTTGCATATGTGTACAAAATATATATCCTTGCACCCCTATACCACGCTTTAGATAATTATCTACAGTATAACAATTTACACCTGATTATCTATGGGCGTGCAAGACTTATTTAATTCACAACTTCGCTTATCTCACAGGTTTTTTCACCTATCTTGTTTGTTATATATGTGTCATTTTATCTATTACCAATAAAAGTTATGTCTTAATGTATCAAGACTTCACACACACATTCATATAATCTTTCTGATTAGCTTTAGGGTTACTCCCTAGTGGAAGTCTCTTTACTTGATATTGGAACTATTTGAGAAATCTCTTATATACAAAATATATATGGCTGCCAGGAAAATCCCATTGCACCAGTCGCAGCCTGATAGAAAAGTCGTCTATACATAAAGAAAAGACATATATTTTAGATGAAGTCACTATGCTATCATTTGCTGCCATCCCATACTGACAATAATGTAGTAATCACTTTTTTATTCTCTAAAAACTATGTTTATTGATACAGTCTCTTTAAGTATTTTTTTTTTTACATATATATATTTTTACAAATATATATATTTAAAACATCATTGAACATACCTTCATCAGAAACATATAAATAGTATTGTAACAAGATGTCTGTAAGGGCCCCTCCAGAGCTGCGCCCTAACAGAATTAAACCTGACCCAATTTGTCACACCCATCACTTTTTTTTCCCCCTCCAAACATATTGATTTGTCATATATAAAACCCTACTTTGTGTAACTGTAACAGCAAACAGTTGCTCATCTAAGTTCAGGGGTTCCCACAGCTTTTTAAATTATACCTTCCAATTCACGCCCCCCCCCCCCCCCCCCCCTTTGCATTTTTGAACCCAATGGTGCTTAATCATCAATGACTTAGATACCTTCGAGTATCTGCATTAGGCATTTCTGTTCTTTACTTTCCCTGTACTTAACCCCCATGTTTGTTTGTGATCCTGTCACAACTCTGTGTGGAGTACTCACGCCCATCCGCCTCCCATCCTGGAGGCATCAGAGTTTCTCAACCTAGGGGGGCGTATGGGACAGTATTTTCATAATGAAACCTTAGAATTCTTTTATTCATTTGTTTCTCAGGCATTACCACTTCCAGTGAAAAGCTATTCCAGGCATTTACTACACTTTCTGTACACCAATATTAGGGAACCCCAAGGGGGGGGGGGGGGGGGGGCTACGGAGGGGGGAAAATCCGGGCATATTGGAGGGGCAAAATCCAGGCATATTAAATGGCATATTGGAGGGGCAAAATCCTGGCATAGTGAGGGGCAAAATCCTGGCATTAGGGTAAAAAAAATCCTGGCATATTAAATGGCATATTAGAGGGGCAAGATCCTGGGATATTAAATGGCATATTGAGGGGCAAAATGCTGGCATATTAAATGGCATATTGGAGGGGCAAAATCCTGGCATATTGGAGGGGCAAGATCCTGGGATATTAAATGGCATATTGAGGGGCAACATCCTAGCATATTAAGTGGCCAAATCCTGGCATATTACATAGCATATTGGAGGGGCAAAATCCTGGCATATTGAGGGGCAAAATCCTGGCATATTAAATGGCATATTGGAGGGGCAAAATCCTGGTATATTGAGGGGCAAAATTCTGGCATATTAAATGGCATATTGAGGGGCAAAATATTGGCATATTCAGGGGAAAATACTGGCATATTGAGGGGCAAAATCCTGGCATATTGAGTGGCTAAATACTGGCATTTTGAGTGGCAAAATAGTGTGTTGGTGTCACTGTGTGTGTGTGTAAGTGGTAAGGGTGTGTGTAAGTGTGTCACTTTCCATGTATGGGTGTGTGTGTAAGTGTGTCACTGTGTCTGTGTAAGGGTGTGTGTAAGTGTGTCACAGTGTCTGTGTAAGGTTGTGTCACTGTGTCTGTGTAAGGGTGTATGTGTAAGTGTGTCTCTGTGACTGCAAGGGTGTATTTGTGTATATATATATATAAAATATGTATGGAGGGTTAATGGTGTGAGAGGCGTGGCGGGTCAGAGGAGGGGGGCACCAAAATGCACCTTCGCCTGTGTAGACGAAAATCCTTGCACCGGCACTCCCCGCAGCTCCGAGGCTGCTCTGCTTCACAGGGTGGGGCCAGAGCTACACCTCTCAGCCGGTTAGCTCTGCCCCCTTTCCGGATCCAGCAGAGCTTGCCGAGCAGAGGGTGGTGAGGGGGGATCTTTTGATCTCCCCAATCCAGTGCCTTTACCGGCTTTTTTTAAAACTTTTTTTTTAAAGGGGGGGAGGCGCCCCCTGGGGTGTTGCGCCCTGTGCTCTCGCACAGGTTGCACACCCCTAAGGCCGGCCCTCGGTGCATTTATTGACTAACCCCAGTACCCAGATTGCACTCACATGACTGGACCCAGCACAGGACTTACTCCAGCACAGCGATTGCACTTAAAGGACACTTGTGACCATGTGTGTATGTGTGAGGGGGCAGCATTTCAATGTTGGGCCCAGGCACCATAATGTCGTGCAGATGCATTGTACCCGCAGGAATTGGCCAGCACCCAGATTGCACAAACATTGCACCCTTAGGTCATCCCAGATTGCACCAGAATGTCTTGCCAGAGAATCCAGATTTCACCCTCTGGTTTTCCCATATTGCACACACAAGACTTGCCAGAGTACCCAGCATCCAGATTGCACCAATAGGTCTTGCCAGAACACCAAGATTGCACATAGAGGACTTGCTCAGCACCCTGCTTGCACTCTCAGGTCTTCACAGAGCACCTATATGTTTTGCCAGAGAACAAAGTTTGCACTCCAGGGTCTTTCCTGAGCACCCAGATTGCACCCACAGGTTTTGCCCAGTATTGAGATTCAGGGGCTTATCATGCCCCTTAGTGACAGGTGTGCTGCCAGTCCGGAGAACACCTGTCACGCAGGGACATGATGTATCTGGTGAATTTCTGGGGGTTTATGTGCTGCAAACACACGAGATACATCCGAGGGGCCAATGGCAGCTGCTAATTCGGAAATAGTGTCACTCACTCTGTTGCCAATTTGACCAGCATGAAAAGTATACAAATGTTTGTATACTTTTCGCACTGGTCAAATTGGCAGCCGGGTGAGTGACTCTATTTCCGAATTAGCCGAATTCGCAGCTGCCTTCTGTCTCCCGGATGTATTTCCAGGGCTTGTGCGGCGAACACCTAGCACATATGGAGCATACGCTCCTGCTGAGATTGCATCCACAGGTCTTGACTAACACCTAGTTTGCAGCAAAAAGACTGCACCCACAGAACTTGCCCAGCACCCAGATTGCACACACAAGACTTACTATGCTCTGTGCTGGAGTTACTATGCTCTTTCCTGGCATCTAGTGATGGGAAGCTCAATATATGGATTTGGGGTCATCCTTCGTGGTGTTTATCCTACCTTGTTTGTCTGTTTCCTATAGTTGGTGTTCTATTGTTAGCCTCTGCTGCACTGACAGCTCTCATTTGGCCACCTCTGTCTCTCTTTGTATTTAACCTTAGACTCCAAGCATTAATCTAGACCTCTGGTCATCTGATGTACACCTCCCGTATTACAAATCAAATACATAAAGATACAATAGCTATTTTAAAATTCTCTTATTAAGGAGAATGCATTTCTGTGATAAAGGCCAGGTTTACACCAGATAAGCTGCCCAGAAATTTTACCTTGTTGCTTTTATTAAATAATCACCAGTTACAAAAGAATCAAAATAGTACCACAGAGCATTTCCTACACACTGCTTACTATGACAACTGTAGCAAACACTGAAGTTGTGTTTAACTGAAAGATGGCATCGCGTGTAGGCATTATATATAGATGCTTTAATGAAAAAACACAAACCTTATGGAGCCATCTTTACGCCATGTAGCTCTACCAGGAGGCAGACATTTTATTTAGAATCTTTGGTCAGATCTTTGTTCATCTGAACCAATGTGAGTGAAGATCTGACCCAAGATTCTAAACAACATGTCTGCCCCCTGAGAGAACAATATAGAGTAAAGCAGGCTCAATAATGCACCTAATTTGGTATCTGAATTTCTTTATAAATCATCTACACTTGATATAATCTTGCAATTAAACATAAGTAAATTTTTTGCTACAGTTATCTTTTAATGTTATTTCACTATTAGTATTGTACTTCTCTATTGTTTCTACTCGAGCAGATCTGTTCTCCGGAAATTGCACATGGCAGTAACTCAAGCCCTCCTTGTCATGGGGAAAATCTGGAGCAGTGGCTATATCAATTGGTTTTATTACTACATTTGCATGTCTACAGCATATAGGTGAAATCTACCTTGATGCCAAGCGCATAAGGACAAGATGGCTACCCAAACAGGTGCACAAGCATCTGCTGCCCACATCCAAGGCATTGTGGGACTCCAACAGCACTATTTAGTACAGCTTAATCCTATGTGGCCATCTTTGTGGAGGAGGAAGATAGCTGGCGATTAAACAGGTTTTCGCGTGATTGGCTCATTTTAAATATAACTTTGGCTTTATTAAACAATAATAACATTTTGAACTTTGGTATCACTTTAAAGTGGCTGTCATCTGAAAGTTTCCTTGCACATTACATGTTTTATACGGAAAGTTTTTTTGTTGTTAAATCCTTTTAGCAGCTTTGTTTTTTTTTGTTAAATATAATTTAATAAACCATGTATAACAAAACTATACTTCCTGCTCAGCGTTAAAACAATCACTAAACTTTCATTTGTGCTTCAGTTATTGAAACACAAGTAAAAATGTCAGTAGCCCTAGTATGGGAATTAAAAAAAACATATTTATTTTTTAATATATATGACATTTTATCTTATTACCAGCAACCTCTATTATTGAAGCATGCAGTCTGATCTGGTCGAGTGTCTTTTTTTTAATCTTTCAAGGAAGTTTTATTATTGTAATACAATTCTAAAATGTTTTTTTTTTCCACATTAAAAGCATCTATTGGTATAGACCAGGGTGTCCAAGATTTTTCTTCAGTGAGCCACTTCACCAGAAATGAATGTGTGCGTGGGCCGCATACACACAAAGTCACACATATAAACACAATCACCCTTACACACACACGCACAAACTCCCTTGCACACACGCAGACAAACTCCCTTGTACACACAAACACGCAGACAGAATCCCTTCCACACACACACAGACTCCCTTCCACACACACACACACACACTCCCTTCCATACTCACACACAGATACACAGATACCCTTGCACACATTTTTTTTTTTTTTTTTTACTTAAAAAAGTATATGCCATTGATATCACACCTTTTACCTCCAATCCGGAAGTCATCATCTTCTGAGCGCCTGGATGTCACCTGACACCAGGTGCTCCGACAGGATCACGGAGCATGGCAGCGGAGCACGGCAGCGGAGCGCGCTGCGCTCTCCCCTATGTGGCAGAGGTATGCACGGGTCGGAGGTGCGGTTACCGCATCCAATCTAATGCGGGCCGCATGTTGGACGGCCCTGGTATAGACGCTCAATTTACAAAGGCTTGGCTAGTCGAAACCAATATCAATTGGCAACAGAGCCACTATAAAGATTCACAGAAGTATAAAGCAACAACGCTGTACAACAGTGACTTGTATCTTTGCATTGTAACTATTGTTTGTAGGATTAATGAGAAGTACAAACTCACCAGGATTGTCCCTGCACAAAGTATAGTTAAAATGGTTAGATGAAAAGCTCACTTCCCCCTTTAGTCCATAGCCCCCTAGGTGTAGAGTGTAAAAACTACCACAACTAGAGGACATGGTCTAAAATTAGAGGGGCAACGATTTGAAAGTAATATCAGGAAGTATTACTTTACTGAGAGGGTAGTGGATGTATGGCATAGCCTTCCAGCAGAAGTGGTAGAGGTAAACACCGTAAAGGTGTTTAAGCATGCGTGGGATAGACACAAGGCTATCCTAGCTATAAGATAGAGAACTGGGGACTAATAAAAGTATTTGGAAAAATTGGGCAGACTAGACGGGCCGAATGGTTCTTATCTGCCGACACATTCTATGTTTCTATAAAATCCTTATAGTCTGTAATGATAGATGATGGCTTAAAGCCATCACCCTGTTTATATGGGGATGGGACACTTCATCGCGGCTGCATCCGCACAGCCGCTTCACTGCCGTCTCTGCACCACAAGACAGCTCGTCACTGGAGATTTCATCGCGGGACATTTCATCGCTAAAGGTGAGTTTATTTCAGTATTTTAGCTATTTTAGTTTATTTTAGTAAGGGTGGTTGGAATTAGGGTTCAGGGGGTTAGAATTAGTTTTTAGGGTTCGGGGTTAATTTTAGTATTAGGGTTTAGGGGGTTAATTTTAGTATTAGGGTTCGGGGGTTCGTTTTGGGGTTTAGTAATAGGGTTCGGGGGTTAGTATTAGGGGGTTTATTTTAGTATTAGGGTTTGGGGGTTAGTATTAGGGTTTAGGGGGTTAATTTTAGTATTAGGGTTCGGGGGTTCGTTTTGGGGTTTAGTAATAGGGGGTTTATTTTAGTATTAGGGTTTGGGGGTTAGTATTAGGGTTTAGGGGTTTTATGGCTTAATTTTAGTATTGGGTCTGGGGGGGGAATCATTTATTAGGGGGGGGGGGTTATTTTCTTTTTACTTTTACATTTGTAGGAGCTGACAGTTCAGTGCTGAACTGTCAGCTCTTACATAGCCGCGTCCGCGTTATTCTTCATTGCTGACAGTTCAGCGTTCTAACTGCCATGCTGAACTGTCAGCGATGAAGATGAGGCGAAGAAGAGTCCTAGACCCGTTTATATATATGGTGCAGTCTGGCACGCAATATTTATAAAAATGTAACGGTAATGGCATTTATCCAAAAATATGAAATTAAAGTTTCCAGAGGAATACAAAAATAATATTAGCATAATATCATGCGTAAACTTACCAGGTGTGTCAAGATCTAAAATATATGGGTCTCATTTCCAAAACAATGCATTAGTTACGGTATTCACACGCATGGTTGGCAACGCGCAGGATGGGCTGCTCTTTATTCTGTGACATCATTTCCTGTTTTGTATGTTGTCATTCTTAGGGGTACATTGCTTGAAGGTCAAGCTGCCAAATTTATATTATTGTTATTTGATGAAGGACATCAGATGAGAAACTATAGAGTAGTATATGCATTTATTGTGAATTTACGTAATAATAAATATATTGATAATAAAAAAATGACAGACTATGAATATCCAGTGAATGACACACAGTAATTTTATTTACACCACACACAGAAAGTAAAAAAAATCAAATATATTAAATATTGAAATAAATATTAGAAAATAACTTTTTCCTATTTGGCAAACTGAAAATAGCATGGGGTATTGTGCAGATTTTATACAAAAATTACTTTTCTGCAATTTCCTAAACCAGCACTTTCTTTTCCACCGACAATATTACTATTATACTAAATACATTAAAAAAAACAGATTAGTAGTAGATAAATTACAACTACCTTTTACATATTATATACCTTGTCAGGTATATACGTTTTTCCAGTGTTATTCCGTAGATGTTGAAGCAGATAGCTAATTTGCTAATATTTACTTATAAAAGTGTTCTTAAAGGGACTGTATCACCTAAATATTGGTTTTACTGTAGAGAATAAAAAATGATTGAAAATGATTTATACATTGTTTTAGCAAAACTGCAAGCAAATTCTTCAATTAGGAGAGAAGTGTGTGGAGTCTACCGTTTATGACATCACCTGTGGCTTTTCAATGGGAAATGTGTAATTTGCATATTAATCCACAGGTGATGTCAAAAGCAAGAGACTCGACAGACACATTTGAAATCACATTTTTCCCCATCTAAGCTAAGATGTATCAAGAACAAATATAGTGCCTGCTGGAGGTGCGGTTGTAATAAAGGAGACTAGTTACATATCTGTTGGAATTGCCATAAATTATCTGAATTCTGGAGAGAGACCTTCTAAAAAAAATGTGGAACCAATTTAAAGGGGAGTCCAGATATTGCTTTGCTACATTTAAATCTAAAGGCAATACCTATGGATACCAGACTGGTCATCGTCCATGTTTTATTGGCCACAAAACAAATAAATACTAGGAATTAGAAACTGAAGTGGGAATCTGTCAAACTCCAAGTAATCTACCAATGTAAAATGGAGAGAGGGATTGCCTTGCAAATATACTTTATCAAGTGGAAAACATAGTAGATGGTCACACTGGATAGAAAAATGTAAATCGGAAAATTGAATATAAATAGGGAAGTCATGTAACTCCACGCTCTTCTTTGTCTGTGTTATGTTATTGTCAGACTATGCTGTTTTCGGTTTGGTCTGTCTGGGTATTCTCGGGGGAAACCTCAATGTGGGGAGGTGCTCCCTTGGGTTTGTGTAATATTTACGAGATGTCTTTTCAATTTATTTTAACTGAAATAAATAGATACTTTTGTAAATAAAAAATAAATACAATCACATTTTCCTCCTAATTTAGGAATTTGCTTGCAATTTTGCTTACACGATGTCTAGATCATTTTCAATAATTGTTTTATTCTCTACATTCACAGTGAAACAATGTTTAGGTGATACAAAAAGGGCACAAATTCATCCAGAGGTTAATCAACCACCTAAGCCAAAATAGGCAGCCATTGATTTAGGTCCCAGTTTTGAAGACAAAATGTAGGCCAACCAAATGTTTTTTCATCATAGCCCAGGTATTCATTACAAAGTGAAAATAGTATTGAAAAAAAAATACCTACAATTCAAGGTCACGCAGGATTTTTTAAATACATTTTGTAGAACATGCAGGATTAAGGATATCCTATCATTTGTATACTCAAATATGCATGTTTGAGTGTGCAACAATATATCGTGCTCCACTCTCTACCAACCATTTGCAGATTCGGAGGACACCGTTTAGGTGAGGAACTATTGGCTGGAAAATGCACCTGGGCCACAGAAGGAAAAAAAGGATGCGAGGGCTTGAATTACTTTTCTCCTATCCCTACTTCCAAACAGGACCGCAAGGATATGAAAGAGGACCTTTCCCTGGTGGTCCAGTGGTTGGAGTGATGATCTAAGCACGGTTACTCTGCATGAGAAAGCATAATGAAGTGATATGACAAAGACCTAACCCTAAAGGGGTCCAATCGGAGAAAGCTCCTCTTCACCCGTGTGGACTACACTACACATGACGTTAAGTCATCTTACGCCTGAAATGCATCATGGGAAATATAGTTTACACTGGACTCGCTGGAGTGCCTAGTCCAGGGGTGGTGTAGTCTGGCTGTGTGGACTACACATTTATGGAAAGTTTAGTCCGGCAGGTAGATATCTAGCTACGTCTCTCCAGCTGTGTGGACTACATTACTATATTAAATGACTGTGGCTTCCTCATGCTGTTATTACCGTTAAGATAGGTAACAACCTTGTAGTGATCACATAATGCAAATGGTGATGTTTTCACTAGAAATCTTAATAAGTTCTTAACAACTCCTTGCAGGAATGCAATGGCCTCTATATGTTCTACTGCTGATGGCTAATTTTTTATTACATATAATTCTATACATATGCCTCTTATCTGGCTCCTAGAGAGAACCCCCCCCCTCCCCCACAACATAGCTGATCCTGATTTCTATACCAACGTATTTAACATATTTATACATATGACTTTTTATAAGCATGTGATAAACTGTTGGTGTGAGTGTCTTCAATGAATGTGTTAAATCTATTTCGGAATGCTGTTATAGTGTTGAGATGTTTTTTTTTTCCCGTTGATTTACCAAAATTACCATTTAAAAAAGACTAATCCTGCTAGAACAGTGTATCCCAGAACCAGGAAAAGAACTTTGAGCAAACGGTCATGTTTATCCTCAAACTCCTTGATCAATATCTCAAAAAAGGTGACGAACAAAAAAGTCCCGCCGGCAATGCCCTGTAAGAGTGCAGAGGTGATGCTACTGGCCAAGTTCTGAGCGCTTTCTATGGCCATTCCAATGGCAATTCCGACGGGTATCATGATGCTCACTAATACGGCCATCTTGGCAGCATCTTTCATGAGAATGTTTATTTTGGCCATGCTGACCCCCAGTGCCACTGAAACCAGTGTTTCGTGAATAACCACGCCAATGAAAAGACTCAGCACCTTATCTCCTTCTTCCTGCAAGCCAAGTGCGAGGCCCTCAAAGACAGAGTGGGCCGAGAGAGCGAACACTAAACTGAAGAGACGGAGAGGACTCGACTTGGAGAGTTCTTGGATATTTAGACTGTGAGAGTGGTGGCCGTGTCCACTTTCATAGAGATTATGACTCCGGTTGGATGATATAAATGGGCTTTCATATTCAGAGTCACTGCCGACATCCGACCCAGCATTAAAGGTCTCCATGTCGATAAAAGATGGTTTCTCTTTCCTAAATGTCAGGACGGCCTGTTCGACAAAGATCGTGAGGAAGAATCCTACTAGCATGATGGTCTCTGCGAGCGGATAATCAGTGTTAATATTCCCCATTTTAAGGACCTCAGCAAACTGAAAGAAATGAAAAAGTTACCATTAGCATTACCAGTACACATTTTAACTTGCAACAAAATTCATCAATTCGCATTATAGTTCTGGGTTTTTGTTTCAGCAGCTACAGCTGAGTGTTGGAATGGATAAAACAGCAATACAACAGCCATTGCCCCTCAGTCCTCTCATTTTTAAATTTACCTTTCTGAAATTTGCGGGCTCTTTTTTTTGGTTTTATTTTGTTTTGACAGAGGAGTTCCACCCACTGTGCATGAAAAAATATTTTTTTAGATAAATGCTGCATCACCTAATGTAAAGAAATGTCCCCCCACCACCCATTGCTCCCTGTCTCATACAAGCAGCATTTCAAGTTTAACTGAGGTACTGTAGTTGCTGTAGCAACAGACCATCTCCTCAAGCCCTCATTACATCACAGAACAAGCTGAAACCACGCCCCCTTTGCAATCCATGAACTTGAAACTGTTGAGTTCAACAGATAGGCTGGCTCTCATAAATCATGAAGCCACTGCACTGATTAGCCCTCTTCACCCCAGAGCCAGACACTTGCCCCCCCCCCCCCCCTCTACCTCATTAGAGGGGTCAGTTCCTCTTTAATGCTCCCTCTTGCACCTCCAGACCCACCTCTTTTTACTTCCTCCTAACAACTTTTCCCATTCTGTTTAGCATTCTGTCAGAAGTTGTGAGCTACATTTACCTTGATTCTTAACCAAACTGTTGTAGACTACAATTCCTATGATGCATGCTGCTGGTAGTTCTACCAGCACAGCAGTGGTCATCATGGACATGGGCAGGGAGAATCAATACCCAAAGGCAGGAGCAGTTACCACTGTGACTCAATTTCTCCTATTGGTTTTATTTCCTGGCAGCCCTTGGCACTTTTGGGTGATGTACCAACAATTGGAATGTGAAGATTTATTCAATAGCTTATATATTTATTTTATTTCATGATCTATATATTATACCCAAATGCGGTGATATCGGCCAACCAGATGGGCTGGAATATGTTCTATATTTACGATGGGCATGATCACCAGCTCACACTATATCAATGTAATCAGTGCCCATCAAGTTCTTTAATTCTTAAATTTATTTATATTTTCATTTTATTTCCAATATTATTTTTATTGCCGGGGGCCTTCACTAGTTAGTGTGTTGGCTGTAAAGGCAGATTAGCCAATAGCTAATAACCACACTTTTTTGGAGCTAAAGCTTGAAAACCGCTGTATAGGAACCAGCCAGCCTCCCCTGTAAACCCTCTCAATGATGTCACTGAACTTAGAGGGCGTGGTGAGGTTACCCAGGGCCCAAATATTAATTTCAGCCATCCTTTGAACCCTCCATTTTTACTTTCTTTGCTGCACTGGCCAGTAGAGAAAGCTCTACTCCCATGTCTGCAAGCTGCTGTTCTGCATTAGATGTTTTGTCTGTGTCTTTTATATAAATGTATGTTTGTTTATATATTTGGCTCTGTATACAAGTGTACATGGTACCTTTTGCATTCCGGCCACAAAAGACCATATTTTGCATCATACTTGCTTAGCATCATGAGGATTGTAGTCTAAAGCTGGTAGAATGCAAAAGCTTAGCTATCGCTGTTGACGTTCCCATGTTGCTCGGCCAGCTATGCATCATGGGTAAAAGTGGTCAACACAGCTGCAATCCAAAATGGAGCCTAGAAAAATATGTTCACTGGGGCAGCTTTGTTTCACCAGTAGCTTTACAATGCATTTTATACAGTAGCCCAGTTAAGCAAAGGGAAAACATATATAAAAAAAAAAAATTGTAGAGCAAGCATCAGAAACCATTTGTTGCCCTGGTGACCAAACCAATTTTAATAATTTTCGGAATTATTATCACCTGCCCTTAAGATCTACATTGTCAGCAGTACAAAATTACCATGATAACAAACAAATCTACTGACTGTCCCCGAAACACTAATGGCAAAATATAGAAGAAGCAATCTAATTTTGTAAGAGTAATTTAAATGCCACGGAGCCAGTGGACTGTTAGTATATAATTCTCCATACATCTGCCCACACACAGCTGCGATACGCATTGTTCACACTGCCCAGAGCCAGTATTACTACACCTAAATCGGATTAGGCTCCACAGCATTTTTAGTAAGTGCAAAATGGGACATTATATAAGCAGAGAATGTGGGTACATACTAAATCAAACAGATATAGGTATAGGATAGTCACAAATACCTCGGTTGTACAATTTTAAATTAGTCTTGCCAGCAAAGTGTTGTATTCAGAGGACCAAATTAGGAGACTGTACAGTCATTGCACCACTTGACTTGCTACTTTGTCCTATATTGCTGAACCCATATAGAACAGAGCATGCTTTTAAAATACAAAAAAAAAAAATGTCATTTCAATTATAATTTTTTTCACCAACTGGTGATTATACTAACCCAAGTACCGAGTAATGTAACTAGGGAACAGGATCACAGATATCCATCCATCATACCTCCCAAAATTTCTATCTGGCGAATCAGGATGTTGGGGAATCAGCTGAAGATCGTGGTAATGAGGTTTTTAAACCCGCATTACAGGACAGATCCCCCAAATCAGGACAGTTGGGGGGTCTGAAATGCAGTCTTTCTGTATTTGCTGCCACTCAAATGTATACTTCTTTACAGATAAAAAAAAAAAAATGGTACTCACACCTTCTAATTAAAAGGGCGTTAACCCCAAAATGTATTTTTATATATATGAAAGGCAATTTTCCCTTGTTATTTATGATCTTTGAATGGTACTTATACAAAATACGTATCCCATAGTCTTTAAAAAAAAAACACTGACTTGGGATAAATCATTTTCTGAAGTTGGTACTTCACTGAGAGCCCAATGACCATCGGTGGGTCCTAGTGGGGTGTCTGTGTGTCAAACATAAAAGATGGGAGGGAGGAAAGTATATGTGAATGAAAATGCACGTGTAGGAGAATGCTAATGTGAGCAGCAAGGAAGGATGACAGTGGAGCAGGAGTGTATGTGAGTATGTAAATGCAAACAACTAGGAAATAGTGTAGTTGGAGGGAGTAGGCAGACAATGAGATGCAAGATGTCGACACTAGTACAAGAAGGAGCACAGAACATGCTGACGATATATAGGTGAGGCGTTTGTTCCAGCACATTGGAGCAGGATAAAGAGGGAATGCTTTTATGTGACAAATTTCTATGTTTAGGGTTTCATCGTTCTTTAAGCAAAGATCTCTGTACCCCCAACATAAGGTTTCCTATTTGTAGTGGCCATTGAGGTTAATGTAACTCTGTCCATCTAAATACTGTATTTATACTGTGAATGTAGAGAATAAAAAACATGACTTCTAAAATGCATTCCGTTAGCAGAATTGCAAGCAAATACATAAATTAAGAGAAAATTGGTTTTAAAAATATCCGTACTTCTGTTTATGACATCACCCATAGCTGGATATGTAATTAAAATGGTATACTTTTCAATAGCAAATGTGTAATTTGCATATACATCTGCAATGTAATGTCATTAATGGTAGACACCCGGGAGACAAACATTTCTTAAATGTATTTTTCTTTTAATTAATTTGTTTGCTTGCAATTTCTCTAACACAATGCATTTGTCATTGTTCATATTTCTTTTTATTCTCTTCTTTCACAGTACACACAATGTATAGGCAACGGAGCGCCTTTAAACCATAAGTGGGATTAACATTTATTTAAAGGAAAGAGATCTGTAGTGTTCGTATTTTTGGTAGTCCTTTAAACACGTCTGGCTATATGACTTATGGCCGTATTTTTCCTCCATTTACATTTGACTCTTTGACTCCAGGACTATCTGGTTTAATATCAGTTGCAAGCTCTCTTTTTTTGAATAGTTTAAAAACCTGTTTACTTATTTATACGTTTCTTACTGCCTTCAAATGCCTTACTTTATCTGAAATTGATCTATACATTGTGTTGGCAAAATTGCAAACCAATACCTAAAATGAGGACAAAAATGTTTTTTATATAGGTGTCTGTGGAGTCTTAATATGCAAATAAACAGATTTTCAATTGAAAATTTGTGTTTTGCATTTGTAGCCACAGGTGATGTCATCAACAGGAGACTCCATAGTCACATTTAAAACACATTTTTCTCCTAAGTAAGCAACATTTCAAGCAAATGCCTAACACAATGTTTAGATCATTTTCAATCATTTTTTATTTTCTAAAAACTATGTATATTGATAGTCTCTTTAAGTATTTTTTTTTATATACATATATGCCTCACAAATAAATGTAAACATTTAAAAAAACATTTTTCTCCTAATTTAGGCATTGGTTTGCAATTTTGCTAACACATTGTGTTATTCTCTAACTTTACAGTGAAAGCAATGTTTAGGTGATACAGTCCATTTAAGATTCTATTTTCCAGGATCCCACTCTATGTAGGTTTTTTACGAGCTACTAAATCAAGCAGATCTAACACCAACAGATCAGGTATTTATCTGCACTCCAAAAATACTGTATGATCACCCCGAATGTGAGCAAAAGAATCCACGTACCTTTTCTCTCACCGCAGGAAGCAGAGCATTGAAACAGGTAGCCAAGAACACCCCTCCAGCAAAGGAATTACAGAGAGTGAGGATTCTCCGAGAACGGGAAGCTTTCTCACAATCTGCCTCGATTATCTTGACAGGTAGAAGAGATCCCAACATCATGAGCACAAACACTGCCACCAAGCACAAACACTTGGCTATTATGAGATTCATTTTGCTGGCTCGGGTTTTTCCAGGCCACAAAAAGGACCACAGATGTCAGGCTGGGATACGAAGAGCAGCTTTACACGTAAAAAACAAACAAACTGGAAATGCCAACAGAATCCACAGGGTTCATGAGTGAACTAAATACGGGGAGCAAAAGAGAAGAGGTTACATGTTTGTACTTAAGGGAAAACGGAAACACATTTCACATAAATCAAGACATTAAACAGCAATAGTGATCTAGTACCAGGTGAAGGAATTTAAATTTCTCTATATAGTTCCCCCCAAAGCAATCATTATATCAATGTGTTGTACTTATTTTCCTCTCTAGCTGTATCATCATATATAAAATCGAATATATTTGCGGGCAATATTGAATTTACTTTAAGTCATGGAGCCAGCGCTCTACGGATGGCTCTTCAATTTTATGATTGTTGCCCATACTCAAACTCTAATCCTTTTCCTTGGGTTTAGAGTTGTACTGTTTTTATTGCCATAAGAAGGGCTTATTCTAACTAAAAATCTTTTACTAATCTACAACCGGTAAAAAAGCCTCCAGGCTAAATAGTTTCTAATATTTGTCCTGAGTTGAGAAATATCCAATGTTTTTCTGTAAGTTATAGGACAATAACCTATAACAATTGACCCCTACAGTAACCTCCTGACTACAACCCTGATGATCAACTTAACCTTAACTCTAAACCTAACCCTATCCACTAGCAGAGAGAGACAGTCGCCAACGTTACCAGGCTGCCAGTACCTGGGGAAGCATGGCAGCTGCCGGTCAGACAATAAGCTGGTATGTACTATCAAAAGTACATTCTGGTTTATCCTCATATGAGTGAAAAATACACTGCCCCTAGTGTCCTTTAAACTCTTAGCATCATTCAGGCAGAAACTCTATTGACGTGCCTGGAACGTCCTGTGCGGGAATGAGTGATGTTAGCGGTCAATGTAGAGGCATTAAGCAACACCTAAATTTCCTGCCGAATTCACCAGCAAATACTCCATGGAGCGAACGTTGGGGCCGCCAGTCCAGTGTGGCGCTGCGCTGTTGTGGGCAAGCGTTTTGGAAGAGATCAGTGACCACTTTGCCGACCATTGCTATTGCGATACTGCCTCTAGGGTGCCTTAGATCTAGGGTTGGGGTTAACATTAGGGCTAGCGTTAGGATTGGGGTGTATAGGTCACTGTAGGAAAAAATGGTTAGGGGGAAAAAAAAAAAAGCTACTTTAGGTTGTTGCCCTATAACTTGCAAAAAACAACAGAAAAACATGTAAACACGGCATATTTCTAAACTCAGAGTAAAATTTACAAACTATTTTTACCATTTGTAATTGTGTAAAAGATTTTTCCTTGTGAAAGCTAGAAAGTGCGCTTTTTTTATTATACTTTTATGATTTGTTTTGTAGTAAATGATATGATGAAAATAATATAATTGAGCCCTTCTTATGCCAATTAAAAACAATATATCATTTATGTGGGTACAGTAAATGAGAAAGAAGCAAGTTACAGCAGAACACAAACACTGCAGAAATGTTAAAACAGTCCATGTCGCCAAGAGTAAGACACAATCCAAAAGTCACTAAGAGGTTAATACCTGCTTGCAGTCAGTGCGAGACAAACAAGGCAATGTGGTATGTCCTGTTTCTTTAATGTGGGTGCTGGGTACGCAATGTGGGTGATGGGGTATGTGCTGGGTGCACAATGTGGCTGATGGCGCATGTCTTCTCTCTGCAATGTGGATTATGAAGCACGTGCTGGATGTGCAATGTGGTTGATGGGGCATGTCCTGTTACTGCAATGTGGGTTCTGGGTGCACAAAGTGGATCCTGGGGTACATGCTGGGTGTGCAATGTGGGTGATTGGGCACGTGTTGGGTGCACAATGTAGTTGATGGGGCATGTCCTGTTTCTGCAATGTGGGTTATGGGGCACATGCATGGGTGTGCAATGTGGTTGATGGGGCATGTCCTGTTTCTGCAATGTGGGTGAAGGGGGAGTGGCCCCATTTAGTCTTGCCTTACATCACTGATTGCAGTAAACCTTTTAATGAACAGACACCTCCAATCTCTATATTTCCCTAGACCAGTGATTTCGCGCTGTGGTTTGTGGGTCACATATAGTTCACTTGCTGCTTGTTTTTAAACTATAGCTTTAGGGGACCCTGTTCTGACACTTTACCTTGGCCCACACCCGAATAGCAAAACATATGACAGTGCCTTGTGAATGTGTTTCAAAGATTGCTTCTAATACCGCTACGGGTGAATAGGGTAGCAACCTTTTCTTCAAAAAAATACCGGCCTTGGTACTGTCTCTATAGACTTAACATTGGCCTGATGCCATTTTTTTTACCGGCCTGCTGGTAAAATACTAGCAATGCTTCTGCAATGGCAGATTTAAAGTTTTGGTGTGTAGTTGGTTTAAAGAGTGTCACTGTAACTACACAAAAGATGCATTTACTGCTAGTAAGAAGTTGTCACTTCATTGATTAGCAATGGTCAATTCCCAGGATGCTCTGCAGCTATTTAGGTGGTTGAACACCATGAGATTGGCAATTTCCAAATATTAAATTATGAAATGTCACCAGCTGTATTGGGGATTATATATATATATATATAGATTTTTTTTTTTTTTTTTTACACTCCTGGATTAAAAGGAAGTCTGGTCACCATGATCATACAATAGTTAATTTTGACATTCCAGCAGGGGGGCAACTAGGCTTTCCCATGATGCTCAGCTTTACAAAATGCATTTTACATTGGACCCATTTATGGTCAGTAACAATTGTCCTTTTTCGGCCTCGCATCAAAGGGGTTAAACAGATAACACGTTGACAATTAAAAAAAAGAAAATGACATCGTTTTCTAGATATGGTGGCTTGCAAGATGTGGTGTACTACGTTTCTCACGATGCTCAGCCAGTCACTAGGTACTGCACAACACACTGTAGTGCCCATGGGGAACCCATCGCTGACTAGACACCATTTAATTAAAACATAAAACGCATAATATCAATATAGATGGCTTATACGGTGCATGAGGCTCACTCTATACTAGACACATGAAAGACACACACGGAAGCCATACTGAGTCACTGATTGCAAGTCGCATCCTTCCCTTCCCGCCGTCCGTTGTCGCCGTGAACGCAGGCACGTGGCATTTCTCCCTGAACCGAGACCGGCGCCTCTGACCTTCCCGGAACCATCGCACAGATTTATTTTCTTCTTTCCACTTGCAGACCCGCCCGTTGGCAGCTGCTTTGAACGTGATTGGATAGCGATGAGGCAACACTTTCAATCCGTGCATGTGACTGGCTAAAGCGCCTGCCTGTCAAGGATCTGTGTACGTGTTTCTGGGTCCGGTCGTCAAAACGGTTACTGCAGCTCAGTTCCGTGTGCTATTGAGTCCATGGCAGAGCTATCCAACAGAACAGTGCTGAAGAGCATAAACTAACAGGCTGTCTATGGAAATCGTGTTCATTTATTAAATCAATATCCTGCTTCCACTTACTCATTAAAGCCCCTCTAGTAGTGTTCTCTAGATAAAGAATAGCAATTGTCATACTGCAACTGTCTATTGTATCAAAGCAGAATTGTACATTGTTATACTTACTCCCACATACAGTCTGTAACTGCATAATAAACAAATGAATGTATAGCAAACTAGTAGTAACCCATGCAAAATATATATTAAAATGCATGCTTTTATTACCGTTTTTTCAAGATGGTATAAAGCAGTAAAATTAGGTATTCCATTAGGGTTAACCATGATTAAGGTAATTTTACATAAAAATTCACATAAGAAACATTTCTTAATGCAGAGGCACATTACAATTTTTTTTGTTTTATCCTGCCCTTCCAAACATTTAGTTCCAATAATAAAAAATATCCGAACTGGTGCACTTCTTAAAAGGATTGAACTCTTTATTAAAACACCTGGAGAGAATTAAAAGTAATTTGGCTCTAAAGATTTATTCATTGTTTACAAATATTCCAGATTAAATGACTTGCACTGGGGATCAGTGGATGTTACTGCCACAACATCTTTCATTTCTGGACTGTTAAGAGATTGCAAAGTGTTTTGAAAGGGAAATACAGAAATTTGTTTTGAAGTAGGGTTGCCACCCTTGCATAAATTTCTTTTTTTTTTTTTTTAAAACGGCCTTGCTGGTGCCTCCATAGACTTAACATTGGTGTCAAGCCTATTTTTTACTGGCCTGCCAGTAAAATACCGGCCAGATGACAAGCCTATTGGGAAGTGTAATTAAAGAGTCACAATGGATTTTGCGAAGGCAATGCTACACACTTGTCTAATTTGTATACCCACAGAGGCCATTCAATTAGACACAGATATTAATTAATGACATTAACCACATGACCTTTATTACAGGTGGGTGAAGAACCATAAACATCAATTGCCATATGGAAGAGTCTGTTTCCACCAGAGTATTAAATTTATTTGTCTCACTTAGTAACACTTTGAACTCACATTGATTGATAAGTGGCACTAACTCAAAAAAAAAACAAAAACAAAAAAACCCAAAACAGTAGCATCTGTATAAATAATAAGCAGACAAGGAAGAGCGAGGGAAGAAATGGAACAACACCGACATATTCTGTATCAGGAGCAAAGAAGACTAAATGTTCATACCAGGTCAGCCCTTTGTGCTACGGTGTGGTAAGTGACACTTAATGGATCCATTTAAGAATGGCGGTGAAGAAGTGGTAATGAGGTAACTGCAAGAAAAAAAGGTTTCTTCCACAACAGTATTATCAATAGTCACTGCTCGCACAAGACTAAGAGGAAGACGGGTTCCTGGTGTGGTCACACAGTACTTCCTGTCCATTCCCAATGACAGATTACAGTCTGCTGCTTGGCTCATGCGGATCATGGATGCTGGTCGTCGTTACTTGAGCTTGGAGGCCGGCTTCTAATTTGACTGCGTAACTCTTCTATTAATTCAGGGTTTTGTTGCTGCATTTGCTGAGCAAATTGCTGACCTCTAAAATAAACAATAAGAAATAACCAGTTTTCAAACAAATAATTCAACAAGTCACAGCACAGAATACCTGATGATCAGAATGGCGCATAACTAAAATAGTAGCTTGGAAATTCCAAGAGTCATTTTGAAATATAAGTGGGGAGTTTGAATGTGTTTATTAAAATAGTTCTAGCGAAAGTTACCGAAATGATAGAAGACAGTGTACTGAATGAGCCGATTTATACATTCTGCCATCAAACTTTGCTAATTTAACATATATATTGGGTGACACCATGCATAAAAAGCATAGCACAAGCGCCAAAATAACCTTGCAAATCAACATCGGATGCAAATAATCCCAGTAAATCAAAGTGAAGGGTCTGCAATGGGCCTACAGAGGTCCATGGTCTAGCATGGGTTTCATACACTTTTCGTTTATAGTCATGGTGAAGAGGGAATTCAATCCTAGGACAATAAACATCTTCAACCCCTTCGCGACAATGAACACGTCAGGCACGTCCTGCGGTGAATCAAGGCAATAGCCAGCACCAAAATTTATTTTCTGGGGCACTCACGATCCCCCCACGGTTAAATTTAGTGTTAGGGTTAAATTCTGGGTTCGGGTTGGGGTAAAAAGGTCAATATAGGAAAAAAACAGAACACACTATTTTTTGTTTTGTGCCCCATAACTCGCAAAAAAATACCGAAAAATATGGAAACATGGATATTTCTGAACCCGGGACAACATTTAGAAACTATTAAGATGGGGTCTTTTTTAATGACTGTATTTGTGTAAATTATATTTTAGGTCAAAGTTAGAAAAAGTGGTTTTTTTTTTTTAAACATTTTCATCATATTTTATGATTTTTTTTGTAATAAATTATAAGATATGATGAACATATTGGTATCTAATGAAAGATCTTCTTATGGCGATAAAAACAACATATAATTTGTGTGGGTACAGAATGTGAGAAAGAAGAAAATTGCAGCTAAACACAAACACCCCAGAAATGTCAAAAAAGCCATTGTCTCCAAGGGAAAGTCAAGGTGAAAATGTCATGTCACTAAGGGGCTAAATCAATACATACGCTTGAATAAGACTCGCCAGGTCATTAGGAGGTGGGTTTCCAGTAGCAGCTGCCGCTGCTGCACCAGCCATGGGATTGTTAGAACTGGAAATCATCCCAGACATTCTAGAGGAGGAAAGGAAAGTCCAAAATACACGTTAAACTAAAAAACTTAAGAGATATTGAAATAAGGATAACAATGCAATCCGAAATTGCTAATATTGCTCCAGTAAACCAAACTGCTCATGTACATTTGAGATAACCAATAGATGAGAAAAGATCAGAAAGGAACAACCTGCTGCAATGCATGTACAGTCATGTGCAGGATTACAGACAAATAGAAAGTTGCTTTCCAGCAGATGGTGAATTGCACCTCCCATGATCCTTCACCAGTCAAAGGAAATTACCGTTTCTTAACAGCTGTAGAGGCACATGTTGATTACATACGTTTTAGATATATAAATGGTATGTAGGACACTTTGAAATGAGTAAAAATAAAAAATAAAAAAAACAAAAACAACTAATGGATCAAAAACTAGTTTAAAATAAAAATGATTAACAACTTTGCATAGTGCTTGTCGTATGAATAGTGATTGGAAACTTACAGCTGTTGCACTTGGGGATTATTCATGAGGTTTGATGCCTGCAAGAAAAAGAATACAATTGTTGCTCAACTCAGAATTACCAATTAAGGGTCAGTCTCTTGAAAGTTAAAATAATCTACAGTGCCCAGAGGGAACACTTACCATGTTCATAAAGCTGGGGTTATTGAGCAGCCCAGCTAGATCAAGCCCTCCAGGAGCAGACAACTAGAAGAAGGAAGTTGTACAAATTGAATTTCAAACCAAACAGCAGCACACTTCGGATCATTTATAGGAGAAACACAAGCACTCACTGGACTGGGAATCTCCTTCATCTTCTGCTCAGCAATTTTAAGGTTGGCTTTGTACGTGTCATTGTCGGGATCCAGCTCAAGAGCTCTTTTGTAAAAACCAACAGCTTCTGCGTGCTTATTCAAACTGGAAAGAGCAAGCCTAAGAGCGAGAGCACAAAGTTATAACTCCCATGAGGGGTATGTGATTAAACTGCTTCTTATTTTCAATTTATAGATGGAATCCATAAATACAAGGCGATAATAATAGGTATATAAAAAAAATGCATGTCATGGGGTAAACTCATTCCTAGTTCAAGCGTGCCAGAAGATGCAAGCACCGAAATGCCACTTTTTGTTTCTGGCCCCAAAAGTTTGGGCACGGCACAAGTTAATTAAACGTAGCCGGTGCTCACTTTGACCCTCGGATACATTTTTCAGTCTGAGGCCACTCAGGTGAGATCCCGCTGCAAGTCCTGGATCCAAGCACAGCTCATCGTGCGGAGCCGCAATGAGCAGGACGTTTTATGCAATTCTAGCGGCAAAAAAAATAGGACGGCATAGAACGTCCTAGGGTCATGAAGCGGCTACAATCAGTTGCAGCATCATCTAGTTATTAGGGCACAAATTATCTACTTTTATTCATAGAAGTTATAACGAATAGCCTTCCAGCAGAAGAGGTAAACACAGTCAAGGATTTTAAGCATGCGTGGGATAGGAACCTTATCCTAGATATAAGAGAGGGAACTGGGGACTAATAAAAGTATTTAGAAAATTGGGCAGACTAGATGGACTAAATGGTTCTTATCTGCCGACACATTCTATGTTTCTATAAAAATGTATGTATTTATTAAAATTGTGATTATCAGCAGAAGGTGCAAGAAATGCATTTATTACACTCAGCATTTGACTAGGGTCTGGAGGGGGTAATTTAAATTGATTAAAATATGCAAAAATATTAGGAGTTGCAGTGTGCATAAATATATTGCATGGGATCCTTACAAAGCATGCATCTGCAGGTTTGTTTGCCTTCAGGTGTACAGCTAGGATTACCAGGCCAGACAGTGTTTTGCTGTACACATGAAGGAGGGAAATGGCAAGGGAATTTCAGACTGAAGGCCATGAATAAAGTCTATATTGTTCATGCTCCTGCAGGAACTGCTTTGATTAACGCATAGGTATATTTTCTACAGGGTAGCATGTAAAAGTTATTTGCCCTGAAAAAAAAATGGCCGAGCATATAAACGCATGCATGGAATGAAAATTAGAAGGAGGTAAATAGGATCTATTTAGTTTAACATCAAGAAAACAGCAGCAATTCGGAAAGTGGGATTAAGAGGCAAGGTTGCTTATGGTACAAGTAACTCTGATCGGGGCCAGAGATTTTGTCCTTAAAAGCAACATCTGTCGATAAGGGGTTAAAATTAAGGTACAAGTTAAGAGATATGTATATTTAAAGGGTTTTCTCAAATATTGGCAAAATAGATCAATCGTTTTGAGGGAGCAAATGTAACTTACCCCATCCTTCCATAAGCTTTACTGTAATTAGGATCAATGCCAATAGCTTCTTCACAGTCCCGTACAGCACCAGCATAATTACCCAACTTGCTGTAAGCTGCAGCCCTAAACGACATCGGGATTATTAGAAAGAAAGCTGGCACAATCCCAATCAAACGTGTAACATAACTGATGTTCCCAGGCCCACGCAGATAATAAGGAGAACGTACCTGTTGCAGAAATACACCGCGTTTTTTGGATTTAGCTCCAGAGCTCTGGTGTAGTAGGAAATGGCACTCTCAAAATTTTCTACTTTCATTTGTTCATTGCCTAGAGAAAAGACAATGGAAATAACTTAAATCAACAGAAACATAGAATGTGTCGGCAGATAAGAACCATTCGGTCCATTTAGTCTGCACAATTTTACTAAATACTTTTATTAGTCCCCAGTTCCCGGTCTTATAGCTAGGATAGCCTTGTGTCTATCCCACACATGCTTAAAATCCTTGACTGTGTTTACCTCTACCACTTCTGCTGGAAGGCTATTCCATACATCCACTACCCTCTCAGTAAAGTAATACTTCCTGATATTACTTTTAAATCGTTGCCCCTCTAATTTAAGACTATGTCCTCTAGTTGTGGTAGTTTTTCTTCTTTTAAATATACTCTCGTCCTTTACTGTGTTGATTCCCTTTATGTATTTAATTGTTTCTATCATATCCCCCCTGTTATGTCTTTCCTCCAAGCTATACATGTTAAGATGCTTTAACCTTTCCTGGTACGTTTTAACAGACCATTCTTAATAGGATTTATTTCTCAGGATCACTTAAAAGACGTTTTAAATATAATGCTAGCTCTTTATTCAGACCCAGGAAGCAAACCTGGTCAGTCATGCTCATGCACTACCCCTTTTGCATATTTTTTAACACAGATAGTATGTAAACCTGTATGACACAGAAAAGAGAAACATGTCTCCCTAGTTTAGTAGAACTGGTTTTACCTTCTGTCTTGAGTCTTTCAGCTTCGGTAATGTCCTCTTCACGTAAGGAATCCCCATCATCATTGCTCTGAAAACAACTGGCTTGAGAAGGATCCTGAATATATATTTACATTAAAAAAATGGTTATTTAGAGTACAGAGGGCCCGTACCAGGGTGACGATTTATTCAGGAACACTTTTGAAAAATGTATAATGCAGTGATAAATCAATAGCATTTGTTAAAGGGACTGTCATCTGAACAGTGTTTTTACTGTGCGGGTAGAGCATAAAAAAAGACCTATACATTGTATCAGCAAAACTGCAAACAGATTAGGAGAAAAATTGTGTCTGTGGAGTCTCCTGCTTATGACATCACCTGTGACACGGTATGCAAATGAACTGCTTTTTAGTGGGAAATGTGCAATTTGCATTCCGTGTTGAGGTCATCCGCAGGAGACTCCACAGAGACATTTAAAACACATTTTTCTCTTAATTTAGGGCTTTGCTTGCATTTTTGCGAATACAATGTATAGATCGTTTTCAATCATTTTTTTATGCTCTCAATGAAAAACAATGTTAAGGTGACACAGTCCCATTAAATAAAATTGAGAAAGTGAACATTAAAAAAAAAATAAAACAAACTGTCGGCCCTATTGCATATGCAGTATGGAGAGCTGCTACCAAAAACACCTGTGTGGGTCCTTCACACAAAACCCACAGCAATAACAATATGGGATCGCAGTATGGAGGTCTAGATCTCAGAGTCGTCTTAAGTGTTGTATCAATCCAGAAACAATGCTGAGAAAAAGTTGAAAAATGTCAAGTCTAAAAGATTTAAAATATCTAAAAAGTGATGTGCACTTTAATAAGATATCATACATACATAAAAGAGACAGACAGCCAACCACTGACAGAGACAGCCAGCCACTGACAGAGACAGCCAGCCACTGACAGAGACAGCCAGCCACTGACAGAGACAGCCAGCCACTGACAGAGACAGCCAGCCACTGACAGAGACAGCCAGCCACTGACACACACAAGCTGGGAAAAAAGTGCATCAATCCCCCTCATTGCAGGGGAGGGGGTCACTTCCACTGCAGCCTAGTCTGCTAGCCAGAGATCATATTCAGGTGCCATCCAGTGCTGGTATGTCACAGCTGCAGACTGCCAGCTCGGCCCCTGGCGCATCGCTCTTTAGTGTTTGAATGCTTCAAACACTAAAAAGCTACAGTTAAGGGAAAGGGCCGCCAGTCTGCACAGACCGGCCCATCGCGCTGCGCTCCTCTTAAATAAAAAAATATATATGTCCCAGCATTGAGGGGCGCATGGTAATACCCAGATGCCAGGTCTCATTCCCTGGTCGCCATGGCGCCCGGGGGTTTGTTGAGCCCTACATTATAAAACAGCTTAAATAAATAAATCATTGCTTTTAATGTCATTTTTTAAAAAAAAAAAAAAAGTCACAGCCAAAACAAACAAACAAACAAAAATCACTCAAAGTGGCCTCATCCTAGAGGTGAGATCCAGCCGCAATGCCCAGCAGTGGGATCCGGGCACCGCGATGAGCTGTTAAATACAGGACGTTCTATGCTGTCCTACTAAAAACTTATGCACTACACATATATACATTTTAGGTCTTGGTGACCCTTTTATTTAGAAGTAGGAATACTTTGGAAATACTAAGAATTTTAGATTAAAGGTATTTTAAAAAGATGGGTATTAGTGAGAACTCATCTCGTACTTGTGATACATTAAAAAAAAAAAAAAATCAATTAAACATTTCTTGGCAAAGCATGTGAAACCAAGTTGTATAATTTAATGAGAGAAAATCTACCTGTATTGTAGCTTCTGCAAATAACTGTTCAAGAGTCTGAGCCATCGCCAAACTACGATCCTCTATTGAAACATCAAATGCGGTTTCTAAGCACTGGATCGCCACTATGGGAACCAGAAAAACAAAAAACAAATGTGATTTTTTTTATTTTCCCATTCAGAAATGTATTAAAGGGGGGTGGGGAATTAGTAAACACTAGATTTATTTGCAGATGTTAAATGATGGGTTAAAAGCACACACCTTCTAGACTTTCTTGGGCATCTGCAGAAAGCCCCCCATTATGTAACTGGTCATGTAAGTACTGGATAATGGAAAATGCTAAACGCTTCCTGTCCTCCATGGTACCCAGATTCTTCAAGTCACAAAAGCACAGCCTATAAAATACAAAAATGTAAAAAAAAAAAAACATAAAAAAAAGGAATAGAATTGAAGCCATAGATCATAGAAGCGGCACATAACTAGCCTTTAGAGGAATAATAGAAAATCTTATCAGTGACTTGAGTAGTCTAGAGGGAAGATCAGACGAAAAATATTATTAATCAGCAATTTGTAATCTACTGCAGTATTCCAGTACCACAATTTAGATAAATAGAGACAATTAAGTATCTTGGAAAGTAATTGTACTCATCAGTGCTTTGAAAAAACAAACAAATACATGTACATGGATGAAAATAAAGGGTTCCCTAGTTAAACTACCCGTCTAAGGCTACTGATGAGCTGATAACACTACTTTCAGTTTGCAATAAATCACCCAGTAATATGTATATAGAGCTCAGCTCCAACATGGCACTTTCTTAGTGCAATAATCATATAGACACAACTCCCACATTCACCAAGCGATACAATGCAGTTACCCTAAACACCCCTTAGACGGATATCCCATAGCCATGTAATCCTATATTACCAACCCCGTCCACAGCAGCCGAAACCCCTTACCTTCCACTACGCACATGCGACAATCCAATCCAAGCTCCCAAAACGGAAGCGGAACCTGTTCTCTGAGTTGGTGGCGGAACTGACGTGTCTGTCTGCCCATGTTGACTGGATTGGTTGGTGTACGGCCAGCTGTGTATGGTGTATCATATTTACGTAAAAACTTCAGTCACTTTTTTTTTATTTTATGCATGTCACTGACAGCTCTCCAATGGTCCCTGTTGTGGACTACATTTCCCGATCAGCCAGCAGCTGGAAAAGCTGTGCATCAAGGGAAATGTAGTCCTAGGCAACAGCATGGCCAAAGGTCAGCAGATAGAAAACAGATGTGCAGACCCTTCTTCTGTCAGCAGGAAGCGTCTTGTTTTATATGATGAAAACACATATATACTGCGTGCGGGCTTTGGTTTTTATAAATGCGTACGTTATATGTATTTCTGACGTAAAAGTTCTTAAAGTGATCTTGTTGACATGAAATATTCCCTTTATTATACAGAAAATCACTCACGACCCATAGAGTGATTCCTTTAATCATATTTGCAACCCACTAGTAGTTGTCCACCCAGCGTGGGGTTAGGTTTTTGTGGCTGAGCATCATGTGGCTATATACCACCACAACAACGGAAGTGCCAAAGGTTATCCATTATCATTGCCTATGGTGTGTTTTAATAACCCGCCTACATTAACCCAACGGGCAGAGCTCCGCCCTACGCCACATCCCTCCTCCCATCTCCCAGGCTGCATCGCTCACTGTGCATTCTCTGCACCGGGTAGCACGAGACACATTACTGAGAACGTCATCACATGGCGCCAACAGGTACCGGGAGACAGAGACAGTCATAGGGAACATATACATATGTGCACACCCCTCATACGACAGAATGCAGCAAAACAAATTACACTTTTTATTTTCTAAGCAAACTAATGATTATTTTTTTTTAAACCGTGATCGCAGACGTGCAGAACTAGTCTTTCATCTGTTTCCAATGAGTACCAGTTTTTCTTACTGGTTATATAGTTTACAACATTTGGAGTAGCAAAGGCTAGCTATTACCCTATATGTGTGCACTTAATCTATCATCTATTAGATATATTATTATAGATAAATGCCTAATGCTTCAGTGAAGGACGGAAAAAAAGGGCAACTGTCGGCAGAATGAAGTTTTCTTTAATCAAAAGATAGCATCAATAGTAGAACTACTTTAATAGAAGAATACAAATAAAATACCTTTTATATAGTGTCATCAACGGGCAGACATGATGTTTAAAAGTTTGTGTATGCCCCTTGATAGTGCTATAGAAGGAGGGGTGATTGAATAAGGTACTTTTCTTTTTAGTCTTCCAATGTTACATTGCATCAATTTATAGATGCTTTAAATATAAATCTTATAGTTAAACAGAGCTTATGTTTTCTTGACTTGTTTTCCCCTTTCAAACTGAATATGTATGTTTCTGTCATTTAAAATAAAGTTTGTGTTCATTCATTTCTGTAATGAACCTAATATTTCAAACATATATTCACTATAAGATCTACTTAAAAAGAGAAATGAGAAGGGAATTTAAAAATTAAAGCCAAGTCGCTGAGTTGGAAAAATTCTCACATTGGAGACTTTTTTTTTTCCAACTCCGTTCCGTTGGCCTAGTGTTTGAAATTCCCACCAGAAGTCCCTACAATTCTCTCTTTCTTGAATTGACCCTTTAAATCTGAATGCATGTTAATGTAGCATCTTGGAATTTTGTCTCTTATAGGTCACATGATGGAGTCCCAAGCTAAGGTTGAAGAAAACTGCCTAAGGTGGGACCTAACTCCAGAACAGATCTCTTTAATGACCACTGAGCTCATTGAACAAGCAAAGTGTGTATATGACGATGTGGGCTCTCTTGAGATGAGCAGTGTCACTTATGGAAACACCTTGAAGGCTCTGGCTGATGTTGAAGTAATGTACGCAGGTGAGCAGACCTACAGATTATAATATGGGGTTTTAAAATCTATTTCTGTATTTATCATATGCACTCCTTTAATAGAGAGAGATTTATATATCTAAATAAAATATTATTTTATAAGTTGTTTTTTTTGTGTGTTTTTTTTTTTTTTTTTATGAAAATGCAAAACATTTGACAAAGCAAAGGAGTGTAGTAGAAAGTTCCTGAAGGTTTTTTGTTTTTTTTTCCTCCAAGCTTCCAAAAGCTGCAATGAGAACGGTGAGCTCAGCATTTGTATAGACAGCTGACCGCTCAGTGATCAGTATTGTAGCTCTGGGAAATTCCGGTATTGTGTCCTCATTGAAAAGATTAATGTTGTATCCATAGGGGAACAGCTTTTATTCTCTCTCTTTGTGATCTGTAGTACTGCTGCTCTGTGTCCTCGTATCACCCACAGTATGTCTCTCTGTTTACTATTCCAGTTAAAAGGAGCATGCTTGATTTCCTTCAGCATGTTTCTCCCAGCAAAGATATTCGTACAGCTAGCACTGATGCGGACAAGAAGTTGTCCGAGTTTGACGTAGAAAAATCTATGAGGGAAGATGTGTATAAAAGAATTGAGCACTTAAAGGTAACCTTTCATGATCTCATAGGTTGTGTCCCCCCCCCGTTCCCCCCCCCCCCCCCCCAGATTTCTTTCCTATTTACTCCTATTACCCAAAGGGCAAATAAACTTTAGTATTAATATATACACGTTGAAAGTAATGTGTTATTTAAAACATGTAGATGGAGAATTTTTTTTATTTTTTTTTTTTTTAACCTAATCCGTGTATTTGCCTTAATTTTTCCCTGTGGGGCTGGCAAACGCGGGAGCCATCACTGATCTTCCACCTTCCCTAGTATGAGACGCACTGAGCTCTCTGTGCGGGCACTTTTTTTCCCCCCTGCTCGTTGCTTCCCAGCGTGGGGTATGTCACAGTTTAATTGTAGTTTTCATGAATCTGCTCTAATAAGTAATGGGGTAATTTTACATTTATGCTTTTTTTTTTTTTTGTTACTCACAAGGCTTTAAAGGACAACTTAATTTAATGATTGATAGCATTAAGTGTAGATGTTTTAAATAGCAATTCTTTAATGAATGAATGATAAAGTACCTTTTTTATATATAGTTTGTATAGCTCTATCAGGGCAGACATCTTGGGTCTTTCTTAATCTAACCCAGGATTCTGAATTAAATATCTTCCCCCTGATAGATCTATACAGGCACTGAGGGATCAGTGCGGTTCTTTATTTGTATTCCTTCATTACAGCATTATCATCTAAAATGCATGCCTATAGATTAAGTAATCTTTCAGAAAAACATAACTTATTTTTTTGCCAACCGTTGTCCTAATAATATGTGAATGATCGGGGGGGGGGGGGGGGGGATAAAAACATAGCAAATACGTTTTCCAGGGAGGTAGAAATGACATACCTGAGTATAACCCTCTATGCCCAAAGAGCTTCACAAATCCTGGTGAGAAGGTGGCAGAGAAGAGGAAACCAGGTGTGAAGGTGCTCCTGGATGGCCATTTGGGTAGGGTCCCAGGTTGAAAAGATCCATGGGTCCTGCTGGACTAGGCCCAAGAGGACCCTCTAATTTCTCTTCATTCAACTGCTACAGCTACACAAGAACTAGATGTGGATTCAATGGAGCAAATTTACACTTGTATTGCCCCTTCTAAGGAGAACAGGCTATATTGATTAAATAAGTTTAACAGATTTAATTGGGGATTAACTATGTGCACACTGACTTTAATAAACTTTTATAACTAACTTTATTATTTTTATCTTGCGCAACAATTGTTACTCTCTTTGAGACTGTTTTTGTTGCATATGGCAGCAATAAGATTATGAATAATAGTGTAAGTTCGATTCATATGTAGGACTTTTAATAAATAAATCACACATTATTTTTTGTTTTGATTGGCACTTTACATTCTTTTTCTGGTTTTAAATATTTAGAGAAAAAATTCCATACTTTTACCAAACTTAACCTGTTTTTTTTTTTGTTTTGTTTTTTTTGTTGTTTCCTTGGATCATTTTAGTCCATTCTTCCTCCGGATTCCTTGAAACCAGAAGCAAAGAGATTTTTGGAAAGACTGATTAAACTGGGACAGAGAAATGGTTTAAACCTTGCCCCTGAAGTACAGCAGGTGAGAGAACATGTTGTAATTAAAATGTGATGATGGTTCTATAGTGTTGCTGTCATTTTGCATGTGCTCTCTGCCCCCATCTACAAATCCCCCCCCCCCCCTCCAATAGAGCAGCATGTGGGCATCCAATGTCTGTCATCCTGTCCATGGGTAGCAGAGGCATTATTAAATACAAAATCTACTAAAACCAAGGACTTGATTCATGAGGCTTCTACGTCTGTAAAACCTTCAGTGCTCTGAATCCTGGGACAGATCTGATCAAATTGCCCTTTAAATTGAGCTATTAGTGTATCACCAAAATGCCTCTGAATATATGAATAAATGTTAACACACCCACATAACTGCCATTGTGGAATAACTATACCGGTGATGTCATGTCCGCTATCGGGGGGGCGGGGCATCACATCACTGGTCATTTTCTCGTCAACAGGTGCTAGGTTATATGACTAGAAACCAATCAGGACACTGTAAAATTGCCTGTAAGTACAGTGGTCACTGCAAATGGTCCCACTAGCTAGGAGCCCCAGGTGACCACTGCACTGAAAAGTTGTGTGTACTGCACTGGTAGTATTGTGATCTGCCATTTGGTCAGAGAGCCATGTAGCAATTTTACCATAGTTTCCTTGTGGTTCCTAGACTTGTCCCTGCCTCACTGACGCATGTAAAGGTGCCCTGTGATTTTACAGTGGAGAATGGTGCATTGCCAATCAATGTTGGCATCTACACTTTGGAGATGAAATGGTACTGATTTCAGCCAAATTACGTCAATACAGGGAAAGTTCTGACTTTCGTGAATAGGCCCCCCTCGTTTTCCCACAGATATCCCAAATTCACAGTGGCACGCAAGAGATTCTGGTTGGGCATATGCAAACAAGTGATCAGCAATGATCACTTTATTTGTTTTTGTTTCTGTTTTTTTGCATTGATATTTCCTTTATACTTGGACATTAGCCAGGCTTTCAAACACCGCCCAGAAGCGAGGTGCACAGCCAGGTAACTGGCAAGTCTGATTTCCACCTTTTTTTTGAATATGTCTTGATTTTACTCAATGAAATTCATATTCCCATGTTGGCATTTTCTCTTCCAACAGAAGTGTATACGATGCTGATAAATGACCTTCACAATTATATGGATATTGTACCTATTTTACATTATTCATATGCACAATCATTCTGACTTTTTATCTTTGGAATTGTTCTTGCACAGTATCAAACGATTGAGTAGTCCAGTTACATTTAAAGCAACTGAATGGGATTTATTTATATTGTTTCAGAAAATAAAGGACATCAAGAAAAAGATTAGTAACCTTTCTATTGATTTCAGCAAGAATTTAAACGAAGACATCACTTTTCTTAGTTTCTCTAGGGAAGAACTGGGTAAGTTTGTGAGTTGTTGTCTCAGCCCCTGTTTCAAGTAACCAGAATTCTTCTTTTTTTTTTTTTTTAATTCTCTATCCACGGTGCTAGTGCATTTTGATGCTCCACCCCTCCTCCGACACCACCACCTCCATATACACCAAACATTTTATGAACCCAGATCACACTCACAGGACTTGCCCCAACCACATGTGAATCCCACAGTGTGCGGCCAAATTCTTAAAGCGCCCTCGGCCGAGCCCACATTCTTAAAGCAGCTGAAGCCTATTGGGGAATTTTCCTAGACCGGTCGGGCCCAGCCTGAACGCTGTGCCCTGAAGGAGAGACTGAGGATGCAGGGTGAAAGTAAACTCTCCCCCGAGGGCAGGTCCACTCTAAAAATACTCATTACTCTCGCTTTAAGTACCTGAAGATCAAAAACACACAAAAAATAGTTTTACATTTGTCCAGTGACAACAGCACTCTTTTTTTTTTTTTTTTTCTCCTTCTTCAGGAGGACTCCCTGATGACTTCCTGAACAGCTTAGAAAAAGCTGAGGATGGGAAGTTGAAGATCACGTTGAAATATCCTCATTATTTTCCCTTGATGAAAAAGTGCTTTAATTCGGAGACACGAAGGAAGGTGGAGGCCGCTTTCAACTCACGCTGCAAAGAGGTAGCTGGAAATAGTGTCAAGTTTTGTACTAAATTAATACCTAAACATGACTTTCAGGGGTATGGACTAAAAGGTGAGTTAAGGTGAGATGAACATTTTGTCCCACCAATTTACCTATATATTCTGCAGAGGCAATGTATAGCTTAAGTCAGGGCTTGACAAATTTAATTTGATTCTAGGAGCCAGCAAAATTTTTTAGGAGCCAGACAATCACGCAAACATACATGCAATTCATAAACACACACACATCAACCCACATCACATATACACCACACACACACACACACACACACACACCAACCCACATCACATATACACACACACACACACGCACACACCAACCCACATCACATATACACCACACACACACCAACCCACATCACATATACACCACACACACACACACCAACCCACATCACATATACACCACACACACACACACCAACCCACGTCACATATACACCACACACACACACACACACCAACCCACGTCACATATACACCACACACACACCATCCCACCTCACATATACAGTACACTCACACCAACCCACGTCACATATACACCACACACACACACCCACGTCACATATACACCACACACACACACCCACGTCACATATACACCACACACACACCCACGTCACATACACACCACACACACACACCAACCCACGTCACATACACACCACACACACACACACACACACCAACCCACGTCACATATACACACCACATACACATACACACACACACACACACCAACCCACGTCACATATACACCCCACACTCACCAACCCATCTCACATATACATATACACCTCACACATATACACTTCACACATACACAAGTTTTTTTTTTTTCCCCCTTTCTTAACTTGTGAGTGCTGGGTGTCGTCACGTGACAACTCAGCACTCAGCTGAAACAGCATTGAAGATCAGCTGCAGCACGAATGTTCCCCCTCCCCTGAAATGAGGTGAGGCAGCAGGGAGGGGGAACATTCGTGCTGCAGCCGATCCTCATTACTCTTTCGGCTGAGTGCTGGGTTGTCACGTGACGACACCCAGCACTCACAAGTTAAGAAAGGGGGAAAAAAAAACTTGTGTATGTGTGAGGTGTATATGCGTTGCGCGAGGGGGCGGAGCTTGCTGTCTGTGCGATCCGCACAGACTTCCCCCCTCGTGCTTCAAAAACGGATAGCATCAGCAAGGGGAACATTAGGGTAACGGCACCCGGGCGCCAGGCTTAATTTACAGGTCGCCCTGGCGACCAGGGTTTGTCGAGCCCTGGCTTAAGTGGTGAAGTGAAGTGTTCATTTCACCTTAACGTGCTTGCAACGGCCTTTTTATTTTTTTTATTTTTTTATAGTGAATAGCCCCCTCTGATTCCATATGTCTCTTCTTCCCATCTATGGCTGTAGGAAAATTGCAAGATTCTGCAAGAACTGGTGCAGCTGAGGAAGGAGAAGAGCAGTATTCTTGGTTTTGATACACATGCAGATTTTATTCTGGAAATGAACATGGCAAAAAACAGCAAGACTGTGTCTGATTTCTTGGGTAAGGATCTTTCTCCGAGAAATTTATAAAAGTGGTCTGATGGGACTACCTGAGGGTGCATTCTAGAATTTTCTTTTTTTTTTTTTGGGTGGCAGGGGATATGCTTATATACAAATTTAGCAACCTTTTTGCATAGTCACAATGTATATTATAGTTTGAGTTTGTCGGTACATCATTGTAAATTGCTCATGCAATTCAATATCAAAAGTCGGAACATAGATTTCAATAAATTTTCTTACATTTTGCTATTAATAGGTGACTGACATTGCCACTGAATATTTATCTATATTGTGTGGATAAGCATTTGTAGGGTAAAGTTTTACTGAACATAAGTGGTACACTTTGGCTTTGTGCAGCCCTAGGCATGACTAAGTGTGTGTGTGTGTGTGCTCCCCTCACGCTGCAAACCCGTTCAGCACCAACATCTTCAAGGCATCTTGTGGCAGGCAGCACAGGGTCTCATACACCATCCTACCATGGTGGCTCTCGTACTTCATGCGTAGTCTGTGGGCTGAGCACCAGCAGGTCACGTGACCGTCAAGACCTGACCTCAGAACTGTGCGGGAGCACGAGAGGCAGCATGGGAGAATGTGTGCACCTAAGCCAGGGAGCTATGGGTGCACGCAGAGGTAAGACCTGGGGGTGATGTCCACAGTCAGCACCTCTGCCAGCACGGTGTGGGAGTGAAAGGTTGCATTTTGTGCCTCCTTAGGCCTCGTGCTGAATCCAGCACTGTTTGAAAATAATGCACATGTATGCAAAAGGAAGGGGGTGTACAGAATCCAGAAAAGAGGAGCAAGTTTTATACTTCTCAAGTCTTAAATTACTGCAAAAGATCCATACTTTATTGCATACAACAATGTTTGAGTTCCCATAGATATTATCCAGATGCATACTATACAACAACCACTTAATGTGCCAAATCTTGTAATAGCAAAACACCACCCATCTGGAAACAGGAACATGACCGGAGAAAGTTGTTTTTGCATCAACACGCATCACAAAGGTTAACCTATTGCCATAATAACCTATTTTAATCCTAAAACCCAAGTACTATATATAATTGTAAATAAAATATATAATATATTTTGTTCCCTACACTTCTTAGATGAATTATCACAAAAGTTGAAACCCCTGGGCGAGCAGGAGAGATTGGTGATATTGGAACTGAAAAGAAAGGAATGTGAGAAGCGAGGGTTGAACTTAGATGACCAGATCAATGCTTGGGATATGCGCTACTATATGAACCAAGTGGAAGAAACCACCTATAGCGTAGACCAGAATCTCTTGAAGGAATTCTTCCCCATGGAGGTGGTGACCACTGGGCTGTTGGACATATACCAAGAGCTGCTGGGTCTCACCTTTGAACTTCAGAAGGGTGCTCCCGTTTGGCACGAGGATGTGTCCTTGTACTGCGTGAGAGATGCGGCGACGGGGCAACTCCTGGGAATGTTCTACTTGGACTTGTATCCGCGGTGAGCCATTCTGGACCCTTCTGTTATGTTGGATTATTATGGAAAGTAGAAGTGACTTAATGCTCTTGGTTTTTGCTGTCCATTTGGTTGAATTGTTTTGGGGTTTTTAAGGGGAATTTGGGTGTCCCAGTACATACGATGGCTGGTTTTACTGACCCAGTTGTACTTGGAACAATAATTTAATTAATGAATAGTATGGTTTTTAGCTAAATTTAGCAGTCCTATATTGTGAAAAAGAACTGGTGAGCTCATTTGTTCCTGTTCAGTTGTTTGTAATTATGAACAAATTGGCTGTAATATGTTTTCTAATGTTATAACTTTTTTTTTGTAGGGAAGGGAAATACGGCCATGCAGCCTGCTTTGGTCTGCAGCCTGGATGTCTCTTGCCAGATGGTAGCCGACAGATCTCTGTAGCAGCCATGGTGGCCAACTTCACCAAACCCACGCAAGATGCTCCCTCTCTTTTACAGCATGATGAAGTGGAGACATACTTCCATGAATTTGGACATGTAATGCATCAACTGTGCTCTCAGGTAATTGGCACCCTTAGTGTGTCTGTACACATAATGAGGGGATGACGGCTGCTTTTAAAGTCTTTTTTATTTGTGCCACAGGCAGATTTTGCGATGTTCAGTGGAACTCATGTGGAGAGGGATTTTGTTGAAGCTCCTTCGCAGATGTTAGAAAACTGGGTATGGGAGAGAGAATCTCTACAACGAATGTCCAAACATTACAAGAACGGCTCACCAATTCCAGAAGATGTTTTGGATAAACTTATGAAATCACGGTTGGCCAACACCGGTACGATTCTATTTCCTCCCCAAACGTCTTGATTTTGTTAAATAAAACCATTCAAATATTTTGATTTATTTATTTTTGGGGATTTTGTTTTATAGGTTTGTTAAATCTTCGCCAGATAGTTCTTGCTAAGATAGATCAAGTGCTGCACACTCAGAATGGTGTGGATCCTGTTGAGGAATATAGTCGGTTGACCAAGGAGATCTTGGGAGTCCCTGCTACACCAGGTGAGTGTTCAAATCACAAATATATATATATTATTTTTATTTTTTGGTGCCAAATGCAAAGATTTGTAAGAAATAGTTTTTGCAAATTCTTTTTTTTTTTTTTTTTTTTATACATGTTATGATATATTTTCTATTCACGGTAATTTTGTTGCTTAATTTGTATCCCTGTAAACCACACATTATCTTCAAGGTACAAACATGCCAGCCACATTTGGGCACCTTGCTGGAGGATATGATGCACAGTACTATGGGTACTTGTGGAGTGAGGTTTATTCTATGGATATGTTCCACTCTCGCTTCAAACAGGAAGGAATTATGAGCAAAAAGGTTAGTGTTAGTCGTTATTTAGTTTGGTTTTTTTTTCTCCCTGTTTTTAACAAATCATTTTGGTTGTGCTTATTCTGACACTGCTTGATTACTTTGACTGAAATGGATTGCCTTTTTATTTTTATTTTTGGAGGGTATATATTTAGCATGTCAAAAAAAAGTCTGCTACATCCACCCATTTTAGATTAGAAATGGCACCTAAAACCTTAAACCAGGTAATTCTCTGTATTTCAGGTGGGTGCAGATTATAGAAACTACATATTGAAACCAGGTGGATCTCTAGATGCCACTGAAATGCTTCGAAACTTCCTGGGTCGGGACCCGAAGCAGGAAGCATTCCTCCAAAGCAAAGGACTGACTGACCTGACCAGCCCTGTGCCTGCCGACCAACTCAAACAAGACCACTGTTCATGAGAATAATGGATTGTAACGTTTTAAAGGGATTTAAAAATCAGTCCTTAGAGATCAGAAATGCTGCTGTACGTTTCCAATATGGTTTTATGATAACATTTAAGGGGAGAAGCAGAACTCATTTTGCAGAGTGATGAGGCATCTTATGTATTGTGCAGCCATTTGTCGGAACTAGGTCAACAAAAAGTAGAGCACCCTTCCCAGTTAATTCCTGTTAGACTAAGAGTGCCGATCGTGATATTTACATCCAGCTCACAATGTAATGATGAGAATTGAGGTGCTTTTAAAAAAAAAAAAGAAAATCCAAAATGGCAGGATTGGTGGAAAATATGCACAATAAAGTTGTATACTGCAATACAAATGGCATTAAATTGGTCATGACTAGTTTTGGCTCCTATTTTTTTTTTTTTTTTTTTTTTTTTTTTTTTTTTACAATGTATTAACTTGTTTTTCAATTTACAACAATGCTCTTAATTTCTGTTTATAAAGGGGCAGTTCCACCACAAAAGCCAAAAATATTTTAGTTGCATCATGTAAAGTAAAGTAAATTAAAAAAAAAAAAAAAGTTTCTCAACAGCTCCTGCCTTCTAATAAAAATAATATTTTTAACTTATTGGTTTTTCTGTAAATGTTAATTGGTGTTTAAAAAAAAAAAAAAAAATCCAAATATTTTTGGGACAGAAGATAAATCAACGTATTGTATAACATACCACATATATCTGCCTTCTGCTTCCAGTCTAAAGCGGAATCCTTTCGTGATCCTGCTTCCATATACCGAGAGTACCATGCTATAGTGGGGCTTACCTGTGGTAGACTTTTTTTATTTTATTTTTTTCTTTCTTTAAATTTGACTCCCTCCTTACGTCAGCCAAAAGGCGAACTACGGCTGCCTGAAGCCGAATCTCCGAGGCAGAGACTAAAATGATCTCTTGCATTCAGTGGCTGAATTTTTTACTCCAAACGGTTTCTCCTTGGCTCAATAAGCTCTGTTATTAATGCTTATTCTATTATTAATAGTCCTGTATGTTCTGCTTTTCTAAAAAAACATCCAGACCATTTTTAAATGCATCAATTGTGGTTGATAGCACCACCTCTCTTGGCAAATAGAAAAACTTGGTTGATTATATTACCAAAGCAATAAAGGATTTCACTGAGTATAAAAAAAAAGAAACCATTACCAAACATTTTACTTGGAAGTTAGTTGAGCTTCAGTTAAAGTACATTTGGCTCAGATAAATGCTATATTTACACCTTAATTCTAGTGCCTTAAAATGTTCTTTCATTAAAGTGACTGTCTGGCATCACAGATTATTTCTATTTTTTTTTTTTACTTTTAGTTGTGTATTTTTAGGTACCAGGTCACAGCTCTGTCTCAAATGGTGCGTGACAGACCATAAAACCAAAATGTAACTACTCTAGGTGCTGTACAATATATTTTCTGTGATTTAGTCCTTTTGACTACTGATCTCATGGGAAAACGTTCTACACCACAAATAGTGAGATAGCTATATAGTGTTGTATATTAGACTATAACACATACCCATGACCAAGGTAATATTCTCGGAAATATTACCAGTACCACGCGCTACGTCAGGGAGACAGCGGGAGCTTAGGGAGATTAATGCGTGGTTACGAAGGTGGTGCAAGCAAGAGGGATTTGGGTTCTTGGAGCACTGGGCAGACTTTGCAGTCGGCTACAGACTCTTTGGACGGGATGGGCTGCACCTCAATGATGAGGGGGCTGCAGTATTAGGGGCGAGGATGGCTAGAGGATTAGATGAGCTTTTAAACTAAGCTCTGGGGGGGAGGGTCAAGATCAAAAAGAAGCAATGGTAGCTAGGGTAGATTGGAAGGTGGGTCTAGCTATGGGAGAGGAGGAAAGCAGTGGTGGGGTTAACATAGACCAAAGGGAGGTCCATATAATTAAACCTGCACACATTAAGTGTTTGTCAACTAAACAGAAAATGGGTAGTAATCTCAAATGTCTTTTAGCAAATGCAAGAAGCTTGACAAACAAAATGGGTGAGCTGGAGATACTGGTAAGTGCTGAACAGTATGATTTAATCGGAATCACAGAAACGTGGTGGGATGAGACCCACGACTGGTCAGTTAATTTACAAGGTTACTCACTTTTTAGAAAGGACAGAGTAAATAGAAAAGGGGGAGGGATTTGTCTGTATGTAAATCCTAAATTAAATCCCAGTATTAAAGAAGGTGTACATGATGTAACTGGAACTGATGTGGAGACACTGTGGGTGGAGATTAGCTTAGACGCTAAAAAGAATCGCACATTACTTGTAGGTGTATGCTACAAGCCACCAAATATTAGCATTGATGGAGAAGATCAGCTTTTATTACAAATTGAAAAGGCTGCAAATATGAATGAAGTTCTAATCATGGGAGATTTTAATTACCCAGATATAGATTGGAAGTGTGGCACAACTAGTTCAGCTAGGGGCAGCAAGTTTCTGGACCTGCTTAATAACAAATTTATGGCACAATTAGTAGACACCCCAACTAGAATGGATGCCTGTCTGGATTTGGTAATAACAAACAATGAGGAGCTTATCTCAAACATCCAAATAAGAGAACACTTGGGGAATAGTGACCATAATATGGTCTCATTTGAGATTAATGCAAAAAAGCAAATTGGTAAATACGCCACCAAAACACTTAATTTTAGAAGGGCTAACTTTGATGGACTAAGGGCATCGATTGAACATTTAGACTGGGAACGATTGTTTTCTGGACTAAACACAGAAGACAAGTGGAATGCCTTTAAGCACACATTACAAAAGTACACATCCCAATATATACCTTTGGGAAACAAATGCAAAAGACAAAAATCAAAACCAATGTGGCTTACAGGTAACGTGAAACAGGAAGTACAAAACAAGAAAATGGCATTCAAACATTATAAAAACACGGGATCAGCATTATCATTTATAGAGTACAAAGAGGCCAACAAAGCCTGCAAAAAGGCAATTAAAATGGCTAAATTGGAAAATGAGAAAAGGGTTGCCAAGGAGAGTAAAACTAACCCCAAAATGTTTTATAAATATATAAATGGAAAAAAGCTAAAGAGGGAAAATGTTGGGCCCTTGTTATCCCAAATGGGAAATTTGGTAAGTGAGGACAGAGAGAAAGCAGACATTTTAAATACTTTTTTTTCTTCTGTTTATACTAAGGAAGAGCAGATGGACGAGCCCCTGCTACAGGAAGTTATGGGACATTCGCCGCAAACATGGGATTGGCTGACACAGGAAAAAGTGCTTAAGCAATTACACTCTGTTAAGATAGACAAGGCCCCAGGACCAGATGGTATACACCCAAGGGTACTTAGAGAGTTAAGCATATTTCTGACCAGGCCACTATTCATGATCTTTAGGGATTCATTCAGTTCAGGTACAGTACCAACAGACTGGCGAAAGGCGGATGTCATTCCAATATTTAAAAAGGGATCAAAATCTCTGCCAGGTAATTATAGGCCAGTGAGCTTGACATCTGTAGTGGGGAAACTATTTGAAGGATTGCTAAAGGTATACACTCAAGAATACATCTTGAACCAGAATATAATTAGTAAAAGTCAACATGGTTTTGTGAAAGACAGGTCTTGTCAAACAAACTTAATAACATTCTATGAAGAAGTCAGTAAAAATATAGATCTAGGTGTGGCAGTTGATGTGATCTATTTGGATTTTGCGAAAGCATTTGATACAGTTCCACACAAAAGGTTACTCTACAAATTGAGAGAAATAGGTTTGGGGGCAAATGTGTGTATGTGGATTGAAAATTGGCTAAAAGATAGAACACAAAGGGTTGTTGTAAATGGAAAATTCTCACATTGGACAAGGGTATTAAGCGGAGTACCTCAGGGGTCTGTTTTGGGCCTTCTTCTTTTTAATTTGTTTATTAATGATCTGCCACATTGTGCTGAGAGCCATGTCTCCGTGTTTGCGGACGACACTAAATTAGGTAAGGCAATAAAGACTAATCTTGATGTTTTTTCTTTACAGGAAGATTTGGACAGAGTGGGGGACTGGGCAGTAAAGTGGCAAATGAGGTTCAATATAGACAAATGTAAAGTTATGCATTATGGGAAAAATAATAACAAAGCAACATATACGTTAAATGGTTTTTCCCTGGGAAAAACTACTAATGAAAAGGATTTAGGAATAATTATAGACAACAAACTTGGCAACAGTGCCCAATGCCAGTCAGCAGCTGCAAGGGCCAATAAGATATTGGCATGTATAAAACGAGGTATAGATTCACGGGAGGAGGATATCATCTTGCCTCTTTACAAATCAATGGTAAGACCTCACCTTGAATATGCAGTACAGTTCTGGGCACCAGTCCTTAAAAAGGATATTAAGGAACTAGAAAAAGTGCAAAGGAGAGCTACAAAATTAATAAGGGGTTTGGAGGATCTTAGTTATGAAGAGAGACTTAAAAAATTGAATTTATATACGTTAGAAAAAAGGCGTCTCAGAGGGGATATGATAACATTATATAAATATTTGCAAGGCCAATATAAAGAGCTCTCCAGTGACCTGTTCATTAACAGAAAGGTACAAAGAACAAGAGGTCACCCCCTCAGACTGGAAGAGCAAAGATTTCATAGACAGCAAAGGAAGGGATTCTTTACGGTTAGGACAATAAAGTTATGGAACTCACTGCCAAGAGAGGTAGTGCTAGCAACCACAATAGATGCATTTAAAAATGGTTTGGATGTTTTTTTAGCAAAGCAGAACATACAGGGCTATTAATAATAGAATAAGCATTAATAAAAGAGCTTATTGATCCAAGGAGAAATCTGATTGCCTCTTGGAGTCAAGAAGGAATTTTTTCCCCCAGGAGGCAAAATTCGAAATAGCTTCCTTAGGGGTTTTTTGCCTTCTTTTGGATCAAAAGCTGTAATGATAGGTAGAAGGGTTGAACTTGATGGACTTGTGTCTTTTTTCAACCTAAATTACTATGTTACTATGTTACTATGACCAGGTTGAAAGCATCATAGGTTATAGTCCATTCTATTCTAAAGAAATGCTGCCATTTTAATTCTTCGTACGTATCCAAGGATGTTTTTGCTCTAATTAGTGCTTTGGTCATAAATCATAGATGTCACTAAAGTTCAGTAGACATGGTATGAGCATCTACTAGAACCTCCCCGTGGGCAGGGGTGTTTATAGCACTAAACAGTCGTCTGGCTCGCTGTTTGTGGATTTATATAAAGAAATAAGAGACGGCACATGTCATTGGAATGACTTCTTAGTTATTTTGGGTGGAGTGAGGTCGATTTTTTTTTTTTTTTTTTTTTTAATTCGTAGAACTTGTCTATTCCAGCATGTTTCAGTTAGGAATGTTACTAGCTGCTGGTAGCACTTGTACGGCCGAGGGATAATCTGCCAAAAAGCATGTCACATTCCTGGATTGCCCACGAGTTATTGGCAAGGGATTGGATGACAACACTGCCAAGTTCGTTTAGACCATTAGTCCTTCACAAACAAGCCAAGGAAATCCGGCCTGCCTCTCGTATCCTAACTGATTCTGCAACAGACTAACTGTGTGCTTTACAATAACCTCTCTGAGTCTCTGGGATAAATTTGCTGTGCTCTTTATAATTGAGCTTTTTATAGTCTGACTTATGGCCTGAATCTGTGAAGCTTTTAGCGATTGTTTATAATGGTAGATAAAGCTTTGCTGTTACTTTTTTTTTAATTTTTTTTAAACCATTAACTAAATCGCAACCACCTTATTTTTAATTCGTTACCCTTCAGACATGTAATAATCTATACATTATTGTTAGCAGATCTGCGAACAAATACGTAAATTAAGAGCAAACCTTTTTGGTGGTGTCTCTGGGCTTGATATGCAAATTAGGGACATATGTGCTGGTATAAGCGCTTAAAAGGATAGACAGTATAAACTAGTGAAAAATAAACATATTTTTAATAAAATGGTAAGAACTAAGATATGGTATACACATAAATATAATAATATATACTGGATATAACATAGACCCTTGTTTTAAAAGGGGATCAACAGAGGGGACATTATCAGCCGAACTGACTTGCAGTGCACATGCCAGCCACCTGCCAGGACCTAATGTGGCCTCTGTGCATTGGTACATCTGTCTCTTTCTCAAGGGTGCTGCTGGAATGGCTCATCCTGCAGCATCCTGGTATCTCGGTACAGCAAGGAGATTGGTGTGGGTCTGCACCAGTGACGAAGAATAAAGAGTACAAGGGAAAGTGTTAGATAAAAAAGAGCTGCTAACAAAACACCGGGGGGGGGGGGGGGGGGGGGGATAGGGGTGTTCCCAGACCCTCACACAGAAAGAGATGAGGACAAAGTACAAAAAAAAATCTTGTGTGAGCTCTAAAAAATAATAACGAGCAATATACGGTAGATTATAAAAGCAGAGTAATTTAATAAATAAAAGGACATACAAAGTATAATGGCAATAAGGCAGGCAATAAAAATGTACATATAATGTTCCCCGCTAATTCTTATTTCTCACTTTTCTGACTCCTTCCTCTCTGTACCCTTTCTGACCTGCTTTTTCGTACCAGGATCTCTGTTGCTCACAACTCTTTGTGCCTCAGTTGATATGCTGTTTGGTCCTACGCCTTTGTATATTCTGTAAATACTATACTCGTAAATTGTTTGGTCCTAAGGAATAATTTGAGCTCAAACATGGGGTGTTTATGCCTAGCCAAATGCCATCTCTTCAGATCTCTACTCCCCCTTCAGCATAGCACTGTTGGGTATCCCCCCAAAGGCATAGATTATGCTGACTCCAACTAAATAGTTATTATGAACTCCCTTTCAACGTGCATCTCGATACACTAATGTCATTTGCTTCTGATCTTTGATTGTTCTCCAGTCCTGGCATCCTGTTCTGAATACTTAGTATAGGATGCTGTAATTAACAGCAATCAGATCGCCCCTCATTTGGAGTTTGCCTGGAATGGATGAACATAGGCCCATTTGCTGTGCCCTAAAACAGGAGTCACCAAACTTTTCAGTACTAAGGGCCACACTTTAAATTGGACGCATCTTCACGGGCCAAAGAAAAACATAATTCAACTTTTTTTATATATATATTAACAAGGTTATTGAAAAAATGCATTTTTTCCTTCCTGTACACCCAGAATTGTACTCACAGGACTCTCCCCCAGGACCAAGAATTGCACTCGCAGGCCTCAACCCAGCGACCAGCCCTTTATAGCGTCTGCGCTCCATTTCGCCTTTTTTTTTTTTTTTTTTTTTTTACTGATGTCACATGACACCCTCACACTCATGTGATTCAGTGCGGTGCAAGGGGACGGAGCAAGTAGTCTGTGCCAATGTTGCTGGCACAGACTGCTTCCCCACACGCCGCGCAACTTTCCTACACATAAAAAAGTGCTGCTTGACGCGGGTGGGGAAGGTGAAGATGAGGACTGGATTTGGCGACCCCTGCCCTAGAAGATATTACGGTAATTAGCAGTTAGTCTAAAAAGGGACTTATTAGAACAATAATTGTGATATTTGTTCAAAATGATAGTATTTGAACATATATGGAAATACCCAAAAAAGTGTTAAGCAGCATTTTAAGTCCCCAGCCCCCCCTCCCCCCCAGCTGTATTACACTTCCAAATACATAGCTGTTAGAAATAAAGTGATAGAAAACACCCTTTTGGGAAATAAACCTGCACTTAAAGTCTATACAGCAGCTCAAAATCCCACTCCAGCAGTTGTGTTTAGGAGTTTTGATCTCCTGGGTGCTGCAATGTCTTCAGACCCAGTGTGTAGTCCATCTTCATAGTTATGCAGGACACCAGCTTACACCAGGAACAAATAGTGGAAGTAGTCCAATAGTAAAGTTACCAAAAGTATACATTTATTGATGGTCCTTAGACCTATAAAATCATCAGTGGGCACCAAGAGTAGACATATAGAGGGAAAAAGTTTTAATGCATGACGCGTTTCGCACAGATTGTGGTTATTATTAAGCAGCCTACCTAAAATATAAACGTGCAATGGTGGGGGGTTTCACTTAAAATCCAATGAAAATGTGACTTTGATGTTTTATATATGCTGTGTGAGCACGCCTGCCAACAGGGCTTTTTTGCACACATTTGTGTATCCTGAATTCTAATTTGAAAATGTAAATAGTAATTGCTGTTTCATTATTTAACTAATTACTTTTGACTAAACTCTGGGTGTGCACCTTTGCTTTTAATTAACCTGATTGCAGGCCACACCTGTCAAGATAATTATTTGATTGGTCAGAAAATCGGAGGCGTGGCATGTGCTTAAGGTTTTTTAGTATGTATATTTTGCACTATTCATCTGTAACACGCATGAGGCATCTTTTTCACCAGTCATGGTATTTGTATATTTTTATCTACACTAAGGAATTTTTTATAAAATTCATTAAGAGAGCACCTATCTGCAATTTTTCCTGTTAAATGAAAAAAAAACCAGGCGTCAGCCGTCAATTACTGGGCATCCTTCACTCAATGCCCGCCACTGATGCCGTGAATGGGTGCGGTAAAATCATTACCACACCCGCTAACAAATGCTATAGAAACACTGTATTATGCCCCTGGCGCCCTAAAATAAATTATTATATTTTACCCACGGGACCAAGTGTGACTAAATAAAAATGTATAGCACCGGTGGGGCCAAGGGGTGGCCAAGTGCCCCGGGCTCTATACAATAAATAAAATCAACTACCCCCTCTGTGGCAGGGGTTGCCCAAGTGCCTCTAGCCCCATACAATAAATTAAATAAAGAATTCTTAAAATCACCCTACCTATTCCCCCTACCTCTAACTTGCCCAGGTAGAGGGGGATGAGCTAAAAATAAAAAAAAAATCCAGATGGTCCTAAGATATCCGTCCTCAGCAGAAGATGGATGCTCAATGAAATTTAAATTGACAGGCAGACCTGGAACACCCGCCAAAAAAAGGAACTGCAATTGTTGGGACTGCTGTCCCAGCAATTGAATAGTGGATTTGACAAGCCTAGGGGCTTGTCACAATCCACAGCCATCCACCCCCAAATTCATGGGGGTGTATGGGGTGGGTTGATCCTGGTTGCCTTAAGAATTGGGCAGACCGGGATCAACCATTATTTTTTTAAATACTGTTTGCCTGAAAGAAAAAACAAATAAGAGCAATAAACCATGTTTTGTTTTCATTTTCACATCCTTTATTGTGTTTTAAACAGTCTCAAAAGAATGCCTTATCTGTTCTTATTCTGTCCCAATTTATTAGCCCCAGTCCTGCACATCCATTACTGAGATAAAGAGTGAGTGGCAGGGTGTAAGTGTGCATATGAGTGAGTGGCAGAGTGTAAGTGTGCATATGAGTGAGTGGCAGAGTGTATCAAAAGGTACATGCCACTTAATCCTCATCCTACAGACAATTCATTTTTCATTTGTGCTTCTATATAGAAGCACAAGTGGAAAAAAAAGTGTAGTTGTCCTTTAAGATAATGAACAGGATAAAGATATGGTCATCTGTCTCAGCTAGATCAGCAGTGAACTAATTGCAGCCATGCTTTTGGATCAACAGTGGTAAACAAGGATTAGGAAAATGGTTGAACTTGATGACACAGGTCTTTTTTTTCAACCTAAACTACCATGTAATTATTTAAACGTTTTAATAAACATCTTTAACTTCTTCGTGCCCGTGTCACGCTAGTCCTGCCGGGAACTCCTGTCAGGAACGTCCTGCGGTGAAACCAGTAGTTTTCGCGATCAACGGTGCTGGGGCACCCACGATCGGCCCACGGAGCGATCGTGCGTGCCATATTGAGGGAGCAGCATGCTCTGGCAATATGGCTATGCCTTCTTGTGGTCAAGAGCTTTGGAAGTGAAAAAAAAAAACTCCCTTCTGTCGCTCTGAATATGTTGCTTGACTGCCCCTAGAGGCAGTCAGCAACATTGCAATGTAAAAAAAAAAAGATTTAATTATCTTAAAATTAGGATTAGGGCTAGATTAGCTGTTAGGGTTAAAATTAAATCATTTTTAGCATAAGGGATAGGGTTAAAATTAAATTAAAATATATTAAGGGATAGCATAAGGGTTAGAGTTGGGGTTAAATTTAGTGTTTGGTTTAAATTTAGGGTTTGGGTTCGGGTTGGGGTCGAAAGGTCAATATAGGAAAAAAAATCAAAAAACACTATTTTTGGTTTTTGCCCCATAACTTTTTTTAATTTTTTCATCATATTTTATGATTTTTTTGTAGTAAATTATAAGATATGATGAACATAATGGTATCTAATGAAAGCCCTTTTTATGACGATAAAACCAACATATAATTTGTGTGGGTACAGTATGTGAGAGAGAAGAAAATAACAGCTAAACACAATCACCCCAGAAACGTAAAAACAGTCATTGTCACCAAGGAAAAGGAGTTAAAAAAGAAATATTCAATATGGTCATATCTATTTATACACAAAATAAAAAATGAATTTGAAACAGAATTACAAACGGAACTGAATTTTTATTTTTTTTCAGCCAGTGTATTTTGGACTAAGCAACTAAATATGACTCAATTCACAACAGATCACAGTTTAGTGAACAAACCCTTATATACATGGGTGTTCGGATAGAGAGGCAAGAGGGGGCACTTGTTCCCCCTGGAAATTCAAACAGGCCCATTGGAGCAACAGCAAGGGAGGTATAAATAGTAGGCTGTTTAGTGTAGGTTAGCCAGAAAGAGAGAGCAGAAAAACACCTGACAAGCAATGGAGGGCAGTAAAAAAAGCTTTTATCTAATTCTATACACCCCCCTTGCTGTCAGAGTGGTTTGGCCTGCGCTCTTTCTGATCTTCTCCCAATTAATTCTAGCTGCTGCTGCTTCCCATATATTTGGGCATAGATAAAAGGTCATTTTTTTGCATTAGTTAACACACCAGCTGTTAAGACTACATTTCCCCATGACTCTCAGCCAGTCTGTTAAGCATCATGGGAAAGGGAGAGTACTCAACAACTGGAGTGCCAAAGGTTAGCTATTGTATGGTTATGGATGGTGCTGCACCTGCTGTGGAATGCACAGCTCAAGTTTTTCAACCATTCATTTAGTCGGCTGAACATAATGAGAAATGTAGTAACAGCACCTGGAGTGCCAAAGGTTACTACCGCTGCGGTGTAACTACCAAGTGTTCTATTTTGGATCCAAGCCTTTATGTTCATTTTTACTACACTCCTTTTTGTAATCTCTCAAAATGTCTGCTGTGCATCACAAAGCTACACCACACTGACTGCAACTTCTAGGATTTTGAGTCCACAGCATTTGGAGCTAGTTTATTATAATGGAAATAGTAGCTAACTCTTTGTCTTGGGTTACGGTACAGACACTGATGGCTTTTTTCAGAAAAAGAGAGAATTGCAAGGAATTAAAGGCAAAGTAGTCAAGTTAGAAAAAGTATCCCATGCAGCTGAATCTGAGAATTTTTCTAACTTGGCTCCATTGGCTTTAAGTTTTCAAATGCCCTCATCAGTTCCCTCTTTCATTAAAAAAGCCCTTACTTTTGCTGACCTCATCTACAATAATGTACATGTTGCTAGCTGAACTTTATGGGAAATAGTAGTTATAGACTGGGGTTATGGTAACCTACACTACTAGACATGTGCATTCGTTTTCGGACGAATGTATTTTCATCCGAAAATAGCATTTTCGTCCAAAAAATACATGTAATTCCAATAGGAATTACATGCATTCCATAAACCGAAAGTCTATAAGCCGAATGTCTTTCGGTTTATGGAATACATGTAATTCTATTGGCTTTCTATAAACCGAAATAGAGTCCCCATTCATAAGAAATTCTTAGGAATGGGGACCTTATTTCGGTTTATATAATACCAATAGCATTACATGTATTCCATAAACCGAAAGACATTCGGCTTATAGACTTTCGGTTTATGGAATGCATGTAATCCTATTGACTCTATATCGGTTTATAGAAAGCCAATAGCATTACATACATTCCATAAACCGAAAGTCTATAAACCGATATGTCTTTCGCTTTATAGACTTTCGGTTCATGGAATGTGTAAGTCAATTGATTCGTACGAACGAATAAAACGAAAATAACGAACGAATTTCGTCTGAAACGAATGCAGTAATGAACTAAATTTGTTTTAGACGAAATAAATACATTTTTTTGTCCGAATGGACGAAAACGAAGCAAAAATTTTAGTTTTGCACATGTCTATACACTACACACTAATGTTTGATTTTGATGTTGCTGACTGTAGCTCCCGTGATATTCAGTCAGCCATTACTAGCTGGACACCATTGGAATGGTAGACTGGGGTAGTTGTGGCTAAATCTGACCACCCTCAGCTATAACTGCTGGTCGTTTAGCAGCTACTACCCTGGTCATATCATTTTTTCCCTATTAATGGGTAACTAACATTTGTCTTCCACCAGGGAACACTTTTCCAACAAAGTTAGTCAGTGGGCAAGGGTAGGTAGTATTGTGATGGGAGAGGTGAAAAGTGGGGAGGATATTTTACCCCCTCTGAGAAAAATTCTGCAGACACCCATCTTTAACTTTACCTAGATCCACCTTTATTCCTGTTACAAATGTTCAATCCCCAAGCTATATCCTATATATATTCTTGTTCCAGTTCCTTTTCTGGCTTAATCCTGCCTTGTATCTTGATGTCTCCTTGGCATAGCCATATTCTGATAGAGTCGTCGATCGTGTCCAAGTACAGTGTCATTCTTCCTTCTTACGTTTTGAGATCACATCTGACATAGGACGGCTGCTCTATCTGCTGTGCTCCATATCAGCTACGTTTCAAGATTGCTGTGGTATTTAACGGGGAGATTTGCTGTGCTTTATCCAATTTACTATATGTTTGTGAGTGCGTTTACCTACATAGCATTTTGGTTATTTCTTGGTTTGACATCACTTCATAATAGAAACATTTGAAGCTAATGAAAGTTTTTTTTTTTGTAACTGTAGTCTGCTAAATACACGGTTTATAATCGGCATAACTTCTCAATAAAGAGAGTTGCAGGGAATTAAGATGGGATTTTCAAACTTTAGACTGCACTGGAGAATTTTTCCAACTAAAGTTTGCAATTCTGATCTCATTTGCCTGCCATTCCCGGCGTTTGAGTAGAGCCTTTGGTATAAATAAGTAAATATATGACTGAAATTAGAAGTAACACTGGGATTTGAAGTACATACTGCCCAGTCCAGAATCATGTAACACAGCTTTAAAAATAATTTAATATGACAGAAGGCCCAGTCTGTTACTAAGGCAACCACATGCCAGACATATATGTACTGGAGCTGGCAAACGTAGGGGGATCAGATTGCCACTTCAAGGTGAAACACAAATAATAATAAAAAATAAAAAATAAATCATTCTCAATTTTCCTTTAAAAGCCACACTTCCTCTTCTTCAAACGTCTCTGTGCTGGACTTCACCAAACTGTGCATGTTTGTGATTACCCATCCACATGGCAGAGTATACTGTTTTTCACAATCCTCAGATTCAAAATGGTGAAAGAAAAGGATATTTCAATTGAAATGCGCGATTGACAAGGTAATGATCTCCTTAGAAACATTTGTCCATTAAATGTCCGACTTTTCATGGTGCGAGAAGATAACTCAGGACTCTTGCAAGCTGTTTAACATCTGAAGGGCATACTGCATGCGATGGATTATAAGTGGAGGACAGGCCTGCTGTAGGACCTTTACAGGCACAGTACAGCTTTGTCTCTCATGGTCAATGAATGTAAACAGATACTCCCGATGTGCCCTACTCAGGATTATCTTAGTACGATCGTGGTAAAAATTCACCTGTCGAATAAGAAAAACATATTATAACTTGTAGACCCCAAATTAAATTATTAGTTGTATATTAGGCACTGTACGGCAACATTTTTGTGTGGATGTCCATTTTTTTTTTTTTAGGTTTCCTACTAAAAGGGTTTTTCGGTGGGTTTTGATTAACTTGCTACTGATTACCAATTAAGGTTCCAGCCTTGTGCTCACATTTGTATTTTACCTACGATTAAGTCTTTTGACAAAACGTGTTAAGTGTTGGTGGTGCAGGGCACTATGCCATAATCTGAAGATCATTTGTTCCTCTGTGATGCTTTTATAATATTGGAATAAAGAGAAATACTTTTTAACATCAAATTAGCAGCTGCTTCTTTTGTACAATTTATTGTCTTGACCACAGTTTCCAACAGGACAATATTTTACCAGCAGAGGTTAGGAGCCAGCGTTAGTATACCAGCAATGCAAAAGCCCCTTTAAATGCCGGCAGTCGATCTATAACGCTCTTCGTGTACCTGTCCGGTCCAGCATGCAGGAAGTGACATCACAGCCATTTCCTACATGCACGAAGGGAGAGTGTGTGACTTCAAGCATAGCTAAGGTAAGCTGGGAGAGGGAGCATGTTTGGGGGGCCTGGGGTGACTAAGAGAGAGAGCATGGTAAGTGCAGTCTACAACAGTTGCAGTGGTAGAACCGACATTTGGCACTTTTGGAATGCAATCCCCATTATGCTTAGCCAACCATATGGTTGGCTGAACATTATAGAATCTGTATTCCCCAAGAGCTGTAATACCACAAGTCAGCCAGAGAAAACTTGCATGTAGCATTCCATAGAATGTGGAATACTGTTTCCATCATTAATACTCAGCTAAACACTTGACTGGCTGAGCATAATGGGAATATCCATTCAGGATATCCATAGCGCTTTTTTTTTTGTAAATAAATTTTTAGTGGGTTTTCACACAAAAAATAACAATAACAAAGAAAAAAAAGAAAATCAGGGTTGGGGTACAGAAAAAGGGGGGGAAAGGGAGAGGGGAGGGATACACATTACAAGCCAAATCGGCAAATTCCCTGGCGCAGCAGGATAATAGCTTATTATGAACAATATAATTTCGCTGACCCAGATCTCAGCCGACTTCATCCAGAATAGTGATTAATACAGTACTAACAAGTACAAATAAATATCCGCATTTGGTACATACCCACATATTATCTCTAAGATTCTAACAGGGTTTGAATCATGTATTCTAACCAATAAAACCATACCTTCAAATATTTATTATATCTGTCCTCAGCATGAGACACCAGTTCCTCTAGTTTACGTGTTGCTTCGACTTTCACGACCCACTCCCTGAATGAGGGTGGTGTTGGCTCTTTCCAATGAAGAGGAATCAGTACATTAGAAGCATTAATCAGATGACGGACTACTGATTTCTTGTATCCCGAAATCGATTGTGTAGTGTAATGTAATAAGTAAGGGCCTGGTTGGAACCGGGGTGGAAAATCTGTAAATTTGGGCATAAGTTTGTGAATTTTCTTCCAAAACGGGACAATTACCGGGCACTCCCACCAGATATGTAATAGGGTCCCCGGTGCCTGTCCGCATCTCCAGCAAAGATCTGTCAGATCTGGGAATGCCTTACTGGGGAGCACTGGGGTCTGGTACCAATGGGTCAGAAGTTTATAAAAGGTTTCCCGAACTTTAGTTTGCATAGAGCATTTGTGTACCATCGTGAGAATTTTATCCCAGCCAGGCTGGTCTATATCCAGCTGCAAATCCACTTCCCATTTTCCCATGAATTTTAAAGGGGTATGGTCCAGTTCTGAAATCAGAACTCTGTACAATAGAGATACGCCATGTAGTGGCATTTGGGGTTTGGTGCACAGAATTTCGAAATGTGTACGTTCGCGTGACAGATTATGTTTCTGAGGGAGTCCGTGAAAGTAGCTCCGCAGCTGGAAATAGTGGAACCGATCCAACCCAGAAGGGTGGGCATCTCCAAAAATCGCCTGAAGAGATTTAAGTTTGGCTTTATCCATATAGTCGGATATCGGAGCAGGTTCGGTTGGAGGGGACATTAGGAACACACCAGAATTTTGTCCGGGGCGAAAGTCGGGATTGTGTCGGATAGGTAAGAGAGGAGATGGATAGGTAGTGAGTGTATGTTTGGTAGAGAGGGAATGGAGAGTATGTATGGTAGCCTTCATGAATGGATGTTCGGCAAGTGCGGCAGCAGCATGGGACTTTGGTAGCCATATTAAATTTGTTAGCGGGATAGAGGTATGTGTGGCTTCTATATCAATCCACAGCTTGTGTGGAGGTTTGTGTACCCATTCCATGATTCTCATCAAGTGACATGCGTGGTAGTATGAGCGTGGGTCGGGTAGTCCCATTCCACCTCCAGCTTTCGGCCGGATCAGAGTCGTGTACTTTACTCTGGGTCTCTTTTTAGCCCACACAAACTGCAGAAAAAGGGACTTCACGGATGCAAAGAAGGCTAACGGGATCGCTATGGGGAGTGATTGAAATAAATATAACAACCGTGGCATCACGTTCATTTTTATCGCATTTATGCGGCCAAACCATGAAATATATTGGGGCGACCATTTATGGAAATCATTGCGTAAAGATGCCAAAAATGGGACCAGATTGTAAGTATACACATTTGAGAGGTCCCTGGGCAACCAGATCCCAAGATATTTCATCTTACCAATGCACCACCTAAAAGGGAAGTTTTGTTTTAACTGTTGTTCCGTCTTTTCAGGAAGATTGATATTAAGGATATCAGATTTAGAGCTATTTATTTTAAGATTGGACAGGTCTCCATAAATCCGAAACTCCTTCATGATATTGGGCAGAGACAGAACCGGATTCGTGATCGGGAATAATAAATCATCGGCATAACCCAAGATCTTATGTTGTGTGTCTCCAATAGGCAGACCCATTATATCCGGATTGTCTCTGACCGCTTCCATGAACGGTTCCAAAGATAAAATAAAAAGCAAGGGAGAGAGTGGGCATCCCTGTCTGGTCCCGTTAGATATAGCGAATGGCTCTGTAAGTGCTCCGTTGATCCGTAGCCTAGCTGAGGGGGAGGAATACAAAGACATAACCCAGGACAACATATTAGGGCCAAAGCCCATCCGACGCAGCACCTCAGACATGAAAGTCCAATCTAATCTGTCAAAGGCCTTTTCGGCATCAGTTGACAAAAAGATGGCCCCAGATTTTTGTTTCATCATATAGTGGATCAGGTTCAGAGCCCTGATAGTATTGTCTCTGGATTCCCTTTCAGGAACAAATCCAGTTTGGTCGGGGTGGATCAATATGGGGAGATAAGATTTGATTCTAGTGGCTATGATTTTTGAAAATAGCTTTAAGTCAACATTTAAAAGGGAAATGGGGCGAAAACTACTACATAATTCTGGGTCTTTCCCTTCCTTTGGGATTAGAGCGATATTAGCCATTAATGTGTGTGGGTGGAGTACGGTACCATCTAAAATAGTGTTAAGGGAGGTCACGAAATACGGTCCCAGCGTATCCAGGAATGTTTTGTGATAAATCAAAGGGAGACCATCTGGGTCAGGGCTTTTGCCCATTTTTGAGGTTTTAATTGCATCCTTCAATTCAGCGAGGGTAATTGGGGTCTCTAGGGAGGTAGAAACGGATGGGGATAAGTGACGTTTAACGTATTTATCCAGATATGTGGAAATTTTGGCCTTATGGTTAGGCAGTGTGGATGTGTGTGGGTGTGTGCCGAGGTTATAGAGCTGGGTATAGTAGTTAGTAAATTCTCTCTCTTTTGATGCTGGGAGGCTGAGTTGGGTACCTGAAGGGCCCCGAATTTTGGGAATATAAAACAAACGGCGCTTGGTGCGAAGGGCTCGAGCCAGATATTTCCCGGGTTTATCTCCATGCTCGTAATATATTGCTTTCAATTTTATAAAGGACCTACGTGCAAGGGTATTAAGAATTGAGGCCAGCTCCTTCCGAAGTCCTAACAAGTGCTGGAAATCTGTCTGGTTTAGATGGTCTTTATGAGTTTTTTCAAGAGTGGAGATGTTCGCGTAGAGGGTTTTTAATCTACAAGCATTAGCTCTTTTCTTCTCCGATCCCAGCTTGATGAAGTGACCACGTATGACACATTTGTGTGCTTCCCAGGCCGTTAGCGAAGCGATCTCAGGGGTATAGTTTTCTGCAAAATAATTGGACAATACGTCTGTGGTCTCCTTCAGAAGTGTGGGATCGGAGAGAAAGGATTCATTCAGTCTCCATGAATTTCCTATTGGACGGGTCAATGTCGAAGCAATTGACATTATCAGAGGGGCGTGATCTGACCATGTGATGGATCCGTAACGGGCTTTAACTAATTTGGGAAGGTGGTAATACGGCATAAAAAAAATAATCAATACGAGTATAAACCCCTCGTAATGGGGAATAAAAACTGAAATCTTTGCCTAGAGGGTGTAGGGCCCTCCAACAGTCCACTAGTTGGAAGTCATTCAATAAATTTTTAATTTTAAGGGCCACATGACGTGGGACGTGGCTTCGTCCACTGGATGTGTGGGTTTTGGGATCTAGGGCTATATTGAAGTCCCCACCAACCACCAATATACCTTCCTGGAAAGACTGTAGTTTTGACAGAAACTTGGAGAGGGAGCTCTGTTGTCTAGTGTTGGGAAGATAGATATTTGCGAAGGTGTATTTCACGTCTAGGATGGTACCCTTCACAAAGATGTACCTTCCTTCTTGATCGGAGAGGTGTGCACTTTCAACGAATGGTGTGTGTTTATCAAAAAGGATCGCGGTTCCTTTAGATTTAGTATCTGGGTTGTTACTGAAAAAACCCTGAGGGTACGAGGTGTTAGTCAATGCAGGATGAGTGGTGCCCCAAAAGTGGGTTTCCTGTATGAAGGCTACAGAAATTTTGTGGAATTTAAGGTCTCTTAATAAATGGGATCTTTTTTCTGGGATGTTGAGCCCCTTAACATTGTATGAGATCATGGTAAGGTTTCGTCTGGAGTGGGGCCCGGGTTGGGTAGTGTGCGTCATTGTGTCCGAAGCCGCGCTAGGTGGTAAGTGATACGGAATAGGGTAAGTGTATGTGGGTTGTGAAATTAATCAGTAGAAAAGGCGCAAGAGGGAAGAAGATAAAAGAATATAGAGAAGAGAGGGAAAGGGGAAAAAAAAAAGGGGAGGTATGGGAGACGGAGAATGGGGGGGGAAGAAGTAGGAAATAAAAAATGAAATTAAGAACTAGACATGTGCAAAACTAAAATTTTCGTTTCGTTTTCGTCCATTCGGAATTTCGTTCATTACTGCATTCGTTTCAGACGAAATTCGTTCATTATTTTCGTTTCGTTAATTTTTATTCGTTCGTTTTATAGAATACATGTAATACTATTGGCTTTCTATAAACCGAACGAGAGCCCCATTCATAAGAAATTCTTATGAATGGGGCTCTCGTTCGGTTCATAGAAAGGCAATAGTACTACATGTTTTCTATAAGCCGAAAGTCTATAAACCAAACGTTCGGTTTATAGACTTTCGGCTTATGGAGTACATGTAATCCTATTGCTATTCTATAAACCGAACGTTCGGTTTATAGAATAGCCATAGGATTACATGAATTACATAAGCCGACAGCCTATAAACCGAATGTTCGGTTTATAGGCTGTCGGCATTTAACTATACAGAGACAGAGTCTCCATTCATAAAATTATGAATGGAGACTTTGTTTCCGTGTAGTGAAATGCTATTGTATTCTATAAACCAACTCTATTTTGGCTTATAGAATGCAATAGTACTACGAATGGACGAATGAACGAATGATTTTCGTTTATTAACCATTCGTTCATTCGGCTTTCGTTAGCGTAGCATTTTCGTTCTTCGTTTTTCTGACGAATGGACGAAAATGCTATTTTCGGACGAAAATGCATTCGTCCGAAAACGAATGCACATGTCTATTAAGAACCACTCGCGGCGCCTATTGGTTACTTACTCTGACTCCCTGAAAAAACGAATCAGGGCCAGATCAAGTCCAATATGTAATAGCGCCTATAGTGAGGGGGAACGGTAAACTGGCCAAAGAGGCCAATCCAGTTAACCTTAAAGTCTAAGATCTCAGTACAAAACAGAGTGTCTCAGACAACTAAACAGTAAAAATATTAGGAGGAGAGCCATCTCCGCCCGTGCAAACCTGCAACAGTACTTATATGCACAACATGTTGAACAATTAAAACGCTAACATGGTTACCAGTATTGATCACTGAAACAAGGTTACCCTATATGGAGCATTATATTACAAGATAATCTCTAGGGTTTATATTTCCAGCCCGCGGGGGGGGGGGGGGGTTTGGGGGCTAATAAGGCCTTCCGAGGGAATTCCCCTCCATATGGTGGGGATGACATTACATCAGAAATGAGGGAAGAACAAATCTTCCAGGTTCATAGGAAACAGGGTCTATGTTTAGAGTCTTCTCCCGAGGTCATCTCTACGCACTCTCAACCTTCTTGACCCGGGGGGGGGGGGGAGGCACCAAACCCACTAGGGACCCACAACCTAATCTACTGAGTCTCTAACAATACAAAACAGCTAGTACACAACTTATGATTGAGCGTAAAGGTGTGATACTTATGCGGACATCCTGAACAGGTCCTTCCGGAACAATAGGTTTTTCTAGACATGTGGTAGAAGTTCAGCTGCACATTGTCCACAGCTTCCCACCGAGCACTGTACAGGCTCACAGCCATCAGCGGCTTCAGACTGGCATATATCGTTCCATGCGGCAGGAAATATATGAGCCAGTCGTGTCCAGTGGAAGGGGGTAGCCAGGGTGAATCGTCCAGGGATCTCAGGAGTCCGCAGGAGGTGTACTGTGAGACCCCATCAATGCTCAGTGTGCAAATGTAGGTTCAGAGCGGGGTTCAGGGGTTCCAGTGTTCAGGACCTTCGTGGCTCATCATATTGTGAGTCCGTGACAAAATATTTACAATAATCAATGCGGTGTATTGGGAAAAATTCTATTCCTCCACTTCGAGTTCCCGGTTAGTGATCCGGTCTCCAGGCGGCGGCGGCCCACGTCTCTGGGGGCGTTGGGGTCGCGGTGCAGCGTTCAGGTGCCCCCGGGTTCTCGTGTGAGGGGGGTAGTTGGCAGATCCATTCATAGGGCGCAGGTCTGGTAGGCTCCAATCCGGGATATCCAGTGCTGGCAGATCTAGATCTTCTAGAAACGTTGGTAATATATAATATCTCAGTGTCCTTGTCAGGTCTCCTGAGCGGACTGAGAGGCTAAAAGGGTGGCCCCAGCGGTACCTTAAATGGCGTCTCTGCAATTCGGCTGTAAGTGGACGGAGCGTTCTTCTTGTTTGAAGGGTAATATCCGAGAGATCTTGAAATAAAGCAATATGATGTCCTTCAAAGTCCCAGGAGCCCGTTTCCCTTGCTGCTCTCATTATAGCTTCCTTGAGATGGAAATCAGGTATGCAGCATATAATGTCTCTTGGTGGGCCTGAGGGTGGGCCGCGCGGCCGGAGGGCCCTGTGGGCTCTATCCATCTGGATAGCAGTCTCCTCTGGCCTGTCAAGCAAAGCGTTAAAGAGGCGCGTGGCAGCCCGATTCACGTCTTCCAGGGCCGTACCTGGAACCTCAGGTAGTCCGCGGATCCTTATGTTGTGCCTACGGCCCCTATTATAAAGGTCTTCCAAACGCCGTCTGTATTCCGCCAGGTAGAGTATTTGTTGTGACGCTTGACTGGAAGCAGAGTCTATTCTTTGGCGGTGTTGCTCAAGAGTGGCTTCTTGGCGATCTACCCTTTGAGTCAGAGCATTATGTTCCACTCGGAGTTCGTCAATTGCCTCTCTCACTGTGGCCTTAATTTCCAGTATTAGCGTGCTAAAGTCAGCACGCCAGGGTGCCGAGGAGAAGAGGTTGGCAATTGCCATTTGATCTTGTGAGACCGGCTGTGATGTTGGTAAGGGATCGGGCATCTCTCCCTCCGGTCCTGCTGAGCCTGTCGGAGAGAGCGCCTCGTGTTCCTCAGAGGCCTGTGATGCCATGGCCGCGGGCGTCTGAAAATATTCACGGAGGGATGCTGATATTTGCCTACCGCGTCTCCCGGGTGTTTGGGGGTCTTGACCCGGCTTTCTGCTGCGTCCCATGTTCAATATGGCTCGTTAAATTGCAGGCTATACACGGGCGGGATGCGGAGCTCCTAGTCTATGCGGCCATCTTCGTCCGCGTTCAGCCACGCCCATAGCGCTTTTTTACGAGAACTGCGCTCATGCAACATTGAGTGGATCTACCCCATTTGTAGCTCCGCCCTCACCTATGACCAGTATTTTTTTTGTGGAAAAGGTGGCAACCCTAGTCTAGTCCTGAATTTGAATCTCTAAATTCTGAAGTCATAGAACAACACCGGCAATCATAGAACCAAGTTCAAAAGAGTAATTATTTAATCCATAATGATAAAAGCAGAAGCAAGATAGGAAACAGCATCTAATGAAGCTTAACCATAAGATCTACGAGCAGGGCCGGCCTTAAGTGTCCCGGCGCCCTGTGCGGGCTTCCCCTGTGGCGCCCCACCCCTGTCTTTCACCCCCCTGTCTCTTTCTCCCTCCTATGTATGTGTCCCTTTCATCTTCCTTGCCATGTCTGTCTCCCCCCCTCCCCCTGTTCTGTCTCTCTCCCCCCTGTTCTGTCTCTTTCCCCTCTCCCATCTCCCCCCCCCATTCTGTCTGTCTCCCCCCGTTCTGTCTCGCTCCCCCTTTCCCCCTGTTCTGTCTCTCTCTCCCCCCTCCCCGTTCTGCCTCTCTCTCCCCCTTTCCCCCTGTTCTGTCTCTCTCTCCCCCTCCCCGTTCTGCCTCTCTCTCCCTCTCCCCCTGTTCTGTCTCTCTCTCCCCCCTCCCCCTGTTCTGTCTCACTCTCCCCCCTCCCCCTGTTCTGCCTCTCTCTTCCCCGGTGTAGCTCCGCCCCCACCCTGTGAAGCAGAGCAGTGTCTGCTTCACGGGGAGCAAGATAAAGTGCTGCTCGTCTCCCCATGCTTAATGCAAGCACTTTCTCTTGCTGCCCGCGTCTCCCCGTGAAGCAGACGCTATTATGCTTCACAGGATGGGGACGGAGCTACACCTGTCAGCTGGTTAGCTCCGCCCCCTCCCCGGATCCAGCAGAACTTGCTGAGCAGAGGGCTGGTGAGGGGGGATCTTTTGATCTCCCCAATCCAGTGCCTCTACCGGCCTTTTTTTTTTAGCTGGCGTGCGTGCGCCCCCTGGGGTGTTGCGCCCTGTGTGCTCGCACAGGTCACTCACCCCTAAGGCCGGCCCTGTCTACAAGTGCCGATATTCTTCCATATGTAGCATTGTCGGTTGTTACGTGAGCACCCAGGGCCCTGCACACTTATTTCCTGGATTATATGCCGGGTGAACCCAGTTTGCTCCCTCATTGAATTCTGAGGCTGCACTGAAATATACTATGCACTGGGTATGTGTAAGCACTGAAATACTTTTTATGTATATACCATTTCCAAATCAAATAAACCTTACTTATGAAAACTGTGATGTAGGAGTATTAACATTTCAAATCGACCAAGGATATTTAAATACAGATATACAGGTTACACAACATTTAGGCCTAGAGTCACGAAAGAGTGAATTGCAGGGAATTTATAAAGTGTTATGATCCATGTACCTCCGCCCGTGACGAGAGTTGCAGGGGGATTTGAATTTGTGGTACTCGGTGTACAAGTCTGGTAACCTAGCCACCACACCACCTGCAAATGCTTACTGTTGTGGCTCCACATGTGACCACCAGGCAACGCAATGCCTCGACCAGTGCATGGCGTTACCTGTGATTATTTATCACATGGGTTCTGCTCACATGACCTCCTTGTTTGCCAACAAGACACTGCAGCTGCTTAGCAGACTAAATAAACCTTCACTTCCAGTTCAGCTTTGTCCTTGGATGGTCTTATTCCTGTCTTCTAGTACATGGCATTGATTCCTGTATTCTCCTGCTGTGTCCTGACTATCAGTTTTCGCTGATCTGTTTGTTTCAGTGCACCAACCTCGGCTGCCATACCGACCATTCTCCCGTCTGCTCAACTTGTGGTTATTGGGATTTCTCGAGGTTCCAGACAGATCATCAGCAAGGCCCACATCTGCTTGCATCCTGGAGTTCAACCACTTGGTGTACGTAGTTACGGGTACGGGTTAATAACTCTATTCCAGGTCTCAGAGATTTTCCTGGCATCCATGTGGTCCTATCTCCGCTCCTGGGTTCTGATTATGTAATACCAGAGAACTGCAAATGGAAGGCCAAAATAGCCTTGGTTTGTAATTCCCTGCAATTGCCTCTTTCACAAATAAATTATTTTATTATAAAGCCAACAGTCTTGGGATAGTCTAAATCTGTGATGGAATACGGACTCCATCTCAGTCTGGCTGGCTATGCATCATGCTCATCATAGTCCACAATACCTGAAGTAACAAAGGTCAGCAATCACAAGTACAAAATAACAACATTCACAAAACCAACCTCTGAAGAATCAGAACATTTAAGCAGGTGAGTTTTATCTAAACTTGTGCAATCTTGTGCAAAGTGCAATCTGTACACCTGGGCAGATATATTAAAAAGATTTGTCTTTGCGCATATCAGGCAAGCTGTATACAAAATTCTGTTAGAGACAAATGGTGCTACTAATGAAAAGAGATAAGATATGTTGAACTGCACTCACTGGTTACAGTCACAATCAACGGCCTCTGCTCCACTCTAGTTACGTTTATGACTAATGTTGTATCCAGCTGGTATTTTATTGTCAGGCCACCAAATTTGGAGGCAATAGCATGACCAGCCCTGTTTATGAGAGCAATGCTACAGAAATCTCTTCTAGGCCCTGTTTGATAGACTGAAATAAGGTGACGGTCACTTGGTGCCTCAGGCACTTGGGGCCTCGGCATTCTGGGTCATAAGCATAGGATAACGTTCTGTTAATTACCTGCAAAGTTCCATTACTGAATAGCATCAGCAGAGCTTGATCTGTTTTAAGAAAATGCAGGAGACACAATGTCCTAACAGATGAGCTGGGTGCGGCCTTCAGATCTCCACCCTGCGTAAAATAGATTTTTTTTTTTCTAGTTTAACAAGTATTTCAGAACGCACTACTAGTAAAACACATTTGTAATGCTAATTAGTTTGTACAACACAATCGCAAGAACAATTTCATAGTTATGAGTATATTGTGCAACAAAAAAAGATTTTAAAAATTGTGATCAGTCATTTGAAGTTAGAAAAGAAAAAAAAACCATGAGCTGTCAATTTGTTTGATATAACCTCTTTGATCCTTTAATAGTTACCACATGGTCTACTATGACCTAACAGTTGCATACTAAGCTGTGTGGGGGGTTCGGATCTTTGGCACATTATAATTTCCTCCTCTAGCAGATCTGCAGTTGCCACCAATTTACCAAGTCCTGGAAGTGCAATGGCACTGTGGGTTTTATATTTATGGGGAGGCCCCAACATTTATGATGGCAGTCCTTGTGGCAGTAATTACACTTATACATAACCCCTACTAAATCAAATATTACACACAGATGGAGAAAAGCAGCTTCACCCAAAACTACAAAACAACAATTCTCTCAATCCCACAATAAACATTATAGAAGAGTGATGTCATGTAGCAGGGCTTGACAAATATTTGTAGGCTTTAGGAGTAAGACAGACCAATTTAGGATCCAGATTGGTTATTCCTAGAAGCCAGGAAGCCATATGAAAAATAATTTTTAAAAGGTTAGATGCCCCTGTTCCAGGGATTTGTAAAGATGTAAATTTGCTTTAAGACCTAGCAGGTAAAGGAAAAATCAGATGCTCTGACAGTTTGTATATGGATCTCTCAGTATCTTATTTGTTTTTAATTCAGTAATTAATACAGTATATTACAATAATATTAAACAACTCACTGCAATTACAAAACTAATTAAAGGAAAACTGATGGCAGAAAATAAGTTATTTTTAATTGAAATATTGCATAAGTGAAGGCATTTTAAATAGATATTCTTTAATGAAAGAATACAAATAAAGTGAGTGGTATATTTTGGTTTTGTACTGCCCTAGGCACATCTAAATTCTGACAACACCCTTCCCAGCACACCCAGGACCCTGATTGTAGAACCAGGACATACCCCAACACCCAATCACATGCCCAATCACTCACACTGCACGCCCAGGACATGCCCCAGCACACACACTGCACACCCATGACATGCCCCATCACCCACACTGGACACCCAGGACATGACCCACTACCCACATTGCACACCCAGGACTTACCCAGCACCCAGGACATGCCCCACCACCCACATTGCACATCCTGGACATGCCCCATCACCCACACTGGATACCCAGGACATGACGCACCATCCACATTGCACACGCAGGACTTACCCCAGTACCCTAAGACATGCTCCATCACCCACATTGGACACCCAGGACATGCCGCACCACCCACATGCTCCAGCACACCCTGACATGTGTCATCACCCACATTGCACACCCAGGATATGCCCATGAATCACATTGCACATGCAGGACATGTCCCATCAATCACATTGCAGACCCAGGACTTACCCCAGCACCACAGAAATGCTGCATCACCCACACTGAACACAGAGGACATGACCCATCACCCACATTGAACACAGAGGACATGCCTGGTCACCCATAGTGCACATCCAGGACATGTCCCATCACCCACATTGCACACCACAGGACATGCCTCATCACCCACACTGGAGACCCAAAGGATACCCATCAATCACATTGCAGAGTTACCCCAGACAGTACCCACAGCCACCTGGTGTCTAGTGGTAGGATGACATTATGCTGCCTCTCGTGCTCCCCACATAGTCTGAAGACTGAGTGCTGGTAGGTCACGTGAGTGCCAAAGCATTGACCAATGGCAGGCCACCTGACCCAAGATTGTTCAGAATCTTAGGTCAGATAAAGGAATATCTGACCCACCTGACCCAAGCTGTCCATCCCCTGACAAAGCTATATAAGCAGAGACAGCTCAATAAAAATACTTTATTTATATTACTTAATTAAAAGCATTTCTATTTAAAATGGTTATTTTTGATGCAATCTTTCAGTTACTTATTTTTTGCAGACACAGATTGTGCATTTGGCGTCTCCAAGCATCTTTATTAAGAGACATAGGTATGTACTGACTACGTCCATCAAACTTGCCCAATGCTTCTCAAAGGGGAATGCAATTACCACAGCTCACATTGCAGCTATACACTGAGAATGGGCAAATACAGGCCACATTATTGTATTCGGATAACAACTCACCTCTAGGATTTTTTCCTGCATATATTCTGCAAAAAAACTCAGAATCCTCATCTTTCCTTCAAGTCTGCAGGGTGGACTCCATTCAGGAAATGTAATGTGCTCTCTTGATGTGGTAGAATAACACACAATTCTGAAATAAGTCCAAAGTAATAGTTCTACAAAATGTTATACAATAATGGAACAGATCAGATTGCTAATAAAATGTAAATGTCCAGAGTATTAAAGGGGAATGTACTAAAAAAAAAAACGCATATATTTTATGTGCAAAACTATTTTTGCACTTTGCTCCTATCGCAATGTACTAAACATTTAACACTCACATAGTACATACGAGCACATTGCGAATAAAAACGGACATAAGTGAGAATAAAAACAGGCAATTTTGTGAACATATTTTCTACCTCTTTTGATAGAACTTGCTAAAAGCTGGTGTCATTTTCACACCCAAATAAGAATTATTTTTCACAAAATATACGCAAAGCTCTTTAGCGTGCGCAAATATAATCGCAATTTATTAGCGCAACGGGAAAAATGCATGCTGAATAAAGATAAACGGAAGAGGCGCAAGTCAGGAAAAAAAGGCACAAAATGTTACAAATAGTCGCAAATTGCTCCTCACTCATGTTTTACCTACAGTATTTGCTCGAATATAAGACGACCCTGATTATAAGACGACCCCCCAAACTTTGGATATTCCTTTAGGGAAAAAACTAAAAGCCTGAATATAAGACTACCCTATAGGAAAAAAAGTTCAACTTGTATATATTCACATGTAAATTGCTTTTTAATATTTAATACAAATTATGATATAAAAAAAAATGCATTTCTTGTTTTTATTTCCTTTTATGTGCCAATGCTACCTCTCTCTCCCCCCCTTCCCCCCCAGCATTGTCTCTCTCTCCCCCCCTTAGTGTTGTCTCTGTCTGTTCCCCCAGCGTTATCACTCTCCTACTCGTTCTCCACCCTACTCCCAAACATTTGTCTCTCTCTCCCCCTCATCTTGTGTGTCTCTCTGCCCCCCCTCCCTCCCCTTGTGTGACTCTCTGCCCCCCTCCCACCCTCCCCTTGTGTTTCTCTCTCCCCCCCCCCCCCCCCCCTCACTCCCCTTGTGTGTCTCCCTCCCTCCCCTTGTGTGTTTCTCATCCACCGGCTGTTAGCGAGGGGGATCCAGGTCCCCTGCAGCTCTGCGGGGGACCTGGATCCCAGTCTTATAATCTGACCTCGATTTGAGGTCAGATTTTAAGACGACCTCGAATATAAGACGAGGGGTCTTTTTCAGAGCATTTGCTCTGAAAAAAACCTTGTCTTATATTCGAGCAAATACGGTACTTTTTTTCCCACTGCACTTGTTTAGTACATGACCCCCCTAGTGTATAATGCAGACTCCTGACAAATTTAGTGACTCTGCGTTGCCTGTGCCTACGTTAATTTATGTTTTGTTGGCGCTAGTTGCGACAGCGCAGCCTATGTATAAAATATCAGGCGCTGAAAAGCACTTTATTTTTGTAGGGAGGAACCTCCGCCAAACATTGTTGTCTCCCACGCTTCAAAGTGTCGGAAGATATAAAAAGGCAGGAGTTTTTATACATGACCCCCCCTGGTTCCTCCAGGTCTATATAAACAATAGCTTATAAAATATCTAATGAATGAAGTGCAACAAAACAAAATTGGGTAAACAAAACAAACAGCTGCTCACATTTAAATGTCTATGATCCTAGGGTCTTTGAGAGTAACAGAGCCCTTGCGTCAAGTCTGGGATCTCTGTCCAGTATAGAATATAATAAAATGTTTCCAAACTTCAAAAGAAAATTCAAATACACTTACTGTAGATGTGGAAAGAGAGATATGTGTGAGCCATCAGCAAGGAGGACCCCAGAACAGCCATCCGATAAGTGGTAGCCAAATCCATACTTGTTTGAATAATCCACCCACTTTGTCACCCAGAGGATAGGGCATGCCACCTGCTCTTTAGGATCCAGGACTCCTAGTAAGTAGAGGGTATGCATGTAAAAGGAAAGAGACTGGTACAATAAGACTGTTTTACTACATACATTTATATATACCAGGGGCGTAACAAGCATGGTCAAAGCGGTCGCAACTGCAACCTGGCGCACCACTCTACGGGGCTAGGGTGACCCCTGTGTGCACTTCCATGTCTGTCCCTTTAAAAGCTACTATGGAGAGAGTGAAAGATCATCCGATTGGATGATCTCTAACACCGTCTCCCTGTTTGCTGATTTACTGATCCGCTTTACTGACATCACATCCACTTCCTGCTTTCTGGATCAGTCTAAACGCAGGAAGAGAGACACACCACTCGTCAAGGTAAGTGGCGTCGGCAGGGGCTGGCTGTTTGGGGACAAAGATAGCACAAACAAGCTGTTTGGGGATAGAGATGGCACAGACAAGCTTTTTGAGGACACGGGTGATACATAGAAAGCTGTTTGGGGGACAGAGATGACACAGACAAGCTGGGAGTAAATATGTTTGGTGACAGATGACATACAAACTGGAGACAGAAATGACACACACAAGCTGAGGGCAAATATGGTACAGACGGGCTGTAAAAAGCTGTTTAGGGGAAGGCATGGCACAGACAAGCTGTTTGGGAATGAAGATGGCACAAAAAAATATTTTTGGGGACAACAATAGCACTGACAAACTGTTTAAGAACAAAGATGGCACAGCCATGCTGTCTGGGGTTAAATATGGCACATGCTAACTTTTTGGGGATATAGATGGCACAGAAAGTGCTGTTTGGTGACTGAGATTTCACAGAAATGTCACAAGCTGTTTATGGACATAGATGGCACAGAAAGTGCTTTTTGGTGACTGAGATGTCTTAGAAATGTTATAAGCTGTTAATGGAGAGCGATGGCACAGGAACACTGTTTGGGAGCACATGGCACAGCAAAAGGCATTTGGGGACAGATGTGGCACATGCAAGCTGTCTGAAGACAACAATGGCAATTACAAGATATTTGGGGGTCAACAATGGCACAGAAAAAGCTGTTTATTGAGAGAGATAGCACCTGAAAAAGCTGTTTGGGGACAGAGATTGCACCGACCAGCTGTTTGGAGGGAAAGCTGGCACTGTGGAACATTTTGCTTGGTGAAGTCCGGGAGCCCCGGAACCTTTGAATTATACCTTCACTAGCCACATTACTGGCACAGTATATACCAAAGTATTGTTCTGCAGTGTAATGTATAAATTGAATAGGTAGTAAATAATCAACAGCTGATTCTCTGAAACCGCAGTCACCACAGGCAGCAGAGTTTGAAATACAGCTGAATTTTTTCCAACTTGGCTACTTTGGCCTTAAGTTTACAATTCCCTTGTCAATGTCCTGCTCGCTCCTCATTTACATTTCAGCATGTGATGCCAGTTAAATGATGGCCGTATATATCAGGTGTAGTGTTGAGCGAACCCGAACCGCACTGTTCGGGTTCGTACCGAACTTTACGGTTTTTGGACCCCGGACCCGAACACGGACATTCCACTGTATGTTCGTGTTGGAGTTCGGGGTTTGGCGATTACATTGGATGTAATGCTATTGGCTTTCTATAAACCGAAATAGAGTCCCCATTCATAAGAAATTCTTATGAATGGGGACTCTAGTTCAGTTTATAGAAAGCCAGTAGTATTACATGTATTCCATAAGCCGAAAGTCTATAAACCGAACGACATTCGGTTTATAGACTTTCGATTTATAGAATAGCAATAGCATTACATGTATTCTATAAAACGAAAGTCTATAAACCGAATGTCTTTCGGTTTATAGACTTTCGGTTTATGGAATACATGTAATGCTATTGGCTTTCTATAAACCAAACTAGAGTCCCCATTCATACGAATAGGTCAATTGACCTATTCATATGAATGGGGACACTCACCCACATTTTACTTCATTTTGCAGCCCTCTAGCCCTTTCCAGGACTTTTTTAGAAGCATTTTAGTGGCCAAAAGTTCGGGTTCGGGGGCAAGTTCGACCCCGAACCCGGACTTTTTACTGAAGTTTGTCCGAACCCGCCAAACCCGAACATCCAGGTGTCCGCTCAACTCTAATCACGTGTGCACAATCTAAGATAGCCCCTTGCTTCCTTCTCAGACACGTTTCAAAATAACATATAGAATACATACCCCCTTTTTACTAATTCAAATATACCCAAAAAAACTCTTTTGAGCATCCCTGCTTCTTGTTTGAGAATCTACCCAGGATATGAAATATGATTTGTCCTTTACCTGGTACTACGTTGTGTAGACATCTCTGCAGTACAAAGGTGATATCTTCCATCACTGTTTCTTCAGTCTCTTCTTTTGGGCAATAAAATACAAACATTATTCACACTGAGAGTATACACTACCAACAGAACTGAATAACACAATGTCCCCTTAAGCACCAGTGAAAGTAATATGCTCTCTAACCTAATATATCTTATTCAGAAATTTAATGACCTACTAATCTATGTTGGCAGGGCCCTATAGAATTGCTAATGCCAAATAAGCAGAGCAATCCATGCTGGCATTGGGTTAGAAAATACCTAATTGTAGGTTATTATGTGAAGATGAATGGTCACTCTGCTGTGTCAGCTGTGCTCTGTTTTGAGACCCCCCCCCTACCTTTCTTTTCTGTAAACCCCCCCCCCCTTTCACTGTGTTATTATTCTTGAAAAAATCAATAAAACACGATTTACAAAAAAAAAAGCTTTAATGAAAGAATGCAAATAAAGCACCTTATTGAGCACTCGTTGCCTCATATAAGTCTAACCGGGGGCAGACATATTGCATTGAATCTTGGGTCAGATCTGCATTAACCTTCATGCAGACGAATGAAGATCTGCTCCAAAATTCTAAACAATATGTCTGCCCCCTACTAGAGCTATATGAGGCAAAGAGGGCACCATAAAGTACATTATTTGTATTCTTTCATTAAAAAATTTCTATGTAAAATGCCTTACACTTTCAACTAAACACAAGCTAATTTGTTGGTACAGTTGTCCTTTAAGGGATTAAATATTTATTTAGTAGAGTGCAACAGTACTATACCTCTATCTTTACCATAGGCCTGTCCAAATGCAACCTTTTAATTTGGTTGTGCTACAGTCTAGCTATATGCCAGTCATAGAGGTTAACCAAAGAAGGCCACAGCTGAACAAATGGATGCTCCAAATATTTTAATTCGATTAGCATCAAGAACCCTATATTCTGCATGAAAAGTCCATGTGACTCCATTGTAATAATAAACATAAAGCAGCACACCACATGCAAAAAGTGACTTGTATTACATTTATTCCGTATAATAGAGAGACAAAAAAATCTTACCCTTGAAAAAAGTATTTGTGGCCAAAATATAAGTCATGCAAGTTGTACCTTTTGGCTTTTTGTTTCTATGGCAACTTTAATAAACGTGACTTTCTACATATAGTGTGCCGCTTAATGTTTATTTTTGTACTTGCTTTGACTATCCTTAGCATAGTTGCCAACATCAGGCCATGTTTCCAGGGATACATATGTGTTCCACATGCTGCAGACAGAGCATGCAAAGTGCAGCCCGGCACTAAGTAGGATGGATATACACACAGACACAATCCAATTAATTAATCATGGTAGGTCCTTTGTGATCTCCACCCTGATTAATTAATTGGATTCTGTCTGTGTGTATATCCATCCTACATACTGTCGGCCTGCACTTTGCATGCTCTTTCTGCAGCATGTGGAACAAATATGTGACCCTGGAAACATGGCCGATGTTGGCAACTATGCATTAGTCATTTTGTGTATGTATGCTTTATGAGTAGTTTGTTGGGGTTTGTTTCCTGATATTGATACTAGTGTATCGTATCAACCAGCAAACAGGAGGACAAAGGTCTTTTTTATTTGATATTATATGGGAAAAAAGGATTGCATGACAGTATATTATATTAAATTATATTATGGTTATATTTAATGCTAAGGGTCACAATCTCTTTGAAAAACAATATGTCTTTTGTCTCCTGTATTGAGCTCCCTGTGGTATGTTGTAACTAGCAGGATTAATGCATGACCTTTGGCTCACTGGACTCTACATTAATCTGCTTACATCTCACTGATTAATGTAAAACCCAATGCATGTTGCCCTCTTCATGTTACACAAGGCATTATTTATGTTATACCACTGATGAAAGTGAGGCTCACTCTGGGAGGCCGACTTGCTCCTGTGACTCATTTTTCCTTTCATGAGAATATTCATGGATTCATGGTATGTCCTGGTGGAATCATTTGTTTCTTCTTCTCTCTGAGAAAAAAAATATATACAAGGAGTCTAGAGGCATGCACTAGATACTGCTGCCTCTTCAGCATGCTTACTACTTATAACCATTCCATATCGTACCTCACACAGATGGTCAGTACTCATGGACCTCTTGCTCTGAGTAGGTACAATAACAGTGTTTTCATGTCCCTCTGTGATAGTGCAACCTAAATAAACAAGAGAGCACCTGTTGATTAAGGCAGAAAAATGTCAACTCACATGGATGGACATTATTTTTCCCAGAACCCCCTGGGAGGGCCACATTTCCAATGAACAACTGTAAAAAGGGGCCCTTTCATAAATGTGTTGGTAGAAATTATGATGCTTCCCCTCAAAAACATGCTTAAAATAATCAAGTGAAGCAAAAAAATAGAGTAGGCTGCACTCTGAAATCGAATCTGAGGGCTACTTTTTTGTTTATGACTTAATTTATAGGTTAAAAAGGGGTGGCAGGGATTGCATGTAACACATGGAGTCTAGGTGGCATGGGACCCTGAGCGCCCAAGATGAGGAGCCCAAGGTGCAGGGGTGGAGACTTGGGGCTTGTGTTGGGTAACTGCACTCATCCGGTAGCTTTAGGCTCCAGGTTGGCGCAGTCAGTGCTGTATTTACCGCGAGGCATCCTAGGCGGATGCCTATGGCGGCAAATAGCACTGGAAAAAAAAATAAATAAATAAATAAAAAAAAAAAAAAACAAACCCCACCGCGCTTGCAGGCAGAGACGGAGGTGAGAAGGGATCGCAAGATCCCCCCTCACCAACGCTCTGCCTGCCAGGCTGCACGGGGAGCCGAACAGGCAGCACAGAGAAACCTCCGTGCTGCCTGTTCGGCTCCCCGTGCAGTGTGCCGACACGGAAGTGCCGACAGGTCACGTGACGGGCGCGCTGACGTCATACGCGCGCCCGGTCACGTGACCTGTCGGCACAATCGCCGGGAAGCCGAACAGGCAGCATGGAGGGACCATGCTGCCTGCCTGCCAGGGAAAGGTAAGTGCTGATGGGATGTGTGTGTGTGTGTGTGTGTGTGTGTGTGTGTGTGTGTGTGTGTGTGTGTGTGACTGTGTGTGATGGGAGACAGTGTGTGTGACTGAGTGTGATGGGAGTCAGAGTGTGTGTGATTGGAGACAGTGTGTGTGAATGAGTGGGATGGGAATCAGAGTGTGTGTGATGGGAGACAGTGTGTGACTGAGTGTGATGGGAGTCAGAGTGTGTGTGATGGGAGACAGTGTGTGTGAATGAGTGTGATGGGAGTCAGAGTGTGTGTGATTGGAGACAGTGTGTGTGAATGAGTGTGATGGGAGTCAGAGTGTGTGTGATGGGAGACAGTGTGTGTGACTGAGTGTGATGGGAGTCAGAGTGTGTGTGATTGGAGACAGTGTGTGTGACTGAGTGTGATGGGAGTCAGAGTGTGTGTGATGGGAAACAGTGTGTGTGACTGAGCGTGATGAGAGACTGTGTGTGACTGAGTGTGATGGGAGACAGTGTGTGTGACCTGTGTGTGATGGGAGACAGTGTGTGTGACTGAGTGTGATGGGAGTCAGAGTGTGTGTGATGGGAGACAGTGTGTGTGACTGAGTGTGATGGGAGTCAGAGTGTGCGTGATGGGAGTAGGAGTGTGTGACTGAGTGTGATGGGAGTAGGAGTGTGTGACTGAGTGTGATGGGAGTGTAAGCTTGATGTGAGTCTGAATGATGGGGCATGTCTTAGGTGTGTAACGTGGGTGTGCAGCTTGGGTAGGGGGGTGCCCGGATTTTGTCTGCCTAGGGCAGCACAAAATCAAGATACACCACTGGGCGCAGTCACATCCAGAGGTCCTGTGGAGGCAGCTGCTATTTTGAAATGACTAGATACAGCCTGCACATGGATGAATGGTTACACTGCATACCTGAACACATAGGTTTCTGAAACACGCCTCTGAAAAGAACCTTGGCTGCCTTTCGGAAAAATTTGGTAAGGTGGTTGGATACTGTAAAGGAGGGTGCTGTATGACAGGTTGTGGATGACAGTCTGTCTGGGATGAAGCCCTGGTGAGGAAGAGAAAAAAAAAAAGGCTTTCCAGAGTCACACATGTGGAAGAGAATCCTCACGGTATATTGTTCCAGATTTGAAGGGGTTATATATGAAGAATATGCTAAGCATTCAGAAGAAAAGCCATAGTTGCTCAAATCTGATGGAGTTCTTTGTGCATTAGTTATGTGCCAATACAGTGTCCCAAGAAACCTCCTCTCCTCGCATAGTAAGAATTGTACCTATTTATTAATTTCATTTATTTATTCAATTCTAGTCTTTTACCAGGAATAATAAACTGATTTGTTTTATTTTCAAGTATGTTGTGAGGTTCTCACTTACTGTAAAAGAGAACCTCTCAAACCCAACCATTATTGGGATGTGCTAAGTGTGAGTTCAAAGATAATGTGTACAAACATCTAACATGGCAGAGGCTTTTAATTAGCGCCTGATTTCCCATCCATCTGATGGTCTTTCTTTCCCTACCCCCACATGTATACACTCCCTGTCCCCCCTTAAAACAAACTCCCTTTCCCACCACCCCTTTATCAATTTGCCAGAAGCTATTTACTAAAAGGTGAGTTGCAGGTGAGTTTAACATCTCATCTCACTGACTCAGCTATATATCATGCAGGTGTATATCAAACCAGGTGAGTTTCATCTACTGGAATAGACTTGGTCACGCATAATACAGTGTAATAAAAAAAAATATCTTTAAAGATTTCATTATGTGTTATCCATGGCCAACTGTGCTCTTCTAGCAGGGAAAGCTCACCAGGTTTGGTCCTGCACAATGACTTATGTCACTGGGATTAAAAGTGAATTTCTGCAACTCACCTTTTCGTAAATAGCGTCTGCTCTTTCTATAATCGGCTCCCTTTCCCTATTTCAGCTCACAACCATCATGTCTCTTTCTTCAAATTGCCACTTTCTCCATCCTCCCTCTTCCATTCTGACCTTATCCCATCGTTTTCCATCTTTTCCTATACGTCAGGTTGTAAATAAGGCAGAAATATATCCGTTTTTTTTCACTACTTGGTTAATATAGAGACGCCCCCAGCTCTGCACCTGTGTGAAGAAGTCATGTCCAGACACCTCCTCCACACATGGTCTATCGTCAGGACAACTTGCTAGAAGAGAGACTATAAGTTGCCTGGCACTGAGTGATATGTAGTTGGGCACTGGAAAGAAACCCTCACGGATGAAAAAGTACATCTCCTTCTGTGAACGAGCTCTGAAGGGGGAATATCCGGTCAGCAGCGTATACCTGAAATCAAACAATAGAGAGATATTGGTAATGTGCAATCTAGGTGCTGGGGCAAGTCCTATATGTGCCATCTTGGTGCTGGGGCATGTCCTATATGTACAATCTAGGTGCTGGGGCAAGTCCTATATGTAAAATCTAGGTGCTGGGGCAAGTCCTATATGTACAATCTAGGTGCTGGGGCATGTCCTATATGTACAATCTAGGTGCTGGGGCAAGTCCTATATGTGCAATCTAGGTGTTGAGGCAAGTCCTATATGTACAATCTAGGTGCTGGGGCAAGTCCTATATGTACAATCTAGGTGCTGGGGCATGTCCTATATGTACAATCTAGGTGCTGGGGCAAGTCCTATATGTGCAATCTAGGTGCTTCGGCAAGTCCTATATGTGCAATCTTGGTGCTGGGGCATGTCCTATATGTGCAATCTAGGTGCTTCGGCAAGTCCTATATGTGCAATCTTGGTGCTCGGGCAAGACCTGTGGGTGCTGCAAGGTGGTGCTGTGGCAATTTATTTGGGAACAACCAGGTGCTATGAGGGCAATAATGAAAGGAGGGCAAAGAAATTGAAAGAGGCAGAAAAAGGAAATAAAAACAAGGAATATACTTTTTGGAAAACCAATTTAATTAAATTTACCTTACCACAGACTGTAAATGGCAGGGAAGAGGGGGGGGGGGGGGGGGGCATTGCCACAGAGGTGGCTTGCACAATGATGAATGATGTGCAGAGAGTCCTTCTAAATAAGATATCATGAATAAACACTTGTCCAGCAATTCCACTCTCCTTTGGCAAAATCATTATCCCATGATGCTTACTGTGCTGCATGCATGCTAGGCATAGTGTGATTCTGATTTCATACCATTTCAAACTTTGACTGGCATCTGGCAAGGGATATAAGAAGCTCCAGATGCTGGTAATATTGCAAGTCCAATAAAAGATTAAACCTAAATAAAGCTGAACTTGTCATTCACAATCTTTGAGGATGACAAGTTCACAAATCCTTTGCAAAACATTGGTGGATGTGACTAATCAATTAATTCACACATAGAGTTGAGCGGACACCTGGATGTTCGGGTTCGGCCGAACTGTGGAAAAAAGTCCGGGTTCGGGGTCGAACTTGACCCCGAACCCCATTGAACGTTTGGCCACTAAAATGCCTCTAAAAAAGTCCTGGAAAGGGCTAGATGGCTGCAAAATGAAGTAAAATGTGGGTGAGTGTCCCCATTCATACGGATATGTCAATTGACCTATTCTTATGAATGGGGACTCTATTTCGGTTTATAGAAAGCCAATAGCATTACATCCAATGTAATCGCCGAACCCCGAACTCCAACACGGACATACAGTGAAATGTCCGTGTTTGGGTCCGGGGTCCAAAAAGCGTAAAGTTCGGTACGTAACAGTGCGATTCGGGTTCGCTCAACACTATTCACACATGTACATGAAATCACTGCCTTTTGGTAGCATGATAGAGAACCACAATAGTAACAGACCCTTGAGGCCTTTAATTGCCCACCACTACACTAAAACAATACTTTATTTCTATGCATTAGTGAATTCTACACCGTTTTGGAAGTGGCAATAAGCAGAAATGAGATTGTCTTTGTCCCTTGCAACTGGGCATATTCTACAGTATATACAATATATGGTGTCATATAGTGACCTGATCATATCTCCCAATTACATGTTCCCAGCTGGGGCTGAGCAAACAAATAAATAAAAAGGGTGTATGTATATTGTACTTTGTCTAAAAAAAAAAAATTAAAAATCTAAATAGAATTATCTTGTGATATACTTACTAGGAATTTCCAACACTTCTATTCTATTCTATTCCTACCTCTCTACCGCTGCAAGCCACAAGATGTCTCTCTTTCCGCCGAGATACGGTTTAAACACAGATGCATGTTTATTTTGGCATCACGGAGAAAAGATGCCTTGGTCTATTGCGGTACCTTCTCAACAGTCTGCATCCCTGCCATATTTAGTTTAAAAAAATACTAGCTTTATAAGCCCCTTGGCAGTATAAAGGCTACTCAGCATTCCACCGAAGGTTGAAACTTTTTCTTAAAAACGTTATTGTCTCCATAGGCCGCAAGTCAACCTTTTGCTAGCCTGCCTAACTCTGCTTTCGTTACAGCTGCAGAACGCATGAACAGGCAATGAAAACATGGATTCAATTTAGAAAACATATCTTTCAGACTCAATACTTACATTATACATCCCAGGGCCCAGATGTCTGATTTAAATGAATGACCATCCTTGGCTAGGACTTCAGGAGACAGGTAGTTAGGAGTGCCACATATAATACTAAATATAAAAAAATAAACATAGAATTAGTGTTAACCTCAATTCCCACAAACAGATTGCAACATAATAGGATTTTTTTCTTACCCTGGTGCTTTTTCACAATGATCCACAGTTGCTGCCAGGCCCAGATCTCCAATTTTTACAACCATGTTCTTAGCAATGAAAAAATTACCTAGGGAAAGTCAACAGCACATAGTTTATTTTTAGCCATTGATGCATGGAATGTGTTGGCAGATAAGCCCCATTCAGCACATATAGTCCGACTATATTTCTACCTACTGTAAAAATGTTCATGATAGCCTTATGCCTATCCCTTGAATGCTTCGTCTCCTTCACTGTATTCACCTGTATCACTTCTGCTGGAAGGCTACTCCATGCATCCACCACTTCCTCAGCAGAATAATACTGTTACATGTTATTTTCTTTGATTACTGTGTTGATTATCTTTATGTACTTGATATCCCCTAGACATGTGCAAAACTAAAATTTTTGTTTCGTTTTCGTCCATTCGGACCAAAATTTTATTTATTTTGTCTAAAACGAATTTCGTTTATTACTGCATTCGTTTCAGACGAAATTCATTCATTATTTTCGTTTCGTTTTATTCGTTCGTACGAATCAATTGACCTACACATTCCATAAACCGAAAGTCTATAAACCAAACTTCGTTCAGTTTATAGACTTTCGGCTTATGGAAAACATGTAATGCTATAAACCGAACTAGAGTCCCCATTCATAAGAAATTCTTATGAATGGGGTCCCCATTCGGTTTATAGAAAGCCAATAGTATTACATGTATTCTATAAGCCGAAAGTCTATAAACCGAAGGTTGTTCGGTTTATAGACTTTCGGTTTATGGAATGTGTAGGTCAATTGATTCGTATTGATTTATAGAATACATGTAATTCTATGCTATTCTATAAGCCGAAAGTCTATAAACCGAAGGTCGTCAATTGACCTATTCGTATGGATGGGGACTCTATTTCGGTTTATAGAATAGCAATATCATAGCATTACATGCATTCCATAAACCGAAAGTCATTCATTATGTCGGTTTATGGAATGTATGTAATGCTATTGGTATTCTATAAACCGACTCTATTTCGTTTTATAGAATGCCAATAGCACGAATGGACGAATGATTTTTGTTTATTAACCATTCGTTCATTCGTCTTTCGTTAGTTTAGCATTTTCGTTATCCGTTTTTCGGACGAATGGACAAAAATGCTATTTTCGGACGAAAATGCATTCGTCCAAAAACGAGTGCACATGTCTAATATCCACTATATCTTTAGTGTTTCCACCAGCTATGCATGTGAGAGGGACTGTGTCACCTAAACATTGTATAGGTGACACAGTATTGAAAATGAAAATTATTGAAAATGACTGATACATTGTTTTAACAAAATTGCAAGCAAATGCCTAAATTAGGAGAAAATGTCTATGAAATCTCCAGTTTATGACATCACCTGTGGCCTGATATGCAAATTCCACACATCCCACTGAAAAGCAGTTCATTTGCATATCAGACCACAGGTGATGTCATAAAAAGGAGACTCCATTTAAAAAACATGTATCTCCTAATATTTGCATGTGCTTGCAGTTTCACTACCACAATGTATAGATCATTTTCAATATTTTTTTAAATCTTCTATAAAAAAAAACAAAAAACAATGTTTAGGTGATACAGTCCCTTTAAGATCCTTTAACCTTTTCTAATAATTTTTATATTGTAAACCATAAGTCAATTTTAGTAGCAGATTGTAAACTTATGTATGTTTATATGATTAGTAGCCACATGACTCAACAATCTCAACTGGAAGGCTACATTGGTTCTATTAAGGCTCCAATCTGGGCTGAATTTGGCCTGGATCATTGCTAATATTTGAATTGTAAAGAAATCCGTAATTTGACTATTCAGGATGGCTGAATGTGGGATTAATTTCGGTGAAAATCTCTGAATTTGGGTCAACAATTAGGCCATTTACGGTTTGGGGAACTTGGCCTGGGAAATCAATAGGATTTCCCGTAGAGGTGCAAATTCACCTGAATCCCTCTTGAATTCAGTGATTTTAATCAAATTTCAAGCATTTGTTCGCCATGAGGTTTTTTCAAGGATCTCCGTAGTTCTGCCTACACGGGTGCCTCTAACACTCCCATTGAAAACACTTTGTATTGTTAAAAAACAAAAGCGCATATGGCGGTTCGTTAAATTATATATGTTAAGGTATGTACATATAGATATGCGGTTATTCCTTAACATTTAATGGGGCTACTAAGTGGCATATGGGATACGTATGTGTTTTATTACATAACAGGTTGATTAATGTGGTTATTGCAATATGACATTTTGTACAAATATTTCAATCATGATTTTTTTAAATCAAATATGATATTAGGGAATATAGCTAATTCTCAACTCAGAAGCTTGAGAATTCAAAAGTCCAAACTTCGGAAATAACCAAAATCCTATACTTTAAACAGCAAAGATTACATTACATTAACATTTATTTGTACAGCGCCACCAATTCTCGAAGCGCTTGGTACAGAGCAAAGAAAGGAACTACATACTAATTTAGACAAACTAGTACAGACTGGTACATGAGGTAGGGAACCCTGCTTGTAAGCTTACAATCTAGAGGTATTCCCTGGTGCGAATCTTGGCAATTTGTCGGTCAGAGATTGGCTAAAATAGCAGATTTCGGACCAATCTCAGTCATATGGAATAGCCAAAACACAGAATTTTCCTAATTTCGCAAAAAGAGTTTGGATAAGATGGCACCATACTCACTCAACCCACAAATATATTTTGCTGATTTCGACCAAATTTGGGCTTATTTCAGTGATGCATGTATCACAATACCAATTTCACCCAAATTCAGTCAAGATTGTTGCTCCGATTTCCCAACATAAAGATTAGGGCAACCAGCTTGCAGTAAATACACATATATTTCAAAGCTTCCCTTGATGTCTGGAATAATTTGGTCTGACTTTTTGTTTTTAATCTGTAGTTCCAAAAACAACCAAGGGGGGCATCTGCGAGACTGGGATATTATGTACACTTCTTAAAGAAATAGGCCACCTTTTATTTCTATTGTTTTAAAATTACAAGCTGTTACCTGTATTCCATGTTTTTGACTTAAAGTCATTATTTGCCAATACTGTGGTTCATGCTGACAGAAGGTTAGTGTGCAAAAGATTCTGAGGCTCCTGAAAGTGGCACCTCAGCCTATCTGCCAGGCTTTCATGCTGTCAACACATATATATATATAGGTGACCACCTGTGCTGAACCCTGCCACTATAGAGATTGCAAAACCTCCAAATGTAAGTACATGCATTGCATTTGTGCAGTTTAAATGTCACATGTATGTAAAATGATGCATGTGTATGCACATATATGTGGCACACATATATGTGGGGCTGTGTACCCCAGTTTATGTCTATATGTTAAACACACATGATTATTTGAGTGCATGAATAGCAGTACATCTATAAACATGAACATTCACGTACACAGGATTTCCTATCAACTCATTTTCCAGACAGAGGAATTGGGTACTGCTAGAATAGCTGTCATGTAGCCTTTGGAGACCCTGCCAGAAACAGCTACACCAAGTAATCCTGTCTGAGGTTTATATTTTTAACTAGTAGTAGAATTTCTGAAATGTCTCGCTGTGAGCCGTGAGGGGCAGAAGGTTCAGCAAGGGGGTAACGGTGTCCTGGGCCAGCTTCTTACACAGGGCATCCCATTTCTCATCCACAGCTCAGTAGTTTGATAGAAACAAAAACGAATAGATAAGGCAGAAGATAAGGCAAGCTAGACAAAAGTGCGTGTTTTTTGGAGCTGGGATTAAGTACATTTTACAGAAGGATGTATATATATAGAAGTTGCATGCTTCATGGCTGAATCTGGTAAATCAAAAAAAAATCAATTAAGTTTATCTTAATTTCATTTATTACAGCTCACGAGTTTGCATTTGTTTAAATGTCCCTGATATAAAAACATTACAAATTAAAAGCTTCACCTTTTGTCCTGGTGTAATGTGGTAGAACAAAGAACTTGCCTATTAATCTTCAGAATGTTCTGTGCTCCCTCTTCTACTCCAGTGTCGACATCTTGTGTAGTCCCTGGCTTTCCAACCTTCTTGCTATCATTAATCCTAACTTTTGACATTCTCATTCTTTTTAACAATCTCATTTGCATGCTCTTTCCCAAATATTTTCCTCTCTTGCAGCTTACAAACAACACAAGAATAAACCACTACAAGTAAATGCCGTTCACCGGAATAGCTCAGTGAAGAGGCACCTTTATCAAATTATTTCTCCCAAGTTGCTGCTTTCTAAACAAAGACTTGGGGGTCTATTCACTAAAAAGTGAGATGCAGATGAGATGAACATTTCATATCACCATTTTAACTATACATTGTGCAAGGTACATGGTGAGTTTCCCCCGCAAAGCAAGGTCACAGGACAAAAGTACCATTTAAAAACTACGAAAATTGGGTGAAAAGACCCTCAATTTATTTTTAAGAAAATCAGAGGTTTAGAAAAGGTGTGTGAGATGATGAGTTAATGATTTGTGCATTTGTGAGGAATGTTTCTGGCGAAGGGTTTGTGAGGTAGGCCTGTGAGTGATGTGCATAAAGGTTTGGTGGACGGATGACGTACTATAAGTAGTGTTGAGCGAACCCGAACCGCACTGTTCGGGTTTGTACCGAACAATAAGGTTTTTGGACCCCGGACCCCGGGTTGGAGTTCGCTATGGGCTTTCTTTAAACCGAAATAGAGTCCCCATTCATACGAATAGATCAATTGACCTATTCGTATGAATGGGGACTATATTTCGGTTTATAGAATAGCATTACATGTATTCCATAAACCGAAAGTCTATAAACCGAAAGACATTCGGTTTATAGACTTTCGGTTTACGGAATACATGTAATGCTATTGGCTTTCTATAAACCGAATGTCTTTCGGGTGTCCGCTCAACTCTAACTATAAGTGCATGAAGTTAATAAATGATGGGGTCTGTAGGTGAATATCTTATTTGTGGTGCCAGACTATGGCTGGACTATGACTATGGCTGGACTATGACTATAGAGCACAGAAGCAAAGTAAAGACTTGAGAGAGTTTTAGTGATTCCAGAGTGTAGGTTTTTCTATTCATTAATAGAACTCCAAGTGGCAATTAGACTCAAATATGCTTATCCAGACATAGCTGGTAACTCTATAAAAGACTTCGATATCAGGCCCTGTAAAATATTGTCCTATTTAACAGCCCTTCCTTAGAACGTTCTATATTGAAACATCTTTAACTGTGGCAACAAAATGGCTCTATCGGGACAATTTAAAGTTCAGCTGATATAAAGAACAACAACAGCAGTAGTGTATCTTCCACAAAGCAGACAAGGCACTCGCCTAGGGCGGCACTTTGCCAGAGGGTGTTAAAGCACACTTCTGATGCTTCAAACATTTTCACTCCCTCCCCCACCGTTCAGCAAGCTTTAGCTCCTTCCAATTAATCAGGGTGATGGGGGCATGTAATGGACGTGGTGGGGGGATGTAATGAGGGTGATGGAGGCATGTAATGGGGGTGATGGGGCATTTAGTGTGTATGTAGTGGGGGATATGGGGTGATTGGGCATTTAATGTGTGTGCAATGTGGGTTTTGGGACATGTCGTGGGTGTGTAATGTGGGTGATGGGGCATGTTGTAGGTGTGCAACGTGGGGGGGGGGGGGGGGGGTGCCTGAATTTTGTCTGTCTAGGGCAACACAAAACCAAGATACACCACTGCACAACAGCTCAAGTTTATAAGGGAATATCCTAAACTTGTATATTTTTAATTTTATTATTCCATAAGTGGGCATTTTAGAATAAACTGCCTTAAGTGTATTTTTTTTATTCCAGTCAATTTTGGTCGCTGACCATGATCTGAATACTAGCAGTATTTAATGATAAAAAAAAAGGCACAAGGTGACAGCATTAAATAAGCGTCAGCTACAGACTCTTTGACCTTTGTCCCTGATACTCAAGGTTAAGTCCTAAGTGTTCCCAGATATGTATACAAGGTATTTTTATGGAGCAGTAAGTCACTTACTAAGCTTCAGGTCTCTGTGGATAATGCCTTGTTGGTGCAAGAAATGCAGCCCACGTAATATTTGTTTCATATAGTATCGGACTTCAGGCTCTGTCATCAGCTTGCGGATCCTTAGGATGTGAGCAAGAGACTGCAGAGAAAGAAAGGAATTTATTAGTGTGGTATTTTATACATATCCTACCTTCATGTAGTCTAGTATTACACCAAATATAAGCACATGCCTAATTTTTAAGAAGTATAATACCTTTTTTTAGACCCATAGTGTCATCTTTTCTAGGAGCTTAGAATGTAGGAGTGTATCACAGAGTTCCAGAGTGATAAAACTCACAATAAAGTCTGTTTTAAAGTCTCAAAATGTGTATTATTATTCTTGTGAATCACTGACCAGATTATACAAATAGCTATCAATTCAATGCAAAGTCACCAAAGTCTGGACATAATTAAGCTAACCCATACACTAAGGTGTACAATAACCCATACACTAAGGTGTACAATAACCCATACACTAAGATGTACAATAACCCATACACTAAGATGTACAATAACCCATACACTAAGATGTACAATAACCTATACACTAAGATGCACAATAACCCATACACTAAGATGCACAATAACCCATACACTAAGATGTACAATAACCCATACACTAACTTGTACAATAACCCATACACTAAGATGTACAATAACCCATACACTAAGATGTACAATAACCCATACACTAACATGTACAATAACCCATACACTAACATGTACAATAACCCATACATTAACATGTACAATAACCCATACTCTAACATGTACAATAACCCATACACTAACATGTACAATAACCCATACACTAACATGTACAATAACCCATACGCTAACATGTACAATAACCCATACTCTAAGATGTTCAATAACCCATACGCTAAGATGTACAATAACCCATGCACTAACATGTACAATAAAGAGCGTATGATATTGAACAGTGGACATGTTGGTAGTCAATAGTCATGCTAAGGTGTATCAGACTGCTATATATTTTGGGGGGAGGAGAAGATGGTTTTCTCCCTTTCTATGTACAAAATGGAGATACTGAACTTGATTCAGTTGTCAAATGATGTATGTTGTTGAATTTAATTATTATATAATCAATCACAGCAGCAAATGTCTCTGATAGGTTGTTGATAAATTCACAAAAATAGTAAGTGACTGTATTATTTGATGGAGCCTATTGGCCAGTTTAAAGACTAGACTACATATATTGGGTCTATTCACTAGAAGGTGAGTTACAGGTGAGATGAAGATATAACTATGCATTGTACAGGGACAAAAACAGTTAGTCCGGCATACTGTATTGTTAAAAAGCAAGGGATTTTTTAAAGATATAACAATGTATAACTCAAGACTAGATGAACTATTCCAGTGGCGGAAACTCACCATGTTTGACCCTGCACAAGGTATAGTTAAAGTCTGAGAGATGAACTGCTCATCTTCCCTCAACTCACCTTTCATGCATTATCATATGGCTTTTCACCCACCCACTTTTCTCTTATAGAATGCTGTGTTTGTGCCTTTCCTTTACTGACCCCTTTTAATGTTTGTTAGTTACAAGCAGCCCCATATCAAAACAAGAGGATGTGCATGTTAAACCTTGTGTTTGCAGTATTCCAGAATCATGTACATGTACTTCTGGTCTTGGAAATGGTGATAAAACCTCACAATATTTTTGTGCCTCAGCCGACCGTGGAGTTCAACCTCTTTTTCAACCTTAAATATAAAAACCAAATATAGATATGAGTAGAAACAGTTACAAACACAGAGCCATCCTAGACAAAGATCCATGTTGACACACACTGTTCGTCTAATTTCTTTCCTATTTCAGTCTAATTTCTTCTTCTGTCTGCAAGTTGGATCTTTTCCCTTATTACGCTCTGCTTGGAGCAGCTCTGGGATCTATTTCACTTTACCGACAAGTCTATTTTTTTACTGAAACCTTTCCATTTATCCCTCACAACTATTGAGTATGGAAGCACCGACACCATAAATTGCATGTGGGTTTTGGCTCAATGTCCCCCTCTTCATAATTAAAATTAGCAGTAATCTGAAGGGTAAAGTTGGTAGACTGGGGAGAGTGGTGTGTTGGAGCTCCAGTTAAGTCTTTCCAATCCCCAAAGGACATATTATGGCATTACGGCATCTATTGAGTAATATAAGGTGCTGTTGCGTCTGAGCTCTTGATGACACAGATCTCTCCTTCCCTTGCATTCACTCTTGTAGACTGAGAAAGTTGAGGTATGACATCATATTATATCAAATCAAATAAGGTCTATCAGCTCTCACACTTTAAACAGTGCCAAGTGTAGGACTCCACCAGGTCACCCAATAGCACCAAAAAGAAAAATGATGAACCACACAGCAGTCAATCAAGTGGTATGTTCATTTTCACCAAAGTGGCAACGTTTCAACCCTATAGGGTCTTTGTCAAGCCATTTGTCCAGGCTTGACAGAGACCCGATAAGGTTGACACTGTGGTGAAAATAAACACCCCGCTTCATTGAGTGCTGTGTAGTTTTTGGTGACATCGGATCAACCCCCGATTCTTGCCTACAGGAAGTGTAAAATAAATATTTCCTGGCACACTAGATACCAAGGACATAATTCTGGATCTACCTGCAACCCCACAACAGATAAATCCCTTCTTCTTACAAATCCTTAGGCTGCCATGAATATAGATGTGTTCATGATATATGATGTTAAAGGACAACAGTAGTCAATAAATAACTCATGATTAATTGAAAGATTAGATTGTGTAGATGGTGTGTAAAGAGATGCTTTAATGAAAGAATACAAATAAAGAACCTTATTGAGCACTCATTGCTTAATATAACTCTAACAGGGGGCAGACATGTTGTATAGAATCTTGGGTCAGATCTGGATTAACCTTCATGCACTTGATTGACGATCTGCCCCAAGTTTCTAAACAATATGTCTGCCCCCTGTTAGAGCTATATGAAGCAAAGAGGACTCAATAAAGTACATTATTTGTATTCTTTCTGTTGGTACAGTTGTTCTTTAAGATAAATTGGTCACAGAAAAATATAAAGTTATAAACAGAGCATGTGCCTCTTTTAGACTATAGCAGTTTTGACAAGCAGCTGTAACCACACAGCCATTTATGTCTGCTTGTACATTCCAAGAACAATATGACGGGAGATTTAAAAGCCCTTACTATTAGCACAAATATTTTAAATTAAATATATACATTTTTGTAAAATTCCTATTTTTAGATAAAATTGTCTTGAAAACAAGGGGGATGGATGACACTTGCATCCAGCACCTGAGCATGCTTGAGACATGGTGTATTCATAGTATTTAAAGGTACAGGTATTTATTGGTACTATATAAACCTCCACAGCCTTATGAATGGACTACATAAAAAAAAAAAAAAATGTATCTTTGCAATGAAGCACACGTTGTAAAAGCATGATTAAATCCTTCTCGTTACAGACAGGCCAGTCACATCCTGTTTGACCACATGTTATAGTCCTATCAGGCTGCTTAGGGGTTAAAGTCATATTAACAAGTGTTTAGGGCTCACCCCTCCACGCTGCTGTATGTGAATTTTTCTGGCATGAGCGATCATCTTCACAGCGAACACTTGCCTAGTGGACACATCTGTGAATTTGTAACATCTCCCAAACGCACCCTGAGGTTAGAAGACATATATATAAAAAAAAATCATTCATGACACATGCTAATTTCTACCTGACACCAGTCAAACAACAAGTGACACCAGCATCTCAGTCACCGACTTCATTCCAGAACCTGTTCCCCATTATAATACACACAAATAAAGCAATAATTAACATTCTCAGTCATTTGGCACGTGAGTGATGATCAAACATATAAACTAAGCAAGGAATGTCACTGGTGAAACAGCAACTGACTTACACAACAAAAAAATAATAAATGTATAAATAATAAAAATATATAGCTTGGAGGAAAGACGTAACAGGGGGGATATGATAGAAACATTTAAATACATAAAGTTAATCAACACAGTAAAGGAAGAGAGTATATTTAAAAGAAGAAAAACTACCACAACTAGAGGACATAGTCTTAAATTAGAGGGGCAACGATTTAAAAGTAATATCAGGAAGTATTACTTTACTGAGAGGGTAGTGGATGTATGGAATAGCCTTCCAGCAGAAGTGGTAGAGGTAAACACAGTGAAGGAGTTTAAGCATGCGTGGGATAGACACAAGGCTATCCTAGCTATAAGACCGGGAACGGGGGACTAATAAAACTACTCAAAAAAATTGGGCAGACTAGATGGACCGAATGGTTCTTATCTGCCGACACATTCTATGTATCTATCTATCTATCTATCTATCTATCTATCTATCTATCTATCTATCTATATAGATATAGATATGTGTGTATATATATATATACATATGTATGTATGTATGTATGTATCTATCTATCTGTATCTATACATATCTATTTAGATAGATAGATAGATAGATAGATAGATAGATAGATAGATAGATGATAGATAGATAGATAGATAGATAGATAGATAGATAGATACCAAGAATCTAGCCCAGGTGTAAGCAATATGTAACTCTCCTGGTATTGCTGGACAACAATTCCCACAATCCCTAGTCATGATATGACTGATAAAGAATCGCTAGAAATGTCCTTTAATCTAATTATACCACATTTTAAAATATTATAAACATAGAGGAAAATTGTATTTTAAAAGAATCCATTTTTACGAATTAGTACATTAAAATCCTTTGAATATATGTCATTCTGAGATGTATAGACGCATTACATAACAGACTGATGGCAAAATGCTATATATACAATAAATAATAACTTAACGCCAAGTATCTTACCTTTCCCAGGAGTTTGCCTTTCTTGTACAATCTGCCAGTATCTGGCTCCTGGATGAAACAGAGGATTCCTTCTCTCTGCAGGTTGTCTGGAATCTCCATGATCTTACCATGTCCAGACGTGAATCCTCTCCAAAGTCTCCCTGATTACCAGGAGAGAACAAATGTCTATCCACCAAAACTGTCCCCTTGCTGTCAATTGGATGGATCGCAGCTGGGACACAGAGTACAAGAGATGGGTGGAGTAAAAAAACAAGGGAGGAGAGAAGTGAAGAAGCCAAGAAGAAAAGTGACACTATTCATTTATAGTGTAGTATAAGGAAAACACAGAAGAAAAGAATAGATCACAAGAGCAAGGGAAGCAAAACACAGTTTAAAGTAAAAGGGAATGTTATGGATATCTCAAATTTATATGAGTGTTACAAAGTACATTAAATATAAACAAAATAATGATTTAAACTCTTGAATCATATGTTTATGCAGTGCCTCAAATAGCTCAACCATGCTCTCTTAATATTCTACACAAATGTATTTAAAGGGACCTGTCACCTAGACATGCATTATACTGTGAATGCAGGTGAAAAAGTAATCTATACATTGTCCTAGCAGAATTGAAAAAAAAAATGCATAAATTAAGAGAAATGTGTGTTTTAAACATGTCTAAGCTGTCTCCTGTTTATGAGCGCCACAGACACATTTTAAAAAAAAATTTGTTCTCAATTTACGCATTTGCATGTATTTTTGCTAACACAATGTTTATATCTTTTTCTTAATTCTCTACATTCCTGGTGTAAACAATTTTTAGGTTGACAGAGTCCCTTTAAAGAGTTGTAGAAAGTCAAATTGCTGCCTTGATTTCCAAGCTCCAAACATAGTATATAACCCTACTGAATAGGGTATGATCATATTGTTAACTTATTGACTTGCACCACATTAGCCTTCCTACACCAGTGGTGTATTTTGGTTTTGTATGAGACTAAACTTATGCCCCCTAATATACATGTGCCCATCCCTTCCTGCCTAGGCCACACCACTTCCTGTTTAAGATCCTCCCAACACTTCTGACCCGCTGTAGCAGGAGCCACCTACGATAAAAATGTCAAGGGATCAGGGGCATACCTAGACTATTTGGCACCCACGGCGGAATCTATGTTTGGCATCCCTCCTCCCCCCCACAATATTTTAAGTGAAATAAGTGCCTGTTCTTTGTTGCCACCCCTTGGAAAGTACCGCCCAAGGCGAGTGCCTTGTTTGCCCTAGGCCAGAAAAGGAGAGAGGCTAATATTTTAATTTTCTTTTAATTAACAAAAAATTATCTTCTGCTGTGGACTACTCTTACAATGATGCTCAGCCAGCATGATTACATCTGCATTGCCAAGATTAGCCATCAATGTTGTAGTCTAATGAAAGGATTTGGTGGGTATAAATGATGTTAAGTTTTGGGGAAGAGGAAACCAAGGATCTGCCCCAGGTGTCAAAACTTTTAGGTACACATTGAAGGTTCTCTGGAAAATTTGGATGCGGGCAATGATTCATTTTGCCAGTGTATTTGTATTGGATGTGCTCCTCAAAAACCAACTAGCAACATATTTATAGAAACAAAGAAACATAGAATGTGTCGGCAGATAAGAACCATTCGGTCCATCTAGTCTGCCCAATTTTCTAAATACTTTTATTAGTCCCATGTTCCCTATATTATATCTAGGATAGCTTTGTGCCTATCCCACGCATGCCTAAACTCCTTCACTGTGTTTACCTCTACCATACATCCACTACCCTCTCAGTAAAGTAATACTTCCCGATATTCCTTTTAAATATTTGCCCCTCTAATTTAAGACTATGTCCTCTAGTTGTAGTATTTTTTCTTTAAGAATCTTTCCAAACCTAGGATGTAAGTCTAATTTAATTAGTAAGGAAATACCATAACAACCGCAGTAATGATATTCCAACAACAGATGGCAGCATGTAACAAATTACAAAGTTTAAAAGAGGGTCAAGAACCCTGAATGTGTCAAACACAATTTGTTGAGAGAAGTATCAACACACAGATAATAGGTTGGCCACCTACTCAGTACTTTACAAGCTGGCCAATAAAATGTCTTTTATGGCCAATAATATTGCTATAAAAATTAATAACATGGGCAGTAAATTCTGACAGGTGAAAAGGCAGCAATCATAATAGAGATGAATTCTGCAAAGGGTGATTTCAAAGAGATAGCTAGGCAAAAGTAGTGAAATGAGGGGTTATAAAAATAAGGATAAAATCAATACTATACTATCAATACAGTCCTAAAGTCTCCATTCCTGGCTCCTAATTTTTTGATTGTTTTACTCAGAATTCTATGGATGTACCATTTCCCTGGCTCCTACAAATAACCAAACTGCCTCCTGAATGTGTCTCTGTGGCTCATAGGTATATCCACCTATTTTTACACCTTACTATTTGATAAATACATAAAATTATATATCAATATATCTACCTGCCTAATATTGTGTTGGTCCTATTTTGACGCAAAACAGCCCTGATCCATCGAGGCATGGACTCCACTAGACCTCTAAAGGTGTGCTGTGGTGGTGTTTCTTTTTTTATCCTTTAGGAACTAAAACTATTCAACATACACATAAGCAGGGCTGGCCTTAAGTGTTCCGGCGCCCTGTGCGGGCTTCCCTGTGGCGCCCCCCCCCCCCGTCTCTTTCACCCCCCTATGTATGTGTCTCTCTCCCTTCCCATGTTTGTCCCTTTCCTCTTCCTTGCCATGTCTGTCTCTCTCTCTATCCCCCCCCCTCCCCTGTTCTGTCTCCCCCCCCCCTGTTCTGTCCCACCCTCCCCCTGTTCTGTCTTCTCTCTCTCCCCCAGTTCTGTCTCTCCCCCTGCCCCTGTTCTGTCTGTCTCTCTCCCCCCTCCCCCTGTTATCTCTCTCCCCCCCCAGTTCTGTCTCTCCCCCTGCCCCTGTTCTGTCTCTCTCTCCCCCCTCCCCGTTATCTCTCTCCCCCCCAGTTCTGTCTCTGCCCCCTGCCCCTGTTCTGTCTCTCTCTCACCCCTCCCCTGTTCTGTCTCTCCCCCATCCACTGTTCTGTCTCTCTCTCCCCCCTCCCCGTTATCTCTCTCCCCCCCAGTTCTGTCTCTGCCCCCTGCCCCTGTTCTGTCTCTCTCTCACCCCTCCCCTGTTCTGTCTCTCCCCCATCCACTGTTCTGTCTCTCTCTCCCCCCTCCCCTTGTTATCTCTCTCTCCCCCAGTTCTGTCTCTTCCCCTTGCCCCTGTTCTGTCTGTCTCTCTCTCCCCCTTCCCTGTTCTGTCTCTCTCTCCCCCCTCCCCCTGTTATCTCTCTCTAGCCCTGTTCTGTCTCTCCCCCCCCCCTGCCCCTGTTCTGTCTGTCTCCCCCCTAACCCCTGTTGCCTCTCTCTCCCTCCTCCCCTACCTTTGCCTGCAAAGTTGGATCCAGGGAGGGGGCGTAGCTAACCGGCACAGCGTTGTAGCTCCGCCCCCACCCTGTGAAGCAGAGCACAGTCTGCATTACGGGGAGCCATGGGCAGCAAGAGAAGGTGCTGCTCGGCTCTCCATGCTTAATGCAAGCTCCATGCAAAGTGCAGGCTCCATGCTTAATGCAGGCATGGGGAGCCTAGCAGCACCTTCTCATGCTGCCAGTGGCTCCCCGTGAAGCAGATGCGGCTCTGCTTCACAGGGTGGGGGCGGAGCTACAACGCTGAGCCGGTTAGCTCCGCCCCCTCCCGGGATCTAGCAGAGCTTGCCGAGCAGAGGGCTGGTGAGGGGGGATCTTTAGATCTCCCCCACCCAGTGCCTCTACCGGCTTTTTTTTTTTTTTTTTAACTGGAGGGCGCCCCCTGGGGTGTTCGCACAGGTTGCACACCCCTAAGGCCGGCCCTGCACATAAGGTCTTCACGCTTTGAGTACGTAATAGTAAGGGAGAGACTAAAAACTCCTCTCTATACAAATAAACAGTTTTTCTTCTCATACCTACCTGCAGGGGGCATCGCTGATCCTGCTATCTAGGTCTGACATCGGAGGACCTGCTAGCCTATCAATAGAAGTCTGAAAGGTGAAAATAAAAATAATGTGACAAGTTGTAACAGATTCTAAGTGTATAAAGTTTAACAAGTATCTATTACTATTTTGCATTTTGTTAAACTTGATAAACTTTCCGCTAAAGACAACTGCATTGATAACATAGCTTATGAACGTGAGTTTAAATACATATTTCAAGTGAAGCCCTCTTGTAGTCAGACCTGAGACATATCAGAGATAGAGAGCTGTGGAGCTAAAAAAAGGTCTGAATAACTATGTAGAAAAATAATTTTCGGCTTTACAATGCTCCTCTGCATCAAATGCACATCTCAGCGATCACACTACATGACCACCAACTTACTCATCCTTGAATTTAGCACCAGCATAGGGTCACATAAGCTGTAACGATAACAAAAGGAAGGGAACGTAAAGTGGGGGAGACTTGGCAAACCAACTTAAAAACAAATTAAGAGGAGATATAATTATATATAGATAAGAAGGGGGTAGAGAAGCCAGAGTAAGAAAAGCAAGAAGAGTGAGAGACAGCAGGGAAAGGGGTAACACGACTGCTGCAAGGTAGCGCAGTACAAAAAGAAAATGGTCTTTGGCGCTGCCAAAGGGGTTGTCCCACGTTCAACCATGTGAACATGGGAATGCTACGATGGAGACTAAAATTACACTTATTTAAAAGTACAATAAATTCAATCACCGGGTCTTTGGGTGCCCTGGAGGGACAACTGTCGGAAATATAAAACATCTGTCTTGGGGTAAGGTACGCCTTGGCCGAAGCTGTTCCTATACTCTCGAAAATTTCGAAAGTGTTGAAAATCCCGAACTGTGGGAAAAGCGGTAACATAATTTATTGAGCTTGTAGTTCAGGAATATTTATAAGAGAACGGATGCCCAGAGCTTGAGCAGTCAGTCCAAGATTTAAGTCAACACTGTCCGTTGACTCGCAGGTATAGAGAAGTCTGTTGAGGTTGATGCTGGAACAATGGTTGCATGTTGGGCAGGTTCGATTTGTGGCAAACCCAAGGTCCCAAGGAAGGTACCCGCTTCGGCTATATCTTTGAGCATTAGAGCCCTATTGTCTTTTTACACCTGCAGCGAATGAGGCAGGCTCCAGCGATACCTAACGCCCAGTCTGGGCAGGTTACAGGTGAGGCAAGAGACCTTCTCCACAATAGTGTCGCTAAAGGGAGACCATCATAGACAGCTAGCGAGTCTCCATAGAATTTAATATTTCCTGCTTTCCGACATGCTGCCAGGAATCAGACTTTGTTATACAGACAGTGAAATGTTATTATTGTATCTCTAGGGGCCTCCTTAGGAGCTTGCGATGCCTTTCTGACTCTAAAGACATCAGATAGCCCTTGCTCTGGGTGATTCAGCGGGCCCTACTGCCTCCTGCACTCCTCTAATTCAGACATTATTCTGTCTCATTTTTCCATCTATTATTGTAGTTTACTTTTGTAGCATGTATAAGAGATCATTTTGTTCCTTATATCCGGGAAGTTTGGGGTTCAGATTGTCCACAGAACCTTCCATTGTGATCACTTGTTGCTGAAGAGAGCCAATGTCTAGGCACATCCCTGCCAAATCAGCCATCCAGGCTTTTTGCATGTCCTGTAAGAGTCGTTGAAGGTCTCCTTTAGTAGCAGGTTGGTCTTGTCATTTAGGCTCGGTTCTTTTTATCGGGCTCCTTGTTTCGACGGAGGTTCATCCAACTCTTCAAACTAGAAGTCAGAGTCTCCCCTTACTTGTTTATGGCTGACAAAAAGTGTAGCCATTTGGGGCCTAGTAGAGCTGGTGAGAAGAGCCCCAATATCTAGCCGATTAAAGGCCAGTTGTTCCTAAGATTTTGTAACTTTTTTTTATTTTTTTTAACTTTTTCCTTTTTTGCCCATATCCTCTGTTTGACCCAGCCGTGCTTTGGGCGCTGGGACACTGTCATGCTGGAATAGAAAAGGGCCTTCCCCAAACTGTTACGAAGCATAGCATTTTCCAAAACATCTTGGTATGCTGAAGCATTAACATTTTCCTGGAAGTATGGGGCCTTGCCCAACCGCTGAAAAACAGCCCCATACCATACCATATTCCTGCTCCACCAAACTTTACAGTTGGCATAATGCAGTATCTTGGCAGCCACCAAACCCAGACTCGCCCATCAGACTTGCGAGCAGTGAAGACTCCATGGAACACATTTCCACTTCTCCAGAGTCCAGTGGTGAATGTGGAATATCTAGCAAGGATGACATTCCATGTACCGACTTATTGCAAAGATGGCATCTTATCACAATACCACCCGTGAATTCACTGAGCTCTTCAGAACAACACAATTTTTTTTCTTAAATGCCGACTGCATGGCCAGGTGCCCGATTTTAAACACCTGTGGCAATGAGTCTGGTTTAAACACAAGGATTCAGTCGTTAAATGGTGTATCCCAATACTTTTCTCAATATAGTGTATTTACTGTTTTAGACTGCTCCACATTCCATATTGCATGAGGTTGGATTTGTTTTCTCCCACCTTTCCTCTTTGTTCTTTCCCACTCCCATACACTTTTCCCTCCGCCCCAGAGACCGATTTAGGTAGGTGTTGTAAGATATGGACCTTTTTTTATTATTTCAAAAATATAAAAAAAAATGCAGAGAACTTAATACAACAACACTCATCTACAATACACAAAACACACAACATATGGAGGTGGACATGGTGCAGGGGCATGACCCTCAACGTGGTAGGTAAATGAACAAAAAATACTTTTCAGAGTAATACCCCTAACAAGCAAATTCATCTATACCATCCTATAAGATCTTCAAGCTCTGAACTCCCCAGGACCATACGTGGTCCAGTCAGTGAAGAAGCTGGCTCAACATTCCCAAAAATCAGGGGAAGAATATTTTTGTTGTAGTTGATATGCTACTTCCTTTTACATTAAGCATTTGTGTTGTGCTTTTATAGCTGGCCACACCGGCACCTCTGTAGCTTTCCATTTTTTTTAAATGATAATTTAACCGTGGTCAAAAGATGTACAAGAATACTCTTATCTTCTTTGGTCATTTTGGGGTGGTCCAAATGCAGTAGAGCTCTAACTGGTGAAACACTGCCCAAAACACTGGCTCAAGTATGGACCTTTATTACGGTATTTACCCGAATACAACTCATAAAAATCTCTTACATCCACAAATCTGTACTCTAGGACCACCAAACGTCCAGGATTTAGGGATTACCCAGTTGTGTTTAAATAAGATTATGTGTAACACCTAGTATGGTTTCCTAAAGCTTAGGGAACCACACCAAGTGTTATACATACTCTTATTTAAATACAACTGGGGAATACCTAAATCTTGGACCAATGGCAGTCCTTGAGGGCAGGTTTAAGAAGCACTGGTCTAGTATCTGCTGCCTATATGCATATAACACATATTTAACAGAACATTGTGTAATATATTGTAGATTACCTCCTATGACTTTTTCTGTTACCTTTACATATAAATATCATTGTAGGAAGCTGAACAGCGCATTTTGCAATGTAATTATCTGCTCTGTTTCTTGTCAGTAGTCACTTAACATTGTGAGATCATAGATATAATATCATAAATAACAGAAATCGTTACCGAGTCACTGCACAGCACATACATATTTACCCTACATGTCAAACTCCTTATCAGTGCTGTGGGTGTGTGTGGAATGCGTTTACCGGTCTGGTTGAAATAACACAGCACTCTTACATAAGTAGCTTTCTGACTGTTATTTCTCTCTACAAGCGTACAGCAGACCTAAGGTAACAGACTACAGCATGTGCTTGGGAAGTACCTTGTGTTAAACTGGCACATCACTTGAAAAACCGCTGGCTGCTGATACAAAAAACAATATACTATATATAATAAAGCATTTAAACCAGGAACTGTACATTGAGATTTATACAGTTCATCTATATTGTTCAGTAAGTCTAAACCTATGTTACCTACCATTTTTGCATGCTCAGGACCTAACTTGGGAAGCTGTTTAGGGGCAAGATGGCATGGGTATGCTGTTTTTGAGCACAAAGATGGTACTGATAAGCTATTGGGGCAAATATCTGGCACTGGGAAGCTTTTTGGGTATGGCACTGGCAAACTATTTGGGCATGAAAATGACACTGGGAGGCTGTTTATGCACAACATGGCACGGGTATGCTTTGACTGAGCACAAAGATGGCACTGATAAGTTGTCTGGGCATAAACAATGCACTGTGTAGCTGTTTTGCCACAAAAATAGCCCTGAGAAGCTGTTTTAGGGCATAGAGATGAGATGATACTGACAAGCTGTTTAGGGACAAGATGGCACTGGTTAGCTGTGTATGGGTATAGACTGTTTGGGCCTAAAGATGGCACCGGGAAGTTGGGCATGAAGATGGCTCTGGTAAGCTGTTTAGAGACAATATCTCACTGGTAAGCTGTGTTTGGACAGAGAGATGACACTGATAAGCTTTTTGCGCATAAAGATGAGACTGGGGAACTGTTTTGCCACAAGGATGGCACAGATAAGCTGTTTGCGGACAGAGATGGCACTGGGAAGTTGTTTGGAGTCAAACACGGCACTTGGAAGCTGAGCACAAATATGGCACAAACATGCCACTGACAAGCTGTTTGGGGGCAAATATGGTAAAATGTGGGAAGTGGATGACATGTTACCTGGTGAAGTCAGGGGGCCCAAAGAGGTGCTTTGGTTGCCATAGAAAATGGGGGTGGTTAGAAGGGCAATGGTTATGAGGGGGAGGAGTTAGAATTAAACCAGTTGAATTGTATAACTATGTGTAGTGTTTGTATCAGTTCAAGTGTTACACTCTTCTCATGTTTACTGCTGACAGAAGAGGGATTTCCCAAAAGATACCAACATTTTTTAGGGGCGTGGAATAGTGAAGTAATGCTTTTTTGGTTGGAGTTAAAAGATTCAGATGTGTGAAGCAGTCAAGACTGCCAGGAAATGCAGAGATGACAGATGTATTTTCCATCCCCAAGGGGTGCAATATTCCTGGATACTGTAACTGCATATCACTCACACACAGGATTTAAACCAGTACAGAGGCTGGTGAAATGGCTTCTCAATATCTCCACATCTAATGTCCTTGCTAGTGAAGAAGATGTGGCTGCACAACAGGTAAGGTCATGTTTTTAACCCTACAGTGATACATATCTAATCTAATTTGCTGCTGTATCTCAACTGTAACAAGGCTCAGGGCAGAAAGGAGTTTTAAGTAGAAGAATTCTGCAAAAATCAGGCATTGGTAGCCGAGCTGGGAAAATTCTCCATGGTGCTTATATTTCCAGCTCAGCTATTAATGTCTGTTCACCACCGTCGATTTCAATGTGTTCACAGCTATTAACCTGCATTATAATGTAACCAAACTGGTTATTTCTGTTTCTGGGACAGGGTACTCCAAATGATGTTCCTGTTCACAATCCCTTCTGATAGTAAAGCTCAGGTAAGCTGTAAATGATAGTCACCTATAGATATTTAGACTAACCATGATATCAGAATAAAGCCATCTTATCAGTATGTCTCATTTGTTAGGTTTCCTGCTATGTGTATATTTTGATTACCCATACAATGTGAAAATGTAAAAAAAAAAAGTAACAAAATGGCTAATAGAAAAATCCAAACATGAAGACATTGGCTCTAATTAATAAAGGAAGATAAAATCCTAATGAAATACAGGAAAACACAGAAAGAGACATATACAGGGGACATTATCTTATACACAACAAACATAGAATGAAAGAATAATCCACAGCAAATAACATCACAGGAGAGATGCAAAGTGATAGATGCATACAGAATATGCACATACTACAGAGTATGCACATACTACACAATATGCACATACTACAGAATATGCACGTACTACACAATATGCACGTACTACACAATATGCACGTACTACAGAATATGCACGTACTACAGAGTATGCATGTACTACAGCATATGCACATATTACACAATATGCACCTACTACAGAATATGCACGTACCACAGGACAGATCATGGACTATTGCTATAGAAATAGGGCTAACAGTAAAACAAAGAGCTTATGGGGTCATGTTAAGACAAGAAAAAATTCACAGTAGAGACTCATACAAGGGATGCAGCTAACACAAAAGCAAGGCTAAAAATTCTGCCCAATAAAGAGGATATTGAGATGGGAATTTCAAAAGCAGGAATGGGAGAATTTTTCCAACTCAGCTACTTTGGCCTTAAGTTACGAAATTCACATTTCAGTTCCCGGCAATTCTCAAACAAGACCAAGGTAGCATATTTGGGAACAAAATCTCTCAGGTGAACGGGAGAACTTTCCCAACGAACTCGGCTACATTGCCCTTATGTTGGAAATTCCCTTCTCAATTCCCTGCAGTTCCTTCTTTCATGGATAAAGCCCAGAACAGGGCAGGAGCCGCAAGGAGGGCAGTATTGACAAAAACACAAAATGGCAATCCTTCATCCCATGTCTGCCTCACGAGGCACCGACATCTGTTTTCATACTAAACGCCACAGAAAACACATCGACCCTTTCCACTGAAAATACAGCAAATATTGCTTCAGTTTTTTGTTTCTACATCCTCGTCCTAGTGTTGATAGTAAACTTGTCTTTCCCGAGAACGTGTCAGGATTTCCCAGCTTTTATCCTGTTTTTATCCCACAGCTGCAGACATTCTCTGAAACCCCCTTTACTCTTCCACTGCCTCCCGTCACCCGTCACCATTCAGGCACAGTCTCACTTCTCTCTCCTGAAGTTTGGGGTTGGCGAGGTGGGGCCTCTGTACAAACAAATAATGACAAGTATTCAAGTTATGAAAACAATGCACTGTTTAACAAACATCACATTCTTGCAATAATTAGTAACACCTCCGCATTACGACAGATAACATCCGTTCAGTGCAGGAAGCAGATCTTTTATTTTTAACAAGAGTTGTGATTATTTTCTTTTCCAATTGTGCCTTTGTCATATAACCATTGATTAATCTATTGATACGGTATAAAGACAAGGGTCCCTCCTTGCTGAACAGGCAGAGAGAGAGACAGCCAGGCCCAACAAATTCCAGACTGGCACAAGAGGTACTCTCATTATCTAAGTATGCTGACACTGTCAGCATGCACCCAGCTCTGCTCTGCCAGTGTTAAAGGGAAACATTAAACACCTTATGCATAACTTCATTGAAAGACACTCCGGTAATCACAGGCGTTGGTTAAGTTATCAGATAATAAAAATATATATTTTTAGATGCAGTGCTTGTTTTTATTTCCTTCTTCTGATCCTCTTCACTCCATTTCTCCAGCTATCCTTTTATTTTCGCACCCACATTCCTTGCCATTGCACCCACAGTACCTGATTGCACCCACATAACTTGCCATAGCACTACCTTGCAGCACCCTCCGGTCTTCCCACAGCACCCAGAATGCATTCACAGGTCTTGACAGAGCACCCAGATTACACACAAGGAACATGCCCAGCACCCATATTGCATCTTAAGGTATTACCAGAGCACCCAGTTTGCAACCATGGTTCTTGCCAGAGCACCCAGCTTGCACTGACAGGTTTTGTCAGAGCACCCACCTCGCATTCACAGATGTTGCCAGAGCACCCACATTGTACCCATCGATCTTGCTCCATCACCCAGATTGCATCCACAGGACTTGTCCAGCACCAAGATTGCACACATATGACTTGGTCCAGCACCCAGATTGCACACATATGACTTGGTCCAGCACCCAAATTGCACACATATCTCTTGGTCCAGCACCCAGATTGTACACATAGCAATTGCCCCAGCACCCAGATTGCACACACAGGACTTGCCTCAGGGAATGTGTGCTTCCTTGGGATTGCGGAGGTGAATGTGTTGCAGTTATATGAATAGGAAAGCCATGCTTTATCAACTTGTATCAAGGCCATGGTGACATGGAAGAGTACTTGCCTGGACTGCAAAGTAAGCCAGGAGAGATTGGAAAAATATTGACAGTAGAACCATTTTTTCCAAGTTACATTCCTGTCTGAGACCCCTTTAAGGAGAAAATGTTGATTCAAGATAAAACACTGGTGCCAAGTCCAGTCTTTCAGGCTGTACACCACAAGGGTCTCTATCCATATCAGTTTTTAGGCCTAAGTAAGGCTGTGTTAAACAGAGATGTCAGCATTGAAGGAAGTTTGTCACAGTCCATAAACTGCCCTGAATGCAGAGGTTATTTCTGCTCACTCTCTTGTCTATGTCCTCTAGATGATGCTAACGGCCAATCAAATGCTTTCATTGTCAATCAAACTGTGTCTCCTGGGCCTGTGCGCTGTTACTGGAGTTTTCCACCGCTTCTTCCAAGGCAGTAATGAGGTTGTGGACCACTTCCCTCAAGCTGTGTTTCATGACATGACATAGACTGAAGAAATCATCTTTCATGGGTAGATGGCCGAGAGCAATTTGCAGGGATGTGTTTGGAGGGACCAAATAGTCCTGGATAAAGTCTGGCTTGTTGAGAGGAGTGAGTGTGTGAGACTATGCCACGTGTAATGGAAACTCAGGTCTTGTGTAGCGGTAAATAGTTTAAAGAGATATTTGGGGTTGGTTAGTGCTTTCTTGGTTTGCATAATGATTGCCTGTGATTAAGAGAACATATGCAGGGCTCTCAGTTTAAACCACCATTTTATGGCCAGGCCATAAAGCTCCCCGAAAATCTAGTTTATTTTCTGTTTCTACAAACTTGCAGTACTGGGGCAGTAATGTCTTCGAAACAGTGTTACAAACACTATTAGGTCTATTCTCTAAAAATTGAGTTTAAAAGGTCGATTTTCAGTTTGAGACTAAGTTGAACTCAGCACCTGAAAAAACAACCCAGGTATGAATTGTCCCTATTGAAAGCAATGGGAGACGAAATGATCAAAACAATTTTTGAAAACTAAGGGGGTCATGTACTAAACAGTGGGGGAAAAAAGTAGGTAAAACATGAGCAAGGAGCAATTTGCGACTATTTGTTTCATTCTGCGCTTTTTTCCCCTGATTCGCGCCTCTTCCGTTTATTTTTCAATTAGCGTGCATTTTTCCGGTTGCGCTAATAAAATGCGGTTAGATTTGCGCACGCTAAAGAGCTTTGCGAATATTTTGCGAAAAAAATTCTTATTTGCATGTCAAAATGACACCAGCTTTTAGCGAGTGCTATCAAAAGAGGTAGAAAAAAATATTCGCAAAATTGCCCGTTTTTTATTCGCCATTAGCTCGTATGTACTATTGGCGTGTTAAACGTTTAGTACATTGCAATAGGTGCAAAGCGCAAAAATTAGTTGTGCACATGAAATATATTTGCGTTTTTTTTAGTACATTCCCCTCTTAGTCAAACTCAATATGAAAGTTGACCTCCATACTCCCATTTTAGTAAATAGACCCATATGAGTGGTGTGGGATGAGTGGTGTTGCGCACAAAAAAATGCTGCATCGTGGGAAACAGCTTGTAAATGGTGTCTGTTTTCAGTCAGAGCAGCGTGTCCAGCTGCTGCCTCACACATTTGTGTTGTGTGTAATGCAGATGGTTTCTCTCCTTGGGGCTTAACGAAATGACCCGTCTTACAACTTGATAACCACTTTCGTATATTTCTAAAATAAATACTGTCCCACTACTTCAACTTAATAATATGCTCATATTACAGTGCTCCCTGTACAATTTATAGCAAAAAAGCAGAATGGCGCGAGATAGTGGGTACCTTAAGTTAAAAGACACACGAAAAAACAATAATGGTGCAATATTGTGAAACACCAATTGTATAAACACAGGTGGTGATGTATACACTCACAAGAGGATTTGTAGAAAACTCATTGGAGATATCGTGCTTTGGTCATAAATTTAATATCATTTTGATTCACATGGAGACACCATTTTATGTTAAAGTATGTCAATAAATTGTTTGCAATAATTATCATTGATCTGTTCATAGACCATCAGCATATTCAGCAGCAATGATTTTTTTTTTTTTGTAACAATAGACTTTGCAAGGAACCTCACTGCTTACATTAACGTGAGTGCAATCTAAGAGCTGGGGGTCCAGTGAGTGCAATCTAAGAGCTGGGGGTCCAGTGAGTGCAATCTAAGAGCTGGGGGTCCAGTGAGTGCAATCTAAGAGCTGGGGGTCCAGCGAGTGCAATCTAAGAGCTGGAGGTCCTGTGAGTGCAATCTAAGAGCTGGGGGTCCTGTGAGGGCAATCTAAGAGCTGGGGGTCCAGTGAGTGCAATCTAAGAGCTGGGGGTCCAGTGAGTGCAATCTAAGAGCTGGGGGTCCAGTGAGTGCAATCTAAGAGCTGGGGGTCCAGCGAGTGCAATCTAAGAGCTGGAGGTCCTGTGAGTGCAATCTAAGAGCTGGGGGTCCTGTGAGGGCAATCTAAGAGCTGGGGGTCCAGTGAGTGCAATCTAAGAGCTGGGGGTCCAGTGAGTGCAATCTAAGAGCTGGGGGTCCAGTGAGTGCAATCTAAGAGCTGGGGGTCCAGTGAGTGCAATCTAAGAGCTGGGGGTCCAGCGAGTGCAATCTAAGAGCTGGAGGTCCTGTGAGTGCAATCTAAGAGCTGGGGGTCCTGTGAGGGCAATCTAAGAGCTGGGGGTCCTGTGAGGGCAATCTAAGAGCTGGGGGTCCTGTGAGTGCAATATAAGAGTTGGGTTTCCTGTGAGTGCAATCTAAGAGCTGGAGGTCCAGTGAGTGCAATCTAAGAGCTGGGGGTCCTGTGAGTGCAATCTAAAAGCTGGGGGTCCTGTGAGTGCAATCTAAGAGCGGGGAGTCCTGTGAGTGCAATCTAAGAGCTGAGGGTCCTGTGAGTGCAATATAAGAGCTGGGGGTTCTGTGAGTGCAATCTAAGAGCTGGGGGTCCAGTGAGTGCATTCTAAGGGTTGGGGGTAATGTGAGTGCAATCTAAGAGCTGGGGTCATGTGAGTGCAATCTTAGAGCTGGGGTCATGTGAGTGCAATCTAAGAGCTGGGAGTCCTGTGAGTGTAATCTAAGAGCTGGGGGTCCTGTGAGTGCAATCTAAGAGCTGGGGGTCCTGTGAGTGCAATCTAAGAGCTGGGGGTCCTGTGAGTGCAATATAAGAGCTGGGGGTCCTATGAGTACAATCTAAGAGCTGGAGGTCCTGTGAGTGTAATCTAAGAGCTGGGGGTCCTGTGAGTGTAATCTAAGAGCTGGGGGTCCTGTGAGTACAATCTAAGAGCTGGGGGTCCTGTGAGTGCAATCTAAGAGCTGGGGGTCCTGTGAGTACAATCTAAGAGCTGGGGGTCCTATGAGTGCAATCTAAAAAAAAATAAAGACATCCCCTAAAAATAAGCCCTAATGCTTCTTTTGGTGCAAAAATTAATATAAGACTCAGTCTTATTTTCGGGGGAAAACAGTATATTTCCTACTTTGCTATCTTGGCCTGATTTTTTGCAACTTTGTTGTCAACTCGCCACAGGTTACTGTTTAGTGAACAAACCCCAAATAACCTAATTGTCCAATTAAGCACACGAGGCCCGTAATCCCCAACAGCCTTTAGGGATAGCAAAGAGTTCTGGAAGTTTTCATATAGAATCAGCTTGAGGACCAGAAGTTGGATCTAGGTTAAATAAAATAAACTGTTATTATGATAGATTAAGGATGTCACCATCACCATTATATGTGCCAATAATTGTTTGTTGGTTGTATTGTTCATACAATGGTTTTGTATTTCTATATAGATATGAAACATAAGATATTTATATTTCAAAATAGATATAAATTTGTATATAGATATAAAAATTACAATTCAAGCAACAGATTCTGTTTTATTTGTTGCATGCTGCCCCTCTCCCCCTGATGTTGGCATAACCTTGGTCTCTGATGTCATTTCCTGTGCCACGTTGTTTGGGATATGAACGAACGTGTCTTGCTGAAATAATGCAGAGTCCTATTTTTGTGAAGTAGTTGATACACACCAAGTGGGCTCAGAATGGAGTGATGCCACAATCAACCCAAGAGCTGTGGTCATCGTGGAGCTCTTGGACCTCCTGTTCCAGCAGTTGTGGAGATGGAGTTGCATTGAGGGCACGCAAGTGTATTTGGTGAGTACGTAAAAAGAAAATGACACAAAATATACCCTTAAATGACAAAGTCCATGCTAAAATAAGTATAAGGATATTTATTTTCTGTGCAGGATTTTGATATATTATATTGTAATTAGTGTTGAGCGAACCCGAAGCGTACTGTTCGGGTTCGTACCGAACATTACGGTTTTTGGACCCCGAACACGGACATTTCACTGTATGTTCGAGTTGGAGTTTGGGGTTCAGCAATTTAATGGCGCATTTTGAAAGGCTGCAGGGAAGCCAATCAGAAAACCCATAGCATTACATACATATACATTGTATGTAATGCTATTATCTTTCTATAAACCGACATAGAGTCCCCATTCATACAAATAGGTCAATTGACCTATTAGTATGAATGGGGACTCTATTTCGGTTTATAGAATAGCAATAGCATTACATGTATTACATAAACCGAAAGTCTATAAACCGAAAGAGATTTGGTTTATAGAAATCCAATAGCATTACATGTATTCCATAAACCGAATGTCTTTCAGTTTATAGACTTTCGTTTTATGGAATACATGTAATGCTATTGGATTTCTATAAACCGAAATAGAGTCCCCATTCATTCGAATAGGTCAACTGACCTATTCGTATGAATGGGGACACTCTTACCCACATTTTACTTCATTTTACTTTTGTAGCCCTCTAGCCCTTTCCAGGACTTTTTTAGAGGCATTTTAGTGGCCAAAAGTTCGTGTCCCCATTGACTTCAATGGGGTTCGGGGTCAAGATCGGGGTCAAGTTCGAGCACGGACCCGGACATTTTTTTCGAAGTTCGGCCGAACCTGCCGAACCCGAACATCCAGGTGTCCGTTCAACTCTAATTGTAATATTATGTTGTATTGACAAGTAATGTAAATCTATAAAAGAAAATAAACAGGATTCAGGAGTTGTTTTTGGCTCTACAAGAAGTATTAAAAGGACCAAACCGACGGATGTTTAATTGAATCACACATCAGGTTTGCAGCTTCTATTTAACCTCCCAGTCAGCTCTCAGCATTTGGCTGGAGTCTGGGAGGAAGAAAAGCAAAGTCTCCCTAAACTTGCAATGTGTGTATAAATATATTGCACAGGAGCCTTACAAAGAACACATCTGCAGGGTCTTTTCTTTGAGGTACACAGCTAGTATTGCCAGGTCAGCCAGCGCTTTGCTCCCCCCCTACATAGAAACATAGAATGTGTCGGCAGATAAGAACCGTTCGGCCCAGCTAGTCTGCCCAATTTTCTAAATACTTTTATTAGTCCCCAGTTCCCTATCTTATATCTAGGATAAGGTGTCTATCCCACGCATGCTTAAACTCCTTCACTATGTTTACCTCTACCACTTCCGCTGGAAGGCTTCTCAATGCATCCACTTCCCTCTCAGTAATACTTCCTAATATTACTTTTAAATCCTCGCCCCTCTAATATAAGACTCTGTCCTCTACTTGTAGTAGAGAATATAGAATGCCTGTCGGCCTAGGAAGAACCAATTAAATAATTCATCAAGGAGAGGTTTACATAGGAGCTAGCTTGATTATTTAATTAAGAAAGAAAATGAATGGTTTAGCGCTTAATGTGTGATACCTCTCTATCACAGCATGAAAAAAATGTAATAGTGCACAAAATAATGTGTAACTATCTAACTGCACTATATATATATTATATTTCTTTATCACATTTGTTTTTTTTCCTGTTGATTAACTGATTTACCACTGAACCCATATGAATTATACATTCTGCAGGGTAAAAGCTATAGGTCACCATCAGAAAAATGGCACACCCCAGTTGTTTAATGTACAACATGGCATTAACATTCTGTTATTTGTGTATTATGTGTCCCTTTTCTGCATCCCATTTGTTTCTTGTTTTGAAAATAACAAAAACTTAATTATCCAAAAAATAAATGGCCAAATATATGCATCTAATGAAAAGTAGGCATTAATGTAAGATCTGTTCAGCTTAATTGCAAGAAAAGAGTAGCAATGTAGAAAGTGTTATTGAGAGGGATGCTTAGGGTCCAGCATGTTTTTTTAACTGCTCAGAAGAGAAGATCATTTAGAGTTGCTGTTTATATATCATTCTGGAGTATTAAATACGTTAACAAGTAATATTATAAGACTGGCAAACAGACACTGTAGATTGTGAGATATATTCCCACATAGTATAGGATGATGAAATAAGTAAAAGGAAGTCATAAGGAGAAATAATCCAACGTATGGACATACAGTGAAGAATGATATTTGGATCTAGACTAGTGTAATGGTTTGTTAGTCTCTAACTTGAAAATGGCCTACCTTTTTAATGCATATTAAATAAATATAAAACATTTATATATTCATTAAAATGTGAATATCTGCATGCTTAACACATTTTGTGAATGACTGGTTCACTTTAATTAAATGGCTGAAAACAAATAAATTGTACAGATAGCAAGTCAGCCTGTAAATGTCATAGGTCCATCAAATAGATGGGCAACCATACAGCTGTATGTTTGGATGCAAACAGTGGGTGGAGTGAATAAATGATCTACTAACAGGAAAACAGTAGCAATTCACAAATTGTGGCTAAGCAGGTTGACTGCTTAGAATACAAGTAATAGAACAGTGGAAAGATGTTTTTGCTTTGAGTGGCCATTTTGTAGGGTTCCAATTCCTACCTATAGTAAGCAGCCATATTTAAATTAGCAGATGGTACATTCCTATGAGGTGTAGAAACAAAAAAACAAAAACAAATGTTAAAACCATTAGACAGAGCTTTATCTGATGAACCCAGAGGAGGGCTGGCAAGGGGAGAGAGAAGGATGGCAGCCCCTCAGGCTGCTCTTTAACCTGCCTCAATGGGCTCAGGCTGGGCTGCACCCTTTTGTTCACTTCTAAATGCCATAGTATATCCTATATTTCTATCCCTTCTTGTCTGTCTGTTAATCCCTGTACCTTATCTCTCCGTATGTCTGTCTTGTCTGTCTATTTGTGTTTATATTTGATGACTATGGGTGGACTTTGATGCATCATTAGCCAGCCCTCCCAGAGTGAATCCCCAGGGTGAATCCGAAGGTAACCGATATCCCAGGTTTACTGTTACCTACTAAGTGCAAGTAAAGTACATTACTCCTGTTATACATTTAGGAAATAATACAGTTGTAAATCAGTGCAATACATGTAATCTAATTCTGTTTTTAAATAGACTAGCAATTGGTGTGCCTGCTGTACATTTTCAGTGGATGCAAACATGTATGCAGTATATTTATCATGTATTTGGCACAAAAAACATTACAAATGTTTTTTTTTTTTAATTATTTTTTTATTGATTTTTTATTATCATGACAGTATTAATACGTTTCATCGAGATAGACATAAAATATTATTTTTCATATGTTTTTGATTAACATAAAGAAATTGTAAAAAAAAAAATCCGAAGATAAATAAAACTGGGACACCAAGCAGACAGAGGAGGGAGAGTGAAACTTTTTTAATTGACTATTTCTTTTTTTTATTAGAAGGGTCTACTCAATTAAGAGAGAATTGCAGGGAATTGAGAAAGGAATTTCAAAGGGACTATCTGGTACCCAAAATGCAATCTTAATGCATATTAAAGTACATTCTCAGTGCTTTAAAATGCATGTTTTACGTTGTGTTTTGCTTAAAATATACAATACTTACAGCTAGATGAAATTATGAAATTACAGCCGTTTGCAAGAAACCAGGACTGCCCACACTAGCTGAGAAAAAGTTAATTTCTTTTTGTTTATTTTTCTTTTTTTTTTTGGTGCAGGAGCCAATGAGAATAATTTCATTCAAATGAATAACATTTCCTGTCTCTCTAGTGACAGACAATGTGTTGTACTGTTAAGAGATCATACTATGTACACAAGCACGTCTATCACATTCCACACAATGTATTCTATTCCAGCAGCACAAGAAGTGACTTAATGAAACCAAACTTTACAAGCCTAGTGTCTATATAATAAGTTCTATAGTATAAGTGTATAAGCTGTGGTATACATGCAATGCAATCACTGGGGAGGGCTTGAGTCAAATATTAAACATGTGATTTATGCAGAATGCCTGCACTAAATCACACTGGAAAAAAACAGTGCTCTATACAAACAGCAGTCTTCAATTTGCACCAAAGTGAGTTTGGGGAACTGTCGCTTTGAGGCCAAAGTAACTCACTCAATTGGAGATTTTTTTCCAACTCGGCTACTTTGGTCTAACGTTTAAAATTCCCATTTCAATTACCTGCAAATCTTACTTTTTTTGAGTAGACCCTAAAGTGCTTTGACGGCAATTCTACAATCTCCAGTCTGTACGCCGCATGCAATGTCTGGTCTCCATCTTCATCCCATGCAGGGCCACTAGAGAGCGCTGCTCAGGGGAATATCGGCAATACAGATCCTGTCAAAGTGCTGTAAGTAAAGATATCTTCTCATCCAATGTACTATTTGTGTCTAGCTGTAGCATAAATGTTTCTAAGAGTAATCTTAAATCTCACTGGATTGTATCTGAAATGCTCTTCATCCTGTATATTTTACTAGAGTATTTTCATTCTGGTGGACAATAGTGAGGTAGATTCAGAGAGAAGTTTTATCTAAACATTTTTTTATATATATCACTAGGATTAATTTCCCCTTCAGGTGATCTCTGCTTGGGAAATGTACAATGTACTTGATGTACTATGGTATTGTTTGTATTCTTTTTTTTTTTTATATATAAATTTTATTTGGCTTATTAAGCATACAAAAAATGAAACTTACAACATTAAAAACAAATACGACATATAGATATAGACATTTGACTTAAAGTACAGTTTTTCCCCCTCTCTCCTCTTCTCCTTCCCTCTCTTTCTCCTTCCCCCTCTCTTTTATAGACATACTTAGAATAAAATCATAGATAGAGAGAGAGGACGATCCAGCAAAAACATAATGAGAAGTTTGTATGTTTGTATTCTTTCTTAGTGATGCCCACTCCCAATAATAATTCTGATAATTACTTTAGCTCTGAATGTTTCCTATTGAACATTTGTAACAGAGTATTTGTTAAGCTCCCACGCCTTATCGGTTTCCCGATGGAAAAAATTAACCCTTATCGACCACATGAATGAAACCAGTACACTTGCATATGGTGGCAAATAGAGTCCCCAAACCAAATGCGGCACCCCTACCCCCTGGAGATGCGCTGAGCCCCGTCTGCCTGCAGCGCACGTGACGGACGGTCCATCTTCACCGGGCCGCCTTCTACTGATACTGGGGTATCCGGGGCGGCCAGGATAGCCTGCTGACCTTGAGCCCCACCCCCTTTCTGGAGGCCCGTGAGCCCCCCAACTCATGTGCCCAACATGTTTTTGGGTTCTGCAGTAGCCATAACCGTGTTGAACATATGTAATAGAGTATTTGTTTCACATGTAACATGTCGTGCATAATATATAATGGGGTATATTCAATCACCTAAGTTAATGTATCTCATGTCCTTGAATCGCACTGACTGCAATAGAAAAAAAAAAGTTAAAAAACAGTCATAAGTGATATTTTGCATCAATGAATGGAGCCTATAGCTTACATTCTCGCTTTCTTGACATGAGTTGCAACCAAAGAGCTTGTTCATACAATTATACGTTCATTGCATCTACTATTGAAACCCATTGTCAAAATAATTTTCCACATACCTGTTTGAGCCACATACATACATGTATGTAATTCTCCTCTTCTCTAGACACAAGTCTATGAACCCATTGTGGACCAATGATGTAATTCTGCACCCCACCCCCTTCCACCAAAACCATGGCCGCCAAAGCCACACGCACATCTATTATGCTATATAATGATAATTAAAACTAATATGAAACTTATCAAAAAGTGATAATTTTCAATACAACAGCACGTTGTCTATATGCCAATGAAGTATTGTAATGTAATAATTTTGCCACTAAAACTTGCACTCTAGTTTTGATAGCAAATAAAGCTCATGTTATATTACATAACTACCTGACATCTTGTACAAAAGACATGATTCTTTATTGTTGAAGTGCTATTCAGTTGTTTTTGTATCCCAGATAGGGCTACGTATATTAATATACGCATTTATGCATCTAATGGGAATAATGTGCAAAAACGATCAAAATAAAAGTTCTACACACATTTAAAAAAAAATTATAAAAGTAAATACCTCTTCAAAGTCATGTCACCCATTAAGTCATGCAAATAAAGTAAATCAAATAGTAGATGACAGATCAACAGTTTTCTCACCATAAAAGACCCACAAATTTTTTTTTTTTTTTTAAATATGTAAGAAATACTTTAATTAAGTTTACTTTAATAATATTTACCTTTATTTATAATAAATTAAAGTCTATGTGTGTATATCTACTAATTGGTTTATTCTGCAGGACATTGATCACCAGATAATTATATCTGATCAACAGATCACCATAAAAGACCAATTTTAAATGGTTTTTATTACTTGAAATATGTAAATATATAGGAAATATATAGTTTTTTCACCAGTTGCCACTACCATCTTTCTCCCCAAACAGTTTGCCAGTGCCATCTCTGTCCCCAAACAGCTTGCCAGTGCCATCTCTGTCCCCAAATGGCTTTTCCCCTTGTCTGTCTCTCCCCATCCCTCAGTATCTGTCTCTCTCCCATCCCCAATTGTTTGTCTCTCTCCTACCAAACAATGTATTTTTTTCTCTTCCAGCGTATGTCTGTCGTTCTCTCCCCTCAGCCCATTTGTCTCTCGGTCTCTGTCCTTTCACCCCCTTTGACTAGGGTGGCAATTTGCCACCCAATCTATTACATCAGCACTGGCCACCTCCCTGCCTAACTCACACATTGCTGCTCACTCTCCCCCACGTTTAGTGATGACTCAGAGCATTGTTCCGATGCTCTGAAGACTTACTCATACAAGGAACACATGCAGTGATGACTGAGGTCTGAGTTAGGCAGGGAAGCTGCCAGCACTGAAAAGCATTGGTCAATAGTACATTCAATGTTTATGGACCAAGATCTAAAAAGAGTGATGCAGATAACTTTGTGTTTAGTTTACCAACTGGTAATAATCTATATTATTTTAAAGATATGTCCAGAGGATTCTCTACCCTTCAGGAATATGCAGTGTGCTCTCTACAACTACAAACCAATCCTAGGAACGCATGAAAAATATCAATGGGTGCCATTTTATGGAGGTAACCAGAAAAAAATCTCCTTAAGATGACAACTGATCATTTAATGCCATTTCATAACATTAGGGAAATCCACTTTCCCTAAACTAAATTCTCTTGGTCTGTTCAGCCCCCACAGCCTGTGATTTAAACTGCTTGGCCATTGGACACAACTTTTATTACAGCTTTGGGAGAGTGTTGGATGGTACTAGATGTGGACCAGACTCTGGAGGTATCTGCATCAATGGTCTGTGTCAGGTAAGAAACTGCTTTTAATTGTGCAATAACACTGAAGTTCAGGGCGGTCACTATTTAAAATTCACATTGAGGATTATTTATAAAAGTAGACAAGCCACCATGTAAACCAATGGAATTTTCCTGCTATTTGGGCCACTTTTAGAACTGTGCCACCAGAACTGACCATTACCTGGCCATGTGGCTCAGGGATAAAGATAATTTAAGTGCAGATTTTTAAATCACTGCATTGTACACAGTGATTTTACGGCCCACACATCTCACCTGCCCCATGGAGTTGCTAATCTCATTTGCAGTCTCGGTGTACTCAGAACTAAAAAACTCATCTAAAGATCAGTTACATTAAACCCAGATAAAAAGTATATTATAATATTATAATCATAACACAGCTTTCTGTAGAACTAGGGTTGTCACCTGGCCGGTATTTTACAGGCAGGCCGGTAAAAAATTGGCTTCAGGGCAATGTTAAGTCTATGGAGACAGTACCAAGGCCGGTATTTTTAGGAAGAAAAGGTGGCAACCCTATGTAGAACCAGTGTAGTGACTTTTGTAATGTATTCATTAACCCACTTCCGTGTGTGCTTGTTCCACAGATATCAGGCTGCGATGGGATCCTTGGATCTGAAGTGATCACTGACTCGTGTGGGGCATGTGGGGGGAATAATGACTCCTATGTTTTTATCCAGAGAGTTTTCCAGGAATCTTTCCCCTCGACAGGTTATTATCAAGCTCTGTGTTACAAGAGATACAGGTCTGATTCAGAGTTATGCAGAGTTACAGTACAACCATGCCGGATCCTTCTTAGTAATGCCATCCTTAAAAGAGCTCCGATTGCATTATTAAATTGGAGATTACAATGAATACATTTCATTAGGTCAAACTATGAGGACCACAACATCCAGTCACATTTATATGCGTGTGGTAAGCGCAGAACTGGCACATACATGGGTCCCACCGGGTCCATGACAGGGCAGCAGCACTTTGACAGGGTCGAGACGAGCCCAAGGGGCTGCACAGAGTGGACTGCAACCAAGAGGGCTGGGAGCACCTCTTGTTTAAGGTCAGAGCGCATGATGACAAGCACTGACAAAGATGGCAATGGCAAGCTGTATGGGGACAAAGATGGCAGTGACAAGCTATTTGGGCATAAACATGGCAGTGACAAACTTTGGGGCAAAGATAGCAATGGAAAGTTGTTTGGGGCAAAGATGGCACTGACAGCCTTTTGGCACAAAGATGGCAATGACAAGCTGTTTAGGGACAAAGATGGCACTGAGAAGCTGGGAACAAATATGGCATTGGTAAGCTGTTTGGGGGGCAAAGATGGCAGTGACAAGCTGTTTGGCGACATGTGCTGCAGGCTTTATTGGCAGAAATAATTATATTTTAGTTTTAATTATCATGATATAATATAAAGAGGTGGACAGCACTATGTCTTGGGCTGGCCCCGGGTAAGCTTAAATGTTTAAAGTACTAATAAACAAAAACTAGCATTACATTTTACAAGCATGAACTTATGATTTAAATTATGCAGAGGTTAACAAACATTTGTAGACTTTATACACCAGCAGCAAACGTTTCCTCACGACTGGAGATCTCTTAGGTCACTCTCAACCAATCATTTCATTAAGCTTTGAACCTCAACCAACCTACTAAACAAAGTGTTTTTTTTCTATTTTCTAGGGATCTTTGGATACAAGAACGTGTCTCGAATTCCAGCCGGTGCAACACAAATAAAGGTGACTGATCGGAGCCGAAACTTTCTAGGTAAAAAAAAACAAAAGAAACCGATGAGCTGGTTATATGGAAATAAAACATGTAAATCAAACATATTATCTGCTTTAGAGTTTCCAAAATGACACAATATAACTAGAATAGCCACACAGAAAAAAAAAAGAAACAATGTGTGAAGTAGGTTAGTTTTGGCATACATGTGTTGTTACTAGGCAGAAATGTATTTTTAATATCCATCTTTTTGCAGACTTTACTAGTAATTTATAGGAAATCTGTGCTACAAGGTGTACTTTTCATGAGAGATTTGGAAAAATGTACCTGCTTGAAAAAAACACTTATTGTTAAGGCATTAATGCACGTTTCATGCACTAAACTAGAACACAAAACATTGTTCTCTGAATATACTGATTGCTCACATTACACTCTTCAGCACTGATGAGATCCAACAGGCGCTACGTGGTTAATGGCAACTGGGCAGTGTCGTGGCCAGGGGTATACAACGTGGCAGGGACCGAGGTTCACTACAACCGAACGGAAGCCAACTATGAGATTCTAGAGGCAGCTGGACCGACAAATGAAGATCTGTATATCATGGTAGGAGAATGTTTCAGTTTCTGCATAGCCCACAGAATATATAGGCTGTTAATTTGTGTGGCTTGTCCCTCTGTGTTTGCACCAAGCACCAACCATGCATTTTTTTTTCCCTTTGCAGGTTCTTTTCCAAGAGCACAACCCAGGTATTGAGTATGAGTTCTGGCTACCAAAGAATACATTTCACAGCATCACAGAGGATTTTCAAGATCACAGTTCTGCGAACCAGAGGAATCTGGAGCAGGTACCTCGGGTAAATAAAACTCAGCCGAGTTACCAAAGAACCAAACCTATGGCTGCTGAACTTAAAGAGGACCCAGTGACTGTTAAAAAAGGTATGTTCAGGAGCTGGCCAGTGGAATTTCGCTCAATGGGCACTTGACAGGCAAAATAAAAGGTTTCTAAAGAAATATTTGAATAAATGCTTTATAATGATTTGTAATTAATGGTTAAGTGAAGTCAAATCTTAATTTGCTTAATTTGCACATTAACTAACATTTACAGGATTGTTTTTTTTTTTAAATAGACCTCTCTATTGCTCCTAAACAATGCATACAGCACATCTTATACATGTTCTTGTTTCTTGAAGGAGTCTGCAGAAAATGCCCAAAGCATCATGGTAGAGCCAAGAGGATTAAGAACTATTGCCAGAGTGACTTTGGTAAGAACAGGGTTTAAACTGAACCTAGGTCTGAGCACCAATAGGACACCTCAGGGGCGTTGCTAAGTCTTCGGATGATCTGGGGCTAGAGCCCAGATGAGCTCGGTCACACACACGCCATCTCTCTCTGTCTCTCTTTCTCACACACCCCGTCTCTCTTTCTCACACACGCCGTCTCTCTCTCTCTCTGTCTCTCTTTCTCACACACGCCGTCTCTCTCTCTCTGTCTCTCTTTCTCACACACGCCGTCTCTCTCTCTCTCTCTTTCTCACATACCGTCTCTCTCTCTCTTTCTCACACATTCCGTCTCTCTTTCTCACACATTCTGTCTCTCTTTCTCTTTCTCACACATTCAGTCTCTCTTTCTCTTTCTCACACATTCCGTCTCTCTTTCTCTTTCTCACACATACTGTCCCTCTCTCTTTCTCACACATGCGGTCTCTCTCTCTTTCTCACACATGCCGTCTCTCTCTCTTTCTCACACATGCCGTCTCTCTCTCTTTCTCACACACACCGTCTCTCTCTCTCTCACACACCGTCTCTCTCTTTCTCACACACACCGTCTCTCTCTCTTTCTTACACACACACCCTCTCTCTCTCTTTCACACACACACCGTCTCTCTCTCTTTCTCACACACACCGCCTCTCTCTTTCTCACACACACTGCCTCTCTCTTTCTCACACACACCATCTCTCTCTTTCTCACACTCACCGTCTCTCTCTCTTTCTCACACACACCGTCTCTCTCTCTTTCTCACACACACCGTCTCTCTCTCTTTCTCACACACACCGCCTCTCTCTTTCTCACACACACTGCCTCTCTCTTTCTCACACACACCATCTCTCTCTCTCTCTCACACACAACGTCTCTCTCTTTCTCACACACAGACACCCTGAGACACACTCACACACATACACTTACGCAAACACCCTTACACATACACTTAAGCAAACACCCTTACACACACACACATACACTTACGTAAACACCCAGACGCACACATTGAGACACCCACACACACACATTGAGACACCCACACACACTCACACACATTGAGACACCCACACACATTCACACACACTGAGGTTCCCACACACATTGAGACACCCAGACACACGGAGACACCCAGACACACACTTACACACATTGAGACACCCAGACACACACTTACACACATTGAGACACCCAGAGACACACTTACACACATTGAGACACCCAGAGACACACTTACACATATTGAGACACCCAGAGACACACTTACACACATTGAGACACACACTTACACACATTGAGACACACACTTACACACATTGAGACACCCAGACACACACTTACACACATTGAGACACCCAGACAACCACTTACACACATTGAGACACCCACCCACACACTTACACACACTGAGACACCCTGACACACACACCTAGACACCCACACACAGTCACACATTTCTTCAATTTTTTAAATTTTTTTACTTACCTTACAGTTGGTCCGTTATCCAGGATCTTCTTCACCTGACATCCGGCGAGCAGCTTTCACAGCGCGAAGGGGGCGGAGCCTGCACCCGTTGCGCTGTGGTCTCTATGGCCAGGAGGTGCGGTCACCGCAGACACATGCCTGTGGGCCGCACCTAGAGGAGGAGAGGCTAGGGAGAGAGCTCCCTATAGCAGCCTCTCCTCCCGATCGGCCCTCACCCCCACGTGAGGTTAATCCTCCGATTCTGGGACCATGTCCCAGACGGAGGAAAGCTCACCGGGGGATTTAAAAAAAAAAAACAATTATAGCCCTGGAGTCTCGGGGCTAAAGAATACTTGGGGCTATGAAGGGGGGACTCGGGGCTATAGCCCCAGTAGCCCACCCCTAGCGACGCCTCTGGGACACCTAATGATCAAGTGACAATGTCTATTATATTATTAAACTGTATGTATAATAAAAATATATGTAATCATACAGTTTAATATAGTGAAAAATAACACAGAAAGTGTGGATCAGTTAAGGCCAGATTAAACCAGGTGTTTGCTCGGTGGTAGGCAGTGGTGTATCTTTGTTTTGTGCTGCCTTTGGCCGACAAAATACGTGCACCCCCCTACCAACGTTGCAAACCCATGACATGCCCCATAACCCACGTTGCACACCCACGACACATAACATGCCTCCATCACCCCCATTACATGCCTCCATCACCCCAATTACATGCCACATAATCTCGATTAAATGCCCCATTACATGCCTCTATCACCCCCATTACATGCCCCATCCCCCTTTCCCCAGGACTTACCCTGGTCCCTGGTGGCTAGTGGCAGGCAGCATGGTGTCATGTCATTTCTGCAAGTGCCCATAACACAGGGGGACATGGCAAATACAAGGTGAGTATTCGAACATTGCAAGTGGTTAGACATAGTGAAACCAATTATTCGCTTTTTAATAAGGTGACTTTTGCAATGTCAGGGTAATCCAAACGGAAAAAAATTACTGACACTCCAGTTCATGTGATAAACAAATGTGATTTAATCATGGGCAACAACGCAACAGAGAAATGGACAGAAACACCTGACGCGTTTCGAGTTTACTGACTCTCAATTTTGCAATGTGACATGTAAAACAGAAGCTAGAAAGTGTGAAGGTTACAAACATTATCATGAAATGCTGTACTCAAAACAAAGAAGACATAGAACCATTGTCAAGGCAAACGAGGGGCTTCTTTCAGTGCCAGTTATGTCACTTATGTAGCATCCTGTAGCAATATTTTGCTGTTATAGTAAATACTTCCAAAAGAGACCCCATGCTGGTATTTTTTAACATCATTGTATTGAACTATATTTTTAAGACACAATCTCGCAAAGCTCTTCCTTAACCTTTTTTTTTTCATAGTGATTCGAGCCAAGGTTTTGGGGAGAAGACTGGTGGGATATGAGACTCGCTACGACATCAAGGTGAAATATGTGTATAAAAACATGTTCCCCATCATGCATCGGGAGTATATTTGGGTGACAAACACTTGTGACTGTCCACAGCTCCAAGATCGGCGAGAATATATCCTAATGGCCTCAAGACATGTGAACTTTGAGCAAACTCTTAACAGGATCATACTTTCTGCTAAGAGCTATGTCCGGCTTTGGTCCCCACACGAAGATCAACAGCTGCAGCAGATTAATAAACTGTGTTCAACAGCCCACTGAGATCTCCATACAAACAGCTCTTGATTGCAGGAGAGGACGTTGGGACCAGAAGAGGCTGCCAAGTTCACTGCAGAAACATATAGCAGTGTATTGCAGAAACCACTACCCAGAAGAACTGAATATGCCTTCATAAACTACCATGTGTCCACTGTTGGGGCCTCAGTACACAGACACTGGCTACATTGACAGGTGTACGCAGAATCGATATGTGGAAATATGAGATCACAGTTAGGGGGGAAAGGATGCTGGGAAACATGGAAAGACAAGCAAAATGTATATACAGACAATTAAATATCACATGTGGGCCGTTGCGAGAGCCACAATCAGAAATTGTGGGGCACCTTACAGAACAAATGGTCTGGCACTTCAGCTCCTCCCACTCAATTTCTCCTGCACTCCTTTCGTTATTGCCCACAGAGCCATAGCACCACTTTGCACACCCAGAGCATGCCGCAGCATCCACATTGCACACCCAAGACTTACCCCAGTCAGCATCCACAGGACATGCCCCAGCACCCACACTGCACAGCAAAGACATGCCCCATCACCCACATTTCACACTTAGGACATACCCCATCACCCACATTGGACACACAAGACATGCCGAGCACCCACATTGAACACCCAGGACACGCCCAGCACCCATATTGCAGACCCAACAGTTGACCCAGCACCCCAGGACATGCCCTAGCACCAACATTACACATGTAGGACATGCCCCAGCACCCAAATTGCACACCCGGGACATGCCTCATCACCCACATTGCAACAAACAGGACATTCCCCATCACCTACATTGCATACAAAGGACTTGTCCCAGCACCCACATTGCAAACCCAGGACATGCCCCAGTACCCACATTGCACACCCATTGCATGCCCTAGAACCCACATTGCAGATCCAAAACATGCCCTGGGTAGCACACAGACACCAAGCTGCCTGCTTTCCACAGACCCAGTCACCGACCCAGTCAGGCCCTTGCCGGCAAGTTTTTTCATTTTGTTCATTTGTTTTAAGGGGTCTTGACCAGAATCCCCAGTGCTGCCAGGCCCATAACAGGTGTACCACTGTCACCCCCTGATGGTGGCCCTGAAAATAAGATTATATGGATCAGAAATACAGTGTAGACATTGTTAATTTTGTAAATGACTATTGTAGCTGGAAACTGCTGATTTATAATGGAATATCTACATAGTTGTACAGAGGACCATTATCAGCAACCATCCCTCCTGTGTTGCAATAGAACATAATGTTAGCTAATCCAAGTTTATTAGTTTAAAAAGGCTAATTAATCATTAGAAAACCGCTTTTTAAAAAATGCTAGCACAGCTGAACACTGTTCTACTGACTAAAGTACCAATAACACTTGCCTTATTTAGAATAGTTGAGTATCTGGATCATTAGCAGTTATTGGTTTCGATTATAGGCTCAGAATCACCAGAAACAAAGACCTGTCTTCTGAAAATTAAGGCTATCCAATGTGTGAAATTCCAAGAAACTGAAGATCTCTTACAATGCTATGTACTACTCCCTTCACAAACTGCCTCTAACCAGAATAGAGAGAGCCATGGGAGGCCCCAATGCACAACTGAGCAATACGAGTATATGAGAGTGTCTAGTTTGAAAAACAGCCACCTCACAGGTCCTCAACTCGCAGCGTCATTAAATAGTATCTGCAAAACACCAGTCTCAAACATCAACAGTGAAGAGTTCTTGGCAGAGTTGCAAAGACAAAGCCACATCTCAGGCTGGGCCAAACAAACAGACACTGGACAGAAGAAAATTTGAATTAAGTTTTATGGACAGACAAAATCTGAGTTTGAGGTGTTCGGATCACAAAGAAGAACATTCCTGTGACGCGGACCAAATTCTATGTTGGAGAAGTACTTGATGCCATCTGTCAAGCCTAGTGGAGGTTGGGGGTGCTTTGGTGGTGGTAAAGTGGGAAATTTGTAAAAGGCAACTTTGACAAGGAAGACTATCACTTGTTTTGCAAAGTCATACCACACTCAGCACTTTACTGGAGACAAGTTAGGACAATAACTTAAAGCAGAGCTCCAAACTATGCAAGAACTATTTAGGGAAGAAGCAGTCAGCTGGTATTCTGTCTATAATGGAGGGGCCAGCACAGTCACCCGATCTCAAGCCTATTTAGCTGTTGTGGGAGCAGCTTGACATTATGGTACATAATAAATAAGCCAATCCAATATGTGTGAGGCGCTTCAGGAAGCATGGGGCTAAATCTCTTCAGATTACTTCAACAAATTGCCAACTAGAATGCCAAAGGTCTGCAAGGCTGTAATTGCTGCAAATGAAGGATTATTTGACAAAAGCAAAGTTTGAAGAACAAAATTACTATTTAAATTAAAAATCATTATTTCTATTCTTGTCAACGTCTTCACTCTATTCCCTATTTGTTTTGCAACTCATATGATGTAGTTTTAATGGAAAACAAGGAAATTTCTAAGTGACCCCAAACTTTTGAACAGTAGTATATATTAACAGCGGATAGTGAAAAACATTGTAGAGTCCGTTTCATTCATTATTATTTTTTGCTTATATATTTTGGTTATTTTACTAATATGTCACCCCCTTACTTACAAGATATGTTTCTTTTAGCATTGTATTATTGAGCCCATCATGTTTTCATATTTGTATTTCTTTTGAAAAGTTAAAATTATTTTTAAAAAATCACCAGTCCTAGAAGACAGTAAAAAGGGTGCCCAGCATTAATGAAAAAATGGTGATGTGGTTATCCCATCTGCAATACATTTAACATGTATGTTCAGTAAAGTAAAAATCAATTGGTGCTCACACAACTGATGCTGAAAAAAGAATCACATGTAAGCATGATTTTTTTCCAAGTTTACCATTTTCCACATAAAAGACTCAAAATTGCTTTTGTAGGCCACACTAGCTGTAATGTCATGGATGTGGGTCCCTGATGACATAGAACCCTGAGCGCTCAGGTTCAGGAGCTCATTGGCATGAGCAGAGACACAGGGCCTGTTGCAGGGTGACTGCATTCACCCGGTGGCATGAGGCCCCTGGTTCGTGCAGCCACATTCCAGGGCTCTGTGGGAGCAGCTGAAGTATCAGGGCGAGGCTATGGTGGACTGAAGATATCCTGCAGACATCTTGGAGTGGAACTTGGAATACAGCTTTGACTGAACAGGAGATGCCTGCACGCTCTGATAGAATAAAGCGAGCAGAATAAAGTATAAGATATAGCTACAGAACAACGGAGACATACACAGATACAGACATAACAAAAAACAAACAGAGGACAGGCCTAAGGAACACAAGAGATTGAGTGAGGAGCTGGATCCTCAGATGCTTCATAAGGAAACCAGAGATAGTGTATGGGAGAGGATAGAGGAGCTAGAATCCTCAGGTGCTTCAGGGAAAGAGGGTTAGGGAACATACAAACATAAATACAGGAACTAACCTAACACTAGAGATGGTAAATGGTGAGTTTAGTTAACTTATAGCCATACATGTAAGCTTGCAGACCAGCGTCAAGGTACCGCAAATTAGAAAAATCTGGAATGAAACAAAAGCATAACAAACAGCAGGGAAACCAGAAACAAATCACAACAAGAGAATAATGAAACAGGCAGTATGAGACAGGGAAACCCTTTAACAGGATAGGGCAGGATTATAACAAGACTGGAACATTATGACAGGTCTGAACAGTGGCGGACTGGGTCTAAAAATATTGGTTGCCAGGAGATAGAAGGGGCCCACCAACAACTATAAGGCTTTAATTTAATTTTTATAATAAATAAATAACATTTTCAAAAAATATACAAGTGGAAAAAAGGTACCAATAAAATTGTTGTCATTTTTTTAAATGCATTTTGTTTAGTAATTACAGTGTACATATTACTGGCAGTATACAGTAGATACTAAATGTAAATACATATTGTTATAATTTCATTTTGATATTATTTTCTTATTTTACCAAATAAATGGTGGATTTGTATTTTTTTTCAGTTAAATTTTAGAATTGCCATTTCAAGGTTTTTGAAACATAAATACTGAAGCATTCGAATGTTATATTTCACATTTTTACATAACAAATGGTCAAATACTTTGGTTACCTTAACAAAAATAATGTAATTTCAATAAACTGGAACTTGAGATATAAAAAAAATTAGGAGAACAGGCATCCACAACAGGATGGGGAGCAGGCTTACATGTGGTGCCTGGTCTATTCTATAGAAAGTGACATTTTACATCATTACCGGCACAGTAAATGATTTTATTATTCAGTACTGCTTTTATATAGTGGGTGTATTGACATATAACATTAAATAACATATATGATTTGATGGCACAATTAAAGTACTCAGTGCCTTAATGGCTGGAGGGGTCCTATATACCTGAATAGGGGGGTGCTGTATGATGATTTATATAATAATAAGAAAATTATATGTAGGTGGGGGGGCTGTATACGGGGTCTAGGACACTTCTTCGCCGCATCTTCATCGCTGACAGTTCAGCGCGGCAGTTAGAATGCTGAACTGTCAGCAATGAAGAATAACGTGGCCGTTTGATCGCGGACGCGGCTATGTAAGAGCTGACAGTTCAGCGCTAAACTGTCAGCTCTTACAAATGTAAAAGTAAAAAGAAAATACCCCCCCTAATAAAGGATTCCCACCCCAATGTGCCCCCCAAACCCCAATACTAAAATTAACCCCAAAACCCCAATACTAAAATTAACCCCAATTCTAAAATTAACCCCAATTCTAAAATTAACCCCCGAACCCTAATACTAACCCCCTAAACCCTAATACTAACCCCGAACCCTAATACTAACCCCCTAAACCCTAATACTAACCCCGAACCCTAATACTAACCCCCTAAACCCTAATACTAACCCCCGAACCCTAATACTAAAATTAACCCACTAAACCCTAATACTAACCCCCGAACCCTAATACTAACCCCCTAAACCCTAATACTAACCCCCGAACCCTAATACTAATCCCCTAAACCCTAATACTAACCCCTGAACCCTAATACTAACCCCCTAAACCCTAATACTAACCCCTGAACCCTAATACTAAACCCTAATACTAACCCCCAAACCCTAATACTAAAATTAACCCCCTAAACCCTAATACTAAAATTAACCCCGAACCCTAATACTAAAATTAACCCCCTAAACCCTAATTCTTACCCCATAAACCCTAATTCTAACCACCCTTACTAAAATAAACTAAAGTAGATAAAATACTGAAATAAACTCACCTTTAGCGATGAAATGTCCCGCGATGAAATCTCCAGCAATGAGCTGTCTTGTGGTGCAGAGACGGCGGTGAAGCGGCTGCGCGGAAGCAGCCGCGATGTAGTGTCCCATCCCCTGTATACCTGGATGGAGAGTGCTGTATGGTGATTTATATAATAATAAAATGATATGGCTGGGGGGTTGCATACCTATACCTTAGGCAGGTGCCAGACAGTAGCTAAGCTATGGCAGAAGCCACTCTTTGGCTGGACAGGCCAGGGAAACAAGGTACAAACAACAGACAGGAACAAACATAAATAATAAACAGTAAAGGTACTGAAATGACTAGATATGGCCTGGATAAGTCTGCACATGGGTTGAATTGTAACATGTAAAGGGGTTAAACTGTTTAATATAGAAAGAAAAATATACCCAGACCATACTGATATTCCCATAGATGCTGTCACTTAATCTATATGAGCTGACTGTACATCATGACTGAACAGAAACATACTGTATCACCCAAGGGAGTGACAAGTCAAATGAATACAACACATGGCCAACATTGTGCTTCCCATCTGCTTAAGACTGAGGGTCCAAATGAATAACTTTCCCAGCTGACCCCTATCGAAGCACAACAATGAACAGATGTTTACATCTGCTGCTCATATACAAAAATACTCTATCTTTGCTAGATGGGAGGCCGCTTAGCTGTGTCAGGCTATGTAAGCCGTTGGTTAACTTGTTTCACAATGCAGGTTACATGCAGCATAAAAACTGAAACATGCAATCTGTATGAAATCAAGGCGTCCAAATGTTGGTCAAGGTTTTTTTTAGGGAGTTAATGGAGATTAGAATTAAGTCTGTCCAATTAAACTGCTTCATTCACCGAACTAATAAGTTTACGGATGGAAGGAATACACGGCTGGTTCCAGTTCTGTGCTAAATATCTTCTGGCTGCAAAAGCAATCTTTGAAATGAGCATAGTTACTGCTTTCGTGCATGAAGTTTGTGGTCTGTACAATAAAAAACATTTCTGGTTCAGGTGGAAGGGCCTTCCCAATTACTCTACCAATAAGTATCACAACTTCTTCCCAAAATTAGTGTTGGGCGAACCCGAACTGCACTGTTCGGGTTCGTACCGAACTTTACGGTTTTTGGACCCCGGACCCGAACACGGACATTTCACTGTATGTTTGGAATACAATTGAATGTTGATGAATATGTGCTAATCTGTCTGGGTATAGTACCATCTGAATCCTTGTTCTTCGCTGACAACCCAGATTGATAGCTTAGATGTGATCTTCCAAATCTGCTCCCATTCTTCTCTCTTCAGGGTTTTGCACAAAATCTTTCCCCAAACTTCTATTTAACTTAATTTAACTTAATTTAGTCCCAGCTTATTATAAATTAAAGAGATAGCATATTTTAATTAGTTGTTATTCATGCACCATCTCTCAAACCACATTCTGGGCTTCCTTACATATGAGTTAATGTCTGAACTAGATGCAAATTCTCTCAATTGGATATATCTAAACAGGTACTATTTACCGTATTTGCTCGATTATAAGACGACCCTGATTATAAGACGACCCCCCAAACTTTGGATATTCCTTTAGGAAAAAAACTAAAAGCCTGAATATAAGACTACCCTATAGGAAAAAAGTTAAACTTGTATATATTCACATGTAAATTGCTTTTTTAATAAAATATTATATAAAAAAATGCATTTCTTGTGTTTATTTCCTTTTATGTGCCAATGCTGCCTCTCTCTTTCCCTTGCCCCCAGCTTTGTCTCATTCCCCCTCCCTTTGACTCCCCCCTCGCCTGTCTCTTCCCCCCCACATGTTTCTCTCTGCCCCCCTCCCTCCCTTTGTTGATCTGTCCCCCCTCCCTCTGTCTCTTCCCCCCTTCCTGCTCTGTCCCCCCCCCCACCCCTTGTTGCTCTGTCTCTTTCCCCCTCCCTCCCCTGATCTCTGTCCCACCCTGTCTCTCTGCCCCCTCCCTCCCCCTGTCTCTCTGACACCCTCCCTCCACCTTACCTCGATCCCTGGTGGCTAGTGGGGGCAGCCGGGGGATGTCTGCACGATACTTCCAGCTGTCCGTCATAATAGACTGCCGTGTCGGGCAGCATGGAGGATGTCTGCACGTATCGTGCAGACATCCCCCGGCTGCCCGCTTTCCCCTGGTGGCTAGTGGGGCAGCAGAGGATGTCTGCGCGATGAGCGCAGACCTCCCCTGCTGCCACCCGGCACGCTCGCCGGGACTTCTGTGACGAAAGCGGAAGTACCCGGCTTCTTCATAGAAGCCCCGGCGGTCGTGCCGGGCGAAAGCAGGGGAGTCTGCGCTCATCGCGCAGACATCCCCTTCTGTTAGAGCAGGGGATCCAGGTCCCCTGCAAAGAAATATATAAAATGCAATAAAATAACAGTAAATAAAAAAATAAAAAAATTCATGTTGCCCAGACTGTACTTTTTTTTTACTATATCCTCTTCCCACATTATCCCTTCATGATGCAAATTAATAGTTTTTACAGTTTTTTGTCTAAAACCCAATTGACATCTTTTATTTTTGCCAAGTGTAAGACTTCTGTAATGGATGGGGTATGTGTAGATTTTATACAATTTAACCCCTGCATACCTTTTGCAGGATTTTTATGGATCGGACATCCCACTCTTCAGAGTTTTTTTTCTGTCTTTTTTGTTTAGGGGGGTTTGGAACCAATGTTTTTCTTTTTTATTAGTTAGTTAATTAGGGGGGGATAAGTGGGTTAGTGTTGCACTAGTTGTGTAGCTTATTATTGGGAAAATAATGGGGAAAAAAAATTTTCCCCCCAAATTTCCTCTTTTATATGTATTTTTTAATACTAAAATGTAAATAATTTTTATGTATAGGGTATCAAAAGAAAGCTCTAACTGTCCTTTAAAAAAACAAAATATAACTTGTACGTTTGCGTTAAATGAGAGAGAGGAAAATTATGTTTTAAAAAAACGCATATTAAAAATTGAAAAACGCTCTGGTCTTTGGCCTAGGAAAATCCCTGGTCCTTAAAGGGTTAATTGGTTAAAGGGTACGAATTTGTTATTTTTTAATTGAATGAGAAGACCAGTATGCTGCATTTGTTGCATGATAGTAATGGATAAAATATGGTAAGCCTAATCCTCCCCCTGCTCTGGTCTTTTGTAAAATTAGCAATTTGATTCTACTCGGTTTATAATTCCAAATAAATTTTAAAAGTGTCGAATGTATTAATTTGAAAAATGATATGGGGATTTTGAGAGGGATGGCTCTAATGAAATATAGTATTTTTGGGAGGACATTGATCTTAATCGAGTTCATTTTGCCTAACCAAGAGATTTCAAGTTCACACCTATCTTGTATGTCTTCTCTAATTTTTGGCCAAATTTTTCTCAAGTTGCAATTATGTATCCTTGATAGATTATTACATAAGTTTATGCCTAAATATGAAATATAAGAATATCTCCTATCAAAATCAAATTTATTTTTTAGATCAGACTTGCCATTCTGCCCCCATATTTGCCAGTCTGCCCCACAGATTTGACAATGCATCAGCCCAAATTGCCAATCTGCCTCTCTGACCTGTCAATCAGCACCCACGACTTGACATTCTGCAACCAGACTTACCATTGTATTCCCACACCCAGGTTGCCCATTGATATGACACTATTTGCCCATTAAAATGCCACAGCTAATTTGCCCATTAGTATGCCTCTGTTAGTCTGACCATTAATATGCCACAGCCAGTTTGCCCATAAAGACACACTCACTCACTCAGCAAGCAAACACTCATAGACACACTCTTCAAACAAACACTCACAGACACACTCTGCACACAAACATTCACAGACACACTCTGCAAACAAATACTCACACACACACTCTGCAAACAAACACAGACAGACTCTGCACACAAACACTCACAGACACACTCACTCGCTCAGCAAGCAAACACTCACAGACACACTCTGCAAACAAACACTCAGACACACTCTGCACACAAACACTCACAGACACACTCTGCACACAAACATTCACAGACACACTCTGCAAACAAATACTCACACACACACTCTGCAAACAAACACAGACAGACTCTGCACACAAACACTCACAGACACACTCACTCGCTCAGCAAGCAAACACTCACAGACACACTCTGCAAACAAACACTCAGACACACTCTGCAAACAAACACTCAGACACACTCTGCACACAAACACTCACAGACATACTCACTCACTCACTCACTCACTCAGAAAGCAAACACTCACAGACACACTCTGCAAACAAACACTCAGACACACTCTGCACACAAACACTCACAGACATACTCACTCACTCACTCACTCACTCACTCAGAAAGCAAACACTCACAGACACACTCTGCAAACAAACACTCACAGACTACTGCATAGTCTGCATAATACGAGCAGTGCGCATAGCGCTTGTAGTGCGTGATGGCGTTTTACATCACACCAGCGTCCAAGTTCAAAGTAAAGAAGAAGAGAGCACTCACACCCAGATAGGATCAAGCAGTAGGTGCGCGAGACACTGGGATCGATCTAGCTGCTGAATGAGCAGCATGCAAGTGCAGGACACCTTCCCTGTGGTAAGAAGCACATACTTATAAAGAGGAGCTACTGAGCAGGTAGAGGGGAGAATGATAGGGAAGCATCGGATGAACTATGTAGGAGAGGAGCCTGTGTAACAGGGCAGCAAGGTATAGGTGATGGGGGGCTGTGTAAGTGGAGACGGGGGCAGGGGTGTGGGGGGCTTCAAAATGGGATAGTAGGTAAAGAAAACCCTGATGGCTCCGGGTGAGTGGGCAACATTAAACATAAATGGTGAAAGAAAATGTGAGAAAAAATGGGAACAAAGAGTGACAGATCCTCCTTTACTTCTATAAAATGCAGCTTTTCTATAACATATTATATCATACCTTAATAAGCATAGTCCTCACATTCTATTGTGTGTGTGTGCGTGTGCATATGTGTATGGGGTTTTTTTTGTGTGTGCATGGTTGTATGTGACTGTGTGTAATTATGTCTGTGCATGTGTGACATTGTGTTAATTCTTGACCCAGGAAGTGCAATGTCTTGGCCAGCCCTAAAACCACACACCTCTTTCTGGTAGAGGGAAACGTATTTATTTTGAAACTTTTTTGTTTTGTTTCCACATTTTTTAATCTCCACCCCTTTTTAGGCTCCGCCATTACCTATGGCCGGTATTTTACTAAGGAAAAGGTGGCAACGCCTATTTGCGTGTGTGTGTGTAAGTGTAACTCTGTGTTTGTGTAAGTGTGACAGTATTTGCTTGTGTAAGTGTAACTCGGTTTGTGTAAGTGTGACAATTCTTTATGTGTGTAAGTGTAACTCTGTGTGTGTATGTTACTCTGTGTTCGTAAGTGTGTTTCTGTGTGTGTGTCAGTGTGACTATGACTGAGACAGTGTGACTGTGAGTTTGTTACTCTGTTTGTGTGTGACTGTGTATAAGGTAAGTGGTAAGTGTGACTGTGTGTGTATAAGTGTTACAGTGTGGGTGTGTATTTGTTTGGCTGTGTATGCATGTGTGAATGTGTGTGGTTAATGTGAAGGTTTTTTCTACTTTGATTTTTATAGCTGGGGAGTCTGTGATACACTCACACACTGCACATCAGTGTGAAATATTTATATATAAGTATGTGTTTGTATATAATTCTCTGAATATATCCACATTCTAATGAAGTGGCCCTCTACATAAAAAAAAAACTTGGACACCCCTGCTGTAGGAGAACACAGCTTTGGTTACGGACGGTGCACTATTTAGGAAAAATGATTACGTCATGGCGGACGTGAGCGAACGTCACACATAGTGAAACCTCAGGCCGGTTTGCAATGCCTCTTGGGAACATTATATCTGCCGTGATCAATATCAGCAGCAGCTGCAAAGACGAAGTTTGTTAACCTTAAGAGGACAGAGTGGTCGCTGCTCGGAGCGTCACCTTACTTGATAAGTATATTATTGTATGACTCAGTGAATGGGCACACGAATTACCGCTTCTCAATACGTTTTTCCGACTAGCTGCCCCCCCGCGTTGAATGTTGGTATTGCAGGAGAAGAGAAGGTAGCTGGGATTAATTAGTGGGTAATTGGCAGGTCATGTGGGTTCATCACGCTTCATGTGATGCATTATTGTCTCTACCTCTGGTAATGATGTCATAAATGTCTTGGGGATTCAGCAAAGGGACAGCAGCTTTTAACGCCATAAAGCTGCTTGGGGGTCCTCAGAGCAGATGAGCTTCATCAATTAAGCAAAGGTAGTACCCGAATCCAGGGTCTGTGACTGCAGCATGCCCTGTAACCTGAGTCAATGCCTTTCTAGACTACAACAGACAATTCTGAGTTTCAACACAGGGATAACAATTGAATAGAAGCCCACTGAGTATAATTATAGGAGATCCACTCCAAATAGCTGATCTTGCAGTATTGATTATATGGATCATAGTTAATTATAGAAATTAGGGTCTTTATAAGGTGTAAAGTAAGTGCTCCAGATCCAATACATTGTCACTGATTTTTAAAGCAGTTTGTGTGACAAGGTAACTCTTATGAATAATGCATACTCCAGAACTGCATTTACTAAAAATGACAACGGCAGATCATACAAGTTGTGCTGATTACGGCTCTGGTGTATACGTTTATCATAAGCGTCCCTGATTAAATCTGTAATGCAGTCACCTTAATTATTGTGGACTTTTCTCGCTAGTTCTCTATTTACGAATATATGGCTAAGCATTGTGGGAAATGTCATCAACAGCTGGAGTATGTACATACACACATTTATATATATATAATATAATTATAGTGTGTGTGTGTGTGTGTATGTATGTATGTATGTGTGTATATATATATATATATATATATATATATACACACACACACACGTGTGTGTAAAGTGCTCCACTGGCTAGGATAGAATGAGCATAATGAAAATTTTGGTGCATGTATATTTTGTGGTTATTTTTTTTTCTATTTCTATTGATTCTGCCAGAAAATGATCCTGCGATCCCGTAAGATTACTGCTCGACCGCCAAAAGAACCGCACACTCCCAGGAAGAGCACAGTTTGTGAGTACCCCAAAACACCACAGTCTGGAGTAAGAGGATTGCAGAGGGTGAGTATAACAGGCCTGAGCACTGCAGAGTCCAACCTCTATTGTTAAAGAATGGAAATATCCCACAGAAGATGGAAAAGGAATAAAAACAGAGAAAACAATTAAACATTTACTGTTAAAAGTGCTACTCTTTCTGTGTGAGCCAATATATATGCTAACTCCCAAAAAAAAGATCCACACTTTCGGCTTCTGCCAGCTCACTTGGCACCACCATCACTGTAGCAGAAGTTAAAGTGTGATGAAATCTTGTGTCACAAGGTTGGGGTTCCATAGGATTATTACCAGAGACATGGCAATAAATCAATTTGCTGTTTTTAGTAGTTAGGAAGGGAAACTGCTGATAAGAACTCTGTTTTGTTTATTTTGCATAATACAGTAGCTGGAACGGCTGCTTTAAACAGGTTATAAAAGGTTTCCTTAAAGGGACACCACCACTTACATAAGATGTAACTAGATAACCTGGTCATTTAAAACAAACACATATTTAAATCATATGCCACTGTTTTTTTTTTATGTGATTGAATTAATTGCATTTAAAAGGAAAAATAAAATTAGGTGTTTATCTCCAGCATCCATTTTGAGAATTTTTCCCATGATGCAACATTATCCAATATCTTCCAGCCAGTCTCAGTTTACAACTGTTACCAAAGCCTGCATGATGGTGTCATAATATGCACCCCTGCTCTCTTACTGGGTCCTGTGTATCATAGTGGGCAGAACTAGGTGGCTGTGTACAACGTTTTGTTTTCCTGCCTTCCAACACAAAGAGAGGAGATTAACCTGGGGGAGCCTCAAAACACTATATTTCACAAAATGGCGGCGCCCAGTCACACTTGTTTAGTTACATATTTTATTAAATACAGTCACAAAACAAAAACAAAAGACATATCTGAAATCAACAATACAAGATAAAAAAAACACCTTTTCATTTTTTTGTTGGGAGTGTCATTTTAATGATAGGCAATCACTGTTACAACACCTGATTACCCTGAATTGCCTGCAGTCTACACCCTTTTTCTGAGAGCAGTTTGCCGGGCTCGGTTCAGGTCTATATTATATTCTCGTAACAGGTACAACTGAAAACTCCTGGGAGCAGGATATTGACCAGGTCGGTCAAAAAGAATACCCAGCGTCTGATTAACAGCTCCAACGATTCTTGTGAAGAGGAAGGTAAATGCAGACTGGCACGTTTTTGTTCTGCCCTACTTCTTGGCCAATGTTTAAATGTGGTGGGCCACACCACTCAGAAGCTTCGGTTTGGTGCTGGACATTATTAATTATGTGCATTCTGCCCTCAAGGCTTTTTATTTGGCCTCTTGTCTAAAAAACAATCCCATGTGTGCTATTGTATTACATTATGAAATTAATAATATCCGGACCCCAACCTATGCAAAGTATGTGGACCTCCAGAATAAGGACGTCTGAGAGCATGGGGAACTGCTATGACTGCAATCTATGAACCAGGGTTCTTTCCTTTCATCTTGATTTTGTTCCATTTTTCCCATATTTTACCATATACGTTTTATCTTTTTTTCTTGCTGCATAATAGCCTTTTTCCATTATACTGTGAAGGTTTTCTGGTTTTCGATCTTGGACCATTTAATTGCCTGACAATTATCAGTTTGGCTTCCGTTATTATCTGAATTACTAAGGCCCTATCAAAATAAGATATACATTGTAAATCAAAGTGTAAGAAGGCTTTTTCTGGATCTATTCTGCCAGTCTTATTTACAATCACCCAAAAACTTTTGCCAATTTTTCTCCACATTCTCACACATCCACCACATGTGCACGGAGTCTCCTCTTTCTCTGTTACATTTCCAAGTCCCCAATGCTTTCACCTTTTTATTTTATTTTCCCAATATTCAAGGAGATCGTACCAGCTTCTCAGGATTATTTTGTTAGATATTTTGTCAAATAGTTTGTTTTCTAACATGTTTTATCTTTTTATCCTTAAATTTATACATATAGGTATTTAAATAAGATTGACTTCTAATAATAGGAAATTGATCTTTACTACTGACACTATATTCTTCCCAGAGCGTAGACCAGTTTTTTTTTTTTTACTTTATTTGATTAGACTTTCAGATCATAAACTGCAGGCTTAATAGCCTTTATGTAAATTAATCTGTCGAAGGCACTGCAACATTTGTTGGCAAGAAACTTAGGTCCAACTAAGTAACAAATTCTAATGCTTTTAGTTTGTAAAACGATTGGGGTCATGAGATTACCAATATGTTAAATAACATGATATATGTCACAAAGTGAATCCTGATAGCCTCCATGACTGGGGTTCTTGGAATTCATCTCCCTATAGAATATGGACCCTGGCATTAAAAAGACGGTTTGTTTTGGGGATTTGGGTACAGTGGGTAAGTTTGCACTGACTTTACTCTGTAATCCTGACTCACCCTGGCTTATGTGCTATAACTGTGTACTTTAATATGGTTATTTAGTCAGATTCTGTTAGTTTATTGGTTTAGCAAATTTCTGTGAGGAGACCACTCTGAGGGATTACAATGTGTCACAGAGGAGTCAGTGACAATGATTGATAATTTACTCCAACATTACGTTTGTTCCCATAGATGTGGTGACCCCACTTAAAGAAAGATGTTTGCGGGTTCATTTTCAAGTTGATGAATCTTGCTCAGATGAACCGGCTTTTATGGACCATGCATTTTCCCCAATATTTTGCTGTCTCTCCCCTCCGGTAGAGGACTCAGGTGAGTCTGTAGCAAACATTTGGGATTGTTAATTTACTTGACCAGGTTGGGTAGTGTTGCTGATTCCAGAGTCCAGTTACAGCCTGATGATGTTACTATTAAATACTGACATTTGTAATAATTTCTTTCCAAACTTCAGGCCAATTAGACTAGAAATCTTGGAAATGCTGTGAAGTTGATGTTTTGTGATGTCATTGTTCTACATCACCAGTGATGTCATAATTTCCTAATGTCAGTACTGTCGGCATCCAGGTCAGTAATGTTATTTGTAAAAAAAAAAAAAACACATCATTTCTAAAATTTGCATATGTTCCTCCATATTTCTAATAATGCAGTAGCACAACAGGAAATGAGATTTCTATCCTGAAGACCTTATGTAATAGGGTTATAAGGATGGCGTGGATAAAAGGAGATTATGACATCACTGGTGACTTAGCACAATGACCCATCAACATCACAGCACTTGCAAGATTTTCTAAGCTGATTTGGTCTTGATTTCGGAAAGATTTAGGATACATCGGAAGCAGAATTTAGAGCTACACAAAATGCCCCAAAGTTTGCAGTTGATGTGGTGTCTTCATAACTTGGGAAAGGCACAATGAAGAGAGTTGAATATAGTTAAGATCTCCAATATATAATATGTGACCTTATAACTGCCCTTTTGTACTGACTTCCCAGATTGCTGCAGTCCCACTACCTGTAAAGACTGCAGAGACAATTCAAAAGAGCCATATTTTAGTCACATTCCTGAAGACCAGTGCGAAGAGAATTCCAAGGAGTGAGTACTTTTCATAACCCTCCCATTACTTCACTTTTGTTTAAAGGGACACCACTTATATAAGATGTAACAAGATTACATGTGCATTTAAAACACACTTCTATAAGACATATGCCACTGTTTTTTTTCTATCTGTATGAATTAATTGCATATAACAGTAAAAATAAAATTAGGTGTCTGTCTCCAGCATCCATTTTGAGAATTTTACCCATGATGCCACATTCTCCCAAATCTTCCAGCAAGTCTCACTTTACAACTGTGGCCAGAGCCTGCATGATTATGTCATAAGATACACCCCTGCTCTCTTACTGGCTCCTGTGTATCGGATAGGCAGGGCCAGATTGGGAACAAAAACCAGCCCTGGAAAAAAATTGTATACCAGCCCCATAGCATAACATTATTAAACCAGCCCCATAGCAATATATATATATTTTTTTGGTTCATAAAAGGGAAAACCATGCATTTTAAAACACATATGAAGAGTATGTACACAGTTATCAGTTATGAATTGCCCTGTGCAGAGGTGTTTATCAAGGCAGTGTGTGATACATAAACTTGTGTACATACTGGCTGAATATATTGACGTACCCCAGCACCCAGTTTGCACTCAAGAGGGCTTGACCCAGCATCCAGAACTTACCGCAGCACGCAGATTGCCATCACAGGACTATATTGTTCTTCCAAGACTTGACCTAGCACCCATATTGCACTTACAAGATTTGACCCAGCACCTATATTGCACTTACAAGATTTGACCCAGCACCCAGGACTTACCCCAGGACTGAGATTTCACTCACAGGACTCGCCCCAGCCAGTGCTGAGATTGCACCACAGGAGCGAATCCATAGTCTTTTTCGGGAGGGGAACTGCCCATGCTGGTCTGTATTTTCTCATATCTGTACTCTTTCTCTCTTTTCTGTAGTCTTTCTCTCTTTTATGTAGTCCCCCCCCCCCCCCCCCTTCGATTAGAGAGAGAGTCTTTTAAAATATCTGTTCATATTAGGAGGTTCTGTTCATTCTAACTTTTAGAACCTTTTTTTACTTATTTTGTTCTCCAGATATAATTTTTTATCTTTAAATTTCATTATTTATATATATATATATATATTTTTTTTTTTAACAAAACATCCAAATATAATGAATATATAATGTTAAAGACAGTGTTTTACCAGAGTTGCTAAATTCAAGTAGGTACTGTCTAATCCTTCTATATATAATATAAAATAAAAACAATACAAAATAGACATACAGAACATATTCATCTGACCATGTTGTTGTCTTTAATTTTTCCCAATGCTTTTCCTCCGCTCTACTCCTTTGCTTTCTATCTCTTGCCTTCCAGATATAAGTTTAACCAAAGCCTCTCCTCTGCATCATTTCAAAAGCGATGGAAGGATATCCCTTTAAAGACTCGCAGCTCTCCAGAGAATACACTCATCATGGACCCGGTATTCACAAGGACGATTTATTTTAAATGGTTTACAGATTATACAAGCCTGTTTTCTAGAGGTTACTATGTGTTTTTTTTCCCGCTTTAATAAGATGGAAGTGTAACACAAAGCAGGTTTTGGGTTATTTTCCTAATGCATACTTACTTTTCTTTTATTTGATTTATTTATGAACAAGGGATGCTGTTCCTAATTATTAGTAATTATTCATAATTGTTGTATGCAGAGTAGTAGGTGGTTTGTGAAAAGTAGAAAATATTGTTTGCTGTGTACAGATGGGCTTGATGGAGGCATCCCTAATATAGTAGACAAGGCTTCCAAGAATTTCATAGCAAGAACAATTTATTACAGACAAGACAGTACATTTATACATTGAAACATCTTGATAACAGATGATTGAACAATACACTCATAATAGGATTAACTTCAACACAATGGGTAATACAATTAAATCTGGCGCCAGGTTTAGTGGGAAAGATACTGGGGAAAGTAGTGACCAATGAGGCGAAATTGCCATAGCTGGGTCCCTTTAATCGCTTTAACTTGAGAGAACTTTAAACTCCTGGCCAATGGAAGGGGCACCTACTATTTCCCCTTGAACCAGAGCGACCAATAGGATCCGTGCCGACAGTCTGGAGTGACCAATCAGCAGCACCTTGAATACATACAGGAGGGTGAATGTCCCAGGCGACCGGCTTAACCTTTATTGTGTCTGGTCGCCTGGGGTACCATACTGTCCTAAAAAGGGCTAAATCCAATGGGTGGCTGAGTGACAGGCTCCGTAGTCTCTAGGATGCGGTAATGGGGTCGCTACTTGGGATGTTGGAGACGGGCACCAGGGGTGGGGGCCATGTAAGTGATTTGCCCTTTTGGGGAGGTATCGATTGGGGAAAACACAGGGACACACTGGGCAGTACGACAGAATTAACACCGTATTTCCCGGCCGGCTCCCCGAGTCACGGAGGTTTGTGACACTGGACTTTGATCTTTGCGGTCCTAATCACAGGATCTCCCTGCTCTGTAAATATAGAATTGGCCTTGATTACCGTATTTGCTCGAATATAAGACAAGGTTTTTTTCAGAGCAAAATGTCTTATATTCGAGGTTGTAATATAGTCTGACCTCACATCGAGGTCAGACTATAAGACGGGGATCCTGGTCCCCCGCAGAGCTGCAGGGAGCCTGGATCCCCCTCGCTAACAGGCGGTGGATGGACAGACCGCGTTGGGGGGCGGGAGGGACAGCATTGGCACACAAAGGTAAATAAAAACAAGAAATGCATTTTTTTTATATTATAATTTTTTATTAAATAAGAAACAGCAATTTAAATGTGAATATATAGAAGTTTAACTTTTTTCCTATAGGGTAGTCTTATATTCAGGCTTTTAGTTTTTTTTCCCTAAAGGAATATGCAAAGTTTGGGGGGTCATCTTATAATCAGGGTCGTCTTGCTGCACATAAATCCACACTTACCCATTTACGTTTAATCAACTTTTTTTTTTTTTTTACAGGAAAGGATTCTGGTTAATAGTTCACTCCTTCCGTGCCCTGATCCAGATTACACATTCCCCGTACTATTTCAGGACACTTATTATGAGGTTATTATACACCTGCCATAAAGCTTTATTATTGTCGATGTCTGATATTTCGGCAAATGTGCTTTCCCTACTTGATGCATGTTCAGTCAAATTGGCGGAACCTCAGTCCTACTGGAAATACAAGTTGTGAGACCAGCTGGACCAAGGTTGGATAGTTCTAGCATAGCTTGCCCTCTTGGTGCAGCCTGTGACAGCTGCCATTTACATAAAGACTGTCTATATACTCATCTCACTGATGAGGCCTGTGAATAGGCTGAAACGTATGTGTGAGGTTGATTGATCCATTAGTAAGCGGGGCCTAAGTTTTGAGTCTAGTTCAGAGAATTAGTCCTACATGTCCATGAATATCTCCTTCTATGACCAAAAGTGAAGAATAAGTGAGACCCTCTCTAGTAGGTATTATCCCACAGCTGGTCTCACATGCTGCTTACTGTTCAGTATAATATCACAAGATTGTAGATAAAACAGTAAAGTGAAATCTGCCTTGTGAATATGTTCTTGATGATCCTGAAACCTAAATTGATAACTAAACCCTAATGTGACATTCTGGTTTCAGAGATCACTCTTGCTGACTATGTTGTTGTTTGTATAAACAATACCAGTATAAACGAGGTAAACCCAATAAATATTTAGATTAGGTGCAGAGAGTACGCTCGAGTACTGGGATACCTTCAGTATTCTCTCTCTCTCAGGTGTATCTGAAACTGCGACCTCACGTTACGGAGTTTCTAGAGACACTTTGCAAACTGTACGAGGTGAGGACGGATCATACAAAACTAATCATAGAGGTGGGGGGGTGCACTTACTTGTCATAGAGGTGGTGGGGGGGTGCACTTACTTGTCATAGAGGTGGTGGGGGGGGTGCACTCACTTGTCATAGAGGTGGTGGGGGGGTGCACTCACTTGTCATAGAGGTGGGGAGGGGTGCACTCTCTCGTCATAGAGGTGGGGGAGGGCGTACTCTCGGCGTGGGGGAGGGGGCACTCTCTCGGCATGGAGGTGGGAGAGGGGGCACTCTCTCGGCATGGAGGTGCGGGAGGGGGCACTCTCTCGGCATGGAGGTGGGGGAGGGGGCACTCTCTCGGCATGGAGGTGGGGGCACTCTCTCGGCATGGAGGTGGGGGCACTCTCTCGGCATGGAGGTGGGGGAGGGGGCACTCTCTCGGCATGGAGGTGGGGGAGGGGGCACTCTCTCGGCATGGAGGTGGGGGAGGGGGCACTCTCTCGGCATAGGGGTATATTATTTTTGTGTTTTTTGCTGTTGTATAGTGTTTTAATTGTGTGATTCCTGTATGTACACAGATTTTTGTTTTTACAACTGCAAAGAAAGCCTATGCTGAACAAATCCTGGAAATCCTTGACCCTAACAAGAAGTTGTTCAGGTAAGATGTAATTTTAGCCTTGTGGTATGTGTAAAGCTAGGAGTACATACTACACTGAACCAAATTATAAACGCAACACTTTTGTTTCTGCCCCCATTTTTCATGAGTTGAACTCAAAGATCTAAGACTTTTTCCATTTACACAAAAGGCCCGTTTCTCTCAAATATTGTTCACAAATCTGTCTAAATCTGTGTTAGTGAGCACTTCTCCTTTGCCGAGATAATCCATCCACCTCACAGGTGTGGCGTATTAAGATGCTGATTAGACAGCATGCCTTAGGCTGGCCACAATAAAAGGCCACGCTAAAATGTGCAGTTGCCACAGATGTTGCAAGTTTTGCGGGAGCGTGCAATTGGCATGCTGACTGCAGGAATGTCCACCAGAGCTGTTGCCCGTGAATTGAATGTTTGTTTACCATAAGCTGTCTCCAAATTTGGCCATTTGGTACATCCAAGCGGCCTCACAACTGCAGACCGCGTGTAACCACACCAGCCCAGAGTGTGCTGGCCATGCAAGAACTGGGATGTTTTCAGCTTCCAGGAATTGTGTACAGACCCTTGCAACATGGGGCTGTGCATTATCATGCTGCAACGTGAGGTGACGGTCGTGGATAAATGGCACAACAATGGGCCTCAGGATCTCGTCGCCAATAAAATGCACCTGTGTTCATTGTCCATAACATACGCCTGCCAATACCATAACCCCACCGCCACCATGGGCCACTCGATCCCCAACGCTGACATCAGCAAAACGCTCACCCACACGACGCCATACGCGCTGTCTGCCATCTGCCCTGTACAGTGACAAACCGGGATTTATCTGTGAAGAGAACACCTCTCCAAAGTGCCAGAAGCCATCGAATGTGAGCATTTGCCTACTCATCGAGACCCCGATGAGGATGACGAGCATGCAGATGAGCTTACTTAAGACAGTTTCCAGACAGTTTGTGCAGATGTTATTTGGTTATGTAAACCGATTGTTGCAGCAGCTGTCCGGGTGGCAGGTCTCAGACGATCTTGGTGGTGAAGATGCTAGATGTGGAGGTCTTGGGCTGGTATGGTTACATGTGGTCTGCAGTTGGATGTACTGCCAAATACTCTAAAAGGCTTATGGTAGAGAAATGGACATTCAATTCACAGGCAACAGCTCTGGTGGACATTCCTTCAGTCAGCATGCCAACTGCACGTTTTGAGGGAGCGTGCAACATCTGTGGCATTGCGCTGTGTGATAAAACTGCACATTTTAGAGTGGCCTTTTATTGTGGCCACCCTAAGGCACACCTTTGCATTAATCATGCCGTCTAATCAGCATCTTGATATACCACTCCTGTGAGGTGGATGGATTATCTCCGCCAAGGAGAAGCTCACTAACACAGATTTAGACAGATTTGTGAACAATACTTGAGAGAAACAGGCCTTTTGTGTAAATGGAAAAAGTCTTAGATCTTTGAGTTCCGCTCATGAAAAATGGGGCAAAAACACAAGTGTTGCGTTTATAATTTTGTTCAGTGTGTGTTCTTAATGTGCCACATCTTGGCAATACTCTTAACCAATATCCAATATCCTGGTTCTTCCAACTGCAGCTATTTCTTAACCACAGGTACAATATCTCTCTAACATTTTAAAATGCTGTTGGAGGTTATAGGACTTGTAGTTCAGCAGTAGCGTGGAGGAGCACAGTTGTTTACCTAGGTCCTATGTAACGTGGTAAATATATATAATTTTGTGACGTGATGAATATGGTATAAATGTGCTTATTTATAACTAAGGTCTGCACATAATAGACTTTGATTCTCTGTTTTTGTCTTGTCTGTAGACACCGTCTATTTCAGGAACAGTGTACCTGTGTCACAGGTCACTATGTGAAGGACCTCAGAATCATCCAGAGGGACTTGGCCAAGACAGTCGTGCTGGATACTGACCCACACAATTTCCCATTCCAGGTAAGTCCACCATTGTCGTTGGTTTGCATGTCCTCTGCAGGCTTCAGTGTTCATTGTGCATGTTTTCTGACCCCCCCCCCCCCCCCCCCCCCCCCCACACACACACACACACACTTGTTTATCTTTTTTTTTTTTTTTTCTCCAGATTTCCAATAAAATTCCTGTGAAGAGTTGGACTGGAGGCAAAAAAGATAAAGAGCTCCTCACCCTGCTTCCTATACTGGAGAAACTGACCCTAGAGGTAATTTTCACTCTTTCATACTGCTTCTCTTTTTCTATAGCAAGGATGGCCACCAATCACGTTCATAGTGGACACTTACTAGACTTTGTGATGGACAATTTACCTTCACCTTGCCATGGACCCTGGTGTCCTTGAATGGACACCTTGCCTATCCCTGTCCGCCATCTAACTAAATGCTCCATATAGCTGGCAGAATTCCAGTTGAGGAGGTACCGTATATACTCGAGTATAAGCTGAGTTTTTCAGCACATTTTTTGTGCTGAAAAATTCCCCCCTCGGCTTATACTCGAGTCAGCGTCTCGAGAACTGAGGACGCATCCAGGCAGTGGCGTCACAAGGGGGGGGCGGACCACACTGGGTGACACCACCAGCGGGGGTGACACCCGTGCTGCCGGCACCCCCTGCATTAAAAAAAAAAAATATAAAACTTGCCTCGTTCCTGCTCTGTCTCACAGTGCAGGTCCGTGGCTGTGAGGGAAGCGTTGTGCGCTCCCCTCCAGCCGCACGGTCAATAAAGTTTGTTGAAGCTTTTTTTTTTTTAAATAAACTTTATTGAACCGCGCGGCTGGAGGGGAGCTCACAACGCTTCCCTCACAGCCACGGACCTTCAGAGCACCGGGAGACGGAGCAGCAAAGAGGTAAGTACTGGGGTCTGGGGAAGGGGGGGAGGAGGGTGGCATAACGAGCATACTAAGGGGCAATATCCTGGAATATTAAATGGCATATTGGGGGCAAAATCCTGGAATATTAAATGGCATATTGGGGGCAAAATCCTGGAATATTAAATGGCATATTGGGGGCAATATCCTGGAATATTAAATGACATATTGGGGGCAATATTTACCAGTAGCTGCCTCATTTCCCACCCTAGGCTTATACTCGAATCAATATTTTTTCCCAGTTCTTTGTGGTAAAATTAGGTGCCTCTGCTTATATTCGGGTCGGCTTATACTAGAGTATATACGGTAAGTTTTGGACTGAAGAAAAAAAAAAAAAAAACTCTCCAAGATACTATTGACATATTCCACATGTAACTAGATCAAAAAACCTAAACCTCTAGTACTAAAAAGGTTATGTCGGACCGAGTAGACTTGGACACGGACAAAAAATTTGGTTCATTCAAATGCACTTGGCTGAAAATAAATAAATACATTTGGTTTGTCCAAACAGAATTTTTATCCCTGGACACATTTGTTTTGAGCATTCCATTGGGATGAATGTAACTGAACTGAAATTAATTTTAGAAAAGGTCAAACAAGCTTAGGGTTGGTGAATTGGGATGAAAGAGACAAATTTTGTCTCAAAAAGAATTTGTACGAAAACGAATGCCCAAGTCGAAAAGACAGACAGTGTATTCAGTCAGACAGACATGGGCATTAAAAGTGGACAAAGGTTTAATTCTGATTAAAAAAAAAAAAATAGGCTCCAGTCCAAATTCTTTGTTTAAAAGCAAACTAACACATCATGATTGATGGTGAATATGGGGCTGGTTCTTTACAAGTGCTCGAAATATTTGCATGTAGTCACTCCTCCTTCTAGTATCTCACAATCACTTTTCTTTATCCAGGATGATGTACGTCTTGCAATATCCAATCAATTCGGGACTGATGATGCTAGGGATGATCCGGACTGACATTTCAAGATATTAAAGCTAACTTTATAGCTCAGGAGCTTTGTAATCATGTCTGTTTTAATGTATACTAGGATTGTGTGTTTTTTTTAATTTTTATTTGTTTAGCCTTTTATTAACTATTGCCTCCTATGGTGTGCGACTTTTTATATATTTACAATGTAAAAAATGTTTTGTTTTATGCAATAAAACCCTTTTGATTATACTGTTGCGTATATTCTGACACCTTGGTGTTTAGGCGATGACTCTTAATCAATAATACTTGCGTTTGAATAAAGGGGGTGTGTGCTGAACGACAAAATAGCACACAGGTTGCAAACAATGCTGACTGAGAACCATAGGTTATCCGAGAATTCTAAAATACTTGTGATCAAATGGTACTTAGTATAATGGTCCCAACACATCTCGTTCTATCCGAATGAATGTATTGCCACGCATTCTGTACTGCTTTAGATCTCTACCAATAAGGATTTTAAAATGGCAGCTTGCTTGTATGAATCCAGGGAGATATTTTTAACTTCATCTGGGAGAACAAGAAACCAGCCTTGCTCGTTCTATCTTATCTAGGGGATGGAGCTATGCAGGTTTGTCTGTCCCAAATCTTTTTTGGTATCACAGTTTGCGGGACTAGTGACTGCCACACGCTTCTCCCTTCTTACCTCAGGCAAATGCACAAGCACCCCTGTGGGTTGTTCAAGAATCATCAGTTTTTGAGAACTTCACAAATTACATCTGGTTGAGGAAAAGGGATTGTCCTCACAGCCCCTTATTAGCAAGACCATCTGCCATGATTAAAGTTTGGTATGATTGTCGCATCAAAAATCACCTATCCAAATGGTCAGGTCTGGCAACGGATTATTACCCGCCCTACGAGACTCTTCTAAATTCCACGAGTGCACATGTCGAAATCTTACTCGTATAGAAAACACATGGAACCTGGGAAATCTGGAAAGATTTACAAACAAAGATAGGGCTGCCAGAAAGCGAATTGACAAATTATATCAGCATAACTCAATCAATTGGATATATGGGAAGGTGAGTAGACAGCGCTTGGCAGTTAAACAGAGTAAGTGTCAATCAATAAAAAAACCAAAGATAGTAAATAAATATAAAATATATAAATTTAATAATATATAAAAACCAATGCAATATATAAATACATATAGAAAAAATATACACAAATGTAAAAAAAAATTGACAAATTGTTAAAAACAAGAAACAATGATATGTGCCTTTAAATACAAATCAACAGACACAGATACAAAGGTAACCACAGGCAGAGTGTCAAATTACTCACTTGCTGATTGGGTTAGCAAAATACCATGAATAGTACATGGATATAGAAACGTGCTGGTCAGTAAAGAAGGAAGAATTGAGAACCTGGCCAGGTAACTTCACTTTAACAAGAGGGACGCGTTTCGTTCGGGGAACTTCTTCAGCCTCTAAGCAAACAGAGAGCATGCTGGTCTGTTTGCTTAGAGGCTGAAGAAGTTCCCCGAACGAAACGCGTCCCTCTTGTTAAAGTGAAGTTACCTGGCCAGGTTCTCAATTCTTCCTTCTTTACTGACCAGCACGTTTCTATATCCATGTACTATTCATGGTATTTTGCTAACCCAATCAGCAAGTGAGTAATTTGACACTCTGCCTGTGGTTACCTTTGTATCTGTGTCTGTTGATTTGTATTTAAAGGCACATATCATTGTTTCTTGTTTTTAACAATTTGTCAATTTTTTTTTACATTTGTGTATATTTTTTCTATATGTATTTATATATTGCATTGGTTTTTATATATTATTAAATTTATATATTTTATATTTATTTACTATCTTTGGTTTTTTTATTGATTGACACTTACTCTGTTTAACTGCCAAGCGCTGTCTACTCATCTTCCCATTCTGTTTCCCTTTACAGTGGCTTGCTCCACTGTTTTCTTATAAAGACTAGCAGCTTATTTTCTCAATGCGACTCATCTGTCCAATCCACTGAGATATTTCATTGTCAATATCCTCAATCAGTGTACCGCTGGGTTTGTATACATTTATAATAATTATTTAAATTTTTTTTTTTTTTTTTTTTTTTTTGGTAAAGGGTTCACTTTGATTTCACATAATAGGCGCTGTGTATATCACATTTCTACAATTGGATATATCATGAAAAATAGTACGAGAATGACACCAGTTGCACCATTTGAAAACTTCTTGAGACAAGGCGTCCCAAGAAAAGGCCTAATTTCTACCATTTATGCTACATTACCGCAAACAACTGATGACTCAAACTGCAAATTCAGAGACAAATGGGATTGTTGCTTCCCTCATTTAATCATTAAAGCATCATGTCAGGGTTCCACCTTTGCAGGATTCCAAGAGCAACCCGTTAAACAGCTGCACCACACTTATTTAACACCTAAAATAAGTAATATTAACAATATCCCAAATCAATGCTTCACACTAATGTGCAGCGGTCACATTAACTGCACACATTCACACATGCATACACAGTCACACTTACCACCAGGGGCGGATCCAGAGTCTGATCTCGGGAGGGGCACATGTCCGTCTGTCTTTTCCTCTCTCCCTTGTCCGTCTGTCTTATCCTCTCTCCCTTGTCCGTCTGTCTTATCCTCTCTCCCTTGTCCGTCTGTCTTATCCTCTCTCCCATGTCCGTCTGTCTTATCCTCTCTCCCTTGTCCTTCTGTCACGCTCCTCTCCCTTCCCATGTCTGTCGCACTCCTCTCACTCCCCATGTCTCTCTTCCTTCCATGCCCGTTCCTCTCCTCTTCCTTCCCATGTCCGTCTATGTATCCTCTTCTTTCCCATGTCCGTCTGTCTCTTCTCTCATTTCCCATCTCTCTGTCTCTCCTCTCCCATCCCATGTCTGTCTGTCTCTTCTCCCTTCCCATGTATGGCTCTCTCAGCCAATTTGCCCAATAATATGCCAGTGTTAGTTGCCATTTAATATGCCCCAGCCAATTTGCCCAATAATATGCCAGTGTTAGTTGCCATTTAATATGCCCCTGCCAATTTGCTCAATAATATGCCTGTGTTAGTTGCCATTTAATATGCCCCAACCAATTTGTCCAATAATATTCCAGTGTTATTTGCCATTTAATATGCCCCTGACAATTTTCCCAATATGCCAATGTTATTTGCCATTTAATATGCCCCTGCCAATTTGCCCAGTAATATGCCAGTGTTAGTTGCCATTTTATATGCCCCAGCCAATTTGCCCAGTAATATGCCAGTTATTTGCCATTTAATATCCCCTGCCAATTTGCCCAGTAATATGCCAGTTATTTGCCATTTAATATCCCCAGCCAATTTGCCCAGTAATATGCCAGTTATTTGCCATTTAATATCCCCAGCCAATTTGCCCAATAATATGCCAGTTATTTGCCATTTAATATCCCCAGCTAATTTGCCCAATAATATGCCAGTTATTTGCCATTTAATATCCTCTGCCAATTTGCCCAGTAATATGCCAGTTATTTGCCATTTAATATCCCCAGCCAATTTGCCCAGTAATATGCCAGTTATTTGCCATTTAATATCCTCTGCCAATTTGCCCAGTAATATGCCAGTTATTTGCCATTTAATATCCCCTGCCAATTTGCCCAGTAATATGCCAGTGTTTCCTATCATTAATAAGCCCCTGCCTCTTTCCCCAGTACAATCCCCCCATCTCCCCAGCACTTACCTTTCCCTGGTGGCTAGTGGCAGGCAGCATGGTCTTCTCCATGCTGCCTGTTCGTCTCACAGATGGTTGTGCCGACAGGTCACGTGACCCGGCGCGCGTATGACGTCAGCGCGCCGGTCACGTGACCTGTCGGCACTTCCGTGTCGGCACACTGCACGGGGAGCCGAACAGGCAGCACGGAGGTTTCTCTGTGCTGCCTGTTCAGCTCCTTGTGCAGCCTGCCGGCAGGCAGAGAAGGTGAGGGGGATCTTCTGATCCATTCTCACCTCAGTCTCTGCCTGCAAGCGCGGTTTTTTTTTAAAGTGTCTTTTTTTCTTTTCTTTTCTTCGGGGGGGGGGGGGGGGGGGGGGCAATTGCCCCGTTGCCCCCCCTGGATCCGCCACTGCTTACCACACACACATTTATAAACCACACACCTTACACACGCTTAAAACACACCCACATACATACACTTACCCCCAACACACACACACACACACACTTACCCTGCCCATACACACACCACACATACACTTACCCCCCCCCACACACATTCACTTACCCCACACACATTTATACACACTCACATACATACTTACCCCCCCATTCATATACACACTCACATACTTACCCCCACACATACTTACCCCCACAGACACATGCATTTATACACACACATTCACATACGTACACTTACCCCCCCCACACACACACTCACATACATACTTACCCCACAGACACACATTTATATACACACACACTCACATACTTACCACACACACATTTATACACACACTCACACTCGCATACGTACACTTATCCCCCCCACATACACTCATTTGTACACACACATTCATACAGTTACCCCCCCACACACGCATTTATACATACATACACTTACCCCCCCACACACATTCATACAAACACTCACATACATACTTACCCACACACACGCATTCATACACACATTTACATACGTACACTTACCCCCACACACACACACACACACACACACACTCACCCCACACACATTCACATATGTACACTTAGCCCCCCACACACACACTCACCCCACACACATACACACACTTACCAAACAGTGTTTTTGTTGTGTTTTAAACAGGGCTGTGTGCTCCTTGATCCCCAAGGCTGTGGCTCTGTGATCTTCATGCTGTTGGTGCGCTTCTTCCCTCCCTCTAACCCTTGCGCATGACCTCACGCGCAGGGTAGAGGAGGGGTTCTGAGCACAAACTTCGTTTTATATATATTTATATATATGTGTGTGTGTGTGAATATATGTATGCATTATTATATTTAATAATTTTTTTTTTTTATGAGATACTGAATATACGAATACAGGATAAAAATAAGAGAGAATGATACAATAATATAGAAGTAAACTGATTATTTGCCTTACTAACATATATAAAGAAGTAGCCCTGTCCCTTTTATAATGTATTATTAAGACTCAAAGCAAAACAGTCTTTTATGGCTGATAATGTATGCCGCGTATCCAAGGACCCCAGATATCTTCAAAATAGGGTATAATATTGGAGGACATCCACGGGGTGACAGCATGAGTTACCGCACTGGGTGACACCAACCCTAGCGACGCCTCTGAATGGCACTTCACATTTAGAGTTTTATTAGTTTCGTCTCATGTGTGAAGTTCTGGTTTCCCTCTATGACCAGCGTCTAGATGTATATTTGGTACAAAGCTTAACTGCATGTGTTCTGCAGAGATGTGATTGGCTGACACCATTTCTCCTTTCCATGGGTAAGTAGGAACATTCTGAAGAGATCTTAAGTGAATCTGAAACCCAGTTACCATCAAAAAAACAGCACAACACTCCAAAATAGAAATCTTTTACACACATGGTGGGCATGCCTGCCCTTCAAACCATTTAAAGGGACTAATCATGCTTTTAATGGGAATATAGAGAAAAAAAAATGATTAAAAAGTTATCTATGCATTGTATTATCAGAATTACATGCAAATGGATAAAATAAGACACATTTTTGTTTTAAATGTGTTTGTGGTGTCTCCTAAAGACCAGTTCTGCAATCACAAAGTATGAATTGTGTGCATTTTATCTGTACCTCTGACTACCTGCAAGTGACAAGCATCCAGACCTTAAAGGGACACTCCCACCAAAAAAAAGGGTTTAAAAAAAAAAAATATATATTTTGCCTTGTTGATTTCAGATATGTCTTTTGTTTTTGTTATGTGAGCTTATTTTAGAAAATATTTGACTAAAACAATTGTGTGACTGGGCACCGCCATTTTGAGACTTTATAGCACCAGTATCTCACTTTGGGGCTGGGAACTTACATTGAATGGGAGGGTAATGTAACTATTTTTTCACAAGGGGTGGAGTTATGATCCTGTTTGATCAGATCAATCTCCTCTCTTTGTGTTGGAAGGCAGGTTAAAAAAAGTTGTACACAGCCATCTAGTCCTGCCCACTAGTGATACACAGGAGCCAGTAAGAGAGCAGGGGTGTATCTTATGACATCATCATGCAGGCTCTGGCCACAGTTGTAAAGTGAGACATACTGGAAGAATTTGGAGAATGTGGCATCATGGGTAACATTCTCAAAATGGATGCTGGAGACAAACACCTAATTTTATTTTACTTTTTTTATTTTTTTTATTTATATAGTTTATTTTTCTCCTTTTATCATTAATAAATCACATATTCACAAATGCAAAAGACACACAAAACCAGACATTTACAGTTCAAAAATATCAGATTAGAACATAATTATGAGCAAGTCAAACATTTAACAAACGTCCCGGGGGACAGACCGTTCTCGCCCAATTCATTTGACCGAGATTATTTCTCGTAATAAACTAAAAGCGGTTAGATCGGTGTATAGATGACTTCCTCCATTTACAAAGAGAGCCAGCGACTTTCCCCCCGCCTGGACGTACAGGACATGAAGACATGGGTGGGCCCCCTCCAGGGGTCAAGAGGAGAACATATTTCCATGAACTAATTCAGCTTTTTGTGTATTCCTGAATACCCTCTGTGGGTCACTTGCCTTTTATTTTAAGAATCCAGTTATTCCAATTATGCTTACTCCGATCTCCTAATTCAAATTGAAAATGAATCCACGCCTCTATTTTGAGTTGAAACAATAATTGACCCTTCAAATGAGGCCATATAGGAGTATGTATAGATTTCCATTTTAATATAGTCATGCATTTAGAAATCGGTTTCTTAATTTCTTTTTGAGCTATCAACTCATCCAAGGATTTAACTACAGATGCCGTCCCTGTATATAAATGTTCCTCTAGATGCCCTTTAACCCTTAGGTATGTGAATATTTCTTTCTTGGGAAGAGTGTTTGGTGTACCAAGCCATTTAAAATCAATTAGCCTATTACCCTCCATCTGGTCCTCTATTCTGATTAGCCCACACTCTGACCGTCTCTTTAAATTCGAGTGCTCTACATTTGATGAAAATATTTCTATTGATATTGTGGATACAATCTTGTTTTTAAGGCCAATCTTTTTTCCTGAGAGTGTCCCAAACACAAAGGAGGTCTTTTAGAGTCAGGGGTAAATGTTTTAATATATATCCCTGTTGTCTCTTATTCTCCAAAATAGTTCATCTAAATTTGGAATCTCGGCAATATACTGCTCGACACAATACCAGCCTTCCTTTTTATACTGGTCTTTTTTGATATCAGGGCCTGTGATAACAGACAGGCCTGATGATACTCACTAATGTTAGGGATGGCCAATCCTCCCCTTGCCATCTTATTCATCAACAACCTAGTTTGAATAAGGGGATGTTTATCTTGCCACATAAATTTGAACATTCCTGTCTGTGCCAAATCAATCCAGGGTTTCGGGACTTTCAGAGGAATCATGTTGAACATGTATGTTAACTTAGGTAACAGATATGACCTTACGATGTTAATTCTGCCCATCCAGGATATATTTATTTCCATTCATGACATTTTCTATTCATTTGTAACAACAGGGGCAAAAAATTCAGTTCCACAATTTTTGCGCAAACTATGGCAATTTTTATTCCTATATGCTTAATTGAGCCCCTGGCCCACTTAAATCCCCCCTAACCTAGCCAAAGAATTTTTTTTTCTAATTTTCAGATTACACCCCAATGCTTTAGATTTATCCCAATTTACCTTATATCCAGAGGCCAAAGCAGAACCTTTTAATCTCTTCAATCAATTTAGGGATTGAATCACTAGGGTCTTGCAAGGTCAGTATAGCATCATCTGCATACATTTTCAACTTTAACCCCTTGACGACAAAGGACGTGCCAGGCACGTCCTGGGAGAAACTCCCTTAACGACAAAGGACGTGCCTGGCACGTCCTGCATTGAATGAAGTGGTTTTCGCGATCAACGATCGCGAAAACCGCTTTAACAGTGCTGGTCTATTGCCTCGACATCGAGGCAATAGCCAGCACCGAAATTTCTATTTCGGGACCCTCACGATCGCCCCACGGAGCATGCTGCTCCGTCAATATGGCTAAGTCCTCTGCCGGTCTGAGCTTCGGAAGTGAAAGTAACTTCACTTCAGTCGCTCTGAATATGCTACTTGTATACTTTAGTAGCATTGCAATGGGAAATATTTAAAATAAATATTTAATTAATTAAAAACAGGTTATTTAGCTATATTAGCCTATAGGGTTAAAATTAAATTAAAGTTAAAAAATATTAAGGGATATAATAAGGATTAGAGTTGGGGTTAAATTTAGTGTTAGGGTTAAATTTTGGGTTCGGGTTGGGGTCAAAAGATCAATATAGGAAAAAAACAAAAAACACTATTTTTGGTTTTTGCCCCATAACTCGCAAAAAAATACCAACAAATATGGAAACATTCATATTTTTGAACTCGGGAGAACATTTAGAAACTATTTAGATGGGGTCTTTTTTAATGATTTTATTTGTGTAAATTATATTTTAGGTCAAAGTTAGAAAAAGTGTGTTTTTTTAAATTTTTTGAACATAATGGTATCTAATGAAAGCCCTTCTTATGACGATAAAAACAACATATAATTTGTGTGGGTACTGTATGTGAGAAAGAAAAAAAATTACAGCAAAACACAAACACCCTAGAAATGTCAAAACAGCCATTGTCACCAAGGGAAAGTCAAGGTGAAAATGTCTTGTCACTAAGGGGTTAACTCTCCTTTTTTAGTTCGGATTCGTTCTGCTAATGGTTCAGCTGATAAAATATACAACAAAGGGCATCCTTGGCGTACACCATTAGATATTCCAAACCAGTCAGATTTAAAACCACTACTAGTAACTCTAGCCGTAGGGTACGTATAAAGTGCCATTATGTTTTCCTGTATTTGGCTCGTAAGGCCAAATTTATCCACCGTCTGGTGCAGAAAAACCCAGTTGACCCTGGCGAAGGCCTTCTCAGCATCCAACGACAATTTTATTTTTACTTTTATATGCAATTAATTCAAACATAGAAGAAAAAAATACACCGGAATCAGACATAATGCATTGACCTCAGTCCTCCTCATAGAGTTCTATAGGGAGAACTTTGGCTATTACAAATATGGCTGAATTCCTCCTGTAGAAGTCAATCGGAGGACTGGCTACAGTCGAAATTCTTTCAAAAAGCCCTTAAGTGTCATAATAAAATGAAAATCATTTAAAAAAAAAATTAATATGATATATTAATTAAATGCATAATCTGAAAACTAATAAAAATTGTAAAATGCTTTATATTAATGTAAATACACTATTATAACATACAACTTCAATAGATTTCTATATAAATATTTTTGTGTTTAAAATATGTTTCATTCTTCTACACTTTTCTATTCAATTCCAACTAACATCTGATAGATATTCAACTATTGGATAATAAATAATCGTGTTCCTGTAGCCTTGGTTCAAGATTTTTTTGTATTCTATGTGTTGATATCAAATGTATCCTCTTAAAGTAATTTTACCAAAACAATTCAAATAAATAAAGAAACATTAGAAACTGGAAAAAACTGTCAATGGGATGTGCTGATGGAATAAATATGCTCAAGTTTGAGACAGACAATGAGGGCTACTCATTATTTTATCATCAGTGTGTGGGTTTGTAGTATTTATAAAACGAAGCAGTACTAAAACACTTCTAGTTTTAGGAGCCTGCTTTGCAGCTTCGGCTAGGATTAGTATCACAATGGTAAAGTATGCTTTACTGGCATAATGGATATTAACCCCTTAGTGAAAATATTTTCACCTTGACTTTCCCTTGGTGACAATGGCTGTTTTGACATTTCTGGGGTGTTTGTGTTTAGCTGTAATTTTTTTCTCTCACATACAGTACCCACACAAATTATATGTTGTTTTTATCGTCATAAGAAGGGATTTCATTAGATACCATTATGTTCATCATATATTATAATTTACTACAAAAAAAAAAATCATAAAATATGATGAATTTAAAAAAAAAAAAAAAAACACTTTTTCTATCTTTGACCTAAAATATAATTTATACAAATAAAATCATTAAAAAAGACCCCGTCTAAATAGTTTCTAAATGTTGTCCCGAGTTCAAAAATATGCATGTTTCCATATTTTTCGGTATTTTTTTGCGAGTTATGGGGCAAAAAACAAAAATAGTGTTTTTGTTTTTTCCTATATTGACCTTTTGACCCGAACCCAAAATTTAATCACCAACACTAAATTTACCCAAACTCTAATCCTTATTATATCCCTTAATATTTTTTAATTTTAACCCTATCCCTTATGCTAAAAAATATTTAATTTTAACCCTATAGGCTAAAATAGCTATATGACCTGTTTTTAATTAATTAAATATGTATTTTAAATATTTTCCATTGCAATGCTACTTAACTACCACTAGGGGCAGTCACGTAGCATATTCAGAGCGACGGAAGTGAAGTTACTTTCACTTCCAAAGCTTAGACCGGCAGAGGGTTTAGCCATATTGACGGAGCAGCAAGCTAAGTGGGGCGATCGTGGGTGCCCCAAAATAGAAATTTCGTTGCTGGCTATTGCCTCGACATCGAGTTTTAGAAGGATATTTATTTTTACCACAAAGTTTGGAAGGGAAGTGGTAGTAGAATCTGGAAGCGAGGTGGTAGAAGAATCTGGAAGCGAGGTGGTAGAAGAATCTGGAAGCGAGGTGGTAGTAGAATCTGGAAGCGAGGTGGTAATAGATGTTTGTTGCAGGCCATGTACAATTTTTCATGGCTACAGTATTAACTGATGGCATTGGCCTCTTTAACCCCATTGCGCTGGATAGTGTTTTTGCAACAAAAGCGCCAAACCAGAGTCTTTGTGCCCCTGGTCCTGATCGCTTTGTGATCTGTAGCCGGGAACTTACAACAGAGACATGAAAATGTCAGACTGACGCCACTCATAGTTTAATGAGTCTAGTTTTATAGATAGTATGTTATTTATAGATACTATATGATAGTATAGTTTAATCTATAGATTATATGTCCTGCCGGGTCAGTGCACATGTTCACCTAGCAGCCCATACCAAAAATTTGAATTAGCATCTTACAGCAAGATCTGCGACATACATGCCAGTCTTATGATTAAATTGTTATAAGTATATATATTTTTGTGCACTAAAGGATTATTTTAACCTTTTCTAGTAACAGTTAATAGACATGCCACTTGAGTGGGGTAAACCCAATCTATTACCGATACATGTGGATTTACTCTGTGGTCTGCCTCTCAGATGAGGCAGAGCTCTTCTGATGCTGGGGCAAGCTGACAGTGTTTTGTAGTGGCATTTGATGTAGATCATGCACATGGAAGGATGGACACCAGCTTTTGCTATAATTGTGTGAGCACTTTATTTACATCTGATAAAGTTGACTAGTCACAAGCTGTGACGTTTGCATTTAGGAATCCTTCTGAGTATCATATTGATCTCCTAATACATAGATTGGCAATCAGCATTTGTAGATCCCGTATGACCTCAAAATACCCATCTTTTGTCTTCTACTCACTTAGGTGTTTAAGGGTGATGGGCGTGTCAGGCCACAATTGCAAACTCTGATAGATGTTTTGTTGTAAAACTTGTTTCAGGCACTTTGCAGCTAGCAAGGCACCATTTCTATCATGGCCGTGTATTTTCACTTCATGCTTTGCTCTTCCTCGTGGTTTTTGTCCCCCATTGTTCTCTGCTGAGGTAAGATATTCCTCTCAGCAGCTTCTTCATCTTCATTCAGTACATACAAGTCATGCATTTCTATTGCGGCAGTCTGAGGTGGCTGAATGAGGGAGTGTCGCCTCGCATTCATCCGGCTAATGAACCATGAAAGGAAGGTGAGAACAGACAAGGTCACAAAGGCTCCAACCATCATGGCTGCCACTAATTTGGTTTGGGATAACTGAAGGGAGGTGGTGGAACTGATGTCCGATCTTGGAAAATGAGGTTGTGAGCAAGAATTCTCCTGTTCGTTAAATGTGGAGAAAGGGGAGCAAGCAGTGCAGTTATTGGCAAACTTCCCTTTGCAGGTGTAACAGGATGGATGGCAAGAGGCACAAACAAGGGCAAAGCGACTGGGCATTGAAGAGTTTACCCTCTGTGTAGTCTTGAAGTGTTTTGGGGGACAATACATCAGGCAGAGGCTTCCAAATGCATAATATGGTGTCTCACACTCTAGGTCAAAAAGTACAGGCACTTAGTTAATGTACAAACTACACACTTTTCTATGCAACAAAAATCTCTATTATTATTATTAAGTTACCTACTGATCATAATCTATATTCCGTTCAAATTCCTGGAGAGGCCAAGAAGAGTAATACAGTTGAAACATGCATATTAGAAGTTGAAAAGATCAGTCCACCTTGGAACATGCAAACTAGACACTACTCAATTATATAACCATTTACAAAATGACAATGGGTTACAGTTTAACATGGTTACACCACCTAAGTAATAGTGTATACAGGTTGTAACCATTAAATGTACTAGAATGTCACCTTATATGTGGACACCGTAATCCGCTATCCAGGGGTGTATCGTGCCCGAGTGACAGGCATGCTACCAGCCCGGAGCACGCCTGTCACTCGGAGGCACGACGTCTCGTGTATTTCCGGAGGTTTGTGTGCGGAGAACAGCCAGCACACAAACCCCAGGAAATACACCAGACAGGTTGTTACATCCGAAAGACGACGCTGAGCCGAATTCGGCAACAGAGTCAGTCACTCTGTTGCCAATTCAACAAGCATGAAAAGTATACGAAAATTTGATACTGTTAGTGCTTGTTGAATTGGCAAACGAGTGAGTGACTCTGTTGCCGAATTCGTAGCAGTGTCGCCTTTCGGATGTATTTCTGGGGTTTGTGTGCTCTCTGCTCGGAGCACACAAACCCCATAAACACACAGCGCTGGTGCTCCGTGTTAGGCGCACACCTAGCACATATGGAGCATCCGCAACTGCAGCTATCACTTAAGCAGAAACCATGCGTGGCATGTCCCATTTCAGCGGAGGGTAGCCATCTTAAACTACTTGTTTCCTGAGTATCCCCTGTTTAAATGATAGAACTCTACATCTGTAGAACCAATTTAAAACGAAAAAAAAAAAAGGTTAAAATGCCAAAATAAGGTGTTTCAGGAACTGTGCGTCTGTTGACTTGGGTAACAATATTTTCTGGTAACGTAATCACAACCCTACCTGCATTTTGTTAGCACTGTTCTGATATAAAACACCAATATGCTTTCCACATGCAGAGGTAGGAGGTGTGAGGAGAATTCAGGGCTGTGCAGAGTAGACGGTGGCTGGCACGACACTAGGATACCACAACACACATAGGCTATGATTAAGTGCCAGCCGGCACGGAACACGCAGGGCATTTCGCGCAGGATACCACAATGTGCTATTCACGTGCCAGCCACCATCTACTCTGCAATAAATAGCACCCGTTGGATATAACCTTTGCTGTATGGTTTGGTCACTCTGCATTCCGTTTCTTCAGTTTATTTATTTATGGGCAGGGGTTGCCCAGCGTTTGAGTGAAGCATCCAGCAGTCGGCAATTACACAGCCGTATGACCACAAACAAATCTGCTACAGCAGAGAAAACAGTGAGACCCGGAGTTTAAATCCCACTAAGCTTTGTTGGAGCTACTCACTAAAAGGGAGGTGCAGGTGAGATTAACATTTCATCCCACTGACAACCATTACAAGAGCCAAACCTTTCTAAAGGAAGAAGAGCTCAGTTTGCTCTGCATAATGAATTTTTAAATCTTTAAAAGCTTTATCTAGCAGAAGAGACTCCCCAGGTGTGTACTTGCACTAGGCATAGTTAACTTGGTGAGGTTGACATATTTATCTCATCTCAAATCACTAGATTTACTTGTTGGTTTCTTTATGTAGAACATTTCAAGGCCTACAAATCTGCAGTGAAAGATCATACAGACCATCAACCTGTCTATGGTTTTATGAGCAACACAATGGGCAACACAACGGGTTTTTTTTGTGCGCTCGCTCCAGGTTTACAGCTTAACATTGTTTTCAATGTTAACACAGAGCACAGAAAATCTGCACACAAATGTTTACACTAGGAGAACATTTTGCATGTCTTGTTGGCTTTTCTTGTTTATGATGTCAGGCATACCCTCCACTTTCCTAGATGATAACTTCTCTCTGTGCACTGTTCGCCACAATGGTGTAAGACTTTACTTGCAAATCTGTTAACACAGTAATTATCATTTATATGCTCTACATTAAGAATGGAAGCAATGTGTAAGGTTAAAATGGCATTATAGCCACCTATAGGCATTTTCTAATTGCAAGTTCTGACCTTGAAGGATTTGTATAAATGGGAGATAGGTGTAATTAGGCCAAGTCTACAGCATAACATGTTGAAAGCGAAACAGCCTATCTGGACTCATAGGTCATCTGACCAATCTGGTGCAGTCACCTCTCGTGCCGACTGGCCAGTTTTCAGCAGCCCATCACATTTTTGACCAGATAAATTTGCTCAACAGAACCCCTTGTGTTTACAGAGGGCGAATTAAGTGGCTGATGGTGCCAAGTTAAATTCATTCAATCAGGTAGATTCAACAAAACGCCTGTATCGTACAACGTTCTTCAGAATCGTCTATTCACACGGGCCAAGCATACAGTTTGCTGGCTTGTCGTAGGATTAGTTCTCAAAGAGAAGCATAACCCACTCATAACAATTCCCCGAGTTATGTTTACCTTGGCATATTCCATTGGCATCCCGAGTCACACACTCTCTCAGCACAGACTCCTGGATGTTCCTGGCCATCATATCTTCATCTGTTCCATATAGAACAAGTAGGAACTTTTGTAGGAACCCTATGAGAGATGGATCAGCAGATATGTAAACGAAAACTTCCCCTGTCTAATGTTTAAGGCTGTATATTAAAACAATCACTCGTTTGAGAAAAGGGGGAAAGCAGACCATATTAGCGGCCGCAGGCAGGTATATCCTCTCATTTACACATCTGTCGGACTAGACAGAGGTCTCCTCTATGAGAGATAAAGACGTGGGTTTTGATGTTTCTTGTTTGTTCCATACTACCCCTGCTTAGAATACACTACTGTAATGTCACAGGGTACCAGAGGGAAGGAAATATAGTATTTTATATATACAAATCTTTGGATAAGTCTCAGGCAGGCTTCACCACGCAAAGATTCTCTAGAGAACTCACAAGAAGGAGGGGCCATTACACAAGGCTTCTTTAGGAGTTCTATCGAAGAGTTACTTAAAGGGATCAAGTCAGAGATCAATAACAGCTCCCATGAAATAAAAGCAGAGATATCTGCCTTGGTAAAAACTGTTCAAAACATGGGGGGGGGGGGGGGGGGGGGGGGCAGGGTGGGGGTTGATCAAAGTCCTGGATGAGCAGCAGAAGATAACCATGGAGTGGATCAAAGATACAGGAATGCAAAGCTTTGAAATCAAGCTAGCAGATCTAGAGGACCGTTCCTGTAGGAACAATTTGCATTTCAGAAACATACCCGAAAGTAATGCTCAATATAAAATTCAAGACTTTCTCACGGATATGTTCACAGAAATGCAGTTGAAAACAGATCTACCCATGGCCCAAATAGAGAGCAAGTCCTAGAAGCAGCCAGAGATAAACAGACAAAGGATTCAAAATTTAAACAAATCCAAGTGTTCCCTGATCTTTCATTCGCAACAAGAAATTGGAGAAGATCTTTCTATCTGGAATTAAGAATCCTGCGGAATAAAAATATCCCATATAAATGGCGATTTCCAAGGACTCTATGCCTTACATGGAACGAAAGAAGCCTTAGCTTTCAACAGGAGAGACTTTGAGAGAATTGATCAGGTGAAAGGATGGGCCGATAATTAGAATAACCAAATGTATAAGTTTATCTAGCTTTTTTTATTTAGAATCACTTACTACTAAACTATTGAACTTTTAAGATGACTACATACTGTGGACTCTTTAAGTTTGCAATGTCTAGCACATTTAGTTTTATTTGGTATACTTGAATTTATGACACATTATATGGAAAAGTTTTTTTTTGTTAAATCACAAATATATGCTATGAAAATTAAAATTATTCTCAGATACACAGCACCATGCACTGAATCTTAGAATTGATTGAATGCTCACATATTATGGTTCCGTCAAGCCCATATTAATCACTTTTTTTCTCTCTTCTTCTTCTGTTTAGAGGCACTTACCGCTAATGTATTGAATCATTAAAGACGACTACATCCTTTGGGCTTCATAAGCTGGCAATGTTGATCACATTTAGTTTTATTTGGTTTATATTTGAACTTGAATTTTGATCCATACCATATGGAAAAGTTATCTTTTGTCAGTACACATACGTATGTTATGAAAATGACAGGGAGGAATGTGAATTAGGTGTGGCCTCACGCCCCCCAGATACGTCTGGTTAACCCGCATTGTGTTGTTCTGAAATAGAACTTCTTTTCAAGTCTATCCATCCCAGATTCGGGGAAGGACAGGACACGATATACACCTCTGCCATTACCACCAATAAAACAGAGAGGTACTTGTTGTGCTTATGTATAAAGAGGAATTTCATTGCTTTTATGTATTGTTTTATATATTTGTATTGTATGTATAGCTGGTGGAAATGGGTCTACCCCAGGGGATAAGTTTGCGGAGGGCAGAGGGAGGAAAAAGGTTTAGGAAGCTCAGAGTATGTGCCCCGTGAATGTCTATCATGAATGCTGAAACCCATCAAACGAAGCAGAGTACATAGATTCCTTATAAAGGAGAAAATTGATTTGGTATTCCTCCAGGAAACTGAATGGAAGAGAGAGGGACAATCTAAGGTGGGGAGGTAAAGCTTTTCCTCACATATTCCATTCTTCTATGGCTGATTAAAAAAATGGGGAGTGGCAATTATTTTTTCAAAAACCCTAAAAAGGTAGAGTAGAGGTCAAGTATAGTGAATTGGACAAAAACGCCCGCTATTTAATATGGGTAGGAAAGATAAGTGACATAAAAATAACCCTGGTAAATATCTACCTCCGGAATACAGTATTACCAAAAACATTTTGAGAAAATAGAAAACGTTAAATTGGGACCCCTTTTACTAGCATTCTGGACGGTGATCTGGATAAAAAATTGCCTCTGCATGAAAAGATTGGGAAAAATGTGGTTAAAAAGTCATGTTCTCTGGAGACTGACATCCCAAAGATAGAGACTTCACACACTTCTCGAAAATCCATCACCCCTACTCTACGATAGACTTAGTAATGGGAGATGCAGTTATGATTAAGAAGATTCCAAACATTACCTTAAGCGATAATATGTGGTCAGACCACAGCCTCATATTTTTCAAAATGGAGGACAAAATGGGAGTCTATCACAATAACACATGGCGACTGGATGATTCCCTGTTCGCCAGCAAGAAAAATAAGGACTATATTTTGCAAATGACCAAATATTTCTTCCAAGAAAATAAAGCTGAAGAAACATTTTTGGTTACTAGATGGAGCACATATAAATCTGTGATAAGAGGTTACCTTATTTAAATGAAAAATACTAAATCGATTAACATCTAAAACCTTTGGCAGATTTATTCCTATATCTCCTTCTATAAGTTTTCAGCAGATAATAAAATAAACCCTACAAATGATTCGAAAAAAAAGTTAAAATCTATTCAATCAAACATTGACCAACTTGAACTAGACCAAACAATTAAAGCCATAGATATTACCATAAAGCAAAAAGGCCTGATAGACTAATGTCCAATCTACTGGAAAAAAAGCGAGTTAAAAATAGGATAAACAAATTAGTAGTGGGGGATAGAGTCCATCTCTCACTAGACGAAATTGAAGCAGGATTTAAAGAATACTATGAAATATATTCATAGTACTATTCAATACCCCGATCAATAGTATCACAGAATATTTAACAAAAACTAAGATCCAGAATATTTAGGACTGTCAAAGGAATACGCCATTAGAGAAGATAGAACTTATTAATCCCATAGACAAGATGAAAAAAGACAAAACACCAGGGCTTGAGTAAAAAAAAATTTGAAGTAATTTTTTTTATAAGTCGATGCAAGGTCTTGTTACTAGTGGGGTACCTCAAGGATCTGTACTTACTGATGGTTCTTATGTGCCGACACATTCTATGTTTCTTTTTAAATTATCTGACCATCTACTGCATACCTTCCAAGAAATTGTATCAACGGGAGGCTGTCCGAGGTAGCAGGTGCAAGCGAATATACTGCCTATTCTTAAACAGGACAAACCCCCAGAACAAATAAAAAAAAACTCAGAGATCAGATAGGGTTTGTTCCCGATAGAGACTCAGGAAACAAAGTCAGACGCGTAATAGATGTGCTGGACTATGCGGACAGGGCGAAGGTCTCCCTTCTGACCCTGTACTTGGACACAGAGAAGGCGTTCGACAGGGTCAGATGGGGGTTTATGGAGGCAACACTGGCAGCATTCGATTATTACAGGCCCAATTCTTCAGTCTATAAATGGCACTTTATGCTACACCTAGCGCTAGGGTAGTGGGAACGAATTTTTGCTCCGATTGGTTTTCCCTCGATAACGGCGCTCGCCAGGGATATCCTCTGTCGCCCATCTTGTCCCTAATATCGCTGGAACCCTTTGCAATAAACATTAGAGATTAAAAAAAAAGCGATAGGACTGCGTATCAGGGATGACTAAATAAAATTAGCACTTGCAGATGATGTGGTGATATCCATGACAAACCCGTACCAATCAATGCAACATTTTATGAGAGAAGTAGACAGATATGCAGAAGTCTCAAACTATAAAGTTCAATCTGAGTAAAACCATGGCTCATTTTGATAATATAGACAAAGAAAGTTAAAGGAGTTATCATGGTTAGGACAAATCAATGACCTTATGTGATGCCCAGGTGGACATATCTCTACCGTATGGTTCCACTTAGCATTCCAGCTGGCTGGCTTGATCTCTTACAAATCGAGTTTTAGAAATTTTGTATGGAACGGAAGACCCCAAGGATAAACTCCTATACTTAAATCTCTAAGATAAAACAAGGGGGAATGGGTTTCCCACTAGTGAGACAGCACTATGAGGCAGCTACCTTGGCTCACTTAAAACTCAACTACTGTCCTGTTTTTGGAAGTCTGATTAATATGTACCGAGAAAATGGAAACTGACAAGAATTTGCAGGGCAAACTCTGTTTGTCTTGCAGAGAAAACTAACCAGGTTTTTCCCTACACAATGTATAGTTATGTAGGCAAGATGTTCATCATTTAGTGAACAGACCCCATGTCATTTAGCTATGGTAGACACATGTGATATTATGCACTTTTTTTTTTATTAGTTATTGTATGGTTAACTGCCCTGTGATATTTTAATAACTATATCCAAAAGTAATATGACAATATGAAACGCCTATGTGAATTGTTATTTCCCCTACTCGCCAATGCTCACCATTATTGGAATAGTGTCCCTTGTTCATGAGTTCTAGGGTCCAAATGCCCTGTGGATTTTCATCCCAAGTATGTGTGCTCATGAAGGACCAGGCTTTGTACCCATCAGAGCTGGTATCATAGGGTCTGAAAGGAGAGATAAGACATTAGGAGCAAACAAACATCTCAAAGCACCAACACAATTTTAATTATCCTCACCTCAAAGCCACCAGCACAGAACGGGTGCCCATGGGGCTGGTGAGAAATATTTCTAGGTCTCCTCTGCGGGTGTAGCTGAGGGAGAGTTGGGCTTGGACATGCTCCAGTGACACAATGTGATTGGAAGAGTTAGCGCAAGCAGTAACATTCTGACGAACCACCAAGTTGGAGCGCACCTCTCTGAAAAAGCAGTGTCAAGAATAGGGAAGGGGTATATACCAGTAAGTATTTATTCATACACATATGGAAAGCGCTTACAAGGAGGTGTATGGCACGCTCTTTAGTCTGGTGATAAAGTATTTTTAGCGAAATAATTTTTTGAAATGTGTGGAGATATTTTTTTTTTTTTTTACAAAGAAACCATGAAGAAATTGTTAATATCAGATCAGGCTCTTACCTAGGAGTATTCACAATCTCAATCACGCACTTTCTCTGAGGTCGTGTTGTTTCCCACTTTTGAGCAAGATCCACTAGTCGTCCAGCATTTAGGAGGCCGTATCCATAATGGTGACTCACTGGGGAAAGAAGATACATTGATGATCAAAGAGGATACACTGCACTCTCCTTCCTCCCAAGCATTCACACTAAGCCTTCTACTCCACAGTTACTATAAGTTTGCATTTTACATGTTACACATCTCACTACACTCACTGTAGCAGAGTTTTCATACACTCAAGCTCGGACATTCTTCATCACTCTACCCAGCAAGCGTTCACTCAACCTTTTCTTCCCACTCCGTTCACTGTCCAGTCTTCGGCACTGAGGTTTGCAGGACTGGATGCTCTCATCACTATGTGCTGTAAATCCCTCCACGTGAGAGCTGGGCTGTGAAAACAAAAACTGTTCATTAGCCGAGATTATTACAGTCTTACGTATTATAAAGTGATGCTTACTAAACAGGTGTGAGCACACTGCAAGCATAGGGTAACTGGCTATACAGTACAGTATACAAAAAAAAAAAGCTGACTGCGCTTATGAGTAGGAATGAAATGTCTGCAACAGGTAGAAGAGTTGTTTTTATTTATCTACCCCCTCACACTGGCAAACACTTACTTTGCCTCCAAAGCAAGGGCAACAATTCCAGCGGCAAGTGGAGCTGAAGCCGAGGTTCCAGTGTGCTGGTCTGTGCATCTGTGACGGATGTCAGTGGTCACCTGCAGAGAATTGCAGCAAAACACAGTTCTCTACCATGGTAAGAACAGACTTACGACTCTACAGAGTAAACTTTATTCGAGCCATGCATTCCGCTGATAGCAAGAAAATGCGGGGAGAAAAGCAGGAGTGTTAAAAAAGCAGATGTTTAAGAACAGAGCTTGGCAAATATGTTTAGAATGTAGGGGCTCAAGCCAAGTTATTTTTAGGAAACAAAAAACAAAACAAAAACAGTATTTTAATAGAGTTCTATGTAAAACAATCAAATAACCATAGGAGCAAGCAGTAAGGATTTTAAGAGCTAAAAGAGCTCCTGGAATGTATCAAACTGTAATCTAGGAAATCGCCATCCCCGACATCTGCATGTTTCCTTCAGCACTAATGTTTAAGGGTCACATTTAATTGAAGGGGTAAGAAAACATTATTGATCCTTACAATCTGTCTTTCCTTATTGATGCCGCTGCTGAAGGTAGCTGTGAGTGTGGAAGCGCAGGCCTCACTATACCAAGGGACATTTCCATGTTCCGTTGTACTGCCCACAGACAGAGTATAGACACTGTTGGAGTAACCATCACAGTTGCAGTTGTCGTAGTGCAGTCCACCATTTCCAGATGCCCACACAAAGACAGAGCCGAGGCCACCACGACCCTAACAAGAAAAAGGGATGTCACAAAATGGAGATGAGAATGGAAATTAGAGGACCAAGCACTAAGCAAGACAAACATCAAGTTACAGAAATTACAGAAAAAAAAAGAAAAAGAAGTAAATATCAAGAGCAGAATCGAGGTTTTTTTTTTGCTATATGTAAATGTTTTATATCCCCTTACAATATATTTAATTTATATATACACAGGGTTTTAATTAGATATACTGCACAGGGCCACTAATCCCTCCTTTCATGTTGTTTGCATTCCCAGGCTACCATGCCAGAGGAAGGGACAGGTGATTCTAAGTGGTCAGTGTGGAACCCTTACTGCACAAAGAATGAATTCTCCAAATTAAGCGTTAGGGGTGTGTGTGTGCGCAGTGCCACATCTTTTCACATAGGTCAGTACTGAATTCTGCGAAGCAGCTGCATTTTAATAAGCCTCTGCAGCATTTCAATGATCAGTTAAAAACAATGTTTGGGGGTTTACTAGACCTTTACACCAATACAGATCACGGTCATTTAACTCACATGCACTATTCCCCTATAAAAAGCCTCCATGGCAAGCACTCCTGGCCCTTCTACAGTCTTCCCATCATCTTCAGGACCCCAGCTAGCACTGTAGATGTGAATGTGCTGTGGGTTTAGACTCAGTGACCGAGCCTCTATGATGTCTGTAATCATTCCATCCAGCATCCGCACCCCTGGAAAAATAAGACAAAAAGCAGAAACTGCCATGTACATCACTAACAACTGACACGCGGCTGTGAACGTCCATCACCAGGCGGCTGTGAACGCCCATCACTAACCGCTGACACGCAGCTGTATACGTCCATCACTGACACGCGGCTGTGAATGTCCATCACTAACCGCTGACACGCGGCTGTGAACGTCCATCACTAACCGCTCACACGCGGCTGTGAACGTCCATCACTAACCGCTCACACGCGGCTGTGAACGTCCATCACTAACCACTGACACGCGGCTGTGAACGTCCATCACTAACCACTGACACGCGGCTGTGAACGTCCATCACTAACCGCTCACACGCGGCTGTGAACGTCCATCACTAACCGCTGACACGCGGCTGTGAACGTCCATCACTAACCGCTGACACGCGGCTGTGAACGTCCATCACTAACCGCTGACACGCGGCTGTGAACGTCCATCACTAACCGCTGACACGCGGCTGTGAACGTCCATCACTAACCGCTGACAAGCGGCTGTGAACGTCCATCACTAACCGCTGACACGCGGCTGTGAACGTCCATCACTAACCGCTGACACGCGGCTGTGAACGTCCATCACTAACCGCTGACACGCGGCTGTGAACGTCCATCACTAACCGCTGACACGCGGCTGTGAACGTCCATCGCTGACACGCGGCTGTGAACGTCCATCACTAACCGCTGACACGCGGCTGTGAACGTCCATCACTAATCGCTGACACGCGGCTGTGAACATCCATCACTAATCGCTGACACGCGGCTGTGAACGTCCATCACTAATCTATACGTTTTTTTCCATGGTAGATTTGATTTGCTGAATGTACGTACCTCCTATTCCAGCGTTATATGCAATGCCTGCACCACAGACTCCATTATTAGCAACTGCAGCAACCTCGCCAGCACAGCGGGTCCCATGTCTAGAAATCCAGAGAGGGAACAATTTCATTATATTACATCTGTATAGAATAGGTACTACTACATTGTTCGGCATGTCTATCACAGAGTTCCCCCATTGGCAGAGGTCCAAATGGTTTGACCCCGCAATGTAACAAACCTCAAGACTTTATTCACTTTTAAATTGTACTCTAGCCCTGAAGTCCCTTCTCAATATTTCCCTTCGCACAGATTTCATCAAATTACCGCTCATCTGTCATTGGACTCATGAAACGCCGTCGTCGGTTTTGTGTACATGTTCCAAACACCAAGGTCGTTTGGCCTGGGTGGATGATGTAGTCTATCCAAGACTTATATAGCTATATGTCAGCAAGAGTAGTGAGTATTGATCTGTGTTCAGACTGGTTCAAATCAAAAAAATGGAACCAGGTAATGGCTTTAAGACTTTCACGATACATATTAGAAACAGCCATTTAATAAAAGGATATCCCGGCAAAGGGGAATAATACAAATTCTCTCTATATGCAGACGATAGCCTTGTAACTTTGAATAACCCCATGTATGTTGCATGCGAACAGGACTTTACTACACGCTAGTACAGAGTACTGAACAGTCACTGACGCTGCACCACGCAAGTTTTTTTTTTTTTTTTACGCGCTTTTACTACTGTTTTTAACGTAAGCCTTATGGACTGGGGCCAATACAATTGTTATATGGCTCTGACCCATGTGAGTTGAGCTATAAGGGGGGGCATCTAAAGAGCCAACATTGTTCCACTTTACTACACGTGATTTATTGTATCTATTTTCTTTTTTCATACATCTGAAACAGCTTTTTGTCAAGTCTCACCAGAGACTTGACTATTCTTGTGCATCACTCTTTTTTCACTTTTATTTTTTACTCATACAACAATAGCTCTGACGTTTAATACGGATCAAGCAACTAAACAAATTATTCATACAGAGTTCCACTTGGATTGTTTCAAAAAAGTAATGCAAATACTTGGGGATTCCCGCTGATACATTTAAGGGTAGAAGCAGCCATAATTCAACATGTCTATATTATGCAGATTAATTATGTAGAAATCGAACCCTGGTATGAATAAAAAAAAGAAGCCATGAATATTGGCAATCTATGCCACCTTATATGGAACATAAATAATGATATAAAAGGGAAGATATAATATATTGGAAAATCTATTAGGTAGCTGGTATAGAATAAAAAAAAAACTAGAATTAATGAAGGGGAACCCACTCAATATGATAGAAGCAAATATGTCCCATATCTCTTTAGGTAGTTAAAGAAATTGATGGATTCATAAAATTAGAGATATAATGGATAATAAAATCATTTGATTATTCCCGGAACCAGGCCCGCCATCAGGGGGTGACGGGTGATACTGGCGTCCCGGGCCCAGCGGGTCAAGGGGGCCCAGGTCACGCTAGGTTAAAAAAATCTCAGTTAAAAGCCGGTCGGCGGCTGTGAACAAATGCTTCCCTCACAGCCACGGACCTGCACCGGGAGACAGCAGCAAGGAGGTAAGTAAGAGGGAGGAGGGTGGCATAACGAGCATACTGAGGGGCAAAATCCTGGCATATTAATTGGCATAATCCTGACATTAATTGGCATAACCCTGGTATATTAATTGACTAAATCCTGCATATTAATTGGCATAAACCTGGCATATTAATTGGCATATTGAGGGGCAAAATCCTGGCATATTGAAGGGCTAAATCCTGGCAGATTAAAAGGCTAAATCCTGGCATATTGAGGGGCAAAATCCTGTCATATTAATTGGCAAATTACTGGCATATTGAGGGGCAAAATACTGGCATATTAAATGACACATTGAGGGGCAAAATCCTGTCATATTAATTGGCAAATTACTGGCACAATGGCACAATTGGCTGTGGCTTATTAATGACAAAATGTCTGTATGTATAGGTATGTATTGTTTTAGAATTGTACAATTGTCACCTCGTGGGGCTCCTGTGTGTTGCATAATTAATGGCGGTCCTATGTGTGCATAATTATGGGGCACTTGTGTGTGGCATATTTATTGGGCCCCATGTGTGACGTAATTAAGGGACTCTTTTGTGGGGAATAATTAAGGGGCACCTGTGTGTGTGTGTGTGTGTGTCATAATTATGGGGCACCTGTGTGTGTGGAATAATTATGGGGCACTTGTGTCTGTGGCATAATTAATTGGGCAGAGGTGAGGCATAAATAGTGGAGCTCTGGTGTGGCATAATTTATGGGGCTCCTGTGTGTGGCATAGATATGGGGTTCCTGTGTGTGGCATAGTTATGGGGTTCCTGTGTGTGGCATAGTTATGGGGTTCCTGTGTGTGGCATAGTTAAAAGGCCATCTAACTGGCATTACTAAGGAATCTGTTTGGGATTGTATTGGAGGAAATCCAGGGGGGTGACACCATGAGTTACCGCACCAGGTGACACCAACCCTAGTGACGCCCCTGGGAAGCGCAACTGGAAAATGGGAGAAATAATTGTAAATAGCAGTAGCCATTAATTTATGGAATACTGCTCTCAATTTAGTAAATAAAAATATCCATGATCTGTCATTAGTAGAAACATTTTTTAAGTATCTAACCATTGGTATATGACTCCCAAGAGGTTGGCCTTGATGTATAATTCATACTATGATAAATGCTGGGGTTGTGGAAAGGACATTGGCACTTACATATGTGGTGGTGTTGATATAAAAAAAAAAAAACTATACTCCAGTTAGTTTGGCACAAAATGAACCCGCCTCAGCTTACTTTAACGATACTTAAAATAGAAAACTACCACTGCTAACTGCCATGTAAAGTAAAACACATATTGTTCAGTCTCCCATGCAAAAATACCCAGTTGGCAAAGTAGATCAGGAATGACAGAGAAAAGACAAAACTCTCCCAGCAGTCTACAGTTATCAATAGAAACTGTTCTATTTGAGCTCATCCATTCATCTGTTCCTTAACCCCACAGCCAAAAGAACAGAATGATCAATAAAGCTTTGATTAAAAATTATACATCACATTTTGAAAATCCTGTACATTAGTTAAGAGATATTTCTATTTTCTATATAATTTATTAGTGATAGCCAGTACATCGTGTAGTAATGATCACCAATATATTATTTTATATACATATATGCATACACATATACAAACAAACTCACACCAATATAAACAATACCGTATTTGCGCGATTATAAGACGAGGTTTTTTTCAGAAAAAAAAATCTGAAAACTACCCCTCGTCTTATAATCGAGGTCTTCTTATAATCTGACCTCAAATTGAGGTCAGATTATAAGACCTGGATCCAGGTCCCCAGCAGAGCTGCAGGGGACCTGGATCCCCCTCTCTAGCAGCAGGGGATGTCTGCGCAACGAGCGCAGACTCCCCAGCTTCCGCCCGGCACGACCGCGGGTACTTCCGCTTTCGTCACAGAAGTCCCGGCGAGCGTGCCGGGCGGCAGCAGGGGAGGTCTGCGCTCATCGCGCAGACTTCCTCTGCTGCCCCACTAGGCACCAGGGACAATCGGGCAGCTGGGGGATGTCTGCACTATACGTGCAGATATCCTCCATGCTGCCCGACACGGCAGACTATTATGACGGACCAGCTGTCCGTCATAATAGACTGCCGTGTCGGGCAGCATGGAGGATGTCTGCAAGTATCGTGCAGACATCCCCCGGCTGCCCCCACTAGCCACCAGGGATCAAGGTAAGGGGAAGGGAGGGAGGGGGGGCAGAGAGACAGGGGGAGGGAGGGAGGGGGGCAGAGAGACAGGGGGGACAGAGAGACAGGGGGGAGGGGGGGGGCAGAGACAGACAAGGGGAGGGAAGGGCTTAAGAGACAGAGACAAGGGGAGTGAGGGGGTTAAGAGACAGAGACAAGGGGAGGGAAGGGGTTAAGAGACAGAGACAAGGGGAGTGAGGGGGTTAAGAGACAGAGACAAGGGGAGGGAAGGGGTTAAGAGACAGAGACAAGGGGAGGGAAGGGGTTAAGAGACAGAGACAAGGGGAGGGAAGGGGTTAAGAGACAGAGACAAGGGGAGGGAAGGGGTTAAGAGACAGAGACAAGGGGAGGGAGGCGGTTAAAAGACAGAGACAAGGGGAGTGAGGGGGTTAAGAGACAGAGACAAGGGGAGGGAAGGGGTTAAGAGACAGAGACAAGGGGAGGGAAGGGGTTAAGAGACAGAGACAAGGGGAGGGAAGGGGTTAAGAGACAGAGACAAGGGGAGGGGGGGAGAGAGAGAAAAATGGGGGCAAGGGAAAGAGAAAGGCAGCATTGGCACATAAAAAGAAATAAAAACTAGAAATAAATTTTTTGATATCATAATTTTTTATTAAAAAAGCAATTTACATATGAATATATACAGGTTGAACTTTTTTCCTATAGGGTAGTCTTATATTCAGGCTTTTAGTTTTTTTCCTAATGGAATATCCAAAGTTTGGGGGGTCGTCTTATAATCAGGGTCGTCTTATAATCGAGCAAATACAGTAATTTCAAAGCACACTCAGGACTAACTAATATAAGTAATTAGAACTCACCGGTTTTCATCAGAAGGGTCATATCTAGGCTGCGGGTCTGGATCATTACCATTGAAATCATAGCTGGCCGATGGATCCTGGTATGTGGCACATTAACAACAAATTATACACAGGTAACTGTTTTAGACAAAACTAAAACTTAAAATTTATTTTAATTTTATCACAACTTGTAATTAAGCCCGAAAGACCAACCTGGGCAGATTATGGCAACCATAAGCAGCAAGCAAAATTCCATTGTTGTGCAGATGATAAGCTGTTAGGAATAGCAACATCATGTAAGCCAATGTAATCACACACAAAAATAGATTTCTGCTTACCCAGAATCCCTTGCTGTGGTGGCAGCATTGTGAATGTGTGATTTATGTGGGAAAAGCAGGCCTTCTGGCTTGTGTGTAGATTTGTGCTTTATAATTCCTCTGCTACCCACTGAATTTTAGGTGGAGGGGTTTTCCCGTCACCTAGCCTCATACTGATGAGCCCAATTAAGCTGTCAAAACAAAATAGCTGTCAATGAGTGGTTATCTGGCTTCTGCACCTCTGTCCTGTATTTAAAGGCTGTCTTGTATAGTGCATGCATAAGCTCCAAGGGGTCCATGTTTAAAATGGACTAAAAGGCAAACTGGATTTGTATACGCCTACCCAGAACCCCTTGCAGTGGTAGTAGCACTGTAAACGTGGATTTCTGTGGGAAACGCAGACCTTCTGGCTTGTTTGGTGTGTGTAGATTTGTGATTCATAATGCCACTGAATTATAAGTTGAAAGGTTTTTCCATCACCTTTACATAAATTGTTTGCTCTATATTGCATCGTTACTTGAATGTGAATAGCTTACATTGTCAAATTTGAGTGTGGTTTTAATGGCATTTTGAATGGCAGTAGCTTGTAGGCATTACACTATACACCTAGAACTGTAGGTAAAACAAAGGCTACTGTGAATATAGGGTTTAAATGGAATGTAAACATTAACTCTTGTAGCTGGACTAGGGCACAGTTCCCATAGTAATTCCATAATCCAAAATCACCTGAGAGAAGAGATGTAAGCAGTTTTGTTGCAGCTACTGGAAGTGTAAGGGATCTCAAACTTTCTTTAAAACAAGAGGGCAGAGTGTGAGGATCTGGTGGCTTACCATTAAGTATTTGAATTGGAATTCTGAATGTGGAAAAAAACTTCTACAAACCATCAATGGCAGAAGCAACAATTACATTACGCTGAAAGACTCTTGATTTAAAGCTGGCATGGTAATACCCAGAAAACCAATTTATTACTTCTGGTGAGAAGTTTGTTATAGTAAAAAGCATGTGAATATATAAAAGGGACATACAAAAAATGAATATACCGTGGATGGCAAGGCTACAATATGAGGGAAGATGACATATGCCTTTTACCTGATTGTGGATAAAAACGTCTACAAATCCAAGGTAGGCATTCAAATGTAAAAATAAAAATATTAGAAGCAAGTTAGAACAACACATGTTGTATAGATTGGTCATACAGTGATCGATCATTTTAATAAGAGCTCTGAATTGATGAACTGAAATCAATCACCTCTTACAAATGGGGCTGATATTATAGGCAAAGGTGGCATGGGTGGAGAAGTTGGGCAACATTTTAGAGCTAGAGAAAAACAAAAAGCAAACCACTAGGCGTGGTAGCAGTTGAAATGAATGGCGGACACCTCAAATGAAGTGGGGTTACTTCCCAAGGGGTCTCATTGTTTCACTCCTCCCATGCCGCCCCTTGATATCACAGAATACATATCACTGCTACCTCTTGCATGGGCAATACATTTTTGGCTAATTTAGCAGATTGTATACTTAAAGTTTATGAATACCGTATTTGCTCGATTATAAGACGACCCTAATTATAAGACGACCCCCCAAACTTTGGATATTCCATTAGGAAAAAAACTAAAAGCCTGAATATAAGACTACCCTATAGGAAAAAAGTTCAACTTGTATATATTCACATGTAAATTGCTTTTTTAATAAAAAAATTATGATATCAAAAAAATGTATTTCTAGTTTTTATTTCTTTTTATGTGCCAATGCTGCCTTTCTTTCCCTTGCCCCATTTTTCTCTCTCTCCCCCCTCCCCTTGTCTGTCTCTTAACCCTCTCACTCCCCTTGTCTCTGTCTCTTAACCCCTTCCCTCCCCTTGTCTGTCTCTTAACCCCTTCCCTCCCCTTGTCTCTGTCTCTTAACCCCTTCCCTCCCCTTGTCTCTGTCTCTTAACCCCTTCCCTCCCCTTGTCTCTGTCTCTTAACCCCTTCCCTCCCCTTGTCTCTGTCTCTTAACCCCTTCCCTCCCCTTGTCTCTGTCTCTTAACCCCCTCCCTCCCCTTGACTCTGTCTCTGCCCCCCTCCCTCCCCCCTGTCTCTCTGTCCCCCCTGTCTCTCTGTCCCCCCTGTCTCTCTGTCCCCCCTGTCTCTCTGTCCCCCTCCCTCCCTCCCCCTGTCTCTCTGCCCCCCTCCCTCCCTTCCCCTTACCTTGATCCCTGGTGGCTAGTGGGGGCAGCCGGGGGATGTCTGCACGATACTTGCAGACATCCTCCATGCTGCCCGACACGGCAGTCTATTATGACAGACAGCTGTCCGTCATAATAGTCTGCCGTGTCGGGCAGCATGGAGGATGTCTGCACGTATCGTGCAGACATCCCCCAGCTGTCCGCTTTTCCCTGGTGGCTAGTGGGGCAGCAGAGGATGTCTGCACGACGAGCGCAGACTCCCCTGCTGCCGCCCGGCACGCTCGCCGGGACTTCTGTGACGAAAGCGGAAGTACCCGGCTTCTTCACAGAAGCCCCGGCGGTCGTGCCGGCCAGAAGCAGGGGAGTCTGCGCTCGTTGCGCAGACATCCCCTGCTGCTAGAGAGGGGGATCCAGGTCCCCTGCAGCTCTGCTGGGGACCTGGATCCAGGTCTTATAATCTGACCTCAATTTGAGGTCAGATTATAAGAAGACCTCGATTATAAGACGAGGGGTAGTTTTCAGATTTTTTTTTCTGAAAAAAACCTCGTCTTATAATCGAGCAAATACGGTATTATACATTATGCTTAAACTAGACATATAGACAGAGAATATTGCATGTTTAAACACAATCTTTGAGTGCTAGATGGGTACATGAGATTTCGTATTAATGATGTATAAGACATACTGATGTAACATGTACGTATTCACACTTGGTTTAATCTGTACACTTCCATACAGGACTAAAAAGCTTTTAGAAATTAGAAAGATTAAATAGATTTTTATTTTCCCTTACATAGTTTGCTGACAGATCAGGGTGGTCCTTTTCAAGTCCATCATCCAGAATGGTCACCACTACACCCTGTCCAGTGTAGCCATGGCTCCAAGTGGTCAGCACACCCAAGTCAGGATTCACATCATCATTCTGAAACATGGGAGTTGGGAATATAAAACACTGTTCTACAATCAGTTTGTTTTTTTGTACAAATGGCAATAGCAGACTGAATAGTTCTTGATGTTAGAAAGAGCACATCATCGTAATGTTTAACCAATAGACTCCCTAACCTATGCATTGTTTGTACTGTGAATGTTAATAAACCATGATGTATACTTGTGTTAAGCAGTGTTGCAAGCAAACCCATAGACTAAAAGAAAAATGTTACACATAGTTAATCTGCATTTAAAGCCCCAAGGTGATGTCATTTCTATTAGGAATCACCATGGCTGTCTTTACCACATGGCAAAAAGGGCAGTTCCCTGGGATTAAGTAGAGTGCAGGGATATAAGGAGCTTGCTATTTGGTTTTACATTTTTATTTTGCCTTTTTTACTTACTTACCATTATAACCACTTCATTATGGTATTGTTCAGGTTCCCTTAATTTCTTCCAACTACCACTGTCTGTTCTTGGCCCTATTGGCCATCTAATCTGTCTCTGTCTAAAAACAATCTCACATGCATATGATGTGGAGAGATGTGAGCCCACAAATAGATGTGCGCCATGGGTCCCAATAACATTAAAGACCACGCTGGGAATCACAACATATATAATCTTTTTGTCTATAGTCACAGTACACACAATGTTTAGATGTTTAGGGTGTCTTTATCTTTAATATTTTTACACACAGATCTGTACACTTGTAGAACTCTTAAAGGAAAACTAAAGTTTTTGTTTAACCCTGGTTGCCCCTTAGAGCAGGGGTCCTCAAACTTTTTAAACAGGGGGCCAGTTCACTGTCCCTCAGACAGTTGGAGGGCCGGACTATAGTAAAAACAAAAACTATGAACAAATTCCTATGCACACTGCATATATCTTATTTTGCAGTGAAGAAACAAATCGGGAACAAATACAATATTTAAAATGAAGTAAAGTTAAATCAACAAACGTACCAGTATTTCAATGGGAATAGTGTGCCAGTCAAATGTCCAGGAATATTATGCCCTTATGATTAAAAGGGTTAGATTAAGGGGTGGGTGTAGATTTAGAGTTAGGGTAAATTTAGACTTGGGGTGAATTTAGGGTGGGGGTTAAAAGGTCACTGTAGAAGAAAATGGTTAGAAAACAAAAAAACACTAATATTGCCCTATTACTTAAAATAAAACAAACATAGACAAACAAGGAAACATTGATATTACTAAACTCAGGACAAATATTAGAAATATATAGACGGGGTCTTTTTTACCATTTGTAATTGTGTATCCGGTCAAAGTTAGAAAAAGTGTTTTTTTATGGCATATTTTCATCGTATTTTATATATTAAATGAAAGCCCTATATATCATTTGTGTGGGGGGACTGAACACAAAGAAAGAAATTCACAGTTCAGTAAACATAAAAAATTATGGAATTCTGGTCTTCAAGGCACATCAAATATAACATAGCACTTGGTCACTAAGGGGTTAAAAAGGCTGTTTTTACAATGTCTGCTCAGGTGCATGATGTCATAAAGGGAATTAAGTGTCATCACAATGCTTGTCATGTATAAAGCAGGACTGCTGCTGCTTGAGTAGTTAAAAAACGAGAGTCATGGCGAAAGCACGTATATCAAATCAGATAACAATAACGATTAATTTCCAAAATATTCAGAAAAGGAAGAGAAAGAGAAAGAAGTGAGTGTATTTTATTAAGAGAATCAAGTTTGATTTAAATGGAGTAGACGAATGTGTTGATTTAAATTTCCATCATGTTTATTACATTTAATACCATATGCTTATTCCTTCATGTCATGCTCCTATATGGTACAGTGTCATGTGGAGATCAAGTGCAAAAATATCATTGTATACTGTGTGTAGATGACCATGAAGCTATTCCATATAGTAACTAGAGAAACCTGGCTGTGAATGTAATGCTTAGAAAATAATCCTTAATGTATTTTAGGAGGAAACAGAAAAAAAGAATGGTAATTAAAGAAGGAAAACGTCTGAGAGTGAAGTTCTGGACAAAGAAGGAGTGGCGAATAACGGTAAGACTAGAAACTTTACCATTCTAGGTTTATGCTATATTTACAGTCATGCTGCAGGAACACATCTATAAAATATACTGCTGTACAATAATAAACATTACAACACAAGTAGGTAACCCCTTGAGGACAAAGGACGTGCCAGGCATATTACAGTTACATAGTAGTTTAGGTTGAAAATAGGACTATTGTTCAACTCTGTTCTTGATTACTGCTGTTGATTCAAAATAAGGCAAACAAGCATTATCCAGGCCCCCTTTTAAGGCATTCACTGAAGTGTGATCCTATCATTTGATTTGTGACCCCACCTTAAGTTCTGTACTATAACGTTTCCACGGTGATAAGACAGTATTGATTCTGGACCATTATTTCATGGTTCATTTTCCTTGTTCGGAACATCACATTAAGTGTGTCCCACATTGTCAGAGGGAGAGGTTGGGAGGTATGAGAACTTAAATGATAATACTGCTTGTTTTCACATGAAAAAGCTAGAGGATTTCCCATAACAACTCAAATTCATTATTTGCAGTATTAATTCACACATTGAGGCTCTTTTTTGCAATACTGAAATATACTTTTAAATCTTTTGTGAGTGTTGCAGAACTTTTCATTATACAGCACACTGAAACCATCAGCAGCTTTTGGTCAGTGACTAATATCGGAGTTTCTGCTGTTTCCATTGTACCTTTCCACAGTGTGGCAATTTAATATGTAATAGCTTTTATCTTAAGCATTTAATGTCTTTAGAAATTGTCATCAGAATGTAAGCAAGGTCAGGTTATAGAGCATGATAATCTTACTTCAATTTGATATCTTAATTCTTTTTGCAGACTTTTGGATAAATCCATGGAAAAAAAGAGGAGAAAAAAATTATGATTTTCGAAGTGAAATAAAATATTTTCAAGTTATTGACGTGATGAGATGTTATTGGGTTGAAGAAGAGTGAGTGCAAAATAAAAAGAGATTATGGCAATGAAGACTGATAAAATAGGATAATGGGCAAATTCAAAGCTCACCTGGTATATACTTAAAGGGACATTACCACTTACATAAGATGTAACTAGATAACCTGGTAATTTACAACAAACACATATATAAATCATATATCACTGGGGTTTTTATTAATATGATTTAATTAATTGCATATAAAAAGAAAAACAAAATTAGGTGTTTATCTCCTGGCTCCATTTTGTGAATATTTCCCATAATGCAACATTGTCCAAAATCAGTCTCACTTTACAACTGTGGTTAAAGCCTGCATGATGATGTCATCAGATACTCCCCTGCACTCGTGGCTGTGTACAACCTTTTTTTTTACCTGCCTTCCAACACAAAGAGAGGAGATTAACCTAATCAGACTGGATCACAACTCCGCCCCCTTCTGATGAAATCATTTAATTACCCTCCCATTCAATGAAAGGCTATGATCCTAATTCTGCTTTATAGACTGCATTCTATGTCCCTTTTTGGGGGTGGCACCCAAAAAAAAGCTAATGAATTCAGACGAGCCGAAAATACAGTTCATGGGTCCACTTCCCTAGACATGCTTATATATATATATATTCAGAATGTGATCTGTCTGAGACAAATAACCACTGTAGGTTAAAGGGAACAATCTTGGCACTAATGTAACAATCTAATGTCATGTGTGCACAGCATGCACTTTACCAGGATCAACAGAAGCATCAGTAGTCATGAATGACCTTGAACACTGTGAATATAACACTATGTTAAATACACAGATTCACATTTAAGTGGATGTTATTCAACACTAACAGTTGAAGTGCCCATTTATCTGGGTGAGTGTGCCTTTTATATTCTTTGTAGAATATCAGTCTCTGAACAACCAGTTTAGAAAGTACTCTATAAAATTACTATCAAGTTATCAGTCACCTCTTGTACTGATGGTGAAGCCTGGAAGGCTGTAAACCACAAAAACTCGAATAGTCCAAGCTAGGGGAAACAAGGCTGGCCTTTGGGGTGTGCGACCTGTACAAATGCACAGGGCTCAACACCCAGAGGGAGCCAAGCCAGGATTTCCAATTAAGCAGAGGAGATAGTCTCCGCTGCCGTATTGACAGTGCTATGCCGAGGCAGGAGTTCTGCGGCCAGGCGGCACTGACAGTGTGAGACTATATTGCAATGTCTGATGTGTGAGACACTATGTGATGTGTATGGTGTGTATGTGCACATGACACTATGTCACACTGTATTTTTGACTGTGTGAATTTAAGGACTATACATATAATTATCATGCCTACCTGGATCGGGGTCCCTGTCTGTCGCGATCATGCCCCAAACAACATCGACAATGATGGATACGATGCACGCCTCAACCAAGATGGTGGATGCGATCTCCACCACCTGTCTCCTCCAAGATGGCAACCCTCAGTCATAGCCCCTATCAAACTCCAGAAAATCCCATATGGGCTTAACAATCATTCCAGACACCACAGTAGGAAGACAGGACCACACCCCCTTCTCCTCCTATTAGTGTATGGTCATAAAGGGGGCGTGGCTTCACAGTCAATCCAACTCCATGGCAACATGACAACATGTGCTGAATCTCCCACTAATTGAAGTAGAACACACCCTATATAAACCCTCTCTGCCAAACCATCCTTACTTTCTGATTAATGAAGCTACCAGTACTCAAGTACACCTTGCTACTGTGCCTCATGCTCTACTCCTTCTTTCAAGCCTCATATGGCTGTGTTGTTGGTCTGAAGGCTAGGGTTGCCACCTTTTCATTTAAAAAATACCGGCCATAGTTGTAGGTGGAGCCAAAGCGGGGTGCATCCGTTCACTGTCCCTCTCAGATTCAGTTTCCGGATCCTCGGTACAGTTACATTATGCATATACTATAAATTATGCATAAAGAAAAAGTTTAAAAAAAAAGAGATGGCAAGAGCTCACGTGACGTGAGTCACTTTATGATGCACACAGCGCATGCACCACAGGAGCTGCCACTACCCCACTGCACAATTTAACATTTACATATTGGAGGCTAGTAGAAACTCGAAAAAAAAAAACTGCTTTTGCATTGCCGGTATTTTTAACCAATACTGTCACCGGCTCAGAAGGGTCATTTACCGGCTGTGCTGGCAAAATACTGCCCGGGTGGCAAGAAGGAAAGCCACGCCTCCCTTTAAACGTCGTATAACTAATGGACACAATTAGTGCTAAACAGTATGATTTAATAGGAATCAGACACGTAGTGGGATGAGACCCATGACTGGTCAGAACATTTACAAGCTGCTCACTTTTGAGAAAGGACAAGGAGAAAGCAAAGGAATAAATAGAAAAGGGGGAGGGATTTGTCTATATGTAAATATTAAATTAAAGTCAAGTATTAAAGAAGGTGTGCATGAAGAAAACTGGAACTGATGTGGAGACACTGTGGGTGGAGATTAGCATAGACACTAAAAAGAATTACACATTACTTGTAGGTGTATGCTACAAGCCACCAAATATTAGCATTGATGGAGAAGATCAGATTTTATTACAATTTGAAAAGGCATCATAGTGCGCATTCACTTGACCCAAGCCACTTTCTCTCTGCACTCTCACTACTCCAAGCCACTATTCTCCCTGCACTCTCACTACTCCAAGTCATCTTTCTCTTAACCTTTCACTCTCTCCCACTATATTGTAAGCAAGTTATCTTTCTCCTGGTCCAGTTCTCTCTCTCTTCCAGTCCTGCTCTGCCATACAATGCAGCTGGCCTCACACCCTAGTCACACGCACACACAGTCAGTCACACACACATTCAGTCTAAATGAGCTGTAATGTATAAGCTTAGTAAAACATGGCAAAATCAGCAGTAATGTATAAACTTGGCATATCATGGCAAAATCAGCAGTAATGTATAAACTTGGCATATCATGGCTAAATCAGCAGTAATGTATAAACTTGGCATATCATGGCAAAATCAGCAGTAATGTATAAACTTGGCATATCATGGCAAAATCAGCAGTAATGTATAAACTTGGCATATCATGGCAAAATCAGCAGTAATGTATAAACTTGGCATATCATGGCTAAATCAGCAGTAATGTATAAACTTGCCAATACATCCTCCCAGGTTTACCAATCTGACCCCCAGATGTGCCAATCTGACTCCTTCTTCCAATCTGACCCCCAGATGTGCCAATATGACTCCTTCTTCCAATGTGACCCCCAGATTTGGCAATCTGACTTTCTCTTCCCAATGTGACTCACTGGCTTGCCATTCTGACTCCTTTCTAATCAATTTGATGCCTCCTTTCCAGTCAGCCCCCTTCATTACAATCTGCCCCAAGAGTTCCCAGTCAGCCACTTTCTTTAAATTCTGCCCCTCACCCCCCAGATTTCCCAGTCTGTACCCTACTTTCAATTTTGCCCCCCCCCCCCCCGAGTTTCCACAATCTGCCACCTCCCCATCCAATCTGCCCTCCCCAATCTGAATGCTCATCGCTCCATCGCTCAGTAGCCTCTACTTATATCCACTCAGGAAACACCCCTGATGCAGATCGTCACGTCACGTCATGTCATAGTGCTGTAACTGTTCAGTACCTTCCGTCTATACATTTCTTGACAGCTTAGAATTTAGCAGGGCTAACCATACAGATATCTTGTAGCAACAATATTATACAGAACAGCAGCTTTCTCTATTTATATTTATAAATAATTGAGAATACAAAGAAAATAGAGATTAAGGAAGCAATAACCTTTTTGTCTTTTTATATATTTATTGAATATACATGAATATAGACAATATAAAAACAGCTTAATAATCCATAATAAAAGCAGAGTAATTAAAGTTAAATGTATATGATTGCAATAAGTAATATAAGATCACATACCCTCCTGATGGCTTACAGCAGGGGTCCTCAAACTTTTTAAACGGGGGGCCAGTTCACTGTCCCTCAGACCGTTGGAGGGCCGGACTATAGTAAAAACAAAAACTATGAACAAATTCTTATGCACACTGCATATATCTTATTTTGCAGTGAAGAAACAAATCGGGAACAAATACAATATTTAAAATGAAGTAAAGTTAAATCAACAAACTTACCAGTATTTCAATGGGAATAGTGTGCCAGTCAGATGCCCAGGAATATTATGCCAGTCAGAGCCCAGTAATATTATGCTAGTCAGATGCCCAGGAATATTATGCCAATCAGAGCCCAGGAATATTATGCTAGTCAGATGCCCAGGAATATTATGCCAGTCAGAGCCCAAGAATATTATGCCAGTCAGATGCCCAGGAATATTATGCCAGTCAGAGCCCAGGAATAATATGCCATTCAGATGCCCAGGAATATTATGCCAGTCAGATGGCCAGGGATATTATGCCAGTTAGATGCCCAGGAATATTATGCCAGTTAGATGCCCAGGAATATTATGCCAGTTAGATGCCCAGGAATATTATGCCAGTCAGATGCCCAGGGATATTATGCCAGTCAGATGCCCAGGGATATTATGCCAGTCAGATGCCCAGGGATATTATGCCAGTCAGAGCCCAGGGATATTATGCCAGTCAGAGCCCAGGAATATTATGCCAGTCAGAGCCCAGGAATAATATGCCATTGAGATGCCCAGTATATTATGCCAGTCAGATGCCCAGGAATATTATGCCATTCAGATGCCCAGGAATATTATGCCATTCATATGCCCTGGAATAATATGCCATTCAGATGCCCAGGAATATTATGCCAGTCAGATGCTCAGGAATATTATGCCAGTCAGATGCCCAGGGATATTATGCCAGTCAGAGCCCAGGAATATTATCCCAGTCAGATGCCCAGTAATATTATGCCAGTCAGATGCCCAGTACTATTATGTCAGTCAGATGCCCAGGAATATTGTGCCAGTCAGATGCCCAGGAATATTGTGCCAGTCAGATGCCCAGGAATATTATTTTAGGAATATTATGCCAGTCAGATGCCCAGTACTATTATGCCAGTCAGAGCCCAGTAATATTATGCCAGTCAGAGCCCAGGAATATTGTGCCAGTCAGATGCCCAGGAATATTGTGCCAGCCAGATGCCCAGGAATATTGTGCCAGTCAGAGCCCAGTAATATTATGCCAGTCAGAGCCCAGGAATATTGTGCCAGTCAGATGCTCGTTATACCTGCCTCCTCCCCCGGTTCCCCATCACTTACCTCCAGCTGCTGTGTCCCCGGCCGGACGTCTCGCGCAGTGTTCCCTCCTCCCTGCACGGAGGAGGGAAACACAGTTACCGGATCCGGTCGCGGTGATTTTTTTTCTCGTTTTCCTGCAGCCGCATCCGTTGCGGCTGCAAGAGAAGAAAAAGTAAACAGCGGGGGTTCCGGCAGCACCCCCAGCGGGCCGGATTAATGTGCTCGGCAGGCCGCATTTGGCCCGCGGGCCGTAGTTTGAGGACCCCTGCCTTAGAGGAAGCAAGGGTTTAAAAAGAAATGTCCCCTTCTCCAGGGTAAAACCGATGTGCATCTTTATAGATCCTTGCAGGTGTACTCTCTGATCTGCCTCAAAAATAAATGTTTAGTTGTCCTTTAAAAGAATAGCAGATCAGACCACTTCCACATGACATAAAATATTAATACAAATTAAAAAAAATAAAATATAACAGCCTCATACCATGTACCACTGCTTATAGAACCATGGGTCTGTAGGCATCACATTAACCAGTCTTTTATGTCTTCTCTTCAGTGTCTGCTGTTCAAACCAAGGCACCTGAAACAAGATACAGGGTCAGTGCTCCACACTACAGGTTTTTAAATATTACTTACAGGAAAAACAAAACTGACCACAAGTGATCACACATTGACCTGGATTTAATGCCAAAAAAAACCAAAAACACACACACAAAAACAATATTCCAGATATAGAGAAAAGAATATCTAGCTCTGCATATTTTGGTGGCAGCAAAGATGCTATTAGCTAGATTCTGGAGAAACACAGAGATCCCTACTTGGTCTTATTTAAGAGCCCAGACTTTATTTCATCTAAAGATGGAGATGGGTCTCACTACAGGGGGAAAAAAGCTCCACTCCCAAAGAGCACATGGAACTATGGATTCCAACCTTTGAAGCTGTGGAGGAGACTAGTGCTGAACTAGTATAATTGTATCACACAAATCAAGGAAAGGAAAAAGAGGGGGGGGGGGGATGGTACAAAGAGGAAGGAGATATAAAGAAAAAAGAAGCCTCTTCCTCCGCCACAGGTAGCACCCTCTCTTCATTGGTCGGAGAAGAAGGGGAAATGGGAGGCGCAAACAGAGCAAGTTTGGCACAAAGGTCATTTTCTGACCCCCACTCCCAATACCACCACTACTACTAGTGCTGCGCCTGCTTCTAACACTGACAGTGGCACATCAGCTCCTCCTAGAGATAAATTACAAAATCACAGGAGTTGTTGCCACTACTACCCCCTGCTCCTAGTTTAGAAGTACCATAAAAAAAGAACTCCAAGTGTGAGCTGAGGTAGAGAGTGAGACAGAGAACAAATGCTACTCCTGGAGGTGATATCAGTTTGAGCCCCAGCCTCGCAGGAATAGCATTTAGAAGGATGTAGAGGAGAGTGAGGATTCCTCAAGGAGCAGTTCTTTTCACCAACATGTAGGGGACATTTTGCCCCTTCCTCTCCACTTTTCCAGATAGTAATAGTGGCACCTAGTAGTGCAACTTCAACCCTCAGTAGGCCACCACAACCTGAACCTATTTCTGCAAACTCTGTTAGTGTTAGTACTATTCCCACTACCAAGTCCACTACTCTTGCTCGCAGTGGCACAGTTACCACCACCAATGTAACTGTGCTAACAATCACCACCACCGGTACCACTAGCCACAGTACTAGTGCAAACGTCAATGTGCCAGCTCCCAGCAGTGCAAACGTCAATGTGCCAGCTCCCAGCAGTGCAAAGGCCAATGTGCCAGCTCCCAGTGGTCACAGTCCTGCTGCCGCTGATCCACCCACAGTGGCAGTATCCCAAAGTGTACCAATGTGTCGCACCACCGCAAGGTTTGGGACCACTTTCAAAGTGTTAGACAGGGGTGCTCACAGTGCAAACACTGTAGGATGGAGGTTAGCAGTGGAGAAAGTGTGTCATTTCACTAGTGCAGAGATGAACCATCAGCTCTGAAGTCAGCACAAAGCTCTGCTACTGAGGGATGACACAGTAAGTTGTAGGGCAGGAAGCATGGCATCTGCACAGTTGAAGTTCCAGCTAGGAGTGACAGAAGAGCAACGAGCTACTAGTATTGCCAACCAACGACCAAGGCCAGTTGGAGCATCACAAGGCAGCCAGCCCAAAATTGGAGGATTCCACTCCAGGGCAGTCCAAGCAGCAGGCCAATAAAATCACAAGACGTATTGGCCAGTTGATTGCTGTTGGGAGTGCTTCATTTTCTTTTTTAATATATTTATTGGCAGATGTGTAATAAAAAAAAAAGTTGACATACATGTAAAACACATGCCATTTTATTTTTTTGTCTGTAACAGAACATAACAAATTCCAACGTTTGGGAAAAAACATACGCAAAACCATACTAACAAATTAGTGATAATTCTATGTAAAACCAAAAAGCACACAAAAATTACGAATATTTTAAGACATATTTCAAATAGTATATAACAGTTATAGCATTCTGACTACTGACTTTTTAATATTGTAACACTTGTAAACAGGATGTGTATAGAAAATGATGTATCAATAATTTTCTGTAAGTTCAAAAATGTCTTATGAATTAGGTCAACCCAAGTTCTCCAACCACTACCAGTTTTCTAAGCAGTGAGTATGGAATATATTTGTATACCATATAAACAAGAAATAGAATACTGATCTAGATGTATTTCAACTTAACGCTACATTACTTTTAGCATAAAAAGACTGCCAAGTTCAATATTTCAAATAGCAGAATATATAAGCAACTGAAAACATTATGAAAGTTAAATAAAGACCTTATAAAGACATAAATAAACTGACTTTAAAACTAAAATAAATAGTTCTAAAATTCCTGTTCCAAGAAGCCATTCATACCTTGTAGAATAGTGCCTTCCTGTGGTCAAACAGGGCAACTACAGCATCTGAAAAATAAACAGGGGAGCGGAAAAATAGAGAATACAAAGACAGAGCCGAAAGAAGAAACCAAGAGATAGGCTACAGAAAGATAAGTGAAAAGCTATAACTAAAAACCGAAAGACAGAGGGAAAATTAAAAGTAAGATAAAAGTGGAGAGAGTTAAAGGTAAAAGGGTGGTTATGAGGTAAAAAAGGGGGGGGCATAGTCAAATGATATTAAAAGAGAATTAAAGGAACATTAAATGTTTTTTTTCACTTGTGCTTCTCTCTTTACTAACAGAGTGTGGGACTGTTTCCATCGATATATTTTACACCGAGGTTTCTCAGGTGAGCTGTTAAAAGGAAATAGAGTCCTACACCACAGCAATGTTTCTGCGGACAGATCTTCTTACACAGAAAGTGGGGTGTTCTCGAATCTTCCCATCTGTCTGCAGGCAGTGAGGAAATTCAGAGACAGTGCTAACATTTTCCTATGACATCTCTGGGTGCTTATTGTGGTGCGCGAACTGACTTTATGGTTCGAAAGAAATCAGTGAGTACGAATTCTAGTTAATCAGCTTGAAGTCTAGTGTGGGCTGCCAGTTTATGTAGACAGGCACAGAAGTCCACAGGTCCTACAGCCACCGGCACTCCCCTTATCGGATATTGTGCATTGTTAATTTGCTGTCCGTTGCAGTCATTTAATGTATACCAGTTGCATCAGTTGTTACCTTTACTTTCTGGTTGTTTCTCCCGCCTCCCATTCTGTTCTTTGTTTTGTATACGGTCTATAAGCATTCTGGAGAGTGCTTCAGAGGGCTGCGTTTTTTGTGTCGTACCGCAAGAATTCTAATTATACCGATTTTGCCCATCATTGATTTGCACAAATCACTTTGTTTTTTGTTTCTCCAGCCTGGGCGGCTCCATCTCCTCTGAAGAGCAATCCAAATCCTCTTGCAAGAAAGGTCTGGTAAGTAGCTTTCCAAGATTCAATTTGAACTCTTAAACGCTAGTTCAATGCCAACCTAGCATCTTTTAGGACCTATAAAATTAGGATGGCGATGGCATAGAACGTCCTAGTGATGTGAAGGGGTTAAATAGTGTAACGGAACGGCTACCCACAGCCATTAGCACTTCTGTCCGTTGTAGGAAATCCCCTCGTTAGCCCCCGATTAAGATTAAAGCTCAGCATCCACCCAGCAAGTCTTTCTGGAACCTTGCTCTTTGAACCCAAATAGACAGAACCACTAGCAGTTAGGTAAGAATGAACAACAACTTCATTTGAGAAACAGCGCAGACTTATAAACCACAGGGAACTAATTATAATATGGTAAGCCTCAAACAATTTAAGACCTTATTTAAACAGGTAATTTAAATACAGTAACACACAATCTAATTAACCATGGCACCTTCAGATACAGACTACAAGAGACAATAAACACAGGACAGTAAACTCTAGTGTTGAAATGTGTACTTATCTAATCAATAACATATAATACCATTGCACACACTACCTGGAATGCTCTGCCTGGGCAGAAAGTCTTGCTGCACTGAATGGGGTGCCTCTGTACAGGTCAAAGACCCTGGGTAGTGACAGGCTCTTGAGGCTTTGGGAACAGGGGACAACATGGGACCCAAACAGAGCGGGTCAATAATAAATCCAGGGGACAGGTAACAACAAGGAACATGAGGGGCAGTGATATGTCCTTTGAGAATGATATAACCCCTTCCAGTGTCAGTGGAGCCTAGGGCACGTAGGCTTCCATGACATATAGCTCCTTCGGGAGGGGGTGGTTCTTGGCTCACAGATGGTCCATAGTCAGCAGGGAGTATTCTGGCCCCAAGTGCCCTCCAAGAACCCCAATCACAGTGGCTCTCAACATTCACTGTGTGACAAATATGTTTAACACTTCCTCTATGGGCAGAGATGGGACCTGAAAAAAAAGGTTTTTACGCTATCCATTCACGAAGCATTTTCAGCACTGTTGTCGCTAACAGTGCTAAACCTATTTGTCCCGGTTAGTGGCAGTTCGCACATGTGCGACAGCCGACATCAGTATCCTAAATTGCGTTGCGTCAAACGCCAGTAGCAAATGGGGACACGCATCTGAATCTTCCAGTCTCCTCTATGGGCAGAGGTGGGACCTGAAAAAATGTTTTTTACTCTATACTTTCATTAAGTATTGTTGTACATTTTTTTTTTTTTTTTTTACCACAGTTGTCCTTTAAAATATAGCTACAGTCTACAACATACAACATTCCAAAAGCAGTGTCGTCATGAAGGGGTTAAATGGACTAGATCATATAAACACTGTTTATAATGCACAAGATAAGCGAAAGGTGGTATAAATGTGTCTGTGGCATCTCCATTTTATCACCAGTGGCTAGTTAAACAAATGATATGCTTATCAATGAGAGAGAAATGTGTAATCTGTAATCAAAATACAGGTGATGCCATATACAAGCGATGAAAAGGAGGTAGCGAAAAGCGGCACTCATGAAGTCACAGATGAAGTCAAAAAGGTTTGTTAAATAGGTAAATAATCCAAAAAAGGTGAAAGATTGCACAGAAGGCAGTGGAAATAAGGCAAAAAAAGAGTTAGGCTTGACGCGTTTCGCGCATCTAGCGCTTAGTTATACCCACACCAGTATATTTACTGGTGTGGGTCTCACACCTGCAACAGGCACCGGAGACTAGCAATCGGGGATCTTCTTCCAATATATTGTCTCCCTCGCTCGGGCAGCCCGGACTACTTTTTCTTCAATAAATAGGCGATGCCACATATAAAGAACACTTTTTCTCTTAAATGATGCATTTGCTTGAAAATCGGCTAATACAATGTATAGATCATTTTTTCACTATAATGTACATTCTCATTATAAAACAATGCTTTGGTGACAGATTCCATTTAAGGTCCCAACACTCAACACACAGGCGGTTCAGAATCCAGGCTCAGCCTGCTACAGGAAGACAGGAAGGAAGACACAAATGGAACAAAGGAAATTAATATCCGACCAAACAGTCACTCTATATAGGAGGACCCAATGGGAAAAAAAAAAAAAAAATCTACATTTTATACAAAAACAAAATAAAACTTAAAGTTAAAGAACATATGTAACATAGAAGAAGTAGTTAACAGAGGCCTGTAGGCTACAGGCAATGTTATATGTTAAACTATTTCTGCCACACATTAACAAAACCAGTCAATAATAGGGGAGTCATGGATTCTAAAATGCCTACTTTTTTTTTTTTTAACCATTTTATACAGAACTGTATGATAGATCAATTTCCTTGGCTCCCAAGAATAAACAGGCTGGCTCCTAAAATCTACAGAAATATGTTAAACTCTGAACCAATTAAGCTATGACGTGTAACAAAGAAAAAAAGACAGAAAGATAAACCAGGTTGGTGAGATAAGATATAAAGGCAGATAGAAAATATTTCACGAATATTAATTTCATGATGCCACACAAGTTAACAGAAACATAGAATGTGTCGGCATATAAGAACTATTCGGCCCATCTCATATTCACAAATAGTTTTATAAGTCCCTGGCTTTATCTTAATTCTAGGGTAGCCTTGTGCCTATCCCATGCATGCTTAAACTCTTTCACTTCTGCTGGAAGGCTATTCCATACATCCAATACCCTCTCAGTAAAGTAATACTTCCTGTTATTACTTTTAAACATTCGCCCCTCTACTTTAAGACTGTCTTCTTGATGTGGTATTGTATTTAAAGTTTCTACCATATACCCTCTGTCTTGTCTTTCCTCCACGCCAGTAGTGTATCTTCTACAAGGCAAACAAGGCACTCGTCTAGGGCGGCACTTTGCCAGAGGGTGTTAAAGCACACTTCTGGTGCTTCAAACATATCCGCTCCCTCCCCCATTGTTCAGCAAGCTTCAGCTCCTTCCAATTAATCAGGGTGATGGGAGCATGTAATGGACGTGGTGGGGGTATGAAATGAGGGTGATGGGCATGTAATGGACGTGGTGGGAGTATGAAATGAGGGTGATGGTGGCATGAAATGGGGTGATGGGGCATTTAGTGTATATGCAATGTGGGTGATGGGGGAATGTAATGGGGTGATTGGGCAATTAATGTGTGGGCAATGTGGGTGATAGGACATGTAATGGGGTGATGGGGCATGTCGTGGGCGTGCAACGTGGGTGCCCGAATTTTGTCTGCCTAGGGCAGCACAAAACCAAGATACACCACTGCTCCAAGCTATACATGTTAACATTATTTAACCTTCCCTGGTAAGTATCCTGCAATCCATGAACCAACAAGCATTTATTCCTTTGTTAACTCACCTTGGGTTCTTTTTTTAGCTGAATATGCCTCCCCCGGTGCAGGTGGAATGATTTCCTCTGTACTCCACGGTGTTGTAGATGGTAGAAGTGACTTCCAAGCACAACCTGTGGGTAAAAAATAACCTTGTAAACAGCATAGAAATCGCAGAATTCTACGAGAAGCACAACACATGTTTTGATTGATTTGCTCTGTTAGTTAAAGCATTATTATTATTCATCATCCCCTTCTTAAATACCATTGTGTGAATCTTACTCGTATATTACTGTGCTACTCCAGTGTAAAATTCCCTGGGGTCATATAAATGGGGCTGGCACCGCCTGTTGTCCACAATACTCTTTTTGGAGGAACATTATACCATAGTAATCTTCCCTGGCATGTTTTTTAAATATTGACAGAAAATGTTGTAGAAAGCACCCACTAAACATGTACTTTAAAAATCCTGCTTTATATTTATTATGCTTAAAGCTCCAGTTTCATACATATATTCAGCTAAATGGGAGAATTTTTCATACGCCTTAAGTTTTGAAATTCCCATCTCAATGCCTGCCCCTAGTCACTTTGCAAATTAACTCTTAGATGAGGGGTACAGGACCAGGGGTGTTGGGGCCCCTCAAGTATGTTAAATTAAGGGGGATTGTTTGGACCAGTGGGACTGCGACCTAATTTAAAGGACCATTTCAACTTCAACAACTCTTTTTCATGCATATTAAAGTTAATTATAATTTGGCCGCAGAATGCTGGGATGGCTGCATGCACAAATCCACATATACAGGGAAAGCACATGGTGGCAAGAGCTGAGCAGGGCAGATGTCAGCATAATGGAAGAGTGGCAACGGTGTCTGTAAGAGTACAGATCTCCTCTGCTCAACTTACACAAGATTCCCACCAACAGCTGCACAGTGGCTGTCTTGTGTGTTGGATGAGGAGAGCTGTGATTGTGGTGTTGTTAGATATGGGAGGGCACACGGGCTGAGGGAACTTGAGTGCCAAAATATGTGATCCCAGGTGAAAATGAGGAACAGTACTATGAACTACAGAAAAAAGGCAATTTGTTTTGTTTGTTTTTAAAACAAGAATAAGGTCTTTTAATACAATTTGAAGAGTACTACACCCGGATACAAGTACTTAAAAATGTGCAAAAAAGGGGGGCGTGTCCTGGTGCTCAAGGAAGATGGCCGCACATTGATCGAGCTCCCGCTTCCACCCCGATAAAGCTACAGCTACCACAGCCCACATCAGCTCCAAAGCGCCCAAAACGCGAGGAAGAGTGGTAGAACATGTCATCGACGCGCCGTGGGGCAAAACCGGGACCAGCACCGGAGGTTCCGGAGTATTTTAGACGGAGAGACGGCCCGCCAGAAGCAGGCCCAGACCAGACTGACGGTACTTTCCCAAGCCTGCGCAACGACATAGCAAGCCTCAAAGAATTCATGCAATCAGTCAAAGATGACTTGAGAGCCGACTTCAAGGCAGGCATGCAAGCCTTATCGATAGATATCGCAACCCTTACCTCACGCACCGACTCGTTGGAGACCAAATGCGATACCATCGCACAAGACCACGAGACTCTCCGCGAAAACATGGCCTCACTCCAATCGGCCTATGCAGAACTTCAAGAATCCTGTGAGGATCTAGACAATAGATCCAGACGCTCGAACCTCAGAGCAAGAGGAATACCAGAGTCTCTTACTGACCTTAGAGACTATTTTCACCGCTATTTCCTAAATCTATTGCCGGATATTCCCGAAGAGGAGATCCACATCGAACGGATCCACAGAGCCTTGCGGCCTAAACCAGGTGATAAAGACCCACCGAGAGACGTGGTGATGAAATTTCATTACTACACCACGAAAGAGGCCATTCAAAAAGCAACACGAAACAGATCCCCGACCCTGGATGGCATAACACCAATATGGTACTCGGACATTGCTCCAGCGACTCTCCGCAGGAGGAGAACCCTAAAGCCTCTGACGGATTACCTCCGAGATCAAAATGTCCCTTACTACTGGGGTTTCCCCTTCAAACTGGTGGTACAACGCAACGGGATACCCATTATGTTGAGAGACCCACTAGACACAGACAAGTTCCTAAAGAGATTGGGCCTACTCATGCCTCCACGTCTCCACTCACTACTGCGGAGTACGTCCTCCAATACCCGCCAACAGAAACCATCCTCACCGGCGGACGAATCCCTTGACGGCACAACACGAGCCCCACCGACTCAGCCGAGATCTGAATGCCTAGAACCTACCTGAAAAGCATCAATGAATGTACATTTCTTTGTTGGGCGACTGGTTATGCCCCCATGACTTAATGCTATCCGTTACGCATAAGTCAGAAAAGACTTCTTTATTTCAGCGTACAGTTAACCCCAGAGCTTTAATTCCCGAGTTACCGGTTTGAGTATGCTTACAATTTAACCCATACGAAAGCACTTTTAACGCCTTCACTTACCATTAGAATGTTGTACAAACCACACATTGGCCCCCTATGGTCTGTGCCCAGATCTGGCACCCCGGCACCCCACGGCCCAGGCTGAGTAACAACCCATACGAGACCAAAGTTTCACCGAAGTTGAAACCCTGACTACCCTCCTATCTCGAGTTATTTGATTATTACGTAATCACAATTGATTTTGGTAGCTAGGGGAATTATAAGCGGGGAATCTCCAACCACGATAACCCCCTATTTACCTGACCAATAGACGTATTGATAGTCTATTTATGACTATAACAGTATTGTTTTCTAAGAGCACTTTAAACAAAGTCTAATTGTGATCTAATTGCAATTAATTTTCTCCACTTTTTCTCACAGTGGTCTCTCCCATTGTGCACTCTTCCTTTTTTTCTTCTCTCTTTTTCTTCCCCCTTCCTCTCTCATCCTTCCCCCCCCCCCTTTTTATTTATTTATTTATTTAGTTATTTTTCTCTTCCACTCGTTCTACTCCCTTATCCACCACCACAGAGTGAAAGACACCCTTTTGAAGCCTGACCAACACAAAGTCCGCAAATGGACCCGACTCAAGACGACAATATCACAACTCCCCCACCGTTGAAGATCATCTCCCACAATGTGAAAGGTCTTCGATCACCGTGCAAGAGAAGACAAGCCATTCGTAACTATATTAGACTGAATGCAGACATCGTCCTGCTGCAAGAGACACACTTTCCCAAAGGTAATACACCAACATACTGGGACCGCAGATTCTCACAACATTATCATTCATCAGCACCAGACAGACACAATGGAGTTTCCATCCTTATACATAAAAGATTACAGTTTCACCTTCTAAAATCCCACTCAGACACAGAAGGGAGGATTCTCAGACTAGACGGCCTAGTACACAATCAGCCCGTTACCATTATGAACGCATATGCCCCAAGCCCCTCGACCACCAAATTTTTCGACGCTCTATCTGAAATGGCCCTCACTAGTACCCCAAGGTGGCTTCATCCTGGGAGGCGACTTCAACGCAGTCATGGACCCCTATCTAGACAGGACCTTATCGACAGCACAACATTGCCCAAAACATTCTTATAAATTTCTCCAAGACTTTGTTAAATCTATGGCCCTTTTTGACACCTGGAGACTTCTTCACCCCACTGACCGCGACTATACATTTTATTCACACCCCCACCACATGTATTCTAGACTAGACTACATATTTGTAAATCAATCTTTAATAAACGCTCTTTTCACGTCCAAAATCCACGAAATCTCATGGTCAGACCATGCCATATTAGACCTGACACTGACAGATTTTTGCCCTATCCGCCCAAGACCTCTGTGGCGACTGAATGACTCCTTACTGCTAGATCCCTTGACAAAAACCGAGATACAAGACACACTCCAACAGTACTTTGAGGATAATGTATCCCCAGAAATGGCCCCAGAGATAGTGTGGGACGCCCATAAGGCAGTATTACGAGGGAAACTAATTGCTCTAGCGTCCAAAAAACGCAAACAATATCTTGCAGAGATTTATACACTAACCTCCAAACTTAAATCGTTAGAAAGGACACATAAACAGACTGGAGACTCCTCCATACTCCCTCAGATAACAGACGCCCGCGGACAGCTTAACCTCCTCCTTACAAAAGATACTTTACGAGCCGTACATAAAACCCAGCAAACCTATTTTGACAAAGCAAACAAACCAGATACCATGATGGCCAAAAAACTTCGTAACATGATTTCAACGAGAACGCTAAGATCCATAGCGCCTCGCTCAGGTCCCATGATACACGACCCCTCCAAGATAGCAGAACAGTTCGCTGAATATTACGCAACACTATACGATGGTAACAAAACCCGACAACCCCAAGATCCCAGCAGATCACTGGACACATTTTTGACAGACTGCAATCTCCCCACTCTCAAACCCGAAACCCTACACAGCTTAAATGCAGATATTTCATCAGAAGAAATCACTATAGCCCTGAAATTATTTAAAAACTCGAAAGCCCCAGGTCCCGACGGATATACGGCCAAATACTACAAAACATTCCTCCCCCAGCTTCTACCCCACCTGGTCAAATTATTTGGTCTCTACATGTCGGGAGAGAGCACCCCCTCGCCCGACATGCTGAGAGCAAAGATAGTAGTTATTCCAAAGGAGGGCAAAGACCCAACACAATGTTCCAGCTATAGGCCCATATCTCTGATCAATTTGGATGTAAAACTGTTCGCAAAAATCCTAGCATTAAGACTTAATCGTATTCTTCCCAGTCTCGTCCACCCAGACCAGGTGGGGTTCATCCCGGGCAGGGAGGCCCCAGATAACATAAGAAGAGCGATCAACCTGATACATGCGTGCAGAAAACGCGAGATTCCAATGATGTTTTTTTCGCTTGACGCGGAAAAAGCGTTTGATCGCGTAGACTGGACGTACCTATGGTCCACAATGTCTAAATTCGGGTTTGATGGGGCCTTCCTGTCCGGGGTCAAAGCCCTATATAAGAGTCCTACAGCGAGTGTAGATATTGGCACAGCCATGTCGCAGTCCTTTCCAATCAAGGGAGGAACGCGACAGGGCTGTCCCCTCTCCCCCCTCCTCTTCGCACTAGCCATCGAACCCCTAGCCCAAGCCATTCGTTCCAACCCCAATATCACAGGGATAAGAATAGGATCCCACTCATATAAATTGAGCCTATTTGCAGATGACGTCCTATTAAGCATCACATCCCCTCTCACCTCCCTCCCTAATCTTTACGATCTTTTAACAACTTTTGGCCACATTTCAGGTTATAAGATCAACCACAGCAAATGTGAGGCCCTCAATATAACGATCCCAGCACAAATGGAACAGCTCCTCAAACTAAATTTTCATTTCCGCTGGAATCCAAACTCCCTTACATCACTAGGGATTAAATTGACACCCCACACCCACCAGATATATTCTACCAACTACCTCCCCCTGTTTGCTAGACTCAAAAGAGATTTAACAACCTGGGCATCCTACAATATGTCCCTTATGGGTAGGATATATGCGGTCAAAATGACAGTGCTTCCCAGATTACTCTATCTTTTCAGAAATATCTCCCTGTCCCTTTGTAAAATAGATGTGGAAAATATGCAGAAAGCTATATATCACTTTATCTGGCTAGGTCGTAAGAGCAGAATTTCGAAAACAACCCTCTATCTACCCAAAATCTCAGGAGGTTTAGCCACCCCACATATATACTCTTATTATATAGCAGCCCAACTGGCCACCGCCCTATCTTTAGCAGCATCACCACGCAACCAACGCTGGTTACAGCTTGAAGCAGACCTATGTCCCAAGATAGATATTCAAAGAGTAATGTGGCTGACCAAACGACCGACACGTGAAACACAAAACAGCCCTACATTGACTCATACACTGACAATCTGGTATACAAATAGATACAAATTTCACTTATCCTCCAAAGGATCTCGACTTACCCCTATCCTACAAAACCCCGATTTCCCACCTGGAGAAAGAGTCCCTTTATTTCATTGGTGGTCTCAGAAACACCTCCTGACAGTAGGCGACTTCCTGGTACAGGACAAACTGAGAACTCACTCCAATCTAGTGGATTCGCACACTTTACCCCAATCTGAATTCTTTCGCTATTTACAAATAGCACACTACGTTAGACAATTTCTGACTAAATTCCCCACATGTGATGACACTTTTTTCGAGAGGATGTTCCAAAACCCCCCAAGACAGAAAGGAGCCATATCCATCATTTATACCCACATAATGGGAGACAAGTATCCGAACCCACCCCCACATGAAAGTAAATGGGAACAAGAACTGGGAGAACAGCTCGATAGGACTGAATGGACTTTTATTTATCAGAATCTCTGGAAAGTAACGTCCTGCACGCTCATACAAGAAAACTGCATCAAAACCTTAACACGCTGGCACCTGCCACCCACACGTCTTCATCATATGTACTCAAATGTCTCCCCATTATGTTTCCGAAACTGCGGTGAAGAAGGCACATTGCTCCATACCTGGTGGCACTGTGCCCACGTACAACCACTGTGGCAATACGCATTCGATAAATTAAGTCAAGCCCTCAAGACCGTAATCCCGCTCCAACCATGGACAGCTCTATTATGCAGAAAAGTCAACCAAGACTCAGTCGACAAACATGCTAACAGACTCATATTCAGGATCTGCACCGCAACTAGACTCACGATCGCCCATTGCTGGAAGTCATCAATACCTACCACCACCCAGCTGGATGCAAAAATCTGGCACATCCTCCGAATGGAGAAGATAACTGCATACATTAAAGAAACCTCCCCACAGTTTCACAAAATTTGGGACCCTTGGCTAACAGAATTTCAATTACTCGACCCCTCAAAACATTTATGGCACGCTTAGCACACCCAAGACCAACCAGACATCACCCCGCAGAAGATCCCTCCCCCCCACTCCTCAACTTTTATTTTCTTTATTTACCCATATAACCATTTTTTTTTCCCCCTCTTCTCTCTCATCTTCTTTCACTCCTTTTTTCTTCTTTTTCTTTTCTTTCTCTTCACTGTTCCAAGTTTATTACTAAAGACCTCTATTTGTAATGTGTTAAAATACTTACAATTCATTTTGACTCTGTCATTATATATTAATGATTTTATGTATGATCAGTCATATTCATTCTCATTTACGTATTTTATTACCTGTTATTACTACTGCAAAAAAAATACAACAAAATAAAAATATTTGCATTTAAAAAAAAAAAAAAATGTGCAAAAAAAACAAGTCTATGTGAAACAGCACCTTTAATTGCAACCCATGATGCTGAAGCAGACTGTGCTCAGCTGACATAATGAGAGTTGCAATTCAAATATCGTTGGAGGCTTTAAATGTGCGTAACCCTTTTAAACTGCCTTAGTATTGGGTCAGGATGGTTCTTGGATTTATTTTATGCACTCCAAAAGCACAAGTGATAGGGAGGTGGACCTAACTTATTAAGCAAGTCAAAAGGCACTTGTACATTTATATCCTCCCAGACATGTGCATAAGGGTTGGTACAAAACAGAGGCTGTGCTGATACTTAACCAATGGTGTTTCAGAAATTTGGGGGAACTTTTTCAAATTATATATATATATATATATATATATATATATATTCACCAAAAAAAAAATTTGAAAGCTACTGCAAGTGTTTTAGGTTAATACATTTGGCTTGCTGATACACTGACTTTAGTATAGTGTATAGATCAACATATATAGCAATGAAAAGAAGCAGGACTAAATCAACATTTTATTTTACAAAACAATTATTAATTAACATGAGAGGAACAACTTCTCTTGTTGACTAATCATTTTTTGCCCTGCTTCTTTTTATTGTTATATATATTTGGGGATTTTGGAGTTTCTTACCAAATCCTAGGTGCAGTACCGTGCATGAGACTTTTCCAGTGACGCATACTGATACATTTACACTATAACCATTGCTGGGCAGTATCATTTTTTTTTAATTTGTTATAAACATTACTAATTTGGAGACATGTTGTGTCCCATAGGAGTGACCAATTGGGTAACTAGCTGCTCTACCTGTCCCAGATTGATGAAGCCAAGTTTCCGAGCGACCCTCTCCGCCTCCTCAGATCCGCCAGGTACATGCACTGCCCAGCTATTCGTGTAGACCTCCAATGCCAGAGCCAACCGGACGCCGACTGCAAGGGTGAGGGCGGGAACAGCTCTCATTCTGGCTGCTCCGCCTGGCCCCCCCCCCAACAGGCCTCACTAGCAGCGTTTCTATAGCAACCGCGGAGAGGTGCGCGGAGTTCACGCTGGCTCTCAAGGTCAAAGGTGACTGAGTGGCTGACGGGACATGGGACGTAATGTTTGTAGGGATACTGTTTGGAGTACGTGTGCTGGCTCAGGAGGGAGGACTGATCACCGAGAGAGCTGAACAATAATTATTAGCAGTGTGTATATTGGACTTCTTCTCCAATGATGCTCAGCCAGACATTTGGCTGCCTGAGCTTCACAGAAAACGCAGTCCTCTCTACATCTGACATTAAACGGTTGGCCATTACACGTCTAGCGTAATTCGATATGACGAGTAACACCCATTGAATGTACACATCTCCTCCACCCTGCCCTCAAACTCTTCCACCTGTAGCTGTGGACACGCCCCCCTTCCCGTGATTGGCCAAGCGGACACGTGACCCGTCCATGGCCCGGGGACAGGCATCCTGAGCGGAGGCAGTTGATCAGAGAGTGTCGGGTGCAGCCATGCCTTCTCTGCGGGAGCGCTTCCACAACTATGTCAACGGAGACAACTTGGTCTCCCGTCTCCTGGGCAAAGTAGCGGAGAAAACCGGCATCAAGAGGGACTATCTGGCAACTGGTGAGAGGAGTAGTGCTGACTGGGAGAGGCTGGAAGGGGGGGGGGGGGGAGGACGGTAGCAGAAATACTTTAACATTATACAATTGGGTAAAATCCATTTCTATACAAATAATATTTTTTTCAAAGTATTATAATTGGCTAAAAAAAAAACAGATATTAAATTATTGCATTATAAGGGAAAGGTATGAAAAGCAATTGTGGAAGCAAGAATTCTATTGATTTAAATGGTGATTGAGATTGACCCACTTTTAGTACTTTGCCTCAGAGTAATATTTCTTCATACATGACCTGTATAATGCAGTAATTTAATGTAAGTTCCCCCCTCCCATTGTATTCCATAAATGCCCCAGTGATGAGCAGCAATGACACTTCCTGTTTAGGAAGATATCAGTAGTAAATATTACCTAGGAGAGAAGAGATCAATAGTATCTTGTGCTTGGTGGCAGGAATACACAATTGGTTAATTCATGTTCACTTCCATGCTGGTGGAGTGTTATATGAGAACCACCTATTTTGTAGTGTCAATTGTGTTTTAAATGATTACTGCTCAGAGAAGTGTTTATACTGTAATATTCTTGTTTTTTTATGCTGGTTATGACCAGTTTTAAGGCCTCCACACCAGATCGGGTTTCAGATTTATTTCTCATTCACCTGTAATGGAATCTACAGGACTGGTGTGGAGTATAAACCGTGGGAGAATATTTTTGGAGTTTGTGTGTACCCCTGTTGGGGGCACGGGGATGGTTATTCTTTGTGGTTTCCTAGGTATGCACCTTTGGACTGAAAGGCACAACATTCACCTTCACAGTAGAGTTACTTCCTTTGCCCTCCAATTATTGAGCAATCATTGTCTGGCTTGACAATCAGACCTGATAAGCTTTTTAAATAATCACGCTGTGTAGAAGGGGGAGGGGAATTGTCTGTGACACTAAGCCTCTAATATGAACATGTTGTGCTTATGGTGCCAGACACAGAAGGATTATTACGTAGTCTTGATAGCAGCTCTGCCCTGTTTATTACAAAGACACTATATCTTTTCATAATTCATACCGCATTCCAATAGGAATTCTCTATGTAAGAAAATGATTTGAATGTGTAACAAACTTCTCCAGTTGTCACTGTTCCATGAAATGACTGTCCCTGATACTGTGTTTTTGCCTCAACAGTTACAATTGCTGTCTTTTTCCAGGTTCTGTCTGCTCTTTAGGCCTCTATCTTATATTTGGTTATGGAGCTTCTTTGGTATGCAATCTGATTGGCTTTGTGTATCCAGCCTACACATCGTAAGTATTCGGAGTGATCCCTCTTGACAGTTTTCTAAATAATGGCAGAAGGATTACAAGAGATGTAAATGCTGGAGAGTGCAACATGAGCTTACTTATCCAATGGTAAAAACTCTCTTCTCTTGTTCTCTTTCCAGGATTAAAGCAATTGAAAGTGCCGATAAAAAGGATGACACAATATGGCTTACGTACTGGGTTGTTTATGGCGTGTTCAGCGTGGTGGAATTTTTCTCTGATATATTTCTCTTCTGGTTTCCCTTTTATTACCTAGGAAAGGTGAGGATAGTAGCTCCTCATGCAGAGTGCTTAGGAGCAGGTGCTCACCCTGTCATTCCTCTCAAGCCTTCTGTTGACTACATCCATCCTTTTATCTTGCAATACTTCAAGACCTCCCCCTGCTCTTCTGTTACAAATTTGAGCATGTCTCTTTGGTTGCTCTAATACAAAGGTGTCAAACTGTGGTCCTCCATCTGTTGGCAACTACACTTCCCATACTTCTTTGCCTGTCTCTTAGCTGACAAAGTATTACGCGAGACTTAGGCCACCAGCAGATGAACGGTTGCGCACACCTGCTCTAAAGGGCGTCTCCAAATGATTTTCTTTCAGTGTGCTTTCCTGCTGTGGTGTATGGCTCCCTTTTCATGGAATGGCTCCCAGATTCTCTACAGCCGCTTCATCCGACCATTCTTTTTGAAACACCATCGGACTGTGGACAGTGTGGTGAGCGATCTTGGAGGTCAAGCACTGAGCACAGCTGAACTGGTCACCAGGGAAGGTATGAGATGTACACCTTAGTGTCAGAAATTTACTTTTGACTTGTATTTGGAGCTTCTTTCTGCACCTATCTTAATCTTTCCTTTTATACTTTGTATCTGGGAAAATAGTGCTGCAGACGCTGACCAGCAGCAGATCTCTTCTGGGACGGGAAGGTGGCCAGCAGGCCCTCCCCAGCACCGCAGTATGTACCTGAATGTTAGAGATGGAGAGCTCAGCATGGCTCACTACAGAATGGCTAATAATAATTAAACATATAATATATTTTTACTGGCTTACCACCAGTCACTCTACATTCTATTTGTAGCTATTGGTTCATTGAATATAGTCTTTTTGAATATAAAAATGAAGATTGCACAAGCTTCATGGGAAGGGAAGTTCACAGAAGTTAATTTCCAAAGGTTAGTTGTGGACTTAATTTCCCATGATGCTCACTTAGCTGGCTAAGAAACATTAGAATAGTAGTCTGTGCCCAAACTGACCATTTTCCATACTTTTTTTTTTTTTTTTTTTAATGACATTTTTTGCGGGTTTGGGGTTTCTATTTCTAAATTAAACTCTTTTTTTGGACCTTATTGGTGTGTTATGGTTAGTAGCTTGTGCTGCAAATACCTCGTTCATGCTGCCTTGTGTTTTTGCTCCACTAGAGTACTAGTATAAACATCACATTGATTTACTGTGCAGCAAATTGGTTTGTGTGGAAGATGCTTTGCCCATCTGTCCAGCTCATTTTCCTAGTTCTGTGTGCCCCACCCACACCTCTTCTGCCTGAAATCACTGGCAGTAGTATAAAATAACACTGTAAATAAATTCCAAAATGCTTGGTATGTGCATAAATCTATCCTGAAAAACCAATCTGAGCTTTCCTTATTTCCAGACTAGATGGGCCAACTGATCTATCTGCCGTCATAGCTGTTTCTATCCAACAACAGTCCAGCATTTTGTTTATTTCAGTCCTTCACGTTATCTTACAAAATAACCCTTCACTAGTCCACTAATCCTTTCTAGCCATGTCCTAGCATAAAAGATCTATGGTCTTTTTTTTTCTTTCTTGAAATCCGAATCAATTGAACGCCTAAAAATACAAGCCAAGTCAAACAAAAGCCAAAAAATCGAAGCATTTCATTAAAATGTGCGACACTGTTCTACAGATAGAAAATAAACTGGTTGAAGTTTCCTATACATGCAAATGAGCAGTAAATCGACATTTTTAAGTGATGGACACCAGCTATAAAATCAGAAAATAAAGTGTTTCTGCCATTAAACCCCATCTCTGTACCAAGTATGTCTGTCCATGCTGAGCTCCCATCTTGTGCACTGATGCAAAATCATGGTTTTTACTGCACATTGGGTTGTGTGCTCACTTTGCATTCCCACTTTCACTATTTAGTAAATGTTCATGTCTAGTTTACTTCCTACTATTTTTTTTTTTTTTTGTCTGTCCTAGTGTATGTCTGACTCATTTTTCTTCTTAACACAAATAGCCCTGTGGTGCTGCCCGGTTTTTTTAACTGTGCATAATGCTGGCATCTCATTTCTATTGGTTTATTTACTAGGTGTGGTTTATTCACTAGGTCTTGGTACCCAAAACTGGGTGAGGTTTGGTACATCAGCTATAAAGCACTGTGCACTTTCAAGTGGGCATTTTTATGTTGGGATTTTTTACCCCCTTCTCTGAAATAAACCCACTTTGGCTTTGCTCCGGAGCCTGCTCAGAAACACAACGTGGACGAAATGGGTCACAATTGGGTTCATTGCAAATTCTCCCCATTCCAGTTAATGTTTTGCATGGCCCAACAGCCTTTTTGTCCCTGAATTGTGCTTTAATAGATTTTAATCAATAACTGAGCTGATAATAATAGAGTGATGTAATTCTACATTTTGCACTTTCACGTGGATTGCTTGTGTGATCTGACATATTTCTGCAATGTTGTGTAACTGTAGCTGTCACGGGATGTGTAGAAATCACAGTATGGCGCAAAGGTTCTCTCGCCCTGCAGCGATGGAATTTATTGGTAGCTACCAACAGATGACTTCCTGATAACTAGACGATAAATATTTTTGCTCTTATTGGTGCAAAAATATATACAATTGTATTTATTGCTTACAAAATTAAATTTTACAAAAGTTCTAACTGAGAGTAAAATAATTCTATATTTATTTATTTATTTATTTATTTATTTTTTCATTTTTTTTTTTTTTTTTAAATGATTTTGTTTTTCCCCAAGCATGCAAAGGAGCAGTGAGCCAGTCTCTGAAGTCTGAATAGAAATGATGGATGTAACCAACACCATGCGGCCAAGTCAACAAAAATCAAGGCTGATGTTGTTCTTCAAATTTTCCTTTTTTACCAAAAATACAAATTTTCCACCTGCATTTCTGAAACACTCTGCAAAGTTGGTATTTTTCAAAGCTGTCGCAACTCCCGTTAAGACCCTGGTTCCATTGTACACGAACACCTGCTGCCCAACGTATACGTCCATCAAGAGCCTTGCGGTCTTTCCTGATATCTGGTATATGACTCCTATTTAATGTGACTGAAAAGCAGTGGTGACTCCGATATTCTGTGTATTTATTATTAGATGCTGTTTACAATGATTTGTCTGCAAATAATGCAGCGTGTTAGGAGATGAATACTACTTTTGGTTCTCTAGCATAGTCTCCACTTTGTGATACTGTGATATGGTGCAACTGCCACAGCAATAAATGTGAATTTTCATAATGTGATAATTTCAAAGTAAAAGTCGTCCAGTCTCTGTGTTTATATGTTGAGGCAAACCATATACAGAGGGCAACCACCAAAGCTGAGATAGGAGTGAATGCTGGCTACGGTCTCTTAGCTGATCATCATGGGATTTGTAGTTTATACTACAGGCTGCTATCTCCATTGGCTGGGTCCTATACATATACAGCTCTGTGCAGAGAAATGTTAACTTAGCTGTGATAACTCACCATGTGAAAATGTATGGCTGCTTGGATGTGGTTATCATGGAATTACATCATAACCTTCTGAGAGACCATTACTGTTTGGAGGAAAAAATGGGCCACTGCATAATGGAGAGACTATACAATAAGCTACATAGTTCCAAAAAAATATTTTGTTAAATATATATATATATATTTATTTCTCTTGCTCTATTTTGATCAACATGGAATAAAGTAGTTTTTAGAGTCCATTGCAACTATTTTGCGTAAAAAAGAAAAATGTATGGCTCTAAAGACATGGTGATCTTAATTTATTTTATTTATGTGTTATTGAGACTTCTTTGCTTGGAAGTAGATTATAAGTGTGCCCATAATGCTTGGTGCAAAAGACTCACTAGCACAGATGTATCACTGAATCCAAAAATCTGTTTGGCCTATGACATCGATATGACTATCCTAATGTACAAATCAAATTTTAGATCTGTATTTTCCAAAAGAAAAATATGCTTTTTACATGACTAAAGATGATCCAATGAGTGGTGTATAAGCTGCCATCATCACTATATCTCTTAGACAAGGTTAAACATGGTTTTCAAAGGTCATTGACTTGCTGTATGCATGGAATGGATTCGCAGACACACTGTCTTTCAATAACTGAAGTTTGACCTGCCATAAAGATCTGGATCTGCTGCTGGATTCTTTTTCCCATGATGATAAAAAGGCTACTTTTCTTTGGTTAAATAGACACTGTGGGTGGCTCTTTGAGGTCAATGAACCATTTTGTGCAGTGTACTGAAATCTATCTGAATCTCTTGGACAAACTTTGAATTGATGTAAGCAATCAGGAAGAGGAAGTGGACCATTCCCCTGCTTATATATACACATTACCCTACTGTGTGAATAAAAGGATGAAAGGCCCCTATACAAAAATGCATGTGCATAAGTGGTGCAAACAGCATACACGAAACAAACAATAAATAGACAAGATGTGAATGAGAGGAAAATAATCAGGCTACGGTAGAAGGGTTCATCGCAGGAAGTCCTACCTTAGCACCTAACCTGTTGTGAGTATCTTTTTTTTATAATAAAGTATTTAACCAGGTATGTTGACACATAGGGGATGTTCTGATTATCCAATATATAGGGATTGTTCACAAAGGCTCCTACACTAGTCCTTGTGATGGCTAACCTTTGCCACTAAAGATGTTATATAGAACAGTTCCAATGATTCTCAGTTAAAGGACAACTGTAGCAAATACAAACTTTAATTGAAAGATTGGATCAAGTGTAGATGATTTATAAATAAATTATTTAATGAAAGAATACAAATTAAGTGCCTTATTAACCCCTTAGTGACCGAGTGCTATGCTGCATTTGATGTGCCTTGAAGACCAGAATTCCATCATTTTTGTCTAATGTTTACTGAACTGTGAACTTCTTTCTTTGTGTTCAGTTCACCCACACAAATTATATATCCTTGTTTAAAGGACAGATAGGGCTTTCATTTGATACTATTATTTTCTTCATATGATATCATTTACTATTAAAAAAATATAAAATATGATGAAAATATGCCATAAAAAAACACTTTTTCTAACTTTGACCTGATTTTTTTTTTACACAATTACAAATGGTAAAAAAGACCCCGTCTATATATTTGTAATATTTGTCCTGAGTTTAGTAATACCAATGTTTCCTTGTTTGTCTATGTTTTATTTCACGTAATAGGGCAATAAACAATATTGGTGTTTTTTTTTGGTTTTCTAACCATTTTCTTCTACAGTGACTTTTTAACCCCAACCCTAAATTTACTCTAACCCTAAATCTACCCCCACCCCTTAATCTAACCCTTGTAATCATCCGAACCCCCCTTTAACCCTACTTATGACCCTAACCCTAGATCTAGGTTCAGTAGATCAAGGGTTAGCTTTTTCCATTTATTTATTTAATTCATTTTCTATTTTTTTTACTGTAATATACTTAACTGCCTGTAGGGGCAGTCAAGTAGCGGTTTCAGAGCGACGGAAGAGATTTTTTTTTTTGTCTTCCGTCGCTCTCCTCTGGGCACGCTGCATGCTCCTCCAATACAGCACTCACCCGCGATCACCGGGTGATCGCGGTGCCCAGGGGGGCTCAGCAGGTGTTGCATGATGCCTCAATCGAGACATCATTGAAACGGTTTACACACATAGGCAGTGACGCGCATACGATCACATTCGCAGTGTATTCGAAGCAGCCTCTGAGAGTAGCTGCAGGCATGTAGTGCGCAACACTACATGAAAACGGAGGATGTATATATACGTCCTCGCTTTTCAGGACGTATATATATATATATATACGTCCATATGCGTTAAGGGGTTAAGCCTTCTCCATATAGTTCACTCAGGGGCAAACATGTTGTTTAGAATCTTGGGTCAGACCTTCACTCACCTTGGTTCAGATAAACAAAGATTCTAAACAAAATGTCTGCCTCCAGTTGTCCTTTAAGCACAAAATACAAATTCTGGAAGCGCAATCTTCTAACAGTCCTCCAATGCTTGTAATTATAAACATTTACACTGCAGCTGCTGTAGGGGTAAAATGATGTTCGTACTTTGCTAGCCAAAGTGGCTTGCTCTGGATTGGAAGAGTTTTAGTCCAGAAAACATGGGTAGTGATGGTCACTTTCCAGTAACTTGACTCTTATATTTTCTAGTATTGTATATATGGTGCAGAAAGAAATGGATAGATTAGAAATGAAAAAATGTATTAAAAGTAACAATCCCTTCACAGCACAGGTCCTATGTCCAGGGCTGGTCTTATCTGACACCTATCAGTCATTTGGGTCAATATAATAGGGAGTTGTATGTGACGGTAACCTCATGCCAAGAATACACTGATCCCAAAGGTATTTAAACCCACAACTGGAGTTACATGAGCACACACAAAAAAAACCAAATGATTCAGTTTAGCAGGTATGCTAAGAGAATACCGTTCATTTGATCCATATTTAAACTTGGAACTCAAAATAAGCAGTCATGCTAAGTATTGGATTACCTGTGTGACTGGGATGCGGGACCTCTGCTATAGTTACCATTATGTCCTGTAGGTTATTTTGTCCACCACTTCTGCCTAAGCAAACAAGGATGGTTTGATGATACAGTACAGCTTATTGTTCACTGGCCACATCAAAGCACCCATCTATTAGAATGGTGGTTGGCTTAAACAGTCGCTCAATCTAGTACCACTAGTTTTACAGATTACGGCCCTGACATGTGCACTGTTGTACATATTTTTTAAATATGTATTCCTGATTAAATCAGCGGTAATTATTCTACTGGGAGAAGGGATTTGAGTTGCCATGTTTTTATGAAAGAAATAATACTGGACGTGCTATTGTTATTAAATGTTTTATCTGTCCAAATTGCATCAAAATATTTATTTTTTATCATAAAATCTATAACAAGTTATGTCTAACATCTTCCGTACGCATGACTTTCCATAGTTTTATTTGGTAAAGTTTTTTTATTGGCATTAACTTCTTTACAACAATGGATGTACCAGGTACGTCATGAAAAATCTGTCTGTTAATGACAGTAAATGTGCATGTTACTAGGAAGTGATCACTGATTACGTCCTATGCTCAGTATTGTTGTGCTGCCTTAATATCAAGGCATCCAGCAACACCAAAATCGAACCACCCGGAGAGATTGCAAGCCCCATATTGAAAGGCCACAAAATAATTATTCTGAGCTACCCAGGTGGTACACGCTGGATCAGAATGTATGACCTCCGTCGTCCTCACCCGGTCTCCGGTGCCTCCCACCAGCGCTCGACTCAAACTTAACAATGAAAGATATGCGGGAAAAACGGCACTCCTGGAGCCAGTTTAAAGGTGAAAAAAAGTTCTTTTTATTCCATAAGATCGTAATAAATCCACAACGGTAGTGGAGGTATAAGAAAATAAATAGCTTGACGCGTTTCGCGCTCTAAAAACGGCACTCCTGGAGCCAGTTTAAAGGTGAAAAAAAGTTATTTTTATGCCATAAGATCGTAATAAATCCACAACGGTAGTGCAGGTATAAGAAAATAAATAGCTTGACGCGTTTCGCGCTCTAGGTGCTTAATCATTGTATCCGAAAAATAGAAAAATATTATTGTCTTCACATAGGTAATAGTACATTTTACACATGGCTTGTTATACAACATCAGTAAAATACCACTATTATTCAAAAGGTTGACTGTCTCATGGAAGGTGTGTTCTGTGTAGATGTCAGGCTGATGTTGGCACATAATAATGCAATGGTGTAGAGCAATTTAAATGATAGCATGAGGTTGGTCACGGAGTGAGCAGTTCTTCATCAACTCCTGCACTCTGCTCACCTTTACAGTAAGCAAATATCAACATCAGCTTAATAGTTGATACTTCAAGTACTATCGCTGTATAGCTCCATGTGATAGAAACCAGGAGAGGCAGACAATTGTGATTAAATATTTTTCTTTTATGTTTGTATTTGCCTACAGGTGTGTGACTTTTGTAATGGACAACCATGTTGTGTGTACGTGTCCCGCCCCACACACAATATAGCTATACCTCTTTTCTGTTGGTTTCCCCAAAAAACATAGTGTGAGAATCACAGTTTGGTGCCGATATGTAGTGGGTAAAAAAAGAAAAACATACAAAGTAATTCAGCAGATAGGTATCAGAAAGGAAACAGTAAGTGTGTACAATACATTGTGTGCAACAACAACTAAACAAATATAAACATGTACCATTTCAGTCTCAGGTATATTCTTTTCTTGAAATCATGTCCCAGAACAGATTTAGGCCATAGTATGAGCATGACAAAAAAACATCTTAACCTCTTCGCGACAATGAACGTGTCAGGCATGTCCTGCCGGGAACTCTGTTCCCGAAATTTCTATTTTGGGACCCCCACGGAGCGATCGTGGGGAGCCATATTGACGGAGATGCTGCTCCGTCAATATGGCTAAACCCTCTGCCGGTGTTCTGACGAATTACTCGAGCAAATTCTCCTGCGCAATCGCAGGAGAATTTGCTCACTGCGCATGCGCAGAAAGTTACAGCTGATAACTCAGCTGTAACTTTATGTCCACCGCGCATGCGCGAGCTAACCAACCCACATCCCGCCCCCCGCACACCCCTTCTCACCAGCTGATCGGACAGCGGCGGTACACAGCGCAAGCGCGCGGCTATCAAGCCGTGTGGGAATGCGCTGTGTCCGTGGCTGGATTCAAAACAAAACGCTGGTAAGCAACACGGGGGGGGGGGGACATAAGGAGGCAACAGAGAGGTAAGCACCCTGGTGAGGGCTGCCTCATCTTGATGGGAGTTGTGATCCTCCTGCTGTATTATACAGCAGGAGGATCACAACTCCCATCAAGATGAGGCAGCCCTCACCAGGGTGCTTACCTCTCTGTTGCCTCCTTATGTCCCCCCCCCCCCCCGTGTTACCTACCAGCGTTTTGTTTTGAATCCAGCCACGGACACAGCGCATTCCCACACGGCTTGATAGCCGCGCGCATGCGCTGTGTACCGCCGCTGTCCGATCAGCTGGTGAGAAGGGGTGTGCGGGATGTGGGTTGGTTAGCTCGCGCATGCGCGGTGGACATAAAGTTACAGCTGAGTTATCAGCTGTAACTTTCTGCGCATGCGCAGTGAGCAAATTCTCCTGCGATTGCGCAGGAGAATTTGCTCGAGTAATTCGTCAGAACACCGGTCTGAGCTTCGGAAGTGAAAGTAACTTCACTTCCGTCGCTCTGAATATGCTACTTGACTGCCTCTAGTGGTAGTTTAGTAGAATTGCAATGGAAAATATTTAAAATAAATATTGAATTCATTAAAAACAGGTTATTTAGCTATATTAGCCTATAGGGTTCAAATTAAATATTTTTTAGCATAAGGGATAGGGTTAAAATTAAATTAAAGTTAAAAAATATTAAGGGATATAATAAGGATTAGAGTTGGGGTTACATTTTGTGTTAGGGTTAAATTTTGGGTTCGGGTTGGGGGTCAAAAGATCAATATAGGAAAAAAACAAAAAACACTATTTTTGGTTTTTGCCCCCCGCAAAAAAATACCGAAAAATATGGAAACATGCATATTTTTGAACTCGGGAGAACATTTAGAAACTATTTAGATGGGGTCTTTTTTAATGATTTTATTTGTGTAAATTATATTTTAGGTCAAAGTTATATTTTATGATTTTTTTTTTTTGTAGTAAATTCTAAGATATGATGAACATAATGGTATCTAATAAAAGCTCTTCTTATGACGATAAAAACAACATATAATTTGTGTGGGTACAGTATGTAAGAGAGAAGAAAATTACAGCTAAACACAAACACCCCAGAAATTTAAAAACAGCCATTGTCACCAATGGAAAGTCAAGGTAAAAATGTCACTAAGGGGTTAATAGGATTCGTCATAAAGGGTCACCAGGGGTAGGCACCAAAATTACTCATGGTGGACATTTACTGGGGTCAGTGATGGACAATTGAATTTATTTCTATGGACCTTCCTTCACAAACACTATGCCTATCCTGTGTCTAAACGCAGTACAAATATTATAATCTATTTAGCAGGGTTTTTTTTTTTAATTACTATTTACCCCCCCCCCCCCCCCCCATATTTAATTTGTGTGTGAACAGTAAAGGAGAGAGAGGGAAATGACGACTAAATACAAACACCGCAAACAGTCCGGTCACCAAGAGGTTAAGTAGGACACAGTAGCTCTAGTCATTTGCAGGTAACAGGTGAGGGCGGGCATTAATGCTCAAGCAAACTTGCAGCCAGACATCGGAATGGAGTTCTAAGCACGAGAGACAAAATCCAGTTTTACACCAATGGTAATGTGTTTCCGATATCTCATTTTTACGGTGAAACAAGTTTCATAAACTCAAACTATTAATTGCTATTCGACAATGAAACTATTGCAGGATACTGCTGTGATATTTTAGCTTAAATAACCGTAGAGAGTGTTATCCCCCGACTCTGGTGTGTCGAACTCTGGGGGAATCGCGATTCAACTCAGGCTTCCTCCTCTACCCCGTCACTGTGTGATGACGTCACTCCAAACGGCGCTTGTCACATTACCGAAGAGGCATAATCAAATCCTATGTGAGGTATGAGAAAAGATCGTGTTTCTCTTTCTTAATCGCGCACGGGAAGGGTGGGACTTATCGTAATTATAAAGCAAACGTTTACTAAGAGCCAGTCTTATTGAAAGTATTAACATGCACAATGGGCCCTGTGTATAAAGAACAATTCTGGGACTAAACGTGAAGCAATCGCAATGTATTATGTATTAAATTATACAGACTAATACATGAGGTAGAATTTAAACAAGAAATGTTCCATGTACAAATGCCCTGTGGCAAGTATGTTTGACAACTTACATTGACCAAGGGTTACCAGCTCAGCCATTTTTTTTACCGCCACATATTACTTTTGCAGGCTGCCTTGCAGTATGTAGAAGTCATATGTGACCAGGGGGAAATGAATGTATAAAGACGCGGAGCCTCGTATTTATGCATATCTCTTTCATTTATTCCCTTTCTGTTTATTCCATGTCTTTATAAATCATGACTTTAAGTCATGACTTAGTAAAATCCTTCAATTAATCAACATGGTTCTGTGGGATCCATTACTCAGCCATTTTTTACCGGCCACATATAACTTTTGCAGGTTGCCTTGCAGTATGTAGAAGTCATATGTGACCAGGAGGAAATTAATTAACTAATAAACATGGTTCTGTGGGATCCATTACTCAATTAGGTAACTGATTCCGTTCTGGTCACACATGACTACTACATACTGCCAAGCAGCCTGCAAATGTTATACATGGCCAGTAAAAACTGGCCACGGTGGCAACCTTTCATTGACCCGTAACTGAGACACGCTCCTCTTACCTGACATCAGGGCAGTCAGAGTATCCCCTGCTCCATTCTCTGTCTGAGGTCTATTCAGTAAACGTGACCAGACCCATTAAATCCAGAGTTGGAGTCTCCATCTTGCCTATTTTTCAGTCTCCACTAGCAATATGTAATTTTTTTGCCCAGTTAATTTTTAGCGATTATCCCCTCTATCTTATCAGCATACAGTAAAGCTGAACTAGAGATGCTAGTATTTTACTTTTATCTTCGAATGTAGAGACATCACAGGCATTTATGTATTCAATAGAACCTCTGGTTTAATAAGGGTGAAATTAAAAACATCAGGCTGAAATATAAAATCTCCCAGCTTGCAACTGTTTCTAGCACGGCTGAATATTTATTTTTAGGCTAATTAGCCACAGCTCTGAGTTTAGTAAATAGAACCTATAGTACATTGTATTCTGTATACAAAATATAATACATTGTTGTTGTGTGGTTTAAAGCAGTTGTTTGCTGTCACTCTGTGTTGTTTTTTTTTACAGTAACAGACTCACTCCAGCTGAGTGTCTGAAAGTATGCTGGAATCATCCTGCAGCTGACCAGCTGTGAGAAACATAAGTCAAGAAACCTTCTATCAGAATGGCCACAATCAAAAACAAAACCTATATTAACAATTGAAAGCTATATTAACCCCTTCATGGCGCATGTGGGTCCCTGTGGGTCCCTGCAAAAAAAAGCAAGACCTCCGGACATCACGTGTGACGTCACGGAGGCATGCCCGAACGCTGAAGTTCGGGCACGCGCGATTTAGAGAAATGTAGCCGGTGCTCGCTTTGAGCACCGGCTACATTTCCCCTGTCAGACTGAGGCCACTCAAAGTGGCCTCAGATGACAGGTAGGATCCCGCTGCAAGTGCCTGCAGCGGGATCCGAAAACAGCTCATCGCGGGGAGTCGCGATGAGCTGTTTATTACAGGACGTACTATGCCGTCCTAACGACTTTAAGGCACTTAAAGTCAGGACGGCATAGTACGTCCTAACATCACGAAGGGGTTAAAAGTTTAGTGATACTTTCATTTTCAGGAGCCTAAAGCCTAATTCAAACCGGTCATATGTTATGTGGTTATTTTTTCAGATTTGTCATATGCTACCATGATTAAATGCGAACCAGTCCAGTTTTCTTAATATTGTCATTTCCCATATTTTTTAAAGGTAACTAATTTCTTCTCCGAAAGAGATTTTTTTTAAAAATGACATCCAGGGCAAAGAAGCGCATTGTCCTTCCCTCTCGCCCAGAGCCTCCAAGCATTGAGCAGATTTTGGAGGATGTCCGTGGAGCTGTAGCTTCTGACCCCGTGTTTGTATGTGACGATGGTAAGCAACTTTTACATTCCAAATAATTGATAGTACCAATGTGTGTTTTTTCTGTGACGTTCACGTATAACATTCATCTTCTTTAGACACTTTGCTTCCTACCAATGACATGTCCAAAGAGAGGGAGCAGCAGTATGTACAGAGTTGTTCCTATGTTGAGATGAACAGCAAGTTAAAGGAATCGCAGGCCCAACTGAAAGGAAAGTGTCATTCTTTAAGATGTGCTGGGCAGAAATTGGAAGGAATTATTGAGGAGTTGAAAGTGACTGCCATGTGAATTTGACCCAAGTCCTTTTTGTCTTTTGAACAATCTGTAGAAAGTTTTATTATTCAGTTTGTCAATGCTCTAGTTACAAGTTTTCCGGACGTTTGATTGGTGCAAAGTCATATTGCGGGAATAGGGCTGCAGGAAATTGTGTTGGTAAGAGGGTCTGAAACATGCTTGTTGCTGGATTTTGGATTTCTCTCATCTTCGTAATCTTTGAGATCTGCGTGAACGCTATAAATCGGATATGTGTGCAGTTTCTCATAAGTATGACTTTTCTTTATGGTACAGCACAGAGGATAGCTGTGTGGCCTATAACATTGCTAACATGTTGGAGCAGAAAGGGTTCCATGGCTTCATCGAGCACCGTGATACAACCGCTGGGTTGCAGGCCATTTCTGCCACCACTGAGGTAATCCAGTCCAGCAAGGTGTCCTTTCTGCTACTGTCTCCTCATTTCCTCAAGAATTCTTGGTGCAACCGTGTGGCAGAGTGGTGCATGGTAAACACTATAGATGGAACAGCTGCCAAGGTAGTGCCAATTTATGTAGATCTACAGGAGGACCATTTGCCACAAATCTTACAATTTTTGACCAGTCTTGACTACAATAGCAGGTATTTTAAAAAGAAACTTCTGGATAGTTTGAAGTCCAAGAAACCTCATTGACCTAGCAAATGGCTCATATATGCTTTTGTCTCTCTTCAAAAGGAAAACCAAAATTGTTCTTCATTCCAAGAGCATTATATTGTCTCACTATCAGAATTTAAAGATGGTACATCTCTGGATAATTAATAGGGGATGATTTCTGTTTCCAGAAAACCTTTAATGGTGACTGATGAAGGGTGCTACTGTTTTTGTAGAACAACAGGCAAATGTTTCATTCTGTGGGGGCTTTGTATACATCAATGCCAAATGGCATATTGAGAAGTTGAAGCTTACAGAGATTTGCCAGGGATAAGATACATATGTGTTTTGTGATACTGGCTTTTATAAAGTACTTAAACTAGTAGCAAAAGTATGTGATTTGATTTAATGAACAAAAACCTACATTACTTAGAACTGTTAAGAATAAAATGATTGCAACTCTAAAGGTGTCCTTACAATTTATTTTATTTGTGGTTTTCAAACTTTTTCTAACTTGTCAAATTTTGACATTAAGACATGAATACAGCCAGTCACACATGCAGACACGCATGCAGCCAGTCACCCAAGCAGACACATATACAATAAATCATGCATGCAGACACGCATACAGTCAGTCACGCATGCAGACACGCATACAGTCAGTCACGCATGCAGACATACATTCAAACACACATGCAGTCATTCATGCATGCAGACAGATACGCAGTCAGTCAGTCACTCATGCAGACACACATACAGTCAGACAAATACACATGCAGCCATTCATGCATGCAGTCAGACATGCATACATACAGATAGTCAGTCATTCACGCATGCAGACACACAGTCACGCATGCAGACACACAGTCACGCATGCAGACACACAGTCACGCATGCAGACACCTATACAGTCAGTCAATAACGCACGCAGACACACAGTCAGTCAACCATGCAAACACACATGCAGTCAGTCACGCATGCAGACATCTATACAGTCAGTCATTTACACATGCAGACACGTACAGTCAGTCATGCATGCAGACACACATGCAGTCAGTCACGCATGCAGACACCTATACAGTCAGTCACATATGCATACACATATACAGTCAGTCATTCACACATGCAGACACATACATTCAGTCACGCATGCAGACACATGCTGTCAGTCACGTATGCAGACACTCATACAGTCAGTCATTCACGCATGCAGACACATGCAGTCAGTCATTCACGCATGCAGACACATACAGTCAGTCAATCACGCATGCAGACACACATACCGTCAGTTAGTCAACCATGCAGACACACATGCAGTCATTCAGTCACATATGTAGACACCTATACAGTCAGTCACATATGCAGAAACACATACAGTCAGTCACGCATGCAGACACACATGCAGTCAGTCATACAAGTGAGAGTTTTTTTTTTTTTTTTACTTAAAAAAAAAAAAAAAAAAAGTTGCTGATCAATCAATATACCTTATTGCAGGGAAGGGGGAAATTTCCTTTCCAGGTTGGTCTGTGCTTCTTACAAAGGCAACGACCATCGTTGCTTCTAGCCCTGCACTCATGCACTATATCGTGGTGGGCGGAACAGAAAGTCTGGATCTCCAGTTTATGAGGTCATCTTGAGGCCCAGAATTTTTTTCCAGTAAGTAATTTCTGATGGCGGCCCTGGTACTTGGTATGCACATATGGACATCTCTCCCGTATGAACCAACGCACATCTCACAGTAAGATACTCTAACGGTTAAAGGTGGGGTTCTTTTTAACATCCTCTCGGCCAGACCCCTTAATAACAACTTTCTATGTGTCTGTCGATCTTGCAGGTGCGGGTGGAGAATAGTTAATATATAGTTATAGGGAGCTCTACACAGAAAGTGAGAACAACATTTCTTCAGAATTTACAAAATGGACCAATTCATTATGCGGAACCAGCTCTATTCGTCTAGCAAGACACATCTGCTAATTTCACACTGTACAATGTATCTAAATCACTCCTTAGGACATGTATCAGAACATGTAATGCAGGGGTCCTCAAACTACGGCCCGCAGGCCACATGTGGCCCGCCGAGGACATTTATGTGGCCCGCGAGGGGTGCTGCCGGCACGTTACGTCACATCCGGATCCGGTAACTGTTTCCCTCCTCCACAGGAGGACACCGCGCGAGACGTCCGGGGACACAGCAGCTGAAGGTAAGTGATGGGGACGCGGGGGAGGAGGGAGGGATAACGAGCACTATTCCTGGGCTCTGACTGGCACAATATTCATGGGCATCTGACTGGCATCATATTCCTGGGCATCTGACTGGCATCATATTCCTAGGCATCTGACTGGCATAATATTCCTGGGCATCTGACTGGCATAATATTCCTGGGCTCTGACTGGCATAATATTCCCATTGAAATACTGGTAAGTTTGTTGATTTAACTTTACTTTAAATATTGTATTTGTTCTCGTTTTGTTCAAAATAAGATATATGCAGTGTGCATAGGAATTTCTTCATAGTTTTTATTTTTACTATAGTCCGGCCCTTCAACGGTCTGAGGGACAGTCAACTGGCCCCCTGTTTAAAAAGTTTGAGGACCCCTGATGTAATGTGTCACATATAATGCTCATTGTTACACTAAAGGTTTTTTTAAATGCCAACCATGAAAGTTCATGTAGAGTCATCAAAGATCTGGTTCCTGTCACTGCGCCCAAATGATCTACTCACACCAAATTGTGATCAAATCATTTGGAGTTTTACACTGCTGCAAGAAACTTGTCAGTTATGTGATGAGATGCAAATGAGTGCATCTAATCACACTGCAACAGGAATGTAGCATTCTGCTGCTGAGCTAAACAGAGGGAAGAAGCTGTGCTTCCACCCACTGAAAAATACTGTACTAACCATACTGTTAGTAAAGAGTCACTATCACTTTACTTTACTGTGCACCAAGTGCTAACAGTAGATGGTGTAAAATTACACTACTAACTAGACATGTGCATTCATTTTCGGACGGAAAAAAAACGAATAACGAAAATGCTAAACTAACGAAAGCCGAATGAACGAATGGTTAATAAACGAAAATCATTCGTGCTATTGACATTCTATAAACCGAAATAGAGTCGGTTTATAGAATACCAATAGCATTACATATACATTCCATAAACCGACATAATGAACGACTCTCGGTTTATGGAATGCATGTATTGCTATTCTATAAACCGAAATAGAGTCCCCATTCATACGAATAGGTCAACTAGCATTACATATACATTCCATAAACCGACATAATGAACGACTCTCGGTTTATGGAATGCATGTATTGCTATTCTATAAACCGAAATAGAGTCCCCATTCATACGAATAGGTCAACTGACCTATTCGTATGAATGGGGACTCTATTTCGGTTTATAGAATAGCATTACATGTATTCCATAAACCGAAAGTCTAGAAACCGAAAGATTGTCGTTCGGTTTATAGACTTTCGGCTTATGGAATACATGTAATACTATTGGCTTTCTATAAACCGAAATAGAGTCCCCATTCATAAGAATTTCTTATGAATGGGGACTCTAGTTCGGTTTATAGAAAGCCAATAGTATTACATGTATTCCATAAGCCGAAAGTCTATAAACCGATCGACGTTCGCTTTATAGACCTTCGGTTTATAGAATACATGTAATGCTATTGCTATTCTATAAACCGAAAGTCTATAAACCGAACGTCGTTCGGTTTATAGACTTTCGGTTTATGGAATGTGTAGGTCAATTGATTCGTACGAACGAATAAAACGAAACGAAAATAATGAACGAATTTGGTCTGAAACGAATGCAGTAATGAAAGAAATTTGTTTTAGACGAAATAAATAACATTTTCGTCCGAATGGACGAAAACCAAAACGAAAATTTTAGTTTTGCACATGTCTACTACTAAGAGGACTTGTAAAGCGACACTGTACAGGATCACTTACTTTACACTTAAGGGTTCTACTCAAGTAGCTCCGATTATAATCACACAAACTGGAGCTCCGGCTCCTTAAATTCATGCTACTCAGACAAGTGACGTAGTCACAAATCTACACAAAAATGGGGCCGATTTTCATTCCGACATTTGGGCAATTTTTACACTTCGTATAAAGTGGTTAGTACAGTGTCACTTTACTTTATAACAGTAGTACAAAGTGCATAGTAAAGTGACACTGCATCAATAGTCCCCCTTGGATTGGTGTCTAAGCCATATTTTTTAATGGACACAAAGCCATTAAACTTAAGTACGCATATGTGTATGTTATGGATAAAATGTAGAACTTTTACATGTTGCATTGCTGTATGTGGATGTCATCCACATGTTGCTTTGGAATCTATACTATGTATGTAGTGAGATCCACCATTTTAAAAATGCATTTTTAAGGCCTGTGCTCACAATAGGGATTGCTAGAACTGTACATATTTACTACTATTATACTACTATAGTGGTGGCTTTGAAAACATACTTCTTTTCCCCAACTTGATACTTTTTATTTATTACATATGGCTAGGGTTGCCACCTTTTCCACAAAAAAATACCGGCCTTGCTACTGCCTCCCTAGACTTAACATTGGCAGCAGGGGCGTTGCTAGGTCAACAAATGATCAGGGGCTTGAGCCCAGATGAGCACAGTCGCACACAATCTCACCCCGTCTCTCTCACGCACCCTGTCTCTCTCACTCTCTTTCTAACACACACCACCTTCTCTCTCTCACACTCTATCCGTCTCTCTCTCACACACTCTCCGTCTCTCTCTCTCTCTCACACACTCTCCGTCTCTCTCTCTCTCTCACACACTCTCCGTCTCTCACACACTCTCCGTCTCTCTCTCTCTCACACACTCTCCGTCTCTCTCTCTCACACTCTGCGTCTCTCTCTCACACAGCATCTCTCTCTCACACACTCTCCGTCTCTCTATCTCACACAGCATCTCTCTATCTCACACACTCTCCGTCTCTCTATCTCACACAGCATCTCTCTCTCTCACACACTCTCCGTCTCTCTATCTCACACAGCATCTCTCTCTCTCTCACTCTCCGTCTCTCTCTCTCACACAGCATCTCTCTCTCTCACACTCTCCGTCTCTCTCTCACACTCTCAGTCTCTCTGTCTCTCTCTCGCTCACACTCTCCGTCTCTCTCTCACTCACACTCTGTCTCTCTCTCTCTCACTCTCCCTCTCTCTCACACACTCTCCCTCTCTCTCTCACACACTCTCCCTCTCTCTCTCACACACTCTCTGTCTCTCTCTCACACACTCTCCGTCTCTCTCTCTCTCTCTCACACTCTCCGTCTCTCTCTCACACTCTCCGTCTCTCTCTCTCACACACTCTCCGTCTGTCTCTCTCACACTCTCTCCGTCTCTCTCTCTAACACACTCTCCGTCTCTCTCTCTCACACACTCTCTGTCTCTCTCACACACTCTCCGTCTCTCTCTCTCACACACTCTCCGTCTCTCTCTCTCACACACTCTCCGTCTCTCTCTCTCACACACTCTCCGTCTCTCTCTCTCACACTCTCCCTCCCACTCTCCGTCTCTCTCTCCCACAGCGTCTATATCTCCCACAGCGTCTATATCTTTCTCACACACACAGCATCTCTCTCTCTCACACACTCTCCGTCTCTCTATCTCACACAGCATCTCTCTCTCTCTCACACAGCATCTCTCTCTCTCACACTCTCAGTCTCTCTGTCTCTCTCTCGCTCACACTCTCCCTCTCTCTCTCACACACTCTCCCTCTCTCTCTCACACACTCTCCGTCTCTCTCTCTCTCACACACTCTCCGTCTCTCTCTCTCACACACTCTCCGTCTCTCTCTCACACTCTCCGTCTCTCTCTCTCACACACTCTCCGTCTCTCTCTCTCACACTCTCTCCGTCTCTCTCTCTCACACACTCTCCGTCTCTCTCTCTCACACACTCTCCGTCTCTCTCTCTCACACACTCTCCGTCTCTCTCTCTCACACACTCTCCGTCTCTCTCTCACACACTCTCCGTCTCTCTCTCTCACACACTCTCCGTCTCTCTCTCTCACACACTCTCCGTCTCTCTCTCTCACACTCTCCCTCCCACTCTCCGTCTCTCTCTCCCACAGCGTCTATATCTTTGTCACACACACTTACACATACACAACCTGACACACACACCCTCATACACTTATGCAAACACCCTGACACACACACACCCTCATACACTTATGCAAACACCCTGACACACACACACCCTCATACACTTATGCAAACACCGTGACACACACACACACACCCTCATACACTTATGCAAATACCCTGACACACACATCCTTGACACACACACCCTCATACACTTATGCAAACACCCTGACACACACACACCCTCATACACTTATGCAAACACCCTGACACACACACACCCTCATACACTTATGCAAACACCCTGACACACACACCCTCATACACTTATGCAAACACCTTATGCAAACACCCTGACACACACACACCCTCATACACTTATGCAAATACCCTGACACACACATCCTTGACACACACACCCTCATACACTTATGCAAACACCCTGACACACACACACCCTCATACACTTATGCAAACACCCTGACACACACACACCCTCATACACTTATGCAAATACCCTGACACACACATCCTTGACACACACACCCTCATACACTTATGCAAACACCCTGACACACACACACCCTCATACACTTATGCAAACACCTTATGCAAACACCCTGACACACACACCCTCATACAAATACCCTGACACACACACCCTCATACACTTATGCAAACACCCTGACACACACACACTTATACACATTGCTTCACCCACACAGTCACACTTACACACAGACACTAACACCTTTTTTAATATTTAAATAAAAATAAAAAAACCTTATAGCGTTGGTCCACCTCCCTGCTAAATACCTTTGTTTGCAGGGAGGAGGACGGGGCACTTACTTTCTTCTGCCGGATGTCCCATTCGGCGCGCAGCCAGACTCACAGTGCGACGGGGCGGAGCTTGCTCCCATCGCGCTGTCAGTATGGCCAGGAGGTGCGGTCACCGCAGGCACTTGCCTGTGGGCCGCACCTCCAGGAGGAGGGGCCAGCAGCAGCGCCTCTCCTCCTCAACCCCCGCACGAGCATAAACCTCCGATTCTGGGACTATGTCCCAGACGGGGGAAAGCTCTGCGGTGGAGATTTTTTATTTTTATTTTTAAACAGTGATAGCCCTGGAGTCTCGGGGCTAAAGTATGCTTTAGCCCCAGAGTCTCCATTCGGGGCTATGCACTGGAGATTCGGGGATATAGCCCCAGTAGCCCCCCCCTAGCGACGCCTCTGATTGGCAGCAAGCCATATTTTTACCGGCCTGCCGGTAAAATACCGGCTGGATGGCAACCCTACATATGGCCAAATAGTAAGATGAAAGGTAAACCCAACATTATCAGCATTTTATTTTTTTGCCATTTATATATTTAAATATTTTTTGGGGATTCCTCATGTGCTCATTAGCAGTTATTTTTTTCATTCTCCAATTTAGCTAATGTAATTGCCCTTCTAGGGGCTTTGTTAGCATCTCTATATTTTGCAAATGCCTCTGCTGATCCCTCAGCTTCATAATGCTTGGACGTTACTTTCTTTTTATTTATCTTACTGGTCAGCCACATTGGTTTTACTTTGCTTCTTTTATATTTGTTTCCAAAAACTATCAATGTATGTGTATATATTTTTGTAGTGTTCCACTTACCTTCTGTGTTTTTTTCCCCCAAACCTAATCCATCTTAGTCAACAAGACCAAGGAATGTACTAAACCTACTAAAGTTGGCCTTTTTGAAATTCAGTGTTTTGGTGTGACCCATACCAATTTGCCTTTTTGAACTAATCTCAAAGGCCACTATTCACCAAATCCTTGCTTACTTGGATGTTCAAGATGAGCTCCTTCTTGGTAATTATTACCAGATCCAGGCACACTTCGGCTATGGTTGGGGTGTGTTGTCTTCGTTCCAGTGGTTCCAAACCTAATATAAGTGAGTCTTGTGCACGAAAGACAACTCTCTCTATGGTATGAACAATAACACATTTCATACAGTGTGATTTTTTTTTTTTTTTCAACGTTTTGGGTTTTTATTTTTATTTTTTTTACATTTCATACATATAGTTAACTGACATTTTAACCTATAGGTAAAATAAATTTGCAAAATTGTTGATAAATTGATGCAAAGCTCCTGTTCTGTGCTAACGCAACTATCTGAAAAGTCTTGACCTCCATAAGAAACCTAAAAAGTTATTCAGCCGCTTACATGCTCCTTGTCCATAGTAGAGGTGAGTCATGGATGGGCGTAGGAGGAAATAAGACACTCCGACTTGGCAGTCTCGATGCAGTAGGCTTATATGGTCAGCCAAAATTCCAAGCCCCACATGACAGCTGAATGGCGCTTGATAAGCAAGGAGAGCGTTGATACAGTACAGAATGGCGCACAACTGTTCCACGACAATCTCACCAATCCATAACGGAGTGTTACCAGTGTGTGGTCTTGACCAGTTAATAAATTGATGTATTTTGAAAACGTTTTCCAACTAAAAATGACTTCCTAAAAAGTGCTTTGCACCTAACCATGTGAAAAAAATAAAACTGATAGATAACTACTACAAGTGGAGAAAATAGGCAAAGGTTGTCATTCTTGAAACCTGAAATCTCAATTTTGAAATTGTTGGCCGTTCTTTGAGTTTAATATTTTGCCAATTCAAAAAAAAAGTTTTCTGAAGCTTTTTGCTGCTGCACTGCAAGCTTTGATTGCCACGCAGGCATGTGCAACTTTTAATTTACAATTCATGCAGCTTATACCTTGATTAAGCATGTTTTGGGAATCTGTAGCTGGGCTGTGAATGTGTATATATGTGAAATTAAAGTCAGTATGGCAAGCTTTGTGGAACATTTGCCTCATTGCCGCTGGGTTAGAAAATATGAATTAGTTTGTTTTTGTTTGCTATCATTAACCTGAGCTCCAGTATAATCCTGCATCTAAGGGCAGAAATCTTCCTGTAATCACTTAAACCATTCCGTGACTGGATGTCATTTAATGCTGTTCATTAGAGTTCACAGATTTCCCCCCCCCCCCCCCCCCGAAACTCATCAATATCCATAAAGTGCCAATTATTATCTTCAAAAATCTCTAATACAACCACTTCTGGGAAGTGACATAATCAGGGGTAAATACTGAAGTTCACATGTGCACAGGGTTTGTGAGTCACTGGTAGATCACATTTACGATAGATCAGATATACATGCCCTGCACACTAAAACCAGATCTGGAGATCTTCCATCAGATCTGCTGGAGAAAGCATGTCCCACGTGTCTGATTACTCAATAGTAACCTTATGTGCTGCTTCATCTGTGACTGTCAAGATCGGACTTGGAACATAGTTAAATGGGGTGACACGTGCAGCCCGGCTGGGGGAACTGTGTCTACTGGTGGGTAAGTTCACAACAGAGAGGGCAGATTTACTCAATTCTGGGATTGCAGATGAGACAACGCCAGACCTGTTTCTGACCCCCATGGGATTGTTTTCCAGTGTGGGTGATGTGCTAGAGTTGGTCTTTGTGATGGTGAAGTCTTCCGTCTGAACTACAGCATCACTTGTTTTTCTTCGGGGTTCAGTGGACTCTTCAGTCAGTGGGAGAGCACAGGCAGGCAGGGTACTCCGCAGAATGTGAGGGATATCTTCATCCCTAATCCTTCTCCAGGTTGCTCTCCCTAAGCCTATTTGACTCTCAAGTTTTGGAATTCTTGCATCCTCAGATTTTGAGGAGCATTGACCTGCTCTGCTTTCTCTGCATGGCCCAGAAAGATTAATGTGGGGAGAAGAAGAGTGTCTCTTGAAAGGCTCTGGTGTGGGTGGCATATTTCGAACAGGAAGACGTGATGGACTCTCAGAACTTGTCCTTCGTGCTGGTCGACTTGGAGATGGAGGTCCCTTGGACTTAGGAGATTTGTGCACTTTGAGTTCCTCACAGCGGGAGGAACATAGAAAAACAGCAGGCAGAGCTGTGTTACTTCGAGGAGGAGCACGTTGTTGGCGCTGGGTCATGGACAAGTCTGAGTGTTGACGTCTCATCCCTCCAGATGATTCTTTAATAAAGGTTAGTTGACGGAGAATACCAGATTTCCCAGTCTCGCTGTTTCGAACCTGGTGAAATCGACTACCTTGAAGAACTGTTTTCTTGTTGGGGCTCTGTCGAGGACTGATAGGATCTACAGCCAGCGGAGAAGGGCCAGGTGTGCCACGTGGACTTGGCTTTTTCATATAGGGTATCCTCACAGGAGACTTCTGGGTTTTATTTCCAGGAGAACCCTGTGAGTTCCTGGCAGTCTTGGAGTTTGGTGATGGTGGATTTACTGGGGCTTGTGCTTTGCGTGATGGGGTGGAATTACGTGAGGAACTTGTTGAGGGAGCAGTAGTTATTCTTGCTGGGGGAGTTGCACTTCTTTTGGGTAATGTCATTTCCACTCCAAAGTCTGAAGACTTTCCTACGCGATGAAGGCTCCGGGAGCGTGTGGTATTTGGAGTCTTTGTGACTTCCTGAACAGAGTGTGTCTGACTCGATGATTGCTTATTGACAGTTTCCTTCTCCTGAGCAGGCATATAGATTACAGTTCTCCCACGAAAGACCATTGGGATAGTAGGAGATTGCTTTTGGTTCTGACTAACCACTTTCCTTCCCTTTGCACTTTTGCCTCCATCATTACTACTCACAACAGATACTTGACCAGGTCCCTGCAACCTTGAACGTAAAGCCACCTCCCTGGTTTGCTTGCAGTGACCCTGTAGTGACTGTCGACCTGAAATGGAAGGACTAGACATTAGGGAGTCAGAAGAGGGGCCCCTAGAAATAGTGGAGGAACTTCGGGAAATAGAGGCTGTAGCTTGGTGTATCCAACTGACAATGGAATTAGCACCTTCTTTGATAGCCTCCCAGTCTACACTATCCAAATCAGACATCTCCCCATCTTGTATTCTTTCCACAGCTGGATTCGGCTGAGCTTCCCCTTTGCTCTCAGAGTACCGGAGCTTGTGCTTTCTTTTGCGAGTTGATAGTTTTCTCCTCCTTGGCACCACTGAATTTGTGCATTTATCTTCTTCGGAAGTGTGGCTGATGGAGGAATCCCTGTTTACAATTCTATGGCTAGTAGCTCGGCCTTGAGGTCTAGAAGAATGTCTGTTAGATTTATTTGACTTTTCTTGGGCACATGCAGGCTCTAAGTCACTGAGGGAGCTCATGGATGAACTGAGTGAGTAGCATGGAATAGGCTCATCTTCTATCATATTTTGGAATTTAGTAGTAGGATGATGATATTTGCTAACCATAGGATTCTCTCTGGACTCCCTCTTTGCTGTCCCAGTGTACTGAAATTGCTTTCGCGGAGATCTGAATTGTTCTATCAATCGTTTTGGAGAATCTTTGCTTGATTTAAGTGTGTCCGTATCCTCTTCGTAAAAACAGTAAACTGCCTCCTCAGTGGGTGTTGTATGGGAGAATGACTGGAAGGCCAAATTCCCATGCACGTAGTCATTCTGCCTTATATCAAGTCCAGTTGGGTGACCACTGATCGCTTTTTCATGGGATGCCACATTATTAGTAACAACTTTACTACAGGTTTCCAGGCCACTCACGTTACCGGCTGTTTGATACGTTTTTACAGGATAAGCTTGGGTTCTGTTTCTTTTATTAATAACCTTGGTTGGATTTTTATAGACAGAGTTCATCTTATTCTCGCCCATACTTGATACACTTTCCATTGAATATATCCTTCTCACTTCGGTCTGAGCATCTAACATACCCCCATAATCTCTTCTCTCCATCCTGCTCCTTGGTCTCTCTCTCAGATCTTGATCATCTTTCATAGAATACTGCAGCGTTTCATCACTAAGAGATGCAGCACTGGAAAAGTTCACAGGGGTCCCCTCGGCTGAATCGGTGTAAGATGAGTCGTCTTTAAGCAAGTCCTTTTTGGAACAGAATGTCTTGGACGACGAAAGTTGTGTGTGAGCTGGAACTAACATGTACACCGGGAGTTGTACAGACTTTTTGGCCTGCGAATTCATCATGTGTCCAGACACTTTTCTTAGTCTGGAAGGCATTGCTGAGTTAATACACTCTTTTAGAATATCAATGTCATCATCGGAAACAAGCTCAAGTTCCGATTTTCTCATCATCTCCAGAAGTCTCTCTTCTCTATTTTCTGCGCTTTTCTCATGGGCAACAAAGTTCAGACAGTTCTTTTCAGGGAAGGGCGGGATAAGTTTTAGTTCCACGTCCTTTTGAATGTAATGCTCATGCAGTGGTAATGCACTCAGACTAGACGCACATGAGAAATTTTCTGTGGGTTTCTCAACTGTAAAGTAAATCATGGAGTCAATATCTTTTGGAATCTGGAATCTCTCCTTAAAATCTGTTATTTCCATAAACTTCTTAACATTGTTTTCCCACTGAATGTTGAATTGATTAGTCTCCTTCTCTAAGTGGCTGTTGTGGTCAAAGCTTGGGGTTTTGCTCCTGCTTGGTGGCATGGTCTGTCCAGGGCTGTCTGGCAACTCACTGGGGCTTATGGTTCCACTGATCATTTCACTGCATGGGTCACTTTGAATAGAACTGGCTATAGAGGGACTCTCAAAGCTCCCAAGGGAGCTGACAGAGCTGCAGCGGCTCATTACCAGAGGTGTCTCCTGAATATAGTTCTCGGAAGAGCTGGATGGGGTCATATCCTCATTCCTAGAAGGTGAAAGATCTCGGAGGAAGAGTTTTTCTGATTTTGACATAGGGATAGCAATAGGTTGGGAAGCACATGGTGAAATGTCAAGATCTCTGTCCAGTGATTCTTCTCTTCCTTGGTCGCTCTTACCATGGTTTGTGTCACCTTCATCCACTTCTAAAATCTCCAGAGAGGAATCACTGTCCATTTCGTTCTCACTGCGACTCTGTCCGTCTAATATGTTGTCACCAGAGGAGAGGGAGGAGAGCGAGCTGCATCGAGAAAAACATATTGGAGTGCCCTCTACTTCATATTTTTGCAGTGACTCTTGTTCTCCTGTTGAGGAGGAATGAACAGAGGCTTTTTCGGGAGCTTTGGAAAACGTGTCAGGAGTCTGAGATGGTGCCAGCCATGCCTTTTTCTTACCAGTCATTGCGTGATGGAAAATGTTTACAGGGAATCCTGTACCTTTCTTTGCAAAACTGTCCATGCCAGAGATGTGCTTGTATGATGGAGACAATTTTATAGTATGCACCAAAGACTCTGCTGGAAGTTTGTCTTTTACTGGTTGATCTTCTTTGTCAACAACTCCCTCTCGGTCCTTCATACTTGAAAAAGTTAAGTTTCTCTTCACTGAATCATGAAGCTCCCTGTATTCTTCTTTGTGAGTCTCTTTCAGCTGATTCTCAGTAGGAACACTTCTTTCTGGCTTTATGGCCAATACACTCTTTAAATCGAGACGACTGGGTCGTTTCTGATACTTCTGCAGCTCTTCCTTATAATCTATGATAGCAGCTCTGCTGCAGGGCTTCATGTGCTCCCTTGGACAGTACCCATCACTTGTGCTTCCGCTATTCAGGCTATCATTAGACAGACTGGTGTAGGCAGTTTTCAGACGTAAGAGTGCTTGAGCTCTGCTTAAGTTATCTCTCCGCATGATGCCACTATTGTCTGAAAGTCGGCAAGGAGAACAGGACTGGGCTCTGGCCTCGTGAAGCTCATCTGAGCCATATGGCCAGTCGATGCAGTGGTCTTCAGAGCTCAAACTAAAGCTGTCGTCTGAGGATGTGTGGATGGCGGAAATGTCTTCAACGAGTCTGTCAATCTTGGCCACTGTACAAGTCATCTTAGTGACTACCTTTTCAGCCACTGCAGAAATTTCATCTTGTGGTCTCTTGAATTCATGTTTATTGCTGTCCGCTTTCTCAGATTCTGGACCATTCTTGAAAGCCAGGGCACGTGCTACTGGTTGCCCTTGGTTTAAGGAGGAGCTTAGATACATGGAAACTACCGAAGAGTTCCCGGTTTCTGCACTGATAGATGTGTTTGGGATCTCGTCATCATCGAAACAGCCAGAGTCTGATGCGTAATCCTTCACTAAGCTCTCTATATGCCGCAGTGGGCCTTTCACTGGCTGAGATTTTAGTCCTTGTTTGTCCATGGAGTCAAAGGTTTCAGCCAAGTGTTTTGCATCGAGCTCAGCTTCCAGTGCCTTCTGTTTCCTCATGTAGAGGGAGGGCATGCAGGATCCTGGAGAGATTACACTTGCATCCTTGTATTTAAGGGGTCGATGAGCAAGTAAGTTCCTTAGAGCGGCTGCACTGCCCATTGCAATCATTTTGTGCTTGGAGTGAATAAGGTTGCGCAACATGCTGATGCCCCCTAAATCCCAAAGCAGCTCCTGGTCTTGTGGACAACGTGCTGAAAGATTCCATAGAGTACCACATGCATTACTGACAATGGTCAGGCTGTGTGACTTTAGGTGCTGCAACAGAGTCTGGAGACAGTTGTGATCACGGAGGATCTTTCTGTAAGACATTAAAAAAAAAAGGTATTAAAGTTTGCAAGGGGTAAAATTTATGAAAGAGAAAATCATCCTGGATTAAAATCACCATTCCCTACTCTCTCCTGTTTTTAGCATTAGATTACAATAAAGTTCCTTAAAAAAAAATTGTATATAGTTTTGTATATAGTGTGAGTAATGAAAAAGAGAGAAATTACAGATAACAACAAAAACCCCTTAAAAGGTTAGTGACTTAGGCTGTTTTTACATTTCTGCGGGTTTGTGTTTCGCTGTAATTTTCCTCTCTCGTTTAACCCCTTTGTGACGCATGATGCCAGGAACACTATGGCAGAGACCCGATCAGGGTCTTAATCGACCCTGTGGGTCCTTGCCAAAAGATCGGGATGCCTCCGGATGTCACCCGGGAGTTCGGGCACATCGCGATTAGGTCAAATGTAGCCGGTGCTCACTTTGTGCGCCGGCTACATTTTTCGTGTCAGACTGAGGCCACTCAAAGTCCTAGCGATGGGAAGGGGTTAATGTACCCACACATATTATTTACTGTTTTCATGCCATAAGAAGGTCTTTCTTAAGATACTGTTATTTTTTATCATATCACATAATTTACTATAAAAAAAGTGTCAATAAAAAAATCTAACTTTTTACCTAAAAAAATCTTTCACAAATCTACAAACTGTAAAAACAACCCCAGTCCTACGTTTAGAAATGGCCAATGTTTACATGTTTCTCCTGTTGTTTTTTGCAGGTTGTAGGAAAATAACCTATGATAGCATTTTTCCCTAAAGATTTTCCCCTACAATGATCTTTTGACCACAACCCCCATGATCAACTCTAGAATACAGAATACAGAAATGACCAGTGAAGTCAGATGGACTGGATAAAAGGAGATGCACATATCCAGTAGCGACCAAATGTTTTGTTCTGACCTGTAGTCATCGCGGGTGGCAATAAGACTTGACACATTCCGTAAGATGCCTCCACCGCTCTCTATGATGGACAAGGAGTTGCTTTGACACTTGTAGGTTAGGGTGCTCACCAGGAAGCCCAGAGAACCCTCCACTGAGCAAACGGATGCTTTGTTTTCAGTGCTGTGGGCGGACAGGTTCCATAGTGCACTTAGTACACTTTTCAGTGTTGACTCCTTGGAAAGGAAAAATAAATGAGTATTTGAGCGCTCATCTAAGTGACTCATTACCTGTCTATTTCACATATCAATTCCAGCTTGCATATATGCCCTCAATTAACATTCATAAATCTACTAATTCATTATTGTGTAAGGAATGGGCTGGATTGAGTGACAAAAGAGGAATTGTTACCGATTTGTAAGCTGTGGGCTTTATTCCTGACAGAGGGAATTGATCAGGGAATTTTGAACTTAAGGCCAAAGAAGTTGAGTTGGAAAAAATTCTCCAACTCGACTACTTTGGCCTTATGTTTGAAATTCCCTGCAAGACTCTTTTTCAAGAATCCGTAGGGATGTACAGCCATATTGGTGATGGGCAGATCCAGTTAAAACATTTAAATTAAAGAACTATGCTGCAACTATAAACTTGCCATCAAATGTACAAAGATCGTTCTGCTGAGCATATATATAGTCTGCCTTTGTTACTATGAATTACAATAAGCCTTAATATACCAAATCCTTATAATGAATGTGCATGTCTGTAAAATGATACTTGTCAAATACCCAGTGGTACCCAATTCTTGTGCCTGGATGACATATCAGTAATGATCTTCTAAGTGCATTAATGATTTGTCCATTACCTACCTCGTTGATATTCTTTTCTTTTTCTAGCTCATTTACTTTCAGTACATTGGGTTATAGCCACTGTAAGCGGGGCTTTTTGTCTAACTGAACGTTACGCTCTTTGCTAAATTTCTTAAAAGGGTTATCTAGCGTCTGGGGCAGGTTTTTGTATAAAACCACAGAAAGTTTAATCTAGAGATATACCAACCCCGTAAGAGGTCAAAAATGTGGTTATTGTTAGCGGCTGGCACCATAAGATTGGGATAGCCCATTTGAGATTTGATGGTTTGTATGTCAACCGGGATAGAAGAGGAGAAGAAAAAGATAAGTACAATTGACGGAGATATTCCCATGTGGCCTTAATTGAAGACTTAACCAAAATAATATTAGATTTGGAAAATGGGCAAAGTAACCTCTCAAAACAACGAGGCTACCTTTAGAAAATTGTAGGTCCACACGGATAGGGATTAATAACCGTTATCCCTATGAATATCTCGCAAGAAATTTAGTCCAGTAGTGAAGGGCTGATCGATGTTGACCCAAGTTTTAGTTTTTCTCTTTTAGTGTCTTAATTGCTTTTTTTTTTTTTGTTCGTTTGTGTTGACGTATGTGTCAACTTAAGAATTTTTGTGGTGATGTATGTACTAATTGTTTCTTGTGTGTACAATGTAATTGTAAGTCCCTGTTATATAATATAAAAAAATTGTAATAAAGAATATAAATTAAAAAAGTAAGCAGTGTCCCATTACACTTTACCTTGGTAGCCCGTAAAGCACACTGCATTAGGCTGATCACACTTCCGACCTCACGCAGAATCTTCTTGCTGTTCATATCGGCTCTCCAGGACAGATTCCTCAGGATACTGGATGCAACCTGCAGTGAGGATAGAGAACAGTCTGTTACAGAACCATACAGGTAGAATGTTAGTCTGGGTATAGGACCTACTGATGGCGCAGTATAAGAGATTTTGGCACATACTTGTTGAAGTTCTTCGCTCTCAGAGGCAAGGTGGGCCACAATGGCCTGCATGCAACCTCGGCGGGAACACAGCGTGGCCTGCAAGATAAGCGCGCACTTTTTAGAGACAAGCAATACAGAAAAAGGACAAAACAAATACTTTAATAATTAAGGTCAGTGTGGCATGATATTGGACCCTCTATCAATAACTAACAGGGCACAAGGTAATTTACCGCTGAATATCAACTGAAGGAATCTAAAAACAAATCAAAATGCTAGATCAGCCATACATTTTGCAGGACACATATAACTTTGTGCTGAAAAATAAACAACCTTGACTACACAGACTCTATTAATTGAATGCACACTCCATACTTGACTTCTGATGTATCTCAGATCTAGTTTGGTTTTCATTATATATATAAAAAGTAAAAAAAAAAACGTGTACTGCAGTACGCCACTGAGACTCAGGTGTGACAATTACACTCCACGCCCCCTCAAATTCTGCCTCTCACCTTGTTTACGACATCTCCAAAGGTCAAGTTAGTGAGCGCCATTCCTGCGTAGCGTCTCAAGGCCAAGCTAAGAGGATCACTGGTCATTCTATGCATCTGGTAGTCCACCTCTAGGAGCTCTGCTACAGCCTGGAGACCACCTGAGGAACACAAACACCACCACACACCTCACAGAGGGTCCACAGCTTTGCTCCAAGATGTTAATCACAGTAATGACTTGGACATGGGAGGAGCAGTAACTAATCCGGCATGGATTTGGAATGAAATGTGTTTTTTACTAAATAACTGGAAGATACAGGGGGTGCGTTTTATTTTATGGGGTACCTAGTTCATTCATTGCTTTGCGATATTCCTCATCAAACGATAGCTTCATGATAGCACAGCTTGCTTGGCATATCTGAGGCTCTACAGGTACTGGAGCTGAAAGAAACAAATAGTGGTGAACAATATAAACAAAACAGACAGCCGATAAGACAGGAATATAATTGAATGTTATGGGAAATCTTGTGTGTCTCTCTAATTTCATTTTATTTGAACATGTGAAATGCCCTTCATCAGGACAAGTTTTCTTCAATTCTTGTCTTGGTCAATTCAGTGCACCCAAGTTTTTAGCTCAGTTTCATTTATGTAAACATGTAGGATTCCTGATCTATAGTGTTTCTCTTTTCCCTTGTTGTCACATCCATCTTTTACTCTATCTTGAAAAAGGAAGGAAACCCAAAAATACATATTTTATATATTAAAAGGACATTACCTCCCTGTTTAAATTTTTGTTTGAATAGTACTTCTATGAGCTACCATTCTAAAGATATGCCATACTATTTGCACATACAAGATAACATTGTTTTGTTAAGCTGCTTTTTTACAGAGCCAATTGATTGGGAATCTTAAGGCAAATGTGCATAAAACTGTGGATGTGAACAGTTAGGAAGTGTGATAATGAAGTAGGTGTGAATGAGAATGCCAAGGAGAATGTTAATGTGAACAGTTGGGAATAATGACCATGTAGGAGGGAGTAGGCAGATGGTGAGAAGAGGGGGGAGACAGATCTTGAAATGAGTTGCACAGTATGTGGGTGCTTGAGTAGAAGAGGGAACACAGAACATGCTAGAGTTATATAGTAAGATGACTATTTGGTACCCTTTAATATGCCATTTTTAAGGCAATATCATTTTACCATGGCAGCATCAATTGCCTAGATTTATTTTGTTTGATGTAAGGTACCTGGGTTGCCCTCATGCACTCCACCACCTTGCTCATGTCCTAGCATCCATTCCCAGCAGGTCTCAGTGTAAGAACGGATTTGCTCTAGGATGTGAAGAACTCTCATTTCCTTTTTGGCTTGTCCATCATCGGGTTGTGAGAATATGACATTGTGGAGAGCCGCATTCGCGCGCATCCTGGCATCCTTGAACCTCTGGGATTCCTGAGGCCGTGCATCTCGCTCTGCCTCATGCAGGATCTGAAGCAGAAGTGGGAGGCAACCAGATTTCCGCATTGCTTGACAACTGTCTTGGGAGCTAGACATGGCCAGCAGGGTGCGTGACATGTCATCCTTATCACGTGTAGCCAACATGGACAAAAGCCAGAACACAACTTCCACCTATAAGGGACGAGATTTTTATAATATATCACAAAATATGGTGTGACCATGAAAATTACAATTTTGTCTTATTCCCTAAGCCCCGGGGGAACTCTGCTGCAATCAGCAAATTAGTTCAGCAGCTTAGACTTTTTCTGATATCGGAGTTAAGACCTATTCAATGAGCTTGGGAGAATTTGCTTTGCTTATTTAAAGAGACTCTGTCAACCGAAACATTACTTATACTGTTGATGGAAAAAATACAAGAATATATATAAATATCTGAATAAACAGCGCTATATTAATAATTGGTATAGTAACCAACAAATAAAATAAAACTCCACAGCAGTGCAAATATAGTAGTATAAAAAGTTTGTATATTTAATTAAAAGGTACATATAAAAAAGCATATACATGTAAATGTACAATGACAAAAACATAAAAAACACAATGTATGTTGAACAACTCCAAATCACAGTTGTCCAAACGTGTAAATAATCTATACAGGCTAGTAAACACATGCTGGACGCCATTGTTTTTAGGCTGATGAAGTAGTCGAAATGCGTCCCTTTTTGGCGTCCTGATTCAAACCTGGCCAGGTTTTTTCAAGTTTTCTCGAGTTCAGCACATTTCTGGGCAAACATAGGTGTGTATTTACAGTGTTATCCCACTTTTTTTTATTTTTATTTAGCATTATTTTACCAGCCTGTATTGGTTATTTACACGTTTGGACAACTGTGATTTGGAGTTGTTCAACATACATTGTGTTTTTTATGTTTTTGTCATTGTACATTTATATTTAGTATTAATATAGCGCTGTCTATTCAGATATTTACATGTTCCACTGTGAAAATCGTTAAGACTAGCAGCTATTTACAAGTTATTATCTACAAGATAAAGGCTTATTGGCCGAAACGTCGGTGACCTCCTTTCTCTTTTGCGCAGTGTGTCCCCTCCTGTCTTTCCGTTTTGCTTTTGCACATTACTGTGTACTTCTGCGTTCTATTGCTTGCATCTATTTGTAAGTATTTGTTTTTGATTATTTGCTTGAATACTGTGGATTGTACCTTTTTCATTATACTGTACTTTATTAAACTTTTATATTTTTGCAAAGTACACTGCTCTCATTTTTGTGTGCTCCCCCTACTTTCTTTCTTAATATCTACAAGATTCCCTGATGCCATCTGTGGATTCCATCCAGAAAGCCTCTTTTTCAGTATAATTAATACACGTGTCTTTGCTGGGGTTTTGTATTTAATTTAAATTGTATTTTACATATTTGTTCAACATTAGGCTTTTTGTATCCGTATTCCTACAAGAATATATATGTTTTAAAAGAACCTGTGGTGTCTCCTGTGGCTTTATATGCAAATGTCTAATTTTCACACACTTTGCCTATCACAGTGTACGAAAAAGGGTTGCGGTTACTTTCCTTACTACCTTACCTTGTTTTCGGGCTGTCCTGAGCTGTCTTCAGGTTGTGAGATGCTCTGCACACTCATCTTCTCTGCAGACTCCAGACTCTCACCGAGCTATGGAACAAGAGGTATGAAAAAGATAACTCCTTTGTGAACACACATGTAGTTGTATCAACCTAAAGAAATTTTGTCCATACAAGTCTAGTTTGAATGCATTTTCTACTAAACCCCCAGTATGAAAACCACATTGTGTTGGGAAGGTTGAATTGTGCCATTGAATTTCTTATTTATAGCGAATACTGTTGCTTCTGCCAAAATGGATATGGCAACACTTTTTAGGAGCTTGTTGGCTCCTGATATTTTTTGGCGCTAAAACGCGGAGGAGCAGCACGTGTAATACTAACACCATTTTTATGTGCGCAAGTTTCATACATAACCCTCTTAGTGAGGCTGAAATATATTCTTCTGACATTGGTGTTCCAATGTCACTGCAAACCTCTTTTTTTTTTAAACACAAGGGAGTAATCCCTAAATCCTGGGCTGTTAGGGGACATAAGGACTGGTTTCAGAACCACTTATCTAACCCATGTTTCTCAATCTGTCAAGGAAACGAGCACTGCACAGGTTTTAAATGGTGATTATGTATGAAAAGAGGTGGGTTGATCTAAACAACTGACTAATCTGTGATTAAGAAATAAATACTTATGGAGCAGCATCCCTAATACTCGTAATCAAGTCCCCTGAGGTCTGAATGTTGGGAGAGAATGGGCTTTATTTAACGAGGTGAATTAAAACGTTTTTTTTAATCTGTGAATTTTCGATTGCTGTCCATGGTATTTAATGACCAGATATACATTTCTCAGATTATTGAACAGAGCCAAATGTATCTAATAGCATGTTTCATTGTATTAATGACACACAATACTTGGCCCTTTTTTTCTTCTCAAATACAACTTCACTCAAAATATCTCGAAAACTTGAGGAACATCGCCCCCTCAACTACTTTTTGCAGGAAGACGAATCATTGCTCCTCCTGAACTTCAGATTTTGAAAGTCAACCTCGTCGGGTTTAATAATCTTCTCACTTGATGGATCCTTCAATGTTGTTCAGACCCAACAACCAATGCTAAGAACCTATGTAACCCAATCTTCAGTGGGTACAGCTTTACCTCCCATTGTACCACCCCTTTATTTTAAACTGAGCACCAAACCTCTTTCTTTCAAGGGAAGTCCTTTCTTATGGCCTTTATTTCTTCTCAGACACAACCTGTATATCTCTTTCTAACAGCTCTTCCATAAACGTACACAGCAGGTGCATTACAAATATGTGTATGTATGTTTCCAAATGATGCCTGTACTATTATTATAAGTTATAAAGCCAGTGATATCAATGGATGATAATGGCCTTTATTAATATTTGTAATGTATCAGCTCTAGGAATGTTATTACCTCTTGGACATGATGATCCTTACTCTCGGCTTTCTGCATTTCTTCCAAGTGCTGCTCAATCTGCTCCATTCGAGAGGCCCTGATCTGAAAGAACCAAGCAGAGGTAATATCAGCTATTGTACATAGCGTATCCTCCACTAGGTGAACAGTACAACATACAGCCAGAGACCTTACAAAAAGACGTGCAAAAATATTTGGGTGACATCTGAACGAATTCAGATATCGAGTCAACTAATTGCTTCATTCTGTATTCGTGTCCTAAGTGACATTTTAACTTACTCCACAGTGCACTAAATATGGCCTCAAACCTTCCTGAAATAAGAGCTTTTTCAGGTAATAAGATAAAAATCTTCTTATTAAACTGCAAACCCATAATTGTATGATATCTGTGAACAGCATTCTAACATCAATTTACATAATGTTCCTGTATGATACGATTAATCTTTTTGATTTGTTATATTTTAAATATAAATCGTTTATTAACTAAAGAAATGTATAGTTGTACATCAGGTATCTTTCCATCTGCTATGGAACTACTACTTCTATGATCCTCCAGATAAATAATCTACAAATCCCAAAAGCTCTGCAAAGTTCCTTTCACACGATCTACTTTCACATACCTGCATCCTGCTTCTCACCTGTGCTCTCTGCACCATCTCATCTGCTGTCCCAAATCGTTCCTCCAGCACACAGCGCAGGTGGTCTGATTCAAACTCCAGCTGCTGTCGTATAAGATCAACCTGCAGAGAGAACTGGGAGAGCAAGGGGAAACCGTGACGGAGAGCAAGGGGAAACCGTGACGGAGAACGGGAAATAGGGAGACAGAATGCAAAGAAATAAGAGACTTTTACAAGGCTTGGTAGACGCACAGGTTGAGGATAGGCACAAAGATGGAGGTAGACTGAAAGACAACTCTATGATCCTAGAGGGTCCTCACCGTTTCCACATGAGGCAGCTCCTCCAGGCGCTTGGACAGACTCTGGAGCTGGGAGTAATACCAGAGCTTCTCCTTCTCCTCTTTGTCAATTTCCCCCAACAACTGTATCCTGGAGTTTTAGAGACTCAAGAAGTTATATGTGCATGCATGCATCAAAATGCAGAACCAATATCCCGCATACCTGGGTTTCCTGGGTGGTAGTGTTTTTTGCCTTATGCATTATTGATAAAGGTATCTCAGTGCAATATACCCTGCAATATTATAATGGGACCAGTTGTACTGGTTCCAGAGCAAATGCTGTGTAGTAGCCTGTGACACATTTTAATGAGCCATAATATTCAGACTGAGTAGACTGTGATCTCATTTGTGAAGGTTCATCCTTGTCTGGTTCCAGTGCCTCTAATGCTGTAATGGCATCAAGTAGTTGCATGTTGTATATGAATGCTGTACAGCAATATGTACAATACTGCCATAACTTTCCATTGGTTTCCATGGTTACTACTTTTTCCTGAAATACCACCTATTTTGTCTTGATAAATACGGCCCTACATGTGAGCAATTATGACCACACAAGCCTTGCAGCTCATTTCTCGCCCCTACAGACATAAGAGCACTACTGGAATTCCATCTTAAAGTCTTTACACAGGCAGCCATTTTGAGGGTGCTCAACGTGCCCTGAAAAGGCATTCACAATCTCATAGGCTTGTTTCATCTGTGAATTGATGAATAGGAAGCCAGTCTAATAATAGACCCTTATTGGGTCATATGATTTCATCTTTAAAGAGGGAAGTGTGGTTTAGTTACATGAATAGGATAGTTTGTTAATAGGAAAGTATTATGTTAGGGCTATTCAATACTCCATGTTAGCGAAGAGTTGTTCTCTGCAGTAGGATGCACAGTATGAATGTTCTCCTATTGCTTGCTGCCACCAGACTATAAAAAGACTTCCTTCAACTCACCTCTAACACATCTCATCTCAGATTGAAAATGGACCGCTGTGTTATATGAAATGTGCTCACTTTGCAAAAAACAACAAAGCCCGCAGTTGGCACAAATGCCCTTGTAAGCACATAACAATAGATAGTGTAGGCGTACGTCTTTGCGATTGCATACTAGAGTGGGTGACCTTGGTTGTGTAGAAGCACAGTACCGCAGTTTGCATGCCATCAGGAACCATGACCAGGGGTGGGGGAGAAATTGGAGTATAAGTGTGCGGTGGAGTATAAGTGTGCGTGCGGCAGAATATACGTGTGTGGGTGTTTACTTTAATGCTTCTATATGTTATATGAACACATATCCATAAAATATCTTGGGGATAGCTATGGGTAATGACAACTGTGGCAGCAGCTCATTTGTAAAAGCAAGTAGTCAGTCCAGATAGTCCTATCAGGTCAACAGATTTAAATAGTGATTTTAATGGAACACTTTTTGTTTTTTTATTTTAATTCAAAAGCATATGATAACATATAGCTGGTGTCTCAACTACAATCCTCCAGCTGTAATCGACATCTCCAATAGTCCCTTGCACAAACTTCCTACCTATAACAATACCTTCTATGTTTAACTCCTAAAATAGAGGACAAATTAAAAGCATGGCAGTGGAATATTTCGATTTATTTGTTTTTCACTCTATACATTAGACTTTATATATAAAATGTATGGTGGTGGTGTGGGAGGCGTGGCAGAGGATTGTGGCAGGTCTGAAAGGGGGTGGGGCACCAAAATGCACCTTTGCCTGTGTAGACAAAAATCCTTGCACCGGCTCTGTTTATGTGTCAAGATGGCAAAATAAGTAGTTGGTTTAGTAAGCAGTTAATTCCTGTGGCATGTATATAGTTTTAAAAAAAAAAAATATGGCGGCTCAATGCAGTCAAATTGACAGGCTTGGTGGCTCCTTACCCAGTGCTAAGATGTGAGGGGATTGAACTTGCACATAAATCTTACCTTTCTTTTTCGAGCTCTCCCTTTATTAGTCCGCTTGTTCTGGTCTCCTCCCTACCTCTTTTCTGAGGGGTCTCTGATTGGTCTGGAGTTGCTCCAGAAGTTCGACTCAGGATATCAGATACATCAGAGGCAAGAGGAGGTGATGTAAAGGAATTGCACAGACAAGTCACATCACCCTGCAGTGCTGGATTATAGACAAGAGAAATGAATACTGAGTTTATGGAGCACCGTGATTTGATTTGACTAAGAAGATAAATCAACGCAGTGAAATTAATGATTTTTTTTTATTTCTCACAGTTTTTACCTTTAAGCGGATCCAGCATTTCAGGCTGCCCCGATGATGATCCACCAACATCTTGTTCAAGTTTGTCCTGAAGATGTTTGAGAACCTCCTAGGGTCAGGAAAGAGAGGGTATATTGGGGGTGTTCATTATCAAGTGCACTGTAAAGCATTCCGTATTTTTTTTTTTTTTATATCACTGTGTGGCATCCTTAGCATTACCTGCCAGCCATTATTTAACTAGCAGAATGGTAAAATGTTGAATTCAGTCCATTGTTAAGTCTAAGGAGGCAATTTGTTTTGGGAAAAAAAGGTAGACATATTAAAAGGATGGAGACAGAATACAATGTGATGTGTTCTTCACACAGAAATGTGCTTAGTATGGGCAAGTGAATTACCGTATTTGCTCGAATATAAGACGACCCCCCAAACTTTGGATATTCCATTAGGAAAAAAAACAAAAGCCTGAATATAAGACTACCCTATAGGAAAAAAAGTTTAACTTGTATAAATTAACATGTGAATTGCTTTTTAATATTCAATAAAAATTATGATATTAAACAAATGTATTTCTTGTTTTTATTTCCTTTTATGTGCCAATGCTGCCCCTACCCCCCAGACTTGCCCAATGCTGGCTCTCTCCCCCCAACGCTGCCTCTCTCTCTCCCCCTCCCTCCCTCCCCCCAACGCTGCCTCTCTCTCTCCCCCTCCCTCCCTCCCCCCAACGCTGCCTCTCTCTCTCCCCCTCCCTCCCTCCCCCCAACGTTGTCTCTGTTTCTCTCCCACTTCGTACCACCCCCAATGTTGTCTCTGTCTCTCTCTATTCCCCTCCCTCCCTCCCCCCCAACGTTGTCTCTGTCTCTCTCTCTCCCTCCCTCCCCCCAACATTGTTTCTGTCTTGCTCCCCTCAGACCTTGATTTGAGGTCAGACTATAAGACGACCTCGAATATAAGACGAGGGGTCATTTTCAGAGCATTTGCTCTTAAAAAAACCTTGTCTTATATTCAAGCAAATATGGTATTTTAAGTAATTACACGTATGTTTGCTAGATTATGAATAACCATTCTTTATATGTGAACCATATCAAATTGTAGTACCAATAAAGCTTTTTTCACTTGATTATGGTATGGATTTATTTCATAAAGTGTGTGCTGGGCATAATCTGTCATATCTCCACGGAATGATCGCAAGCGCCATTTTGAAAGCAGCATGCTCCTCCAATATGGCGCTGCCCTGTATTTGGCAAGCGCTATGGAAGTGATCAGAAATTACTTCCGTTGCTCTGTTGCTTGACTGGCCCTAGAGGCAGTACACAACATTACATTGAAAAAAAGGACAAAACTAACCACAGATCTATTGACCCTAGATCTAGGGTAAGGGTTAGAGTTCCACTTAGGCTTACCATTGAGTGAGGGCTAGAATTAGGGTTAGTGCTAGGGTTATATTTAGGGTTAGGCTCAAAAGGTCACTGTAGGAGAAAATAGGAAAGAATAAAAACACTACTTTTGGTTATTTCCCTATAACTTGCAAAAAACAACAGAAAAACAAGTAAACGTGGCATATTTGGAAACTCAGGACAAATACTAGACTCTATTTAGATGGGGTCTTTTTTACTGTTTGTAATTGTATAAACGATTTTTCAGGTAAAATTTAGATTTTTTTCAATTTTTCATCATGTTTTATGATTTTTTTTATAGCAAATTATATGATATGATGAAAATAAAATTCCTATGCCAATAAAACCAACATATAATATGTGTGTGTCTATTAAATGAAAAATAGGAAAATACAGCTAAATACAAACACCACAGAAGTGTTAAACTAGCCTGTCACCAAGGGTACAAAGTGATAGAGATTAATACAGTGAAAAAATGTAATCATGCATGGGATCGACATACAGCTTTCCTAGATAAGGTCAGGGACTAATGAAAGGATTTAGGAAATCAGGCAGACTAGATGGGCCTAATGGTTCTTATCTGCCGACATATTCTATGTTTCTAACCTTGCATTAAAAATGCATAAAATGGCGTTGGCCAGGAACCAATTAGTAATTATGCAATACAGAAACACATTTCTGCAATGTTCCTTCAATGGGAATCATAGCTCATTAAATAAGGCACTGATATTCATGAGCACTGCTTTCTCGCTGCACAATTACTCATTTCTATTGACATGTTTAATCAGAGTACTGCATTTCTGCCCTGACAGGAATCCATTTTATGGTTCAATGCAATCACTGGATGAAGCAGAGTACAATTTGTGCTCTTTCCCTTCCCCATCAGCTACCATGGTAACAAAAACAGTCTCTTGCCTCTGGCTACCCCTGCATCCATCTCTATGAGGCTGTGTGGCATCTTTTGTTACCAAGGTAACTGGCAAGACTGGGAGGTTCTGGGACTGAAGATATCTCCTACTCTTTGCTGAATGCAGGCAACACATAATACCTCAATGGGTTAGCATTAGTGTAAAAAATACAATCAATGTTAATATTATTATTTATTATTCATTGATACCTACAGATTTGCACATTACTCCGAATACCTCATTTGGCATTGAATTTCACTCATCAACAGCATCATATTGTAAATAACTTTTTTTTCAATTTTGCTCAAGGTAAATACTATGTATTCTATTATTTGATATCTTTAATATTTCCTCCTAGAATGTGTATAATTACATAGAACCATTTGTTCTAGATATCCTCAATAACTGAGCTTTATTTATTTAAATGGGCCCAAAGCCAAATCTCTTTTATTTACAAAGAAAAACACTTCTAAACAAAAATACAGTTCTTGCTTCCACACTATTGACAGGAAGGACCTATTAAAGGGGGTAACCCAGAGACCATACATGTAATTTAGTTAAGCGCACAGCAGAATATTAACGGTTAATTGGTCCCTTTTGGCTCTAAAGCCATTTGTGAAGTAAAGGCTAAAGAGCCATTTAGTAATTTGCAAAGAGCCTGGGCAACCTATTTTAAAGTGGAGGCAACTGTATACAACTCCACACCTACTAAACCAAGACTATTCGTTTTATTTGTAATTTATTTTGTTGTTTTTACCCTATATCTTCCTTCTTTTTTGGTGCCATCTGAGCACAAACTATTTTAAATGTATCTACTTTTTACTGTTTATTATAATAAATGTTATATTTTAATCCAAGAGTGAGCACCTTATCTATAAATTAGAAAAACACTTCTGCCAGATTAAATGTCCTTTTGTACTGTGCATTTTTCATAATATATTTCTATGTATCCCCAATGCCAATAAAGGGATTACATTACATTAACATTTATTTATTTATATAACAATTTACGTAGCGCTTGTCATAGAGCATAAAGGGGAATTACACACTCACCAGCCCCCTAAAGGATCGTGACTGTCCTGTGCAAAGTGGGACAGTCGGGGGTACGCATATTATGTTAGAACACAGACAGACTGATACATGAGGTAGAAAACCCTGCTAGCAGGTTTACAATCTAGAGGGAGTGGGGGACAGGAGACAGATAAGGTGAGTGAATAAATCAAATTGGAAGGTGTTGGTACTAACAGTATTTGGGACAGTTGATGCTAAGTGGGGTTGCCCTCTGTGTTCTAATTTGATGAATTTTAAGCTTCCTTAACCCCTTAAGGACAGAGCCTTTGAAACATTTTTGTCCTTTCTGGACAATGGCTATTTTAACATTTCTGTGCTGTTTGTGTTTAGCAGTAATTTTCTTCTTTGTCATTTGCTGTACCCACACATATTATATATTGTTTTTATCGGGACAAGAAGGGCTTTCTATGGATGCCATCTTTTTGAGCATATCTTATCATATTATTAAAAAAAATAATAAAATATGGTAAAAAAAAAAAAATACACAAATTTCTTTGTTTTTATTTGAAACAACTTCTCCTCATCGACAATAGCGAACGAAAAAACATGCTAAATAGATTCTACTATTTCTCCTGAGTACAGGGATATCACCCATGCATAGGTTTGTTGGGTTGTTTGGGGGCTAAAATGACAAATTTGTGAGGTGCAGTTTTTTGTTTTCCAACTTGAAATTTTTACATGCAGACAGCCTGCACCCATGTCCCATTTGGGACATATTTGAAGCCAGCTAGTGTATTTTACCCCATCAACCCATATATTTTTTAAAAGAAGACACCTTAGGCTATCTCAAATGGTGGTATTTTTACACTTTCCATGCACTAATTCTACCACCAGCCTTTGTCAAACTTTGTGGTAGTAATTTTTTTGTGTTTTTTTTTCACAAACCTTGTACTTCAGACATGAATTCACAGATTTTGGTATGTGTCACTGCCAAATAACACCCTAATAAGTGTTCAGCAACATCTCTTGAGTACAGGGATACCACCCATGCATAGGTTTGTTGGGTTGTTTGGGGGGTAAAAGGCCAAATTTGGTAGGTGCAGTTTTTGGTTTTCCAAATTAAAATTTTGACATGCAGACCGCCTGCACCCATGTCCCATTTGGGACATATTTGAAACCAGCCAGTGTATTTTACCCCATCAACCCATATATTTTTTAAAAGAAGACACCTTAGGCTATCTCAAATGGTGGTATTTTAACACTTTCCATGCACTAATTCTACCACCAGCCTTTGTCAAAGTTTGTGGTAGTAATTTTTGTGTGGTTTTTTTTCACAAATATTGTATTTTAGACATAAATTCACAGATTTTGGCATGTGTCACTGCCAAACAATAACCCAATATGTGTTCAACAACATATCCTGAGTACAGGGATACCACCCATGCATAGGTTTGTTGGGTTGTTTGGGGGCTAAAGGGCCACATTGTGAAGGTGCGCATTTTCAACTTGGAATATTGACGTGTAGTCAGCCTGAGCCCATCTTTCATTTGGGACTTTTTTTTAAGTAGGACAGTGTATTTTACCCCAAAAAGTAATATTTTGTAAAAGTAGACACCCTAGGCTATTTTAAATGGTGTTATTTTAACACTTTCCATGCACCAATTCTACCACCAGCCTTTGTCAAAGTTTGTGGTAGTCATTTTATTGTGTATTTTTTTCCACATACATTGCACTTTAGACACAAATTCACATATTTCGGTATGTGTCACTGACAAACAATACCACAATATATGTTCAGCAACATCTCCCGAGCACAGGGATACCACCCATGCATAGCTTTGTCAGCTTTGTTAGGGGTTGAAAGGCTACATTTGAGAGGTGCGCTTTTTGATTTTCAAACTTGGAATTTGAACATGTAGATCAAGGAAGGGGTTAATAGCTCTTATAAGAGCCTTTGTAGTACTGTACAAAAAAATTAACCCCTAAAAATTCACAGACAAGAAAAAATTTCTGCTGTGCAGTGATCAGTGGCAGGGAAGGGGTTAATACACTACACTATACAAAAGGTATGGCTTTTATAAAAGCCCTTGGGACTTTATTAACATTTTATTTAATTTATTACAATTTAAAAATTATGTTATACAGATCTGTCTCTTTCCCTCACTAAAACTCAAGTGAGGAGAGGGAGGCAGATCCATATGGGTTAGAACAATATTTACGAACCAGACGAATGGTGATGCTCATCTGAGAAATCACCAAACCACCTTTGCCACTGATCGGCTGTTACTGATCGCTATACACACGTTCAGACAGCTTCAAAAGGAATACACGTAATCCCCTTGTGGGTATAATTAACCCCTAGTGAGTCTGACAAAAAAAATGCTGATAGCAAAAAAAAATCCTTCGGCGACTAGATTGCTCCATATGCGCTGCTTAGGCAGTGACCATATGCACTGCTTAGGCAGTGACCATATGTGCTGCTTAGGAAGTGATATACGGCAAGGAAGGGGTTAATAGCTCTTAAAAGAGCCTTTGATATACTGTAATAAATCAAAGTAAAAAAAAATAACCCCTAAAAAAATGCACAGACAGCAAAAAATGTGCTGCTGTGTAAGATCACAGCGTACACAGCGATCAATTGCAGGGAAGGGGTTAAATACTGGAAACGGCTTTTATAAAAGCCTTTGGGTCTCAATTCTATTAAATATATTATAATTAAAAACTTACATTATACAGCTCTGTCTCCCTCCCTCACTAAAACTCAAGTGAGAGGGAGGCAGATCTACACGGGTCAGATCAAATATTTACACATATTGATCTAACCAGACGAATGGTGATGCTCATCTGAGCAAACGCCAACCCGCCATTGTCACTTATCAGCTGTTACTGATCGCTATACATGCGCTCAGACAGCTAAAAAAAATTTTTTACGTTAAACGTAGTCCCCTAGCGGGTATAATTAACACGTGACGGGTGTAATAAAAAAGTTTTAAAAAAATTAAAAATGCTTCTGCAGCAAGATTGCTGCATTTGAGTCAGATCGCTGATTAGGCAGTGATCTACGGCAAGAAAGGGGTTAATCTCTCTTTAAAGAGGTTTTTTTATACTGTAATGAATTACAGTAAAAGAAAATAACCCCTAAAAAATGCACAGACAGCAAAAAATGTGCTGCTGTGTATGATCACTGCGTACACAGCGATCAATGGCAGTGAAGGGGTTAAATGGCTTTTATAAAAGCCCTTGGTGTTTAAAATTTTATTAAATATTTTTTTATTATTTTATTTTATTTTTTTACTTGATCTGATCTGTCTCTCTCCCTTACTAAAAGTAGTAAGGTGAGGGAGGCAGATCAATACTTGTCAAAGGCAATATTTAGTAATATTGCCTTTGACAGTATGGTAAGTGCTCATCAGAGCACTTACCATACATGCCTGCACACAGATCACATAGATCTGTTGTGCCGGCATCGACTGGCTCCCCCTAGAGCATCGGAAGTGAAATACTTACACTTCCGATGCTCTTGCCATTAGAAGGGAAGCGCTGCCTGTACAGGCAGCGTTCCCTTCTACTGAGCCGATGGGGTCGCTCAGGAGAGCGACCACCATCGGATCTGGGGCAGCTGAAGGTGTTGTTAAGTGCCTCGCTAGCGAGGCACTTTAACAACACCGGAGATGCTTAGAAAGCGAACGATCGTTCGCTTTCTAAGCACATGTGTGCAGCGGGCGCAGCCATTTTTAAATGGCTGCTACGATCACTCCGTGGAGTGATCGTAGCGCGCCCCTGCACATTTGGGGGGTGTTGCACAATGCCTCTACCTAGAGGCATTGTAGCAACACCGTTAGAGTAAAGAAAGCGACCGCTGGTCGCTTTCTTTACTCCATTTAGTGCATGACGTGCCAGGCACGTCACCTGTCGGCAAGTCCTCGATTTGCCGTGACGTGCCTGGCACGTCATCTGTCGTTAAGGGGTTAATGGCACACTGTCCTTATTTATCACCAAAAGGTAAGTATGATGCAAATATGTATGTAAGTAAGTGGTGACACACGTGCTATGGGCTGGGGAAATACAAACAATAAACGGAAAGAAAAATGAAGTACAGGGTTGGGTGGAAGGAAAAAAATAATCCACGGAAAGTAAAAGAAAGTAACGGTCAGGCATGGGGGAGTAAATACATCTAATGGAATGGAAAAGAAATGACGGGGTGGGGAGAGAAAACACATACAAGGGGGAAGAGGTTATGGGGTGGGAAAATATAAGACATACAAGAAGGAAAGAGATTGCAGGGTTGGGAGAATACAAGACATACAAGAGGGAAAGAGATGGCATTTGTGGGAGAATATAAGACAAGATGGGAAATAGATGACAGGGGTTGGCTTATTTATAATTACTGAATTGTCCTTTGTGCACTGAAACTATTGGGAAATGCGGTCCATACCATCATAACACCTGCATAGTTGTATAGCTGCCAAATGTCCATATTTAAGAGACTTATTTTATTTTTTACTTATTTTACCTCCAAAACCCACTGTCCTTTTTTTCTCCTCTATCCTCCCCCTTTTATTAGAGCTTAAAAGTTCTGGTCTATATAACTGTATCAAAGAGTTCAAGAGCAATACAAATAACTTTTTTTATTTAAAAGTGTTATACATCTGCAGTAAATGTGTGTATTTATTAATTTTCATGAATAAAATACTTAATTCTTAATCTATACAACTTGCCAAACTTCATAAATAATTCAATTAGCTGTAAAGTCAAAAACACTACTTTTGTTTATTGCCCTATAACTTGCAAAAACAACAGGTAAACATGCCTAATTCTAAACTCAGGACACATTTTAGAAACCACAGTATTTGCTCGAATATAACACAACCCTGATTATAAGATGACCCCCCCCCCCAACTTTGGCTATTCCCCTCCCCCCAACACTGTCTCTCTTCTCCAACCCCCCTCCCCCCAATGCTGGCTCCCTTCTCCCCCCTCTCTAAGAATTTGCTAAAAGACAATGGCAGCATGATCCTTCGGTTAAGCTTTTGCATCAGCTTTTTCAACCGTTAGCATGTCTGCACTTTATGTGATAATGACAATAGTGGTCGGAAGATTGATGACATTATAATTATGCCCCATCACCCGCCCATGTGGGGAAAGTGAGAGTTAGGTGGGTTTGGCTAAAGGTTAATTAATGTGTGTTCTAGCAGGATGAGTAGTAAGCTTCCTTAAAGAGGTGAGTTTTGAGGGACTGTCTGAAGATTGAGAACAGTGAAAAGAGCTTGACGCCCTGTACATTCCAGAGAAAGGGGGCTATAGACTCGCAGGCGTGAGTGGCTATAGGTGGCGAGGTTGGAGAAGAGCCTTAGTCCACCTGAGTTCATGTCGGGTAGTATCGGTTAATGCAGGAGGCAATGTAGGGAGGGGCTGAGGAGTGAAAGGCTTTGCGGGTTAATGGTAGAGTTTGAAATATAGACTGGAAGCCAGTGGACAACATAGAAGAGCAGAGCAGCCTTCACGGAACGACAAGTAAAAAAGATAAAACTGGCAGCCACATTTCTAAACAAGATGTCTGCCCCTTAGAGAACAATATGGAGTAAAGAAGGCTCAATAAGGAACTTTATTTGTATTCTTTCTTTTAAGATTTCCTTTATAAATCATTTGCACTTGATACAATCATTTAATTAAACATAAGTTCCTTTTTTGATACAGTTGTCCTTTAAGTAGTAATAAATTCACAGGGAGAAAACCTATGCCAGTTAGGTGTATAAGCACGTGCCTACTGAAGTGCACCAATGTCACATCAACATCCCTTTATTTTTCACAGTCTCCCCCAACACTTGTGTATCCCATTTGCCCTATTACCTTCATATCAGATGTGTCATGCTCAAGCCGGCTCAGTTGGCTGCTGTTATCTTGCAGCTCCCTTCTAAGGTGAGAGTTCTCTTTCTTCAGATCCTCCACCTGCCGGACTAGTTGATCATAAGAGGCAGGTGAGCCGACCAGTCCAACCCTGGTACATAGCTGAATGGGGAACAGAAATCACATATATTACATTATAAAATCACTGCTGCCCACTTCACAAGGCAGCTGTAGTATAATTACAGTAGGATGTATCCCCAGTAGTGTATCTTCCACAAGGAAAACAAGGCATTCGCGGATGTAATGTGGGTGATTGGGCATTTAATTTGTGTGCAACGTGGGTGATGGGGCTCGTCGTGGGTGTGCAACGTGGGTGATGGGGCATGTCGTAGATTCTAAGGTGGGTGGGTGGTGCCCGAATTTTGTCTGCCTAGGGCACCATAAAACTAAGATACACCACTGTGTATCCCATTTGATTAAGTGCCGATTAGGCACGAAACATGTAAGGCGTACTCCCCCCTGTCTGTATCCCTGCTTTGCTTGTTTTTTTCGTATCCGATGCAATAAACCCATCATTTATTTTTCTACTGGACTGAGGAGTGCTAGCGTCTTTCTTCTCCGGTGTACTACATTCAGCTGCCTTCACAGCGTGACCCAGCACCGGTTCATTTTTACTCCTGAGTGGAGCCGGCTTGTCCCCTAGGGGATATCTCGCTTTTCTATCCCATCTGATTACCCTAAACTACAGGGACAGCTTCCTACAACTAGGTCAAAAGCCCTAAGCAGTCTATCATGTATTCGTTCAAATTGTTGCCACGTGGAGTGGAGTGGAAGCTGGAGGTCTGGGCCTCTCATGGCACAGGTCTTTCTTCTTTGTCTTCCTTGTGGCATTAGTGAATGAAGGTGCAAAAATCAGCGTCCTCTGTCATTAAAGCACCAGGGATTACAATATAAAGAGCAGTGTGAACAGATACAAGCATAATACAACTACTGCACCCTCACTGTAGATACAAAACATCTGAATAGGCATCTGTAGTGGACAGTAAAATACTAAATTCAACTACTCAAAGAATTGCAGGTATTAGTGCTAAATAATTATTAGCCACTAACAAAAGCTCTAAAAAGACCTTTTAGTTTGTAATTTGTGAAATCACATTTTTAAGTTATTTGACATGTTCAGATGTTGAGCACGGGGGGGGGGGGGACTTAAAAAAAAAATCCTTATTAGTATTTACAGGGTTAACCATTATCCCTCAGGTTTCTTATACAAAAACCTGCTCCCTGTCTGATCCCTGCTAAATTAGCGTAAACAGTAAAGATGGTGAACTCTGGTATAAGGTTTGTTAATCTTTGTGTGTCACTGTCAGGGAACAAATTCATTATTTCTAGAGCGGTACATCAATGATGTCAGCGTCTGAGGAAAGAGAACGCAGGATAAACCCCCTCCTTTCTGTAAGCTGGGCATCGAGCCAACCAATCAGATCCTCGCGGTATGGAGAAGATATCATAGCAACAGCGGGTCCTGTGATCAAAATTTCAGCAATGGAATGAGAGGAAGGACAGAGCACAATGTCTTGTTACTAAGTGACAGGCTGGAAAAGCAACAACTATACCACAAATCATATAGGGACCCAGGGGCGTTGCTAGGTCTCCAAAACATCCGGGGCTGGAGCCCATGATAGATTTTATAGAAGTAGAGTAAATAAGCTCACATGGTTAGGCAGCATACAGACTGATATAATTGACGCCAATGAACAATAGGTATATATGGGTATATATCGGGGCTCAACAAATCCCAGGCACCAGGAAATTATACCTGGCGCCCAGTTATTGTTGTCCCTGCATGGTGCCCTCGCCGCTGGGATCATTTTATTTATCCAACGGAGCACGGGGGAGCAGTGTGTGCACAGTCTTCCTACTCCATCCCCACATTCACCGTAGTACATTGTCCGAGCGCTGAGTGTGCTCAGCAGAGCTAGAAACAACAGCAGGGCACAGACAAGGCTAGAATGAGGTATAGCAGCCAGGAGGGGGACATATTGATAGATGCACTTTTTATATCGTAAACAACAACAAAACTGCTGACTTGTGCGTAAGTGTATGTGACAGAGTGTGTGTTTGTGTGTATGACTGACTGCATGTGTGTGTGTGACTGTGTGTATATGTGACCCACTGTATGTGTGTGTGACTGTATGTCTGACTGTGACAGAATGTATATGTGTGTGTCTGTGACTGACTGTGTGTGTGTCTGTCTGTCTGTGACTGGCTGACTGTATGAGTGTGTTTGTGTCTGTCTGTTACTGACTATATGCGTGTGTGTGTGTGACTGACTGTATGTCTGCCTGTGACCGACTATATGTGTGTATATGTGTCTACCTGCACAGCAATAAAAGTCACAGTAATGTGCAAGTGTGAATATAACACAGACTCCACAGCAATAAAACGTGCAGTGTGTGAGTGTATCACACACTCATGCTGCACATTACTGTACCACAGTACACAATAAGACTCGCAGCACACAAAAAACTCACATTACTCAAAGTTACACTTATACACAAAAATACACAGCCACAAATACACACACATGCAGCCACACATACACACACATTCACACTTGCACAGTCACACATACATACACACACCCTTACACACAGAGACACACAATCCCACTTACACACACCAACTTACATCACACACACACACTTGTATGTGAGCAAATTCCCATGATTTAAAAATAACTGAGCATATAAAAATGACTCAACCCTGACCCCCCCCCCCCCCCCACATAGATACCCTTACATAGACAACCTTACACTCACACACACATCCAGACAACCTTACACACAGACACCCTTATACACACAGATGGCCTTTCCCACACAGACATTCTGCCACGCAGACACGTGTGTAAACCTGCAACTCTCACAAATCACAAATATTTTTAATTTTTTAATAAAAAGGGGTAAAAAACTTGGGGAGAATAGGCTGAGGTATGAAGGTATGCTCCTTCTACCAACCTAATAAAAGAGAGAAGTGCAGGGAATTGAGATGGGAATTCAACTGAATGCGAGAATTTTTCCAGCTCTGCTACTTTAGCCTTAATTTTGAAATACCCATCTCACTTCCCTGCAATTCTCTCTTTCATGAGTAAAGCCTATAATATAATGAGCAGCTCATACACTCATAATGTATGGGTTTAATAGTATAACGAGGTCCATGTGATGTTTAATGCCATGAGATAGAGCACAGAGACACTCACACGGTGCAGTAAGGAGGAGGGACACTCACACGGTGCAGTAAGGAGGAGGGACACACACACGGTGCAGTAAGGGAGGAGGAACACTCACACGGTGCAGTAAGGGAGGAGGGACACTCACACGGTGCAGTAAGGAGGAGGGACACTCACACGGTGCAGTGAGGAGGAGGGACACTCACACGGTGCAGTAAGGAGGAGGGACACTCACTCGGTGCAGTAAGGGAGGAGGGACACTCACAAGGTGCAGTAAGGGAGGAGGGACACTCACACGGTGCAATAAGGGAGGAGGGACACTCACACGGTGCAATAAGGGAGGAGGGACACTCACACGGTGCAGTAAGGGGGAGGGACACTCACACGGTGCAGTAAGGGAGGAGGGACACTCACACGGTGCAGTAAGGGAGGAGGGACACTCACACGGTGCAGTAAGGGAGGAGGGACACTCACACGGTGCAGTAAGGGAGGAGGGACACTCACACGGTGCAATAAGGAGGAGGGACACTCACACGGTGCAATAAGGGAGGAGAGACACTCACACGGTGCAGTAAGGGAGGAGGGACAATCACACGGTGCAATAAGGGAGGAGGGACACTCACACGGTGCAGTAAGGGGGAGGGACACTCACACGGTGCAATAAGGGAGGAGGGACACTCACACGGTGCAGTAAGGGGGAGGGACACTCACACGGTGCAGTAAGGAGGAGGGACACTCACACGGTGCAGTAAGGAGGAGGGACACTCACACGGTGCAATAAGGGAGGAGGGACACTCACACGGTGCACTAGATGTGCACTTCCCTGCAATTCTCTCTTTCATGAGTAAAGCCTATAATATAATGAGCAGCTCATACACTCATAATGTATGGGTTTAATAGTATAACGAGGTCCATGTGATGTTTAATGCCATGTGTATGGACTCATTGCCATCAACATAAAGACTATATATAAAGATGAATCACTATTATTCATATTGAATGTGATAATCAGGTGTGAAAATAAAAATGGTATGAGCACTGTTTCACACTTGATTATCACATTCAATATGATTAATAGTAATTAATCACATTTTCTCCTAGTAATCTCACTGTCACTGACACACACTCCTAACTCTGCTGCTCACGCTTACACTCACACACACACACTCATATCTCTGCTGCTCACACTTATACACACCAAAACTCTGCCACTCACCCACACTTACACTCTGCCACACACATACACGCACACTCATAACTCACACTCTTCCAAACACTCACACTCTGCACACTCACTCATACAATCACACTCTGCCACTTACACACACTTACATTCTGCCACTCACACACATACACACTCATAACTCTTCCACTCATGCTTACACTCACTCACACGCACACTCATATCTCTGCTGCTCACACTTACACTCCAAAACTCTGCCACTCACCCACACTTACACTCTGCCACACACATACACGCACACTCATAACTCACACTCTGCACACTCACTCATACAATCACACTCTGCCACTTACACACACTTACATTCTGCCACTCACACACATACACACTCATAACTCTTCCACTCATGCTTACACTCACTCACACGCACACTCATATCTCTGCTGCTCACACTTATACACTCCAAAACTCTGCCACTCACCCACACTTACACTCTGCCACACACATACACGAACACTTATAACTCACACTCTTCCAAACACTCACACTCTGCACACTCACTCATACAATCACACTCTGCCACTTACACACACTTACATTCTGCCACTCACACACATACACACTCATAACTCTTCCACTCATGCTTACACTCACACACACTCTCTTCCAATCACACTCTGCCACACTCACACACATACACTTACTTACACTCTGCCACTCACACTCTGCCACTCATATACATACACATGCACACTCATAACTCTGCCACTCACACCCACTTACCCTCTGCAAATTACATTCTGCCACTCACATACATACACATGCACACTCATAACTCTGCCACTCACACCCACTTACACTCTGCAAATTACATTCTGCCACTCACATACATACACATGCACACTAATAACTCTGCCACTCACACCCACTTACACTCTGCCACTCATATACATACACACGCACACTCATAACTCTGCCACTCACACCCACTTATACTCTGCAACTTACATTCTGCCACTCACATACATACACATGCACACTAATAACTCTGCCACTCACAGCCTGCTACTTACATACACATGCAGACTCATAACTCTGCCACTCACACCCACTTACACTGCCACTTACCTCACATACATACACCTGCACACTAATAACTCTGCCACTCACACTCTGCCAAACACTTACCTGCAAAACGTGAGGGGGCGGAGTTAAACATGAGGGGCGGAGCCTATCGTGAGGGGATGGAGTCTGCTGCTGTTCAGCATACAGCATGCAGGAGGCGGGATCGAACGTGAGGGGGCGAGGCCGAGCGCGAGGGGGCGTGGTCAGGGTCTCCATTCGGGGCTATGGAGGGGAGATCCGGGGCTTCAGCCCCAGTAGCCCACCCCTAGCGACGCCTCTGTAGGGACCCATACCATAGGGGCATAAGGGACCTTTTTCTGCTAGTTTATGAGGGTTCCAGGCTCCAGTGATGTGATAAAACAATTCCACACAGATTTTAGAGAGTTAATTAGATACCCTTCTATTTTGGAGAAACATATTTTATTCTGGTGGAAAACGCGTTATGCATATGTGAAAACCACAGAACCACTTTTATCAGTAACCGCCATCATGTATTGGGAGGGCAACATAGTATTTATAGTCAGAGACACATGGGGTACATTATACTCCCCATCAGTAATCATCAGTCATACACCAAAGAATGCTGGGGCTCAACTGAGATCCTGTGTATAAAGCCAACTTTGCTTCAGAAAATGGGAAGTGTGTATCACTATATAATATTCAGTACATTATCCCAGTATACATGTTTTTGCCTCTGCTCCAGTTTTACTAGCAGTGTTCTATAAGGCCAGGGGCTTCTGCTACATAGGCCTCCGCCAAGTGGTGTATCTTGGTTTTGTGCTGCCCTGGGCAGACAAAATTCAGGCACCCCCACCCATCACCCACATTGCACACCTACAACATGCCCCATCACCTACATTACACACCCACAACATGCCCCATCACCCAAATTGCACGCACATTAAATGCCCAATCACCCCATTACATGCCCCCATCACCCACATTGCATACACACCAAATGCCCCATCACCCCCATTACATGCAACCATCACCCTCATTACATACTCCCAAACACGTCCATTACATGCCCCATCACCTCAATTATTTGGAAGGAGATAAATCTTGCTGAACAGTGGGGAAGGGAGCAAAAAAATTTCAAGCACCAGAAGTGTGCTTTAACACCCTCTGGCAAAGTGCCACCATCTGGAAAAGTGCCGCCCTTGTTTGCCTTGTGGAAGATACACTACTGCCCCCGCCTCCCTGTATTAAAAATAATCTACCTACCTCCCCACCTCTATGCAGCCTAAGTAGGGGGTGGAAATGAGGTCGTACCTATAAAAAAAAAAAAAACCTTCTATGGGTAGCAGGAGCATGGGAAGTGGAAGTCCCTGCCCACCCCTCCTGCAGTCTATGGAAGAAAATTAACTGATTGAAAGTCCACTGATGATCAACAATTCCCTGGAAACCTCATCACAAACCTCCAAATCCTCCAATGGACGCAGAATAAAATCTCCACCGGTTTAGGCTGGAATTTCAAATAATGAACAGTGACTGCTGATTGGCTGACTTGTGTCAGCCAATCAGATGTCTCCCATTAACTGAGTTTTTAAAGGATATTTAAAGGGCGCATTTGGCCAGGCAGAGGAATGGGGTTTATCAGCAGCCCCCGGCCCCAGAACATTTACGGTGGGTCCAAGGGCATTTAGCCAGACCCCTGCCACAACATTTTTTTTCGGGGGGAGGACTGGGAACCAGGGAAGACTATTAATGGTTTGAGGAATACAACAATGATTCCAAGCTTTTGACTTGGCCTCCATATTCCCCAGATCTCAATCCAATCTGTGGGATGTGCTGGACAAACAAGTCCGATCCATGGATTCCCCACCTTGCAACTTACAGGAGGGGATGGGACACTTTATCGCGGCTGCATCCGCGCAGCCGCTTCACCGCCGTCTGTTCACCACGCCAGAGCTCGTCGCGGGATATTTAATCGCGGGACATTTTTAAAGGTGAGTTTTAATGTGTTAGAATTAATGTGTTAGAGTGTTAGAATTCGAATTTTAGTATTGGGGTTTAGGGGGTTAGTATTAGGGTTTAGGGGGTTAGTATTAGGGTTTAGGGGGTTAGTAATAGGGTTTAGGGGTTTAGTAATAGGGTTTGGGGGTTCATTTTAGTATTGGGTTTGGGGGTTAATTTTAGTATTGGGGTTTGGGGGGGCACTTTGGGGGGGATTTATTTATTAGGGGGGGTTATTTTATTTTAACTTGTACGTTTGTAAGAGCTGACAGTTCAGCGCTGAACTGTCAGCTCTTACATAGCCGCGGCCGCGATGAAGTGGCCGCGTTATTCTTCATTGCTGACAGTTCAGTGTTCTAACTGCCGCACTGAACTGTCAGCAATGAAGCCGCCGCGCTGAAGTGTCCTAGACCCTTACAGGACTTAAAAGTTCTGCTGCTAACGTCTTGGTGCCAGATACCACAGAACTCCTTTAGAGGTCTAGAGGAGGCCATGCTTCGTCTGATCTGGGATGTTTTGGCGTCAAAAGGGGGACCTACACAGTATTAAGCAGGTGGTCATAATGTTGTGGCTGATCAGTGTATATACATATATATATTTTCCCTTTTTCCACCACAACTCTAGTTCTTATTTCTTATTCCCCCTGCAGTCCACAGTTTGTGATGAGGTTTATTACCTTTATGTTGCAAGGGATTTTTTTGGACAATGACTGCTCTCTCCATAGACACCACAAGCAGGCAGGACCACCACTATTCAAGCAAAATGGGGGATGTATAAACCCAGACAGATAAAAGGGCTTGAAATTAAAAAAAAAGTTGCACTTTGCAGTAAAACCAATCACATGGATCCGTGAAGTACTGTGCACAGTTTGTATAACAGACAGTAATAATTGTGAAGGCAGCTGCCCAATGTCATACTCCTCACATTGCATTTATATTTATTGTAATTGTAAAGTCCATTTAATTAATAATCATATCGGTGACCTCTTACTACATGAGCTCACCCAAAGACTCTTGCAAAAAGCGTAACTCCATACTAGTGTTGAGCGAACCCGAACCGCACTGTTCGGGTTCGGACCGAACATTACGGTTTTTGGACCCGGACCCGAACATGGACATTCCACTGTATGTTCGGGTTGGAGTTCGGGGTTCGGCGATTACATTGTATGTAATGCTATTGGCTTTCTATAAACCGAAATAGAGTCCCCATTCATACTAATAGGCCTTTCTAGCCCTTTCCAGGACTTTTTAAGAGGCATTTTAGTGGCCAAAAGTTCGTGTCCCCATTGACTTCAATGGGGTTCGGGTTCGGGGTCAAGTTCGAGCACAGACCCGGGCATTTTTTCGAAGTTCTGCCGAACCCGAACATCCAGGTGTCCGCTCAACTCTACTCCATACATAATCCTATGTAGCGACTCACCAGTTTTGGTAATACATGGTATTGCTGTCCCTGTAATTTACAATAGCTGTCATACTTCAAAAGGATATTCAATAAAGAAAGAATTGCAGGGAGTTTCAAACTTTAGGCCATTCTTTCCCTTTTTATTGAGTAAACTATTAAAGCATGACTTGATTAAAGGTCACAGCTTTTCTAAACACCAAAATCATTTAGTACCCAAACTGGTGAGTTGTTTTGTTTTTTTCCGGGGGGGATAAAAATTGTGATGCACAAAGGGTGAGCACATTAGTAAAACCTACGTAATGTGAAACAAAAAAAAAAAAGAAAAACACACATTACTATAATCGGAAAAATGAGACATAAGTACAATACGTGCGGTACTTCTCTGTATATTGCTGCCATTAAGCCATTAGTGTCAAATCAATAAATATTGAGTTTGTTCTTGTTTATGAACACAAGCTTTGCTTTTGAAAGCAATGGTGCTGTTAACAGCCTCCCTCAGCATTATCCTACTATAAGGATAAAAGCCTGATGTTATTATCATTTATAATTTACCTCCACTACTCCAGTGCTGCATATCATCAACATACAACAAAACCTTACCGCTGCTGTGGGATACTTTTTTAAGCTCACAAAAAAAAACAATAAATACCTGAAATAAAATGGAAGTAAAATCATAAAAGCTTACATAAGCGGAAAGGTAAAGGGGGGTCAAACTGAGGCCCTCCAGCTGGTGTTGGCCGACGTCTCCCATAATACTCTGTCATCTAACAGGCTGGCAGGGGAGTTTGGGAGATGTAGACTAGAGGACAAAGTCTTAAATTAGAGGGGCAACGATTTAAAAGTAATATGAGGAAGTATTACTTTACTGAGAGGGTAGTGGATGTATGGAATTGCCTTCCAGCAGAAGTGGTAGAGGTAAACACAGTCAAGGATTTTAAGCATGTGTGGGATAGGCACAAGGCTATCCTAGCTATAAGATAGGGAACTGGGGACTAATAAAAGTATTCAAAAAAATTGGACAGAATAGATGGGCCGAATGGTTCTTATCTGCCGACACATTCTATATAGTCCACAAACAGAACAGCTGGAGGGGCGCAGTTTGAAAGCCTTGATTTAATTGTTGATTGTGAGGATTATTAGAGGCCAAGCGATTGAGGCCTTTTTTTGCACAGGTGAGCTTCTTGGGAAATAAAACACTATAATGTATACATATGAAGTATATATATAGCATATAGATATGATTTTGTCCATTTTTATGGCACTGAAAGACTTAAAAGTGATTGTTAAACCTTAGGACATTTCACAACAACATCTGATAATGGCAATATATGAGTATCCATGTCATCTAAGTAATAGGGAAGTCCATAGCAGGAGGGACGAAACAAATAAATAGTTAAGTCCACCGAGCTGGACAGTCAGTCAGTTAAAGAGTAGAAAAAAACTATGTTCAAACCAGACCATGCTATCACTAGTCTCAATATAGTAGGAAACATTATTTGTGCCCATGCTATTCAAACCAATCAGCACCATTACAAATCATTGTTGCTCCCAGCCCACAATGCACGAGGTGGAGGAAACAAAGTTAGCCAGTAATCGGAGCATTTAAACTGCACAATACTATCCTTGTACATTTAAAATTTTAGGTGCCACCTCTATGTGTACGTTGAATAGCTTTGCTCGTTGCAAATAGCACACCTTACACATTCATACCTGTCACATGACAGAGGAAACAGATCTGAATGTGCTTCAATGTGACCTTTCAATTGATACATTACTTGTGATACTCTAATCCAAGGAATAATCTATTTTGTTCTGTTTCTTCATTTAATAAATGCACACGGATGCTAATGATACATGGTATCTCTGTAGTGCACTGATTTTGCAAGTTTTAAAATAAACATTTCAGAAATAGATACACAGTTTTAACCCATTAAGCAATATCAATCAATAGGCAAATGAAAAATCAATGCCATACTAACTAATGTATTGAAAAAATACTAAATGGCAGCTCTCCTAGGCCCCGTATTTGACCGAAGGACACATTGCTGGATGCCAAATCATCCCCACATATAAGTTTACCAGCCCTGCTCCATACACCAATAGACCAGAAAGAAAGGTGAAGTGAAAACACTGTGATAAATAAATAAACTTTTTTCGTACGTGAAAAACGCAGCTGCTTCCAAGTACTCCTCACTGTACTTATATATAGAGATGGGTAGGGAAGGGGGGGCAGCACTGGATTACACATGAAACAATATAAACACAAAGAAAATCATAGTATAATAAGTATAAGTAATAATGTATAGTACCACACTCACAAAACCAGGTGAGTGTCAAAGCCATTTCTCCTGAAGAAGCCGATACTATCTACACTCTGCATGGGACTATTCTCCAGACCGTTTTTTATTGCTGTTTTAGCTCTTTGTGGGCACTTCTACTTTGTAGGTTGCTCCAATAAAGGAGGCTTTTTTTTAATACCAACATTTGTACTGCTCTATCTGCTTTTTAGTCTTTCTGCACAGAGACATCTTCTCCAGATACCCAGGACCACTGTTTTATTGATGCCTGACACTCACCTGGTTTTGTGAGTGTGATACTATACATATTTGTATTTTACTTATTACACTATGATTTACTTTGTGATTATATATGTATCATGTGTAATCCAGCATACACCAATAGGCCTGCACCCCAAAGACATCAAACACAACCCAATATATGGGCCGGTCAGGGCATGGCAACTAACACGCTCACATTTAAAATGCTCTTTCAGTCATACGACTTTCCTCCCGCTGTTACGTAATCCCAATTTCCAAGAAGGTCTGGCTGCTTTACCCTTCACTCGCTGGGCAACAGGGGGCATCCCTTATATCAGACCTCTTTTTAGATCTGGAGGGTCGACAGCCGCTCCCTCTCACCACTCTCCAAAAGAAATGTCCTTGCCTACCCATACCGGATGTTCCCTACATCCAAACACACAGCTTCATCACCACACACATACAGTACTTTTCTCCCCCAGGACTGGGACAATGGCTTAGTATGAATGGTGGCTGCCGCCAGCAACTCAGACTACCCCACCTCTAAACTACTCCGCGGGCTACGCTCTGACTTGGACCATGCCTCAGTTCAGACAGAAACATAGAAACATAGAAACATAGAATGTGTCGGCAGATAAGAACCATTCGGTCCATCTAGTCTGCCCAATTGTGTATGACAACACTGGAACACTCTCATACCGGACATGACACACATCCCTGAGTTAACAGCACAGGTAAATTATTACACATTTGGCAACCCTACCTCTGGAAACGAGAGTTAACATTAAAAAATACGGCTTGGTGTATGCACCAATTGATTCAGGGCCAAGACCCTGTAGACGTCTCTATTTAAAGTTTACAAGGCCCCGGAACACAGAGCCACCCTCACAATGCAAGCGCCACACTATTTTTGATTTTATTGACCTGGGATCCGCTCTCCTTTGGGGTAGACACTGATTACTTTCTGTTCTTTTACAACTTACTGTATTTTGATCCATATTAATCCTGGAGCTTTGTTTCCTATTGTATTTCCCTCACTGCAAAGTACGTACCTGTTTTAGTATGTATTGTATTTGTTTCCCTACTTTGGTTTGTACTTGAACCGGTCCATATTTGTACCATATGAGATTTCCCCTGTTGTTAAGACAATCTATCATACCCAATAAAAGGCTTGAAAAAAAACCCTGAGTTGGTTGAAACGTTGCCTTTGTCTTATTAAAACTCTCTTTGACACCGAGTGCTGGGTCTCATACAATTAAAAAAAAAAAAAAAGGCACATTTATACCATTGTATGTGGGATTGCACAACTGTCCAGGATTTTTGGAAGGAAATGTTTGATTTTGGGATATCTCTGGGATGTTTCATGGATAATTTACCCCCTGAAACGGCTATATTGGCCATTGGTTAGTATTAGGGTTTAGGGGGTTAGTATTAGGGTTCGGGGGTTAGTATTAGGGTTCGGGGGTTAGTATTAGGGTTCGGGGGTTAGTATTAGGGCTTAGGGGGTTAGTATTAGGGTTCGGGGGTTAGTATTAGGGTTCGGGGTTAGTATTAGGGTTTAGGGGGTTAGTATTAGGGTTCGGGGTTAGTATTAGGGCTTAGGGGGTTAGTATTAGGGTTCGGGGGTTAGTATTAGGGTTTAGGGGGTTAGTATTAGGGGTTCGGGGTTAGTATTAGGGTTCGGGGGTTAATTTTAGAATTGGGGTTTTATGGGTTAATTTTAGTATTGGGGTTTTGGGGTTAATTTTAGTATTGGGGTTTGGGGGGGCACTTTGGGGGGGGGAATCATTTATTAGGGGGGGTATTTTCTTTTTACTTGTACATTTGTAAGAGCTGACCGTTCAGCGCTGAACGGTCAGCTCTTACATAGCTGCGTCAGCGATGAAACGGCCGCGTTATTCTTAATTGCTGACAGTTCAGCATTCTAACTGCCGCGCTGATCTGTCAGCGATGAAGATGCGGCGATCAAGTGTCCTAGACCCCCCTCTGGCGGCCACTTGCAAGACAATCCTACACCACTGGATCCATCTAACCTCTCCTGACCTTCCACTTTTTAAAACCAAAATAGATTTCTTGTTCCAGATGGATTGGTTGGAAACCTCCACAGATAGGGAGAAGAAGAAAAAAACATTATTTCAAGTATGGAAGCCTTATATATTGACACTGAGCCCAGTGACTCAATCTCAACTTAAAAAAGCGTTTGAGAGGACCTCCTGGCACTCGGCTCAAGTATTGCTAAACACAATTCCTATTCCCAATATTGAGTAATGACCAGAATGACCACTCTAATTATGATTACGCTTTAGCGGACACATGTACTTGTACACAGTATAATTACTATGTTGGTTGGCGGGGTTTCCTTCTTTTTATTTTTTTATTTGGTTCGTTTTAAAACCAACTTTCTCGACTCTTTTAGATTTTCATTTTTTTGTCTTACACTAATATCAGGTGGAAAATATGAAAAAATGGAGATGCGCAGTTGCACTTTATTTGTTATATATTCATTGAATAGGAATTGATTGCTGTACTGCCGGTTATGAAGTTCAAAGCACAGGAAATTATTATTTACAAGTTACAAATTTCAGTGCTGTTTAAGTAACAATGAACAAGTTTATTTTGTGACCGTATGCGTTTTACTATGTATCATCATTGTCATATGTTCCTGAAGAATTGTATAATAAAAAATAAAAATAATACTAAATGGCTCTGCCCCAAAAGCCAGGAACTAATTCTTTAAACATTTACCAATATTGAGAAGTCCGTCCACTCTTCTGTACTCCACAGGAGGGGTGACTTATACCCCCGATAAAATAAAGGAGGTAATTCGCAAGTGATAAAATTAGTTTTGTGCAGCAGTACAATTTTATCAGTTCTGTTCCACGAGTTGCTCAAATTCACCTCAAAGCCCTTATTTATTAGCGGTATTGTCGCTTGAATGTTCACCTCATCCCCCTAATGGAGTTCCAGCCAGGACCAGGTCCGCCATCCGGGCCCGGCGGGTCCAGGGGGCCCGGCGCGCCTGGGTCACACCAGGATAAAAAAAAATTAAAAATCCCCCCGTTTAAGCCAGTCCGTGGTTGTGAGGGAAGCGTTGTGCGCTGCCTTCCAGCCGCGCGGCTTCAATAAAGTATGTTTTAAAAAATAATGCGACCAGAGTAATTCGGTCGCATTTTTTTTTTAATCAAACTTTATTGAATCCGCACAATGCTTCCCTCACAGCCGCGGACCTGCACCAGGAGACAGACAGAGCAGGAAGGCGGTAAGTACTGGGGAAGGGGGGAGGAGGGGCAAACGAGCATAACGCTGGCATACTGAGGGACAAAATCCTGGCATATTAATTGGCAAAAGAATGGCATATTAATTGGCAAAAGAATGGCATATTGAAGGGAAAAATCCTGGCATATTGAGGTGCAAAATCCTGGCATATTGAGGGACAGAATCCTGGCATACTGAGGGACAGAATCCTGGCATACTGAGGGGCAGAAGCCTGGCATATTGAAGGGCAAAATCCTGGCATATTGAGGGCAAAAAGAATGGCATATTAATTGGCAAAATCCTGGCATATTGAGGGGCAATATCCTGGCATATTGAGAGGCAATATCCTGGCATATTGAGGGGCAAAATCCTGACCAAAATTCTGGCCCTGAAATTCATGGTGGTGGCCATGGCCAGGACATCCGCGTGCTGCGCAAAAATTGCTGATTCGCTGGGGTTTGAGTATAAGGTGTTTCAGTCATAAATATAGTGCAATCGTGCCATAATTATTGTCTTCTCCTATGTATAAAATTATTTCCCTCCAAAAAAATCCACTGTGCTCCAGCTGCACCAAAAAAAAAAAAATGGATCTTATTATTGTTTAAGAATTTGGTCACAGACTATGTAATTAAAAAATAAGTCACAAAATTGTGCCTATTTGAGATCACTTTGTTGGATTACAATTCTCCGACATTCCTATCTGCACTGAACAGAAATGCAAAAAGATGGATATTGGGAATAAAAAGTCACAGTTTTACCCTTTTTTCTTATTATGTAAAAAAAAAAACATCCAGCCAGTATTATACATACCACAAAGACACAAGAGCAACACCATGACCAAAGGAATCAAGGTTAAACATAACACAGTGATGCTATTTATATATAACCCCCATTATCTCAGTTTAAAACATTATTTATCAGCACCCAGAAACTTCCATGTGGCCATCTCCTTAGGATTGATGGTCATTTATTCATGTAACAATGTTTTGTAGAAACACAGGCCAAAACCAACTTAAAGCAGTACCAGGCCGATTTGGCAAGGTTGAGGCTGGAGTTTTTATCTAGCCCTGCCCATAGACTAGAAGCAACACAATTTGTCGTCTGAAAAACTGCATAATCTCAAATCTCTGGCATTTTAGTAAATAAACCACGTGTTGGCAAAACAGAAATGCAAGTGTTTTTGTTTTAATTTGCTTTGGGAGACAATTTGGAATTGCATACGCAAAAATATGTCACAAAAAATGATTAATTAACAACAGAAAGACACAAATTATCTGTTAGTTGCTGTATTTTATGCTCCAAATAACACTGAATAAATTACAATTTTATGCCAGTTTTTTTTTTAATGTGCTGCAAATTGTTTTCTTATTAGTTAAACTAGCCCATATGACACACTGAAAATATTGATTGTATTTTTTTTATTTTCACATAATGGTTATGGGCTATCTTCCTGTTTCAGTTGAATGGCTAAGTCTTTGTGCATCTCCAGCTCTCCCAACACATAAGGTAAATCCAGTCATGCAGGACGACACAGTCTGACCATCTGGGGCACATGCAAGAAATAATGAGTTTCTCTAAATTAGCTGTTGGATGACGAACCCACTGGGAATCTCAGCCTTGTTCCTATCTGGATACGGTGTATCAAAAATAATGGATGCAGGAGAGCGAACACACAAAAACTGTGTACAAAGGAAACATCGAAATAACCTGGTGATGTGTCATGTGATTGTGCCGCAAAGAAAAATGAGTAAGGGGGATATCACAATATGTACAGATAAGATGAAGAAATAAGGCAAGCCTCAAACTTCAGTGTTGTTCTAAATGGAACTTAAGTAGTAAAATTGAATAACTATGGAATGGCGAGCAATCAGGTATCATTAAAAGAATTCTGGAGCAGCTGCATTTGTACCTCAAAAGTCAGAAACCGGCCCTGGAGTTGAGGTAGAGCTGACTAGGAGGCTACCATGCGACACATCAGAGCACTAGCTCGCCCCGACTCATCTGATCAGGGTCTGGCGAGTCTAGTGCAATGGAAGTCCTCTGTCTTCAAAGAGGATTAGGCTCAGCAGAGGGTTTTTTTTTATCAAGGTCCCCTCTGTTGCTCCCCTTTGAAAACAGAGGTCTGACACTGTACTGGCAGTAACAAACTGTTAGCGACAGCAGCAGTCCTGATGGTTCAAAGTATGGTAGAAGGAGAAAACGAGAATAACGGACATAAAACAAAATTGACACAATATGACTGTGTTTGCATTATTTTTAAACTTCACATGATGTGACTAATGTATTAATATTACATTCCGATGATGATATACTCGCAAAAACTCGCGAAATGCTGTTTGCAAAAATACAACACACGCTAAGTGTATTTTGTTTAATCATTACATCTCTATTATGGTAATAAAACCACTTCTTTTCTCCTTCCCTACTACCCTTTAAATTGTAATCTTGTAGGCAGCACCCTGAAAATTAAGCCTGTAACGTCCCTTAATTAGTGCAGTTGTTTTTCCTTTATACATAAATGATAATAAATAATAACAGATAAGTTTATCATCATGACTAGTTGCATTTTGGCCTAAACTCACTGCTGCACCATGCTAGATTTTGGGAGACACTTTGCAGTAATAACTAATAGACATGTGCATTCGTTTTCGGACTAATGCATTTTCGGCCGAAAATAGCATTTTCGTCCATTCGTCCGAAAAACGGATAACGAAAATGCTAAAATAACGAAAGCCGAATGAACGAATGGTTAATAAACGAAAATCATTCGTCCATTGGTGCTATTGGCATTCTATAAACCGAAATAGAGTCGGTTTATAGAATACCAATAGCATTAAATTCATACATTCCATAAACCGAAAGTCTATAAACCAAAAGAGAGGTTAAAATAAGTCAATTCGTACGAAAGAATAAAACGAAACAAAAATAATGAACGCATTTCGTCTGAAACGAATGCAGTAATGAACGAAATTCGTTTCGGACGAAAACGAAACAAAATTTTTCGTTTTGCACATGCCTAATAACTAATGTAAAAATAATCAACATATTACCTATAAAAATGTCAGATCAGCAAGAATTCTACATCTCCTCAGTATATATTACTACAATGCTGTGTGCCTACAAAAGGATTTTTTCTCAGACAGTGCAAGCAGAAACCTCCCTAATTAGTATCCGTGATGTTGAAAAAGTGCCCATACTACACAGCACAAAAGGCTGTCTAATTCGCCCCTGTATACATGCAAGCCGGTCTGCAATATTTTATTAACTTAGATAGCAGTCCTTCCCACCCAGCGTTCCCTGGGTAAGTTCGACCAATACAGAAAAGATGCATCTTTGCAGGCAGCAAGACTACGCACCCTTTATTATCAGCAATTTAAAAAAAAAAAAGCATCTTGGCCACATCCACACAGCCCTATTCTGAGACATCCCTCCCCCTCCACATATTCTCCATCCTCGGCCTCAGTCAGACAGCTGGATATTAATGCACTTACACTGGGAGCCATTATAGGCCATCCAGACAGCAGGCAAATGCAAACAATTTTTTTTATTTTTTATAAATATGTATGTGTGTTAATTCCAGCACTGTGGGCAGGTCTCAAACTGGCTGAGTGCTATTTACCATAACAGAACATTACCCTGTCACTTGTTTCAATAAGTGATAGAGCGCAACATATCTACTAAGCAGTGTTACTCATTATATCATTAAAACATTCTTACATTACAAAATGGTTTATAGAAAACACTGTTTAACCAATAAAGAAAGTATATATGGAGTCTGTATGTATATAAACACATATTGCTTTTGTATTTTGCCAAACAGAGGCTGCAATTTATGTGCCAAACCCCAAGAGGGATCGTAACTAAACTACATTCCTATGAAGTCAAAAGGTTAGACAAGCAGTAGTGACATCATTAAGGGCTGGGTGTTCCTTCCCTTCACCCCAACACACAGAACTATTAATCCAAATCCATCAGGGATTCATCTTGATTTCCAAATTATAATATTGGTTCTTGGAAAACTAAGGTTCTTCTTAGAGAGTCAATAGCTTTAAAACACCTACACATATGCATGTACAATCTGCTCGTGACTATAAAGATACATTTTACCTCTAACACTTTGAATGTAATAGAAAGTACCAGAAGGTCTTCCATGGATTTATTCCCCACACCTACAGCCCACATCGAGAACAAAGGAGAAGGGAAGAACTCGCTAGAAACACAGCATTAAAAAGCTAATAATTTGCCAAAAAAACAAAAACATACAAACCACAACACAAATAATCTAACTATAAACAATATGTGAGTGAAACAAAGCACAGTAAACCCCCCAAAAATGAAAGAAAACACGCCGATGATTATTATTATTAGATACACAGGGGAAAACATTTAAAAAGAAAAACCTATACCATACAAAACACAAACCAATATACAAATATCATCAATAAAGAGCACAATACAACAACAGAATTAAATATAGAGGTATCCAACAAGGTACACGCAGGAAACATAACAACATACTGACTAAAAACAAGCTATAAACAAGATTACAATCCAAGATTACAAATCACAGAAGCCACCATAACATTCACCAGGGAAATACACTTAATGAGGATAATGCTAAATTATAGGACTGTAATCTACACAAGTAGTACAGCGCGACCAATAACAGAAAACACACCATACAAGACACCTACATTTTATGAGTGTATAAAAAAGTGCACACTGAACACATGGATAAAAAAATAACGAAGTAAGGCAAAAACAACAAGACACAAAAATGCTAAGTTACAGCAGAAAACCATATAACAAAAAACATATTTAGGATATTGGCTTAACATGATGTAGACTTGCTTGTACTTACTCTCCTGACTACTAACTATTTCTTGTGGCTGGTTAAGTATTTATCCAATCCTCTTAATGGGTGTAAAATAAAAAAGGTTTGCTTTGGAATAGTATAAATATGTTTAGTAAACAATTTTTATTACACACTCAATTAATGCATACAAGTTGGGGGAAAAAAAACCTACTTTTATAAATATTACAATAAGGGCCACTGAGAAAAGATACTACCTTAGCAGACCACTCTGGAGCCAAACGACTCACAAAGATAATTAGCTGAACAAAATTAAGTATATTAAGCATTACAAATTTATTCATGATAAAATAAATGCAATATCCTATCTGATCCTATCTGTCTTCTATCATGATTTTATTTATTCATTGCCATCATGCTTCACCCATATTCCACACTATGATACGAAATCATTACCTCTTACAAACCAAACACGTGGATTTTTTGTGATTGTAAAAAAAACTCCAGATCTTGCAAAACAATTCTAAGTTATTAACATAAAGATATATAATATTCCCAACTATGTACAGGGATATTGAAGCAAAGTAGCAATTTAGTGTCAATGAATCCATGTAGCGCCGAGACAATGCAGATCAAGTCAAAGTTACCATGAGAATCTGGCCAGGTACTCTAAGTCCCAAAAGGGTGTAAACAAAACCCTGAGACTCATGGGTAAATATGACACTTTTCCAGCTAATGATAATGGTAACCCATTGGCCCACGCCAAACCTGTCTTAGATAGGTTAACACTATGCCACCAAGTTATGTCTGTTGTGTCATTTGTTAATGAAATTGCCTTGTGGCTTGATATGCAAGTTATATGATCACTTGCATATCAAGTCACGTATGATGATGTCATTATACAGACAAGTTTAAAATAGTTTTGATTTTTTTTGTTCTCTCTATATATATAATTTAAAAAAAAATATGAAAGGAGTTGATTTGTGAAACAAATCTATCTAGTAAGTGACATGTTTTTGGTGCCCCGTTCAAGTTTCTCACAGCTCTGAAATGTTGAATAAATTGAAAGGAGATTTGACATTGGAGCTGATTATGGCAAAGAGCTTGTCATTAGAGAAATGTAGGAGAGTACTTTCCAAACTCAGTAAATTGGGGAAAGTTACCTTGTAACTCAGCAGGAAGTCTCCAGCTGACAGACTGGGCTGGCCTGAACTAAATTTAGTGAATCTTTCTTATGTTGTCATCAATCCTACAAAATACTTTGCTTTTTCAAATATCACATTTTCTGTTTTCATAGTTTCTTTTGGTATTAAACATTATATAATATGTATGTACATATTGCAAAGCTATCATTCAAGTGATTGGGGTCACTTTGACGTAACATCAAATGAATCACAAATACAGTGTAGACATTGTTAATGTTTTAAATGACTATTCTAGCTGGAAACGCTTAATTTTTCAAGGTATAGGCATAGAGAGGCCCATTATCAGGAACCATCACTCTTGTGTCCCAGTGGCATGTTGTGTTAGCTAATCCAAGCTTATCAGAGTCAAAGTTAACGTGAAATTGAGCACTCAGAAGTGAGATTTCTTAAGTGGACCCATGTTCTACATGTCGAGTGTAACCAGACACCAATAAACATTCATCATCTCACCAAATATTCCTTTTTTTTTTTTTTTTTTTTACACACGCAGATTATTCATTAATTTCTTCTATTAATCGGGGAAACATTTTCCATATCCTCTTACCTCCATGGTTGACACAGCTTATTGTTCACTCTGAACACAGGGGTAATCCACGAAGAGCTTCATTCTGGCAGGAAAAAAAATTCTAAGTGTAAATATAGAAACAGGAAAACAATGGCATGTGACGAGCAGTAATTAATTCATCTGCCTGTCATAAACGGTCTTCTCTTATTCTGGGGTCATTCTTCCAACTGTATTTCATGGTTTCGCGTAGCATTATGTCAAGACCTCTCTTTGCTAATCAGTGAATGTACCATTTTTGTGGTCTATTAGGGTTTATGGGTCTGAGTAAAAAATACAAAAGCTTGCCTACGTTATAGTGTATAGGCCTCAAATATACATTGTACTGTCAAATCTCCTGCTTTCCAATACATACTCATGGTTACGACATCTCCAATGTGCTATTTCAGACCCGATCACACATTCATCCTATTGAAGCGTCACAACACAATGAATTCAGGAATCGCACATTGCTATTTCACTCTCCCTCATTGAATGGCTGCTGTAATTGCTCTTCATTGCTATTCTAGACACACACATCTGTGACGGCACCTCACTGCTAATCTCAGGCCTTTGCCTCTGGCTGTTTTATTTTTCCGAACCCCCAAAACCACACGCCATGCGGTCCATATCGGTTCTATCCATTTCAAACCCAAATATATAAGCTGCTTTGCCCTAATATTTTAAACACCCCGTGCATCCTGTCACAATTCATCACAATCATTTCACGCCTGAATCCTGACACACAAATACACAGTACAAGCATTTTACCTCTAGCTCACTCGGACCACATCCCTCCTCCCTCATCACACAACACTACCACTCTGGTGCACCTTCCACCTATTCCAAAATAGACCCCCCCCCCCCACACACACACACACAATTCCATCAGTATCCCTCCTTACATTTAAGCTCAGCTACCCATTACCGATCCTGCATCTGCCCTTATACCATGTAGTGCCCTGTGTGCGAGAGGCCCCTCCACAACCTCTGGATTTCTTTGTTTACAATAGATCCATCCACCCTGTGCAAGTGATAATAAGGCTAATCAACATCCCTATCATCTGAGCTCATATTCTTCACTACCACTCTTTATCTCAAACCTCATCTCACATATAATGTACCTCATATTAGCAAGCACAATGCCTCCATTATCAGTGTGTCTCTGTCTACGCCGTAGTCGGCTCCCTGCTATAATAAAAATCAAGATGGGTAAAAGCAAGAGCAGCCCATATAAGAGATGATGATTAGCACCTACATCAGCATCCTATCTATTTACTATAGCTCCTTGGACCAGATTAAAAAAAATATTCACCTGCTGCCATGTAGAACACAGGAAGGATGCTTAGAACCTGCAACTGCCTCCATGGATAATTCATCTCCCTCTCTCTCTCCCTGTCTGACTCCCCCCCGACACTCCTCCTTCAAACCCTCCTCTCTCCCAGAATCTATGTCTCCTCCTCTCCTCTTCTTTCAGCATCCCTCTCAGTTATATAATTCCTCCATCAGCCTCACTCACTTCCCTTGCATCACCCTTTAACTAACCGGCCATTCATTTACCACCCTGCAACTCTCTCCTCCTCTCTTTCTGTATCTATCTGTATTGTTCTCCCTCTATTTCCTTCTGTCTTTCGCAGTATACAATTATATATTCATTGTGAAGGGATGCATTTAAATGGACATTTATCACATAAACAATTATCAATATACCACACTGTTATAGTAATGTTTATTTAAACTATATAGCACCACAATGTACACTGTGCTTTCGCCACTACATAAAGCTTGTTACAGACAAGTAGATGCATGATGTATAGAAGGTTAGATAGACCTTCTATGCATATGTGAATTTGGAATATTAAGGAAGGCAAAACTGGTATTATATATTAAGAACAAGACTGAATACTGTTATAGAGGGACACAAACAAAGAATGAAAACCTCTGGTGATGTGCACTAATACCAGTGGTTTGATATACTACACCATTTTTGGTTATTTCTTTTCTTTTTTTTTTTTCCATATCTTTTTATTTCAAATTTTTATTTGTAACTTATATTATATTTTATGTATTTGATCTTATAATTTCAAGTTAATATTAATACATAACACATTTAAATATAACAAATCATTTTTGGTTATTTCATTAGTATTCCAGTGTTCCTGCACCAAAACTGGTATTATAACATAAACAACATTATAAAATAAACCAGACCAAAAATTCTGTCCCAGATTCCTGGGGGATTTAATACCGTGACCCGCAGACTGATCTCCATATGAGATCAGGATAAAGTCACCGGTCACTGTTAACAAGCTTGTTGACCTTTAACACTAATTAACTGCTGTTAGTTACTCTTAGATCATAAGGGATAGCACAGTCCAGGTTTGTAGTCAGTAGTCAAATCCTCCCTACATTATATATTTAACTCAAATGTTTTAAAGGGATCCAACCTAAACATCGCTTTTACTATGTAGAGAATAAAAAATTATGTATACATTGAGTTAGCAGAAATGCATGAACTAGGAGAAAAATATGACACTTGAGAAAGCCTGAATAAGGAGAAACGCGTTGTGTGTGGGAGAGGAGCATTCTACTAGAACTTCACGCACCTTACAAGTCTGGAACTACATGCACTTTGCAGCTGCTTGCTGTTTGCTTTTATGTAAGATTTTTATATTTTTGTATTCTGCATTATTAAAGAAAGTTTTACTAAAGATATATCTCCTTCCTCCCCTGTCCTATTCTTTATGACCTCGAGGATCATCTGATTACACCTGTGAATTCAAGACCCCTAGTGGGGCTCCCGAATACCCATGACACTGAGCAGGGTACTGCTCAGGAAGATGTGAGTGGAACCCTCATATATTATATGTCTTTTAGTCCACTTATTAGTCTTAATATACTACACTATATTACTTTATTTTGTGTTTGTTTTTCTTCCACTTACATTATATACGGAGAATTTTGCTTCCTATAAGGGTAAATAACAGTGTGTAGTGTTTTGGGAAGCGCACGATTTCACTTATTTGTTTTAGGAGAAAAATATGTTTTAAATGTGTCTATGGTGTCATAACTAGGAGACACCATAGATACTTTCAAAGCATATTTTACTCTTATTTTATGCATGTAATTTTGAGGCATCATGTTTCACTCTCTACATTCACAGTATTGGCAATGTTTAGGTTGACAGAGTCTCTTAAAGAATCGCCAGGATAGCCCTGAAACCAGAAGTGAATAGGTGAATGTTCTGCTCTTACGGAACTGGGACAGTTCTTCGCAGCCGCTAGTGGGTGTTTGAGTGCCTGAGAGTTCATCGCTGTCAGACGCGCCAACAAACAAGGTTAGAATTAGGTGGTGACGGTTAGTTTTAGGTCTCGTTTAGGGTGAGGGTTAGTATTGGGGGGTTAGTAGTTTAAGAGTCAGGGTTCGGTGGTACTTTTAGGGTAACAGGTTATTTTATTGGGGGGGTTTAAGAGAATAATTATGTGAACATTATAGCCAAACGTGCTGTAAAGGCAAGTATTGTTAAATGTGCGAGCTATTGGTCATTTTAATATTACTGTTACTTTCGTCTCTATTCCACATGCTATGTACATTGTGTGAAGGTCCACAGAACATCATTAAATTATCCATCCCATACCAGTTACGTCCCCGATGAAAATTGTCAGTACCTATCACTGAGGCCCTGTCATTTCTATGCTTTAAGTGTCTGGTTGTATGCGTGACTGCCACTAGACTGCAGTATACTATATTTATCATGTGGATGCATATTCTGGATTTTTTGGAAAAGTACCAATTTGAAGGGAAGTCTACACAGCAGAGCTGCACAAACGTTTAGGGGGTGACATTGCAAATTGAGACACTTACACATTCAGTCTCTACAGTATGCATCAAAGGGCATTTATTTCGATTTAGTGAAAACAACTCACTATCTCAGTGTCAGAGGTGATGATCTTGCCACAAGGTGCCACATACTAGACTTGAGGGTCTACTCAGTTAACGGAGACTCAGTCCCCATTGGATCAGTTTGGTGATGCGAATGGCCCCAGTGGATCACCAAAGTCACCCCGAATTGGCACGAAAATCTTCCACTTGTTCTGTGCTCCTAATTATACTACAGTACGGACATCTTGTGACTGTCTTACATTTGAATTCTGTGCTGCTACAAAGCCATCCTTCTTAACTGTTTACATTTGCATTAGCATTTATATGCATGTTCACATTTCATTCTCATGCACATTCACATATACTTTCCTAAATCCCAGCTCACATGATTGACACACAGCACCATCACCAGGGTTCACTCAATATGTCCTGGTCTGGCCCGAACTAGGGCTGATTTCGGCACAAATTCAGAAATTTATGCTAATTTTGTGCTGGCTTTTGGCCACATTCAGTTTGGGGAAGAAGTAAAGGAAAAGCCTTAAGTCCAGAAATTGGCGGTAATTGCCGAACTTCAGGCAGGTCATTTCTCCAGATGACATACTGTATGGAAATGACTGTATTTGCTCGAATATAAGACAAGGTCTGACTTTAAGACTAGGAGCCAGGTCTCCCGCAGAGCTGCAGGGGACCTGGATCCTCCTCATAAGCAGACGTTGGATGTCTGTGCGATGTGCGCTGACATCCTGACGTTCTATGACGGAACGTAGTAATCCAGTGACTGCGCAACGTTCATGTCATAGAAGTCCCAGCGGAAGTGCCGAGCAGCATCAGAGGATGTCTGCCCGTGCCACGCAGACGTCCACCGGCTGCCCCCACTAGACACCAGGGAACCACCATCGGAAGAGAAGGTTAGAATGAGGGGACACAATGTCTGGGAAAATGGGGGGGGGGGGTGATACAATGTCTGGGGGCAGGGGGGGTTGAGGGCATACAAAGTCTGGGGGAAGGGGGAATGGGATACGTCTGGGAGAAAGGGGACGGGATAATATGTTTGTGGGAAGGAGGGCATGCAATGTCTGGGGGGGAAGGGATACAATGTCTAAGGGAAAGAGGACATGCAATGTCTGGGAGAAAAAGGGGGAAGGAGGGGATGCAATGTTTGGAGGAAGGAGGGGATGCCTTGTCTGGGGGGAGGAGAGGATGCATTTATTGGGGGCAGGTGGCTGTCTAGGAATGAGGAGGGGATACATTGGCTGGGGGCAGGTCGTTGGTTGGGGGGCTACATTGGCTAAGTCTGGGGGGCAGATGGCTGTCTGTGGTGATGCAATGGCTAAGTCTGGGGGGCAGATGGCTAAGTGTGTCGGTAATGGCTAAGCCTGGGTGGTAGATTGGCAAGTAAAAACAAGAAATGCATTTTTTTCTTAAATGTGAAAAACATGTCAAATAAAATTTACAAGTATAGCTTTTTTCCTATAGGGTAGTCTTTTTCTTTTTTTCCTCACTGAATATTCAAAGTTTGGGGAGTCGTCATATAATCAGGGTCGTCTTATATTTGAGCAAATACAGTATATTTTTCAAAAGTTCCATTCAAAAAATGATATAAAAGAGGGACAAATGGACTTTTCATATATAAAAAATAAATTGAGGGGTTTACACCCTTTTTAAATCACAGCTTTCAGGCCCAGGTTTATTCAGGTTGCTTCTAAAGGAAAGCTTCAATCTCTGAATAAAACATGGACAGAGCATTTGCACTAAGCACTAAGTTATATATGGTGACAGCTGTGAGTAGGCACCAAGGAAAGATGTGAAATGCGCAAGACTTATCTGTACTACCGGGGGATTTTGGGTTTGTGTGTCTGTGTCAATAAATTATATGCATTATTTTGCTATCCAACGGTACGTGTTATTGTGAACTTTTTTGTCTATTACATTATACACTGCTCAAAAAAGTAAAGGGAACACTTAAACAACACAATGTAACCAGTGGTGTATCTTGATTTTGTGCTGCCCTAGGCAGACAAAATCCGGGCACCCCCCTACCCAAGCTGCACACCCCATCACACTCCCATACTCCCATCACACTCAGTCACACACTCCTACTCCCATCACACACACTCTGACTCCCATCACACTCAGTCACACACACTGTCTCCCATCACACACACTCTGACTCCCATCTCCCATCACACTCAGTCACACACTCTGACTCCCATCACACTCAGTCACACACTGTCTCCCATCACACACACTCTGACTCCCATCACACTCAGTCACACACACTGTCTCCCATCACACACACTCTGACTCCCATCACACTCAGTCACACACACTGTCTCCCATCACACACACACACACACCCACACCATCAGCACTTACCTTTCCCTGGCTGGCAGGCAGCATGGTCGGCTTCCCGGCGATTGTGCCGACAGGTCACGTGACCGGGCGCGCGTATGACGTCAGCGCGCCCGTCACGTGACTGTCGGCACTTCCGTGTCGGCACATGCAAGGGGAGCCGAACAGGCAGCACGGAGGTTTCTCTGTGCTGCCTGTTCGGCTCCCCGTGCAGCCTGGCAGGCAGAGCGATGGTGAGGGGGGATCTTCCGATCCCCTCTCACCTCTGTCTCTGCCTGCCAGCGCGGTCTTTTTTTTTTTTTAAAGGGCCGCGTTTTGTTTTTTTATTTATTTATTTATTTTCTTCAGTGCTGGGGGGCGCTGCCGCCCCCCAAAATTTGCCGCCCTAGGCATCCGCCTAGGATGCCTCGCGGTAAATACAGCACTGAATGTAACTCCAAGTCAATCACACGTCTGTGTAATCAAACTGTCCACTTAGGAAGCAACACTGATTGACAATCAATGTCACATGCTGTTGTGCAAATGGGATAGACAACAGGTGGAAATTATAGGCAATTAGCAAGACAGCCCCAATAAAGGAGTGGTTCTGCAGGTGGTGACCACAGACCACTTCTCAGTTCCTATGCTTTCTGGCTGATGTTTTGGTCACTTTTGAATGCTGGTGGTGCTTTCACTCTAGTGGTAGCATGAGACGGAGTCTACAACCCACACAAGTGGCTCAGGTAGTGCAGCTCATCCAGGATGGCACATCAATGCGAGCTGTGGCAAGAAGGTTTGCTGTGTCTGTCAGCATAGTGTCCAGAGCATGGAGGCGCTACCAGGAGACCGGCCAGTACATCAAGAGACGTGGAGGAGGCCGTAGGAGGGCAACAACCCAGCAGCAGGACCGCTACCTCCGCCTTTGTGCAAGGAGGAACAGGAGTAGCACTGCCAGAGCCCTGCAAAATGACCTCCAGCAGGCCACAAATGGGCATGTGTCTGCTCAAACGGTCAGAAACAGACTGCATGAGGGTGGTATGAGGACCCGACATCCACAGGTGGGGGTTGTGTTTACAGCCCAACCCCGTGCAGGACGTTTGGCATTTGCCAGAGAACACGAAGGTTGGCAAATTCACCACTGGCGCCATGTGCTCTTCACAGATGAAAGCAGGTTCACACTGAGCACATGTGACAGACGTGACAGAGTCTGGAGATGCCGTCGAGAACGTTCTGCTGCCTGCAACATCCTCCAGCATGACCGGTTTGTAGATCAGTAATGGTATGGGGACAGACGTGACAGAGTCTGGAGATGCCGTGGAGAACGTTCTGCTGCCTGCAACATCCTCCAGCATGACCGGTTGGGCAGTGGGTCAGTAATGGTATGGGGTGGCATTTCTTGGGGGGGGGGCGCACAGCCCTCCATGTGCTCGCCAGAGGTAGCATGACTGCCATTAGGTACCGATATGAGATCCCCTTGTGAGACCATATGCTGGTGCGGTTGGCCCTAGGTTCCTCCTAATGCAAGACAATGCTAGACCTCATGTGGCTGGAGTGTGTCAGCAGTTCCTGCAAGACGAAGGCATTGATGTTATGGACTGGCCCGCCCGTTCCCCAGACCTGAATCCAATTAAGCACATCTGGGACATCATGTCTCGCTCCATCCACCAACATCATGTTGCACCACAGACTGTCCAGGAGTTGGCAGATGCTTTAGTCCAGGTCTGAGAGGAGATCCCTCAGGAGACCATCCGCCACCTCATCAGGAGCATGCCCAGGCGTTGTAGGGAGGTCATACAGGCACGTAGAGGCCACACACACTACTGAGCCTCATTTTGACTTGTTTTAAGAACATTACATCAAAGTTGGATCAGCCTGTAGTGTGTTTTTCCACTTTAATTTTGAGTGTGACTCCAAATCCAGACCTCCATGGGTTGAAAAATTTTATTTCCATTTTTTAAATTTTTGTGTGATTTTGTTGTCAGGACATTCAACTATGTAAAGAACAAAGTATTTCATAAGAATATTTCATTCATTCAGATCTAGGATGTGTTATTTTAGTGTTCCCTATATTTTTTTGAGCAGTGTTTATCTAGTGAGCCAGAAAAAATACATTAGGATTGTACAGTGTAGCCAGGGCCGGTCTTAAGTGTTCCGGCGCCCTGTGCGGGATTCCCCCGTGGCGCCCCCCCATGTATGTATCTCTCTCCCTTCCCATGTTTGTCCCTTTCCTCTTCATTGCCCTGTCTGTCTCTCTCTAACTCCCCCATACCTGTTCTCTCTCTCCCTCTGTTCTGTCTCTCTCCTCCCCTTCCTCTGTTCTGTCTCTCTCCCCCCCCCGTTCTGTCTCTCTCTCCCCCCTGTTCTGTCTCTCTCTCCCCCCTGTTCTGTCTCTCTCTCCCCCCCCCGTTCTGTCTCTCTCTCTCCTCATTCCCCGTTGTCTTTCTCTCCCTCCCTCCCCCTGTTCTGTCTCTCTCTCCCCCCCTGTTCTGTCTCTCTCTCCCTCCCTCTGTTCTTTCTCTCTCCCCCCTCCAGCTGTTCTGTCTCTCCCCCTGCCCCTGTATCTCTCTCTCCCCCTGCCCCTGTTCTGTCTCTCCCCCCTCCCCCTGTTCTGTCTCTCCCCCCTCCCCTGCCTTCAAAGGTAGATACTGGGAGGAGGTGGAGCTAACCAGCTCAGCGATGTAGCTCCGCCCCCACCCTGTGAAGCAGATCAGCGTCTGCTTCACTGGAAGCCCAGGTCAGCAAGAGAAGGTGCTGCTCGGCTCCCCATGCTTAATTCAGGCATGGGGAGCCGAGCAGCACTTTCTCATGCTGCCAGTGGCTCCCCGTGAAGCAGCCGCTGCTCTGCTTCACAGGGTGGGGGCGGAGCTAAACCGCTGAGCCGGTTAGCTCCGCCCCCTCCCCTGATCTAGCAGAGCATGCCGAGCAGAGGGCTGGTGAGGGGGGATCTTTTGATCTCCCCCAGCCAGTGCCTTTACCGGCTTTTTTTTATTTTTTAAACTTTTTTTTTTCTTTGGGCGGGAGGGCGCCCCCTGGGGTGTTGCGCCCTGTGCGCTCGCACACCCCTAAGGCCAGCCCTGAGTGTAGCGCCCAATATATTCACTTGCAATAGTCTAAATTTCCTATAATGCATCATGAATTAGATGGCTGAGCGTAATGGGGTCTGTAGTCAATATCAGACAAGCATGGAGACCTGGGCTGGTCTTAAGTGTTCACGTGCCCTGTGCAGGCCACCCGTGTGGGGCCCCCCCTTTCCCGCCTCATGCCTGGGTCTCTCTTCTCTCCCCACCCAGTCTGTCTCTCTCTTCTCTCCCCACCCCATGTCTGTCTCTGCTTCTCACCCTATATCTGTTATTTCTCTTCCCTCATTTGCTCTCTCTCTCCCCCCCAATCTGTTCTCTCTCCCCCCCCCCAATCTGTTCTCTCTCCCCCCCCCAATCTGAGAAGTGTGCAGCATGAGCTCTGTGTGTTAAACACAAGCAGAGCTCAGTAAGTAGAAATGTGATATACACAGCGCCTATTATGTGAAATCAAAGTGAACCCTTTACCAAAAAAAAAAATAAAAAACACAAATTAAAATAATTATTATAAATGTATACAAACCCAGCGATACACTGATTGAGGATATTGACAATGAAATATCTCAGTGGATTGGACAGATGAGTCGCATTGAGAAAATAAGCTGCTAGTCTTTATAAGAAAACAGTGGAGCAAGCCACTGTAAAGGGAAACAGAATGGGAAGGTGAGTAGACAGCGCTTGGCAGTTAAACAGAGTAAGTGGAAATCAATATAAAAAAACCAAAGATAGTAAAACCAAAGGGACGCGTCTTGTTAAAGTGAAGTTACCTGGCCAGGTTCTCAATTCTTCCTTCTTTACTGACCAGCACTTTTTTATATCCATGTACTATTCATGGTATTTTGCTAACCAAATCAGCAAGTGAGTAATTTGACACTCTGCCTGTGGTTACCTTTGTATCTGTGTCTGTTGATTTGTATTTAAAGGCACATATCATTGTTTCTTGTTTTTAACAATTTGTCATTTTTTTTGTTACATTTGTGTATATTTTTTCTATATGTATTTATATATTGCATTTGTTTTTATATATTATTACATTTATATATTTTATATTAATTTACTATCTTTGGTTTTTTATATTGATTTCCACTTACTCTGTTTAACTGCCAAGCGCTGTCTACTCACCTTCCCAGAGCTCAGTAAGTGCTGCTCACATTCCCTGCACATAGTGATGACGCTGGGCATAGTTTCTGAATCATCACTGAGCCCAGATGACACAAGCACCCAAACGTCACGATTGGTTCCTGGCCACTGATTACAAGGTGATCGGTAGCCAGGAACACTATGGCAGACACCTGATCAGGGTCTTAATAGACCTTTTGGCTCCCTGCCAATAGATCGCAAGACCTCCAGACGTCACCCGGAAGTTCAGGCACGGCGTGATTTAGTGAAATGTAGCCGGTGCTCGCTTTGAGCACCGGCTACATTATCTCTGTCAGACTGAGGCCACTCCAAGTGACCTCATCTGACAGGTAGGACCCTGCTGCAAGTCCCTGGGATCCAAGCACAGCTCATCACGGAGAGCAGAAATGAGCTGTAAAACCAGGATGGCATAGTACGTCCTAGTGTCGGGAAGGAGTTAACACACACAGCTCATGCTGCGCACTGCTCCAAGTGTACAGAGCAAAGAAGGGAACTACATACTAAGTTAGACAAACTAGAACAGACTGGCATGTGAGGTAGAGAGCCCTGCTCGTAAGCTTACAATCTAGAGGGAATGGGGTACATGAGACACACAAGGGATTGAAGAGGTCAGAGGGATTGCAGTTGTAGTAACAGTAATGTGGATGGGTGGCACTAGGTGGGATAGGCCAGAGATGAGTTGTGCTCCAGCTAGGTGGGATCAGCTAGAGGTAAAGTGACAGGTATTCTAGTGGGTTGGGTAGTAAGCTTCTTTAAAGAGATGAGTTTTGAGGGACTTTTTAAAGTTTGAAAAGGAGGGAGAGAGCTGGATGCTCTGCGGAAGGGAGATCCAGAGAGAGGGGGCAGCTCAGGCAAAATCTTGGAGACGCAAGTGAGAAGTGGTGATGAGGTTGGAGGAGAGTTTTAGTCCCATTGAAGAGCGCAAAGGTCATGCAGGGAAGTATCGGTTAACAAGGGAGGCAATGTACGGAGGGGCGGAGGGCTTTGTAGGTTAAAGACAGAATTTTAAATTTTATCCTTGAGCAGACGGGGAGCCAGTGGAGGGCACAGCAGAAAAGAGCTGCTGAATCAGACCGACGTGCAAGAAAGATGAGTCTGGCAGCCGCGTTTTGGATAGATTGCAGGGGAGAGAGACTAGTCAGAGGTAGTCTAGTCAGGAGGCTGTTACAGTAGTCAAGGCGAGAGATCACAAGCGGGTGCACTAATATTTTGGCGGTCTCTTTGCTAAGGAACGGGCGAATGCGTGCGATGTATAATCTATTCTTACCATACTCCCCAACTTCTTTAAAAGAGATTTCACCTGGCACCATAACCCTTCCTGAAATTCAAGTGTAAAGCCAAAGCAGACAAGTGGAATAAATTCTCCCATTTAGGTATACTTCAAACTCTGCAATTTTGGCTCGATGTATGGAAAGTGAACTGTAAAATGTATGCATTAATAGCTGGAAAGATAAGCAAAGTGAAGATTATTGGCCCCCCTAAGGGAGTAGTCTAAAGGTCAGTGTTTACCTGATCTTTCAATCCCTGTATGTTGGGTATTAAAATATAAAGAGTAAACATTATGTATCATCTAGGTAGTTCTAAATACAGTCTGTATGTAGTTTCCCCAGGTTACCATCCCTTAGTAAGCACAGAGCAGGGGAGTGGCAGATTTCCAGACTAGTCGTCCCTTATCCTGCCCTCACTGGCCCACCTATGATATTCTCCTCCCAACCAGCAGCTTCTGTTTGTGGACAAACAAAGAACTGAGAGGTGAAATGAGGAAGAACAGTGCCATAGAGAGTCCAGCACACACAACGTCTGAGAACCATAGGATAAAAGACAAAGATCACATAATCTGGGACACAAAATGGACAGCTAGAACCATAGATACTGGACAGCAAAACCACAAAGAACTCGGCAACCGTGAAGAGACTGGAAACTGAGAAAGCAAAGAGAACCAAGTATTTACACTGTCCAGATCCCATACGCCGGATTACACACAGGTGAGCATAACTGCATGTGTCATATAATAGAGTAGCTGCTTTTTGTACCCCATGTACACTAGCTAAATAATAGTATATGAAAGGTACTTGCACAGTACAAATGATTCTGGGGAACAAAACTTTACTAGTGATAAAGAAACAAAAAGGTTGAGGAACACTGGTTTAAGTGACCTGACCTGTAATAATCTGTTGGGCTCTGTATAGTCATATTTGAGGATTTATTTACTCTGGGAGATTGGTACTTTCAGTTAGTGATACTTTTGGTTTTCAGTGACCTACAACACCTTTTACTCGATTGCTTTTTTCCCCTACATTTGTGATCTTTTTCATTTGCTTGATAGCCTGTTCTCTTATTTCCTAGTTGTTGCATTATCTCCATGGGTAGGTACAGTAACAAATCAATGTCAGGGTTTTTTTTTCTAGTACCAGCTACTATCAAATGGTTTGGCATGCCTTGGATGGGCCCATCTGCTCAACTTGTGTTGCTCTCTCTCAGGTTTCTCAACATGGCCATGTCCCCAGAAATATTTCACGAAGTGGAAACTATGACCTGTCTGCTGAGCGGAGTTTCTCAGCTTACCACACGAATAGGACGGGTTAGCTTGGCTGCATTCTTCTTTGTTCGGTTTGGTATTTTGGCCTTCGGCGCTCGATCGGTATGGATGGAGGAGAAAAGGAACTTCATTTGCAACTCATCCCAAGTGCTCTGTACCCCAAGCTGTTTTGAGGAGTTCTCCCCTATATCGTCATTCAACATATTTGCTCTGCAGCTCATAGTCCTGGTTACTCATTCTCTATCAGTCACCTGTTGGAACCGTTCAACCTACCAGCCCAAGGAGACACAGTTGCAGGCCTATCTTCGAGGAAAAAAGACTCAAACCATCCTCCACATGCTGTGCCTTTTGAGTAGGGTGCTCATTGAGGGTGTCTTCATCTTTACTTTCTATAAGGTGTTCGGTGGCTTTGTACTCCCTGCAGAGACTAGGTGCCACACGCACCTGTGCGAGAGGTTTGTTACCTGTACAGATTTGAACGCAGTCAGTAAAAATGTCTTCAATGCGTGCCTTTGTGCAGCATCTGCACTCAGTATTATTATATGTCTAAGGGAGCTAGTAGTTGCTCTATTACCAAAGCACGCAGCAAAGTAGTCTCACTGCTAGATCTCCAAAATGTAGAAGACTAGTCAGATTCAAAGGGGAACAAATGGGTATTTATATTCATACTTCTGTGATGTTACATTATTGATCTTAATATGTACCAATAACGTTTCAGGGCTTTATTCTTGAGAAAGGTAATTTCATGTGAATGGGAGAATATTTTGTCACTCTGCAATTCTCTCTTTCACAAATGCAGCCCTGACTTTCATGCACCCACCCATCTGTTCAGGAACTGACAAAGAAAAGCATAATATATAAAAGCAGAATCCATACTACAGCTCACAGGAAATGTATAAGGCAGTGTTGTATTGGTGTACACATTTTTTATGTTTTGACCTTATATTACCAATAAAGATGTTTTTTTTTTGTTTTAAAAACTGTTCTTACCTAATATTGCACTAATTTAATACTAATAAAATACAGATTGTTTCCACAGTCCATTATAGTTCTAGCAGGCATTTGAAAACTACTTTTGATTCTCGTTTGCAATAGTTTAGGGGGGGGGGGAAAACTACATACAAATATTTTAGAATGTGCACTTAATAGAGACATGCGTAATATATTTGACCATATCTTGTAGTTCTCAAGATAAGCAAGTTTGGCCACACCTGATAGAGGAAGAAATAAATATGGTATAGCTATATGAACCAGGGGGGGGGGGGGGGGGGGGGGGTACATTGAATCAATCCACTAAAACATGGTGGATGTTCAGCGATAATGCACTATCCATTAAACACAAAATACCCACTGCCAACAGCTGGCAAGAGAAAGAAAAAAGTCCAGATCTACTTCCTCTTCCTGATAAAGCAGGAGTTTCACCCATTAGTAACCAGCACCTTTTCTCGCACATAGATCAAATTATGAATGCATTATGCAAATGTTTTGTGAAATATAAATTTGTGCCAATAGGTTTCCATTTTACCATTTCTCCCCCCCATTGCACAGTACTACAGAATAAGAAGTCACTTCATAAATTGCAAATTTAGTTTAACGGAGAGAAAAAAAAAAAAAAAAAAAAAGATACAAATTATAGAAGCTACACATCTTATTTGTGGCATTTTCATCAAGTCATGTCTTTAAGGTTGATGGAAAAAATATTTTAATCTTATTGTCCAACTGAACAGGTGAATGAGGGAAGTACTAAAAAAAAAAAAAAAACTGTTTATACTGGCAAATAACAGCACCTTATAATATATAAAGAAACATACACTTATACCAAAAAGGGAAAAAGTATGTGGCATTACTGTGTAACATGTGTTGATACTCTGTATAGTATTGGAAGCAAAATATTTGCTGCAAGATCCAGCTACACTTGCAGGGAAACTAGAAAAGTTTTGATCTGCCTGGTGATTAAAACTAGAGCTGGGAAGGTAGAACAGGACTACAGAGTTTCACTGTTTAGGGTAAACTGAAAACCTTTTACAGGGAAAAAATGTATCACACAACATATTTAGCAGTAAGCATTTAAATGCAGTAGCTTGTAGGTCATTGAAAAGACATTGCAGATAGCCAGGGGGAGGAGAAGCTGGCAGCGGCATTGAGGGAAAAAAGGACAGTTACAGTATCTGCAATGCACAACATCAAGGGTGTCTGCAATACATCAGCCAGCACAACAGTTCTGTACATCATTTTTGGTCACGAGTACAGAGATGTCCTTTCCACATAGATCATATGTGCCAACAGAAGCTTGGTATCAAAGCATACATACTAGAAGACAAGCTTGTTGCAGCTATTTAATCGAACAATCTGGTCTACCAGTGGCAAAGTCAAATTGTAAGGATATGGTTTAAAATTCTCCCTTTTCTTATCTCAAATAGACTAACTGAACAGGAAACCTCATGCTGTAGATCAGGGAACTTATTTCAAGGTATTGTGACTTTACATTCAAAGTTCAGATTCAAAGAAAAAAAAAAAAAAATCTAAGCTCATTAAACACAAAGTATAACAAAAAAAATAAATATATAAACTCCCTTTGACCATCTCCCCTCAATCACATACTTGTAGCTTCGCACTTTTTTGTGCATTGTCAAATATATAAAGATACATAAGGGTTATATCATCAGGACTTGTGAAACCTTAGAAACTAGTGTTTCTTCTAGTGCCCAAACTTGCTTTCCTCACACAGTGAAAAAGCAGAGAAAGCAAAACTTAAGCACTGGAAGCAACACTAGTTTCATGGGTTTTAACAAGTCATGAACCTCACACACTTTGCCAATTGCGGAGTCATTTTCCTTGGAGAGTAAACTGGCAAGTTAAGGTTTCTCCCACTCTTTAAACAGGCAGCTAAAGTCTTCACAAGACTGAGCTTGGACTGGGTTGTGCACTGCCATTAGTTGTAGTGCCATAATACCTTATGTAGTATCAGTGTCAAAGTTTTTTCTTGAAAGTCACTTTCCATAATCATAATGTAAAGTTATATAGCAAAGGTTTAGTGTAAAAAATAAAAAAAAAAAAAAGAATAAAAACCTCCCTCCTTTTGGTTACCATTCTGTAAATAGACTTCTCCCAAAAATATACTATAAACCTGTTTTTGGGCAGCAATGTTTTAACACCTGTGACAGGTTATGTTCCACAAAAGGACCACATACAACACAGAACAACCAGTGGCTGGAAAAGTTAGTTTATTTATATCAGCAGATTACTTCAGTGGAATGAAGCGAGAAGAGTGGGTAGCACCAATACCCGGTCTGCCATGTTTTACAGGCTTGTAGGTGATGGAAAATTCTCCCAGGTAATGGCCAATCATCTCAGGCTGAAAAAGAGAAAAATGGAACAAGCATTGAGTCTAAACTGCACATTACATAACAGACTTAAAATGTCCACAAAACCATCTTCATGTATAAAAATACACAAGTACCATTCTCCAAAGACCTATCATCGCCTTCTAACTTGCCCCAATTCCAGTAAATCAAGCTGGTTTCTTACCTTAATTTCCACCTGGTTGAAAGCTTTGCCGTTGTACACCCCAACCATGCTTCCCACCATCTCTGGTAAGATGATCATGTCTCTCAAATGGGTTTTGATAACCTCCGGCTTCTCCATTGGAGGTGCTTCCTTCTTTGCCTTTCGTAGACGCTTCAGGAGAGAGTTCTGCTTGCGGCGGAGACCTCTGTTTAGACGCCGACGCTGGCGAGCACAGTACAACTGCATGATCTGCTCACTGTAAAACAAGACAGAGGCAAGTTATTAAAAAAATAATGGAATAAAGCAATGCAATGTATTCACAAAACCAGACACCTACAGTGATGAGAAATGTATCATTCTAAGACATGTAGCAAGGAAAACAATAAAAACAGAAACATTGTAATATGACAGTCATATCATTAAAAAAAATAGTACAGGTTAGGTCTTCAGATAAGCTGAAAGACAATCACAAAATAAGACATTTGCTTGGTGTTATTCAGCTTTTTGAGGGCCAAATGCAATTCACATGTTTGGTTGATTTGAAAGCAATTGCAAGCTTGAGACCACACAGTACATAAACCTACAGAACCACCACATGATGAACTAGCCTTTTGGAATGTTTTCACATTTGTATTTCAAGGTCAGAAGAAATTAAAATCTTAAGCTTAAAGTCAATTTGGGGTGGTGTTTAAACTCATATCTTAATACACTTCAACCAAAACAAATAGTCCAAGAGTGGAAATAAAGAAAGCATGATTTATAAATGTGGGACAGTCAGCAAGAGTTTTGCAACACAACTATAATACTCTGTTAGCCCAATACAATTAAACAGGGATGTTAATATTACCCTCTAAACCAGGGGTAAGCAAACTCTAGCTTTCTAGGTGATGGCCTGTATCACCTTAAATATTCTCCCATAGTACCCTGTCAGCAAAGAGGCTTCCAGTATGTACTTACTATGTAGTTCCCTTATATGCTCTGTATCTTGAGCATAGAAGGGACGCTACGTAAATTGTTGGCGCTATATAAACGGGAATGGTAAAATGTAGCTCACAAACAGCTGAAGGGCAATAATTTGACATGTTTATACAGAATTCTTTGTTTAAAAAAAAAAAAAAAAAACCTGTGAAAAAGACAAATGCACTATACCAAGAACATCTCAAAGGTATCCTACAATAGCACATAAGTGACTCTAGAAAGGTATGTATATCCAAATCAAGAAGGAACTCAAATTTACTAAGACAGCCACAGAATACAAGCATAAGAACTTTTATATTTAGTGATTTGTATTCCAAAACATTTGTAATGCACTTGTCTGATAGAGGTACTCACTAGGACATATCTAGAAGCTGGTCGAGGTCCACTCCTCTGTAGGTGAATTTCCTGAAAGTTCTTTTCTTTTTCTGCTCGACGTCCGCCTGAAACACCAAAATTAAAATTAACACGGTTATGCAAGAACCCAATTTCTGACCAGCCTTAAAAATAAATTTATTTGATAGCTGAACTTTCCTGGGGTTTATTGCAGTTGTACACGGATACATACATTCTTGTACACTGTATTAATCACCACAAATTCAGCAGAAATAACATTCAATGAAGCCACTATCCAGTCAAATACTGCAGTTATACACAGGACAGAAGGGAGGTTAGGGAATAGTAACATCCCCAGGACATACTTGAAAACTAGAGAATAGCTGAATGTACCTTGCTTGGTTAAAACACTTATAATGATTACTCAATTATAACCACATGCAGTGGTGCACCACAATAAAAACTATAGCCAAAACATCACGGTAATATTATTTAACCATAGGGACTATATTTCCCCAGGTTAAAGAGTGCAGTGTACAAAAACACACACACACAACATAAGCTGGGCACGCAGAATGCCTGTATATATGATCCATAAAGCCATCTTTTCCATTGTAACTCATACACAATATAAATAAAGGAGTTCATGTATTAGACTATATTTTGCAGGTAATGGTCACAGTCAGAGCTGGCCGGGGAATGCTAGGCCAAGGCCCCGTTCGTAGTAATGAAACAAAATGCATTTGTTTTCCAATCCCGCATACAAAGTGCCAGCCCGTAGCTCTGGGCCAAGTCATTTCACCCGCTGCTCCCAATTAATAAGTCTGGTGAATGGCGGTAAATGACGGATGGCAACGGATGAAAACCGTGGAGAGGAATCAATACACACCATCTTGCCAGGATCTATGAGGAAAAGAGAGATCTCGTCCGTCCGCCTGCAGTTATCGCGAGAGAAAGGGGTACATCCGGTGCAGTCCTACGTCACCTCCGGCGTGTAAATCTGCTTAGGAGGAAATGTAAATAGAACGCTGCGATACAGTTTTGCACAGATTCTGTGTTCCGGAATCTTTGACGCGTCTCTGACACTGAATGGGTTAAAACTATAATGACCCCCATTTACAGAGGGCAATTGTGGGCAAACGTTCTGGAGCAATCACCATGGAAATCAATGGAAGATATCTGCTGATTGCTGCTCCATTAGAACTTTGCAATTGACTCCTATAATTCCTAATTTAATCATTTATGCCAAGTCAGGACCTTTATTCCACAGTGACGGGTTGGTTGTTAGTACCAGTACTTTTATTTTCTGACTTTCTTCCATCTGAGCCTCTTTTTTTCCCCAGTATCACCCAGCATATTTATGCATTTTTTCCACCATTCCTATTATCTTTAGAAGCTAGTAAATAAAATTGAACTGACACTTTTAACTGCAAAAATTAGAAATGATTGTATTTGCGTGAATATAAGGCAAACCCCGCACCCCCCCCCCCCCCCCCAACTTTGGATCTTTATGACGGGGGATAAATATAAAGCAACCCTAAAGAAAAAAAGTTTTGCTAAAAAATATTGCTTATGATAGAATTTGAAAAGGGTCGATCCTGAAACTTTAAAAAAAAAAAAAAAACCCTGACAACGACTTGGCACTGTAAAGTTCTCTTTATTGTGTCTGGCCATACACACCATAAGCGGAGAGGGCCACCATGGACACTATAAAAATATTGCTTTCCGTGTACACTTTTTTCCTTTTTCATAAAAAACATTATTGAAAAAAATGCATTTCTTGTTTCATTCCAGATCTTCCTCCTCCTTTCATTAGTAGGAGAAATAAAATGTGCTTTCAATGTCTGGTCTCTCCTATTTATGACATCACCTGTTGTTTGATATGCAAATTGATATACGGTACATCTCCCACTGAAAACCAGGTCATTTGCATATCAAGCCACAGGTGATGTCAGCAGACCCCACAGACACATTTGATTCCTAATTTACGCATATTCTGGTAACAATATATAGATCATTTTAAATTATTTTTTATTCTCTACATTAATTTGGCAAGCTTAGTTCTGAGTTTGTACTAAAAAGACATACAAAGGTTTTGGGTTATGTGTGAAATCTCTGCCCTGCGTCGAGGAAAATAAAATGTATACATGGGCTGTGCCGGCGCCACCAAGCAGGTCGGCACTGGCGCAGGTGATGCAGACTACCGACATTTGCTGGGAGTGTTTTAAATATAGGCGCATACACAGAGAGCGCCAGTATTTGGTGCAGTGTGGGAGCCATGTTTATAAATCACCCCCAGCATCTCTAATACTTTGTGTAATAGTTTGTTGTAGTAAAACCGGCAGTAACAGGTACAGGACCTTGCCTCATAACCAAGGAAGTGTTCCTGGACCCAATTTTTGGTTTTCTAGTCATCTGATTGCTGTGATTAGCCCATTGATTAACTCGGCGGACAAAGTCAATGTTTTCAAAAACAGTAACTCTGCCTCCAATTCACTCACTGAACTTTACATACTGATTGTGAAGAGTGACAGACAAGTGTGAATTTTTTTTTTTTTATATAACCCTAATGAGAGGAAAAAAGTGTATTTTTTATATTATTTAAAAAAAAAAAAAAATTCTCGGGCACTGGATAGGACACTTGGTGACAAGAGTAGGCTGCCCACCGTGTACTTAGTCTCTTCCTGCTCCTGGATAGCTGTACGGCAGAGAGAGACTAACGTTGTTAAACATTGGCTTTGACATTGATCGATGCCATCTTCTAAATCTTGGGTTAGATGAAGATCTGAACCATCTAACCCAAGATGTCCGACCACTGACAGAGCAAAGAGGGCTGAATAAGGTACTTTATTTGTCCTCTAGGAGGTTTGAAGCTAAACAAAGGACATAGACATTTGGCTACTCTTATGTATAATGTAGGATGCATGAGCAGCACATTTTTGTTTTATACATGACATTTTCTTTCTGGGTATACTCTGTAAAACCCTATTACCAAAGAGACGTTCTCCTCATAATAGTTAAAAAAATATTATAGTACAGGATAAGCCCTATCGGATCCATCTCTAGAAAGTTAGCCATATATTGATGCTAATACAGTATACCTATGAATATTCATATGGTAGTATATTATAGCTTCTACTTGTATATATTTAAGAAATACATGTACACATACTTGGTCACAATACAGTGCCGCTGTCACACACAGTGTTAATTCCGTCAACTAAAGATTTTCGTATACTGCATGTTTCCAATAACTAAAACTAACCCCTTAGTGACAAGACATTTTGACCTTGACTTTCCCTTGGTGACAATGACTGTTTTTACATTTCTGGGGTGTTTGTGTTTAGCTGTCATTTTCTTCTCTCTCACATAGTTTACCCACAGATTATATGTTGTTTTTATCGTCATAAGAAGGGCTTTCATTAGATACCATTATGTTCATCATATCTTATAATTTACTACAAAAAAAATCATAAAACATGATGAAAAAATTTCAAATAAACACTTTTTCTAACTTTGACCTAAAATATAATTTACACAAATAGAATCATTAAAAAAGACCCCATCTAAATAGTTTCTAAATGTTGTCCTGAGTTCAGAAATATGCGTTTCCATATTTTTCCGCATTTGTTTGCGAATTATGGGGCAAAAACCAAAAATAATTCCTTAATATATTTTAATTTTAATACAATTTTAACCATATTCCTTATGCTAAAAAATATTTAATTTTAACTGCTAATCTAAGCTTAATGCTAGTTTTTAGCTAATTGTCTTTTTTTTTTTTACATTGCAATGTTGCTAACTGCCTCTAGGGGCAGTCAAGCAACATATTCAGAGCGACGGAAGTGAATTTTTTTCCACTTCCGAAGCTCTGACTACAAGAGGGCATAGCTATATTGCCGGAGCATGCTGCAGAGAGAAAATGTTGGTGCTGGCTATTGCCTCGACTAGAGGCAATAGACCAGCGCTGTTGGAGCGGTTTTGCGATCGATGATCGCGAAAACTGCTTGTTTCACCGCAGGACGTGTCAGGCACGTCCATTGTCGGGAACGCAGTTGCCGGCAGGACGTGCCTGACATGTCCATTGTCGTGAAGGGGTTAAACAATAACTAAATAAAAACCAAGTTAATAGGACTTAAACTATGACTAAATCCATTGCAATTTTCATCAATGTTAAATGTTAGAGAGGGACTATTACAGTAACCTATTTGGAGTACTGGTTCTGGTTCCCATGGATCTCAACCGAAGCCCAGTCTTCTATCTGCAGCTAGATTGGCTGTGACACAGCCTCCCTGTGTCTGTCTGCCTCCTAGAAAAATGCCCTGCAAACTGCTCCATCTGATTCACCTGGTACTAGTACATCTCCCTAGCAAGTTAACTTAACACTTGGTACCAGCCTTGTCAGATCTGTTCCCTCCCTCCTGCTGGAGATTTGGTTGATTAAAACAATTGAAATGACTACTAAAACTAAATAAAAATTTGCTGTCAAAATAAATGCTGCACATACAGGGGCTATTTACTAAAGGGTGATGAATATTTAGCCTGTTGAGATATACGTTGTGCAGGGACAAACCTGGCGAGTTCACCAGCAGTGGAAGCTCACCAGGTTTGTTCCTGCACATTGTACAAATGGGCATGGAAGATTTTACTTCACGTGTTGAGCCATCCATTTTTTTCTACACCTGTACCTGCACAATGTACAGATAAATGTTCATCTCACCTTAACTAACCTTTTACTGAATAGCCCCGCAGGCACATGTGAGTTAAAAGGCAAAATGAGTGGGGGTAATGTATAAAAAGGCGCAATCGCCATTTGTTATGTATATCGGTGATTGCGCCGTTTTTTTTTTTTAAACTCCTGACACTTTTTCTTTATATAACGCTCGAGGACCACAGTTGAACAGTGGTTCTCCGCCAATAATCAGATGCTTCTATGCACACTCAGCGCCATCCAAACCCAGAAGCGCCTTTCTGGCGAAAATTGTCAGGAGTCAGGTTTTTTTACATAGGTGCAAATGCCAATAGCACCACTATTTGTCGCTATCGGCATGTCATCTTTACACATATATCTCTTGTGTTTAAAGGACGAGTAAACTTGTTCAACAGAGTCAATAATTAACTTAAACTTAATGGGGGGGGGGGGGGGGGGGGAGAGGGGATTACTATTAGTTATTTGATTTATAAAGTCCCCAGCCCCGCCCACTTTAATTTCTGACCCCTTGGCTCAGTTGTGTCGTTGACATAAATGAGTCAAGAGGTCAAATGTGGCATCCTAATTTCTGACACAGCCTGTGAGGAATGCTATTCTGTATGATTCCCAAACTGTGTGTGATGCGCAATAGCGGCTTTTCAAAGAAAGCAGAATCAGTGGGAATGACTAGCAGGGGCTGGGGACTCTATGAATAACATACATAGTAATTTTGGTTGAAAAAAAGACAAGTCTATCTAGTTCAACCCCTCTACCTATCATTCCAGCTTTTTGATCCAAAAGGCAAAAACCCTAGCTATTTCGAATTTTGCCTCCTAGGGGGAAAATTCCTTTTTTTTTTTTAACTGCAAAGGGGAATCAGGTTTCTCCTTGGATCAATAAACTCTATTATTAATGCATATTCTATTATTACCGTATTTGCTCCCATATAAGACGACCACCCCAAACTATGGATATTCCTTTAGGAAAAAAAAACTAAAAGCCTGAATATAAGACTACCCTATAGGAAAAAAGTTTAACTTGTATAAATTCACATGTAAATTGCTTTTTCATATTTAATAAAAAAAAAATGCATTTCTCATTTTTATTTACCTTTTATGTGCCAATGCTCCCCCAACGGTGTCTGTCTCTCCCCCCCTCCCTCCCCCCAGCATTGTCCGTCTCTCCCCCCTCGTAGCCTGCCTGGTGGCTAGTGGGGGCAGCCGGGGGATGTGCTGGTCCATCATAAAAGACGTCCCGCCGGGACTTTTACGATGAAGCCAGAAGGACCCGGGCGGCAGTGGAGGATGTCTGCGCGATCAACCGGCTGTTAGTGAGGGGGTTCCAGGTCCCCTGCAGCTCTGCGGGGGACCTGGATCCCAGTCTTATAATCTGACCTCGATTTGACCCATTTTGCATTTGCTCTGAAAAAACCCTCATCTTATATTCGAGCAAATACGGTGATAGTCCTGTATGTTCTGCTTTTCTTAACAAAACCATCCAGACCATTTTAAATGCATCTATTGTGGTTGATAGCACCACCTCTCTTGGCAGTGAGTTCAATAACTTTATTGTCCTTACCATAAAGAATCCCTTCCTTTGCTGTCTATGAAATCTTTGATCTTCCAGTCTCAGGGGATGACCTATTGTTCTTTGTACATTTCTGTTAATGAACAGGTCACTGGAGAGCTCTTTATATTGGCCCTTCACATATTTATATAATATTTTCATATCCCCTCTGAGACGCTTTCTTTCTAACATATTTAAATGCAATTTTTTAAGTCTCTCTTCATAACTAAGATCCTCCAATCCCCCTATTAATTTTGTAGCTCTCCTCTGCACTTTTTTTTAGTTCCATAATATCCTTTTTAAGGACTGGTGCCCACAATTGTACTGCATATTGAAGGTGAGGTCTTACCATTACCAATAAGGTCACTCCAGTTAATTTAGAAAAAAATAAGTTTAGTTGTCCTTTTATAGCAATTGCACCTTTTTTATACATTCCAACAGTTTTATTGGTTGAAATTGCACTTCCACCAACCATATTGTGGTGGAGATTTTCAGCACATTTATTATGCCCAATTTTAGTTGAGCGTTGGCCTCAAGAGTTGGGCTCGCAACAATGTATAATGCTATTTATGCATGTACTTTTATACCCCTCCCCCATCCGTTTCTCTCTTATTAGAAACCTGGAAGTTAACGGTACGAAAGGAGCTGTAGTGCAAGATTTGTAACCAAACAAAATGCTTTACATAAAGTCAGTCCATTGGTTGGACTTTGCTAACCCTACTTCTGCTTGTACCCTTTAACCCCCTTCCCGCAAAAAAAATGAGATCCACAAATGACAATCCAAAAGGATTTTTTCTTTATTCAAACCAGGAGGTATTTACCATTAGTGCAAAATGCACTGCACACCTTCAGCCTGAGGAAACTACATCTAGAGATGGCTCTATAGCCCCGGAAAATCTGCTAACAGGATGTGGCAGGTGTGGGGCACAAATCAAGTCTTTGCATTGGTGACTGTGGAGCAGGTGGCTGTTCCCTGCTTTCTGCCTCATGTCAAGTAACAATATCAAGAAGAACACTCAGTAGGAAGTCAGTGGGTAATGCCGAGATGCTGACGAATTGCACCCACCCCCAAAAAAAATAATAATAATAAAAAAAATATTTAGAAGCAAGGAGTTAAAAAAAAAAACGTATCTGAACTCCAGTGTCACCGGAAACCCTGCAATTAAATTAAAAAATAAACCTGCATACATAGTAGAAAATTCTTTTTGTTTTGTTTTTTTAAAAATTCACAATCTGTAAATGTATATATTTCATATCTTTAAACATAAAAGTTTACAATATATGGTAAAACAAAAGGCTCAGAAAAATATCCCCCCCCCCCCTCAAAAAATAAAATACAAATTAAAAAAAAAAAAAAAAAAAACCAACAACAACAAAAAAAAAAACAATAAACCTGAAGAGTTCCATTAAAGCTGCAGATGTTTTCAAACCCTGTTTGGAACCAGTGACTCATTGGCTTTATTTGTGCTGATGGGTCAAAAACGGATGTAAAAACCTTAGTCCAAACACCCACAGCTTCTCCTTCAAACATAGAACCTCCACAAGTCTTTAGCAGGATGTGTCTTCACCAGGTGATTGTCACAAGTTCAGAGGTGGATGTGTCAACTCATCTCCACTGTGCATACGTTTTCCTGATGTTAACGCCTGTAGGGATGGAATCCTTGCACGTTGTGATTCTGCCCTCGTCCCAAGCCACTTGCCCCAGCGGGCGGGCCTCCCGATGCTGGTGCTGAGGGTCCTGATGTGTAAGAGGGGGGCTGCTGACTGAGATCAGAGAAACTCTGTCCAAACCCACTCATGTCCTGCCCATAACCTATAAAACAAAACAAAACAAAAAACACAAAAAAAAAAAACAAACAAAAATAAACAATGACCAAATTGAGAAACAAAACAGAACAAAGCTATGTGACAAATGTGTAAAAAGAAACACTACAATGAAGGTAATGAGGTCATTACTCTTCCCCCGTTGCTGCATTTCGATTCTCATAACTGGCTGAAGATGATGAAAATTGAAATACAACCTCTGGGGGAGTCATGGAGTCATTTTTCACCTCTGCCTTACAGCAATTAAAGATCAGGAGCAAAAAAATGGTATCTCACAAAATCAGACATGGGATGTACAGGATGGGATGACAAAGAAAAACTATAGAACACTTTAAAAACACATTTAAATTATTTTAGTAATACAATAATACATCATGGTTGTTAAATTTGCAGTAAAGGATGTTTTTTTCAATATTTTGTTTTACTAATAGAATCAGAAGTTAAAAACCTGGTGCTATTTCTCCAGATTAAATGAGATGTGTATTTTTAGAGACGTACGCTTACTGTCAGCCATGACAGCCGAGCTAGAAACAGTGTCTGCCCATGCTGACCGCCACTCACATCTTTCTGGGGTCTGTAGAGGGCCAATGGTACCTCTCTCTCTCTCTGCTACGGGAGAGAGAGACCATCATTTACATTCAATAAATAGACTTATTATTGAATACCTTAATTAAAGCCTTTCTAGAGCATGTGTAAAAATGAGTCTCTCACTGTGCTAGAAGGGGGTGAATGCTACGGACCAATTATCCCCAATGCTTTCCAGTGAAGGATGGTGACTAAGTCAGAGGATAAAATGGCATGTTTCTTAAAAAAGTACATGTCATTGAATCTTTGTACAAGGGCCAGTGGACCTCAATTAGAAGCAAAAGTAACAATCAAAAAGCATCTCTTTAAATTAGCACTCAGTAGCTTGTATTATATTGCAACACTACTTTGTTATGTATTATTTAATATATTAGTTCTTCAAATGAAAGGACTAGACATAAATTCACACAGACACTCACGCCAATAACCCAAATTTCAGTAATTGTGTAAATATAGAAACGGTAAGCTTTTTTTCTTTTCATGGTGGCTTAGTCATATGTGAAATTTAGTTCTAAATAAGACATCCATATTCGTATTGCTGTAAAAACACGTAGCTGTCTCACGTCTGTACAGTTGGAAATAACAGAACCATCTACTAATTATTTGTAAATAATGTAAATCCAATGTAAACTACAGACCCCATGGGAACTTGCCCTGCATTAAACATAACTTTAAAGAGAGGCAACAAACACATTTACGAAGAAAAGCATAAATTAGATCATCCTTTGAAGCATATGCTTAAATCAATGCCCAACATGGATATGTCTAAGCAATTATAGTTTGGTGTGAAAGGTCAGGAGATCTCAACCCAGTGTAATAAGGTATCCTTCCCCCACCACAGAGATTGTGAATATGTGGCTCTCGAAACTTAACTCCAAACGCCCTCAGCCAGTTAGGAGATGGGAGTCCAAGTACAAGTTATGAGGAGTCATAGGCTGACCATTTATGACCTCCACTACAGTGGTTTAAAATGAGTTCCCGTTCAGGAAGGAGTTGGAGAAACATCCAATTTTGATGATTTAGGTCAATTTTTGGAAATTACGCAGTGCCATCATTTTTTTTGAAACACTGCACAAAGGGATACAATGTCCTTATATCCAGCCCTCAAAATAAGACTTCCTCATCCTCGCTTCCTAGAGCACATTGATAAGGACAATTGCTCCAAGCTTTCAATACGGCACACTACCTAAGGCCCTCATGATGCATATACTGTATCTGCAAGACTGTGCAAACCACTAAAATAGAAATGCTCAGAACTCGCCTTTATCACTTCAGTTGATGTTCAGGTTGATTTCCAAATGCACATGCTCCCCACAGGCCTCCAGCGTCAGGAAGCACTAGGAAGGATGATCTAACGCTACCTACCATCTCTTACCTTTTTTGGCCTTCATAGAGAGCTCAAATCCACTCGGACAATTTCACAAAGCAGGCATTTCCTGGAAAGAGTGATTTCTTCAGGCTTTTTACGTGGGACGGGTTTAGGCATGCACTACAACCCCAAACTTTTTTTTTTCCCATCCAGCCAGGCAAGGTGGTTTGGTGCTTGGCAGGGTGTTGAGCTTTGTGCCCTAAATTTACTTCACAGGGCCTGGGACATTAGGGTCTATTTGGGGTTGTTGGGGGCAGCAACGTGCAAAGCGCCTCACACATCCACAAAACCTAAAAATATTACATTCCTGTAGTGTCCCCCTCACAGTGTCTCTAGTCACTGGGCCTGCAGGAGGACATGTCCCTAAAAGGTTCTAAGCCCACCCACTACATCCCACAATTGGTATATGAACAGGGACAGAAGTGGTACAGAAGGACAACACTTACCAAACTGGTTAAAGGCAAAGTCTTGCTGACCCCCCGGGGGTTTGCTAAGATCTTGAGCTGACTGCCCTGGGGGAGGAGGGAACGCCAATGGCGCTGCTCCTGGGGTACCAGGAGGTGGTGGCACTCCTGAAGGGACGAACTGATCAGAAGGATGTGGCCCATAACCATAGCCTGCAACATACATCAAAGGTTGCATAAGGATGGATGGGATAGAACATGCAGATAGAAGGGCCTGTTCATGAGACACAACCAAAGAAGATAGGATGCTCAACTAAAAAGGACACTTACCAAAAGGAGGTGGTGTTGCATATCCTGTTGTGAAGCCCTGGGCTGGTGGAAAACTTCCTGGAGGTGGTGACACTAGAAAAGGAGTAAAGGATGGTGGAGGAGGAGCACCCCGGCCTGCTGGAGGCCCGTACCCGCCTGTGGAGAAGACTGCATTAGGAAGAACCAAAAGAATGGAAAGGGTGAAGTGAAGCAACCCTGAGAACCACAAACATTTCACAGACTAATGGGTGATTGCTTACCAATTGCTTGTCCTGTGGGCATCCACATACCTGAAATAAAAAACGAGAGATGAGTAAACTAAAAGTATTAAAACAGACATCCACTTTGCATTCTTTTATTTGTGTTTAATTTAGCAATAAAAGTGCACTGTTACGATGGTCATTTATAATCTACTTTTATTTTTCTTCCTGCCGAGCACTGGTATAACCAGACAAAAATGTACTTTTAAAAAAGGGATCTGCACAGAGAATAATCTGTATCTTTTACCCATTAAACACTGGAAACAATGTTATCAGTCATCATGTAGCTTTTTCACACCTCCCCTGTATGATAAGGGGGTGTAAAGTACTTAATTCAGTTAACATTGATGATGGAGAGTGCTTGAATACAGTAACCTGAAAGCATGTGTTGTCATACATTAAACAATACAAACGTTTTTTGTAAAAAAATAAATAAAAATATAGTAGACATTGCTTATACCCAAAGATATACTTACCTGAAGGAGTCTGCTGGTACCATGATATTGTTCCAAGATGATGGCACAATGGATGCACGTGCATCCTCCCCAAAATTTAAATTTTGCCATCATAGACGGGAGGGACAATAAAGCACAGTGACTAGTTGCTAGCACACCCTGGGGCGAATGCAAGCATGCGCATCCCTCGCTGCAGTCATATTTTAACCGTGATCTCTTTGGCACAGCGGTTCTATTTAGTCATTGTCGGTGATTTATTACCACAGGCAGAGGTGCTACTGGCCTTGGGTAGCCGTGCCGTTACAGTCATAGCTTACTTGATGCCTGGATGACATGATTTCTGTACATGTTCTAGGCATTTGGATAGCACAATGTACCAGCTTGACAGGTACTCTGCATCATCAGTAGATGGCAGGACAAAATATCCCAAAGCAAAGTGGGGAACATGAAAAGGCCCTTCTTCAGAGAAGGGAAGGAAATTAGCAAAGTGTTCAAATCTGTACTCTATTTTTTCCTAATGAGGTCTTCAAGCTAAGCGATGCTAAAAAAACCAAAAAAAAAAAACCCTACACGATCATAAATACAGTAAGGGTTATTCGCATCAACAATATAATAAGCACCCACCGCAAGTGCTATGAACACACACAGGAGCTATACTATAAATAGAGTTTGTGGAGGGAATTGTTTTGTTTTTGATAAAGTCACTTTTCCAATCTCACCTTGTGGACTGTATCCCTGCTGCCAGGTTGGAGGGGCCTGTCCGGTCCATCCATTGGCTGTGCTTTGCATGGCTCGGCCTCCCCATTGACTGGATCCTGCGGTTTGGCTTTTGCTATCGCGAGGTTCTGCCCGCTTCACTTCAACCTAAAGGAAAAAAAAAAAAAGGAAAAAGGTAAATGGGGGTTCATTGGTTCCTGCCCCCTCCCCTCCCTCTGCACCCCAAACTTCACTTAGAATTAAACTTAGCACTTTATAACTTAAATCTATTCATTTGAATTATAAAACCATGTGTAGGTATATGAGCTTTTCAGGAACAAGATATGGTTGGCTACAGAGAAATAACCCCTACAAATACAGAAATGGGGATTAACTGGTAACGGGGGCACATGAGAGAGTAAGTGCAGTGCCCACGTGTATTGGGTTCACTCATTGTAAGGGTTAACAGGCCAGATGCTTGGCTGAAGAGTGATATATGAATCAGGTGTGCTTTAATCTGTCTGCAGGGGCAGCAACTTCAGCTCTGCACAGATAAGCACACTGGAGAGAACAGGACAGGATCACTGGGAGGGAAGCTGGTGTTTGACTATCAGAAATGTCTAATGGAAGATAACGACTTACCTTCCCCAGGCTAACGCTTTAAGAATCTCAATTTAATTAACTCGCAAATAATGTCAGAGGGAATGGATGTGGTAAGAGAATCTTACACTATATCTAACGAAAAAGTAAACAAAACATGCAAGTAATACAAATGGACAGTTTGGTCAATAGGAAGCATATTCTTCATACTGTGTTGTTTAGTCAGAACTCTTTCATATTAACCTTATCTACAGCTGCCACTGAATACCTAGAAAATCCTAACAAACACGTTTATTAAATGTAATAAACTGAAAACTCATCAGTTACTGGGAATTGTCAACTTATGGCACTAATCTGTCTTTAACCAGCAATACCGTTTGTGCTACCTACACTGAACTCTTCAAAATGGGATAAAAAGACACAGAAAGATGTGTTTAAGTACCATTTCCAGTATATTCCATATTGCTTACTGGAAAAAGAAGTGGTTAATAATCCAAGCCTGTGCATATCATGTCTACTTTGGTAAAAGGATACCTCAGGGGTGTCAACCAGCAGCCTTCCAGTTGTTGAAGGCCTACATTTACTTGAGCGATTACTATGGCGTATGAAGGCCATCAGCAGCTGGTGGGCCGCAGTTAGACACCACTGGTGTATTTGAACGTGATCAGTAACTGGAACTGCAGCTTTAAAGAACATATATGGGCGGGTGTCTATACAAGAACCACCTGAGCTTCACAGCTGTTACCAAGATGATCGTTGGTTCTCCATTGGGAGTTATCTATGGCAGTTCAAATCTCAGGTCCCTCATTGATGTTAGTTTTAATTCAGACGTCTCCCCAAGGACACGGGTGTAACAGCTATAACCCACAGACCTAACAACACAGTATGAACAGATCACTTTACTGCAGAATGGTTAATCTATTGAGAATATGGTTTTCGTACCAAAAATATACAGTAAGTGACCCAATAATTAAACAATAACTGCAACCAGTCCTTCTTGAAGTCTTCCGCAGGATACACAATACAGGATTTGTAAAAACGACCAATACAGCAGCTAGATATACCCCCCCCCCCCCCCCCCCGGAATTTGGAGTACACTTGACATCAGAAGGAGAGGTATAAAACCGAACCTCAGGCAGCAGAGATGTCCTTGAGACCAATTAGAATGTCCTTCCCCGGATAGATGACAATGATGGAGGTCCCACTGGTGCTAAAAAGCCGTTACTGAATTTATACCGAGCAAGGGAGACCAATGTCTCTCGCTCATTTACAAGAAATGCCTTTATTCCCTAAATTACCAATTCCTCATGACCCGCCCCCCCAACTTCAAATGGGCCATTCAGCAAGGATATTGACTGCTGCCCAAGGCATGGTTCCATCTTAAGGTAAAATAAAACTACAACTACACACTTTTTTGCCCATGATGTCGTGAAAATGCATGTTGACAGCCTGGTCCACTGATTGTTCGTCCTCGAAAGTTATAAATCCAAAACCTAGCCAACGACGAAGAGTGAATCAAGGTAGCAGGGTGTTGTGACACAAAACAGGATGATGAACAGTATTAGGAGCAGAACCAAAAGCTCGGCAGCAAACTCTAGGCAGCGACTGAGGTAAAACTTGGCAATAAATGGTCAATGTAAGGGGCAAAAAGCTCAACTCTGATAGCTTAATAGACTTTGTTCCACCGACCGACACTATAACAGTTCATTACAAGGAACAAACTGGAGGAACTGGCAATATGGGCTGTGAGGAACAGTGCAATTCTCCTTCACCCACCATGTTAAGTAAGGGAATGGACTTCAGTCGTACTGCAGAGTTCGCTGCTTTTCCCTTGGTTAGCATTTTACTTTGCAGCTAGTGCTGACAGCAGCCATATATTGGTCTAAAGCGTTAAAACAGAAATACAATATCTATAACAGCTAAGACGACTCTCAAAGCTTTCCCAACAGAGTTGGGGAAGCCCAAAGTCCATGTTGGAAAGAAAGCTTTATGAAGACACAAAGATACAGGCCAAGCTGAGCTCCAGTAAGTGAAAACCAGGAGCAAACGATGCCACTGAAATAATACTCAAAACATAGATTTGAATTTCCCCACACGGCCTCAAGTGTAAACAAAGTTTCAGGACTTCAGTATTTAATCAGGAGTGTCTGGACTTAAAATCTCAGCGAAGAATAGTGGGCATGTCACTACACCCAACATTAAATATGAAACCTTCCGGGAAAGGGACCTGCATTGCCACTGATAAGGCAAAACTGCCCTATTAGAAGAGACCAAGCAGCAGTTGATAGGATTATAGGATAATCATCATTCTAAATGGTGACACTGAAATGTGTTAACCCAAGTTGTGTGTATATCTGCAATAGCAATGCAACCATAACTCTACCTAGTTCCTTAAGGTACGCACCACATAATAAGTCCTAGAACAACAGCTGCAATTAATATATAATAATAATAATTTTTTTAAAAACTAGCTCTAATCAACTTTAAATCTACTGGACTGTAGGTGGGGAGTGTAAGACTAAGGAAACATAGCCATGATATGAAATCTGAAACTTCATTTACACCTCAAGAACCAACCCCAATCCTTCTAAAACTGTGGTCTGGCCTGTACCTGAGTGGTAGAGCTTAAACACCTAAAGAAGAGAAAGCTTGAGAGATAACATTAATCACAGTCCAACAAACAAAACAAACAACTTAACAATACTTTACTGTAACTTAAATGACTAAGAATGTAAAATGGAGAACAAACTACAACTTAGCTTAAAACATAAGTAGGTCGCTACCATATCCATATCTTAAATGATGAAATGAAGAGGAAGACATTCAGATGGCAAACAATTTTGACATATGTATGAAACAAGCAATGGATGTTTTGAGGCCAGCAACAACCAGCATGTGACCTGGGCTTGCAGGAAAAACAACTGGAATATATTAAAAATAATAAAAATACCACAACGAGACATCAAGGGATAGCAAGGGGCAGCTTACGCTATCCTGCTTACACTTAATTCAGAATAACCAGGATTCTCATTTGTGCACTTGATACTCTGAAAAAAGGTCAAACCCATGTGTAAATTAATATTTAAAAAGGAAAAAAAAAAAGATGGCAGCTTGAAAATTATAAAATAAATAAATAAAAGAAGTTATGTTTTGTGAATAATGTAAAATGTCTGAGACACACAAGTCACAGCTTGGAGATGACCTAAAATTGCATCCTGCGGCAGAAGGAGGAGGACATCTGTGAAATGTTTAATTCAATTTCAGATTTGGAAGTGTTTCCAAATGAATGGAAAAGTGCGATAGCAGTTTGAACAGAATCCTTAAGTCTCCTCAGCGCAGAATGGACTTAAGAGGAGAAGGCCTTTAGGAACGTGCAGACAGATAATGTACAGGGCTTTTGTCACTTGAAAAATCGTTTGCCATCTAAATAGAGAAAGTGATGGAAGAAATTTGAAAGCACAATGGATCAGCCTTTATTTACCTCGTGGCCTCTGCTTCTCTGCGTCATAGATCATAACAACTTCGGTTACCTGTAAGATAAAAGTAAATTTATACTATCTTTTGAGACTTTGTTAAAAGGGCTGTGTGTGTTCTGCTCTTGATGCAAAACTGTACTGTTAATTAAATTTGTAAAGGGAATTATTTAAATACATTAAGGGAATCAACACCGTAAAGGGGGAGAGTATATTTGAAAGAAAATATACCAAAACAAGAGGGCATAGTCATAAATAAATTAGAGGTAAAAGGTTTAAAAGTAATATCAGGAAGTATTCCTTTACTGAGATGGTAGTGCATGCATGGAATAGCCATCCAGCACAAGTGGTAGAGGTAAACATAGTGAAGGAGTTTAAGCATGTGTGGGGAAGGCATAAGACTTTCCTAGATATAAGATAGGGCCAGTTTCTAATGAAAATATTCACATTTATTTATTTTAAAAAATCAGGCAGACTGTGTCGGCCCATATAGTCTCTTTCTCTCCTCATAAATCAATGAAAAAAATGCATCATAATTTAATGAAGCAAGCAGATTAATGATTGGACTTACCACTCCAAATCTATTGAAGTAGTCCTTTAGTTCAGTCTCTCCACAGTTATGTGGGATCCCACCAACAAAAATCTTGTTTGATTTACTACTTTCACTCCGTGGTTCTTTTTGTTGCTGTAAAAAAATGTTTTAAAATCAAGCAGGATTTCATCTAAATTCTAGCAAACATTTTATGGAGCCCATTGCAGTGATTGTTATCCTTGGCATCCACCACCTGATAATGACTGAAGTCCAGCAGTAACTCCACTGAAAATAAATTGGTGCTGGAGCTATGGGTACACATCACCGTGATTTCAAGCCTGCCGCACATGAACATTTTTACCCTATATGTCTTACATAGTGAGTCCCCATGTATCTCTAAAAAAAAAAAAAAAAAAAGGGCTCAAATTTGTGTATCCCCCCCCCTGAATGTATAGAAGCCCCTTGGCTGGCTTCCAAAGGAAGCTTGGGGTCCCCATCTTTGAAGAAAACTAAATAGGTCAATGTGAGAGTATTGATTCTAGGGAGAAAACCTACAAATAGGTTTTCAGTGTAACTATTGTAGAAAATAATGAAATTAAATTGTGTATATTTTTATAAACAATTTTAATATGCAATTATTACTTCAGGTTGGAAATGTGCTTTAAGATTGCATCATTTAACTGTCTGCCCTCTATAGGAACTGTAACCCACAGCTGCTGGATCGGCAAAAGTAGCCATCACTGGCCTTATGTATTCATGTCACAACACATGTCCTAAATGTGCCACATTTGTACTAATTGTACTTCAGATAGTTCAGCTGCACAATGCTGATCTGACTTCAAAACAGTGAAACATGTCAACTGCTTACCCAGCCTTCTCGTGGCCGCGTCCTCTCAGGTTGCATTCCTCGTGGGGTACAAGGCTTTGGATCAATCTGTAAAATAAGGCATGCTCCATGAGTCTTCATTCACAGGCCTGCAACAGGCTATGTTTAGGGCATGCAAAAGATGTAGACTGGGCAACCTTTCCCCTATTTTACATAGAATATTACATTTTGCCAAAGGCCTCATTTTAACAGCAGTCATACAGAAATGTTTAAAGTTTGAGCATTAACTTTACTAAACATCGAATACTCACAACAGAAAAATGTAGCATTAAATACTCACATTCCGGCCGTCCAATGTGTGAGGTCTGCTTGCCAGCACAGTTCCTACACAGTTGGGATCTTTGAATTTGACAAAACCAAAGCCTCTTGACTGGTTTGTGGCTTTATCTTTCATTATTACACAGTCTACAACCTCCCCATACTGAGAGAAATAATTACGCAGGGTTTCTGTGGAAAGAACATAGATTTAAAAAAAAAAAAAAAAAAAAACATGCATTTCCTGATTTTTAGCTGATGGGATATATTATACCGTAGTCCTAAATAACCTGTATATAGGAACCAGTGGACCATCACACTCTAAACCTTACTTCTGAATAGCCATTCTAGACCATTTTGAGTGTGTTATGTTTTAGGTGCACTTTTGTGATAAAGTAATGTTTAAAAGCAGTTTCCTGGCAGAATATAGATATCATACGTGTGTGGAGGGGGGGGGGGGTATCTTGCTTTATATACATTATTCAGTTTTTAAGTAAAAAAAAATTCACAAGTCTAGGCACATATATTGCAGCAGTGAGCACTTACATGCACCTTATACCTGTGTTTTTCTGGTCTGACAGGGGTTGTATCTTTAGTACAGAAGAAAAAGGACCTATACGATTGATATCAGTCTGGCTATAGCAATGTATAGATGACATGTTAGCTATAAAATGATTCCATGTCATTTATTAATGACAGGTACATGTTAATGTCCACAGCCCTATTATACAGAACTGAAGTAATCTACCATACACCATGGTAACAAAATAAAATAACAACTGTAGCAGATCAGCAACTCACCCTGCGTTGTACTCCAGTCAAGACCACCAACAAATAGTTTACTGCAAAAGAAGATGTAAATATAATAAGAAAAAATATTTTGAGACCTTCCTTAAGATTTCATTACTCCACTAGGGTCTTGCTTCCTTACACATTATAGCTAGTCATCATAGCTGGTCTTGTGCTTTCAATCCAAGATACTTTACAGGACAGTATAAAAATAGAGGGTACTAAAGAAACCTTGTTGAGAAAAAAAAAATAAGTAACTGAAAGATTGCATCTAGCGTAGGCATTTTAACTAGAAATGCCTTTATGAAAGATTACAAAATAAATCTTTGCTTGAGTAGCACTATCGGGGGATGACATCTTGTGTCAGAATAAGGAAGATTTGACCAGAGCCAAGATTCTAAACATGTCGGCCTCCTTTGTAGTGCTATACAGTCAAGGAGGACTCAATAAGATACTCTATACTCTCATTAAAGATTTTATAGTTAACATGCCTACATTTGATGCAATCTTTCAATAAAACAACTTGAAATTTTGTTGACAGTTGTTATTTAAGTCTATTAATCTGTGATTAGGAATTAATGCAGACAGTGGGTCCTCAAATTGGTGCATACAGTTTTACCTATTAGAGTACTTTATCTTGTAAAGGTGCCAGTGGTAGTTAGTTTTACAGTCACATAGAATGCAGTACAGATCCATACTTTACACTATTTTAACTAAGGAAAGCAATTTAACAGTCACTACTGAAGGAAACTGAAATGCAGTCAGGTAATTCAGAAAACCTAACACCTGCTTAATAGGTTATGTTCAAACAGAACAAGATGGAGAAAATGCAAACATTCAGAATGATGAAATGTGCTGCAGCACCCAGAGACTGGGATTAAACCGTAGGCATAACTGAAGCTAGGATATGTCTGCATATACTGTACAATCCAATACCCCCTGTGGGGTTTACACATCCCGCCTCATAAGATTAATAAGCAGGTGCTGTGAGTAGCAATTACTAAACAAAGAATGAACCAGTTAGACCGGTTCCCAGCCCAAACCTCAGTGCAGAAATGGCATCCTGATTATGGAGACTATGTACTAGCAATGGATATGCCTGGAAACCACTGCTACTTTTCATACAGTATTGGAGCAATGAACAGAGCTTTATAACACATACATGTCCCCCCCTCATACATACAATGTACATTAGACAATGTGTTAGCACATACATGAACCATAACCTAGTGTTTTATATGGTTACAAAGCATTACTAAGAAAAGTGGAGTTGTGACATATGCTCTATACAGGTTTTCACTAGAAGAACTTCACCAGGCTGCAGACCTAGCAGGGAGGTCTACAGCGGTTTAGATAAGGTCAGGGTCACACCCCAAACTGTGGGGATTGGACGTTATCTCATATCCACTCTTTTGGGTGCAGCAGGCCTTTTGATTCAGTTTCTTATGAGATCTTCCTCATCCACACTGGCTCACAGGCCTGCACTCACCAGTGTCATTCATCCACTCTGCATCATTATGCCATGCTCTATACCAGGGGTAGGCAACCTTTGGCACTCCAGTTATTGTGGACTACATTTCCCTTGTTGCTTTCGCGGCATTACGGATATAGTTCACAACATCTGGAGTGCCTTAGTTCGCGTGCCCTTGCACTATACCATAATGTGACGGGCAACACTTAACACACCAGCTGTTCTAATTCATGGCACGCATGATCCACAGGCAGCCATGATTTCAAATGGAAACCGGCTGATCAGCATGGGAGTCATAGTCCACACCAGTCAGCGTGTCAGTGGTTAGCCTACTACCTACCCTAAGGTCACAACAGCAGCTATGCCAAAGGTTATCGCCCTCTACTTTGCCTCCCCGGGACTTATTTCTTCCTGCCACTGTGTCTTGGGCCTCACACCCACTAGGCCTACACTGACTGGGGACCAGAGGCCTCACATCCGTCCGGTGTTTTCTCTCAGCGCGGACCTGACACCTTCTCTCACTCTCTCAGGGTCAAAGGCCTCAATCTCTGTCCCCCTCCCTGTGAATGTCTAGATTCAGCGTCTCTCACCCGATCTCATCCCCTCCTTGGCTGTTCATGACTCCGCGGCCGCTCTCTAGTATGTGCCGCTTCTCTCAGCAACTCCGGCCAACGGTAACACGGCGCGAGGCTACGGGGTTTCCTGGCAGGGGGTAGCGAACAGCGTCATAACGTAACGCGCGGTGTATGACGGGCATTGTAGTTTCATTTTTAGAAGCAGTAGATTCTTGGCTCGTATTTGGTACTTGTCGCCACCAGTAATTCATATTTCGGCCATGTGTTTGGCTAGCATTGGCTACTTAAGTTTTCTATATAAGTCCCTAGACTTTTGGGGTATTGCAGACTTTCACATCAATAGATTTTATATGTTTGCACTGCAGGGAATGTGTTTATATATTTGTACAAATAAAATACTAAACTCTTATTTTAAATGACAAGTAAAACACCTTTTACAGTATGTTATTATTAGGGATATATATACATCTAACTCAGTTTTAGAGGATTTTATTAAAATGCACAGATTGAATGTTTGCCAGTTGCTGACCAGACCAGGCTGCCTGGTTCCCACTAGGGGCAACTAAATTTTCACTTGTGCTTCTATATAAGTGGAAAAAAAAAGTTTAGTGTCCCTTTATAACACATTTTCTCAGAATTTAGGCTTTTGCTTGCAATTCTGTTAACACACTGTATAGAAGATCATTGTCAATAATTTTTTTATTCTCTACATAAGCCATATATACAATGTTTAGGTGATACAGTCCCTTTAACCCCATCCTGATTTAAGAGTACCTTAAAGACGCTAGGATGGTATAGTACGTCCAGCGTTAAACAGCTCATCGCGGTTCCCCGCGATGAGTTGTGCTCGGGTCCCGCTGCAGGACTTCCAGCGGGATCCTACCTGTCATATGAGGCCACTTTGAGTGGCCTCAGTCTGACAGGGAAAATGTAGCCGGTGCTCAAAGCGATAATTGGCCACAGCCAATTTGCCCAATAATATGCCATTATTATTTTGCCATTAATAAGCAACAGACAATGTGCCCAATAATATGCCAGTATTATTTTGCCATTTAGTATGCCCCAGCCAATTTGCCCAATAATATGCCAGTATTATTTTGCCATTTAGTATGCCCCAGCCAATTTGCCCAATAATATGCCAGTATTATTTTACCATTTAATATGCCCCGGACAATTTGCCCAATAATATGCCAGTATTATTTTACCATTTAATATGCCCTGGACAATTTGGCCAATAATATGCAAGTATTATTTTGCCATTTAATAAGCCTCAGACAATTTGACCAATAATATGCTACTGTTAACATCGGACTCTCCTCTTGGGGCCCAGCAGCACACCTCCCATCATCCAGCAGTGCACCAGTGTGCCACGGAACACTGGTTGCGGAGCGCTGGTCTAGCCGATTATTTAGTGGGGTCATTTAAGTTTTCTGAAAATGGTTCTGGCAAATGGATGATAAAGTTAAAAAAGGGAATCAATGGTAATAGATAATTTAGAACAAGGTTCGAAGGCAATAAAGAAGAGACTGGACATTCAGTATTAATTATTCCATTGCCTACCAATTGAGGTGCTTTCTTACAATATAGAAAACTTGGATCTTAAACCATGGCATAGTAGAGGCAAATCACCAATAGAGAACCTAATAGTTGGCAATACGGTGAAACCATTTGAGGAGTTGCAAGAAGAGTTTGGGCTTACCTCAGGAGCTGGCTTACATATTTGAGAATCGAAAACATACTACAAAAAAACAGAGAAGCACAAAAATCCAAAGGAGTTACATGTTTCACCAACATTTTGGCTGAGGATAACAACATAAGGCTGGTCTCAGTGTCAACACCTTTTTCAACTGGGAAAAATAACATTAATAATTCCCACACTAAAAGCATGGTAGAGAAACTTAGAGATAGATATACCTAAAATAGAATGGCTGAAACCTATTAGGAAAACAAGAGCGAAGGTTCATTGTCTGAATGTAGTAGAGATAAATTAGAAAGTCATGTACAGATGGCATCTCGTCCCTGTAAAGTTAGCAAAAATGTATTGGTCATGAAATTAATTTGAAGATCCACCGTGACTGGTGCCCTTGGAGGGCCCTGGGGGCCAGAAGACTCCCTGTGGACTATGGACCCTGTCTGTGGTTATACTAGTTTGGGGGTACACACTGTGAGGGCACCCTTCAAACACAGGCTCACTCAGCATGTTAGCCAGGATGTGTACCCTGGGAGGGCCAAGCCTTTATCCCATTTATTATGTTTCCCCCAGGTTAAGATTGTATCCTATCCTGCAAACTCCTATCATTATGTCACCTTACCCATTGTCTTTATGTAAGTCATTCAGTGTCCTGTTGTACAGTGATGTTCATTAATTAACAAGTTACTTTAATTGAGTGTACTCTGTATCTAGCTGAACTTGACACCTTCGTATCCTGAAAAAAGGTATGAGGCAGGATTTCCCCATTGTATGTCCTTCTGTTAAGCTGATTACCGTATTTGCTCGAATATAAGACAAGGTTTTTTTCAGAGCAAATGCTCTTATATTCGAGGTTGTCTTATAATCTGACCTAAAATCGAGGTCAGGTTATAAGACTGGGATCCAGGTCCCCCGCAGAGCTGCAGGGGACCTGGATCCCCCTCGCTAACAGCAGGTGGATGTCTGCGCGATGCACGCAGACATCCCCTCCTGCCGCCCGGCACGTCACAAAGTGCTGGGCAGCAGCGGAGGATGTCTGCGCGTATCGTGCATACATCCTCCGCTGCCTCCTCTACCCACCAGGGATATCTGGGCAGCTAGGGGATGTCTGCATGATAGTGCAGACATCCTCCATGCTGCCCGACACTGCCGTCTATTATGAGGGACCGGCTGTCCGTCATAATAGACGGAAGTGTCAGGCAGCATAGAGGATGTCTGCACATATCGTGCAGACATCCCCCGGCTGCCCCCACTAGCCACCAGGGAGAGATAAAAGGTGAGGGGCAGGGAGGGGGGCAGAGAGAAATACAACAGGGAGGGAGGAAAGGGGCAGAGAGACACACAAGGGGGGGGAGGGAAGGGGCAGAGAGACACACAAGGGGGGGGAAGGGGCAGAGAGACACACAAGGGGAGGGAGGGAAGGGGCAGAGAAAGATAAGGGGAGGGAGGTGGGAGAGAGAGAAAAAATTGCTATTTGGGTACAAAAAGCAAGGTTCCAAGAAAAGACTTGTTGGGGGAATGCTGAGCTTTAAAAGGGGGTAAGGAGGGTATTTCCTACTCCTGACTGGGGGGAAACGTAGCTCATATGGGGATTGTCCAGTAGTTTAAAGGGAATAGAAGCTCCACTGCTGATTGGTCGCCGGGATCTGAAAGGGTATTCCATCAGCCACTCAGGGTCCCCCTTCCTCCAAACATATAACCGGCTCAGAGAGCACCCTAATCGGCTTGTACGATAAAGGTGATGCCCTGCCGTATTGTCTGTCCCCGCCCTGGTTAGGTCTGTACTAACCTGATTGGTTGCTCAAGGATTAGGCAGCCTGCCCATTGGTCGCTACTTCTGAGCCCTTTCTGTAGGTACCTCTACTATTGGCTAACGGTTTAAAGGTCCCTGAGCTAATGAGTTTAAAGGGACTTTAGCCCGCCTCCGGTCTCCCATTGGTCGCCCATTTGTCCTTCCCTGTGTGATTGGTTAGCCACCCAGCGACGCCATGGTTTAAACGGATTAACTCTGTCTGGTCCTAATCTGATTATGTTTTTATTGTTCCATCAGAGTGTTAACAAGATCTTCAGTTGTATATAAGTTATGTAATTTATACAATAAATGTTCTTCTGTTTTAAACCTCAATAATGGTCTTGCCTGGTACTTGGGGTCTACATTAGATTGGATTGGATTATGGGGGTCCCAAAAAATGATTTTGTACTGCTGATGGAGGTACCCAGGAGTCCGTCACACTCTCTTTCATGAATAAAGCACTATGTTACTCAGTCTAGAATTGTGATATATTAATGGACTATCATAGCACAGATCTCTTTGAGGAACCATTAATGAGACTAAGGAAGTACTCCGGGGCATTCACTGGAGTTGGACTTTGTAGGACACTATTTTAGGCAGTACAATTTACTATTCTAGTTTCGGGCCAACAAAAACTAGTTTCTGTTCTTATCTACAGTAGTGAAACTTACAGTAATGTGCTGGTTTTTTTATTATGTTTTATTTGTATAAACACTTATACACCATCTACACATATGCACACCTGTTCCCACAATTTTACCATAAAACCTTTTTTTTAGAGTAGACAACACCACAAATTATTTTGCACCTGGCCTTGCAAAATACAGAACCAACCCGTCTGCCAACAGTCTACTTTCCTGCCTTCTCTAACACCTTATGAATCTCCTGTCTCCATTCATTTTAAAAAGATTCTGTACACCTAAACATTGCTTATACTGCAAATGTAGAGAATAAAAAATGTTAAATAATAATAATAAAAATGCAACACTTAGTGTGAATGGTGTTTCTTTGGGGAAATCTACTAATGAAAACGATTTGGGAGTCATTTTAACCAATAGACTTAGCAGTAGTGCACAGTGCCAGCTGGTGACTGCAAAGGCCAATAAGAGACTGGTATATCTTAAAAGGGGTGCTGAATCAAGGGAGGAAGATATGGTAAAACCCCCACCTGGAATATGCTGATCATTTCTGGGTGCTTTTTCTAAAACAATACATTATGGAAGTACAGAAATTACAGAGGAGGGATAAAAAAATAATAAGGGGAATGAAAAGTTTTAGTTACAGAACAAATCAGAGTTGCCCCAAGAACAGACTTATGACTTAGAGTCAGTAGACTTGAAACGCGTCAAGTGGTTCTGTTCTCTCCTGTTGCCTTGTTGCTCAATATTAAATATTTGTATTTATTTCACATACTGGAGTGCTAGCATGTTTCTTCCTTTTCCATTTTCTTACCAAGAACACACAGCTACAAATCCTTGACTAGCACTGCCGGGTCAAGGAATATTTACCTGTTTTTGACAAACATGCCACTAAACGTTTAAACTGGAAGATACAACTTGAATGATATGCAAGTAAACCTTGTCCAACAACAAACATGAGCCCCTCTTGGGTCAGATTACAGAAGGCCCGACCCATCTGACCCAAGATGTCTGCCCCTGATAGTGCTACAGAAGCAGAGAGTGTGCAAAGGTGCTTTGTTTGGATATTTCATTGCAGCATAGTTTTGTTTTCAAAGTTTAGTGCACATCTTATGCAGAATCACTGTAAAATGGAGCTATGTTGTATTCTTCAATACTGTACATCTATTATCACAGGCATAGCCAATCTTCAGCTGTATGTCACAACAAAATGAATTTTAACCTCTAAAATAAAACAACTATAACATCTACAGAAAAATACAGCTTCAAGCACATTTTTCTACTTGATTTTAGGATAGGACATATCTTTGGAGGTTGAATGAGGTAACAATTTGTTTTATAATTAAATGTATTATACTGTGACTTTTGAATTTATTTTGTCTGGTGTGTTTTTACTGGCTTTTCTTCAAGCAATAAGTACAGTAAGAAGGTTATATACTAAAAAAAAAAACGTGAATATATTTTATGTGCAAAACTATTTTTACTCCTATTGCAATGTACTAAACATTTAACACTCCAATAGTACATACGAGCAAATTGCGAATAAAAACGGGCCAGTTTGCAAATATTTTTTCTACCTCTTTTGATAGCACTTGCTAAAAGCTGGTGTCATTTTCACACGCAAATCAGAATTATTTTTCACAAAATATTCGCACAACTCTTTAGCGTGCGCAAATCTAATAGCATGTTATTAGCGGAACCGGAAAAATGCACGCTACATAAAAAAAACGGAAGAGACGCAAATCAGGGGAAACAAGCGCAAAATGTTACAAATAGTCGCAAATTTCTCCTTACTCATGTTTTACCTACTTTTTTCTCCACTGCACTTGTTTAGTACACGACCCCCTATATTTCTCTGTCAAAAGATAATATAAGCAATAAAAAAGAAACAAGTAACTTTTATATAGTTTCTTTCCTATTGCTCTAATATATTTTGTATCATTGATAGTGTTGAGCGAACCCGAACCGCAACTGTTCGGGTTCGTCCCGAACTTTACGGTTTTTGGACCCCGGACCCGAACACGGACATTTCACTGTATGTCCGTGTTGGGGTTCGGCGATTACATTGTATGTAATGCTATTGGCTTTCTATAAACCGAAATAGAGTCCCCATTCATAACAAATTCTTATGAATGGGCACTCTTTTTCGGATTATAGAAAGCCAATAGTATTACATGTATTCCATAAGCCGAAAGTCTATAAACCATTCGGTTTATAGACTATCGGTTTATAGAATAGCAATAGCATTACATGTCTGCTGGAGCTTTGAAATTGCTAACGTTAAATATACAGGGCATCAATATTCCTCAGAAAAGACAAGCCCTCATAGAATCCCTCCGTAAAGTAGATTTTTGTGGTTTACAAGAAACTCATTGTAAACTTCAAGACACTTTGCGTCTAAAGAATAAATTTTTCCTGATAATAGAACATTCCTCATTGTAAAAGAGGAATAGAACATTCCTCAATAAAAAAGAGGGGTGGTATGTAGGATCTCTAAATATGTTCATTATGAGGAAATATGCAAATGGATTGATGTTGAGAGCAGGTTTATCTTTCTCATTTGTAAACTTAATTACAAAAAAAAATTCAGTGTTGAATGTTTATGCTCCTAACAAAAAACATATTCACTTTTTAAATGGAATATTAGTAGTGTTGAGCGAACCCGAACCGCACTGTTCGGGTTCGTACCGAACTTACGGTTTTTGGACCCCGGACCCGAACACGGACATTTCACTGTATGTTCGGGTTGGAGTTCGGCGATTACATTGTATGTAATGCTATGGGCTTTCTATAAACCGAAATAGAGTCCCCATTCATAAGATTAGGGGACTCTACTCAACTCTAAATACTAGATAAAATTCAGGATTTCATTAATTGAACATTCATTTGTCTGGGATACATATATTGTGTGGTGGATGTCACTATGGATAAAGAGGTATGGGCCTTCCAAGAAAGTATAACTATACTAGTGAAAAAAGGATGAGCAAACCGATGCCACAGGTCAAAAAACTGATTAAACACACAATAAATATATAATTTGGTGTTCACCAATAAGAAACAGACACATACAACTGTGAAATAGAAAACAGCACTAAAAAAATAACTGAAGTGCACAGTGAAAAACAGATTTGGTGCAATGTGCTGGGAAGAGATCATTTTGTGTGACATGTGAAAAGTGAAACAGTGAATAAATCAAACATGTCCAGTTGAACTATTACTAATATCCGCAATTCGGGCATCATAGCCGATTCCACTCGACCTGCCGAAAGCACCCAAAACAAGCCAGAACCGAAAAGTGAATATATCATTCCCATAGCACTCTATGGAGATGATAGAGACTCATTTTGGGAGGAATTCGGCTATTATGAAAATAGCCAAAGTCCTCCCAAAAATAAATAAACTATTTAAAAAAAAAAAACAGCCCATGAGGCCACTAAAATAATTTTCAGAGGCCCAAATAGATCCCAGCACCCCATTTAATAAATTAGTCCCCCACTGTTACTGGGGGCTTGGCAAATACCCCTAGATCTCCATAAAAAAGAAATATACCTGGGGATTGGAAGGCACGCAGACTCATGAATAGTTTTAAAATTAATTGTTTCCCTACCTCCCCCCCCCCCCCCCCACCTCTACCTTGCCCAGGTAGGGAGGGGTGGATTATGTGAAAAAAATTATAAACTTTGGGTGCCTGTAGGTGGACAGTGAACCTGCCCCCTGGAACCCAAAAACTGCCCTGTGAATACAATAATTACCTATTCCAAAAGTCCAGCCCTGATCTGCAAGTCCTCATCTTCGGGCCAGGGAAAGGGCCAAGCCCCTCTCCTAAGCATCCGTGCCCAGCTGAGGATGGATGCAGAATGAAATCCCAGCTCTGAGAGCAGGGATTTCATTTTTTTAAAAAAAAGGGATCTGACTGGATGACTGCGACAGCCAATCAGAAGCTTTCAATCCTAGCTTCACCATTGCCTGGTGCTGAAATGGCCAAAAAGCGTAAATCATCCCCATGGGATGATCATCACATTTTGGGTAACCGAAAACCTATGACTAAATTGTCCCAGTCCAGAGGCCTCCGGTGCTCTGGTTTTTAAACATCCAATTCGGAGCCAAAATCAGGTATGTTGAGTAGCTTCATTTCGTGGATTCCTTTGATCCGGCTGTTATGCATCATTCTCATACTACACACTTGTGTATACATGGACACATTAATGGTCATACATAATACTTTTACACACAATTGTGATCTCACATACACACAACACAAACATTTGCTACCAAAAATACTAACAAGTAGTAATTGTAATTAAGAACAAGATAAAATGCTGATTTTCTCTGTCCCCTATATAAGCAGGAGCCAATGGAATAGCAGGGGGTGCATCTCATACTGTCACTCAACAGATAGCCTCTGCCCCTGAATAGCAGCTTTAACCTGAGACCTGGTGGTTACATTTTGTAACTGCACCCTATTTGTTATGCACAAGTCCCCCGGGAAACAAGCAAGGCTAGGTGGGAGGGGGCCCTGTATGAGGGAGGGGAGTGACTGGAATGGCTCATGTGGTGAGGGAGGGGAGGGGCTGTGACCAGGGTATAAAGGCAGCCCCCCCCCCCCTCTCTGTGTCGGCCATTTTAGAAAACGGACACAGCAGGATCATTTTCTGCTCGTGTCTGATACTCCAAACGGCCTGGGGCAATGGATGTTGAAAACATCCTGGGTGCCCTCAGAGCAGAAGCGCTGCTGGATGGTGGGGCTCACCTCCAGCAGCAGATGGCGCGACTGATGGCTGCTCCAGCCGGAGCCCCCACTCCAGCGGTGGATCGTGGGTCGGTTAGGCGTGCCTCGCGCCCCCCCGCCCGCCTGAGCCCTGAAGACATGCGGAGGACCGCACACCGGAGCAGGAGTCCTGGGGACCGCAGCAGTCGTCGGCGCTCGTCGCACGCGAGCCCGGTGAGTACCTCTGTTGCTGTGCCCCCTGCCCCCCTTCCCCGCAGCGCGCGCTCGCGTCCCGCGAGTCCTGCGGTCTTGCCATGCGGAGCACTGTCTGCTCCGGTTCCCCTGCTGCCACGTGGTGGGCCGTCGCTGGTTGCAAGGCCTACACGTGGCCCGTTAGGCCGCATGGCGCCTCCCTCTCGTGATAGGCCGTCGCGGGCCGCGAGGGCCACACGGAGGGCACAGGGTGGCCTGCTGACGCTGTCCCCAGCTCCACTCACCTCCACTCCGGCCAGGGCACTGAGATCTGGCGCCATTAGTGCCTCCAGGGATGCTGCGCGGCTGGCAGCATCCCCCCTTACTCCCCCCCTTTCTGGGTCTGGTCTAGTGGCATCTGGTGTGGTTAGTGGGTCCCGGGCGCCCAGGCTGGCGCGTGGCAGGCGGGTTGCAAATCGGAGGGCCGTACGCTTGCCTCCAGTCCCTGTCGGCCTTGAGCCCCTCTCTGAGGGCTCCATATCGGGCCTTTCTGATGAGGGTGAGGCGCTGGATCGCCTTTCCCCAGCCCCCCGCTCCACGGTTGCTGTTTCTGCCCCTGTCTGTCCTGGTGCTGAGCCTGCTGGTTCCCGGCGGGGAGGGAGGACTACTAATGACGCTGTCTCTTCCCTGCAGGCTGTTCCTCCCTGCAATGCCCCAGGTGTTGCGCAGCACTTGCTGTTTGCAGGTTCACAAGGTAGTGCTGCTTTTTCCTCGTCTGCCCCGACTGCAGGGTCTTTACCGGTGGACTCCTCGGCATCTGGGTTGCCACATGAGCATGGTGAGTGCGGGGACACGGGGGGTCTGGGTGGAGGGTCTGTTGTAGTGGGTAATAACTTGGCGCCAGCGTTGGAGGGGTTAATGCGGGGTTTACAGGGGGTCCTGCTTCAGTTGGGGTCCCCGGGGGGTTCAATGCCTTCGGTGGCACAGCAGTCGGATACCCATTTGCGGGGGGTATGGGAAGCGGCGGGCCTGCCAAGCGGGGGCTTGGGCGGCTCGCCAGTTGCGGGGTGTTCGTCCACCCCTCAAGTGCCAGCTCCAGCTCCAATTACCCCGGCTCCGCCCGGGGGGTTGGTTTCGGAAGGGCTGGACTCAGCTGAGCTTACAGTAGAGGCCCCTGCGAGGACGGTTGCGCCCATGGCTCATGGGGCGTCTTACATGTGCTGGTCGGGTCCTCTGGGGTTGCACCTTACCCGGGAGGTTCGGGAGAAAATCTGGAAGATGTCCCACCTCCTGAGAAGGATTTGAAGGACTCTGAGAAGGAGAAAGAGAAGTATCGGTTCCGGAAGATCCCTAAGACCTTCGGGAATTGGATACGGGCGTTCTCGGTCTTTGCAAGTGTGATGGGGGAAAAATTCCCGGAGCGGTGTTCGGCTTTGTTCTGTTATCAGGAACAAATCTGGACCGCGTGCCGGGTATACGGGGGCTCAGCTGGTGGCGTTACGACGAACAGTTTCGCCAGCGGTTGGCAGTCCGCCCTTCACTGACATGGGACCAGATGGATATTGGTTTGTGGTTGTCAATCATGACCCGACCTGCATCTGCCCAAGGGGGGATGTCTTCCTTTCTTGGGGGGGCTGGCGGGATGGGAACTGCTTCCCCCCCGTCAGCCTCCTCGTCTACACCAAAACGCCCCGGTTCGTGCTGGCAGTTTAACAACGGCCAGTGCAAATGGGGGGCTACCTGCCGCTTCAAGCACGAGTGTTCGGGGTGTGGTGGAAATCACCCCTCCACCCGTTGCTTTGAGCGTGGCAAATCAGGGGACAAGGCAGACGTGGGCGCAAAGGGGGAGGACGCCGGTGGACGTCGCCGCGATGCGCCCGTGGCTAAGCCGTTATAGAAACCGTCGGGCGGCGGATATTCTGGAGTCGGGTTTTGAAGAGGGTTTTTGGATTCCCTTTCGGGAACGGCCCGCGGTTTTATCCTTGCGGAACTTGCGGTCGGTGGCAGGTAATCCAGAGGTTGTGAGGGTGAAGTTGGGGAAGGAGATCGCATTAGGGAGGATGGCGGGCCCATTTCGGGAACCTCCCCTCGCGAATCTGCGGGTTTCTCCCCTGGGAGTGGTTCCTAAAAAGGAACCCGGGAAGTTCCGTCTCATTCATCATCTGTCTTACCCCTTTGGGGGTTCGGTGAATGATGACATTGACGCGGAATTATGCCGCGTGCTATACGTGTCGTTTGACGCGGCGGTCCGTATGGTTAGGGACGCGGGGGTAGGGGCCCTTATGGCTAAAACGGATATTGAAGCTGCATTCCGGTTGTTGCCGGTTCATCCGGAGTGTCATCACCTGTTGGGGTGTTTCTTTGAAGGGGAATACTACGTGGATCTGAGCCTCCCTATGGGTTGCTCGATTTCATGCTTCTATTTCGAATGCTTCAGTTCTTTCCTGGAATGGGTGGTGAGAATGGAATCAGGTTATGATTCCGTACTGCATTACCTGGATGATTTTCTTTGTGTTGGTCCTCGTCAGTCGGACGTTTGTGCGCACGTGTTGCGATCAGTGCAGAGTGTGGCCGCCTCTTTCGGGGTGCCGTTGGCACCTGGGAAGACGGAGGGCCCGGCGACGTGCCTGAGCTTCCTCGGCATCGAGATAGACTCTGTCGCCGGGGAGTGCCGGCTGCCCATGGATAAGGTTGTGGGGCTCAGGGATGCCGTGGCGGGGGCCATCAGGGCACGTAAATTGCAGCTCCGCCCCTTACAGTCTTTGTTGGGGAAGCTTAATTTTGCGTGCCGCATTATTCCCATGGGAAGGGTTTTTAACAGGCGGCTTGCGGCAGCCACTGCGGGGGTGACAAGGGCGCATCATTTTATTCGGCTCACACGGCCGCTGCGGGATGACCTGGTGGTCTGGGATTGTTTTTTGGCTAACTTTAATGGTAGGGCGTTGTGGCAGTCCCCGGAAGTTTCCAATCAGGATCTCCACCTGTACACAGACGCGGCAGGGTCAGTGGGTTTCGGAGCCATCTTGGGTTCTCAATGGAGTTCGGGTGTGTGGCCATCCGATTGGCGGGTCGCGGGGTTGACCAAAAATCTGGCATTTTTGGAACTGTTTCCCATTCTAGTGTCTCTGGAGCTGTGGGGCCCGGCTCTGAGGGACCGCAGAGTGGTCTTTCATTGCGACAATTTGGGGGTCGTGCAGGCCATTAACAATCTGACTGCGTCTTCCCCTCCCGTCATACGGCTGTTGCGGCGTTTGGTTTTGCGCTGCCTCTGCTTGAATATTACTTGTAGAGCCGTGCATATCCCTGGGGTTCTTAATGTTACCGCTGATGCCCTTTCTCGTTCGCAGTGGCCGGAGTTCAGGGCACCCCTGCCCTCAGGACCTCTGGGACCTTGGGCGGGTCGAGTAACTCAGTGGGTTCAGGGGTCGGTTTGTCAGGCGACGTGGGATAGATACGGTAAGGCCTGGGCTGAGTGGGAGGAGTTGGAGCAGGCTCGTGGGGGTTTCCATGGGGTCGAGGATCGATTACAGGGTTTGCTCTGGCTATTGTGGCACTGGGAAGCTTCGGGTCTGTCCCCAGGTGTGGTGTCCGGTAAGCTGTCTGGCCTGGCTTTTGGTTTCAAGCTACTCAGGATCCCGGACATCACTAAGGAATTTGTAGTTCGCCAGGCGATGAAAGGCTGGCGCAGGACTCGGGTGTCTAGGGATTCGCGTAGGCCGGTTTCAGGGGCTCTCCTCCTGGGGCTGTTCCACACTCTTCCGTCGGTTTGTTCGTCGGCAGGGGAGGTGTTGTTGTTTCAGGCGGCGTTTGCGCTCGCATTTTTTGGGGCGTTGAGGGTGGGTGAGCTGGTTAGCCCCTCGAAGGTGAGACAAGGGGGGCTCCGGTCGCAGGACGTGTTGCGGGAGCCTGGGTCCGTTCACTTTAAGATCAGGCGGTCTAAGACCGATATGGAGGGTAGGGGGGCTTGGGTCACTTTACGGGAGGTTGTGGGGTCTAGGGTTTGTCCCGTGGCCTGTCTGGATCGTTATTTGGACGTCCGGCCTTCTGCTCCGGGGTCACTGCTGTTACACTTGGATGGCACCCCCCTTTCCCGTTTCCAATTTATCCGGGTGTTTAAGCGGGCCTTGGAGGTTATGGGGATTCCGGGGGGTGAATTTGGGGGTCATTCCTTCCGGATCGGGGCGGCTACTGAGGCATCCCGGGTTGGTTTTTCTGACCGAGAGGTTCGGCGGATCGGGCGGTGGGAATCGCGCCGTTTTCAGTCTTACGTGCGCCCAGGCGGGCTAATCTCATCTGTTCCTTTTGTATCCTCATAGGTCGTCCTACATGTAGGGTTTGGCTGATCGGCCATTCTTACATTTATTGGGCTCGGCAGCGTGCGGCAGTTCGCCCGGGTGGGGAGCGTATGGGTCTTTCCCCTCTGCAGGCCGAGGTGCGGTGGTTTGGGACGAGGGGCATGAGATGGGTTCGGTTCCTCCCGGAGGTAGTGCAGCTTTCGCGGCTCCTGGGTCCCCCGGATATCTTGGTCATACATCTGGGGGGTAATGATTTGGGCACGTTCCCAGTGTTGGGCCTGGGTGACGCGATCAAGCAGGATTTGGCGAGGCTGCGGGTTCTTTTTCCTGAGGTGGTCATTATATGGTCTGAGGTTATTCCCAGGAATTTTTGGCGCTGTGCTCAAAATCAGAGGGCACTTGAGAGGTCTCGGATTAAATTAAACAAACGGGTTTCTAAATTTGTTTTGGGTATTGGGGGTTTTACAATTCGGCACCGGGTTTTTGAGAGAAATGCGGCGAATTTCTTTCGGAGTGACGGGGTCCATTTGAACGAGGTGGGTCTGGACCTGTTTAATTTAGCACTACAGGAGACAATTGAGCAGGCCATGGCTGGGGGTGGTGGGGATCACCGTTGATTTAAGGTGGTTAAACAACGGTGCTTATGGCGGGGTGTCCTTGCCAATTTAATAGTTAAGGACGGAAGGGATGAAGTCCTAAGGATGGTAAAGTGTCCCCTCCCCTAACCTCGGATAAAATGTAGGTGATACTAACGGCCGTGCCCACCGAGCTAATAGTCGGCTGGTGGTTAGCATTAGGTTGGCAAAGAAGAAATGAGGTGATGTGGACGAGGGGGGAGGGGGGCTACCTTTGTGTAGGGACCTTAGTTTTAAAAGGTCGGGATTGTTATGTGTTAGGGACTATTTGGCAAGGACTAGTTATGACTGTATGATGTCTTTAATATTTTAATGTTATATATTTGTGATCTATTTATATATTTCAGAAGGTTATAAGTGAAATAATAAATGGAGGATAGTTGGTGGCTCATACAGTTATTTGTTATGTTAATAAAGCTGTGGCCTAATTTAAATCCAATTTAAGTCTGGCGTCTTTTATTTGGGGGGGTTTGTGGGTAAAGGTTGGGTTTTATACATGTAAGGAACATCTTCCCCTGTACTACATACATGGTGGAACTGTGCATATTTGATACAAGAGGATGCAGCTGTCCACTTAGGGTTGTGCATGACCAATGGAGTGGTCCTCTTATGTAGCTCTGTAGCGTACATTTTCCAGAGCCATATGTTATTCATCGCCAAATACACAAAAGCCCTGCAAATTTGAAAAAAAAAAATCGGGTATTACTAGCAGAGCTGGAAAAGATTGGCAAGCTCATTTATTTTTTAATCAACTGACTAAAAATGTTGCAGTTCAAATAAAACTGATTCAGATAGTTTAGACATGTGCAGTTGCCAGGACTGTATTTAAATATCTGGTGCATTGAAACCAAATGTAACATTTCCCATACTCCCCCTCTCCGCCTTAAGAGTTCAGGCATTCACCTTTACCTCATGTCTGTCTCTCTCCTCTCCCTTCCCATGTCCGTCTCTTTCCTCTCCCTTCCCATGTCCGTCTCTTTTCCTTCCCTTCCCATGTCTGGATATTTCCTCTCCTTTCCCATCTCTGTATCTCTCCCTTCCCATGTATTCCTTTCCTCTCCCTTCCATGTCTCTCTATCCTCTCCCATCTCGTGTATGTCTCTCCCCACCCCCCATATCTGTAATCTCTCCTCCTCCTCCCTTAATATCGGTTCCCCTCATATCTGTTGCTAACTCTTTCCACCTCCCCATACCTGTTATCTCTTCCTCCCATACCTGTTCTCTCTACCCCTCTTACCATACCTGTTCTGTTTCTTCCTCCCCAAATCAGTTCTTTCTCCCCTCCTCCCCCTATCAGTTCTTTCTCCCTCTCCACCCCCTTTCAGTTTTCTCCCCCTTCGAGTTCTTTCCCCCCTCCCCTATCAGTTCCTTCACCCTCCACCTATCAGTTTGTTCCCCCCATCAGTTCTTTCTCCCCTATCAGTTTTGTCCCCCCCCTTCTCCCCCTATCAGTTCTCTCTCCTCTCATTCATTCTATCTCCCCACCCCATCCATTCTCTCTCCCCCTTCTCCCCACCCCATCCATTCTCTCTCTTCCTCCCCCCTTCTTACTTGGCTGGGAGCACATCACACATCCCTAAGGCCGGCCCTGTCCCCTCTAATCCTAAAAGGCGAACTGTTTGCATGCACAGTGGCTTTTTAATAATATTATTTATATATCAAAACAATGAGTAGTTGGAAGGTGATCACAAGTCTGGCCTACAGATAATTACCTAAACATTGTTTATGCTGTGATATAATGTATAGAATAAAATATGTTTAGAATTTGCTTTATATAGTGTTAGCAGATTGACAATCAAAGGCATATATTAAGAGATCCAGTTTACATTGGTGATTTAATATGCACATTATACATTTCACTTTGAAAAGAGTTAATTTGCATATCAGGCCACTCGGTGATGTCATAAACTCAGTACACTATCCAAACATTTAGAACACATTTTTCTCTTCATTTCTGCATTTGCTTGCCATTCTGCTAACACAATATTTACATCATTTGTCATTAGACTAAATAGTGTGTAAACCTGGCATGTACCTTTTGAGCTGCATGCTAGATTTCCCCTCACCCCTAATGATCAGCTAGAACTGACACTGCTGAAAGTGGACTCAGACAACCAGTCCCCCGGGAAACAAGCAGAGCTAGGTGGGAGGGGGCCATGTATGTGTGAGGGGTGTGAGTGACAATAGGTTGTGTGTATGGGGGAGGGGTTATGGAAAAGGGGATGTATAAAAGTCCAGGACTTCCTGGGTTTGCCAGCCATTTTGTCTGACGGACACACCAGTAAGAATTTGTTTTCAAGTTGTTACTGAGCGTGTCTTGTATCGATTTCGGCCTAGGGATGGATGTCGAGCAAATGCTTGCAGCCCTCAGAGCTGAAGCCTTGTTGGACGGTGGGGCCCACCTCCAACGACAGATGGCCAGGCTTCAAGAAGCTCCAACCGGAGCTACTACTGATACAGGGGAACGCAGGTCGGGCAGGCGTATTTCACGCCCCCCCGCACGCCTCAGCCCTGAGGGACCTTCCCGCCGGGGATACAGGAGCAGGAGCCTTGGGGAGCATCGCGGACGGCGGCGCTCGTCTCCCGCGAGGCCGGTAAGTCCCTTCCCTGCCCTTGGCCCCTCCATCTTCCTCACACGTGGCACGCGCTCGCAGGCCGCGAGGCCCGCGATTCAGCAGGTCCCGGCGAGGCCTCCCCCAAGCGTTAGGCCGTCGCCGGTCGCGAGGCCTACACGCAGATCTCAGGGACCATTAGTCCCTCCTCCCCTCACTTCACCTACCCATCCGTTTTCCAGGTCATTCAGGTCCAGCGGTGGATCAGCGCTGGAACCGACGGCAGCTCCTCTCACTCCTCCCTCCTCCGTTACTGTGCGGCGGTCAGCAGGTAGCGCGAGGTCCCGGGCATCCAGACAACCACGTGGCAGGCGGGTACCCAATCGGAGGGCTCCACGCTCACCTCCTATCCCCAGCCCCATAAAGGCCTTGTCGGACGGATCGTTGTCCGGTCTTTCCGAAGGGGGGAGGACATTAATATTCCCCTCTCCCCCGTTCCCCGCTCCGCGTTGCAGGCCCATGAAGGTTGTCTGTTTGGTGCAGGGCCCACAGGCTCAGGGAGGGGGGGGGCTCTCACGCTGCTGTCTCTTTCCTGCAGGCCGCACCTCTGGATCACAGCTCTCAGCAGCTGGTACCTCCGGGGGTCCAATCGATTACAATGGCTACTCCTACGGCCCCTGGCTCGGGGCGGCTACCCTCCAACACATCGCATCCCAGCCCCCCGGCTGTTGGCTTGTTACCCCAAAATGGTGAGTCCGGGGTATTTGGGGATTTGGGTTCTGGGTTGATAATGCCAGGGTCCTCACTTGCGCCCGCTTGGGATGGGTTAATGCGGGGGTTACAGGGTATTTTATTGCAGTTGGCTTCTCCTGGGGGGGCGGGACCCCCTTCAACGGCGCAGGCCATAGATACGCAATTGCGGGGAGTATTGGACTCAAGCACGAATTTACCGGGCGCCGCAGTAACGGCCGGGCCCGCCATTCCCCTGTTACCCGCTCCTTCTCCCCCAGCCACGGTTGTGGCTGGGGTCTTGGGGACCGGCGTAGGAGGCCAGGAGTCAGTGACTCCGGACCCTCCGCTTGTAACAGTGGCCCCGGTGGCTAACGGGGCTTCATATATTTGCTGGTCGGGCCCTCTGGGCCTACATTTAAAACATGAAGTTAAGGAAAAAATTTGGAAGGGGGAATTCATAGAGATCTTCTCTCTCCTTCCTCTGGAGCACGTCCCTCCCCCAGACAAGGAGTTAAAAGAGTCGGAACGAGAGAAGGAGAAGTACAAATACCGAAAGATCCCAAAAACTTTCGGTAATTGGATTCGGGCCTTCTCCATACTTGCCAGTGTAATGGGGGAAAAATTTCTGGAACGTTGTTCATCGTTATTTTGCTATCAGGACCAGGTTTGGACGGCTTGCCGTGTGTACGGAGGACTAAATTGGTGGCGATACGACGAGCAGTTTCACCAGCGTTTAGCCGTTCGTCCATCATTATCTTGGGATCAAATGGACATTGGGCTCTGGCTGTCCATCATGACCAGGCCCGCTTCAGCTCAGGGTGGTCTATCGTCCTTTCTCGGGGGTGCCGGCGGGATGGGGTCCAATACCACTCCGGCGGCCAACCCAAAGCGACCAGGGTCCTGCTGGCAATACAATGACGGTCAGTGCAAATGGGGGGCGAACTGCCGTTTTAAGCACGAATGTTCAGGGTGTGGTGGGAACCACACCTCCGCTCGTTGCTTCAAACGAGGGAAGTCAGGGGAAAAATCAGACATGGGAGCTAAGGGGGAGGACGCCGGTGGACGTCGTCGCGATGCGCCCGTGGTTAAATAAATATAGGAATCGGAAGGCGGCAGAGATATTGATGTCAGGCTTTGAGGAGGGGTTCTGGATCCCTTTTCGAGATCGGCCCATCGTTATATATCTCCGCAATTTGCGGTCGGTAGCAACTAACCCTGGGGTGGTAAGGGAAAAATTAGACAAGGAAGTGGCCTTAGGCAGGATGGCAGGGCCTTTTCGGGATCCTCCGTTACCTAATCTTCGGGTTTCTCCTCTGGGGGTAGTGCCTAAGAAGGAGCCGGGAAAATTCCGCTTAATTCATCATTTATCTTTCCCCTACGGGGGCTCGGTTAATGATGACATTGATGCTGAACTATGTCGGGTTTTGTATGTTTCGTTTGACGCAGCGGTGCATATGGTGAGAGCTGCAGGGGTAGGGGCATTGATGGCAAAAACGGATGTGGAATCAGCTTTCCGCTTGCTGCCCGTTCATCCCGAATGTCATCATCAGCTGGGGTGTTTTTTCGATGGGGAATATTTTGTGGATCTGAGCCTCCCTATGGGTTGTTCAATCTCTTGCTTCTACTTCGAATGTTTTAGCACCTTCCTAGAATGGGTAGTGCGCATGGAGTCGGGTTGCGACTCCGTGCTACATTACTTAGATGATTTTTTGTGTGTGGGTCCGGCGCGGTCGCACGTGTGTGCTCATCTGCTCCGGTCGGTACAGCTCGTGACCAGTTCCTTCGGGGTCCCCCTGGCCCCCGAAAAAACTGAAGGACCAACGACGTGTTTGAGTTTCTTGGGCATTGAGATCGACTCTGTGGCAGGGGAATGCCGTCTTCCCCGGGAAAAACTGGTAGGGCTCAGGGATGCAGTATCCGAGGCGAGGAGAGCGCAAAAAATCCAGCTGCGCCCTCTACAATCCTTATTAGGAAAATTGAATTTCGCGTGTCGCATCATTCCCATGGGTAGGGTTTTTAACAGGCGGTTGGCTGCAGCCACGGCAGGGATCATGCGCGCGCATCATTTTATTCGATTGACTCGGCCTCTGAGGGATGATCTGGAGGTATGGGATTGTTTCTTGGCCAATTTTAACGGAAGGGCGCTTTGGCAGGCCCCGGAGGTGTCTAATCAAGACCTTCATCTATACACTGATGCATCTGGGTCGGTGGGTTTTGGGGCTATCTTGGATTCACAATGGTGTTCCGGGGTCTGGCCGTCAGAGTGGCGGGTGTCAGGGTTAACCAAGAATCTGGCGTTCTTGGAGCTGTTTCCCATACTGGTTTCACTGGAACTATGGGGTTCAGCCCTTCGGGACCGGAGGGTTATGTTCCACTGTGACAATCTGGGGGTAGTAAAGGCTATCAATAATTTGACTGCATCCTCCCCTCCGGTTATCAGGCTGCTACGGCGCTTTGTGTTACGATGTTTATGTCTTAATATAACGTGTAAGGCAGTCCACATACCTGGGGTTTTGAACGTTGCTGCTGACGCTCTCTCTCGTTCACAGTGGCCGGAGTTCCGGGCGGCTGCCCCATGGGCGGACAAGGAAGGGTGTCCTTGCCCCCAGGAACTGTGGGGCCTTGGGTTGGCCGAATAGCACAGTGGGTTCGGGGGTCGGTGTGCCATGCTACATGGAATAGATACGGTAAGGCGTGGGCTGAGTGGGATGAATTCGAGATATCGCAAGGGGGTTTTCGGTCTATCGAGGACCGGATACAGGGTTTACTTTGGCTGTTGTGGCATTGGGAGGCGGCCGGCCTGTCCCCTAGTGCGGTGTCAGGTAAGTTATCTGGCCTGGCTTTTCATTTTAAACTGTCTAGAGTTCCCGATATCACAAAGGAGTTTGTGGTTCGCCAGGCTCTCAAGGGCTGGCGGAGGACTAGAACTTGTAGGGACACACGAAAACCGGTATCGGGGGCTCTGCTTCTAGGGATGTTTCATACTCTGCCTTCAGTCTGCTCTTCACAGTGGGAGGTATCGTTATTCAGGTTGGCATTTGCGCTTGCTTTCTTTGGCGCATTGAGAGTCGGGGAATTGGTGAGTCCCTCTAAGACAAAACAAGGGGGCATTCTGCGAAATTATGTGTTGAGGGAACCAGGGTCCCTTCGTTTTAGGATCGGGCGGTCAAAAACTGATATGCTTGGGAAAGGTAAGTGGGTCACTTTGCGGGAGGTTGTGGGATCTATCGTGTGCCCTGTTTCTTGCCTTGACAGGTATATAGGTTTAGGCCCTCCTGCTTCAGGCCCCCTCCTGAGGCATCAGGACGGTACCCCTCTGTCCCGTTTCCAGTTCATACGAGTGTTTAAACTAACATTGGGAGCATTGGGGTTTCCAAGTGGGGATTTTGGGGGTCACTCGTTTCGTATAGGGGCGGCCACGGAGGCCTCCAGGGTAGGTTTTTCAGATCAGGCAATTCAGCGGATTGGGAGGTGGGAATCACGCAGATTTCAGTCTTATGTGCGCCCGGCTGGGCTAATTACACCTCCTTTTATATCCCTTTAGACCTTTTGGTTTGCAAGGTGTGGCTGATCGGCCACTCCTACGTGTATTGGGCTGGTCGGCGAGCAGCGGTTCGCCCCGGTGGAGAACACTTGGGGATCTCCCCTCTACGAGCTGAGGTTCGGTGGTTTGGGACAAGGGGTATGCGGTGGGTTCAGCTTGTCCCGGAGATAGTGGAATTATCACGGATCCTAGGATCCCCTGATATACTGGTAATCCATCTGGGGGGTAATGACCTGGGTACAATCCTAGTTTTGGGTCTTGGGGATACCATAAGACATGATCTGTCCAGATTGCGGATATTGTTCCCGAATGTTTGCATTATATGGTCTGAAGTTGTCCCTAGGAACTACTGGAGGTGTGCTCAGAGTCAGAGGGCATTGGAGAGATCTAGAATTAAGCTGAATAAGCGGGTCTCCAAGTTTATTTGGGGTACGGGGGGTATCGCGGTGCGCCACCGGATCTTTGAAAAAAATGCTGCCAATTTCTTTAGGAGTGATGGAGTGCATTTGACGGAAGTGGGGTTAGATCTGTTTAATCTGGCACTCCAGGAGGCGGTGGAGCAGGCCATGGCGGTGGGTGGCGGTCACCGCTGATTTAAGGGGTTAACCAGCGGTTCCTGTGGCGGGGTTGTCCTTGTCAATCCAATAGTTAAGGAGATGGAATCAGATGGATGGATAGGGGTCCCCTCGCTTAACCTCTGATCACATGGTAGGTGATCATAATGGTCGTGCCCACCGAGCTAACAGCCGGCTGGTGGTTAGCATTAAGTGGGCAAAATGCTGAGGTAATGCTGAGGTAACAGTGATAAGTTATAAGATTAATGATAATGAATAAAAGGAGAAGTTTTGGCTCATACAGTTTACCATTGTTATATTAATAAATGCTGTGGCCTATTATACTCCAGTTACGTCTTGCGTCTTTTATTGGGGGGTCTGGGGTTGGGGGTATCTGGTTACATCAGTAAGGAACATTCCACTCTGCTACATACAAGTCCCCCGGGAAACAAGCAGAGCTAGGTGGGAGGGGGCCATGTATGTGGGAGGGGTGTGAGTGACAGCAGGTTGGGTGTATGGGGGAGGGGTTATGGAAAAGGGGATGTATATAAGTCCAGGACTTCCTGGGTTCGTCAGCCATTTTGTCTGACGGACACACCAGTAAGAATTTCCCGCCCACCCTCCCTGTATTTATGTTATGTTTGTATTAACGTTTTTCTCTTTGTCGCAGCAGGCGGGGTTGTCCTTGTCAATCCAATAGTTAAGGAGATGGAATCAGATGGATGGATAGGGGTCCCCTCCCTTAACCTCTGATCACGTGATAGGTGATCATAATGGTCGTGCCCACCGAGCTAACAGCCGGCTGGTGGTTAGCATTAAGTGGGCAAAATGCTGAGGTAACAGGGACGAGGGGGGAGGGGCTCCCCCTATAATCTGGAAGTTCTTATGAAGAACAAGTTGGCATTGTTTATGTTCAGGCAAATTGGCAAGGTCTAGTGGTAGCTGTATGTGGTGTTATTTAATGTTAAAATATATATATATATGTTTATATATATGTTTATATTTATCTTGATAATAAGTTACAAGATTAATGATAATGAATAAAAGGAGAAGTTTTGGCTCATACAGTTTACCATTGTTATATTAATAAATGCTGTGGCCTATTATACTCCAGTTACGTCTTGCGTCTTTTATTGGGGGGTCTGGGGTTGGGGGTATCTGGTTACATCAGTAAGGAACATTCCACTCTGCTACATACAAGAGGGGTAGCTCTTGTCTGTCAGGGTCAAATCAGGATCCCCCTCTATTTATCATGTAGACTATGCCAGATGAGTGAACAGAGTTACTTTGTCTTTTTTAACCTGAGATACAGTGTCTCGTGTACTGATTGTCCTGATGTGAGCATGAGGGGATAAGAGTGACTGCTAAAACATTTGAGGATATACCTGTACCAGTCTGGTCAGCGACTGCCTCTCTCTCTGTAAGTGCAAAGAAAGTCTCTTGTTTTAAAGGGGATCAAAAAAGAGGACTTTGCAGAGAGAGACCCTGATAATACAAGCAGTAGTGTATCTACTACAAGGCAAACAAGGCACACGCCTAGGGCGGCACTTTGCCAGAGGGTGTTAAAGCACACTTCTGGTGCTTCAAACATTTTCGCTCCCTCCCCCACCGTTCAGCAAGCTTTAGCTCCTTCCAATTGATCGGGGTGATGGGGGCATGTAATGGACGTGGTGGGGGTATGTAATGAGGGTGATGGAGGCATGTAATGGGGTGATGGGGCATTTAGTGTCTATGCAATGTGGGTTATGGGGGCATGTAATGGAGTGATTGGGCATTTAATGTGTGTGCAGTGTGGGTGATGGGGCATGTTGTGGGTGATGGGGCATATCGTAGGTGTGCAACATGGGTGGGGGGGGGTTGCCCGAATTTTGTCTTCCTTGGGCAGCACGAAGCCAAGATACACCTCTGAATACAAGCTGACTGGCTGTGTGAGGCCTGGCAGTGTAAACCGTCTCTATCTATAAAGATACAAGTGGGCTTTACTTGGGGGAAACTGACACATCTTCTTTCCTCTAAGGAAACAAGAGTTAAAAAAAAACATAGAAACATAGAATGTGTCGGCAGATAAGAACCATTCGGTCCATCTAGTCTGCCCAATTTTTTTGAGTACTTTTATTAGTCCCCCGTTCGCGGTCTTATAGCTAGGATAGCCTTGTGTCTATCCCACGCATGCTTAAAATCCTTGACTGTGTTTACCTCTACCACTTCTGCTGGAAGGCTATTCCATGCATCCACTACCCTCTCAGTAAAGTAATACTTCCTGATATTACTTTTAAATCGTTGCCCCTCTAATTTAAGACTATGTCCTCTAGTTGTGGTAGTTTTTCTTCTTTTAAATATACTCTCTTCCTTTACTGTGTTGATTCCCTTTATGTATTTAAATGTTTCTATCATATCCCCCCTGTTACGTCTTTCCTCCAGAAAGTTAAACTGTCCTTAATGTCAAAGAAGCCGAGTTAGAAAATATTCTCCATTTCAGCTATACTTCTAACTTTACTACTGTGGTCTTCATTGTGCAGTTCCCTTGTGAATTCCCTGCAGTTCGCTCTTTCGTGAATAAAGACCAATAAGTTCAGTGGTCCTATAAAAAGGAAATAATAAAGTAAAACACAGTTTGCTGTTTAATATTGTGTATCATGCATTGTTCTCGTATAACTCGAATTGTTTTGCATCATATTATATTTTTATTGTCTCAAAGGTGACCTAGCTTCCAAATATGCCCTGCGTGATAAGGTTTGACTTTAATATATATAGGGCGTCACACATGCATTAAAGGATCTGATAAGTAAATAGTGCTATAAGTGCTAAATCCAAGAACCACGTTACATTCTCTCTCTTTTTACTTATATGACATGATATTATTTGAGCAGGAATATCAGCCTAGGATCTAACTGTCACTATATGACATCATTCTGCATTCTTATAATATGTGTGTGATATATTTTTTATTGCACATTGCTAGCCTCAGTCGGGCGGCATGGTTGGAGTTAATGCAGCAACGTGACAATACGCACTCTGGTTATCAGCAGAGGAATTCAAGGTTTAACCAGTAGGACCATTGGTCCGTGAGCAAAGTGCAGAGTAAGCAGACAGGGAGGTCAATGAAGTGTAAATGCAAAAAGGAAAGTTTGCAAGCTGCTCTTTCTCTGGCAACCAAACATGAATGGCACTATTATTAATGAGCTAAAATACATCAGTAAATAATGTTTTGATTTAGACGTTTGTATGCATTAAGCCAGGGGTGTCCAAGTTTATTCTGCAAAGGGCCAATTCGCTATAAATGTATGCGTGCGTGGGCCGCTTTCATTTTTCATTCATTCAGAGAATAATATATATCATTATATATATGTGTTTGTATGTATATATATATATATAGATATATATATGTATTTCACACTAATGTGCAGTGGTCACATTAACTACAAACACACACATTCATACACAGTCACACTTACCCCCCCCCCCTTCCCACACACACAGTCACACTTACCCCACACACACACATATATACACACATACTCACATACATACACTTACCCCACACACATACACATTTATACACACACACTCACATACATACACTTACCCCACACACATACACATTTATACACACACACTCACATACATACACTTACCCCACACACATACACATTTATACACACACACTCACATACATACATACATACACTTACCCCATACCCACTTAACATGCACTCACATAGATACACATTTATACACACACTCGCATACATACACTTACCCCACACACACATACACATTTATATACACACACTCACATATATACATACGGTTACCCCACACACTCACATACATACATTTACTAGTTGCCTTACCTTATACCAGATAAGTGCTCAAGGTTAGGTGCCTTACCTTAAATCAGATGAGCGCTCAAGGTTAGGTGCCTTACCTTATATCAGATGAGCGCTCAAGGTTAGGTGCCTTACCTTTTATAAGATGAGCGCTCAAGGTTGGGTGTCTTACCTTATATCAGATGAGCACTCAAGGTTAAGTGCCTTACTTTATATCAGATGAGCGCTCAAGGTTAGGTGTCTTACCTTATATAAGATGAGCGCTCAAGGTTGGGTGTCTTACCTTATATCAGATGAGCACTCAAGGTTAAGTGCCTTACTTTATATCAGATGAGCGCTCAAGGTTAGGTGTCTTACCTTATATCAGATGAGCGCTCAAGGTTAGGTGTCTTACCTTATATCAGATGAGCGCTCAAGGTTAGGTGTCTTACCTTATATCAGATGAGCGCTCAAGGTTAGGTGCCTTACCTTATATCAGATGAGCGCTCAAGGTTAGGTGCCTTACCTTATATCAGATGAGCGCTCAAGGTTAGGTGCCTTACCTTATATCAGATGAGCGCTCAAGGTTAGCTGCCTTACCTTATATCAGATGAGCGCTCAAGGTTAGGTGCCTTACCTTATATCAGATGAGCGCTCAAGGTTAGGTGCCTTATCTTATATCAGATGAGCGCTCAAGGTTAGGTGCCTTACCGTACATCAGATGAGCGCTCAAGGTTAGGTGCCTTACCTTATATCCGATGAGCGCTCAAGGTTAGGTGCCTTATGTCACAAAATGGATTTGAAGATCCACTGTGACAGGGGTTCTTGGAGGGGCCTGGCAGCCAGAAGACTCCCTGTAGACTATGGACCCTGTCTGTCAATATATTAGTTTGAGGGTACACACTTTGAGGGCGCCAGTGGACTCCTGTTTTTAATCGACTTCAAATACAGGCACATTCAGGATGTGAGCCAAGCTGTGTACTCTAGGATTCAAGCCTTTGTCCCATTTACTGTGTTTTCCCCAGGTTAAGATTGTATCCTATCCTGTAAACCCCTGTAATTAAGTCACCTTACCCATTGTCTTCATGTAAGTCATTCAGTGTCCTGTTGTACAGTGATGTCCTTCAATTAGCAAGTTACTTTAATTGAGTGCATGCTGTATGCATCTGTACTTGACACCTTTGTATCCTGAAAGGTGTGAGGCAGGATTATCCCATTGTATGTCCTTCTGTTAAACTGATTATATTATGTTGATTATCTGTCTTACTGTGTGTATTGTAATTAGGTTTACTCATGGTAATTCCTATCTGGACTACTAATGTCTGTGATGTCATGTTTATGTGTATATAAGTCTGTGCTGTTGCACAAATAAAGAGAGTTGTTCTTCTTGCTGTACCTAACTGATAGTAATCTCCTGTCTGCTATTTCGGTACAAAGAACAAGGGTCCAGGAAAGACTTGCTGGGTGAATGCTGAGCTGTAATGGGGGGCTAAGGAGGTGATTCCCTACAACGAGCAGAGGGTCTACTACATCCGGTAGACGGTCCGTTACACCTTACCTTATACCAGATAAGTGCTCAAGGTTAGGTGCCTTTCCTTATACCAGATAAGTGCTCAAGGTTAGGTGCCTTACCTAATAACATTATATAAATATTTGCAGGGCCAATATAAAGAGCTCTCCAGTGACCTGTTCATTAACAGAAAGGTACAAAGAACAAGAGGTCACCCCCTCAGACTGGAAGAGCAAAGATTTCATAGACAGCAAGGAAGGGATTCTTTACGGTTAGTACAATAAAGTTATGGAACTCACTGCCAAGAGAGGTAGTGCTAGCAACCACAATAGATGCATTTAAAAATGGTTTGGATGTTTTTTTAGGAAAGCAGAACATACAGGGCTATTAATAATAGAATAAGCATTAATAAAAGAGCTTATTGATCCAAGGAGAAATCTGATTGCCTCTTGGAGTCAAGAAGGAATTTTTTCCCCCAGGAGGCAAAATTCGAAATAGCTTCCTTAGGGGTTTTTTGCCTTCTTTTGGATCAAAAGCTGTAATGATAGGTAGAAGGGTTGAACTTGATGGAGTTGTGTCTTTTTTCAACCTAAATTACTATGTTACTATGTTACTATGTATGTTACCTTATATCAGATGAGCGCTCAAGGTTAGGTGCCTTACCTTATATCAGATGAGAGCTCAAGGTTAGGTGCCTTACCTTATATCAGATGAGCGCTCAAGGTTAGGTGCCTTACCTTATATCAGATGAGCGCTCAAGGTTAGGTGCCTTATCTTATATCAGATAAACGCTCACGGTTATGTAGAAGAGGGTAAGTCTGCACCGTCTGCATCCCGGTTTCCTCGATGTTGGGATCCCGGATGAACCCCCAACTGTGAATGGTCACTTTCTCCTAGCATACTCATCAAGGAAATGAAGAGTCAAAGAAACGAGACCAGGCCCAGATTCTGAGTTGATTAAGTGCTGAAGTTTAATACAAACGTATACGTAGGGTAGCATCTTTGCACAGACTGCTCTGCCGCACCCAAGTTTACACACATATTTATAGTAAAACAGTACAGCATGACTTCATATTTCTCAGCAAATTAAAGCATATGATTGGTTATAATTTGTCGCAGTGCTACGTATTATCTTTATAAAACCACATTAAGCGGCTAGACCAACTGGAAAATTTTCAGTTAAAACATACCTTTTTTTTAGAACCCACTCTCTTTGGGTATCACAGAGGACAAACATGGAAGAAGGCATACAAAACGGAGTCGGTAGGACAAAATGGCCACCAAGAAACAACATTTTTTTCAGGGAATAGTGTACAATAGTGTAGAGAATAAAAAAGTTTTAAAAATTATCTGTACATTACACATATGGTGGGGATGTGAAAGAATACAAATCCTGTGGAACTTGGCCTTCGAGATCATTAGAGAAATGACACAAGTGAATATTTCCATATCCCCACTTTTAGCTCTTTGAGTGGCCAAAAATAGGACATTTCTCCTAAAAAGGTAGAAATTCCAACATGGGAGAACTAAAAACAAAATATACCATCAATTACAAATGGAAGATGGTAATAGTGAAATTCCCCAAAATGGTAAAAAAAAAAAAAAAAGAAAAAGGGAAAAATATAAGAGTTAAAGATACATATTTGATTATACTCTCTTAAAATTGGAACCCTGAATAGTTGAACAATTAGAAAAAGATACTAAGAACTAACCAAAAAAACACGCAGAGTGCTTCCTGTATTCTTCTCTCCCCCGTCCTCCTTGATGTGGCGAAAAAAATAATGTGATTTTATTGGGCTGTGTATGTCGGGTATGTGTCAATATATTTGTATTTGGTAATAATAATGATCTATAATGGAGATTTTATGTATTAAACTTGAAAAGAGAGGAAAAAAAGTATCTATACATGGTGTTGGTAGAGATTAAGAAAAAGTGTTTTAAATGTATTTGTAGTGTCTCCTTGTTATGACATCATCTTGTAGTTTGATATGAAAAATACAAATTTTTCCAGTCGTTTTGGCAGGCAAGCAGGTAGTTCCCAGACTGGATTCATAGAGACCAAATGGGCTCTTAATAATAACAATATTTTCAACATCTTTGATAGTTAACGCTCTGGAACGATTCCCATCTTGCTGCTCACAATGGAATCGGAAAAATAGTTTGATCGCTGAAGATGGGAATCCATGGATATTAAAATATTTGGAAATTTAAATTGTACCCAACCGAAGGACTATAATCCAGTCTAACTTTCTTCTTATCATAAAACTTAGAAATATCTTGGTGGAGAATAATATACTTAGTAATATCTCACGTCCTCCCAAGATGGCTGTACCTATTCAGAAAGGTTCCACTGTCTGTCCCTATATAATGGTGCACTCTTCATTTTCTAGGTTTATATGACAGGGAAGGAGACAAAGATTGGGATTTGCCTTGCTATCGAAGAAATCAGATAGAGGAGGACTTACCTTTCCAATACTATGAAGCGCCTCTATTATATCATACTCTGTACATACAGAGAGAGGAATACACACAGGAAGGACTACTATCAATTGGAACTGACCTATGGCCATGGGTAAAATGGCGGAGTTCGAAAAAAACTGACCAGGCTGGTAGATCCGTAGGTCAGAAACTGTCCATGCACGTTTGCCTCCTTCCAAGAAAGATACTGGGACAGGGGAGAAAAACTAGATAAACTGGTGACAAATTAATTAAGAATATTGATTCTGGTCAATTAAATGAACTTTCAGGTGGATGGAAACTAGCCTTAAAGGTTTTCCAGATTCATATAATTGGTATATGATGTCTCTTGGAGAGAGGGCTATGTGTTGCACAATGGATGTTGTGTTTTGAAATATATAAATTGATGTCTTTTTATATAGTCATGCAACTTATTGGAAGATATGATAATGATTACGTTTGGCTTATTTTATATATACAATTTTTGGATGTGATAAAATATTGAATAAAGAAATTTAAAAAAAAAGTACACATTTTCTCGTTGAAAAATAGTTCTTGTATATCCTGTCATGAACAGGCACATTTAAAAAAAATGTTTTTTCATTCTTTATGACTTTGATTGCAATGTCATACTTCTGGCTCTCATGACTAATAAGGGACATTATAATTTTTGTGGGAGTGGCTTGAAGGGAGGTTGTGGACAGGAAATTACCAAAACATTTTCAGTGACTTTATGGCCAACTGATAACTATTTATGTAATTTGGTAACTAGATTAAGAATAACATATTTTACTTACACTAATTAATATATAAACACATTCACTACAAGATAAAACACACTTTATTGGTTGTTGTATTGTTTGGAGATGTGTGATCCACTCATATAAACAAACAATAAAAAAAAAGTGGTACAATATTGTATATATAATAAGAAAGGTTGGACAGAAGGTTTTGGGTGCAAAATAAGGACTATCCCTCCTACATTTGGATACTTATGCTATGCGTCATTTCTCATTCTCTACATTCACATGTTAAGATGAGTCCCTTTAGCAGGGCCGATCCTAGGGTCACAGCCGCCTGGGTGCAGGATTTTTTGGGCGCCTTCTTGTGGGCGTGGCTATGATAATAACTCCTCCCCTTTAAAATGGTTTTAAAAAATATATAAATTAAAATACCAAAACTTTATAAAAAAAAAAATTATTTAACAAAAAACAAAAGTTGTTTAAAACAGTGGAACCCAGTGTGATTACCAATAGAGTAAATGTGTTCAATCACTATTATTCATATAAAATGTGCTAACGATAGGGGTGCCACCTGACCGTTATTTTACCGGCACCGTTATTTTGTTTGGGACCACTATTCACTGAATTGCTGTACTTAATCAGGGCAGAGCTCTGCAAATGTGATGTTGTATTCACAAGCACATTGCATCAGATCTGTGCATGAACCCAATGTATGGCAGCAAGGTTCACGTCTGTTCTTGCTGATGACAGGGAAGTCTCTGTCACAGATTAATAATGAGCTTATCTGGCATTTTTCACAGATATGTCAAATAGTACTCTGGGATAAACGGATTCACGGTTAAAATCTCATTCAACCCGCCATGAAAAAAATAATGTGCTGACTATTTAAAAGGGATCTCTTTATCTGTAAAGATTATTAATACTTATTAATACATTATTATAAACATTATTTATACTGTAAATATTTGGAATAAAATATGACTTTCCATTCTGTTAGCAGAATTGCAAGCAAATGCATATAGCATATACTACAGGGGTAATATATATATATATATATATATATATATATATATATATATATATATATATATATATATATATAGTTTTTACTGTGAATGTAGAGGACAAAAATGATTAAAAAAGATCTATACATTGTGTTACCAAAACTGCAAGCAAATGCAATAGTGCACAATAAATTAGGAGAATTTTTTTTTTTTTCATGTGTCTGTGGTGGAGACACCACAGACACATAAATTTTTTTTTATCATGTGGCTTATGACACCACATGTGGCTTGATATGCAAATTAGAAGTTTGCATATCAAGCCACAGGTGATGTAATAATCAGGAGACTCAGGTGTGTACTGTTTAAGACCTTAAGTTTCATATCAATTGTAATTCATTTGCATATCAGTCCACCTAGTGATGTTATAAACTGATGGCACTACAGAAAAATGTCAAACATACAGTTTACAGAGTAATATATTGCAAATTCCTCAAAAGGAGATTATGGCATATAGTTCTGTTTTTAGATTACACAGAGACTATGCTGGTGAGGTGACAATCAATGACAGACTGGGCAGCTGTAGAGGGGATGGGACACTTCATCGCGGCTGCTTCCGCGCAGCCGCTTCACCACCGACTCTGCACCACAAGACAGCTCATCGCTGGAGATTTCATGGCGGGACATTTCATCGCTAAAGGTAAGTTTATTTCAGTATTTTAGCTATTTTAGTTTATTTTAGTTAGGGTGGATAGAATAAGGGTTTAGGGGGTTAGAATTAGGGTTTAGGGGTTAATTTTAGTATTAGGGTTCGGGGGTTAGTATTAGGGTTTAGGGGGTTAGTATTAGGGTTCGAGGGTTAGTATTAGGGTTTACGGGGTTAGTATTAGGGTTCGGGGGTTAGTATTAGGGTTAAGGGGATTAGAATTAGGGTTTAGGGGGTTAGTATTAGGGGTCGGGGTTAGTATTAGGGTTCGGGGGTTAATTTTAGTATTGGGGTTAATTTTAGTATTAATTTTAGTATTTAGTATTTTAGTATTTAGCGGAACTGTCAGCTCTTACAAAGCCGCAGCCGCGTTCTCCTTCATTACTGACAGTTCAGCGTTCTAACTGCCGCGCTGAACTGTCAGCGATGAATATGCGGCGAAGAAGTGTCCTAGACCCGCTGTAGATCCCTGGATTAGCAGGAACACGTCCTATCAGAAAAGTCAACTGAAGAAGACCTAATTGACTTCTCCAGCTACACCATGATTATACCTGTTCTGATATACAAGCATGGATCCAGTGCAGTCACTAACTGAGACATGACAATCCATCTGTGTACATGGGCTTCTACGGACAACGCGGTATGATAGCCTAGCATAGCTACGCTTAAAAACCAATTCATACGTGGGAAATGGGACATGGCTCAATGGGTATCCACCAGCTGCATAATGAACTGGAATGCAACTTACCAGTGAGGTTGCCAGAAGGAAATCAATTAATTAATCGACGTGGTTCTGTGGGATCCACTATTTGGTTAGCTAATTTAAAGCACTGATAAAGATTGGTGCTGCATTTCAAAGATAATTTTAGCTATTTTCTCCAGGGCACTGGGGAACTGTGATGGCAGAACTTGGGCTTCCAACTTAGAACAATATCACTAAAACGTTTACATGGTGAGACATAATGTGTTTATTAAAAACCCAGATATTCATTTTAATTTAAGGTTTTAAGATGGTCTGGCATCCCCTAGAAGCATTAACCAATCAGGCAATTCTGTTTCTTATTTACCAGTGGGGGTAGGTACCAACCTTGGTTATGGTGGACATTTAGTGCTCTTCTATGGACATGCACAGACCTTGAAATGGCTACTGGTTTCATTGTACTGACACTTTGTCTATCCCTGTTTACAAGCTGATGTTTTGATTGTATAGTTTGTAAACAAAAACTTTATTGTATATATATATAGTACTGTAACATAGTCAAGATGTTTGATAGATTTCCACTCAAATGTATCTGAATATACTAAAGCAATGTTGCCTAATTTACCATTAAATGGACATAACATTGTATTCACTATGAATATATAGAATACAAAAATGATTGAAAATTATCTAGAAAATGTGTTAGCAAAATTGCAAGCACCTGCCTAACTTGTGACCGCTCTTGTGGCTTAATAAATAAATTAAATATTTCCCATTGAAAAGCAGTTTATTTTCATATCATGCCACAGTGGCAAAATACTGACATACTGAGTAGCAAAATAGTGGCATATTGAGTGGCAAAATACTGGCTTATTCGGTGGCAAAATATTGGCATATTGAGTGGCAAAATATTGGCATACTCACCAACAGCTCCCAACCACCCTCCATATTACACTAGACCTGGATAACATATAACTTTCTTGTGAGGGTAGGTGGGGCGAGGGCATGAGAGAGAACCAGACGGAGTGTGTGTGAGACTGTGTATGAAAGAGAGACGGAGTGTGTGTGCGACTGATCTAATCTGGGCTCTAGCCCCAGATCATTTGGTGACCTAGCAATGTCCCTGCTTTTATCCCAAAAGTACTTCAATTGTGGTGGGTCCTAAGACTTAATATATTTAACATTTTTGACAGTGATAAATCTCTTGAAATACATTACTTACAAAGGACCAAATGGCCTTCCATGTGACACAAATGGGGTCATCTTTACCATTTCTAAATCAATTTGGACCCTACTTATGGAGCACCTGGGATGGGTGGAGTGCTCTACCCAGAAGCCTAGTCAGGGCCTCAAGTATTTAAACCAATTAATAGAATTGGAAGTACAGTAAAACCCCTAAACCAGCATGCATCTTATGTTTAATAGGAGTTTTATTGTGATTCCCATTACATCTAAGGTCTGGTAAATGTCCAACATAACAAATTTGAAGCTCCACCTGGTGGTGTGTATAACAGACCTATGAGCCACAATTGAACTGACTTAAAGTGACTCTACCACTTACATAAGATGTAACTAAATTACTTGTGCATTTAAAACAAACACATATATAAGACATAAGTGACAGTTTTTTTTCTCTCTATGTTTTAATTAATTGCATATAACAGTAAAAATAAAATTAGGTGTCTGTCTCCAGCATCCATTTTGAGTATTTTACCCATGATGCAACATTCTCCAAAATCTTCCTAAAGTCTCACTTTACAACTGTGGGCAGAGCCTGCATGATGATGTCATAAGATACACACCTGGTCTCTTACTGGCTCCTGTGTATCACTAATGGGCAGGACTAGCTGACTGTGTACATGTTTTTTTTTACCTGCCTTCCAACACAAACATAGGAGATTGACCTGATCATACAGGATCATAGCCCCGCCCCCATGTAATGTAATAGTTACATTACCCTCCCATTTAATGCAAGTCTATGATCAGAATTCTGACTTATAGAAGCCGAATCTGGCCACTGGGGCACGTCCTGAGGGAAAATCTCAAGTGATGCCAAATGATAACTATCCTTGTAATGCATACAAGATATGTGGCACAGGACCCTTTCAAAATACACATCTCCATAGTTTTTTTCCCCTTCAGGTATCACTGTGTGTCTTCACCTTTTACATATATATTTTTTCCTGTATATTTTATTATCCCTAGCTGTATACCTGAAGGGGAAAAAAAACAATGCATCTATATATATATATATATATATATATAAAATATGAAGTTCTGTTTACTTGAAATATTGCATCAAGTGTAGGCAACAGAAAAGCTTCAATGAAATGTTTTGTATGGTTCTATCAGGCAGTGAACATCTTGGGTCAGTTCTTCATTATCTGACCCAGGATTTTAAACATGGCTGCCCCGTAAAATTGACCAATAAGGTACTTTATATCTATTATTTCAATAAAGCATTTTATTTAAATTACCTACACTTGAACTAAATTATTTGTTGCCAGTTGTCTCTTTAATTTCCTTCTTAGCACCGATAATTTATACATTTTCCAGGGCAACATAGATGTGTCCCTCAACAATGATGGAAGAACATACATCCTACGCATTGAATGAAAGGTATAAGAAATTAGAGTGAGATCCCTAACTGCCAACTTTTATATCCCTTTCCAGTATACAAGAAGGTGGAGCCCCAAGAGATTGAGCTCAAGCCTCTCTGGTACAGATACCAGCGTTTAGACTGTGTTTTTGCACTGTGCAAAGACAGCATGCAAGCAGGACAGACCCTCCTTACAAGGACAGCTAAACATTATCTTTCACTTGTGGTTCTAATATAGGCTACATGGGAAAAAGTAGTTGTCCCTATTTTGAGAAAAAACTGGCATGTACTTTTGACAGTACTAGCCAGTTTATCCTCTGACTGGCAGCCAGGGCCGGACTGGCCTACCAGGATACCGGGGAAAATCCCGGTAGGCGGCAGTCCCTGGGGCCGTTACCTGGGGTCACAAAGGCAGTATGCTGAAGAATTTCTTATGAATGGGGACTGTTGTTCGGTTTTTTAGAAAGCCAATAGGATTACATGTATTCCATAAGCCGAAAGTCTATAAACTGAACGACATTTGGTTTATAGACTTTCGGTTTATAGAATACATGTAATGCTATTGCTATTCTATAAACCGAAAGTCTATAAACCAAACTTCATTCGGTTTATAGACTTTCGGCTTATGGAATACATGTAATACTATTGGCTTTCTATAAACCGAACTAGAGTTCGACCCCGAACCCGGACTTTTTTCTGAAGTTCGTCCGAATCAGCCCATCCAGGTGTCCGCTCAACTCTAGTCCTGAGTGCTAGGAAAAGTCCTGTAAGTGCTATCTGAGTGCTGGGGTAAGTCCGGGATGTTGGGACAAGTCCTGTGAGTGTAGTCTTAATGCTGCGGTAGGTCATGGGTGCTGGGCAAGTCCTGTGAATGCAATCTGAGTGCAGGGATAGGTCATCGTTGCTGGGCAAGTCCTGTGAATGCATTCTGGTTGCTGGGGTAAATCAATGCATCCATCCAGATGACACACACTGCCCTGATTTATACTCCTGCACAGGGCAATTCATATAACCTTGTGTACATACTGGGGCCTGTGTATTGCCCTGTGCATTGGGTATATATCAGCCTTATCTGTAAATAATAGACTCTTCAAATGTGCTTTAAAATGTATGGTTTTCCCTTTTATGAACAAGAAACTAATGTTATGCAATGGGGCTGGTATAATGATGCAATGCTATGGGGCTGGTATAATGACGCAATGCAATGGGGCTGGTGTACAACCATTTCCAGGGCTGGTTTTTATCCCCAGTGTGGCACTGCTGGCAGCTGCCATGTTTGCCTATGAAGCAGTCAGCCCAGTCTGGTGGGTGACTGCTTTCTCTGCTAGTGCAAAAACAGATCTCGCATTTGCACGACTATGTTTCCCCTGCTCATCCCATGGAAAAATAAGGGATTCTCTCTGCCTCTGCGGACCCTGAACGGACGAGGGGGGAACCCCTCCCTACCTGCTGTGAGACACAGCAGAGAGTAAACGCGCATGTATCTATTAAGATATGCCCATTACTTAGAAAGTTTGTCTTTTAACTGTACAAGACCCAGAAAATGGGACTGTCCCAGCAAATTGGCAACTATGGTGATCTTTATAGGTTAATATCAAGAAAACTGTAGCAATTGAGAAAGGGTGAATGACTGGGATTGGAGTAAGTCCATAATGTTGAACAACCTATCACTAATAACCCTTTGAGGAATCTTAATAAAAGTGAGTATTAATGATTAAAAGATTGGTGGCAGTAAATCTTTTAACCTAAAGTCAGTAAAAACATGTTTTTATCAGTTAGAAACCCTTTTTAACCCCCCTTCGTTAATCCAATCACCCTTATTATAATGTAGTTGCAAACTGAATCCTCACCAAAGATAAAACATGTGCATATATATATATATATATATATATATATATATATATATATATATATATATACCGGTATATATGTGCATAAATATATATACATATGCACATGTTATATCTTTGGTGAGGAATCAATTTGCAAATACATGATTTAAGACTGCTAGAAAATAATAAATATGTAGATCACACACACTCTCTTGGTTCTTTTCTAGCAGTTTATAATGTGTCCTTGGTTCCTGCCCCTGCAGGTAAATAAATTTGGCTCATTTTAAACACACATTCCTCAAACATGCTTGACCTGTGCCCTCCACGTATAAGCTAATGATCAAACATATGTTTGACTACTCACAACTGTTCAGTCATCCCCTGCTCTAGTAATAGACCCTCATGCACACTCCCTAGCCCCGCCTTTGTCACGGTGTAACTCGCTGACCACGCCCCCCGCTGGCACACTCTTTCTCCATGATTTGGAATGTTACCCCCGCCCACTGCCCTGAACGCTATATCTCGACCCGGTGCACAGAGAGGTCCCTTCTCTGACCCCACTGCAGTTCGTCTATCTGACTCTCAGACTCCCTGCTGCTTTTTTTTTTCTTCTACCATGTCCTCCGACAAGATCTTCACTGAGGGAGAGACTTGCCAGTCTGCCTGGCATAATGCAACTGCTGGGTATGATGAAACGGACACTCACTTAGAGATTCTGGGCAAACCTGTGATGGAAAGATGGGAAACTCCATACATGCACAGTCTAGCCGGAGTTGCAGCCAGCAAGGGTATATATCTATATATATTTATATTTCAGAGAAATGATGATTATTTAACTGATTATAATTGATGAAGAACTGAGTTTGAGTGAACCTATTGTACAACTGCTCATTTAACAGGACTAGGTGGAATCATAGCATTGAGGGTGTCTGGGCTCTAGGAATGGATCTGTGCCACTTTTGGAGGATGGCTATGGCCTATGAAGTGTAGGTCAGGTTCCTAGGAATCTGTGTCTCAGAATAGCCATCTGTTCTGTCACATTTGGTGACAGCTGTAGTGCAGGGGGAAGGTAGTGGACCCATTTCCCTTGCTCTTTTTTTTTTTGGTTCTACAAAATCTGTGATTGTAATCTTCTTTACCTATTGAAACAGCCACGTGTAAATTAGATATCTGGCTGGTTCTTAGCACTCAGTTCTGTTAATGATTGCTAACTTGTTATAAAAAAAAAAGTTCTGCAGGTGGTTGATTTTTCCATTTGTAATTCCCCACTCTTCCTTATTAGAATTCTATGTTCTGTAGGCTGCCAAGCATAGTCTGCGATTCTTAAAAAACAAGTATTTAAAATGCTTTATTCTGTTTGTATGTGTTTTGTTTTGTTCTGTCACTTAGTTCACTATATATTGAAACAAATATTGCCTTCTGGTCCTCTACTTTGTATTGAATGCATAAGTACTCCCACAACTCTCAGCATGTGGCTGAACATTCTGCAGTCATATGATGCTCTAAATATTGGAGAAGTGTGCACATGCACCCTAGGGAACAGATATCGTTTTTATCTGTATCCATGAGCATAGAGATAGAGCTTTGAAATTAGAATAACATTTGATATATACATTTGGTGTGTATTAGGGTTAATATATCCTGGTGGCTAGAAAAGAGGACATGCCATATAACTTGCCCCAGCACCCATTCCACTCACAGAACTTGCACCAGAACACAGACTGCACTCACAGGACGTGCCCAAGCACCCACAGGACGTGCCCCAGCACCCATTGCACTCATGGGACTTGCCCCTGTACACAGATTGCACCCAGGGCTTTCTAGCATCCAAATTGCACTCACTGGTCTTGCCAGAGCACCAAGATTGCACTCACAGGACATTTCCCCAGGACCCACATTTCTCCAAGAACTAGCCCCCAGCACCCACATTGCACCAAAGACGTGTCCCCCAGCATCCACATTGCACCAAAGACGTGCCCCCATCATCCACATTGCACCAAGGACTTGCACCCACACTGCACCAAGAACTTTCCCTCAGATTACACTCACAGGACCTAACTCCTGCGTCTCTGAGTAGTCTGAGCGTCGGGAGGCCATGTGACCCTGGCGCTCTGACCAGAGGGAAGCGCGAGAGCCTAGAAGGATGTCTGTGTGCTTGGGCAGCACAAAGACATCTGCTGCCTGCCATCCTTACAAAGAGGGCTGGCGAGGGTAGATCTTTCTGATCTCCCCAGCCAGCGCCTCTAGCACCCCCCTCATCCTGCCCTGTGGGAAGAGTTTTTTTTGTGTAAAGATTAGCATGCTGCATGTTAATCTTTAATTAACAAAATGTTACAAGCAAACCCGGACATTTTTTCAAATGAAAAGAACACGCCCGGACAGACATTTAACATTAAAAGAGGATGCATTGCAACCCTTATCTGTATAGCATCTGCACAAATATTTTCTATTAATTTATTTTAAATGCACAGCGGCACACTGCAGTATTATAAAGGAGGTGTAATTAAATAACAGGTCACTTAATCCAGCACCTTTTATATATATATATTAATGGGTGACTGAAAAGGTACAATTATTTTCTGATCTTTCATTATTCTAAACCTCCGCCATCTTCTCTTCTTCAGGTGGTCGTGTTCTGGAGATTGGTTTTGGCATGGCCATTGCAGCCACTAAAGTCGAGGAATATAATATAGAGGAACATTGGATTGTTGAATGTAACGACGGAGTATTTCAGCGGCTACAGGAATGGGCCAAAAAACAGCCACATAAGGTGAGGTTTACAACATAACAGAAGTCTGGTGGACAATTGGTACCTGTCTCAAGTTCTGAAACTACAATTCCCATGATGCAGTAGCCACCGAAAGTATTGGGAGATGTAGTTTCAAAACACCAGTTCAGCTGACTACCCATTTGCTATCTCTGCTGCAGGGTGATATGGTAGTGCAGACAATTACTCTTAGCTAGGATCGTCCCAAGTTTTTTAAAATGGGCTGCATATTATTAAATGAACTTCCAGCAATGGTGAAGAATAGCTTGCTAGCGAAAATAATAATGTAATACAAATTAAATCCAAATGTTTTTTTTTTAAAATCACCTTTATTCAACTGCATATTTATAGAGCTAATGAGAACATGGATAGTTAAATCAGTTGGGCCGTACATTGGACTGTGGTTTGTAGGCATGACCCTATTCACGTCAAAGGCCTATCGAGCATGTTTAAACACAGAAGATAAAACCGATTTAGTCATGTGAGACAAATAATCAGTGTGATTGGTTATCACAGGGATCATATGGAAGCACACAAGCTTCTGGCTTTGATTGGGTTGGATATGTATTCTATCCTGTGTGTGTGTGTATCTATGTATGTGTGTGTATGTATGTATGTATGTGTGTGTGTATATATATATATATATATATATATATATATATATATATATATATATACACACGGTACAACCGATTGATTGAAGGGTTAATCATGAAGTTGGAAAAGGTCTATGCCTGGCATTTCTGCTAGTAATGCCTGATTGTAGCTGTTCTGTATCCTCATGTGCAGTAAACCTTAGATCATTTTAATTCTTATGGGACTCTCCATTATAATCATAGCACAGTAGGAAATGTACGTTGAGAGAGTCTCTCGTTTCCCCGGGGATGTTACCGTTGCCCGGCATCCAAGGGTGTTACCATTACACAATTTAATGTTATATTAGCATGTTTGGCGTTTAAGATAGGAAGCCATTGTAGGGTAGCGAGTAGAGTTGCAGCTAGGATCATTGTACAGTCTTTGTAGGTAAAACATGTTCTTAACACCGCAGCTTGGGAGGAGGAAGGGTTACGGCAAGGTGGGGCCTACGTGCGGGTCAGAGTTCACAGCTGTCGATGTGGTGGGGGAGGATGTGTGCATTTTGCATGGATGGTAGAGTGAGGGGGCTGTCTGCACAGGTGTCACTGATGGCTACTTGGTGGGGGGCAGACACTGCCAAATAACTTGAAAACACATATTCTGAGTCTGTACAGACATAGGAATAACAAACGATCAGTGTAGCTATTAAACAGGAGACCGGGGCTATAAAAGAATTACATTAGTAGGGGAACGGTTACAGTGTGCACAAATGGAGAGAGGTGTGATCTAATATCATAATAAGATAAATCAAGTATGATAGGGTAATATGGCCCTAATGACCTTACAGTTAAACAGAGCAAAGTACAAGAAAAGCAAACCAGTCCGCTTTAATGGCAAAAAAAAATAATCTATAAATACATTTAAATAAATATTTGGTTAACAAGTGTTCATTTATAACTAAAAATCAGTCTTCCAGGAAAATGGGGCATTTGCAACATCATGTTGATTAGTAAATGTTTAATTAAATGCACGAAGGAGTTGTCATTTTTAGATCTAGCAATCCACTGGGGTAATTAAAATGAATTCAGTTGGGAGAATGTTATTAAAGATTCCTAGTTTAGATTCTGACACACGGAATTTCCTTCCAAAGTAAACTATCTGATGCTTTCTACTGTTTTTAAAGTGAATCCTCATGTTCTAAGTCTCAGCAGTCGGAGTATCTGACAATATTGAAGGGTCTGCGTTACAAAGAGACAATTGCAGAGAATGGAGGTGGCGTTTTCAAACTTGAGCCCAAAGTAGGCGATTTGGAAAAATTCTCCAGTGCAGCTGAATGGGAGAATTTCTCTAACTCGGCTACTTTGGGCTCAAGTTTAAAATTCCCAGCAATGCTCTCTATACTGAGTAGACCTTTTAATAAATAGTTAGGTATTTCACCTGCTATCACAAGTCATATCTAAAGGAACTCAAGTATATTTGTAGCGTTCTCAAAACCATTTTGGACAATACCTGTGATTTCATGACACCGTGTTTGGTTCTTATTTTGTGGTACCTTATGGCACACTGTGCCAGGTGTGCCATAAGTGTCAGAATGCACAGCTGTCACGTGGGACACACAGTACACGGAGAGCATGCTGTGCAGGGGAAATGTCTTGTTGCTGTTTTTCATCTCTTAATGTTTCTCTACAGATTGTGCCTCTTAAAGGACTGTGGGAAGATGTGGTGCCAACATTACCTGATGGACACTTTGATGGTGAGAGATTTCTTTATGATACTGGTCTCTTTTACTCACATCCTTTATATGCCTTATAATTACAGTAATTAATAAGCACTAATAATCTCCTTTCAGGTATCTTGTATGACACATATCCCCTGTCCGAGGAAACATGGCACACTCACCAGTTCAACTTTATTAAGGTAAATTATTTCACCCTTCCCTTTGACCGCATCATGTATCCAACTCATGTATCCAGCTCCCTCTGAAGCTTGCGAGCAGGGCTCTCTACCTCATGTATCAGTCTCTTCTTGTTCATCTAACTTAGTATGTAGTCATGTATGTTGGGCGAGTGCACAGGGCGCAACTATTGTTGCCATCCGGCCGGTATTTTATCAGCACAGCCGGTAATTGACCCCTCTGAGCCGGTGTCGGTATTAGTTAAATACCGGCAATGCAAAAGCCGGTTTTCCTTTTTTTTCAGAATTGCAGAGCGAGTTTCTACTAGCCTCCAATATGTAAATGTTAAATTGTGCAGTGGCGTAGCAGCAGCTCCTGTGGTGCATGCGCTGTGTGCATCATAAAGTGACTCACGTCTTGCTCCACGTCACGTGAGTCACTGGCTTCCGGCAAGTGGCAACGTGGAGGGAGGGAAGCATCGCGCAGCTGTTCAGTGTGGTGTGCTGACCTGCCGGAGTACATGGCACTTTTCTGCACCCGGAAGGAGAGACTTCTCTGTGACTTCTCACCGCCGCTGTCCATTACTGAAAAATAATCCTGTGAGATCGTAGCCCCTTATAATGTTTGCATTTGATAACTTTCTGCTGCTTCATTCTTTTGATTTTTTTTTATCTTCTCATTCTCTATTTACAATTGTGGTTACTTCTCATTTTTTTCATTTTCCTGTTTCATTTTGGCTGCCTAATTTGTCCTGTTTTTTTTTTTATGTTAATTTACAATTTTGGTTCCTTCAGTTTTTTTTATCTGCTTGCTTTGTATGTTTTTTTTACTTTTTCTATATGCAGATTTTTTAGTATATGCATAATGAATATGAGAAATGAGTTCCAGGCACCGAGGAGCCTGAAACTCAATCTGAGAGGGACAGTGAATGGATGCACCCCATTCTGGCTCCGCCCACAACCATGGCCGGTACTTCTTTAATGAAAAGGTGGCAACCCTAGGCGCAACACCCGAGGGGGCACCTGCTCGAAAAAAAAAAAAAAGTTTTTAAAAAAAAGTTTGCCAGTAGAGGCACTGGATTGGGGAGATCAAAAGATCAGCCCTCTGGTTGGCAAGCTCTGCTGGATCCGGGGAGGGGGCGCAGCTCACCAACTGAGAGGTGTAGCTCCGCCCCCACCCTGTGAAGCAGATATGGGGAGCGCGAGCAGCACTTTCTCTTGCTGCCCGCGGCTTTCCATGAAGAGAAAAGAGAGACGAGACAGAACAGATTAAGGGGGGGGGGGGGGGGGGAGAACATTGGGAAGGGAGGGAGAGAACAGAGGGGAGGGGGGGAGAACAGGGGGAGTGGAGGGGGGGGGGAGAACAGAGGAAGGGGGAGAGAGAGAGACAGAACAGAGAGAAGGAAGAGAGAGAACTGGAAGGGAGAGAGACACATACATGGGGTGGGGTGGGGGTGGGGGTGCCATGGGGTAGGCCCGCACAGGGCGCCGGAACACTTAAGGAAGGCCCTGTATGTAGTCCCCCTCGATGCTTGGTACCTAGTGCTTCGTAAATTGTTGGTGCTATATACAGGTATACCTTGTTGTATTGCGCTTTGCAGTTATTGCTCTTGACAGGATGTGTTAATTATCGGTCAGCGCCATATTCTTTGTCTCTCTGACTATTCCATGTCCCTATTTGCACAGGCACAACAATATTTTATTGAAATTAAACCAATTACTCACTTACAATGACCTCTAAGCATTAAAAGAAAGTATGTGCTGTATATATTTTTGTACTTAATAATTTTGGCACATGTGACTCACTTTATTGTGGAATTTGACTAATTGTGCAATAAATCTGAGGTAAACTTGAAAATAAATATTGAATGTAATGTCACCCACCAAAGTATCCACACTTTGTGCACTTACAGCACTAGGGGTGTGTTACCATTTCTGTACAGGAAGAGTACGGCATAGTTGCCAACATCGGCCATGTTGATCCACAAGCTGCAGAAAGAGCATGCAGAGTGCAGCACGGCAGTATGTAGGATGGATATATGCACAGACACAATCCAATTAATCAGGGTGGAGATCTCATAGGGCCTACCATGATTAATTAATTGGATTGTGTGCGGATATGCATTCTACATACTGCCGGGCTGCACTTTGCATGCTCTTTCTGCAGCATGTGGAACAAATACGTGTCCCTGGAAACATGGCCAATGTTGGCAGATATGGTATGGTGTAATAACATACAGCTTCCAATACAATAGCAGTAACTGCCTGATGCAGTCAGTAATATCTTCAATTACAGCACACTATGACTTCATGTAGAAACATTTCTAATCTCCAACAGCTCAAAGTTTTTCAGAGTAAAGTCCAATGAGTAATTGGCAGATTCTGGACTCCAGGGAGGGAAAATGCTGTATGCAAGTTGAGATTAGCTTCTATTAAGTTTAGCAACTATTGATAGTCAATGCATATTGCCTGTAATAATGCAGGGGTCTATGGTCTTCCAAGAGTATGGAATACTAGATCACAATTAGATAATAAATAGAAAATGATCTTGTGTCTTATGACACATGTATTTCTAACAAAGTTCCTCTGAAGTTGTCAATGGCTTTTGTGTGATTGCATTGTAGCATAGTCTGAACCCAATAACCCGAGGTTAGCAATATAATGTTTGTGTATCTCTTCAGGGTCATGCTTGCCGGTTGCTCAAACCTGGAGGAATCCTCACATATTGCAACCTGACATCCTGGGGAGAGCTGCTGAAATCCAAGTACACAGATATAGAAAAAATGTTCAAGGTAAGAATATTTGGTAGTAATGTGTACCTTGCCTCGGTCACATACAACAGGCATTATTACATAGTTGCTGACATAGGCAATGTTTCCAAGGGCACATATTTGTTCCACTTGCTGCAGAAAGAGCATGCAAAGTGCATCCCGGTATGTATGATGCATATACACACAGACAGACTCCAATTAATAAATCATGGTAGGTCCTATGAGATCTCCGACCTGATTAATTAACTGAATTGAGTCTGTGTGTATATCCATCCTGCTTATTGCCGTGCTGCACTTTGCATGGTCTTTCCGCAGCATGTAGAAAAAAATATGTCCGATTTTGGCAACTATGGTATTATACTGCACTCTTCAAAACGTCAGCTTGGTCTCCTATTACAAGTCCACTTCTGGTCTTACAGTTCGGTCTAATAAAGTTTCCTTTGTAAAAAAAAAAAAAAAAAAAAAAAAAAAAAAAAAAAATTAAGTTCCACATCCATCTACTAACAGAATTTGCTGTGTGGATTGTGTAATGATGTATTTCTCTTTATAGGAAACCCAAACACCCCAACTTTTAGATGCCGGTTTCAAGCTTGAGAATATTAGCACCACTGTGATGGACTTGATACCCCCGGAGGATTGTAGATATTACTCCTTCAACAAGATGATCACACCCACCATTGTTAAAGCCTGAGAAACCTGTGCAGAGGACAAAGAGCTAACACACACCACACTCATTATCACCATGCCCAGAGATGGGATCTGGGATACAAGACTGTTAACCCTTTACTAGCAGAGGCCTGCAGCACATTGCACAGCAGACCTTTGCACTCCAACCATTTCAATTATAACATTTCTTGAAAATGATTTCTGAATAAAGAGGTTTTTTTTTTGTTTTTGAAGACTTTGTGCTTGCGATTGGTCTGTAGTGTGAAATGTAAGTATTTGATTGGTTTTCATTGGACAAAAGACACCATGTGCATTAGGATAAAAATCTGTACATGCACCTCACTTCAGGGGAAATGGAAGACCGTGTTTAAAGGGGAAATTGTATATGACATAACATCCATTTCTGCATCTGATCCAAGTCAGCAGGCAGTACAGACATACAAAGGGCAACTAGCAGCAGGAGGGATGGCTAGGTATGTTTAGGGGTCAGCCTAAGGCCACATTTGCCCCCGAATTTCCTTTTGTTACTAGCATGCATACAAGTGTATAGATGCCAACACCGGCCTTGTTTCCAAGGAAACATTTGTTCCACATGCTGCAGAAAGACCATGCAAAGTGCTGCCCAACACTATGTAGGATGCATATACACACAGACACAATCCCAATTAATTAATCAGGGTGGAGCTCTCATAGGACCTACCATGATAAATTATTGGATTCTGTATATGCATCCTGCCGGGCTGCACTTTGCATGGTCTTTCTGCAGCATGTGGAACAAATATTGTGTCCCTGGAAACATGGCCGATGTTGGCAACTATGCAAGTGTTGAATCATAAACCAATGGAGAGGCACAGAATGTCGTATGGGGGTTTAAAAAGACACAAAAAAACAATAGTGCTATAGGTCGTAAATATTATTAAAAGAAATGTGCTGTATGTTCCCACAAACAAAAGATAATATTGTGCCTCGAATTAAATCAACCTGTGATTCCACTTAAAGTTAATGCCCATATTGAGGTGAAGGGTGTAGCAGATGTTTTTTAATTTCATTTTAAAAATTGTCCTCTTCATATCATCTCCAAAGAATATTGCAGTAAATTTTCTTTAACATGGGGATTGAAGCTAAGTGTTGAGGAACTGCCCATGTAAGCATTGTTCCTGATCAGTCATTTAGATCGAAGGACGCTTACCTTGTAATTAGGGCCAGGCAACGATCAAACAGTTCTCTACTCTGCAAGGTCCTGGACTTACCTGAACTAATTAATGATACCTCATTAATAAAGACCAGAGTACAACACTTTCTATAACATCAGCTTGGTTCTAAGAAACAAAACAATACAGAATGGCTGCAGTGATTTGACATTTTGATTTCTGAGGCCATAACGTCGCCACTTGTAGTTGGAATTAGGATTAAAGATTCAGGTATTGAACCTTTGTTTAATCTGACAAGCAATGAGAAACCAAAATGCATTACTGTGACAGCACAAGACAGATCGGTGAGAGGAAGAGACCTGACACAAAGACAATAAGTACAGCCATCAAACAAACAATGAAGAACGTACCCCACCATGCATCCCAAGTAGAAATAATGACATCACAAGAGACAGACCCTGATCACTGGCAGACTGTCAATAACCTCACCCAATTAGTTGGCTTGTGTCACACAATTTTATTGTTGTTACATTCGTGTTTTAACCATTATACAGCTGTGTCAACTCTTTCTGTCTCGCAAGAAACTCTACTTCTACAGCACACATATAAAATATCCAAGAATGTTCTTGAATAAATGGATAAGTTTTAACGCATAGAAAAAGTAGCTTAGTTCCCAAACAGACTTATTTGTCTTAATGTAAATGTTTAAGAGAATCCAGAGATCCTTACTGTATGGACTTAAACCAGTGCTGGCTGTGGCTATAGGATATCAGCTTCTGTAGCCCAGAGGACACACAGTGTACCAGCATTTTATAAATACAATTGCTTAATTATTACTTCCTATACCAAATGCGCATGCGCTTCTCTCTTTTAATTTTCTTCTGCAGCTGTAGGATCCCGTAGAGAAGAGCTTCAGCAGTGGGAGGACAACCTAGAAATGACAACACAAATAACACCTTGAGTGCATCCAGGGACAGTTCTTATCATTGTGTGTTAATGCTGTGTGTTGTGTGTTAACAGATGTTTAAATGCGGTGATCACGGATACAACATCAATCAATAGTATCACAAAAAAAAAAAAACTATTAACAGTCCTGGTTGTCTATAAATGTAAAAAGATTCATAGAACCTGTCAAAGAGCATTGGCGGGGTGGGGACATAAAATGCCCAAAACTACCAAACGATTAAAAAAATGTTTTAAAACATTTTTAAATGCACGGTTGTGAAAAAAGGCCCAATTATTCTCAGTGCTTTGAGCATGGCTACCATGCTTGCTGGGAATAAAAATCCTACAAAGTAAAAGTTGTACCGTATGTAACATAGCGTTTACTCAACCTCCACAAATGAATAATGCCTAGACAACCGTTCCTCATAAAAAAAAAAAAAAAAAAAAAAAAAGGACAATAATTATATATTGAGGGGAAAAGCATAAAGGCTTTAATGTTTTGGTATATAGAGTTAATTAGAAATCAGCCAGCAATGACCCCCTCTCCACTATAAGGCATATCTTACCTGGGACATAGATATCGACAGGTACAATTCTGTCACATCCTCTGACTACAGAATATGAGTAATGATAATAGCCTCCTCCATTCGCACAGCTGTGTGATAAACAAAAGAGGTAATACATAAACAGCAGCTGGAAATAATATAGAACAAAGCCACAGACAGACAGAGATCCAGAAAAAAAAAACCAGTATCACAAAACCATGCAGCACACATACGAATCTCATTTGTCATCACTTACCTGCCCATGGAGACTACGTATCGTGGCTCTGGCATTTGATCATAAACCTTAGGGAGATGAAAATTCAGTTACTAACCATCAGTTGTTAGACACAGCATCTAAAAAATTTTTTTTAAATGACTTAAAAGGACTTTATCACCTAAACATTGCTTTACTGTGCATGTAGAGAATACAAAATGATGTGCACATTGTGTTAACAATTGCAAGCAAATGCCTAAATTTGGAGAAAAATGTTTTAAACGTGTGAGGTCTCCTGTTTATGACATTCTACTTCTATGCATTTGTTGAAACGCTGCTAACACAATGTATAGATCATTTTTCACATTTGCTTTAAGGATGAACTACTCATTTATTAATCTTTTTGGACTACCAAAAATAATAATTAAAAAGCAGTTCTTGCTTCCTACCATAATCATAGTCTCTCTAGTGCATTCGACTTGGTAGTATTGTAAAATGATTGCTTCTTTCATGTTGCTCCTCTAGGCACATGTGTCTCAAACAGACAAATCACAGAAAAAAAAGAAAAAAAAAAAAACCACACAAAATAATAAAAAGACTCACCTTTCTGAGTGCAGGGGCCATCTTATTTGTTAGAGTTCCGGCCACAATCATCACATCTGCTTGCCTTGGACTGGCACGAAAAACTACTCCAAACCTGTCCATATCATACCGTGGGGCAGCCATGTGCATCATCTCCACAGCACAGCATGCCAGGCCAAAGGTCATAGGCCACAGGGAGCTCTGTAGACAGAAACAAATATTAAGGTTTCAGTGACTTGCCTTTCTAAACTTTCAGTGCAAATACTTTTTGTAATTACATTTGCATTCATTAACAAATCTTGACTATATGCAAAATACTTTTCTGCCCATAATCCTTCACTCTTGAATCATGTCACTAACAGGATTTTTTGTTTCTGTTGGCATATTTCTTAATATTCACCCTCTCTGAAAGTGAGCTGCTTTATTTCCTCGAACAGTATTACTCTTTTGCCTTCCTTATGGTTAGTGGTGCAACAGTCCTACTCCATAACATTACATTACCATTTATCGCGCCAACAATATACGTAGCGCAATGTACAGAGCATAGAAGGGAACTACATACTAAGTTAGACAGACTAGAACAGACTGGTATGTGAGGTAGAGAGCCCTGCTCGCAAGCTTACAATCTAGAGGGAACAGTAGTGTGGATAGGTGGCACTAGGTGGGATAGGCCAAAGATGATAGGTGGGATCAGCTAGAGGTAAAGTGACAGGTGTTCTAGTGGGTTGGGTAGTAAGCTTCTTTAAAGAGATGAGTTTTGAGGGACTTTTTAAAGTTTGAAAAGGAGGGAGAGAGCTGGATGCTCTGTGGAAGGGAGTTCCAGAGAGAGGGGGCAGCTTGAGCGAAATCTTAGAGACGCGAGCAAGAAGTGTTGGAGGAGAGTTTTAGTCCCATTGAGGAGCGCAAAGGTCGTGCAGGGAGGTATCGTTTAACATGGGTATCTGCAGGATCCTTTTCTGGAAGGGGGCGGGGTGAAGAGGAGGCCAAAATATCATTCCCACCTTTCCCTACCCAGTACCTCCTTCCCATTGGCTATGTTAATTACTCCGTAAAATTAATAATTTTATGACTGTGGTAGTAGTTGCTAACAGACCAGCATGTATCTGGGCTACATGAGAAGTTTAGTTTACAATATCTGATGTGGTAAAGTTTGGCCACGATAAGTAATGGCTGACTGTATATCATGGGAGTTACAGACAACAAAAGTTAATATTGTGAAGTGTAATGTGGCTCTGTGATGCACAGCAAAAATTCTGCTTTCATTTGAACATTTTATTCCTTAGGGAAGCACATCAATAACTCTCTCCGCTTCCTTTTTTGCCTGAAACCAAGTAAATATTAGTCGCTTCCTACCTTACTTTCTAATCATATAAGGCTTACAACATATCTCAGGGAACTGAAAAACCTTACCCTACGTGCCCAGTTCACCAGCTCATCAAGTTTAGTGATTACATATTCCCCACGGCTGCTTGGTAGAGATGTTTTTGGTGCAGTCACTGCACTGCTCTTCTGACGGACCAGTACATTGCTGAAAATTATGTACAATTCTCATTACTGTGTAACCAAGGTAAAGACAAAGTTAAAGTATATTTTAGCTATAGAATATCTAAAACAGTTTCCCAACTTGTGGTACCTGTTCTTAGTGAGTGATGTGGCAAGAAGGCATTAGTAGGAACTTATCTTACATATATATATATATATATATATATATATATATATATATATATATATAGTTACATAGTAGTTTAGGTTCAAAAAAAAAACTTGTGTCCATCAAGTTCAACCCTTTTCCTAGTCCATGTTTACTGCTGTTTATCAAAAAGAACGCAAATAAAAACCCCTTAAGAAATTTTGAATTCTGCGTTTAGCGGGGAAAAAAAAAACCTTCTTGACTCCAAATGGAAATCCAATTTTTCCTTGGATCAACAAGCACTAAATAAATATTAATGCCTATACTAACATGCATTGCCCTCTATGATCCAGCTCTTTAAAAAGGTATTCAGGCTGCTCTTGAAGGCATCTAAGGTATTTGCTAGACTTGTTTAGTCTTCTAAATTATTGAAAAGGGCAGGATAAATCTCATGAGCCAATGGTCCTATAACACCAACTACTGGCTCCTATTAGTTTTGTTTATTTTATACATTCTATGGATATACCGTTTTATGGTTCCTGAATACTGAATAAGCTAAACGTCTAAAAATATTTGCAAAGCCCTCAGTTATTGGCTTAAAAGAGTGGCAATTAGAAACACAAGCACTGGGGGGGTGGACACTTGTATGAAAAAAAAATTGTATGTTTAATGATCTACTGATTTATTCATGTACCTGTTTAATAATAAACAATGATTACTCACCAGGCACCATTTTCATTTTCTGTTGCTGGATTCCAGGCTCGAGTGTGGAGAGCAGCAAGACAGCTTGGTCTTAAATACAATAAGGACAGAAATGAGAAAGGCTTAGAAACACACACAGAAGGCAAGAGGTTAGGTTAACTTACCGTGTAGTGTAAATCCAGAGCCGAGAGAGCCATGGAGCTGAAACAACACAAAAGGTTACGAGGACCGATCAGCTTCAGGCAATGGACACATAACACATGTAATATTTATATCCACACACTCTATAAATAGGTAACACTATTAATCCTTTCTTACATTCATTGCACTTTCTAAAATCACATTAAGATATTTGTATGTCTACTTGTTTACAATTATTGACATAAGGTCACCATAGGGCACATATGTATCGGTATGGGAAAATTGTTCATGAATCAGCTTGAATCTGCTTTAGAACCAAAGAAAATATATATTACTAACTAATGCAAGATAGCACAATTAAGTACTGCCAGTATTTAGGAGACTTGGCTATTTTATTCCGGGGAGTTTCTCCAGCCTTGAGTATTTAATCTGTATACGTATAGTCTCCACGCAGGTGTAAGGGTTTTCTTTGCCTAGACACCACTGTTATACAGTCGGTGGGCTCTGTGTTTGTAGCGGTAAGTAGGTCTTACAAGCAGAGCAAAGCCATCAACCACCAGCTTAAAACAATACTCTCGTGCCCTTGGTAGAGACAAAAACATATCTGCCCGTTCACCTGTCAGCGCCGCCATGTTGGCCTAGGACGCCCCCTGAGAACTTCCGGTATGTAGCGGATCCAGTTCCAACGTAACACTGTTCCCCCCACCGGTGCTCTGTCATTTTCCTCGACCCGTCAGAAGTTTTGATGGCGTCACTTCCGGTGACGTTGACGGCTACTCCACAGCAATTTCAGTTAATCAATAATCATCAATTTTCTTGTTTTTATTATAAGTGCTGCACCATATGATGGATATGTCGATTGTAAATGAGTATACTTTTTGATTAAACTTGCTTTTTAATGAATGGATGTGCTTGATGGTATGCGGTTTGTTTTATACTGGAAGTGCAAATGATGTTGTTTTAATACTTTAAAATAAAAGAAAACTATGGTTTATAAATATATCACAAGTTAAAGGTGCCAATATAATTGCTTTACAACATGTAACGATATCTCTAATCCTTTAGATACTAATAAAGGAGATATTTGAAAATATGTGATTACATTTATTTTTATACATTTTATATATGTACAGTGATGGCCTTAAATTTAGATTATTGCATATGTTTATAATATTACTTTAGTGTAGATTATATTTTATATTTCATTCTAATGACTATAAACCTGAATTTATAAAGTGTTAATCTTTTTAAATATATAGTAACAAGTACGGGGTGTGCAATATAATGAAGGTGGTAGGGTTGGTAGCCAGGGGGAGATACAGCCCCTTTATTCTCTACATTCAGTGTAAGCAGTGTTTAGGTGATACAGTCCCTTTATTCTCTTGTCACAGTGTAGGCAGTGTTTAGGCGATACTGTCCCTTTATTCTATACATTCAATGTAAGCAGTGTTACAATGTAAGCAGTGTTTAGGCAATACTGTCTCTTTTTTCTCAACAGTTACAGTGTAAGCAGTGTTTAGGCGATACTGTCCCTTTTTTCTCTAGTCACAGTGTAAGCAGTGTTTAGGTGATACGGTCCCTTTATTCTCAACAGTTACAGTGTAAGCAGTGTTGAGATGATACTGTCCCTTTATTCTCAACAGTTACAGTGTAAGCAGTGTTTAGATGATACTGTCCCTTTATTCTATACATTCAGTGTAAGCAGTGTTTAGGTGATACGGTCCCTTTATTCTCTAGTCACAGTGTAAGCAGTGTTTAGATGATACTGTCCCTTTATTCTCTACATTCAGTGTAAGCAGTGTTTAGGTGATACGGTCCCTTTATTCTCAACAGTTACAGTGTAAGCAGTGTTGAGATGATACTGTCCCTTTATTCTCAACAGTTACAGTGTAAGCAGTGTTTAGGCGATACGGTCCCTTTTTTCCCAACACTCCGTGTGAGCAGTGTTTAGGCGATACGGTCCCTTTGTTCCCAACACTCCGTGTGAGCAGTGTTAAGGCGATACGGTCCCTTTGTTCTCTACACTCCGTGTGAGCAGCGTTTAGGCGATACGGTCCCTTTGTTCCCAACACTCCGTGTGAGCAGCGTTTAGGCGATACGGTCCCTTTGTTCTCTACACTCCGTGTGAGCAGCGTGTAGGCGAACCGGTCCCTTTGTTCTCTACACTCCGTGTGAGCAGCGTGTAGGCGATACGGTCCCTTTGTTCCCAACACTCCGTGCGAGCAGTGTTTAGGCGATACAGTCCCTTTGTTCCCAACACTCCGTGTGAGCAGTGTTAAGGCGATACGGTCCCTTTGTTCCCAACACTACGTGTGAGCAGCGTTTAGGCGATACGGTCCCTTTGTTCTCTACACTCCGTGTGAGCAGCGTCTAGGCGATACGGTCCCTTTGTTCTCTACACTCCGTGTGAGCAGCGTTTAGTCGATACGGTCCCTTTGTTCTCTACACTCCGTGTGAGCAGCGTTTAGGCGATACGGTCCCTTTGTTCTCTACACTCCGTGTGAGCAGCGTGTAGGCGATACGGTCCCTTTGTTCCCAACACTCCGTGTGAGCAGCGTGTAGGCGATACGGTCCCTTTGTTCTCTACACTCCGTGTGAGCAGTGTTAAGGCGATACGTTCCCTTTGTTCCCTACACTCCGTGTGAGCAGCGTGTAGGCGATACGGTCCCTTTGTTCCCAACACTCCGTGTGAGCAGCGTGTAGGCGATACGGTCCCTTTGTTCTCTACACTCCGTGTGAGCAGCGTTTAGGCGATACGGTCCCTTTGTTCTCTACACTCCGTGTGAGCAGCGTGTAGGCGAACCGGTCCCTTTGTTCCCTACACTCCGTGTGAGCAGCGTGTAGGCGAACCGGTCCCTTTGTTCTCTACACTCCGTGTGAGCAGCGTGTAGGCGATACGGTCCCTTTTGTTCTCTACACTCCGTGTGAGCAGCGTGTAGGGGATACGGTCCCTTTGTTCTCTACACTCCGTGTGAGCAGCGTGTAGGCGATACGGTCCCTTTGTTCCCAACACTCCGTGTGAGCAGCGTGTAGGCGATATGGTCCCTTTGTTCTCTACACTCCGTGTGAGCAGCGTCTAGGCGATACGGTCCCTTTGTTCCCAACACTACGTGTGAGCAGCGTTTAGGCGATACGGTCCCTTTGTTCTCTACACTCCGTGTGAGCAGCGTCTAGGCGATACGGTCCCTTTGTTCTCTACACTCCGTGTGAGCAGCGTTTAGTCGATACGGTCCCTTTGTTCTCTACACTCCGTGTGAGCAGCGTTTAGGCGATACGGTCCCTTTGTTCTCTACACTCCGTGTGAGCAGCGTGTAGGCGATACGGTCCCTTTGTTCCCAACACTCCGTGTGAGCAGCGTGTAGGCGATACGGTCCCTTTGTTCTCTACACTCCGTGTGAGCAGTGTTAAGGCGATACGTTCCCTTTGTTCCCTACACTCCGTGTGAGCAGCGTGTAGGCGATACGGTCCCTTTGTTCCCAACACTCCGTGTGAGCAGCGTGTAGGCGATACGGTCCCTTTGTTCTCTACACTCTGTGTGAGCAGCGTTTAGGCGATACGGTCCCTTTGTTCTCTACACTCCGTGTGAGCAGCGTGTAGGCGAACCGGTCCCTTTGTTCCCTACACTCCGTGTGAGCAGCGTGTAGGCGAACCGGTCCCTTTGTTCTCTACACTCCGTGTGAGCAGCGTGTAGGCGATACGGTCCCTTTTGTTCTCTACACTCCGTGTGAGCAGCGTGTAGGGGATACGGTCCCTTTGTTCTCTACACTCCGTGTGAGCAGCGTGTAGGCGATACGGTCCCTTTGTTCCCAACACTCCGTGTGAGCAGCGTGTAGGCGATATGGTCCCTTTGTTCTCTACACTCCGTGTGAGCAGCGTCTAGGCGATACGGTCCCTTTGTTCTCTACACTCCGTGTGAGCAGCGTCTAGGCGATACGGTCCCTTTGTTCTCTACACTCCGTGTGAGCAGCGTCTAGGCGATACGGTCCCTTTGTTCTCTACACTCCGTGTGAGCAGCGTGTAGGCGATACGGTCCCTTTGTTCTCTACACTCTGTGTGAGCAGCGTGTAGGCGATACGGTCCCTTTGTTCTCTACACTCCGTGTGAGCAGCGTGTAGGCGATACGGTCCCTTTGTTCTGTAGTCACAGTGTAAGCAGTGTTTAGGCGATACGGTCCCTTTATTCTCTACATTCAGTGTAAGCAGTGTTTAAAGGTGATACAGTCCCTTTATTCTGTAGTCACAGTGTAAGCAGTGTTTAGGCGATACGGTCCCTTTGTTCCCAACACTCCGTGTGAGCAGTGTTTAGGCGATACGGTCCCTTTGTTCTCAACACTCCGTGTGAGCAGCGTTTAGGCGATACGGTCCCTTTGTTCTCTACACTCCGTGTGAGCAGCGTGTAGGCGATACGGTCCCTTTGTTCCCAACACTCCGTGTGAGCAGCGTTTAGGCGATACGGTCCCTTTGTTCTCTACACTCCGTGTGAGCAGCGTGTAGGCGATACGGTCCCTTTGTTCCCAACACTCCGTGTGAGCAGCGTGTAGGTGAACCGGTCCCTTTGTTCTCTACACTCCGTGTGAGCAGCGTGTAGGCGATACGGTCCCTTTGTTCTCTACACTCCGTGTGAGCAGCGTGTAGGGGATACGGTCCCTTTTGTTCTCTACACTCCGTGTGAGCAGCGTGTAGGGGATACGGTCCCTTTCTTCTCTACACTCCGTATGAGAAGAGTTTAGGCGATACGGTCCCTTTGTTCTCTACACTCCGTGTGAGCAGCGTGTAGGCGATACGGTCCCTTTATTCTGTAGTCACAGTGTAAGCAGTGTTTAGGCGATACGGTCCCTTTATTCTCTACATTCAGTGTAAGCAGTGTTTAAAGGTGATACAGTCCCTTTATTCTGTAGTCACAGTGTAAGCAGTGTTTAGGCGATACGGTCCCTTTGTTCCCAACACTCCGTGTGAGCAGTGTTTAGGCGATACGGTCCCTTTGTTCTCAACACTCCGTGTGAGCAGTGTTTAGGCGATACAGTCCCTTTATTCTGTAGTCACAGTGTAAGCAGTGTTTAGGTGATACAGTCCCTTTATGCTCTACATTCAGTGTAAGCAGTGTTTAGGTGATACAATCCCTTTAGTCTGTAGTCACATTGTGAGCAGTGTTTAGGCGATACGGTCCCTTTGTTCCCAACACTCCGTGTGAACAGTGTTTAGGCGATACGGTCCCTTTGTTCCCAACACTCTGTGTGAGCAGCGTTTAGGCGATACGGTCCCTTTGTTCTCTACACTCCGTGTGAGCAGCGTGTAGGTGAACCGGTCCCTTTGTTCTCTACACTCCGTGTGAGCAGCGTGTAGGCGATACGGTCCCTTTGTTCTCTACACTCCGTGTGAGCAGCGTGTAGGCGATACGGTCCCTTTTGTTCTCTACACTCCGTGTGAGCAGCGTGTAGGGGATACGGTCCCTTTCTTCTCTACACTCCGTGTGAGAAGAGTTTAGGCGATACGGTCCCTTTGTTCTCTACACTCCGTGTGAGCAGCGTGTAGGCGATACGGTCCCTTTGTTCCCAACACTCCGTGTGAGCAGCGTGTAGGCGATACGGTCCCTTTGTTCTCTACACTCCGTGTGAGCAGCGTTTAGGCGATACGGTCCCTTTGTTCTCTACACTCCGTGTGAGCAGCGTGTAGGCGATACGGTCCCTTTGTTCTCTACACTCCGTGTGAGCAGCGTTTAGGCGATACGGTCCCTTTGTTCCCAACACTCCGTGTGAGCAGCGTTTAGGCGATACGGTCCCTTTGTTCTCTACACTCCGTGTGAGCAGCGTGTAGGTGAACCGGTCCCTTTGTTCTCTACACTCCGTGTGAGCAGCGTGTAGGCGATACGGTCCCTTTGTTCTCTACACTCCGTGTGAGCAGCGTGTAGGCGATACGGTCCCTTTTGTTCTCTACACTCCGTGTGAGCAGCGTGTAGGGCAGTGGTGTCCAAACTTTTTTCAAAGAGGGCCAGACTTGATGAAGTGAACATGCGTGAGGGCCGACCATTTTGCCTGACAGTTAAAATTAAGTACAAATGAACTATTTTATGCAAACTTTAATTCATTAAAAAATAAAGTGCAGCGCAAAAAAAAACATGTCTATCACACATCAAATGAATATAGCAGTAAGGCCCAAAAGTCCCTAGAAACAGGTAGGGTCCAATGAAAGAGGGAGAGTGCCAGAAAACCGGATCCACTTCAGGTGACAAACTGTAAGACCCCTGTATTACCAGCAGGTCATACACCACTTTAGGCCCCTTTTACACAGGCGCACCGCCCGACCGAGTCCGTTCTGCTCAGCGGGGAGAGCAAAATTTTATTATATATTGAAAGTGTCCAGTTTTTTTTGTCCCTGACTTTATTAAATTTAGTAAAAAAACTTTGGCTAGAGCGTGTAATAAGAAAAAGTAAATAAACCATTATATATAAAATGCAAATTTAATTTATTTTATTGTTTCTATCAACAAAAAGGACTCAATATTCAATGACATGGAAGGTGTCTGTTTTTTTTGGACCCTGACTGTATATACACACATATTTATATATATATAATTATGTGTGTGTATATATATGGAAATATATGAAGCATCAGGGCTTTATGGATAAAATTGCACTTACTAAGACAGGCAGAAGACCTCCTCGGTCAGCTCCACATGGGGCTACAGGTGGCTGTGTAGTGAGAGAAGGAATGCAGATTTCAAATTCCTTCAGCATTTCTTCTGCATTCCCGCGTCGTGGGCGGCGCCAGGCACATAGAGAAGAGCGTGGGGCATGGCCTCTCTCGGCTGCTCCCGAGTCCCGCCAAGTTCAGCTCCGCCCCCCGCCCCATCGTATCGGCATCGGTGCAGGGATGTGCGATGGCTCAGACACAGAGAGAGACATTGATCAGCCGTGTCTCTGGGGCCGTATGGAAGTAAAGGATGGGCCGCAACTGGCCCGCGGGCCGGACTTTGGACATGACTGGTGTAGGGGATACGGTCCCTTTATTCTCAACAGTTACAGTGTAAGCAGTGTTGAGATGATACTGTCCCTTTATTCTCAACAGTTACAGTGTAAGCAGTGTTTAGATGATACTGTCCCTTTATTCTATACATTCAGTGTAAGCAGTGTTTAGGTGATACGGTCCCTTTATTATCTAGTCACAGTGTAAGCAGTGTTTAGATGATACTGTCCCTTTATTCTCTACATTCAGTGTAAGCAGTGTTTAGGTGATACGGTCCCTTTATTCTCAACAGGCACAGTGTAAGCAGTGTTTAGATGATACTGTCCCTTTATTCTATACATTCAGTGTAAGCAGTGTTTAGGCGATACGGTCCCTTTTTTCCCAACACTCCGTGTGAGCAGTGTTTAGGCGATACGGTCCCTTTGTTCCCAACACTCCGTGTGAGCAGTGTTAAGGCGATACGGTCCCTTTGTTCCCAACACTCCGTGTGAGCAGTGTTAAGGCGATACGGTCCCTTTGTTCTCTACACTCCGTGTGAGCAGCGTTTAGGCGATACGGTCCCTTTGTTCCCAACACTCCGTGTGAGCAGCGTTTAGGCGATACGGTCCCTTTGTTCTCTACACTCCGTGTGAGCAGCGTGTAGGCGATACGGTCCCTTTGTTCCCAACACTCCGTGTGAGCAGTGTTTAGGCGATACGGTCCCTTTGTTCCCAACACTCCGTGTGAGCAGTGTTAAGGCGATACGGTCCCTTTGTTCCCAACACTACGTGTGAGCAGCGTTTAGGCGATACGGTCCCTTTGTTCTCTACACTCCGTGTGAGCAGCGTCTAGGCGATACGGTCCCTTTGTTCTCTACACTCCGTGTGAGCAGCGTTTAGGCGATACGGTCCCTTTGTTCTCTACACTCCGTGTGAGCAGCGTTTAGGCGATACGGTCCCTTTTGTTCTCTACACTCCGTGTGAGCAGCGTGTAGGTGATACGGTCCCTTTGTTCCCAACACTCCGTGTGAGCAGCGTGTAGGCGATACGGTCCCTTTGTTCTCTACACTCCGTGTGAGCAGTGTTAAGGCGATACGGTCCCTTTGTTCCCTACACTCCGTGTGAGCAGCGTGTAGGCGATACGGTCCCTTTGTTCCCAACACTCCGTGTGAGCAGCGTTTAGGCGATACGGTCCCTTTATTCTGTAGTCACAGTGTAAGCAGTGTTTAGGCGATACGGTCCCTTTGTTCCCAACACTCCGTGTGAGCAGTGTTTAGGCGATACGGTCCCTTTGTTCTCAACACTCCGTGTGAGCAGTGTTTAGGTGATACGGTCCCTTTATTCTCTACATTCAGTGTAAGCAGTGTTTAGGCGATACAGTCCCTTTATTCTGTAGTCACAGTGTAAGCAGTGTTTAGGTGATACAGTCCCTTTATGCTCTACATTCAGTGTAAGCAGTGTTTAGGTGATACAATCCCTTTAGTCTGTAGTCACATTGTGAGCAGTGTTTAGGCGATATGGTGCCTTTGTTCCCAACACTCCGTGTGAGCAGCGTCTAGGCGATACGGTCCCTTTGTTCTCTACACTCCGTGTGAGCAGCGTTTAGGCGATACGGTCCCTTTGTTCTCTACACTCCGTGTGAGCAGCGTTTAGGCGATACGGTCCCTTTTGTTCTCTACACTCCGTGTGAGCAGCGTGTAGGTGATACGGTCCCTTTGTTCCCAACACTCCGTGTGAGCAGCGTGTAGGCGATACGGTCCCTTTGTTCTCTACACTCCGTGTGAGCAGTGTTAAGGCGATACGGTCCCTTTGTTCCCTACACTCCGTGTGAGCAGCGTGTAGGCGATACGGTCCCTTTGTTCCCAACACTCCGTGTGAGCAGCGTTTAGGCGATACGGTCCCTTTATTCTGTAGTCACAGTGTAAGCAGTGTTTAGGCGATACGGTCCCTTTGTTCCCAACACTCCGTGTGAGCAGTGTTTAGGCGATACGGTCCCTTTGTTCTCAACACTCCGTGTGAGCAGTGTTTAGGTGATACGGTCCCTTTATTCTCTACATTCAGTGTAAGCAGTGTTTAGGCGATACAGTCCCTTTATTCTGTAGTCACAGTGTAAGCAGTGTTTAGGTGATACAGTCCCTTTATGCTCTACATTCAGTGTAAGCAGTGTTTAGGTGATACAATCCCTTTAGTCTGTAGTCACATTGTGAGCAGTGTTTAGGCGATATGGTGCCTTTGTTCCCAACACTCCGTGTGAGCAGTGTTTAGGCGATACGGTCCCTTTGTTCCCAACACTCCGTGTGAGCAGTGTTTACGCGATACGGTCCCTTTGTTCCCAACACTCCGTGTGAGCAGCGTTTAGGCGATACGGTCCCTTTGTCCTCTACACTCCGTGTGAGCAGCGTGTAGGTGAACCGGTCCCTTTGTTCTCTACACTCCGTGTGAGCAGCGTGTAGGCGATACGGTCCCTTTGTTCTCTACACTCTGTGTGAGCAGCGTGTAGGCAATACGGTCCCTTTTGTTCTCTACACTCCGTGTGAGCAGCGTTTAGGCGATACGGTCCCTTTGTCCTCTACACTCCGTGTGAGCAGCGTGTAGGGGATACGGTCCCTTTGTTCCCAACACTCCGTGTGAGCAGCGTGTAGGCGATACGGTCCCTTTGTTCTCTACACTCCGTGTGAGCAGCGTTTAGGCGATACGGTCCCTTTGTTCTCTACACTCCGTGTGAGCAGCGTTTAGGCGATACGGTCCCTTTGTTCTCTACACTCCGTGTGAGCAGCGTGTAGGCGATACGGTCCCTTTGTTCCCAACACTCCGTGTGAGCAGCGTTTAGGCGATACGGTCCCTTTGTTCTCTACACTCCGTGTGAGCAGCGTGTAGGCGATACGGTCCCTTTGTTCCCAACACTCCGTGTGAGCAGCGTGTAGGTGAACCGGTCCCTTTGTTCTCTACACTCCGTGTGAGCAGCGTGTAGGCGATACGGTCCCTTTGTTCTCTACACTCCGTGTGAGCAGCGTGTAGGGGATACGGTCCCTTTCTTCTCTACACTCCGTGTGAGAAGAGTTTAGGCGATACGGTCCCTTTGTTCTCTACACTCCGTGTGAGCAGCGTGTAGGCGATACGGTCCCTTTGTTCCCAACACTCCGTGTGAGCAGCGTGTAGGCGATACGGTCCCTTTGTTCTCTACACTCCGTGTGAGCAGCGTGTAGGCGATACGGTTCCTTTGTTCTCTACACTCCGTGTGAGCAGCGTGTAGGCGATACGGTCCCTTTGTTCTCTACACTCCGTGTGAGCAGCGTGTAGGCGATACGGTCCCTTTGTTCTCTACACTCCGTGTGAGCAGCGTGTAGGCGATACGGTCCCTTTGTTCTCTACACTCCGTGTGAGCAGCGTGTAGGCGATACGGTCCCTTTGTTCTCTACACTCCGTGTGAGCAGCGTGTAGGCGATACGGTCCCTTTGTTCTCTACACTCCGTGTGAGCAGCGTGTAGGCGATACGGTCCCTTTGTTCTCTACACTCCGTGTGAGCAGCGTGTAGGCGATACGGTCCCTTTGTTCTCTACACTCAGTGTGAGCAGTGTTTAGGCGATACGGTCCCTTTTAGAATTAAAATAAAAAATGTGGATAAATAGAACCATTTATCATGAGGGGGGGGGGGGGGGGGGTTTGTGGCCAAATTTTGTTGTGCCTTGGAAGAACAAAAGCACTGGTTCTACAAATATTTAGGCAGGTTTTTGGGGACAGAGGAAGAGAGAAATAGTAGGGCTGGGGATATTTGTGCAGTGGTGAAACCAAAGGAGTTGTGGCATGCAGTCAGCAGTATTCTAAACACAGATACTGGCCCTGTTGCTATATAAATACTGAAATACCAGTCACATGACAGGAAGTGAATCACAGCAGCAATCCCTAATCATATAAATACTAAATTTCACACTTGATCAAATTTAAGATTAAAACATTTTATACGGAGGTTGCAATTATAAGGTATAGAGGCTTGACTTATTATCTGAAGGTGGGATCATCCTGCTTTATTCTTGTGAAGACCGTTTTAGTATATATGATGTGCGGGCTGAGCGCTGTTTGGAACATACTAAGTTCAGCAACGGAGATTATTTAACAAAGTTTTCACTTCAAAAAAAAAAAGAGTTGGGAAATATGATCGGAAGAAGGCAGCCAAGGACAGGTTTATGGAAAAAAAACCAAGCATATATTTCTTTAATGTCTCCAGGGCAGATTATATAAAAACCAAACCTTTTTTTCCCCATGTATAAAAATGATTACACAAGAGTTGAACAGAACGATGTATGCTCAGATTTAATCATGGGTTGGTAACACGAAGGTACACAAAAATAGCTCTTTTTAATGTGTTTACATATTTACATTATGGAAGAAAATTCATACGCAGGGATCACATTTTGTTATGCAAAATATAATTCCCTACAAGGCACTCACGAAAGCTGTAAATACTGCTAGAAAGTCAGATAAGAAGTGGACAGCTTGTTTTTCCAATTGACTTTAAATCCATGTAATTGTAAAGAGATGGTAAAGCACTTGTATATGGTGTACACAGGTTTGCAGATTGTTTTTTAACTCTGAGCAAAACTATGGAGGATGAAAAGCAAAATGGTTCCCGCATGTCCCCTCTCAAGTGACTTATTCACAGTCCAGAGAGGACAACTTACTGGTAACACATTTAGTTTGCCATCTTTAAGACATAAGTATTGTGTTAGGAATAAAAGGACAAGGGTAACAGTAGCAGAGGCCGGTGCCGATCAAAAGGATTGTTGAATGACATCTTTTTGTGTGAAGGTTTCCAATTGGATGACATAAAAGACTGTATCAGGAATGGTCTCGAAGATGTCGAAATTTACACTGTACAAAAGCTGTGTCTGAGCCAAGCGATATAGTCTGACATTGTAATGCGTCTCAGGGAAAATACATTTTGGTACCAATAGAGTATAAAGCAGAAGAATATCCAGAGGTAATCACATTTGTAACGGAAGGTCACATGTGGACCATAATGCAGTTGAGTGGCCCTCTCTCTGACATTTCAAAATTAATAGAACAGATATGAGAATGAATACAAGGACTGCATACGATCACAGTACATTCAATACCTTTTTAGGGAATGACATTTCTCATTAGTGTTAATCAAATACTTTTTTGGTTCCCAGTTTCTCAAATTCTTGCAGTTTCTTCTTTTCTAATATCTGTTCCTCAAACAAGTGTCTTTCTCTATGAGGAAAAACAGGTCATTAGAAATTCAGCTAAATCAATGGCTTCTTCTTACACAAATATAATGAACCTCTGCTTTTTCAGAATTACCTTTTGCTCACAGAGGGCCCATCCAAATATTTCTTTTCAGCTTTTTCATACTTAATCTCATCTGTGGCAGAGATGGCAAAAATGACAGCCTTGGAAAGGGAAGATAAAATAGTAAAAAAAGTCAGCCACGACAGGCCTGTAATAGGGCTTACACAGCCTCGGCCCATTTTACGTAAGAGTTAATGCTCATTTAAATTCAAGTTATTTTATAGGTTCATACGTTGAATCCAATTATCCGTCATTTGATAGGTCATGCTGCAACAGAAATATCCCTCTGTAGTTTGGGTAATGTTCTAAAATGGTTAATTACAAACAGTAGGCGTAGTGAATATTTGGTGCTAATTTTCTTAATTTATGCAGCAGAAACCCTCTCAAGTGCGGCATAACGAGCATACTAAGGGGCAATATCCTGGCATAAACCATGGCATATTGGGGGCAATATCCTGGCATATAACATGGCATATTGGGGGCAATATCCTGGCATATAACATGGCATATTGGGGGCAATATCCTGGCATATTGGGGGCAATATCCTGGCATAAACCATGGCATATTGAGGGCAATATCCTGGCATATTGGGGGCAATATCCTGGCATAAACCATGGCATATTGGGGGCAATATCCTGGCATATTGGGGGCAATATCCTGGCATATAACATGGCATATTGGGGGCAATATCCTGGCATATAACATGGCATATTGGGGGCAATATCCTGGCATATAACATGGCATATTGGGGGCAATATCCTGGCATATTGGGGGCAATATCCTGGCATATTGGGGGCAATATCCTGGCATATTGGGGGCAATATCCTGGCATATTATATGGCATATTGGGGGCAATATCCTGGCATATTGGGGGCAATATCCTGGCATATTAAATGGCATATTGGGGGCAATATCCTGGCATATTAAATGGCATATTGGGGGCAATATCCTGGCATATTAAAATGGCATATTGGGCTTCAAAGTTCTTTATTTGAAATTTAAGTTTTTTTTCCCTGAAATTTCCTTCTTAAAATGAGGTGCGTGTTATACGCCGGCGCGTGTTATACGCCGATAAATACGGTATTTATCATGTTGAAACAATATTGCACTATTATTGTATGTGTTTAATTTAAGGTACCCACTACTATTGCGCCAATCTGCATTTGTTGTGTGTATTTTTTGTCACATATAAAAGATTTACTCCCAAAGAAACTGACTCACAAAATATTGAGCCTTTTGTATCCAGGGTCACGGATATTGAATAAGTGCCAGGAGAATTCACTGGGATTATCAACACTTATGATTTTCAGTACAGTATGTTTGACTAGAAACAAAGTAAATATCAGTGGAGTACGATGGATGTTTCAGAGCCAAGAAGATTTGAAGTTTATACATTTTTACAATCCTTTACCTTTTTTGGGGGGGAATCCTTTAAAGCATATTCGAATTGTTAAGTTTACAGACACAATTGTAAAAAAATAAAAAAAAAACCTAAACCATTCTGAACTCACCTCTGGGAGCAGCACATCCAAAATGAATCGCATTCGATCTTTGCTCATTAATTTTTGGGCTTTATAGTCCACTTGCTCACACAATGTTTGTAGGTAGCTCACCACAAGCTCCACCTGCTTCTCATCTTCCATGTAAGTGTCAATGCAGGACATGTGATGATTGGACGCCAAGAAATCCTTTAACCAACGGGATTTTTTCTTGCCTGCAAGGACATCTAGAAGATGACTATCTGCCTGCTTGGTCTTCACTATAAACTCAACCAGTCTTTCATTTGCGCGATCTCTTGCAGCCCGAGCACGGTCTGGGAGCATCTTTTTATTATTCTGGGACTTGCTGGGACTGACATCCGTTTCACATCCCGCAGCCTCAAAAAGCACAGATGGAAACTGCATTATGGACTTGCCACGACCAACCTCTCTACGTACAGGGTAACCTAAAATACACAACACGGACAAGGACATGTAGGTGTGAGCGCAATTCATTATTAAGGTGATACTTTTTCTGTTAGAACAAATTTGAATAGGTGACACACAATACACACTAATTTCTCTAGTGGTAGTCAAAAATAATTCACACAAGCCGGCTCCACTCCCATAACAGAAGCCAAAAACAGGTGCTCCACACGCGGATCAAGCGTGAATATGGATAATTGAACGAAAAAAAGGAATATGTGCACTCCGTAATGGCCGAAGAAATCTTCAAAAAAGTGCTTTATTGGTAAAATGACAGACAGTGGGAATGTACCTGGACAAGGTGTCAAATAAAAAGGGGAAAAGACCTCACGCGTTTCGCGTGATAAACACGCTTAATCATACCTATGATTACGCGTGTTTATCACGCGAAACGTGTTTTTTTTTCCGTTCCATTACACTAATTTCTCTAACCAGCAGAGAAAGGAAATAAAATAATCAGTCCACAGGAATTCTTAACATAAAAAACCTGGAAAAGAGATATTTTTCCATAGAGTTTAGAAGACAAACATAAAACAGGCAAGAATACAATTTTTTTTATTTTTAAAAAGTGCACAAAGAATAAATACAATTATTTTCATGCAAACTACTTACTTGTACCTTTATCACTGATTTCCAATAATGCAAATTGTGATAAATCCTAATCATTGGGCATAATATATTATATATATATATATATATATATATATATATATAAATAATTCTTTTTTTCTCCTCTTCTATGAAGGCAAAGCAATGCAATAAATTATAAACACATTCCATTCTACAAAAGGAAAAGTGACTTACTGATGTCCGCAGTACAGTATTCTGTAAAAGAACCAGAAAACGAACCACAACCTAAAAAAAGTGGGAGAAACGTATGGTTTATGAAAGAACATAGGCAATCAATACCTAGTGCTAAGCAAAGAGATAGAACATCACCCAGCGATGGGGCTGGGGTGGAAGAGCGCAGAAAAAAGGTTAGTAAATCCTAGAGAACAAGTAACCACACCTCAAACCAGTAGTACCATTAAGAAATAGAACTATCTTTGGCTTGTAAAATTTAACAAACATTTATTAACAAAAGTAGAAAGAGCATGACACATTTTAGCTAGAAACTCACCCACCCGGATCCTGTAGTCAGATATAACTGCATCACACCAATCCACAGAATTGCCATAATTCTCTCGGGCTTTTGCCTGCAATCACAGCTGGAAGTTACTGGATGAATTTATAGTGACTGTCTGCATGGATTACAATGACGTGTGATGTAGAAGTAGACTTGTTCCTGACTTACCAAAAGCTGCTTCTTCTCCGTACAGTCATAATGCTTTAGTGAGTGAAGGGAGACCACAAAACTAAAAGAAGATCAAAGCTAATCAGGGTGGGCTTAGGTAAACAAACCACTGTTCACAAACATGACAAGGAAAGCCACATATACACATCCCAGATTAAAAGGGGATACACTACAAACACATTGATTTTTCTATATATGAAAGGCTATTTCTCGCCATTTTAGAATGTTTTGGAATTATGTTTCTGCAAAGTACCATTCACAAGATATCCCAGAGACCTTGTCAAAAAAAAGCTTGGAAAAATAATTTTGTGAAGTTATTGCTTCTACTGGTGGGTCTGTGTGCTAATCATGTAAGCTGGGAAGGAGAAAGTTAAAAAGAATGTCAAGGAGAATGAGAACAGTTAGGAAGAATGCCCGTGAAGTAGCGAACACAGAAGCATTTGCGAACATTAACGTGGATAGTTAGGAAAAATAACAGTGAAGTGGAAGGACGTAAGTAGACCGTAAGAAGAAAGAGAGGCCAGAGTTTTGGTGATATACAAAATGTCTTCATGTGTGTGCTGACAGTGTAATGGAGCACTCAGCCAATCAGAGTTATTGCTTGAATCTTGTGTGTGGGGGTCCGATTGTTGCCAAATTACTGAAATAAACCCTCTATTTCAGATATAATAGAGAGAGGGGTCCTCTATATAGGGTCACCTCAATATCTCAAAGTGTAGGTCGTACTCCCAATGCAATAGATTAATACATAATACATATTGCCCATTTTTACTTCAATGGCAGAATCTGCAAAAAAACAGCACTTTGGCTGTGATTTTCAAAAGGCAGAACAGAGAGAGTTCTTTCCTAAATGAGAGTTAAGTATTTTCATCTCACAGACTTTACTATAGATTATAAAGGGCAAACCTTGGTGACTCTCTCCTGCAAGAAGTATAGAGCTGGCCTTGCCAAATGCATTGTTAAATCTTCAAGGATTGAACTATACAACATGTAGTACCTATTGAGGTCTTCTTGCAGGAGAGACTTACTAGGTCTGGCACTTTTAAACAATCCACTCACTTATGCCGCGTCAAAGTGACATGGGTGAGTCAAGGGTTGGCTGTACCTGGGTTTACATCAACTTACATGAAGTTCCACACATTAACCGTGACTGATCCAGTCACTCACTCACAGACAGCCACTTACTGACTGTTAATGATGCACATGCATTAATTGACAAACAAGCTTATATTCAAATTTATTTTCCGTTACTTATACTGCACCTCACTGAAAGACACGTCACTCATTGACCTAGTAAAGTACACACACAGAGTGCTGTGATCACACTGACAGTCGCTTACATACACAAAGTTAACACATAGTTAAAGATCAGTCAGGAGATTTGTTCTAAGACAAAAAAGAGTGTACTCAATATGCGCTGATCTTCAAATTGTGGACGTGTTTGGATCACATAGATGAATTTCGTGCTACTCTGGTAGCTCAGAATACGCCCACAATTCAGAGATCGTAACCTGTACCACACCAATAGCTGCTGAAACTGAAAGAAGCTGAAACATGTCCGAAACACACTGAACCAAAAAGTTGTAGACTTGGGGCTGGGAGCCAACCCCCCCCAGCACACACAGGGCGCTCTGGGAATAAACCAAGAAGCGATGATCTGTGACGCCCTCAAGTCCTCATCTCCAAAAGTAAAAATATTACTAACAAAAATAAATTGGTTTTCACCAGGGCCGCCACCTGAAATTTCAGGGCCGCTTACAGAAAAAAAAACCAAAATTTTTTATTTCAATTCTCCAGTTTATGGAGTTGGAATGCACGACATTCAGCTGACTTCACTATCATTTCGGGTAATTTCAACCGATATTGAATAGGGCAAATTCCCAGGGCCAAAATTCCTGAACAGAAAATGCCTGAAAAACTGCTATATTGAGTTGCCTGATCAGAACACGTCAGGCCAGACCGGTCTATATTGAATAGACTCTAAAGTCCAGCACGCCAACATGTGAGATCAGTGCAGGCGCCAGAGCCATACACCTTGCACATCTCTCCAACTATATTGTCACTTCTATAATCAAGAAAATGATTAATCTCTCTGATGCAATTATAAAAACTGCCTACAGCCCCTCACATAAATCATGCTAACGGAAAACTTAACTTTTGGTCATTGTAAATTCATGTAATAGTTTTTTTACTCTTGTATTTTGTTCTTCCTGTTCAGTGTTGCACTTGCAGGCGCGTCTCTAATTGTTATCTTGTGCACCTGCCGGAACGTGCTCCACGGAATGGATTGGCTTTCAGAAGTGATGTTACGATGTGTTATATTTAAATGTCCCTTATTTCATGTGTTCATAGTGCCTATGATTAAGTGCTGTATGCTCAAAATGCGTCAAGCTTTTTGCTAATTTTCCCTTACATGCTGCTGTGAATCTGTGCTTTTTTGCACATTATAATTCACTCATATTTCCAGCAGGTTTCATTTATTATATTAGCCATAGATCTATATCTCTATATATCAGTATATACACACATACTAATCACTACAAGATTTGCTTCTTGGAAGTGTGCTAGTGGGCCTAGTTTGCCATCAGTTGACATGCCACTCCCCTCCACTGATCTGTTAGATATGCAAGGCCTTGTTAACCCCTTAAGGACAGAGCCTTTGAAACATTTTTGTCCTTTCTGGACAATGCCTATTTTAACATTTCTGTGCTGTTTGTGTTTAGCAGTAATTTTCTTCTTTGTCATTTGCTGTACCCACACATATTATATATTGTTTTTATCGGGACAAGAAGGGCTTTCTATGGATGCCATCTTTTTGATCATATCTTATCATATTATTAAAAAAAATAATAAAATATGGTAAAAAAAAAAAAAAAATACACAAATTTCTTTGTTTTTATTTGAAACAACTTCTCCTCATCGACAATAGCGAACGAAAAAACATGCTAAATAGATTCTACTATTTCTCCTGAGTACAGGGATACCACCCATGCATAGGTTTGTTGGGTTGTTTGGGGGCTAAAATGCCAAATTTGTGAGGTGCAGTTTTTTGTTTTCCAACTTGAAATTTTGACATGCAGACAGCCTGCACCCATGTCCCATTTGGGACATATTTGAAGGCAGCTAGTGTATTTTACCCCATCAACCCATATATTTTTTAAAAGAAGACACCTTAGGCTATCTCAAATGGTGGTATTTTTACACTTTCCATGCACTAATTCTACCACCAGCCTTTGTCAAACTTTGTGGTAGTAATTTTTTTGTGTTTTTTTTCCACAAACCTTGTACTTCAGACATGAATTCACAGATTTTGGTATGTGTCACTGCCAAATAACACCCTAATAAGTGTTCAGCAACATCTCTTGAGTACAGGGATACCACCCATGCATAGGTTTGTTGGGTTGTTTGGGGGGTAAAAGGCCAAATTTGGTAGGTGCAGTTTTTGGTTTTCCAAATTAAAATTTTGACATGCAGACCGCCTGCACTCATGTCCCATTTGGGACATATTTGAAACCAGCCAGTGTATTTTACCCCATCAACCCATATATTTTTTAAAAGTAGACACCCTACGCTATTTCAAATGGTGGTATTTTAACACTTTCCATGCACTAATTCTACCACCAGCCTTTGTCAAAGTTTGTGGTAGTAATTTTTGTGCGGTTTTTTTTCACAAATATTGTATTTTAGACATAAATTCACAGATTTTGGTATGTGTCACTGCCAAACAATAACCCAATATGTGTTCAACAACATATCCTGAGTACAGGGATACCACCCATGCATAGGTTTGTTGGGTTGTTTACGGTCTAAAGGGCCACATTGTGAAGGTGCGCATTTTCAACTTGGAATATTGACGTGTAGTCAGCCTGAGCCCATCTTTCATTTGGGACTTTTTTTTAAGTAGGACAGTGTATTTTACCCCAAAAAGTATATATTTTGTAAAAGTAGACACCCTAGGCTATTTTAAATGGTGTTATTTTAACACTTTCCATGCACCAATTCTACCACCAGCCTTTGTCAAAGTTTGTGGTAGTCATTTTATTGTGTATTTTTTCCCACATACATTGCACTTTAGACACAAATTCACATATTTCGGTATGTGTCACTGACAAACAATACCACAATATATGTTCAGCAACATCTCCCGAGCACAGGGATACCACCCATGCATAGCTTTGTCAGCTTTGTTAGGGGTTGAAAGGCTACATTTGAGAGGTGCGCTTTTTGATTTTCAAACTTGGAATTTGAACATGTAGAGCAAGGAAGGGGTTAATAGCTCTTATAAGAGCCTTTGTAGTACTGTACAAAAAAATTAACCCCTAAAAATGCACAGACAAGAAAAAAATTTCTGCTGTGCAGTGATCAGTGGCAGGGAAGGAGTTAATACACTACACTATACAAAAGGTATGGCTTTTATAAAAGCCCTTGGGACTCACAATTTATTAACATTTTATTTAATTTATTACAATTTAAAAATTATGTTATACAGATCTGTCTCTTTCCCTCACTAAAACTCAAGTGAGGAGAGGGAGGCAGATCCATATGGGTCAGAACAATATTTACGAACCAGACGAATGGTGATGCTCATCTGAGAAATCACCAAACCACCTTTGCCACTGATCGGCTGTTACTGATCGCTATACACGCGTTCAGACAGCTTCAAAAGGAATACACGTAATCCCCTAGTGGGTATAATTAACCCCTAGTGAGTCTGACAAAAAAAATGCTGATAGCAAAAAAAAAATCCTTCGGCGACTAGATTGCTCCATATGCGCTGCTTAGGCAGTGACCATATGCACTGCTTAGGCAGTGACCATATGTGCTGCTTAGGAAGTGATATACGGCAAGGAAGGGGTTAATAGCTCTTAAAAGAGCCTTTGATATACTGTAATAAATCAAAGTAAAAAAAAATAACCCCTAAAAAAATGCACAGACAGCAAAAAATGTGCTGCTGTGTAAGATCACTGCGTACACAGCGATCAATTGCAGGGAAGGGGTTAAATACTGGAAACGGCTTTTATAAAAGCCTTTGGGTCTCAATTCTATTAAATATATTATAATTAAAAACTTACATTATACAGCTCTGTCTCCCTCACTAAAACTCAAGTGAGAGGGAGGCAGATCTACACGGGTCAGATCAAATATTTACACATATTGATCTAACCAGACGAATGGTGATGCTCATCTGAGCAAACGCCAACCCGCCATTGTCACTTATCAGCTGTTACTGATCGCTATACATGCGCTCAGACAGCTAAAAAAATTTTTTTTACGTTAAACGTAGTCCCCTAGCGGGTATAATTAACACGTGACGGGTGTAATAAAAAAGTTTTAAAAAAATGAAAAATGCTTCTGCAGCAAGATTGCTGCATTTGCGTCAGATCGCTGATTAGGCAGTGATCTACGGCAAGAAAGGGGTTAATCTCTCTTAAAAGAGCCTTTTTTTATACTGTAATGAATTACAGTAAAAAAAAAAAATAACCCCTAAAAAATGCACAGACAGCAAAAAATGTGCTGCTGTGTATGATCACTGCGTACACAGCGATCAATGGCAGGGAAGGGGTTAAATGGCTTTTATAAAAGCCCTTGGTGTTTAAAATTTTATTAAATATTTTTTTTATTATTTTATTTTATTTTTTTACTTGATCTGATCTGTCTCTCTCCCTTACTAAAAGTAGTAAGGTGAGGGAGGCAGATCAATACTTGTCAAAGGCAATATTTACTAATATTGCCTTTGACAGTATGATAAGTGCTCATCAGAGCACTTACCATACATGCCTGCACACAGATCACATAGATCTGCTGTGCCGGCATCGATTGGCTCCCCCTAGAGCATCGGAAGTGAAATACTTTCACTTCCGATGCTCTTGCCATTAGAAGGGAAACGCTGCCTGTACAGGCAGCGTTCCCTTCTACTGAGCCGATGGGGTCGCTCAGGAGAGCGACCACCATCGGCTCTGGGGAGCAGCACGGTGTTGTAAAGTGCCTCGCTGGCGAGGCACTTTAACAACACCGGAGATGCTTAGAAAGCGAACGATCGTTCGCTTTCTAAGCACATGTGTGCAGCGGGCGCAGCCATTTTTAAATGGCTGCTACGATCACTCCGTGGAGTGATCGTAGCGCGCCCCTGCACATTTGGGGGGTGTTGCACAATGCCTCTACCTAGAGGCATTGTAGCAACACCGTTAGAGTAAAGAAAGCGACCGCTGGTCGCTTTCTTTACTCCATTTAGTGCATGACGTGCCAGGCACGTCACCTGTCGGCAAGTCCTCGATTTGCCGTGACGTGCCTGGCACGTCATCTGTCGTTAAGGGGTTAATGGAGCTCAGTGAAGAAGTTCCGCTATATAAGACAGTGTGATAGACCACACCCACAGACACTCCTAGTGCTTGGTTTTTACTCTTCTTAAATCAGTAACATCTTCTAAATAGGGTGCACTGTGCCCGAATCACCTTGATGGCCAGGAACAAATCGTGGCATTTTGGTGCTTGTGTCGTCTGGGAGACATTGCATCACGAAGGGATTAATCCAGCATTTATTCAGCTATATGGTTTTCTTATTCTAAAAAAATGCACTATAATTTGTCCATGGTAAATACACACTTTGTGAATCCAAATTTTAGCAAGTACCTAGGCTACTGAATGAGCACACTGATGGCATAAAGCATTGGGATATTTGATCTATCCTTATTAAATCTGTGCATGCGCCGGTACAATAAGAGATCTTACCCTTTTGTTTTGGAATTGTGATCAGACAATGACTCTTCCACAAACAGCACACTTGCCTTACGTTCCTTCCGCCGCACAGTTTTTACCTGCAATAAAAATTTTGCATTGCTGAATAAGCCATATGTGTCATTCAACTGTACTTGTCCCATAACCAAGGATATTGCATTATTCCTTACCACTGACGGCCAGTATGGATACTTCTGGAATTTACACCAGACAAACATCCCAGATTCAATGGATGCTGGACCTGAAGGACAAGAAAAATAAATGGGATACATTCTATAATGTTGTCCTGCTATTTAATACAATTGTGTACACGACATCTAATGAGTAACTGAAGAGCATTTAAATGAAAGTTTACTGAAAATGGGTATTAAAAATACGTTTCCCACTCAGTTCTGCCCCAAAACCCCACTAGTATGTCAACAGTCACAGTGGTTTATTTCTTAATGCCCAGGGTGGCATTTGTAAGGGGAGATAGTAAACAGGACCGACATGTCTGTTACATATCAGAGATCTGCACTGCCACACAGAATTGTAGTGTCTACATCCCTAAACAAGGAACAAATGGAACAATATCACACTGGTTGAATAGGGAGGAAGAGGTAGAGATAGGCGTGATGGTGCACTTAGTCAGGCCTAAGGCTGAAATGCAAATGATGGAGTGGGAGTACGTTCATAATTATCAATTCCAGACGTTGTACGTTTCAATTTTAAATCGATTACGCCAGGGTCATAATTTGTCCTAGGCCAGTGGTTCTCAAACTGGTCCACAAAACCCAACAACAGGTCAAGATTCAGGGATTACGCAATTGTGGCTTGAGGAAGCCCATAGTGGAGCATAACAGTTGGGTAATCCTGGATCTCTGGTTGTCGATGAAGGGTGGTAGGGAATACAGTCTTTTGAATCTTAAAATGACAGTAGCCTTACCATGAAATGGCATGTACTTTAAAAAAATAATAAAAAAATTAAGAACCCTGGTTTTATTATTTTAGCAACAAAACATAATGACCTTTTTATAATAATAATTATATCATATCTGAAATGTTAAGAGTATAACAAAACATGACAAATTATACAGTGTGTTTTATCTAAAATGATTTCCTTCTGTTTTTCTGAAATTAAATTAACAAAACTAAACAGGGGGTTGGCAATTGGAAGGGTAAATATAAAAAGGGAAAGGGACAAGAGAGAGAGAGCAATCTATTAGTTTGTATGGCGTCATGTTATACATGCATAGTACGTACGTAATATTATTTAGGTGAAGAGGGCATGTATTTTTAAATAAATGTTATGCTCGGATAAGCAGACTTCCTGCTTCACTGTGAGCATGCAGACTGATCTACCATTACAGTAAAGTATTACACTATGGCTATATTCATATTATGCTGTAAAAGTCATTGACATGATTGGTCTTCAACAAAAAGAAGAAGTAAGGCAAATAAATGAACTTGCCTTAGGCACCTTTAGAGATGGAAATAAACGTACAGTAGCTGCAGAGAGGCCCGTCCATTTTTAAAGCATTACAAATGTAAAGTTTTTGGGCCTTCTGCCTACTTGAAGGCCAAATTGATCACAGATAAAAGACTTGAATGTATTTGTAATAATGTTTTTTTTTACCAGTAAAAATAAATTTAGATTTCTTTCATTAGCAAGTATGCCCTGTGGAAAAATATAGTACAGTCAGTACTGCAATATTAAGTCATCTATTTTGTACTTACACAGTGCGTTTTTTTCTAGTGGATTTCCATATTTTTTTCCTTTTTCAATAGTCTGTTTAATGACCAACAATCCTCCCGTTTTCTGTTATTTGAGTGTTAGTTCAGGAGAAGTTTAAGTGGGGAAACTTATCAGTAAACATCCATTTATCCATCTTCCTCACCTTGGTTGAGCAGGACACTTGGAAGGTCTTCATCATCGTCGGGATCTTCTGTTGACCACGTGTGATTAAGAGCGTAGTTTTCTGGGGAGCTGATATCCAGAGACAGATCTGAAGACATTTGCCCTGCTGAGAAGCTTGATTTATTATAGGCTCTAACATTGAAAATGTATATTTGCAATACATAATTCTGGGTCACGGCACTTGAAAGACAAAACATAACCGATAGCAATGGTGTAGTTGTGCGATGGTCGCCCTCTTCCTGAATTTTAAGCCTGGCAGTCTTATAACTATCTTCCTTGAATAATACAAGTGAATCAGCGCGCTATCCCAACACTTCACACACTTAGTTACCCTTTTTATAGAGGCATGGTTTCCTCTACGTGTTATAAAGAGGGGGGAAAAAAAAGTATAAAATAGTGAAGTATGTGTTATACAAATTAAGCTGTGATGGTAAAAACAGTCAGACCACTCACATTTCCCTGAGTAATATGCTTGGTAATAAAAGCATTCATGAGCCCACAAAGGGGTATGACACAGTGGCGTCCCGAGGGGGGTGCGGACCGCACCGGGTGAGAACCCCAGGCAGCATCCCCCCACAGCACATCACGCTGCTGAACTTTTTATTTCTTTTTTCTGGCAGCCGCATCAGCTAGAAAAAAAGCAATCGATGTGGTGGCTGTGTTTACCTTCTCTGTGCAGGAGGGAAGACTGCATGGAAGAGATGACCGGGAGACAGAGCAGCAAGTAAGGCAAGTACTGGGGAAGGGGGAGGAGGGTGGCATATAACGAGCAAAATACTGGCATATTGAGTGGCACAATAGTAACATTTTGAGTGGCACAATAGTGACATTTTAAGTGGCACAATACAGTCATATTGAGTGGCACAATACAGTCATATTGTGTGGCATAATACTGGCATACTGTGTGGCAAAATATACTGAATGGTAAAAAAAATACTGGCATATTGAGTGGCTAAATATTGGCATAATTTATGGGGCTCCAGTGTCGCATGATTTATGGGGCTAAAGTGTGGAATAATTTATGGGGCTAAAGTGTGGAATAATTTATGGGGCTCCTTGCGTGTGACATAATTTGTGGCATATTTAATGGGCCATCTGACTGGCATTACTAAGGAATCTGTTTGGCATGGTATTGGAGGAAATCCAGGGTGGTGACACCATGAGTTACTGCACCGGGTGACACCAACCCTTGTGACGCTGCTGGTATGGCAGATGGCACTTTTCCTCAATAGGTCTTCACTCCAGTGCAATATAAAAGAAAGTGGGGACAGCACCATTTGTTTCCAGTTACAGGACAATCATTTGGAAGTATTATTGCATTGTGTATTTTTGTGTGATAAATAAAAATATATTTTTTTTTATAATATACATACACACACACACACACACATAAGTAGACTGGCTCCTAAATTGTTCTCTAAATCTACTAAAATTTCTCATGGTCACACAAGTGGGTCTATTTACTAAACTCTCAGAGAGTTTGTCTCACAAAATGCTATTCCCTAAACATTTTTGTGATTTCAAGATGTGGTGAAAACATCCAAAATGGAGGGGAGCTAGACTAGATCTTGCCTCCCATTCAAAAAAAAAAAAAAAAAAAGTTTTTCACTGTCGACTGACTAAAATGACCCTTGGCTCCCTAATAAATATTGGAGCTAGGGGTATTTTGAAATTCACTGCCCACCCGCTGCTACACAGATCTACCTGAAATTAATGTCCTGTCTGCCCAGGGAAAGGGGCTAACCACATATGCAAAAAGCCCCCCCCCCCCCCTTGCTTTCAGGCCAGCCACTGGTCTCGTTTTTGCCGGGACAGTCCCGTGAAAACCAAGATTGTCCCGGGGAATTCTCATCCCCGGGATAATCCCGGCAATTTGCACAGCTGGAAATATTTAATATTTTAATGGGTTTTTTTTGGTCAGAAACATAATATTACTTTGCTGAGAGGGTGGTGGGTGCATGGAATAGTCTTCCAGCATAAGTGGTAGAGGAGGAGTTTAAGCATTAATGGGATAGCTATAAGGTTATCCTAGATATAAGATGCCAGGGACTAAAGCAAGTATTACTTTACTGAGAGGGTAGTGGATGTATGGAACAGTCTTCCAGTAGAAGTGGTAAAGGTTAATACATGAAGAATTTTAAGCATGCATGGTATATGAATAAGTCTATCCTAGATATAAGATAAGGCCAGGGATTAATGAAAATATTACTTTACAGAGAGGGTAGTGGGTGCATGGAATAGTCTTCGAGTAGAAGTAGTAGAGGTTAATAAGGTGAAGGAGTTTTACCATGCATGGGATAGGTATAAGGCTATCCTAGATATAAAATAAGGCCAGTAACTAATGAAAGTATTACTTTAATGAGAGGGTAGTGGATACATGGAATGGCCGACCAGCAGAAGTGGTAGGTTCATACTAATGTATGTTTCATGGTCTAGACACAGCTCTCTGAATGCAGCACGTATGCACAAGGACTTACTATATTTCAAGTAAAAGTGATAAAATGCCTGATATAGATGTGCTGTGAATGTATCTGTTGTATACCAAGGATACATGCATGGTAATGCTGGTGGGAACTTGGTGATATAATCCACACTATGACAAGTAGGTGGCGTTACATTACGCTAATTATATTGAGTAGGTGGAGCTTTTGAAAGGAGGTGTGGTCAATTGGAAGATAAGCTGCAAAGTGTCCCTGGAAATTTTTTTCAAATGTTGGCAACTATGCATTGTCTGGTTTTGAAAGTGGATGGGGATTGTCAAGGGACAGAAATTTCAGATATATATATATATGTTTTTCTACAGGGCACCCTTTGTATGTCAGGGGTTGAGCAGTTATTTGCAGGTTATTAATGCAGGCCACGGCCACTTGCCCAGATCCTGGCCCCAATATTTATTAAGGACACTTTTAACAAGATTATTCAATGGGTGTGGTTTACCTGTAATGAAATAACTGCAACAGCATTTAACAAGTTGCACAGGGAGAAATATATCAAAGTTCAACTTGCCTCCCAAATAAAACTCCCTTCACTTTTTAGTGAATAGCAATTTTATTTTTTGCTTTGCATTAAGGGACGTTTTGCGATGAGAATCCAAGTTGGACTTATCCGGAGAGTTGCAAGTGAGATGAGATGAACATTTCATCTCACTATTTTAACTATACATTGTGCAGTGACAAACTTGCTTAGTTTCCCCAGCTAAGCAAACTCAGCAGGATTGTCCCTGCACAACATATAGCTAAAATGTTCATCTCACCTGCAACTCACCTTTTAGTGAATAGCCCTCTTGGAGACTAACTCGAAATGGCGTAAAACTAACCCAAAGCTGCTTATACCACATAATTCCCCAAAATATTTTCATGAATTATTTAATAGATTTGTATGCAAGACAAAATTTTAATTTTGCAATCATTTAAGAGAAGGACTAGATGAGACTTTGTTTTACTGAAATGTATGATTTCTTCTGGTATCCATTATTTTATTTTAGTTTTCTATTGCCTGTTCCTCCTAGTAACAAAATGGAGAGCTAATAGTGTTTTGGGGTTTATGTCAAGGAACATTTGAAAATTAGTAGAAAATGTTTTAACACCCAAAATCTCACAAAATTTTACATCTCTAGTCCAAACCCTGTATGGAGGTCATAGCTGTAAACATAAAATTTAGAATAAACCTAGGGTTTCTTGTATACTGCAGTATGTTACCTCTCTCGTCTTCAAAGTCTGGCATGGAGAGCGGTCTGTATTTGTTCCCCTGCTGCTTAACTAGTCTCTCACTGTCAGTGTTACAGGACTCAGACTGTGATTTTGAAACAGCTTCTCTACTCCCGCCAATTTGAGTGTCTTGAATGTTTTGTTTCCTTTTCACTTGCTTTATTTTCCCTTTTGCATTCTCATTGCTTTTACAAGTCTCCTTAACAGCACATTGCTTTCCTGCAGAACAGTTTTTATCAGGCAAACCCAATAACACACCCTTGGAGCACTCAGCATTCAGTGACCTGCTCCCAGTTGCAGGGGTATTTGCTTGAGTTGAAAACAACACAGTCTCATTTCTGCTTTGAACATCAGTTCCATTATCTCCCTCACTTTTAACACTGCAATGGCGTGCCCTTTTTATGCCTTTATCCTGAAGCTGGGCATGCTCAATAGACGAGTCGACAGTGGACAGATCGCTGGTCCTACATGTTTTGGAGCAGCCAGTAGATTGCATTTCCTCCTGGGTGGAAGTATCCATGTCACATTTTTTTCTGATTTTTGCTTGAGTTTTCTTTTGCTCGCTAGCTTTAGGTGATTTTTGGGAGACCGGTCTCCTGTTGGTAATTTCCTTTTGTTTTGATAGCACTGAAGAAGCAGTTTCCATATTCTGCTTGGTCACATCAGTTTCCATGGGGGTTGCGATTGTCGAACTATTGTCAATATCCTCTTGGCTTAAAATGTTTAAAGCAATTCGGAGAGCTTTACGGTAAGTCAAGTCTGCTATTGCAGTGTGTGTTTGCTTCGTTTTGTTTGCTAGGAGAGAAAGATGTCTTTAGAGTGGCAGGCTAATGAGAAACATTATCTTACGCTCAATGTTTCAAAAAGTAGGACTGTATGGGTGCACATTTCGACATTTATGTCGAGGTAGATGTGTGTTTTTATTAGTTTTGTTTAAAAGAGTATAGTTTATTATCACCTTATAAGGTAAATATACATAGACTGTGCAAGTGTAAAAAAAAATCACACACACAAAAAAAGAAATAATCTGTGAGGGTAACGCCTGTATGATTACTATTCTGCAGTCGCTCTGGACAGTGTATCTGTCCCGTGAATAACTATATAGGGTGGATCAGGCTGTACAATATAGCAATTTATGCGACAATACCAAACAGCCAAACTTCACCTTTTTAAACTAACTTTACTGTAAGACTGTTTCCTCAATAAGATAGGGGAGTAATCATTGAGGCGTTACCCTCACAGACTAACTGAGGTAGTTTTCCCCCCCACACACCACTAATCACCCTCCAGGAAAAAGGATTATTTATTTTTTCTTGATACTTGCAGTTTATATATATTTACCTTATAAGGTGATAAACTATACACTTTTAATCAAAACTAATAAAAAGTTACATTTGAATTAAGACAGATACCACCAAACACAAATCTACCCAAACAGGTCTCAAACAATACGACCAATAGGGACTACTCTCTAAAAATAGACATCTGTGTTGAGGTAAGTTCTGGAAAGAAAATGTCAATACTCACCTATTTTTGCAGCAATATTTTCTACTTCACTCTTCTCCAATGGTTTTGTGTCCTTAATTTTCACATATATTCTGTAAAAATTCATACCGACATTATAACCGAGCTCTCATTATTATGAACCTAAGGCATGTTCCTATTTGTTAGCCAATCTGCCAAAATAACAAAAAAGGTCCTCTTTATTAAAATAATCTTTATTAGCACGCTTTGAAACTTAAAAACAGTGTGAAGACACAAGACAATTGTGATTTAAAGGAAAATACCTGGAAATAAACATGTCACAATTGTCGGAGCAGTAGTGTCCTGTCAGTGGAATCAGGCACTTTTGTACAAAGTACAAATAATCTGATCAAGAATAGCTTGAGTATCCCTCATCCAAAATGCTGGGTACCAGAAATATTTTGGATAACCGATAATTTGGGGGTAATGTATTATTTTCACCAATAAGATATAGTAAACACTTCCTTCGTGGGCGTGGGGGAATCTGAGCGTGCATGGAAAGGCTATATATCCCAGCTTAAGGGGGCTGGACACTGAATAAACTGTTGTGCACTTGCATTCTGACAGGTGTGTGTGGAATTTGCAACTAGGGTTGCCACCTAGCCGGTATTTTACCGGCAGGCCGGTAAAAAATTGGCATCAGGCCAATGTTAAGTCTATGGAGACAGTACCAAGGCCGGTATTTTTTTGAAGAAAAGGTGCAACCCTATTTGCAACATGTGACAAAATCCAGAAAAAATGTATGTATATTGCACCCATGCAAGCAAATTGGATAGATACAGTGGCCTCCGCTAAATAAAAAATGGTGTTAGCAGTAAAGTAAAGGGCATTTAGGATCCAGTGACCGCAACTAACGGGCGCAGTAATCTTATCACACTCAGTAAAAAAAATTAACGCAAAAATACCGTTTGATATAGGGATTTACCACACCTATTAAAAAAAAAAAAAAGGCACTGAAACACTGTTCTGTGCAGTAATTACACCACAAACAATGATTCAGTGGCAGCTGTAAAATTAACAGGAGAGAAAAAAAAAGAAATAAAATCATTCATCTTTGCCCCTTAATTTACCTCTGTTACTGCGTTAACCTGCAAAAATTCAAATGTTGGGAGAGTCACATGGGCTCCCTCAATGCCCTCCACCTCCCACACACCAAAAAAATAAATTCAGATTCAAATATTCAAATAATAATTCAGAATTACTGTCCCCATTGGGGCCAGCACTGCTCTCTTGCTCAGGTAGGGGAGAGAATGATTCTTAAAAATGGCTTCTAACTTGTGAAACAGAAAAACAACCCATGAGGGTGTTCAGTGTGAAAATGCCCACACCCCTGGCACACTAGGGCGCCCAGTTAGGAAAAAATACCATAATATCAGTATTATGTGTCCAGCGTCGATCAACGACACCCTGGATCCTCACCTTCAGTCCAGAGAAAGGGGCCACCCATAAAAAATTGCAACCTCTCTGTACCATCTGTCTTCAGCAGAGAGCAGACCCCAAATAAAATCCTCCCAGCCAGGACGGCTTCAAATTACAGCAGGAGGCATCCGATTGGCTGAGTTTGATGTCAATCACAAGCCTCCGTGTCCAAGCCAATAGTGGCTGTGTAGGTTTTTTTTTTTTATGAATATGCCCCCCTACCTGTGTATGGTAGAGGCAGGGTCCTGGGGTTTAGCATTGACCTGCAGCTCCTAGGGACAATGTATATTAATTTCAGGGGCCACAAAAGTTAAGAAGCCAGAGGATGGCTATTATATTTCCAGTCTCCTAGGATACTATTAACTTAGTTATGGGGAATAAAGTTTTTTTGCAAAACATCTTCATTCCCTTACCAGTGCTTTTTACTTGGTATGTTTGTGGGCCTCATTGCCATTGAATCATATAAAACCTTTACTTTTGCCAGCCTTACCTGTCAGCATAGAATCTACCAAAATGTCTCCCTTAATCTGTACGGAACAAAAAAAACAAAACTATTTCTTTCACGTATATTAGCCATCCACCAGTGATTAAAAGCACACCATAAGGATCTCATGCTGTTGAATGACCTAAATATGAGGCATTAATCCAGCAGCTTCAGAACCAGATGCAGCTTTCATTGAAGCACACTGAAACACAATGCTAAACATCACAAGCAGAATGAACTACTAAGAGTAAATGCAACAGCCGTTATGGTGGGATACAGGCAATGGGGGACCCCTCCCAATGTATACACAGTATGTTCAGTAGACAATTGTTGGACTTGCTTACATATCCCAGATAAGGTACTAGTTCCCCACAGAAATCGCTACAGTGCGGGCACCACTGCGAGGGATTCTGGCTAATGATATACATATAAGACCAACATTAAATACCATGACAGGGGAATACCAAATATTGTGTACCATATCCCGCCTATAAAGAATACACAGACACATGGCTGGCTATAAAAGGTCACAGAATTTAAGACAAATACTGCAACATATAAATAATTTTTCTTTAGCTAATAAAATGTAGCTACCACAACCATAATAATAATAATCCCAGGTAAAAAAAAAACATACCTAAACAGGTGGCAGAGCAATTTCCAGTAACAAGTAACCCATTACCAGCTATTAATAAATGGGTGCCAAGTTAACCATGAAGCGGTAGCGTGTTACTGTATACATCCTAGCAGACTAGGATAATGTCCCCAAGGATTTGACGTAGGCGTAATCCCATTCTTGGGCTATTGGGGTTAATTAAGCACGGTAGCCTGCCTTCGCTCCCCAGGGACCGGCCCGAGCAGATAGCTTGCCAGCTACTGCTACCTGGGTTGGCCAAACCCCAGACGGCCAGCCCCTGCACTAGCGTCAGACCTTGGGCACCCCCTGCTGATCATAACTTGGGAAGGTCTACTGGTTTGAGAAGTGTGACACTGTCGGATCTGAAAATCTCTCTCAGCATGCACAGTTAGTAGGGTTGCCACCTTTTTATCATCAAAATACCAGCCTTCCCATAGTCTCCATAGACCTAGCATTGCTTTCAAGCCAATCCAATATTTTTTTACCAGCCTGCCGGACATTCCCAACAGCTAGAGACCCTTATTTGAATATGTAAATCAATAGAAAGGACACAAACCAGCTGCCCTTTGTGACTACATATCAAAATAACAATCTCTTGCTGTGCGAGCAGAGAGAGAGAGATTATCAGATCAGTTCTGTCTCAATAAAGTGAAGAAAAAGTGCCATTTTAAGAAATTCCAGCATGGGCTTGGCAATATAAGCTCTTCTATAAAACACATACGTTCTCAGAAATATATCAATGTCAGCTTCAGAGAAAAGCAATAGCAAAACAGAAAATATATGTCAGCTACCACAAATACTCCTTGCAATGGCAGGTGTATAAAATCAAAATGCTTTGTTATTAAAAGAACAATATACTTAACTGTTCATCCAGGCAAAGTATCTCCACATTCATAAAGCCCTTAGAGTCTGAATTGCCTCTTGATAAAATCTGAAAGCAAAAAAAAAAAAAAAAAAAAAAAAAGTTTACCAGTTGTATACTATAGACTATTTTGTATAGGTCAATGAATACAATTTATTTTAATTCCAATTTAAACCAATGTGGAAAATGAATGATAAATGTGATAATTGTATAGCACCTGTTGATGCATTTTTGTCTCTAATTTGCCGAGATTCTCTTAGATTCATTTATTTGTATAGACATCATAAGTTTTGAAGAAAAAAAATGATGACATTAGTTTTTTTGTTCAGACACTAAGTCAGCAATGATGAACCTACGGCACATGTGCCACAACTGGCACGCCAAGCACTCTGCTATTGCACGCAGCCAGGTTCATCACCAACCAATTGATTTCACCGGCATCACGGGGTGGGCGGTGCCCTGACATCGCGGGTAGGTGGCGCTCTCACGTCACAGGAGGAAGGAGTCCGGTTGTCACAGAGGCAAGTCGAAGAAAATGGTCAAGTTATTAGCAGATCACACACACAGTACCTACACCCAAATACCCACATACATTAATTGATCACACAGCTTGGCAGATACAGTTTATTACATTAAAACATTGGAATAAATTGGGGGGAATGCAGAAATTTGAATAATCTGCATTATGTTTAACACTTTTCTCATATCTTAATGTACCCATCCTGGTTAATCTAAATGTATATACTCATATACCTTGTACCTATCCTGTTCATATACATTTAGATGAAATAAGATCGGTGCAAGGTGTTTGTATATATATGTATATAAATTGACTCAACAGGGTGGATGCAAGGTGCTTGGTGGCTTCTCAGATACAACCCATGATCTGCGGTCACTGCCCTTTCTTCCTTAAAATATAAGAAAATAAGGGTTAAACATAATGCAGATTATTCTTCAAATTGCTACATCACCCCCAACTCCTATTTATGTCTTGCTATAATAAACTGTATCTGCCAAGCGGTGTGATGGATGCATGCATGTACTGTATGTGCGTGAGTAAATATGTGTGCATGCATGTACTGTATCTGCGTAAGTAAACATGTGTGCATGCATGTACTGTATCTGCGTGAGTAAACATGTGTGTATGCATGTACTGTATGTGTGCGAGTAAATATGTGTGCATGCATGTACTGTATGTGCGCGAGTATATATGTGTGCGCGAGTATATGTGTGCATGCATGTACTGTTTGTGCGCGAGTATATGTGTGCATGCATGTACTGTATGTGCGTGAGTATATATGTGTGCATGCACTGTATGCGGATTTATGTGTATTAGTGTACTGTATGCCTATGAGTATACATGTGTATGCATGTCCTGTATGCGTATAAGTATACATGTACTGTATGTATAAGAAAGTGTGTATGCATGTGTACTGTATGGTTGTGAGTATATACTGGTGTAATTTTTTTTTACTGAACAAACTTTCATTCTATGTTTAATAGGCAGTGTTGGCATTTTGAGGTCTTCAACTTGGTTTGATGCAGAAAATTGGGCCCAAAACAATAAGACTGATTTAAAACATTTCATGCCATCACTGATCTAGGTGAAACGGCCCCAGAATGGTTTTATATTTTAGGCTGGAATAGATAGGTCTGATTCCTAAACTTTGTAGCGGTGTCCTAAGATCTCACAGCATGCCAACATTAAACATGTTAAGGTTTATTCCATAAATCATGCTTGATTTATTCAGTGTATGTTATTAGGCCACCAAAGTATTGTGCTGCTCACCTTTGCTGGCCAGAAGCGGCCCCTCCACTTGCAGAAGACATAATCTCGACAGCTCATGGTTCAGCTTCATAAGCAGGAAAAAAAAGGAGACACCATCAGTCAGTTCAGAGTATATTACCTTTTCTTGTGTTAAAACAAACTGGAAAACATCAGTAAGTGGAGAGTTTTTCAATCGTGGTCTTCAAGTTGCACCAAAAGTATACATTTTTTTAGGATCTTCTTGGGTGAGCTAACTTCTCTTTTACAAGCACAGATTTAGCTCTCAGTCTTATCGATTTTGTCCACATACTATAAAAATATAGTGTTAAAAATTGAGAAAACGGTTAAAAAAAAAAAAAAACGGGGGGGGGGGGGGGGGACAAATCCTAGTGCAAATCGACTAATAATTTTAATTTTCACACATATTTTTGATATACAAATTAACATATCTTTTGGGACATTATGGACTTTCTTTGTATGTTTTATAAGCATTGATTGTTAATTGATATTTCTGTTTTTCTTGTGGAGCTTTTAGTGCAGGTATTTGTTTACTATAAATTAAAACTGTAACTGTGCTGGCATTTTTTGACATATGGATGCCCGTAACATCTTCTACGTAGGTAACAGTCTAATTGAGCTCGGTGGCAATAATCCAAGGGAGCTATTCATAAAAAGGTGTGCGGAGGTGAAATGGACATTTCATGCTACTGACCTAACTATATACTGGAGCAGCAGGAAATGCGATCGGAATGCATGGTTGTATTAGCAGTAGAAAGAGGGACCTCATTTGAAGTATAGTACATAGTACTGGAGATCATTTAGTTAAAAAAAAAAACAGAAAGATAACAGTGTCTACTCAATAAAGAGAAAATTGTGAAATTGAGAAGGGAAATTCAAACTTAAGGCAAAAGTAGCAGAGTTGGGAAAAAAAATCTCCCATTCAGCTGCATTGGAGAATTTTTCCAACTCGGATACTTTTGGCCTAAAGTTTGAAATTCCCATCTCCATTTCCTGCAATTTTATTGAGTAGGCGATATGGGTTCTTTGGAGAGAGCTCCGAGGATGGTCACTAAACTGGTGGATGGACAGCAGGACAAGAAGGATCGGAACCTGTATAGCTTGGAAGAAACACAAGACAGAGGGGATATGATAGAAACATTTAAACATGCGTGGGATAGGCATAGGTCCAGGCATGTATGCTCCATATGCTGCCAGTTCGGCACACATGTGACTCACAATATATTTTGTGTATTTCTGGGATACGCATAGTCCAGGCGTGTATGCTCCTTGTGTGCACCGCAAACCTAGCACGGAGCCACGCTGTATATTTCCGGGGTTTGTGTTCTCCGAACAGACAGCACACAAACCCCGGAAATACATCCGGGAAACAAGCCGCAGCTGTGAATTCGGCATCAGACACGATGTTGCCAATTCGACCAGAACGAAAAGTATACAAATTTGTATACTCGGATTCCGCGTTCGCTGCTGTCGTCGGCCCCTCAGTTTTATTTTGCGTATTTTCAGGGTTTGTGTGCTGTCTGTTCGGAGAAAACATACTCCGGAAATATACAGCCCGGCTCCGTGCGTGGCGCACACCTAGCACACATGAAGCATACACGCCTGGACCTATGCCCATCCCGGAAATACACAAAATATATTGTGCCCCTGAGTGACAGGTGTGCACTGGACCGGTAGCACACCAGTCACTCAGGGGCATGATCCGCCCCTGCATAGGTCTGTCCTAGATATTAGAGAAGACCACTGACAAAATCAGAATAAAAAAAAAAAAATGAAAACAGTTTTTGGTTGGACTGGATGTGCAGAATGATTCTTATCTGCCTTAAAGATAACAAACACTTCACCAATAGCAGAGAGAGTATCTTATACAACAAATAATATTGGGAGTCACAACCCCGAGAGTGAGCAATAAAATCCTAGATTATGACGTGCTAAAAAAAATAAAAAATAAACCAATGAAAATACACTGTCCTATTTATATTATAATAATAGAAATGTCACTACTTTTCCCACCCTAGCAGCACTGGCTGCACGGCCAGCGATCAGGAATATGCACAGTGACAATATGGTGTGCAGTATCTACAAAGAGCTGGATGAAATGCCTAATCCCTCCCATGCACTACTAGGGAGGCGAAAAAGTAAGGAGCTTCTATTTGAAACATGAAAGAAAAACAGGACTGTAGATTTTATTTGGCCAACACCTTTTATTATTTGTGAAGAAGAAAACAATATATCCAGGTGTCCTTTAACCCCTTTGCGACCTTATGACGAGTTAACTCGTCATAAGAGCAGCAGCATTAGCGACCTTATGACGAGTTAACTCGTCATGCAGTCTAGCCGGCGGTGCGCTCCGTGAGCACCGCCGGCCAGTCTGCAACGGGTCCAGGACTAAGCCTCGCACCCGAGGCAAAGCTCCTGGACCCGATCGGTGGATTTCCGGGCACACACACTGACTTTGCCTCTAATTCACCCTGTAAACCTGTAAATAAAAATAAATAAAAGAACATAGACAGAGGGGGTAAAAAAATGTAAAAAAAATTAACCCTTTCAAATGTTGATCAGTTTTTTTTTTACAAATTTTTTTATTTTTGCAATTTATAAAGTTTTTTTAATAAATACAGGTAATTCTAATATATTTATTTAATGAAATGTAACCCATGCATGCCTGTTGCATGATTTTTATGGATCTGACATCGCACTTTTCAGAGTTTTTTTTATGTCTTTTTTGTTATGGGGGGTTTGGGAAACCAATATTTTTCTTTTTTTATTAGTTAGTTAATTAGGGGGGATAAGTGGGTTAGTGTTGCACTAGTTGTGTAGCTTATTATTGGGAAAATAATGAGGAAAAACTTTTTTCCCCAAAAAATTTCCTCTTTTATATGTATTTTTTAATACTAAATGTAAATAATTTTGATGTATAGGGTATCAAAAGAAAGCTCTAACTGTCCTTTAAAAAACAACATAAACCTTTTAGGGTGCGTTAAATGAGAGAGAGGAAAATTATGTTTCAAAAACCGCATATTAAAAATTGAAAAAACACTCTGGTCCTTGGCCTTGGAAAATCCCAGGTCCTTAAAGGGTTAAAACTATTTAGTTAAAAAAAAATGTCTGTTTTTCTAACTGTCTAAGAATTAATGATTTATAAGGTTCATATTGATAAAATGCCCCTCAATGGCTAAGGAAGTTCAGCAAGTGACTACCAATTGCATGTATTTTGCTGATGAGATCAAGGAAATCAGCACTTGATAAGCCCAAAGTCACACTACTAGGGTGTGGGTATAAGTACTCTTAGACGGACTCTGTCAACTAAGCATTGTTTATATTCTGAATGTTGAGAATACAAAATTATCAAAAGTGATCTATACCTTGCATTGGGAAAATTGCAAGCAAATGCGTAAATTAAGAGACATGTGGTATTTTAAATGTCATAGACAGGCGACACCACAGACACATTTAAGACATTTTTTTGTTCTCTTAATTTATGCATTTGCTTGAACATCTGCAAAAAATGATAAGTACGTTTTTTTTTCTTCTTCACAGAATAAACAAACAGTCTCTAGGCAACAGAAACCCTTTAAAGGACTGTTCCATCAAAATGCTTTTAACTGAATTGCCCATGTTTAAACACAGAAACAAGCTGCGCATGTATAGCTGCACACTGGAGGACACAAACTTGCAGACCTTTGCTCCACCTGCAGGCCTTCATGTGGGAATATCCAAATGTACAGCTGTACACTCAAAATGGTGCAATCAGAGCTTTCCATTTTGTAAATAATAAACTGTGCATGAGCAGAATAAGCACTATATAAAGATAATGTGTAGGCATCACTCATCAGTAGTGCAATGTGTCCCCGTGTCTTTCCACATACAGGCATCAAAACATTATATCTGTGTATGATTTGGAGCACATTCATCCCCTATGTGAAGACTTGTGGAGGATGCCCAATTTCATCCATAATAACGTCCATCTCTGCAAGAGGTAAACTTTAAAAAAAAAAAAAAAAGGTGCATTTTTGCAGAAGTAGATTTAAAAAAAAAAAAAAAAAAATTTGCTCATTTATTTTAAAGCCATCTATAATATTTAAAACTATGTGTGGATTGCACATGAACAGAACAAAACAAAAACAACTTTCTTGCGTGCAATTGTTTCATAGTAAAACCAACACCCTTTGTAAATAAACATTTAGATGGCCAGTATCAATTTGTTGTTAAAGTTTAATACCCAATGCAGAACTACAACCACTTGCTAAAGTTAGTTAGGGGGGAGGAAGCACCATTGAATACAGCCAGTGAACTGTCCCACCCACTGATTAAGTACGATTATAATGTAAGTGAAGCTGGCATGCAGCAGATGGCCTCTAGGCTTCTCACTCGTCTTTAACGTGCGCACACAACTCCCAGGCTGCCTTTACAAGTTTGTTTTGGGGTTTTGTTTTGTTTTTTTGTAAACACCAGAGTCTAGCAAGCACACCATTAGAAACATAATCCCTGACTAGCCTACTGTAGGACTGCCTGGGCATGCCGGGAGTTTTACCTCACAGCTCTCCGCACAGAGGCCAGGTTCGGCAGTTCCGGGTCAGGCGGTCTTGGACTCCTGCGCCGCCCGCACCTGATTGACAGGCCGTAGCCCCGCCCCTTTATCATGACATTGCGTGAAACGCCGATCACACTTTTGTTGGGTTCTATGCTTGGGCAGCGGTGGCCCGGGTGATTGACTGGTCTAAGACCCGCCTAACAAATCGACCTATTAGGTGTGTCTGCAAACTCGAGCCGACCAATGGAAATGAGTCCAGCCGCTCTACCGAAACCTAAGGCGGGGAAATGCGCGGCAGCCAGTTCAGCACTGCACATATATTGCCCCATGTCCATTTCCTAGCCAGCTGGGCAGGAGCTGCTCTGATATTGGGCTAGAAGAGGGATCACATCGTCATTTGCTTCAGGGACACGTACAAAATAATAAATTGTTCAGACCTGGAGTGTGCATTTGTCATAAATAAAACGGTAATTTGGGGCTTGGAGGGACAGTGTTCTTATTTAACAGTTAAAAAAGCAATTTCAGGTATTGCCATGATTTAATACAATAACTGGATAACTAATTAGGCTATTATTTAATTAATTATTGTAATTAACTCCTTCATGACTGTTTTGACCATGTTGTACGTTGCACCATAGCATTTCTGGTGTTTGTGTTTAGCTACATTTCCTCTTTCATACAATATATATATAATTTTAACCCATTGAGGACATTCCATGCCACCATGCATCCCTTTGCATTGAGGGCCCGTTGTCCATTAAAATGAGCAGTGGATGCGATCAATGATAATGTTCTACAATGCACTCCAAAGCTGTGAGCCCCATCATCAAGGGTGAGCAGATGTGCTGCATTTGCTCACTATACTTTGTTTATATTGACATGGGCAGGCTGCCCACACTATAATTATTCCCACCCTGTCCCACAGGACTGTGCTGTAGAGGAGGGCCACACTGTACATTTTGCACATTTTCACAGGAAAAATAAGCGTTATTATAATTCAACTTTTTACATATGTAATAAAAAGGTTATTGAAATCCATTCCTTGTTTTTAATTCCTTTCTCTGCACTCACATTGCACCCAGGACTTACCCCAGTACCAGGCCCGCCATAAGGAGGTGACAGACGATACTGGTGTCCCAGGCCCGGCGGGCCCAGGTCACGCCAGGAAAAAAGTAAATATATTCCCCTCTGTTAAGCCGGTCCGCGGCTGTAAGGGAAGCGTTCTGCGCTCCCCTCCAGCCAGGGCCGGCGCCACCAGTAAGGCAACTTAGGCAGCTGCCTAGGGCGCATCTTAGCTGGGGGCGCCGGAACCTTGTGTCAAAAAAAATAATCCTCCCCCTTACTTACCTCGTCGCCAGTGGCGTAGCGTGGGGGGTGCAGGGGGGGCCGGCCGCACCGGGCGCAATATCTGGGGGGGCGCACTAGCCCTATGCGGCCGCGTGGCCGCCAGGGCCGTCTTTAACGCGGGGCAAACGGGGCAGCTGCCCTGGCCCCATTTACTCCTGGGGGGCCCCAAGGCAGCTGTCCCGTGGGCCCCCAGCCCCTGCTGCCGCGTTCACAGCGCATTGCGCTTGTGAACGCTTTTTTCCGGCAAGCCGCATCCGATGGATGCGACGGCCGAAAAAAAAAACAAAAAAAAACTGACGCCGGATGTGTTTCCCTCCTCCGTGCAAGAGGGAAGACTGCACGGAGGAGACATCCGGCGGGGGACACGGAGCCGCTTCATGTAAGTAGGGGGGGGGGGGGGCTGGCTGGCACAATATTCCTGGTATCTGACTGGCACTATATTACTGGGTATCTGATTGGCACAATATTACTGGGTATCTGATTGGCACTATATTACTGGGTATCTGAATGGCACTATATTACTGGGCATCTGATTGGCACTATATTACTTGGCATCTGATTGGCACTATATTACTGGGCATCTGATTGGCACTATATTACTGGGTATCTGATTGGCACTATATTACTTGGCATCTGATTGGCACTATATTACTGGGCATCTGACTGGCACTATATTACTGGGCATCTGGCTGGCACAATAATACTGGGCATCTGACTGGCACAATAATACTGGGCATCTGACTGGCACTATATTACTGGGCATCTGGCTGGCACAATAATACTGGGCATCTGACTGGCACAATAATACTGGGCATCTGACTGGCACTATATTATTGGGCATCTGGCTGGCACAATAATACTGGGCATCTGGCTGGCATAATATTACAGGCATCTGGCTGGCACTATATTACTGGGCTCTGACTGGCACAATATTACAGGCATCTGACTGGCATAATATTACAGGCATCTGACTGGCACAATATTACAGGCCTCTGACTGGCACAATATTCCTGGCCTCTGACTGGCACACTATTACAAGCATCTGACTGGCATAATATTACAGGCATCTGACTGGCATAATATTACAGGCATCTGACTGGCACAATATTACAGGCATCTGACTGGCACAATATTCCTGGCCTCTGACTGCACACTATTACAGGCATCTGACTGGCATAATATTACAGGCATCTGACAGGCACCATATTCCTGGGCTCTGACAGGCACAATATTCCTGGGCTCTGACAGGCACAATATTCCTGGTATCTGACTGGCACAATATTATTGGTATCTGACTGGCACAATATTACTGGTATCTGACTGGCACATTATTACTGGGCTCTGACTGGCACAATATTGCAGGCATCTGACTGGCACAATATTGCAGGCATCTGACTGGCACAATATTACTAGGCTCTGACTGGCACAATATTACTGGGCTCTGACTGGCACAATATTACTGGCATCCGAAAGTTACAATATTACTGGCATCTGAATGGCACAACAATTATGGCATATGTGTGTGTGTGTGTGTGTGTGGGGGGGGGGGGGGGGGGGTAACATTAGAGGTACAGGATTGAGGAAGTTGGCTCCATCTAGCCCAGTCTTGGATCATCTCCAGGGTATGGTTCCATTTTGATGTTTAGTTTTTGTTCTTGATATTGTTTGTCGTTTACGATGGTTGTGAGACGACATATAATAGCATGGCCCATGCTAGGTTACTACATGTGTATATTTGTATTCATAGACCTGCTGAAAATGTGGAGAATGTGTGTAATGCATGTTCGCACTCAATAAAGTGTTGGAAAATAAACTTGTATTTAGATGCATTTTACTTTAATTACATAAGTATTTTCATAACAAACAATACATGTGCTTGGGGGGTAAGGGTTTCTTTAACTAATCTAGTAGAAGAGACTTGAGTGCTAAAATCCACGGGTTAGGGGGCGCAAATTACTTGCCTTGCCCCGGGTGCTGACAACCCACGCTACGCCACTGCTCGTCGCTGCTGCTCTGTCTCCGGTGGAGGTCCGTGGCTGTGAGGGAAGCGTTGGGTGCTCCCCTCCAGCCAATGCGCATTCAATAAAGTTTGTTTAAAAAAAACTTTATTGAATGCGCATTGGCTGGAGGGGAGCGCCCAACGCTTCCCTCACAGCCACAGACGGGCAGATGAGAGCAGCAGCAAGGAGGTAAGGAAGGGGGGAGGATCCTGGCATACTGTGGGGGAAAATCCTGGCATATAGGGTGGCTAAGTCCTGGCTGGCATATTGTGGGGGAAAATCCTGGCATATTGGGTGGCTAAATCCTGGCTGGCATAATGTGGGGGAAAATCCTGGCATATTGGGTGGCTAAGTCCTGGCTGGCATACTGTGGGGGAAAATCCTGGCATATTGGGTGGCTAAATCCTGGCTGGCATATTGTGGGGGAAAATCCTGGCATATTGGGTGGCTAAATCCTGGCATATTGTGGGGGAAAATCCTGGGATATTGGGTGGCTAAATCCTGGCTGGCATATTGTGGGGGAAAATCCTGGCATATTGGGTGGCTAAGTCCTGGCATATTGTGGGGGAAAATCCTGGGATATTGAGGGGCATAATCCTGGCATATTGTGGGGCATAATCCTGGCATATTGAGAGGCATAATCCTGGCATATTGTGGGGCATAATCCTGGCATATTGAGGGGCATAATCCTGGCATATTGTGGGGCATAATTCTGCAATATTGAGGGGCATAATCCTGGCATGTTGAGGGGCATTATCCTGGCATATTGAGGGGCATAATAATCCTGGGATATTGAGAGGCATGATCCTGGCATATTGTGGGGGAAAATCCTGGAATATTGAGGGGCATAATCCTGGGAAATTGAGGGGTACAATCCTGGCATATTGTGGGGGGAAATCCTGGAATATTGAGGGGCATAATCCTGGGATATTGAGGGGCATAATCCTGGCATATTGAGGGACATAATCCTGGGATATTGAGAGGCTTAATCCTGGGATATTGAGAGGCATAATCCTGGGATATTGAGGGGCATAATCCTGGCATATTGAGGGACATAATCCTGGGATATTGAGGGGCATAATCCTGGGATATTGAGTGGAATAATCCTGGCATATTGAGGGACATAATCCTGGCATATTGAGAGGCATAATCCTGGGATATTGAGGGGCATAATCCTGGGATATTGATGGGCATAATCCTGGCATATTGTGGGGGAAAATCCTGGCATATTGAGGGGCATAATCCTGGCATAATGAGGGGCAAAATCATGGCACATTGAGAGGCTAAATTATGTTAACTGGCACATCAACAAGCAAATGATGTGCAAAATATAACTGGCAAAGGATGGGCAAAATATCACTGGCACATTATGGGCAAAATATAACTGGAAAATGGGAAAAATAACACCGGCAAATGGACAAAATATGACTAGCAAATTATGGGCAAAATACCACAGGCAAATGGGCAAAATATGACTGGCAAATTATGAGAAAAATATGTCTGGCAATTGATGGGCAAAATACAACTGGCAAATAATGGGCAAAATATGTCTGGCAAAGGATGGGCAAAATATGACTGGCAAGTGATGGGCAATATAACAGTTCAAATGGGCAAAATATGAGTAGCAAATGATGGGCAAAATAACACTGGCAAATGGGCAAAATATGACTGGCAAATGATGGGCAAAATAACACTGTCAAATGGTGGGCAAAATAACACTGTCAAATGGTGGGCAAAATAACACTGGCAAATGATGGGCAAAATATGACTGGCAAATGATGGGCAATGAATATAATATTAAAAAATTCATTGCAGTTAGTTATATACATATATTTGGGGTCCACCTCAAGCTTTTTAAAAGCCTGGAAATATTTTAATATTACTTTACTGAGTACATTAAGGAGTTTAAGCATGCATGGGATAAGCATAAGGCTACCATAGATATAAGATAAGGCCAGGGACTAATGAAAGTATTACTTTACTGAGAGTATGCAATAAATAGTCTTCCAGTAGGAGTGGTAGAGGTTAATAGAGTAAATGAGTTTAAGCATGTATGGGATAGGTATAAGGCTACCCTAGATATAAGGCAAGGCCAGGCACAAAGCGGAACAGTTGGGAGGCATGTAAGTGGCATTTCTGGGGTGCAGTTGCATGGTGGTGCCGGGGGCCCCCAGGGCAGTTTTTGCGCCGCGGCACAGTGGTTTCTAGTTACGCCTCTGGTAGTGAGTGTTGTTACTGGACGTATTTTACATGTGTGTCATAGCTTTTATTATGTCTTGTGAATCTAGGTTGGATAATTCTTTTTGCCATGTACCTCTCTTTGAGAGATTGATTTTTTTTAGTGTCTGTTATTACAGTGTAGTTATCAGGTAAGAACACTAATCTGCAACCTTGCCTGATTATTATATCAATATGTTTGTTCCAGTCTTGTTCATTAAAGCAATCTATTGATTTCAGAGCGTAACCTTTCCTCTGAATGTATTTGAAAAGGTGTATTTTTAGGCCCAGGTTACTATTAGAGTAATGTTGGTATGGTGAAACTGACTGTTCTGTCATATTGAGAGATGCTTCTGTGGTCATTATCACCATTGATTCTCATTTCAAGGAATGCACTGTGTACTCCATCTTTCTGGAAAAATAGAGCCATGATATAGAACTGCTTCCAGACTCTGTTAGTTGTGGCTAGAAAGGGAATGTCTGTGCCTATTGTGAGAATGGCAAGAGCAGTGTTCTTGATCTAGCACTGTGTGTGTAAAAATTATGTTGTGGGATGCCCCGTCTGTGGGGTATCTAAATACAGCTGCCACATTGTATGAGTCTTACTCAGGGTGTACCTAGAGTTTTTGGCACCCGGGGCGGATCCTGTATTTGGCACTCCTCCCCAACTTTAAAATGTACAAAACACCCACACATTTTTTTAATGTTTTCAAGAATATTTGTAACTTGTAGAATTTGTAAACAGTATGTCATGTCTGTGGGAGGTTGGAAAGGGGAGGGAAGGTTAGGGGAATTACATATTGCTGTAAATTGTTGATCCCCTATTCATGTATGGTTTTTTTGATACATATGTAAAAAAAATAATTTGTATATAAAAAAAAAACTATGTCAACTTGAAAAAACTAAATTTACACACACAGTTCTACACTTACACACACAGTCACACATACATGCACAGACTCACACAGTCACAGTGCCACTTAATATGCCAGTGAGTATGGCCATTTATTTGCCACAGTCAGAATGCCCATTAATATGCCACAGTCAGTATGCCCATTAATATGCCACAGTCAGTATGCCCATTAATATCCCACAGCCAGTTTTCCCATTAATATGCCACAGCCAGTGACAGGTGTATCGCCTGTCACCCCCTGATGGTGGCCCTGTACACTTACACATGCATACTCACAGTCTCACTTACACACAGAGTCACACACACACACACATAGTCTGCCACTTAGACATGCGTACACACATTTAAACATGCATATTTACACTCACACATGCATACATACACTTACACACACACAGCCTGACACTTAGACATGCATACTCACACACAGACTCACACATGCATATACACACTTACACATGCATACTCACACACACAGACAAACACTTAAACGCACAGAATTTTTTATTTTTTTTACCGTACTGCAGACTGTAGATGGGACTGCTCCTCGCGCTGTCCCTGTGCCCTATGTCTTCCCTCCCTCTGACCCATGCTCATGACTTCACGTGCCGTGTCAAGGTGGTAGGGAGGGGTTTGTACGTTGTGCAGCGTTGGGAAACTAAGGTTTCCGACACTGCTTCTTACAGAGGTGCGGACCGCAGGGTGTAGGTCTGGTCCACCAATGCGCACCTTCATGTCCATTGGGGTTCATTAGAGGGGTGTCATTGGCTGGGGTGCACAGGGTCTAATAGACCTGGGCACTCCAGCCAGTGGCACCCCTCCAATGAGTGGCACCCGGGGCGGACCGCACCACCTGCCACTGTTATCTCCCCTTTGGACACACACCTCATTATATTGTAATGCTATTGTATTCTGTTTTCTATACTGCCCCAGAGGGATATATATATCGACTGGGTCGTATTTCATCATAGGACATAGTATGTTGCTACCTAGATATAAATAATCCCCAGCTGGGAGTAACTCAGTATATGCTCTAAGGATGGTCAAGTTTGAAACATTGCAGTAGAATATTTGTATTCATTTTTATTAACCATAATTAACAATTTTTCATTTGGATCCCCCGTAGGGGGCCGTTTAGCTATTGTTTCCCCAATTGTTTTTTGCAGCAAAGGTGATGGGTACCCACTTGGTAATATATTTCCCTCCTGGATTTACGATATCTGATACTTAAACATAGCTTTAATAGTGACTTAGAATTCATTTCACCTATGAATGACAACTGTTAAGGAATATTTGTCTTAAAATTTAAACTGGCTACACGGATGACTGTAATTTTTACATGTTTTTTCTTTATATGTATATGCCAATAAAATTGTAATTACATTTTTTTTTTAAATCAGGGGGTAGCAGAGGCATTATTAAACACAAGTCTGCACATATCAGCCAAAAGAGTTCTATAATAAATCCTAAACTTACCATGTTATCACCACTGCAAGGGATTCTGGGTAGGCATATGCAAATAGGAGTTAACAATGATCAGCTTTTTGCCAATATATCCACTTTATACGTGGTCCCCTTGGAGTACTGTCAGATGGATTTTAAAATGTTTTTCTAACCACCATGGAGTGTATTTTTATTATTTTTTTATGTTTGATAATATATTATTAGGTATATATTCCTGATTCAAGCAAAAAAGTATTTCTGGAAACTTGTTAATTTAGGAATTTTGGGTGCAACAGCTGCCTACCAGTTTCTTACAGTTCTGTTTAGTGTTGTTGAAATTTACAGCTCTTTGGAGTAAGTGACACTTGTTTTCTTATGAATGGGGACTCTAGTTCGGTTTATAGAAAGCCAATAGCATTACATGTATTCCATAAGCCGAAAGTCTATAAAATGACCTACGTTCGGTTTATAGACTTTCGGTTTATGGAATGTGCAGGTCAATTGATTCGTACGAACGAATAAAACGAAACTAAAATAATGAACGAATTTCGTCTGAAACGAACGCAGTAATGAACGAAATTCGTTTTAGACGAAATAAATAACATTTTCGTCCGAATGGACGAAAACGAAACGAATATTTTAGTTTTGCACATGACTAACAATAACCTACTGAAAGAGTTGGTAAAGAGAGAAAGCAATTTGACAACACCTAGCTTGAACAGTGAGATAAGATGGTGACTCTGCAAGTTTGTCTTTAGTTTCTTGGGTCCATTCATATGTCTGGCCTTTTTTTGCCCAGAGGAGTAATGTGAAACGTTTGCTCTTTGTGTGTAGCTGCCACTTGGATGGAGAAGTCTTGGAAAATACGCAGCTTACATTAGTTGTATTAGAAGATCCACAAAGATTCTTATTTTGTCAGCAAAACTCAGTATTTGTGGCATAACAAGATCTTCGTTCTTGCTTCTCTGGTCCAGACTGTATGCGCGCTCTACCAAGATTAGGGTATGATCAATATATCAGCATCATCTGCTTGGCGTTATTATCTGTTTGGAGAATTAACATAGAAACATAGAATGTGTCGGCAGATAAGAACCATTCGGTCCATCTAGTCTGCCCAATTTTTCTAAATACTTTTATTAGTCCCCAGTTCCCGGTAATTACTGGGAAACCACATAGATTTAAAAGAATAATCACCATGTATTTATTTGCTGGTTTTTATCTCTCTCGGATATTTACAAGTTTTACCATGGCAAATAAAGTCCAAAGTTAGGTGCTTTGACCCCTTATGGGATTTAGTGATGTCTAAATCTATAGTTTAAGACCCAGTGTAGTATTGGAAGCTGCTGTTGACTTTGTATATGTCCCCACCATTTATTGTAAGACAGTGGTAGATATATTGATTCTAGGACAAATTATTCAACTTCCCCCCTCTTGTGGGTTTCAAGATGCAAATATATGCAAAAAACAAAAATCACAAGTCTTGGTGTGGTTTCATGCTAATTCTAATGCTAGCCATACTCCATGGTGCAAATGGGAAATCTGGCTATGGATGTTGTATATAAAATTAAGACCAGAGTAGATATAGGTCATACCAACTTTATAATGTAATAATAAATGTCACACTCATGGCTGCTTCATATGTACTACTTGTACCAGTTAACATAAGCGTTGAGGTACTCAGTATTAATACATATTACATCCTGGGCTGCTGATGTTTGGGAGTTGGACTTTCCTTAGATCTTTATTACTGAATAAGACAGGACTTTCCAACTGTAGAGTAAGGAGCACACACGAACCTAAGAAGTATCTAACATTTATTAGATTGATGAGGCTCATTCCTCAATTCGAGAATAGCTAGAAAATATCTCCCACAAACAACTGGTTCAGTTATACGCTGGCATTTTGGTTAGAAAAAGCCATTTCTGTTCTTCTAGAGTCTTTACAATGAATAAATATGGCTAAAGCAATGTTGTAAAAAAGGTTATTTCAAAGGAAGGGAAGTGGATTAGCTGCTGGTTACATTTATGAGTCTTCTGCTCTCAAGCCGGAATTCTCCAAACGTTGCGTATGTTCTGTGACTTGCTCAGTTCTGGTGTTTTCACTGTGACTATGATTTCCCAAGCGGCTTGACGCTACTACTGCTTTCATGGCTGCCTTTTTGAGACAACATAAAGAAAATAACACTGCCTTTATTGAAGCCTATAGTATTGGGCTAACCATACTAATTAATTGTCTGCTAAATATCTGGGTGAATAGTGATTAGCATTTTTCATATGACAAATGAGGCTCACCTTCAGCTTCCGCCTGGCATTAAATTCTAGAAGTTTCTTTTGTGTTTGGTCCATATGGGAAATCTTAGCTGCTTTTCCAGTCACCCAAGGGTGCTGCAAAGCTTGGGAGACAGTCAATCTTTTTTGGGGGTCAGGAACCATCAACTTCTGAACCTGTGGTTAAAAAGTGAAAATAATAGTAATGCAAGGCACCAAATGTGTTAACAACATTACGGTTTTTGGACCCCGGACTCGAACACGGACATTTCACTGTATGTTCGGGTTGGAGTTCGGGGTTCGGCGATTAAATTGTATGTAATGCTATGGGCTTTCTTTAAAACGAAATAGAGTCCCCATTAATACGAATAGGTTAATTGACCTATTCGTATGAATGGGGACTCTATTTCGGTTTATAGAAAGCCAATAGCATTACATGTATTCCATAAACCGAAAATCTATAAACCGAATGTCTTTCGGTTTATAGACTTTCGGTTCATGGAATACATGTAATGCTATTGGCTTTCTATAAACCAAATCTCTTTCGGTTTATAGACTTTCGGTTTAAAGAATACCAATAGCATTACATGTATTCCATAAACCGAAAGTCTATAAACCGAAAGACATTCGGTTTATAGACTTTCGGTTTATGGAATACATGTAATGCTATTGCTATTCTATAAACCGAAATAGAGTCCCCATTCATGCGAATAGGTCAATTAACCTATTCGTATGAATGGGGACACTCTTACCCACATTTTACTTCATTTTGCAGCCCTTTCCAGGACTATTTTAGAGGCATTTTAGTGGCCAAACGTTCGAGTCACCATTGACTTCAATGGGGTTCGGGGTCAAGTTCGAGCACGGACCCGGACATTTTTTACAAAGTTCGGCCGAACCTGCCGAACCCGAACATCCAGGTGTCCGCTCAACTCTAGTTAACAATAAATGAAAAGATAAAAAAAAAAGTGTAGCAGTCCCCACAAAGTAAGTAAACCAATTACAAAAACAAACAAATAAGCAATAACATGGCTGGACATCAATAAACTCAAATAAAAAAGGGGGTCCAGTGTCATATCAAAAAACTCAGATCTAATTTGCTTTCCTAAGCACAAGTAGGCAATAGATGTCAAATGATTTCTGGGTTACAATTCATTCATTATACTATCTTTATTTCATGGAAGCATACTGAGATTTCTAAGAACACTTCAAATTTAAATTTATAAAAAAAATAGTCACAGCACATCTTAACAATAGTAATTAAAACAATATAATATTTTGAAATATTATAAATCCACAGTTGTCACCAAATAATAGGAATATATAAATGTAATAATGTTCTATGTAAAAATCTAAAAATGTAGGAGCCATCAGTAGGGATTTTAGTAGTCATGGCTCCCTGGCTATAGGGATTTGTGAAGCCATGTGTTAAGGAACATTACATTTTAATGACATATGCAGCGTTTTCCAGTTAGTAGTGGTTTCTTGATTTCCTCCCCCTGAAAACACAGAGTCTGATACATCTTTTAGTGAATTGTGTTGTAGCATTCTGCAGAGGGTGTTGTTTGATGGATGCATTTTTTAGGGTTTATAATTCATTCTAAGGTCATGAGAACTTTATTCATAAAAGATTCAACTGAGAAGGGAATTCTAAGAATAGCTGAATGGGGGAATTTTTCCAACTTTGCCACCTTGGTCTTGAGTTTGCATTTCCCTTCTCATTTCCTTCTTTCATGAATAACACCCTATATTTCTGGGGCAACAGATTTGTATAGTCCTTTTTTTTAAAGCCAATAGCTATTTGGCAATTTCAACCATATATATTCCTGTAACAGCTATACATCTGCTGGATTTGATTTTGAACACATTTGTCTATGACCACTGACAAGTTGACAACCCAATTAAAAAATGTAAAAAAAAATTGATTTCATACCAGGTCCTTGGCATTCAAGGAAATCTCATCCCACCACGGAGAAATAAACTCATAGTCACAGTTGAGAATCTTGCTGTACATGTACTGATCCCCCCGTGGATCAAAGAATGGCTCAAATCCACACAGCCTATTCAAATATAAGATTTACAGATTTTAAAAAAAGGATATTAAGGAACTAGAAAAAGTGCAAAGGAGGGCTACAAAATTAATAAGGAGATTGGAGGATCTTAGTTATGAAGAGAGACTTAAAGGGGATATAATAACATTATATAAATATGTACAGGGCCAATATAAAGAGCTCTCCAGTGACCTGTTCATTAACAGAAATGTACAAAGAACAAAAGGTCACCCTGAGACTCGAAGAGCAAAGATTTCATAGACAGCAAAGGAAGGGATTCTTTACAGTAAGGACAATAAAGTTATGGAACTCACTGCCAAGAGAGGTAGTGCTATCAACCACAATAGATGCATTTAAAAATGGTCTGGATGGTTTTGTTTAGAAAAGCAGAACATACAAGGCTATTAATAATAGAGCTTATTGATCCAAGGAGAAATCTGATTGCCCCTTGGAGTCAAGAAGGAATTTTTCCCCCTAGGAGGCAAAATTCTAAATAGCTTCCTTAGGGATTTTTGCCTTCTTTTGGATCAAAAGCTGGAATGATAGGTAGAAGGGCTGAACTTGATGGACTTGTGTCTTTTTTCAACCTAAATTACTATGTTACAATGTTACTATGTTACAGAGCAGATTACAACTCATCTACTCAGTACCCTAACACATTACTATGTACCAATTTCTGGAGATCAATACGAAGTCTAGACAATCTTGTATGACAAACCCCTGTGCTTTTGTGTTAGTGGACATCTGCCTGGCTTTAGTGGACATCTACTATTTTAAAGTCCACCCTTATGTCCAACCTAAATTGGAACTTCAATAAAACCAATTAAGGGATGATTGGGAAATCTACAGTAATGCATAAGAGCTGTGGGTGTACTTTGAACTTAAAGCATGCCTCCCAAGTTGATTTTTGCCCCTCTATCCCTCTTTCCTCCACTGGTGTTGCCAACAGTCCTGATTTTACCCAGAAAGTCCTGTTTATTTTCCTTGGTTCAGTACCATCAAATTCATTTTTTACCCCCGGCATTAATATCGCCTACGCATTGCACTATGCACAGGAAGCATTGTGTTTAGACTGTGTATGTCAACTCAAGTTGACTTCATCCTCAACCAAAATGGCCGTCAGATTAGAAGAACGTGCATCCATCAGCTGCCTAATGAGGACATATATCATACTAGCATTGGAGTTTTATACGTAACATTGTGCGATGTGATGTGCCACCATTTTGGTGGAGGCTGTAGTAGAAGGGTTTTAACTACTGAATTTGAATGGTTCTATTTTAATTCAGTTTAAAAGTAATGCGGGTATCAGAGTAATATAGATTGAACATTATCACACGCTAATCACAAAGATAACCTAATAGCTCTTACAGGATATATGTAATAACTCCGACGGACCACATGTCAACCTCTGGACCATATGGGCCACCACGAAGAATTTCTGGTGCTGAAAGTACAGTAATGGTTAGAGAGTTTTCAATAATGTTTAAATGCCGGGGCAGCATTTTAACATTTGAGTAATTACTGCGGACAAAGATAACATTATTAACACCAAACGGATATCCTTAATGAAAAGACAGGAATGTTGAATAGACATCTTATGCTATAATAACATGCCTCCCAACCGTTACCCGCTGTACCACAATCCCACAGTCACAGACACCAGAGAATGAGTACTGCGCATATGCACAGGTTTGGAAGGTATGAAATAATGTATATAGTTAGCCCCTGACGCATGCTGTTCTAAGGAACGTGAGTTAATGTTCGCCGATCAAAATGTCATGAATATTGCCACATGTTTGTAATGGCAGCTGCTCACTAGCATGTGCCTGTATTAGTGTTAAATATATGGAGGATCAGCTGTGCTACTACTACTACCTGTGTGCAGCAATATGCCAGAAGGCACTACAGGGCCCTGTATGGAGCACATACATATCTCTTTGGGAATATGGATCATTATTACCATCTGGAATTCACTGATTATAGGTGATACAACTTATGGATCATATAAATCATCCATAAGAGATACAAAAGAAGCAATTCAAGCACCTGATACACTTTCCCCCTCTTATCTTCCCATCACATGTTCTCCGACACTGGCATTTTGGTATTGACACCATAGGAAACTCAATGAAATTTTAAAGAGACACTAAACTTTTTTTTTCCACTTGTTCTTCGAACATAGAAGCACAAGTGCAGATTTGATTGGACCAATACCAGACTAAATGATCTATACTTGTGGAGTTTCATGGCAGATTATCCTGACCCTTAACCATGATTCTTCTTCATGAAGTTGCTGCTAGTGCAGTAAGGGCCTCTCCTTTTTACATGCCATCAGCAGAGAAGTCCTTAACTAAATGTTACTTTTTCGCTTGTGCTTCCAATATAGAAGCACAAGTGAAATGTTAGTTGTTCGTAGTGTTAGGATATACTTTTGATAGTACACACCAGTTTACCCTATGTCCAGCAGCGGCCATGCTTCCATAGGAACCTTAACTAGGTCCCTCCTGCTGACCCCATGCGAAAACGAGGGGCTCTCTCTGTGCTAGCAGCGAGAGACCCTCGCATTTGGCAGTCAGAGCGGGATGAACCCCCGCTCTGATCAGCTGTGTGCGCACTGAAGCTTTCAGCATGCGACAACCAGGAACTGCTGTCTCTCAGATGTGAGCCCCAGCAGATAGTAAACATGCGTGTATATCAAGGAAGCAAGGGTAAACAAGGTGCAATGTTCCTTTAACTAGTGTGAGCCCATTTATAATTTACACTATTATTCACTGTAGACTATTTTTTGTGATTGGGGGGTGCTTACACTTTCATTTCATTACTGCGCTTCCTTTTATACCTTCTTTCACAGTTGGGGACTTTTGTATATGTGTTTCAGACTTTAAACATAGCCATTGTCACTAATACGGTATTGACATTTACAACTTACCACAGTATCCTGGCGTACCACAAACAGTCTTCATGGCTACTTGATCATCCACTATCTTAGATAATCCAAAATCAGCTTAAATTTAAGCAAATACATATTAGCATTATGTATAACTGTGTCACAAAGATGAGTATTATCATGCGCAGATTTGCCAGGAATTTGAAGTATACAGTTAGATATTTATAATTGGAGCATCAACATATCCTACAACAATGTACAACATGCATGATCCAAGTAAAATTAATATTTAAGCTTAGATGAAAAAAAATGAGGAAGGGCTGGCAAGTTCTCAGAGTATATGAAGTTGTTATATAGGTACCAAAAAAATTAAATGTATCGGCTGTTTGGTTTAAACAGTTCATCCAGCAACATCACCGTTGTAAATAATTACCCAAGATATTATGCGCTGTTTTGGAAATAGAAGGGAAAGTATTGTATATGAAAGAATTTATCACACATAAAACGAAATGAAAGGGGCTCCATCACCTCGCTAGTCCTTGCAATGTGGACGTATACAAAAATCACCTTGTCTCACCATGTAGGAGAGTAATGTATATATATACGGGGTCAAGAGGTGATTTAATAAATATTTTTATTTTATTTTAAAACTTCTCATCTATGCATTTTTCTTAAAATGTGCCCTTCTGCTAAAAAACATTACTAATTGACAACACACTGCAATAATCATCTATTAATAACTTAGGTGACAAAATGATCCAATTCTCATATTTCCAACAGACCTATTAATGTCTGATTTTTGCAAATTGGTTCTCAGATCAACGCTGTTCACTGAGTAGAATTGATGTCTAGATCTTTTATTATTCTTTACATTGCAGCTACAAATACTATTTAACTGTGGCATTTTAAAACCAGATATTTTACTCTTGGAAAACCAATGTATGATAGGTCAAATGTATGTATCTGACTGTTCCTGCCTGTCGGTTGATATATATACGTATGCAGTAGTATATCTTCCACAAGGCAAACAAGGCACTCGCCTAGGGCGGCACTTTGCCAGAGGACAGCACTTTTCCAGAGGGTGTTAAACCACACTTCTGGTGCTTGAAACATTTTCGCTCCCTCCCCTACCGTTCAGCAAGCTTTAGCTCCTTCCAATTAATCGGGGTGATGGGGGCATGTAATGGACGTGGTGGGGGTATGAAATGAGGGTGATGGTGGCATGTAATGGGGGTGATTGGGCATTTAGTGTGTGTGCAATGTGGGTGATGGGGGCATGTAATGGGGTGATGGGGCATGTCGTTGGTGTGCAACGTGGGTGATGGGGCATGTCGTAGGTGTGCAACGTGTGTGGGAGTGCCCAAATGTATGTATGCCCTTATGTGCGGGCTCTCATTGGTAAAAGCAATCCATGATGATGGCTCAGGTATATCATCACTATATATTACCAATTTTAAGTATGGCGTCTGGACTCATGTCTGCGTAAAGAAGATTCTCTGGTTTCAGGTCTCGATGAACAACGCCATTTGCATGTAAGTACTGTAAACAAAAATCCATAACATTACTTTGTCCCCAGTAACACTTAATGTTCTGTATGAACTTAACATTTAAAAGAATAGTCAACCTTGTTTGTTTGTTTTTCGTGAAAAAAGCCAGACAGTCCTTGTCTCTTCCTGTTCTGTGACATCAGCTTCCTATCCTGCCTTATAGACTTAAGTGCCTGACCTGAATCCTTTCACCATAAAAAAGTCTTCTCAATATTGATGCATAGTTTGCATGTACATTGCCTGACACTGCCTGACCAGTGAAGCACATAAGTATCTATCATTTTTTTTTATTTTTTAACTTAAAGGGCAGCACACTATGTATTACATAGCAAACAATTCAAACATTTAATAAACAATTTTTTTTTCTCCAGCACTCCAAACACATCCCTGGAAACAGATAAAATACACAAATATGAAGCATTCGGTGCTGTAATTTGCTCAGAATATAAAGGCCCACCCACAATGGAAAAGTAGCTGCGTTGGGATGGAGAACAAAAAACACTGCTTTGGCTGTACATCAAGCCTGTATGAATATCTAAACCGAGAAGGGTGGAAGTCTTTTATACCTCACCCATTGTAGGAAGTGTGTTCATCTATTTCTTTAATTGTATGCCCATTGGCAAGAAGGCAGTCTTTACTTTCATGCAGTAGCCCCAACTTGCCTCAATTAAGAAGCGGCCTACCAGAATTTCCCAGAATCCCATTTTGTGAATCTGGGCCTGCATAAACACCAGCATCAGCATGCCCTTTGTTTTAGTTGAGCTATAGAAGTTTTTATCCAAGAAATTAAAAGTGTCAAATTAAACATTATTAAAAATATACTGTAAATTGGGTTACTGACAAGAATTACAGGCGAAGACAAGAACTAGTCAGTTAATAAGAAGTTTAGGAGTAGGCCAGCATGCTTTTAAATAGCGTAACTGTAAACTTACAGAGACTGCTTCCAGAATTTGATGTACAACACAGGCCGCATCCTTCTCACTGTAATAGCCACGCTCAACTATCCTGGTGATTTAAACATACAATTAAGTTAGTTATTTACATATATCTTTACATCTAGCAGGTCAGCCTTGCCAAATAAATTTCTGATTCAAGGTGATTGAGCTTTAGAGATTAATTAAAAAAAAAACAAGGCAAGTACCACACAACCAAAATATATTTGCTATTCAATTTTTTAGTTTCATGGCTTTCTCTACAAACATTCTGTTGTAAACCTATTTGATCAAGTATAATCCATAGATTAATTTGCTATTGCAAATATGTCACTACAGTTGGAAAAAATACATATTTTTATTTTGTGACATTGTACAAAGAGCAATCAGGACCTACCATAGGAGAAAATATGCAAGGGAATCTTGTACCCTAAAATTTTCTCCAAGTTGACTTTCTGAATAATAATACCAATAATGCCAGCTTTGGAATATAGTGAATCTGACAAGTCATCGTGCAGAGTGATGAGGCCACATTTGTAGCCACTTCCTGAAGCTATTTACGAATGAACCATCCAGTGATATAGGGGTCATTTCTTGCAGCAATATTCTTGCATCAGTGTGTCTCCTACTTAAGATCTTAAACGTGATTGACTATTTACCTGTCAAATAACTCCCCTCCTGTCACTAGTTCGAGAATTAATGCAATCTCCGTGGATGTTTCAAATATATCCTTCAGCTTAATCTAAAACGGATATAAAGGATTAAATTAAATGATAGAACTCATTAAGATAGCCTTGGTCTGATGCCAACAAAGATGAGACAATTATGATTTGTAAAAAAAAAGAAGATTAAATAAGAATGTTGTAGGTTTGCTCAGTCCTGGAACTGCTGCTCGAATTCACCAAATGGAAATACAGTGCAGCAGTTTGGAAAAATGGTAATTCAAATGCTAATTCTTTACAGAGAGAAACTTTAGTATTTTTGTATTATAGACCACAAATATTTAAGACAAAGCCACTACTGAAACAATCAGTAATAAAAAAAAAACAAGAGTATGCATTGTTTAGACAGAGAGGCGGCCACAGGCAAAAATGGTGGGCTTTATTCGATCTGTCGGAGTCCAGTTGGACAGCCCTATCTAAGCCTATTTTAACTTTGTTCCATTTTCCTTCCTAAGAGATTACAAATGTAGACCAATTTATATATAAATACAAAATAGTGTAATCTATTTTGTATTCATATATAAATTGGTCTACATTTGAAATTTTCACTCTGATGTTGGCATATAATCAACTTTAAACTCATTAGTAAACCCACTGATGGGAGGGAATGAGTTTGTGATCTGTGAATTTCTATCTAGTTACAACGACAGCATTACAACCAACAAGATACCAAACTCACCAACTGCACTGTTAAGCCAGACCTTCCTGTATAGTCTAAAGTCCAAACAAAATAGAAAAATAGCTTTGTCCTTTTGCTAGATCACCAAGAAACGTGGTACGAAATCTATGAAGTCAATCATACTTACGATATTTGGGTGGGAGAGACGAAGCAGTACTCCGATTTCGGTTCTTACAATTTTCTTATCAATCTGGGTGAAACAAAATAACATGTTCGGCTTTAGTGATTAAATAGGAATACTGTAATCTCATAATAAAACCAACTGTCTAACAAGTGATGGTGAGTTACCTGGAAAGACCAGAATTAGCAAAGTTACCATTTTATGCTTTTTATGCCCATGGCTCCTTCTTCATAGCGAGCGCAATAGGACACTTATCTTCTCCAAAATTTGTAAAATAGTACAAACCAAACAATGTTTACAGTTTCTATAGCCGTGTGGTAAAAGCACCCAACATGAGCATGTGTTAATGCAGTTGGTCGGCCGACTACAGACAAATTAAATGTTAGTGTTTTTTTCAGAAATGAAGCTGTCCACAGTAGTTTCTTCCTATTTACATATGTATTGTTTTTAAAGTTGTCACCTTTTACTTAAAAAAAAAAATACTCTCTGTGCTATTCCGGACTTGTATTAAGTCTAGCTGAAGTGCAAGTCTCCCCTTTGTTGATCTAGTAATATTATATTGCCACAGGCGGTAAATAAAATAAAGTTGGTGACCATCCTTCCAGTCTGAAGGCCCTCAACTTTGTCATCGTCTGTAGTGCGAAGAAGCCAAGAGGGAATACATAACACATGACCAATCAGAGACTCATACTGAGAGAGGGTGAACCCAACAATCTATACCTCATAAGCAGATGTGGAAACAAGAAAATTCTACAAATATATTACATCTCTGTGGTTTTCTTCAGTTTAGTGTTCTTGAATAGGCCTGTTCATGATTGTATGTGACCTATATAAGCATCTCTTATGATTGCACACTGGGGAGACAAATCAGTCATGTTTGACATACGACAGGAAGGTTTTGAGTCTTTTTGAAATGACCAGTGGTTATATTACATATAATATGCATGTGTAGATGATTACACTGATTAATCAGGCTAATTATGTTTGACTTCAATGAGAAACATGAGCAGGAAGGTATATCAGTACTAAGTACTCATCAAGTCCTTCTTAAAGTAATCAATTAGTATGTTGTTGTAACAGTTGTGCGTTCCATGACTCTACAACATGTCCCTATCCTTCTGGTAAAATGTTCAACCTCATATGATCGTAAGAATTACATTCTAAGCCTGTGTGTAACATATGTACGTTTGTCTCTATCTGTCAAATTCATTTTGTAATAACACCTTTGAATGCTGCACCATCATTTACAGACCTGCAGGTTACCTACCCACACAAAAATAGGATATATTAGGGGTCATGTATGAACATGCAGATAGCGCCAAATACTAGCGCAATTGCCGCGTGTGCCATTGTATATAGCAGACTCCGGACAAATTACGGGAGTTTGCCCGGGCTCCTTCTAATACATACTGTGACCGACAGCAAGGAATTGTGCTGGAAGGAGTCTATATATCTCCCCAGATTTTGCACAGCTCCTACTTTATGTAATTAGCCCCAGGGAAATGTGTTATACTTTAATATAGCACTTTATGTATGTGTATGTGTGGGCCCTGGGGTGGAGCACTTGGAGAGTAGGGTGGGCCAGTGCTCCACTTCACATTTCATTTGTTGATTGGAACCTACAGGTGAGAAGCCCAGTGTTCCAATCCTAATTTACCTCACCTGAACAGGCTTGCTGATTACAGGTGCTGTTAAATACTCCCCTGCCAGAGGAGGGGAGAGACTGTGTTTTGATTTCGGTGAATGGAAGCAGGGAGCTGAAAACACTGAAGTAAGGTTTTGATTTAACATTATGTTGGGAAATGGACAAGCCATCCAACCCAGTTAGCTTAACATTTTTGTTTAGTTAGTGCTCAGAAGAGCAAGGATTTTATTTTATATTTTGTTTAACAACCTGTTATACCTTGCTGTGCATCTTTAAACCACAATAAAAGAAAGCAAGTCTTTTTACCTCATCCAGCGTGTGAAGTGTCTCTGAAGCCTGAAAGACTGTGTGTAACCCCCAAATCCCAGGACAAGGTACCAAAAGACAAGAGTACTTTTGTCACAATACATTCTGGTTGTGTCGGCGCTGAAAAGTGTCGGCATTATGAAAAAATGCGCAATTGGCGTTTGTTATGTATAACGACAATTGTGGGGGGTTTTCTCACCTGTCCCTCGATTTTACAGTGCATGAGTTTTTTTTTTCATAACCCCCATTGTGTCATGTTATAAGCCAACTTTACTGCACAGTCTGGATTTCGGACTGGATACTCACAGTTTTTTTAATTATTTTTGCAGCATATGGTTTTTGAGATCCTTTTTCTTCACACTTAAAAACCGCAGATGTCGCTCCTCTACAAATCAAAAACAAACAAACCCTGGTTAACAAAGAAAACATTTAATATTATTTTTAATATTTAAGTAAAAAACAAAACTGCGTCTGTACCACATGTCCATCAATAACATGAATAGTGTAGTAGCCATCTTCTACAAGGTATAACACCAGTATACTTTTATTTTATCCTGCCTGATTTATTTCTGTGCCTTGTATTTCAAGAGTTCACGGCGGCATGATACAGAAGCGAGCTGCCCCTTGGCGAGATGCTTGGCGTGCTATATAACCTAAAGCAAAAGTTATGATCAATCAGATTGAATTATAAACCTCTGTGATCGGTTTAAATATGGATGGTACTGAATTCACTGTTTAAGTCCTGTGCAGTTATACAAATGCACAGAATAGGGAAAACTAGCAATGGAACTGTTTAAATATAAATGCCTATAGAGAATTACCCCACCCGTTAAAAACAACAACATTGAAACACTGTTATGGGCGGAAATTACTGCACAAATAATGATTCAATGACAGCTGGTAAAAATTAACAGGCAAAGAATCATTCATTGTGCATTGGCTGCGTAACACGGCCATTATTTGCACATTAACACTTTCAGTGCTGTAGCAATGAAGGGCTTAATCTGTGAATTAAAATGGGGACTCCACTGCTCCTACCCAAAAATAAAATTATTGCCACTCTTGGGGCCAGTGGCTTCCCGCTGGCCCCTTTGAAGCCAGACATGACATGCCTGGCACACTATGTGTTTAAATAACAGTCGGAGGCAATCAGTAATTGCCTCTGGTGATCAGATGGTGTTGCCATGATGCCTCCATGATCGCTCCCCTGTTGTGCGCAAGAGCAAGAGGGGAATCACCACTTCTTCACTCTGCTGTAGTTGATAGACTGCACGTAGCAGCAGCCTGCAATAATGCAAAAACAATCTTAACTACAAAACAGAATATCCTTGTGTCTGTTTGTTTGTCTGAAGCATGAAAACTCCCAAACACTGAAGTTTGGAACCATTAAATTTGCACAGCTTATTCATGCTGGAATTTCTAGGTCAAATCAACTTTTTTCAGCTCTTTATATTGTTCTTTTCCCTAGTTATGAGTTAATTAAGCTTTGAGTAGGAACGCGACTTACATAACAACGATTGCAAACTGCTACAAGACGGAGTAACAAAACTGGGGAGGAAATAGAGGTGTGACTTGCTGAACAATGATTGCGAACTGCCATAAAACAGAGCAACGAGGCTACAGAAAAACATGTAAACATTGGCTATTTCTAAATTCAGGACAAATTTACTAACTATTTAGGTGGAGACTTTTTACCATTATTAATGATGTTTCAGGTCAAAGTTTTTCATCATATGTAATGATGTCTTTTACAATACAGTTATAAGCTAAAAATAATGTATCTTTAGAAAGCCCTTCTAATGGAGATAAGAACCGTATGTAATACGTGTGGGTACATTAAAACGATACATTTTAAACACAGAATAGTAAAAACAGCTTCTTCTACTAAGGGGTTAAATAAAACAAAATGGTCCCTGGTGCCAGTGGTGTCCCTCTGGCCCCAGTACATAAACTATTATGCCCCGGGGGCCTGCTGCATCCCACTGGCCTCAGAAATACACATAAGTGGCCCCCAATGACTGTGGGTTGGCGCATTGCCCACGGCCACTGAAATAAATTAACTATTGCCCCCCAGGGGCCACAGGTCAGTGCTAGGCACATGGGCTCTGAAATAAATATTGTTTTGCCTCCTGAGGCCAGAGACATCCGCAGTGTCCATGGCACATAGATAAATAAAATGTCCTTCCCCCCTAGGGGCTGGATATATGCCCTTAGCCCCAATAAAATGAAAATGAATGACCACAAATAAATAAAAACATATTAAATATTCCCTGCCTACCACCACTCTCTACCTTGCCCATCGTAGCTGATCAGCACCGGATACTTAATTTAGGTATATTTTTACAACAATTTTTCCATTTTTTTGTATCGTTCTTCCCCTACCTGGGAGAAGTACAAGTAGGGGGGAATATTTCCAGGGCGTCCAACATGCGGCTTGTGTGCCAAATGAAGCCCGCCGGCGGGACAGGTGCAGCCCGATATAGATTGGCAGCAGTAGCTGCACCTGAGCCCGTTTACACTTGCCGCAGTCTAAGCCAACCACTTGTGCAGTGCGAAGGGAGGTGCTCCAACAAGGTCAGAGTGCGAGGGGGCGGATCCTCCTCCCCTTGTGCTGCACAAGTGGTCGGCTCAGCCTGTGGCCAATGTAAGCAGGGACACGGCAGCACCAGTATGAGCCACAATCCCCCTCCCTGCAGATAAAAGGGGGAAGGGGGACAAACAAAATAATGTTTTTTTCTCTATGTGTGTGTGTGTGTGTAAGTGTGACTCTCCGTGTGTGTATGCAAGAGAGTGTGTGTGTGTAAGTGTGACTAGGTGTGTATTTGAGAGTATGTAAGTTGGGCTCTGTGTGTATGTGAGAGTGAGTAAGTAGGGCTCTCTATGTGCATGTGAGAGTGTGCGTGTATGTGAGAATGTGTATGCAAGTGTGACTGTTTGTGCAACTGTGACTCTGCCTATATGTGAGAGTGTGTGTGAGTATGTTTGCATAAAATGTGACTGTGGTTATGTGAGAGTGTGTGAGTATGTAAGTGTGACTGTGTGTGTATTTCAGAGTGTGTGTGTATGGAAGTGTAAGTGTAACTGTGTGTGTGTGTGTGTGTGTGTGGAAGTGTGACTGTATGTATACATGTGTGAATGTGTATGCTTTTGTGTGCATTTAATGTGAGGTGTTTTAGGTGTTTTATTGCTGGAGAATCTGTGATACACTCACACTTTACTGTGAGTTTTATATATATGTGTGTGTGTGTGTGTGTGTGTGTATGTATGTATGTATGAATATATATATTTATATACACACGTATGTATATATATATATATTCTCAGATGAAGTGGCCCACTGCAGAACAGACTTGGACACCCCTGGAATATTTATTATGTTTTTTTTTCTTTATTGTATAAAGGGCGGTAAGGGTGGTTATTCATTACATTTTTTGGGGGGGAATAGGGGTATATATCGCCGGCTCCTACCACCGGATGTAAGGAAATGTTACTGGCGCACACGCCAAGGGGGTGGTGCCAATCTTTAGTTTATTTTGGTGAACACAAGCACCCGCTATTGTTGGCCACTTATGTATTTCCTTGGGCCAACTGGATGCCGCTGGCCCCAATTTTTTTTAAACTATTTGCTTGTTCAATAGAAGCAAAAGTACAAAAAATACTGTACCACTTCCTATACTGTACCACTGAATGTGAAAGATACATGCTGGCTTTACATTCAGCTCTACTTAAATCAGATTGTGGTCAGCCAGTCAGAGTGGGGGGTCTCTAAAGTGCCAAGTGCCTCTCTTTGTTAATGCAGAGGGGTGATGTTTACAGAATAATAAGTGTATATACACAAATCCCTATTGAGCAAAAGGGTTAATTAGGACACACTCTCTCTCTCTATATATATAAAGATTCTACTTCTAGGAGATGATTTCCAGATAGGAGGCAATAATATATAAAAATATTTCACAATTTCTACATTACAAATGCCTGCTGCTCAGGATAATTAAAGTTTTAAAATGTATAGGGCACATTTTTTTATTCCTCCATATAAAAGATATTATTATTTTTTGTTGTTTTCTACATCTGCTGTAGAATGGTAATAGTAAAGGATCTAGCAATCACAGTCCCAGTGGCAGATGTGGAGGAAATCCTCAGGGATTTAGCAATGATGTTTGCTGAGGTCCCTGGAGCACTTTGCTGAAAAGCCAGGCTCTTCTTACAATGAATGAAAGCTTCAAGGAATACACGAGGGTCGACTCAACATTCAACGATCTGTCCTGAAGTGGATTCGGGTCGGTTACGTCAGAGACATTTCACAAATCTCCTAAATGGGGCCATTCAATATCTCTAAAATAGCATATGAATCAGCAGTTTGGGCTGTCTCGGAAACCAAAGCATCGGAGGAGCACAGATGAAAACCAGATTTACAGATACCCAATGTGACCTCATCACATGCGAACATACACGGAATTCAGATCAGATAGGTGGAATTCACCTGTTTCAATTCTCCTGGTCTGAGCTGGAGAATCCAACTTTAAAGACCTCTAGAGGAAGAAAAATAAGAAGCGCCTACAACAGTGAATAAAAATTTACTAGAAAGAATTTTTTTTTGTGTATAAATACAAACCCCAATAATATCAAATGTACAAATACTGGAAAAACAACCAGATGGAATCCTCAGATGTAATCAGGACATCAATAATAATAATGATTAAATAGACAGCTGCTGGTCTTAAAAATCACAGTGGAACACCACTGTAAAAGAAGGGAAGAAAAAATACATACAAATGTAAATAGACAGCGCTGTGGCGAAAGCGAGAGTTCTGTTATGTCCACTTGTTGTATATACAAATTTAGCTCCATTTGTGAGTTTGTTCATTACTAATGGCCTGCTGGTTTTGAGATGGCTCCAGGGTGTCTCAGGATGTATCCCAGAGACAATAGGACAATGGGCTATAGCCTGAGACATCCTGGCAAGTTATGGATTAAAGGTAATTAGTTTAAGAGTTCAAGGCAGGGGATCTTGATTGGGGTCAGGAATGTTATCAGTCAGGGCTATTTCAATGTAATTATAATTCTAATGTTTGTTTTCATTGGGAGTTGATACTGTATTTGGTGTGCTAAAGGAAACTGGGTTGAGCATAAAAATAATGATTTGAAAGCTGAATAAACACACTGATTTTACCCCTTCATGAAGTCTCGGCTCATGTTTGGGGAACTGGGATTTTATATTCACTTTGCATCGTATTTCGGCTGTTTATTCGGGAGTAAGCTGCACAGGGCTCATTTATTATATATGGGTTCCTTTACAAGCGCTATATCACAGTTAATGAACAAGGAATGAGATACACAACTGAATAGGTAAAAAATATATAAATGAGTTTAATACATAAATAAATAAACAGGAGAAAAGAAACAAAAACACAAGGATTAATATAAAAATTACACAAAAAATATACACAGAAACAGGGAATTAATAATTGGAATATAAAAACTCCCTAAAACAATATGCATACAATTAATCACAAATACCATGTACAAGGACTAAAAAGTAAGCAGTAAAAACAGAGGAGAGGTGAATACAAAGTCAATACACACTTATAAGTCTGCCCGGGAGCATGCTGGACTCAAAAAAACAATAAATAGAAATTTGATCCCAGAGGGGAAAGCCTGGGCAGGTCTTTCAAAAGGGGGATGCCAAAGTAGAAGGGACACGTTTCGGATACTTCTTCAGCCTGCACGTTTGGCGTCCAGCATGTGCAGGCTGAAGTTTAGTAACGCCATTTAGTTTAAATCAGATTTTTTATGTCAAATTAAAATCATTGTTTTATTATTTTATTTGTTTCATTTAACTTTTTTTTATTATGATTTATTTTTTATTTTTATAAACATAACATACAAAGATTATAAGTATGTATGAGTTATCATTTACGGTTATATGGTATCATGTTCTTACAACATATCAAGTTCAATAGAAGATCAGATATACATTACGGTTAAATAGCAATATGTACAAATTAATATTAATCTAATTAGGGTTTCATTTACTACTAAGATCATGACTTGTATATATCGCAACATAAATAAGAGTAAGATGTTCTTATCCCCACACCTCCTCCACCCCTACCCTCATCCCTTTCCCCTCCAATTAAAAACCAAAGAAAATAGTTTGTCAGTGGAGGAGCACAACCAGATGATGGGAATAGTAAGTAACCAATGGTTCATGGCTACTATCAAGATGCTACAATATGATTTACTCATCAGCATCTGATGAGGAGAAGGATTATATACTGAGCAACCATTCCGTCATGTCAGCATCATCTCCATCCACACCAGACAGTGATCAGTGGATGAAGAGTGTGGAAGCTGTAGCTGTCACCAGCTAATAAACAGGAGAGTGGGCTTAGGGTCTCATAGCTTCGCCCCCAGCTCTGGACCAGTGACCTGCTGCAGTAGCCGGCTGTGTCTGGCCTGGTAAAGTATTCCTCACAACTTTTGGAACCATCCCTCATCTCAACTCACTTCCCATTGTATATGTGTGTGTGCATGTGTGACTGCATGTGTGTGGTATTCTGCATGTGCGTCTCTGTATCTGTGTGTGCATATGTATGACTGTATGGTTGACCACCAATATGGTCAGATGCTGGTTGGCGACTGGGAGGAACCTACAGCGGGAATTAGTGAAGTCAGGTTGGTTGGAGATAAAGACTTTTCAGTGGGCTTCATTCATAAAACAGGGAATTGTATGAAATGGAGAATGAAATTCCGAAGTTAAGAACATAATAGCTGAGTTTAAATCCTTCTGAAGTGTTGCTGACACTGAGGATGTTTCAAATCAGCTATTATGGCCTTTATCAGTCCCATGCAATTCCATCTATCATGAATGAAACCCTATCTGTTGCACATGTTTCTACTACAGGTGACATGCACATGTATTTGTGTGTTAGACCTACCATAGACAGGTAAAGAGGTCGCTCACTCCAAGGCTAGCTGAGCCGCCTGACCTGGTGAAGTGTGCGGAGGAGCTGTCAGATCTTCTGCGTCCTGTGCAGGCCATGGGACCTTGTCATCAGCCGTGGCTGGGGGTTGAGGGGTCACAGCACCAGAATGAACAAGCAACCACCAAGGATATTTTGGTACTATGGACAAAGGCTTACAAAGGCTTGTCTTACGGATATTTCGAAGGCTCCAAAGCTATTAGGTGTACAGCAATAGAAGAAATCCAAACAAAGACAGCTACCACGGAGACATAATTGCACACAACCATAAGTGGTGAAAAATACTTAGTCCATAATTTATTTCATGAAAAGAGTTCATTGAAAAATAGTTATAAAACACATTTGCAATTCCCTGACACAGCATCAGATGCTAGCAGCAAATTGAGAGAACAGTGTTAATACTTATCAATTCACACACATAACCTATTAATGAATGTTCTATACTTACGACCAGTAAAGTCTGTGTCACCTGTCCCCGCAAGTCCTCAAGGGCTACCTGCAGTAGCTCCTCCTCAAAATACATCCGACTCAGGAAGACCGCCGCCAGTGGCTCTGGCAGCGGAAACTGGCTTGTCTCTTGATGTCCAAATGCCTTAAATATAACAGTGGAACATTATTATTGGTACACTATCATTAATAATCTGTACATGTTATCCCACTTACATATATACATCTGTCTATCTCTACATATATTTATGCACATATCAATGCATATTTTACCACAGATGTGCAGTTCTACGGATACACAGACATTGATATGCACTGCTACTTTGAAGTGCAACTCCCGTGGCTTTTAGCTACTTGGAACATTCATTTGTACATGTTAATTGCTGAAATGTGCTGCTTTCCCACTGGCTCCACAGCTAGAAACATAGAATGTCTCAGCAGATAAGAACCATTCAGTCCATCTAGTCTGCCCAATTTTCTAAATACTTTTATTAGTCCCCAGTTCCCTATCTTATAGTTAAGATAGCCTTGAGCCTATCCCACGCATGCTTAAAATCCTTGACTGGATTGACTGAGCTAACATATTCATACACAACTGCAATACTCTACATACCCCCTTGCACCTTCCCCATGTGTGGCAGCCATTATGACATGTGCACTGATTTTCCTTGTGAGTGTACATTCCTAGGTATCCTTGACAGAGCTAATACATGTGTTATATGAAGTTCAGGTGTGAATTCAGGGTGATATAACATGCTGCCTACGGTGTATGAGCATTTTAAATGCACTTACCATTTCTTCCCCACCTCCTCAGACCAGTTATTCCAACCACATGCATTAACAACGTCAGCAATTGCTGCTAGAGTTTGATTTTCCTTCTCTGGCTTGTCCTCTTTTCTGCTGCCCTTATCACACAGTTGTAGTGTTGGCACAGTTTATGTACCAATGCTGTGTTGTCCTCTGCTGATACCTTTTAGGACATGCCCTCCCCCCACTGTCCTAGACCCACTCCAGACCATGGCTTGCCATTTTTTATGTTTTTTTTTTCTTCTGTTTTTGCTGCTGGCTGCAAATCCTACTCTCAAGTGGTGATCTTGACATGCGCTCATTATTTATGCAAACATTCCGCAACCGTGATTCAGTTGATTACACCTTTTATTTGTATTGATTTCATGAACCTGGGGCTATTACCTATGGGCGTTTTCATTTTTTTTGGTAGGATACCACTTTGGTTCGGCTACATTTGATTTAAGAAGATATGGTTGTGGAATTGGCTATGATTTCTGAATTTAAGGATGTATTCAGCGGCACATCGGATCTACCTAGTTTGATCAACATTCGGGTCCTAGTGTGTCGATGAGGTGCTCCGAATCAGTCCGCAATCTAACCAGGACCAATTATCAGCGCATATTGGGTTGACTCTATCGTTTTCCATCAAACGATAATGTACAGTGAGTATTAAAGTGGTCAGGTCACATTAGTATGACTATGAATGCAACATTTATTTATATAAAGTGGCCAGCATTAAAAATCTAATTTAATTTTCAGTATACCATTATAATTCCACTTTTAATTCCTATTTTATGCGTCAGTATAATTATAGTATAAACGAAAAGCAAAAGCACGGCAAAAAGACATATATTATTATAAAGCATAAACAGTATGAATAAAAGCAGTTTTGTAACATATTGTGGCTACATTTTTATGTAAATTAATGTAGAAAAATCCTCGCTCATGACTTGATGAGTGTTAAAAGAACCAGCATAATATGTATAAATGGAAAATGATCAATCCAAGGCAATATTGTAAAAATGGAGCAATCATCAGAAACATGTCATTAGTTTCTACGTTTACTTTGTCGCAAAATTGTCTTGGCATCTACTGTAGTCCTAATAGACAATGTATATGTATGAAATGCTACGGGTTTTCTGATTGGCTGCCCTGCAGCCTTTCAAAACGTGCCATTAAATAGCCGAACCCCGAACTCCAACATGAACATACAATGAAATGTCCGTGTTCGGGTCCGGGGTCCAAAAACCGTAATGTTCGGTAGAAACCCGAACAGTGCGGTTCGGTTTCGCTCAACACTAGATAAGACCCTTTATTACTACATTATTATTTTTGGTTGAAGTTCCTAAAGTCATGTCTCTCTACATGATTTGTTTCTAACAATTCCTGACATTGTGCGGAAAATGTCAAGGCAAGAACATCTTGTAGAACCTTAGGGTAAGGTTCTACAAGATCTTCTGGATCACAAAGAACTTTCTTTTCACCAATGGTTTTGAAACAAGACTTTGTTTTTTTTAGGGCTAATTGTTTTAGACATGCAGGCCCCAAGGGTCTGATGGCTCCGCACCCTTTTGTGGCACAGTTTGTGCCATAGCAGAGGACTCACTGAGGCTCAGCTCCCCTATTTATTGGGGACATGCCCATTCCAAGGATAGACTCTGAAACAGAGGCTGTGCTTGTTTCCTTGTGTAGTCATTAACTTATTTTAATTGCTTAATGCATCACAAATCTTCATTTAAAGCGAAAATGTATTATATTTATAGCTACGAAGTTATAATCCATTTTGCTCTATTCATTTTAATGAAAGTAATGGTTATCTGTGTGATTAAACTGATCAAGTAACAAACAAAAAAAAGAAAGAAAGACAGCAAGAATTTACTGTTTATACTGGTGGTTTTTTGTTTCTGTATTATTGGGAGAAACTGATGATAATGATAGATGATTGATTAATGGTCCATAGAAAACATTACAGCCGTACTGTATTCATCTTTCTTGCAAATAAATGGATGAGATTGCAAATCTACTCACAGGGGACATAAAGGGCGGGTTTTGTGTGTTGCTTTAGGGGATGATAGTTACAACAACCAGTTGTTTTCTGGTTGTTGTTTACCAACAGGTGGCACGTTACCTTCCAAGCTCCTGACCCACGGTGTAGAAATCCGCCAGACCTTTTTCACGGCGAGAACCATCAACCCAGTATCCGTCTTCTGGTTTGTAGGTCGGCATGTTTAGTTACACGGCAACAGGACGCAACTGTAAAGCAGATATAGCAGCCTGGATGACTTCTGCAACCATCTGGATAGTGGAAAAAAAAAAAAAGGTTTTATTGGATGGTCGAAAACTCCAAACTCTCCTATTAACTGTTCCTTGTGGAAGCTGACTTAAGTGCGATCTGCTGCCCGCTTCATCGCCCATCTGTTGCTATCTTGTACAATCTTTTCAGGGAGATAACATACGTTACATAACACTGCATGGGACATACATGAGCTACTCAACAGAAAAAATACAAACATTCCCAGATAATAATTTTTCGGTGAGGTGCTTTCTACATTTACTTAAGATGCACCTTGGAATTGTTCAAACCCCTTCCTGGTTAAGGAAAGAGCTCTATTTTGTGACTGGATGGCACTTACCTGCTGCTGCCGCTTCTCCACACGTTTCTTTGTTGAAAGCTGTGCTCTGTGGTGTTTTCTTGCTTGGCTTTCGTGCCACTCAGTTGTCAAACCTTGGACAACGGCAATGTTCCGCTACAATAAAAATCCTTTATATTCCTATTTCTGGACTGATGTTTCTTTCAGGACATTTGTCAACAATCCGTTGTTATTCTGTCCCCCGTATCCACTTGACACTCATTCCCCTGAGATAATATTATATCTATCACACTAACAATACAGCACTTCAGCACTAGAACATGTATCTTGCCCAACACACAGGCACTCCTCCCATTACCACATCAGTTAAGGGATTGCTGAATTGAATTTAGAAGCACTAGCTCCCTCTAGTGTACGTCAATGGTAAACTATATATGTTCAATCCATTGTTTTTTGTTTTGTTTTTCTCTCTTTTATTTTTCTATAAGTCCATATGGACACATAAACACACTTAAATATGAAAATACAGAATTTAACACAGTGTACAACATACATATATAGACAATATAAAATACATGTTACTACAGAAACAAACTTTTGACAAAACCTACGTAATACAGAAATAAACACTGTAAACCCATTCGTCCAGATTACCCTATGAAGAAACATATGTTCAATCCATTGTTTATGATGCTTTATTCAGGATTGTCTGTGACCTTGAGCAGGAATCATCCACAAAGGCGCTACATCTATCGGATACGTTTGTTTTTAGTGCATTCATTTGATGTTTTCTAGATTGTTATGTTTGCAGGGAAGAGAGATGCTTACAGATGTATACTATGCTGGTATTATGAGGGTTTTTCGTGTTGGACCTTCCTATAACTTGGCTTATGCATCCAAAAAAATAAAATAACACCACAAAATCTTGTTGAAGACAAGAAAATTATTTGAGCTCTTCAGGTTGCATTTAATCGGTCAAATATTATAAATATTATTTCTTCGATCAATTCACATGGTCAACAATTTAGATATTCTGAAATAAGGGGAATCATTGTGCACCTGCAATATAAATGGTAAATGTTTGAAGGAGAAGTGGTGGCACAATGGCCTCAAGATTCCTATCTAGTAGCGGGAAGGAGCAGTTCAAGATGACAGGAAGCAAGTCTGGCTTCAAAATTGGGTGGAAAAGAACCTTCAAAATGGTAGTGAATTTATACTGCAGTTGGGCAAGGCAGTTAGTACTGTTAAATGGCACCTGAATAGTGGGCTTCACCTGGAGGTATGATAAATGGTAAAATACTGGGAATACCTTGCCACTGCCAAAATAATTTATAATATATGTTCAAACTGGGTCAACCATGAATAAAGACGTAGAAATAATGAATACAAAAAAGGCGTAATAGACTTTACAAACAAAGTGTTGTCATTGGTATTGAACAGTCATCTCGAGACTGGTACATATGAATAAAGCAGAAGCCAAGGATAACAAGATGGATGCCAGCAGCCTCCATTGTGTGTCAGTTTTTGGGCATCCTTCTGTCTGTTCAAATCTTATTCTGTGTCTCTGAGGAAAGTTTTCCACATTCCTAACTCTGAAAACTATTACTGATAAGAGGGGTAGAGATGTTCAGAATATCAGATCGGAACAGATAAGGTGGTCATTGTTAGTGGTAGGTTTATGACATACCAGCTGTGTCTGCATACATACAAAAGGAGAAGGGAGGCTGGCAGAGGCGTCGCTAGGGATGGGCTACTGGGGCTAAAGCCCCGAGTCCCCCCTTCATAGCCCCAAATGGAGACTCTGGGGCTAAAGTATTCTTTAGCCCCGAGACTCCAGGGCTATAAATATATAAAAAAAAAATTAAAAAATCCCCCGGTGAGCTTTCCTCCGTCTGGATCCCAGAATCGGAGGATTAACCTCACGCGGGGGTGAGGGCCAATCGGAAGGAGAGGCTGCTAAAGGGAGCTGTGGCAGCTGCTTGCCGGATGTCAGGTGGACGGACATCCGGCAGAAGGTCCTGGATGACGGACCAAGTGTAAGGTAAGTAAAAAATATAAAAAGTATGACTGTGTATGGGTGTCTAGGTGTGTGTGTGTGTCTGGGTATTACTGGGTTCTGACTGGCACACTATTACTGGTATCTGACTGGCACAATATTCCTGGTATCTGACTGGCACACTATTACTGGGCACTGACTGGCACACTATTACTGGGCATTGACTGGCACACTATTACTGGGCACTGACTGGCATAATATTCCTGGTATCTGACTAGCACACTATTACTGGGCACTGACTGGCACACTATTACTGGGCATTGACTGGCACACTATTGCTGGGTTCTGACTGGCACACTATTACTGGGCACTGACTGGCACAATATTACTGGGCTCTGACTGGCACACTATTACTGGGTTCTGACTGGCACACTATTACTGGGCTCTGAGTGGCACAATATTCTTGGGCTCTGACTGGCACTATATTACTGGGTTCTGAGTGGCACACTATTACTGGGCTCTGACTGGCACAATATTACTGTGCTCTGACTGGCACACTATTACTGGGCTCTGAGTGGCACAATATTCCTGGGCTCTGACTGGCACACTATTACTGGGCTCTGAGTGGCACAATATTCCTGGGCTCTGACTGGCACAATACTACTGGTATCTGACTGGCACAATATTACTGGGCTCTGACTGACACAATATTCCTGGTATCTGACTGGCACAATATTCCTGGGCTCTGACTGGCACAATATTACTGGTATCTGAGTGGCACAATATTACTGGGCTCTGACTGGCACAATATTCCGTGTATCTGACTGGCACAATATTCCTGGGCTCTGACTGGCACAATATTACTGGTATCTGAGTGGCACACTATTACTGGGTTCTGACTGGCATACCATTACCGGGCTCTGACTGGCACAATATTCCTGGTATCTGAATGGCAAAATATTCCTGGGCTCTGACTGGCACACTATTACTGGGCTCTGAGTGACCCTCTATTCCTGGTCTCTGACTGGCACAATGTTCCTGGGCTCTGACTGGCACAATATTCCTGGGCTCTGACTGGCACACTATTACTGGGCTCTGAGTGCCACTCTATTCCTGGTCTCTGACTGGCACAATATTCCTGGGCTCTGACTGGCACAATATTACTGGGCTCTGACTGGCACAATACTACTGGTATCTGACTGGTACAATATTACTGGGCTCTGACTGGCACAATATTACTGGGCTCTGACTGGCACAATATTTCTGGTGTCTGACTGGCACAATATTCCTGGGCTCTGACTGGCACAATATTACTGGTATCTGAGTGGCACACTATTACTGGGTTCTGACTGGCATACCATTACTGGGCTCTGACTGGCACAATATTCCTGGTATCTGAATGGCACAATATTCCTGGGCTCTGACTGGCACAATATTACTGGGCTCTGACTGGCACACTATCACTGGGCTCTGACTGACACAATATTCCTGGTATCTGACTGGCATAATATTACTGGGCTCTGAGTGGCACACTATTACTGGGCATTGACTGGCACACTATTACTGGGCACTGACTGGCATAATATTCCTGGTATCTGACTAGCACACTATTACTGGGCACTGACTGGCACACTATTACTGGGCATTGACTGGCACACTATTGCTGGGTTCTGACTGGCACACTATTACTGGGCACTGACTGGCACAATATTACTGGGCTCGGACTGGCACACTATTACTGGGTTCTGACTGGCACACTATTACTGGGCTCTGAGTGGCACAATATTCTTGGGCTCTGACTGGCACTATATTACTGGGTTCTGAGTGGCACACTATTACTGGGCTCTGACTTGCACAATATTACTGGGCTCTGACTGGCACACTATTACTGGACTCTGACTGGCACAATATTCCTGGGCTCTGACTGGCACAATATTACTGGGCTCTGAGTGGCACAATATTCCTGGGCTCTGACTGGCACACTATTACTGGGCTCTGAGTGGCACAATATTCCTGGGCTCTGACTGGCACACTACTACTGGTATCTGACTGGCACAAGATTGCTGGGCACTGACTGGCACAATATTCCTGGTATCTGACTGGCACAATATTCCTGGGCTCTGACTGGAACAATATTACTGGTATCTGAGTGGCACAATATTCCTGGGCTCTGACTGGCACACTACTACTGGTATCTGACTGGCACAAGATTGCTGGGCACTGACTGGCACAATATTCCTGGTATCTGACTGGCACAATATTCCTGGGCTCTGACTGGCACAATATTACTGGTATCTGAGTGGCACACTATTACTGGGTTCTGACTGGCATACCATTACTGGGCTCTGACTGGCACAATATTCCTGGTATCTGAGTGGCACACTATTGCTGGGCTCTGACTGGCACACTATTACTGGGCTCTGAGTGCCACTCTATTCCTGGTCTCTGACTGGCACAATATTCCTGGGCTCTGACTGGCACACTATTACTGGGCTCTGAGCGTTACTCTATTCCTGGTCTCTGACTGGCACAATATTCCTGGGCTCTGACTGGCACAATATTACTGGGCTCTGACTGGCACAATACTACTGGTATCTGACTGGCACAATATTACTGGGCTCTGACTGACACAATATTCCTGGTATCTGACTAGCACACTATTACTGGGCACTGACTGGCACACTATTACTGGGCATTGACTGGCACACTATTGCTGGGTTCTGACTGGCACACTATTACTGGGCACTGACTGGCACAATATTACTGGGCTCTGACTGGCACACTATTACTGGGTTCTGACTGGCACACTATTACTGGGCTCTGAGTGGCACAATATTCTTGGGCTCTGACTGGCACTATATTACTGGGTTCTGACTGGCACTATTACTGGGCTCTGACTTGCACAATATTACTGGGCTCTGACTGGCACACTATTACTGGACTCTGACTGGCACAATATTCCTGGGCTCTGACTGGCACAATATTACTGGGCTCTGAGTGGCACAATATTCCTGGGCTCTGACTGGCACACTACTACTGGTATCTGACTGGCACAAGATTGCTGGGCACTGACTGGCACAATATTCCTGGTATCTGACTGGCACAATATTCCTGGGCTCTGACTGGCACAATATTACTGGTATCTGAGTGGCACACTATTACTGGGTTCTGACTGGCATACCATTACTGGGCTCTGACTGGCACAATATTCCTGGTATCTGAATGGCACAATATTCCTGGGCTCTGACTGGCACACTATTACTGGGCTCTGAGTGCCACTCTATTCCTGGTCTCTGACTGGCACAATATTCCTGGGCTCTGACTGGCACACTATTACTGGGCTCTGAGCGTTACTCTATTCCTGGTCTCTGACTGGCACAATATTCCTGGGCTCTGACTGGCACAATATTCCTGGGCTCTGACTGGCACAATATTACTGGGCTCTGACTGGCACAATACTACTGGTATCTGACTGACACAATATTACTGGGCTCTGACTGACACAATATTCCTGGTATCTGACTAGCACACTATTACTGGGCACTGACTGGCACACTATTGCTGGGTTCTGACTGGCACACTATTACTGGGCACTGACTGGCACAATATTACTGGGCTCTGACTGGCACACTATTACTGGGTTCTGACTGGCACACTATTACTGGGCTCTGAGTGGCACAATATTCTTGGGCTCTGACTGGCACTATATTACTGGGTTCTGAGTGGCACACTATTACTGGCCTCTGACTGGCACACTATTACTGGGCTCTGACTGGCACACTATTACTGGGCTCTGACTGGCACAATATTCCTGGGCTCTGACTGGCACAATATTCCTGGGCTCTGACTGGCACAATATTACTGGGCTCTGAGTGGCACAATATTCCTGGTCTCTGACTGGCACACTATTACTGGGCTCTGAGTGGCACAATATTCCTGGGCTCTGACTGGCACAATACTACTGGTATCTGACTGGCACAATATTACTGGGCTCTGACTGGCACAATATTCCTGTTATCTGACAGGCACAATATTCCTGGGCTCTGACTGGCACACTATTACTGGGCTCTGAGCGTTACTCTATTCCTGGTCTCTGACTGGCACAATATTCCTGGGCTCTGACTGGCACAATATTACTGGGCTCTGACTGGCACAATACTACTGGTATCTGACTGGCACAATATTACTGGGCTCTGACTGACACAATATTCCTGGTATCTGACTAGCACACTATTACTGGGCACTGACTGGCACACTATTACTGGGCATTGACTGGCACACTATTGCTGGGTTCTGACTGGCACACTATTACTGGGCACTGACTGGCACAATATTACTGGGCTCTGACTGGCACACTATTACTGGGTTCTGACTGGCACACTATTACTGGGCTCTGAGTGGCACAATATTCTTGGGCTCTGACTGGCACTATATTACTGGGTTCTGAGTGGCACACTATTACTGGCCTCTGACTGGCACAATATTACTGGGCTCTGACTGGCACACTATTACTGGGCTCTGACTGGCACAATATTCCTGGGCTCTGACTGGCACAATATTCCTGGGCTCTGACTGGCACAATATTACTGGGCTCTGAGTGGCACAATATTCCTGGTCTCTGACTGGCACACTATTACTGGGCTCTGAGTGGCACAATATTCCTGGGCTCTGACTGGCACAATACTACTGGTATCTGACTGGCACAATATTACTGGGCTCTGACTGGCACAATATTCCTGTTATCTGACAGGCACAATATTCCTGGGCTCTGACTGGCACAATATTACTGGTATCTGAGTGGCACGCTATTACTGGGTTCTGACCGGCATACCATTACTGGGCTCTGACTGGCACAATATTCCTGGTATCTGAATGGCACAATATTCCTGGGCTCTGACTGGCACACTATTACTGGGCTCTGAGCTCCACTCTATTCCTGGTCTCTGACTGGCACAATATTCCTGGTATCTGAATGTCACAATATTGCTGGGCTCTGACTGGCACAATATTACTGGGCTCTGACTGGCACACTATCACTGGGCTCTGACTGACACAATATTCGTGGTATCTGACTGGCATAATATTACTGGGCTCTGAGTGACACACTATTACTGGGCTCTGAGTGCCACTCTATTCCTGGTCTCTGACTGGCACAATATTACTGGGCTCTGACTGGCACACTATTACTGGGCTCTGAGTGCCACAATACTACTGGTATCTGACTGGCACAATATTACTGGGCTCTGACTGGCACAATATTTCTGGTGTCTGACTGGCACAATATTCCTGGGCTCTGACTGGCACAATATTACTGGTATCTGAGTGGCACACTATTACTGGGTTCTGACTGGCATACCATTACTGGGCTCTGACTGGCACAATATTCCTGGTATCTGAATGTCACAATATTGCTGGGCTCTGACTGGCACAATATTACTGGGCTCTGACTGGCACACTATCACTGGGCTCTGACTGACACAATATTACTGGTATCTGACTGGCATAATATTACTGGGCTCTGAGTGGCACACTATTACTGGGCTCTGACTGGCACACTTACTGGGCTCTGACTGGCACAATATTACAGGCATCTGACTGGCACACTATTACTGGGCTCTGAATGACACAATATTCCTGGTATCTGACTGACACAATATTACTGGGCTCTGAGTGGCACAATATTACTGGTATCTGACTGGCACAATATTACTGGGCTCTGAGTGGCACAATATTACTGGTATCTGAAAGGCACAATATTCCTGGTATCTATAATTGTACAATTTTCAAACACTGAAAAAAATTGTTGGTGTTTTCTTACATTTTTATTATGGGGGGGTGCAACACTCAGGGTCCGCCCCGGGTGCCAAATGCTCTAGGTACGCCCCTGTGTGTGACACCGAGCTCATCTGGGCTCTAGCCCCAGATCATCCGAAGACCTAGCAATGCACCTGGAGGCTGGTCTTCAGCTTGCTAGCCCACCCAAACTGACAGACACAGACACACTGAGATTATCTGGATCTCAGATTTGAAGAATCTAATAAGGGTTATTATAAACACACCTAGCTGGTTCAAATCGCTCATTAAAATATATAATTATATCACACCTTCACTCATAAATATGTAAAGTACAATTAATCCCATATTAATTAGAATATTGTTTTTATTGTTTGGTTAGTGTGGTATAAATTTTATTATGAGTTTTAATCTAATGTGGAATGATAAGTATAAGAATACTGATAAGAATATTTACTCTAATTTGAAATTGTATTAACACTTCTATATATTTCAACGTATATATTTTCTTACATTATACTCACAATCCAGGAATAGCTATAAATAATGACATCATCTCATTTAAATTAAACACACCCATCACTTTTAATTGGCTAGAAGTTACAGTGAGCAGGGTATGACTGTGAGATATTATTTGGTTGATAACTTGATACTTGAGGTGTAGAGAGAGACCTGAGGAAAAACTGATTTTGGAAGAAGGGGTAGAGCTGCCTCTAGTGGGTTGAGAGATGGGAATGTTTTAGATAAGGGCTCTCTCCTTCTGGGGAGAACTTGGCAATATGAGGCTTTTAAAAGCACAGTATTACTAGAATAAATACATCTCCATACACATAGTACTGAGCTAAGTCCCATGGGTAATTACCATCACACAGTTTCTTCAATGGAAGGAGTCTCAACTACATATCAACCTCTGATAAACCTCTGTAAAAAATGTGGTATTTTGTTTCTAGCATAATCTCAATTTTTATGGATGTAATTAGCGTATATATTTGGGGAAATTAAACTTAATTCCCACAATTTATGGGATCTATATTTTTTATTTAGCCTATGTTAAAAAATATGATGGTCTGAAGAAGAACATTTCCCTTTAACCAGTGAGATCTGTGATTGACTTGAATCGAACCATTGAAAAGTGTTCAGAAACATTTTAAATGCCAAATAATTTTACTAATGGATACATTTAGCAAATGGTAACCAAATACGTTAACTGTAATTGCTATTTTTCCTTAAAAACTATTTGGAAAACAGCCCTCGGCAATGAAATATAAAGGGAAAAACAAATTCCATATGGCTTTTTATTTGCTTATTTCATTTTTTTGTTTCGTTTTTGGCCTCCTGATTTTACATGTCCTAGTAATAGGTGATGAACAAATCAGCTTGAAAGAAACATTTGTTTCCAATTTGTTCCTTAGCTCAGATTTGCCAGATAAGTGAGAAATCAACCCAATGGAATAATGCGCAGGGAGGGACAACTGCAGCTGTGACAATTGGTACAACTGGTGAGCTGAAAATAGGACCATTTAGCCTGTAGTGAGAGATTAAACTGCACATATAGCCTGTGTCTCTTTATCCTTGCACATTGTGATAAACTAGGACACAGCAAGAAAAAGCTTGTCTCCTCTACTGATATTCTGACAGAGGCAGGGTATTGTTTTAATGTTTCATCTGCCTGCAATGATATGTTTTATTAATACCACTAGCAAGAGATAACCGGGGTTGTGTATCTCAGCTGAATATTTTTGTTGGCTTATCTGGAACAAACTACAATACATAATAAAAAAAAAAACATTTAATTTCTCGGTTGTATAAAAAAATGTCTGCAATGTAATCCAGATAATTTACCAAGAAAATACATGACTTGTGCTTGTTGCTGCTAATCTCCAGAATGAACTAGACCTTTAAAGCGAATGTTCTTCCATCCTGAAGGATATAAGGAAAAAGAATGACTAGAGAGCTCAGGTTAGGCTTGCAGGATGTTTGGAAAGAGACAAATACATTTGTATAACAGTGATAACCAGAGATAGGCACAGACCAAGGCTGTGGTGTACGGACCAAGGCTGTGGTGTACGGACCAAGGCTGTGGTGTACGGACCAAGGCTGTGGTGTAGACACCTTAATAAAGGACACAAAGGTACATTTCAAATTAAAGGGTAGTGATGGCGAACGTTTTTGGACCTGAGTGCCCAATATTCTGAGACAATGCATGTTATGCACTACAAAGTGACAATAATGTGTCCACATTTTTTACGTGTGCAAGCGTTGTAGACAGGTCCTGCACCCAGAATGCACTTACAGCCTAGCAGGTTGCACGCACTTCTCTTGCCAGATTACCAAGAATGCAAACAGAGGATTTTCACCAGTAGCCAGATTCCATACACATGATTTACCACAGCACACAGATTGCATCCTCAGCACTTGCTCAGCACCCACATTGCATCCCCACCACTTGCTCAGCAAGCAGCCAAACTTCATCCCACCACACTTGCTCAGTACCCAGATTGCATCCTCAACACTTTCTAAGCACCCAGATTAAAAACCCAGCACTTGATCAGCATCTAGATTGCACACCCAGCACACAGATAAATTGTATGACCAGCACTTACCCAGGACCCACAGACTTCTCAAGCCCTGAGGATTACATTCATATCACTTCCCTGGTGTCAAGTGGTGAGCAGTTGAAAATCTGTGCACTGCCCAGGTACGCAGACATCCTTTCAGTCTGTCTCTCATCCTAACACTCACCTGGGTCTCACCAACTATGGTACCCTGTATATCTGATATAATGAATACTGCATCTAGGAAATCACATAAAGCAGGGGTGATAGTGGCCAACCCTGTCACATGCTGTTAGTTTTTCTTTTCCAAACTTTTTCTCCTACAGTGACCTTTTGACCTCAACCATAATCACCCCAACACTAGCACTAACCCTAACCCTAATCTAATTATAATGCTAGATGCTAACACTAAGTGCTAGCCCTAATTCAAACCCTATGCCCTAGATGCTAACCCTAGCTGCTAAAGTTAGCATTCTTTTTTTTCACAGGGTAATGTTGCTGACTGCCTCTAGATAAAAAGGATAATTTCCATCGCAGCGGCATGTTGGAGGGACATGGCGCCTTTCTGATCCGGCTCCTGCAATCTCTCCCTGGAGTAATCACGGTTCACCAGGGGGCACATTTTGGCTGTTGCTTAGTGCTTTGACATCAAGGCATTATAGGAAAACCTGAGCGGTGGATGCGATAATCAACTGCACATTTTAAAACAGGACATTTCATGCCGTCACTGGATCCTCAATGCACAAAAAGTGCATGACAGAAGGGAACGTCCTGGTGTCAGCAACAGGTTAATAAATAAAGTCCTATGTGACATCTAACCATGCCCTGACCATAAAAATATTCCCATTTGCTCTAGATCTCACCTGAGCCATGCTTGCCCCAAAAATCTAATAGTGATAACGTGATACCCTGCAATCACAAAACTCTCCCTGTTTCAGTTCTAGCCATTTGGACACAAGCTCTGTCTGCAACAAGCTTGCAGCCATACATGATCTATTCATCTCCCATTCATTTGCCTCCCTGCTCTCACAGAAATCTGTCCCTCTCCATCTTACACAGTCTCTCCTGATGTTCTTTCATATAGCCTAGACTTTAGCCTGGACACATAAGGACCAAGGCATGGGCACAAAAAGGGTGGTGGTGTTGACATCTTCCTCTCCTCTCACTGCTACTTTCAACTCTTACCATCATCCCCTTCACTCTCATTATCCTCTGGAACTGTACCATTGACCTACAAGGTTGACCAAATCTTCCTCTCCTCTCAATGATAATTTCAACTCTAGCATTGACCTTCAAGGTTGCCCAGATCTTCCTTATATCCCACACTTCATTTGAAGTATTGTCCTTTCTCCCTTCTCCTCTTTATGTTCAAGTTGCTGGAGAGAATTGGTCAATCATGGTTTACTGAATTTCTGCGCACTAATGAACTCCTTGCTCCTGTTAAATGTGTGTTTAGACCCCTGCAATCTACTGAAACAGCCCTCATTAAAGTGCCAAATGATTTCCAAATCTATGCTGCCTTTGACACTGTTGTCCACTGCTTCCTTCTTAACAGGTTAGCCTTGATGGGTATAGGTGGCATGGCTCTCTCTTGAATTGAGTCTTATCTATCTGAGTGCTCCTTCTTGGTTTTGTTGGCTGGAACAACGTCCTTGCCTGTTCCACTCTCTGTTGGTGTTCCACAAGGGTCAACTGACACACAGATCTACCCCTTCTCCACCGATCTCTCTCCCTCTGTCATCTTATGTGTTGGGTACTGTCTGTTGGCCATGTCTATGTCGATGTTTGATCAATACTTAAAGCTTGATCTCTCTAAAATGGAACTGATAATCTTCCCTCCCTTGAGCTTGGTCCTTTTACCTGACTTCATCGTTACTGTCAAAAACGCTACAATTTTACCCACTGACCGAGTCTGATGTCTTGGGGTTGTCTTTGACTTGTCTCCCTTCTTTATCCCCCACATTCAGTCCCTTGCCAAATCCTGTTGTTTGCACCTAAGGAACATTGTGCACAGTCTCCCAGTCCTCTGATGATCAAACACAAGAATATAAAAGGTTTCAACACAGCGTTAATCTAATTTATCTGAAACCAAAAATGCCTGAAAATAAGTCTCATTAAACTGCAACTAACTCGTATCCATTGAGTCCTAAATCTCCCTAATCTCTGATGTTATCATCTGGGAACATTGTATAGACAGATGTGTGTTGGATAGGGCAATACCTGCTACACAGCCCGAATTTCAGACAGGAACTAACTTCCGAAATGAACTTACTAGCACTGCTATACACCCAGACAGGATTACTTCCTCAAGCAGGGCCTATTTTAATGTGCCTATGGGCATGATTGTGGATTAAAACTGAAATCCATGCAGTGTTACATTCATATATTTGATTTTTCATTGTTAAGCACTGTCACTTTAAATTTTAAAACATTTGCAAATGAAAGTGGCTTTTCAGCTCACCCTATAAATACTTTTAAACTCTTCCCAGAGCTCTGTGCAAGCTTTGTAGGATGGCACTGCCTGGCAGTCCATTTTGGAGTACACTGCTAAGCTGTTTTGGTGTACAAGTATGGCACTGGTAAGCTGTGTGGGGCAAAGACAGCACAGTCAGGCTGTTGTGGGGCCACATAAGATATTTTGTGGCAAATATGGCACAGGCAGGATGTTTTTGGGGCAGTGCAGCTGTTTGGTGGCAAATGTGTCATGGGCAGATTGTTATGGGGCACATGTTGATTAGAATCTTGGGTCAGATCTCCATTCACCTTGGGTTAGCTGACCCATATGACCCAAGATTGTACACAACATGGCTGCTTCCTGCTTGAGTTGACTGGAGCAAGAGGGTTCAGTAAGGTACTTTATTCGTAAAGCATTACTATATAAACCATCAGCACTTATTGCAATCCTTCAATAAAACAAAAGTTAACTTTTTGATACAGTTGCCCTATAACATGCAGTGAAAAGTTTCCCTTAAAACAGGCCTTGGGGCGGAGCCAAAGGGGACAGATAATTTTTGGCACCACAGATTGTAGGTGTGGTGGTAAAGCTTCCTGCGCCTAGAAGCGGATACTTTTGGCCCCACTGCTTATGTATTGGGGCCATCCAGACAAATCCGCTGCTATTTAGCACCATTAGTGCCTGGCAACTATCGAAACTATCACACACTCCATTTTTATACCTTTTTTTGGCATCCTCACAGCACAAAAGACAGTTCCTATAAAGAACCTAAATTTCAAAGGACACTGAATCGTTTTGTCACCACTGCCCTATAACCTTACCTGGCTGAGCCATAAAAATGTTGTATATGTATGAAACAAGTCGCCATGCAGATAAGTGGATGGATGTAAGTCTTGTACTTGTATGCTGGACACATCCATTGGAATGCAATGAGAGATTCAGTCGTATATTGATGCAGATACTGTTCAGCCTGAAATATATAGCAGATGAAATAATGGCGCCAGAGCAATTTTATTGGCAATTTAACGCTCTTTCTATACCTAAGATAGATAATATCAGCTTTCTTATGTAAATAAGCTGTGACACTGGGAAAATTGTCCTGCTAAGAACTTTCTTAAGCTATGTATGAATTCAAGAGGCTGTAAAAGAAGAAATAAAAACTCTGGTACTAAGGTTTGAATTAGCATATGCTTTCTTTTTCTTAAATGCCGTTAGTAAAGAAAATTAACATGAAACCAAAAAACAGCTTATATGTCAAATATACCTATAGACAGGAAATGGACCAAAAAATGTAATCACCCGACAATTTTTCCTTTCAAAGCCATAAATAACTTGGAAGAAAGATGAGGCAGAGGAGATTTGATCACAACATTTAAATACATAAAGGGAATCAACACGATAAAGGAGGAGAGAATATGTAAAACAGGAAAAACTACCCCAAGAAGAAAACATACATCAGGAAGTATTATTTTACTAAGAGAGTAATGGATACATCCAATAGCCTTCCAGCAGAAGTGGTATAGGTTAATACAGAGAAGGGGTTTAAGCATGAGTGGGATCGGCATAAGGCCATACTAGATATAAGATAAGATAATGGAAGTATTTAGAAAACTGGGCAGACTGGATGGGCCGAATGGTTTTCATCTGACACATTCTATGTTTCTATGTCTCCTTTATAATTTATGAGCCAATGTTCGTGTGCATGGCTGTGCTTCTTTGTATAGTTTTCCCATGTAGCCGACCTGGGCTACAATAGAGTTCCGCCTGCCCTGAACTTCGGCATGTGACTCAACTTTATATTGGTTTGTGTTTCAGTACCACGCCCTTGGAATATTTAGAACCTTAATGCTCAACGTTCTATGCACTGTAACTTACTAGCAATATCTGCATATGACAGATCCTACCCCTTTTAAATAGTTCTAGGCCCCTCTGATATTACACACAAGCCAAGTTTGATTCATCCCATCATCAGTAATAAATTAAATGCTGTTTCTTAGCATGAACATAATGGATTCCATAACATTTCCAACTTTTTAGTCCATTACCTCGATATTCATACATCCTGTGTGTAAACAAGAAAGCAAATATTTCACAAAGATATTCCCTGTCAGCAGCACAGGCAGGCCTGCATACTTACCGCTAGCACTTCATATTACCTCCATACTAAACCGTCAGCCACTGCATGGGACACCTACTTTGCTGTTTGCGATTATTATTTTGTAATTGAACATCGAGAAACATCTGCAGATTGTACAACTGCACATGTGTTAGGCACGAAAAAAAACTCTCACTGCTTACATTAAGGCCTTGCAAAGAATCCACTTTAACTTTTATTTTATAGGAATATCTGCCAGGTTTCCAGGATTGGGCTCCATGGCTGCAACGCTATATCACTCAAATATTTAAAAATGTACCCCGGGGTCCTTCAGATGTACACAATACATTATTTTCTATTGGTGTAGTGCAATTGCCCCTCAGCAAAATGTTTATTTAGTATTTCAGTTGGCAAGTCACATAACAAAGTAACTTTTTTTTTTTTATCTACATGATGTTTTCCACAAAAGATGGATTTTGACCTTGATTTCCAATGGAAATTGCTATGTGTAGTCCCCATATTCTCCTCCCAGGATCTGTCACTCTGAATATCCTGTGTCATACCCAGGGATGTAGATCTGATTAGTAAAGCACGTTGGCAGGCGAGAGATTAATAATTGCATGCATTGTTCACAGACACGACAGCCGCCCTCACCAGGGGCACTCATGCTGGCTTCTCTGCTCCCAGCCAGATGACAACTCCTCATATACGACAACCTGCAGCCATCTGGACTAAATCTGGTACAGTGCGTTACTAGGCTGGCATATCGTACAATTACTCTCACTAAATGCCACATATTAAATACCATCTGCTTTGGCATAGAGAGGTTGGAGAAAACCATGAAGATGTGGTCTTGTGTGGGTCTGGTATATCACTACCCACCGTTGGGTAAAACTGTACATTATTAGAACAGATTTTAAACAAAATCAGCTGACGTGCCACATTTTGAGTAATGAAGGTAGAAGCTCACATAGCTGATAAATCTCAAAAGACCGCTTGTGGTTGAAATGAATATAAATGAATATGAATATAAATTGCCATTACTTCCTAAGGGTGTAAAGCTCAGAAACACAAAGTTCATTTTAAAGCACACTTCTTAAATAGACAATTTTCAGTGTCACTGAATATTCAATTTGGAAACAAACACTCTGTGGTGATAAACCTATGCATAGGGAGAAACCAGTCTGACTCCTGGGTTATTCCAAGGACTCTATATATTTACATAAGCCAATTTTTTTTTCTGGCCCTGAGAAGTAAATACCATGGACTCAGGTGACACAGCTGGAACAGGTCCCAGTAAAGAAGAACATGACATGTTGTTGTCGACATACAAGTCAATCCAGAGCACAGCTTGATGATGTGCCGCCTGTGCAAAAGCAACTGGCATAAAGATACGGGCAGTTAACTTATCTTAGACCAATTTACTTTGATTTTAGAACCTACGAGTTAACTTGGAGTTTATGGGTCTAACATCCAACTGTCGGGTTCCTTAGTTGCACCACAAATCACTGTTGTTCCAGCCATTATTATGCAACCCTCTCCTTTTGGGACTGGTCACAACTACTTTTAAAATGGAACTCCATTTCATAGTATGTGGATGACCCATAAAAATATATGTATAAAATGATACATAGTGTAGAGCTGTGTAGTAAGTACTCGGTTGGACGGGTTCTACAGACCATAAGGTTCCACAATCAGTAAGTGGTGGTGTTCAAGGTGTCGATGTTTGTGATTTTGTATCTGTTAATTCCTAACTTACAGCAAAAGTGGAATATATCATTTATAGAATGCTTCTGTGTGTATTCTGTGCACTTTTTATTTATTTATTTAAATTATTTTATTACGTTGTGTGCCTTTGTACTTTTTTTGTGATAGTGAATAGGAGTGTATAGAGCAGATTTTCATTTGACTTAACATACGTGGATCAGTTATCTTGTACAATATTACATCACATTCAGGGTATACTGGATAGTCACACCAAGTACTGGCAACTAATTTGAAGGGTGTATATAAAACAAACGTCATCTATTTACCCCTCAGGATGTATATACAAAACTGGTGGCTTAGCACATTCCACAACCTTGAGAGAGGTGCCACTAGCACATCTTTTTTTTAATAGCACCTCAAGGTCACAGGCTCATATTCCGGCAGGGTCAGCAAAGCCCTTTATTCTTCTGAGATCAGTAAATTTATTCCATCAGATGGGTAATAATAATATCTATTATTCAGCTGTCGATTTAGTTAATTCCAAGATTATGTCCCAAAATGCGCTTTGAGTCCCACTGGGAGATAGTGGCTATATAAATACTAGTTATTATTATTCTGAGTGAAGACTGGTCTCACTTGAAAGGATTTATGAGTGGGTTTATCTTATTTTGTATGTTTAACATGATTTTTTTCCTTTGTTATTGTTTCTACATTCTCAAACGAATAGTTATCTGATCACAGATAAATGCACCACAAATATTGGCAATATATACATTCCCAATCTGGGACCCTAGTCCCATGGTCACCTTCAAATGTCCTGATTCTTTGGGCACATTGGGGGTACATTCATCATGCTCCCTCCAAAGTCGAGAGATATGCAGGCATTTTCTATTTTTTTATTTTTTTTTAGAAAGATTGGTTGAACTTTGTTTTTACTATTAGGAATACTTATATTAGAATTAATGTTTTATTAAGTTTTCATGTAAATACATTGAACTAAGTCACAGATAGTTCAGTGAAATATAGGTAGATTTAGAATATATATAACGTTGAGCTCAATTATGGTGTTTGACTAACAATATCTGAATATGTGACCTATACCTTAGGTTTATTTTCGGGGTATAGGTTTGGTAAATCTAAATATGCATCTGAGACAAACTAGAACACGGTAAAAATTGACATTCAATTGTATACAGTTTTGTGTAAATTTGTGCGTTACAATTTGGGTACACGTTCCAGATAGAATTTACTTATCAGGTGATTCAAGAATATGGTAAATAGAGGGAGCCTAGAGAAAGAGAGAGAATTTAAGAGTGAGATGAGGGACAAAAGGTGGGGGAAGTGGGTTAGGGGGGGAAATTAAAGGGTGGACCAAGGGAGGAAACAGCCAACCACGGGACATGAGTGCCACAAAAAAGTGGGCCTGCTGGTGTCGATGTCCAATAAATCACTTTACTTTGTTAAGAGTGAAAGAGATGTCAAGGGGAGAGGAGTACACAAGAGATACGTTAATCATGGAAAGGTGGATTAGTGAGACACCTTAGGCACTATTCTTACAGCTATAAGCGTAGTGATAACAGCATGGCCACAACCATTGTACATGTAATAACTAGACACAAAAAATGTGTTCAATGATCAGCCAGTCCATAAGCTTCTGCTAGCTAAAGATTCATTATGGAAACCTATGAGAAAGTCAAGCAGGGTCCTGTGGCATGCAGAGAGCATGAGTAGCTTAAATATGTCAGTATTGGCAATATTCAATGTAAGTAACAATGAGATTTACTCCATTTTCACTCAAATCCCGAGGCACTCACAGAGGCACTCACTCTTCTAGGATTGGGGGCTGTGATTGTAGGTTTGGTGGCATTGGGATATTCAAGTCTCGTAGAAAAGTTGGTATATTATCGGAATCAGCAATGGAAAGTTGGTTGTAGTCCTTCGCCACTGTGAGAGAATGTGGGAAAAGCCCATCTTATTTCTGATCGAACTAAAGTAAATGTGCCATCAGACTAGACCACGGGTGGGCAACCTTTTGGTAGGGTTGTGCAAAGGAAAACTTTGAAGTCCCTTGGTGTGCTGGCAATATTTTCAAAGATGAATCAATGGTTTAAGAAAGTTAATTTTTGATTAATTATAACAACAAATACAAACTTGTTAAGTATTTTGAAAGAAGATCAGTTTTAATGTATCTCTCGCTCTCTCCCATGGGAAAAAATGATCGTGCTGCCAATGTTGACTATGTCACTGAATGCAGGAGCATTACCGTTTCCCGTACCTCCGTGGACAGAAGCCTATGCGGACTCGTGTAAAACAGGCAGACGCTTTCCTTCCTTACCACCGAAAGGTAGGAATGGAAATATGGAACTGAAAAAGGTGACATGGTTTGGAGGGAGTGAGGGGGAGAAAATACATACAACCAACGCAATGGAAAAGAGACTACAGGTGTGGGGGAAAAATACATACAGCAGAATGGAAAAGAGATTACAGGGGTGGGGGTGGTGGAGAAAATACATACAATGAAATGGAAAAGAGGTGACATGGTGCAGGTGGTAAGGAAAATACACACAATGGAATGGAAAATAGGTGATGGGGTGGAGAAAATACACACTGTGGAATGGGAAAGAGGTGACAGGGTGGGGGTGGTGGAGAAAATACATACAATGGATTGGAAAAGAGGTGACGGGGTAGAGGTGGTGGAGAAAATACATACAATGGAATAGAAAAGAGGTGACAGGGGTGGGGGAGAAAATACATACAACAGTATGGAAAAGAGGTGACAGGAGTGTGGGTGGAGAGTAGAAAATACATATGAGATGAAATAGATGATGGCTGGGAGTATATAAGGCATACAAGAAGGAAAGTGATGGCATGAGTGTGGGAAGAAAATACATACAAGGGTAAAAAGTTGGCATGGGTGGGGGCAGGACCGGCCCTTTAATGGGGCAGACTGGGGCAGCTGCCCCAGGCACCCTGGCAGAGGCAGCACTTTTCTGCTCCATGCAGCGGTCTTTTTCTTTTTCTGTTTCTGGGGGAGCTTGTTAGAAGGAGGTGTCAGCCAATCAGGTGAGACCTCTCAACTCTCCTGATTGCATTTTGTTTTTCGTCCCAGGCACCACAATATCTTGGGCCGAATATAAGACATACATGTGAAAGAGATGGTAGGGGTGGGGGAGTATAAAACATACAAGAGGAAATAGACTCAGGGTGGGGGAAGATTCATACAATGGAAAAGAAAAGAGATAAAACATAAAAGGGCAGGCTGACATCAGGGGGGGACAGGTGATACTGGCGTCCCGGGCCCATTTTTTTTTTTTAACCAGCGGCTGGAGGGGAGCGCACAACGCTTTCCTCACAGCAGCGGACCTGCACCAGGAGACAGACAGAGCAGGAACGAGGTAAGTACTGGAGAAGGGGGGAGGAGGGGCAAATGAGCATAACACTGGCATACTGAGGGGCAAAATCCTGGCATATTGAGGGGCAGAATCCTGGCATATTGAGGGGCAGAATCCTGGCATATTGAGGGGCAGAATCCTGGCATATTGAGAGCAAAAAGAATGGCATATTAATTGACAAAATAATGGCATATTGAGGGGGGAAATCGTGGCATATTGAGGAGCAGAATCCTGGCATATTGAGGGACAAAATCCTGGCATATTGAGGGGCAGAAACCTGGCATATTGAGGGGTAAAATCATGGCATATTGAGGGCAAAAAGAATGGCATATTAATTGGCAAATCCTGGCATATTGAGGGGCAATATCCTGGCATATTGAGGGGCAATATCCTGGCATATTGAGGGGCAAAATCCTGGCATATTCAGGGCAAAAGAATGGCATATTGAGGGGCAGAATCCTGGCATATTAAATGGCATATTGAGGGGAAAAATACTGGCATATTAAATGGGGAAAGAATAGCATATTGAGGGGCAAAAGAATGGCATATTGAGGGGAAAAATACTGGCATATTGAGGGACAAAATACTGCCATATTAAATGGCAAAAGAATGGCATATTGAGGGGCAAAAGAATGGCATATTGAGGGGCAAAATACTGGCATATTGAGGGTCAAAATACTGGCATATAAAATGGCAAAAGAATGGCATATTGAGGAGCAAAAGAATGGCATATTGAGGGGCAAAAGAATGGCATATTGAGTGGCAAAATACTGGCATATTGAGGGCCAAAATACTGGCATATTGAATGGCTAAATACTGATTTATTGAGTGGCAAAGTATTACTGGCATATTGACCAACTGCTCCCAACCACCCTCCATATTACACTAGACCGGGATAACATGCTTGTGAGGGTAGGTGGGGTGAGTGGGAGATATTGTAGGGGGGCGGGGGGGGGGGGCAGAAAATTTGTTCAGTAAGGGGCCCTGAACCTCCTGGTGGCCCTGTAAAAGGGTGAAAGAGATTGTAGGGATGTGGGAATATAACACAAAGGGGGAAAGAGACGGCAGGAGTTGGAAAATATAACAAATAAGGGTGGAAAGAGATGGCAGAAGTGGAGGAATATAACACTTCATGTGTGGAAAGAGATTTCAGGGCTGTGGGAATATAAGAACTACAAGAGGAAAGAGATATGGCAGTGGTAGGGGAATATAACACATTAAATCAGGAAAGAGATTGCAGGAGTGGGGCAATATAAAAGATAAAGGGTGGAAAGAGATGGCAGAGGTTGGGGAATATAACACATAAAGGGGGAAAAGAGATGGCATGAATGTAGGTTTATATCTATGGTGTTGTATCTGTTGGGGTGGAGTATTGTGCTGTGGGTTATATCTAGTGCTGTTATGTTATGTCAGGTGCTGTGAATCTTTATCTGGTGTAGGGGGTTAATATCTTGTACCATGTATCTAGTGTTATGGTGTTATATCTGGTGTTGTGGTGTTATATCTGGTGTTATATACTTACCATAGTGACATTAAAATTATACCCTCCCTGATCATTTCTGTGGATGCCCATGCTCTCCACCATGCTATCCATGTCTGTCTCTCACTCCCCATGCCATCCATGTGTGTGTCTCTCTCCCCCATGCCATCCATGTCTGTCTCTCTCCCCCATGCCATCCATGTCTGTCTCTCTCTCCCCCCATGCCATCCATTTCTGTCTCTCTCTCTCTCCCTCATCCATGCAACCCACGTTTGTCTCTCCCTTTTGTCTTTCTCCTCTCCCCTATGTGTCTCTTCCTTAAGTATTTTCCTCTCCTTTGTTTCTCTCCCTATGTCTATATTTCCCTCTCCCTCCATATCAGTCTGTCTCTCTCCTCTGCCTTAATGTCTGTTGTCTCTCACTTCTTCCTTCCCATGTCTATCTCTCCTCTCTCCCTTCCCATATCTGTTGTTCTTCTCTCCTTTCCCATGTCTGTCTCTCTCCTCTACCCCATGGACATCTCTCTCTCATCTCCCACCCATGTCTGCTGTATTTCTCCTCTCCTTCCCATGTCTGCTGTCTATATCCCATCCCCCCCATATCTGCCGTCTCTCTCCCCACCAATTTCCACCCTCTCCATTTTTACCTTGAGTAGCCGCAGCCAGCATCAGTAGCTTGTTACACTCTGTTAGCTCTGCACGTGCTCCTAGCGCGTATTGAAGAATCAGAGCATCGTATTCCCGATCCTGGGTATCAATTCTGGGGTGCGTGAGGCAGCAGTGACTGAGGTCGGGTGTGTTTAACACATAGAGCTGATGCTGCCTGTGGCTTCCCAGTGAACCAGGAGCTGCTTCACAGGGTGGGAGCGAACTGCCACCCCCTTTCCTTGGCATCCGCCCCTCCGCACATATCCACTGTCCAATGTTTCCTGACACCTAGAGGTTGGAGGAACCTTCCCAATACAAATTTTAAAAAGGCATCCGATGATGAGCATTACCTCTGCGCCCCCTCTCTCCTCTGCTTCGTCGTGTGCCGCTCAAATGCACTGTGCATTCCATGATGTTTAAGTTGTCTATTTGTGGAGCTTGGGATAAACAAGTCTGCTCGCTTCCAGTCTTGGCTCCAATGACCATACAGGCATATTCTTTAAAGTGGGATTAATGCCAACATTTCAATAGCGAGTAAGAAACCATCTCTCTTATGAGGATTTTTTTTTTTTTTTAAATGATCTTCCTATTATTTGTTTAGCAGATATCACTGATTAAATAATGGAGAAACTGATCCCTAAGCCACTTCTTCCCATGCCTGCTTATTGGCATAGTATGTGGAGGTGCTTGTTTATTGGTCTGTAAGTGTGACAAGACAAGAACTTGTTCACTGATCACCTTTACAAAGGGCACAACAGAGGGGCACATCTGTCACGCACACTACCAATGATTCTGGAAAGGTATCCTCCTGTTACTTCGATTTTCCCATATCTAATAAATGCTAAACAAAACATGAAATTTAATAAAAATAATTTAAAAGGTGTTAAAATAATTAAAAACAAAGCAAGTTTAATTGTGTCTCAAATTATCAAACACTGGCACCTATGCTCGAAAACAGACCATCTCACTATGCTATAATATTTTCACAAAGTTCAACCTGAACGGTATTCCATAGAGACGACAGTGGGAGAAGGTAATGCAGAAACTCCTATCAGATGCTCAATGGAGCCAAGCCATGTCAGCACTAAAAGGTTACTAAACTACATAGAAACACACAAAAAAATACTCCTACATTGGTACCTAGTGCCGGCCAGGTTAGCCAAGATCTACCGTTCCAGCTCCAAACTGTGTTTGAGAAACATAATGAGGAACAATGATTCATATCCTGGTCCTGAAAAATAATCCAAGCGTTTTAGAAATCGATATTTGACCTAATTAATGAAACTCAATACATGAACACTCTAAAAAAAACTGGGTAAACATATTCTCATAGCAAGCCAAGCTGAAATAACCAAGGCCTGAAACGGCCTGAGGCTGCGAATACAAAACAAGTTCTCCCGACCTTCTCTACTAACGCAGATTATGAACATATGACTGCAATACAAAATCATGGGAAAAAATAAGGCCCCCTTGGAAACAGATCATAATAGGTGGAAACCTCTGACTTATCCATGAGAGAAGAGCTTGACGTACTGAATAATTTAAACCACCTCCAAGTCACCAGATGGAAGCGTACCATTGCCACACCCCAATATCCCCCCAGGTTCTCTTCCCCACCCACCTCTATCCCTATACTACTCCAATCCCTTTTCCACCCACTCCCAACCCCATCCAAAGGTTGAAAACAATTGTCTATGAATAATTGGATAACCATATCAGAATCTGTTTGTGTTTTTTTTTTCCATGTTACCTATGTTAAAGTTAGATGCACATCAATGTAAGTTGCACATAAATGTATACATCATACTTTGTATCGTATATGCACAATGCAAATAAAAACAACAAACCAAAGCAAATTTACTATTTGGTTTAAAATGTTTAATGTTTTTCTCCATAATTGTCTTTGGCTATATTTGTTGTTTTTCAGTGTACTCTTTGGTTTTATGCACTTTATATACACATTCCTTCTACCAATATTTTCACTAAAGGGTTGGAAGGTGCATGGAGCAAATCCCAACCCTTCCTCACCTCTATACACCCCACAGCTTTTTTTTAATCTCCTCCCCAGTATTCCTGAATAATATAAATACAGATCTTGATAATACAGGTGCCTTTGTTGTCCTGCATGCTGTGTCAACCATAATGACAGTGAGTGTTTATATTTCTAGCATTTGTCATAATGAATCCATAGGACCAACAGAAATCTTTGCTAAATCAATATATATAAATTTGGAAGAACCAGATTTTTATGTACTATTTTTAAATATTAGAAAAATTCTTCAACTGCCTTATCAAATGTGTTTTCATTCCCTTCCCCACAATTTTTTTTTAAATGTAAGCTGATGCATTTAAAAAAAAAAAAACAATAAAAAGACATCATATATAAAACTAAGCTGTAGGGGAAGAGGATTTAAGAGTAATAATTTCAGAGGACTTGAAGGTAGGTAGGCAATGCAATAGAGCAGCAGGAAATGCTAGCAGAATGCTTGGCTGCATAGGGAGAGGTATTAGCAGTAGGAAGATGGAAGTGCTCATGCCATTGTACAGAGCACAGGTGAGACCTCACTTGGAGTATTGTATGCAGTACTGGAGACGGTATCTCCAGAAGGATATTGATACTTTGGAGAGAGTTCAGAGAAGGGCTACTAAATTGGTTCATGGGTTGAAGGATAAAACTTACCAGGAAAGGTTAAAGCATCTTAACATGTATAACTTGGAGGAAAGACGTAACAGGGGGGATATGATAGAAACATTTAAATACATAAAGGGAATAAACACAGTAAAGGAAGAGAGTATATTTAAAAGAAGAAAAACTACCACAACTAGAGGACATAGTCTTAAATTAGAGGGGCAACAATTTAAAAGTAATATCAGGAAGTATTACTTTACTGAGAGGGTAGTGGATGTATGGAATAGCCTTCCAGCAGAAGTGGTAGAGGTAAACACAGTGAAGGAGTTTAAGCATGCGTGGGATAGACACAAGGCTATCCTAGCTATAAGACCGGGAACGGGGGACTAATAAAAGTACTCAAAAAAAAAAATTGGCCAGACTAGATGGACCGAATGGTTCTTATCTGCCGACACATTCTATGTTTCTATGTTTCTGTAAATATCTTTCTTTAATGGAAGCAATACATGATTTTACATTGAGCCTGCTTAGTAGGTAAAACTTCATGTCCCTTCAAAGATACATGCCATTTCCCATGATGGAACCTGGAATCTATATGCTTCTGCTTGAAGGATAGAGGCTAAATGTATTGCCAACTGCTAACTAGCCCCCATATCTTAAATTTAATAAACAACAAGGATTTCTTATTGCAAAGAAAATCAATCACTGTTGGTTCACGGTGCACTATTCAAATTACACTTATAATGAGGTAGAAATTACCTTCTGCTTTTTGTTCCCTTTTTTAAAATGTAATGTCTAATCCCATCTTTAATGCCTGATGCTTTATATTTAGTTGTCACTTAACCACAATTCACTGTTTATTTAAATTATTGGATCACCTGAACATAGTTTTACTGGAAATGTAGAGAAAAACAAAATATTAAACAAAATTGCAAGCAAATTCCTAAATTGGGAGAAAAGCGTGTTTTAAATGTGTCTGTGGAGTCTCCTGTTTATGACATCACCTGTGGCCTGCTATGCAAATGAACTAGTTTTCAATGGGAAATGTGTAATTAGCATACAAGGCCACTGGTGGTGTCACAAGCAGGAGCCTCCCAACACACTTTCTCCTAATTTAAGCAATGGATAGATCATTTTCAATCAATTTTTTATTCTTTATATTCACAGTAAAAACGATGTTTACTGCCTTTATGAGACAATATAGTCTTGGTAACAACTATTCCACTAAATGTATACACCAGTGTCTTGCTTGATGAAAATGCAAATATTTATGTTTGATTTCCTAGCACTTCATGACAGTGAAGTGGGGTGTATGAGAAATATTGTAGAATAATCTATCTATTCCACGAAAAAGGATGCATCCACGATGACTAGTCCGAAACAAAGCTCTGTATATGCGTGTTTTGCCTGTGATATACATATAATTCTTTGCATTCAGCAGATTTTGAATTTACAAATACTGGCAAACAAAAAGCACTCATTCATTCCTAGAGTAGTTCCGAGCGATCGGTTCTACCACTAGGTGCCACTGTTGTCCTTTAGCAGACTTACCTTGCTCTCGACAAACCTGTTACATTAATGAGCCCACATTACTGGAAATGACTATGGCTAGGCTATTAGTATTCCATATAGCATATATATTATTATAGAATGCGAGGGCAAGATAACGGAAAGAAGTATTAATAATGATCCGTGTACGATGTTATTAATACCTTTTCCAGGTCCGCTTTGCCAAAAGTATTTTGGGCTTAGTATTTGGGTTATTGTTTTTTTTTTTTTATTTAATATGTTTTACATCATTTGGTCCAGGACTATTTTTTATTCTTTCATGACAAACTTCTTATGTATATTGTGTCTATACAATGGGCAAGCCAACACTCAAATAATGGGTGGCGCACTGTAACAGTAGGAGAGTTTGGGCTCTGCTAAAACAGGTTTACAATTTCCCATTTTCTAGACTTTCAAAATAAAAATACAATAGAGATTTCATGAATGTATCCGAAAGCCACGTATCATAAAAGGGTTAAACCCCGCTGCAGTGTTTCTTTAAGGGTTCTACAAGGTGAGATGGTGTTCTCTCTGCTCACTCTGGGGCTTTCTTCCCGGAACAAATAAAATTCTTGTCAGGACAAATTATTCTTTAATTAATTGTGATGGTGTGACCTTTTTTGCCCCCTCACATTTTATAAAGGCGCCAGGCTTACAAATATTAAATGGAGCAAGGGAACTGTGATCAGGTGTGCAATATTTATCAAATTGACAAAAATGTTTTTATTCTCACTGGGGTCATGATACATAGATCGATTCTTAATACATTTTGTACGCCTGCTGTGGCCTACTTGTACAACCAGGAAAATGTGCTAAATTCTACCCTTGTGCTAATCAGTGTGTAAATAAGTGATACAGGGTCTTATTCCACATCTCCATTTGGCACCTTCCGGCAAAAGCTACTTTTGACAGCAGATATGCTTGCGCCCGAAGCCAGCACAACATGCCCCATAGTCTTTTAATGCACCTATCTAATCGGATAATTAGTTGTTTAACATTTTCATTGCCAAGTAGTGTGGGGAACTGGTGGTTTAACCATTTTTTGGTCACATTGACCTGCATTGTAACATCTATTGCAGTCTGTTTATACTTGCAAAAGGATTAACTAACCAGCCAAGGCATTAAATATTTCACACGATAGAAAGGATATCCACCATTACAAGTTGCTAGAATTATTCTGTTGGACACCACACTTTCCGGCATGATCCTTAACAAATTTATTGTCTATAAATCAAAAGGGATTCTGGAAAACTTTAAAGAAAAATGAATGAGGTCAGTAATGTTTTGGCAAAGAGCAGAGAAGGCAGACAAAGGCCCAGAGACACTTAACTGTCTGACACAAAGCAAACGACTATGACAGGTGTACCTTATAGAAACATTTAAATACATAAAGGGAATCAACACAGTAAAGGAAGAGAGTTTATTTAAAAGAAGAAAAACTACCACAACTAGAGGACATAGTCTTAAATTAGAGGGGCAACGATTTAAATGTAATATCAGGAAGTATTACTTTACTGAGAGGGTAGTGGATGTATGGAATAGCCTTCCAGCAGAAGTGGTAGAGGTAAACACAGTCAAGGATTTTAAGCATGCGTGGGATAGACACAAGGCTATCCTAGCTATAAGACCGGGAACGGGGGACTAATAAAAGAACTCAAAAAAAATTGGGCAGACTAGATGGACCAAATGGTTCTTATCTGCCGACACATTCTATGTTTCTATGTTTCTATAATTAACTTTTATCCAATGAACATCATATAAAAGCCAGCATGAGGGAACTTCAGCAATAGACAGTCTAATTTTTTGTGCTCTGTTTCCTTCAAGAAACAGTAGCCTGGTTAGCTTCCAGCATGAGAGAATATTTAGATTTTAGCCAAGGATTAGCCAGTTTCTTCGTTATGCCATCTTAAAAGGTGTCCATAATGTTGTGTGTCTTCCACCATTCCTTTGTTGGACTGAGTTTGGACATCCTGGTCACCCTTGCTTTATTGGGTATAACAAGCAACAACAATTTTCCTGGAAGTATCTCCAGATACGTCGGCTATTATTAAAAATAAATAAATAGTTTAGCCCTGGGGGAAAAAAAAAAAAATTCTAGAAATATATAATTAGTGACTATTGTGTGTGTGTTAGAGGGTGGCTTAGTTGTGCGGTTGAAGGAAAGTAGCTCATTCAGTTGCACTATTAAGCAGTCTTTTCAGAAATGTAATGGAAGCCTGGAGAGAATGTTTGCAAACCCATTATACTTTACTAAGAGGTTTGCTCAATTAGTCCTCATTCGTCCTCAGCGCATTTATGACATACTCCTGTGAGCTGCATAGGGCCCTCCAAGATGCTCTCTTACGGCTTTTGTCTGTAATGAAACAGGCAGCTGGGTTATTTACATGAATATAAAATCTAATAGATAATTTCATTTTAAATTATAGTTAACAGTATTGTCAATAGCAATGATTCTCCGAGATTTGTTTGCCGAGGTTTCTAGCGCCTACTACAAGAATAATATAGCTGCAGTAGCAAATGTACTTGGAATCCTTACTTTTGCTTGTAAAAAAAAAAAAGAAATAGGAGTAGAAATGTCTCGTAACCAAATCCTTTCCAGAAGAAAATGTCTTCCTTTTTCTCATTAACTAAACGGGAATTGTTCACCAACTGTGACAAACGCTTTGGGCTTGGGATCCCATCTAGAGTTGGTGAGGAACCCAGATCATAACATTTGGATTTAGATTAGACGGCAGAAAAAAAAATAAAAAAATTCAGCACTAATTCATATTTATAACCTCCCACTCTGCAAGCAGAGCACCCCAGGCTATAACTACTTTCCAGAGGATGGTTGAGTAGGAGCTGGATTAGATTACAGTACGCTAGCTACACTTAGACATGCCTCATGTTTGCCCTGCTCATTACCAAAGCATGGCATGTAAATTTAACATGTTGCCATGTCAAGCACTCTCACATTTAATCAGCACAAAGCTGTACATTGTTTCTGACAAAAGATTGATGACTGCACTATAGCCAGAAAATGGAGTAAAGTTGTAATAATTATAACATAGTATTTAATAATCATACATGTCAAAGTTTGAGTTCCCTGACTGTGAGTAGATTGAGTATTATGGTGATGTTTACAAACTCAGTTTAATTTTTCAGATTTGAGCTGTATATATATATACATTTCCCTTTCTGTACAGTATATACATATATATATATATGTAACTAAGTAAAATGAAGGGAAGAGAATTGTAGAGTAATGTACGTAGTAAATAATAAAAAACAAAGACAAGTATATAAGGTGTCACCGAATAGCAATGATAATTACTACGTTCCAGACAAACATGAACTTTTCCCGCCTAACTTCGGTGGATTATGTCAAGCCTTTTATAAACATAGTTATGATATCACTTATAAAAGAAGTTCCACAGTGGACCAGAAAAATAAAGAAAAAGACAAAAATTGTAGGGGGGGAAAGGGAAAGTTAGCAAAAGTGCAGAAGAAGGACAGCCCAAGGGAGGGACAGATGGCAATCACTGGAGAATTCGGCCAACAATTTTTTTTATCGCACATTCTGTCCAGAATGGCATAGAGGCCTTAGTGGAGGTAGACTCTGCACAAAATGCAGTCCTGTGTCCAGACCAAACGTAGTCCTGTGAGCTTGACCTTTGTAAAATGTAGAAGGGTCACTTATAGAAAACAAATGGGTGTGGAGCTATTCATTGTCTGAGTTTTCAGAAACTTTAGCTGTGTCAGTGGCAACGGAATTCCTAAATTACTCAAGAAAGTAACACTTTCACTTGGGTCTTCCATAGATAACTGTTTATGGTCTCTGATTACAGTCATGGAGTAGGGCAGCCCCCACTTATATATTACTGCAAGAGGGCACAGGTGAGCTGTCAACATTAATCTCCTATTATATTATCACAACAGGCAGCAGGTCTTCATTTATCAGCCCGGGTGTTTTCATAGGATATATAGAATGACTATTTTATCGGTGATGGTGTGCAGTCTAACAACAACATACTGCGGTGTGGCTTGTGAGGGATTCCTAGCCTTCCAGGTTCTGACGCTATCCATTATATGTTGATCATCAATATTCAGGTAGCGTCTCAGGTGTCGCTTTAGTTCTATTCGGTAGGCGAGTAGTGTGGTGGGCCCGACCACCTCTGACACCCCTCATGTGCCATGTTAGCTTGGTGGGCTTTCATTTCAAGCCTTAGTATATAGTGATGGAGTATATGCATTAGCTGGTTCCCCTTTGCAGCTATAACAGCTTCCACTCTTCTTAGAAGGATTTCCACAAGATTTTGACATGTTTCTGTCGGAATTTTTGCAAATTCAACTAGTAGAGCAAGTGTGAAGTCAGACAATGATGTTGGATTGCCATCTCCATTAAAGTTCAATCTCATGGATTTGAGGTCAGTGCGTGCCACACCAAACTCATCCAATCACGTCTTCATGGACCTTGTTTTGTGCACGGAAAAACAGCCCCATACTGTTATCCCTCCACCACCATACTTTACAGTTGGCACAATGCATTCAGGCAGGCAACATTCTGCAGGGCACCTGCCAAACCCAGACCCACTCATCAGGCTTCCAAACAGCGAAGACTCCAGAGAACAGTGGCAGCGTGCTTTACACCACTCAATCCAATGCTTGGCATTGTACTTGGTTATGTGAGGCTTGCATGCAGCTGCTCAGCCATAGAAACCCATTCCCTGAAGCTTCTGCTGCACAGTTTTTGCGCTGATATTAAGGCCAGTGAAAGTTTGCAATTTTTCAGCCATGGAATCAGCAGAGCAGTGGTGACTTTTACGCACCATGCGCCTCTGCAATTTGTGACCCAGCTCTGTGACTTTGCGTGGTCTTCCGTTGCTGCTGTTCCTAAACGCTTCCACTTACAGTGGATCGTGAAATATCTAGCAGGGACGAAATTTGACAAACTGATTTATTGCAAAGCTGGCATTCCATGACAGTACCACACTTACATTCGCTGAGCTTTTCAGATCAACACCTTTTTGTCACAAATGTTTGTAAATGCAAACTTAAGAGGTCCCAATACTTTTGTCCATAGACTTAAATATATATATATATATATATATATATATATATATATATATATATATACACATACATACATACATAGTGTGTGTGTGTATTTATATATAGTACCTGTAGAGAGTCCATTTTCCCCAAACTAGTTTTTCATGTTGCCATGTTTTCATGTACAAAAAGTGTTTAAGAAAATAATAGATAGTTAAAATACAAAAAACAAAACAAAAATGCTGTAAGTGGATCAGTTATATTCAGTGATTTTATGACCATTTCATTAAAAAACAAAACTGTTTCATTTCTTAAATGTTCCCTGGAGGTCGTTAATGCACATAATTCTTCAAATCATCTCAAAAATGTTCTTTTGGATTCTGGTCTGGTATTGACTGGGACTCTGAAATGCATTTATCTTCGCCATTGAAGCTCATCTGTGGCCAAATGCACTTTGTCGAGAAGAACTTCTCCGTACACTGTTCATTCATTCACTGTTCATTCATTTTTCCTTCATACTGTGGCATAACTGAGCATTCACATTAGACTTGTTATTATTTAGTTGATGCTCTTATATATAGAAGCAAGGAAGCTATGGTTTCTTAAATCCCTACTGCTAGCTTGTAATGTTTATAATTGTTTTACACAGATTTCTAGGGAAGTACTATTTCCCTGGCTCCTAAAATTAGCTAGACTTCCTTCTGAATGAGTCTGTTCAGTGTATACCAATACTTGTCATTAAAAATGACTGTAATATAGTATTTTTGGCACTGTACATATGTCTGAGTGTTTTGTATTATGCTTCAAATGGAAAATTCAAGATAGCTTAAACTGAGCTATTCTGAATAATGTTTTTCTCTTTGTCATTCTAGCATAAAAGCCAGCTTTTAAAAAAAAAAGTGCTTTGGATATAGTTGTAACATGCACACTTTTGGCTAGGCTTGTATACTAAGTCCTAAAAGCACAGTTTCCTTTGGCATCTTTGTACACTTTTGGCTTAGTGTCATTTTTGGTTTTGGAGAAGAAGTTCCTGGCTTAGAAATGATCTTAGCAGTGCTGTAAAGCAACCAGTTCTTACTACTTATGTGGATTTTGTCTTAACATTTCACTCATTTTGCCCCAGACTTTGAAGCTCCTTCTCACAAAAAGTTTCAACTAGATTTTTTTGTGAAGATTGATGGACAAAATGACCCACGGTATTGGAAGTGCAGTCATTTAAAATATATTAACCACAGCTAGCTTGCCATCAAGACATACAGACCTAGTGATCACCAAAATAGACATTATAGTGTTTTCCAGCTTCCTATCATTTATAACTATTCCAACTGCATATTATTGTACTTGGTATGTATTTGTTCCTGCCTAAAAAGGGCCATACACAGTATCATTGTCATTTAGATTCTTTCACAAATCTGTGTTACTGTCATTGACAACACAGACAAAAACAGAAAATGCACAGTATGTAGGGTTGATACCCAGCTGGCATTTTACCTGCAGCCCGGTAAACATTTGGCTTGAGGTCAATGTTAAGTGTATAGAGAAATCGTAGCAACCCTAACAGTAACATGAGTGAGAAGTCTATGGACAAACGCCAGCACACTATATAAACAAGAAAAAAGTATATTACAATTGATAAACCAGCCGCCCCCCTATTTAATGTCTTGTTTAACTTAACATTACTAGAACTTGTCTTTAACCTGATTCTTCGTACAAATCCCAGGTACATTGTAACTCTGAACTAAAAAAAACCCCACCACTGGTCCTTTCCATTTAATCTTAATGGCCTTCATTACCTGGATATGAGACAAATGCATGTACAATATATATATATATAACATGCTGATCATGTAATTACACAATTCATGAAATTCCCAACTTTGTGTACATTTCATGCATTGTAAAATGCCCTTGTACAGTTTGTGATTAGTATTGAGCGAACCCGAAACGCACTGTACGAGTTCGTACCGAACATTACGGTTTTTGGACCCCGGACCTGAATACGGACATTTCACTGTATGTTCGGGTTGGAGTTCGGCGATTTAATGGTGCGTTTTGAAAGGCTGCAGGGCAGCCAATCAGAAAGCCCATAGCATTACATACATATACATTGTATGTAATTCTATTGGCTTTCTATAAACCGAAATAGAGTCCACATTCAATTGACCTATTAGTATCAATGGGGACACGCTTACCCACATTTTACTTCATTTTGCAGCCCTCTAGCCCTTTCCAGGACTTTTTTAGAGGCATATTAGTGGTCAAAAGTTTGTGTCCCCATTGACTTCAATGGGGTTCGTGTTTGGGGTTAAGTTCGAGCACGGACCCAGACATTTTTTAGAAGTTCGGCCGAACCTGCCGAACCCAAACATCCAGGTGTCCGCTCAACTCTATTTGTGATACACTATTCGTGAAATGTACACCATGATTTCTGCTCATTTCGTGGATTCAGTACACGAGTCATTAATTGTACATATGTGCAATTCATGAACTGAGTTGGTTCCTACACATTTTGTGACTTGTGCAAGAGCATGTGCAAAATGTTAACACTGTTGAAATGATTGAAACTAAGGCATGTGGTTTCGCCAAGAATCTGTTTGTTGTTTTTTCACCTCGAACAGCCACCATGACCAACGCATTTCTAAGATTGCATGATCTAGAGTAAGAAAATATAGGTAGATTGTGTAAGGAATCTGATAAGTTTGTGCCTGCCCGGACTATGGGTGTATGGGGAGACAAATGGGGTCAGGGGTTCGCTTCTAGTTTTTTTTGGGCCTGGAGTAAATTACAGTCATACCCACGTTCTGTGAATTTTCTGGACATTTCATCTATTCGTATGTCTAGCAGTTGAGGGTTCCTATCTATGCTTTTGGTGCAGAAAAGTTGACTGTATGAGAGTCCTCTCTTTGAGTGTTCAGGATGGTGACTGCTGTGCAGAAGCAAGTTGTATTTATCTGTAGGCTTTATGTATCAAGAAATTATACTTGATGGGCATGAAGATCGCTGTTAAATTAATGTGTGTATTGAGGTTATTGACTTCAGAAACAAATGATTACTGATCCGGATGAGTCGGTGAACAGTCCAAGGGAGGAGCTGAAGACCTCCTCCGGCCAGCAGGTATGGCCATTATTTGTCTCTATGAAGGTTAACCAAACCTCTAAATCATCCTTCACATGCTAGATGATGCCTCAAAAATAGCCTTGATCATTTTGCCGAATAGTTTCAAAATGAAAGTTCACCTCCAAAGTCGAAATTTTAGTGAATAGACCCAAAAGGGTCTTATTGATAGAAGAGAAAATTGCAGGCTACTTTGTAAATTCCCATCTCACTACCCGGAAATTCTCTCTTTCATAAAAAAAAACCCTAACTTTTTGGGAACTGCATCTACAATAAAATTCACCCAGCGATATTGCTAGGGGAACTTCATGGGAATTGTAGTTATAGACTGAGGTTATGGTGGTCTCCACTATACTACAAACCATGTTTTTTGTTGTTGACCTGGCTGAACACCATAGGAATTGTAGACCAAGGTATTGTTCTCATGTTGCGCAGGTACAGGCTGATCTGTTAGCTACTGATAACAATTTGTCCTATTAATGGGTAACTAATCTAGCCTCCCACCAGTAAACCTTGATCCAGCCATGGGGAGTAGGTAAGGATGCACTGGAGTGTAAGAGGCGAATAGTGGGAAGGCTAATTAGCTCTGCTCTGGAAGAAATCCTGCAGACACCTATGAACCACACCTAGGTTTCTATTTGGGCAGTCTAGATGGACCAAATGGTTCTTATCTGCCAACACATTCTATGTGATTGCAAGGATTATTGGTCGCCTGATGCTAAAACACTGATTAAAGGACCTGTGGTAGGATCTTTGAAGAGAGGCAGGTTGCTCTCAGTCCTTAGTATTTCAGATCTTTGACATCCCTGGTTTAAATGCTTGAAGGCACCAATTTATTTCCCAGTGTCCAGTCTTACCATATTTTATAGAATAATATTAACCTGGTTAATAACCTTTTGGCTCCAATGAAAAAACCCTAGAAAATATAATCACATACAGGAATGTAAGAGGGACAGTGAAGTTTTGCGAGAGATCACTTTGCAAAATGCTGAGTAGAGAATAGTTGGGATACCTGGGAATTATTGGGGGTTAAAACAAAGCCTCAGGGTTTTTACTTCAATTTTAGAAGAGATTTGCAGTTTTGCAGGATCTTAATATTGAATTATTAATATGATGATATTTCAGCTCCGACTGCTTTTTTTTTTGTTGTCTTGCTAGCCTTGATTGGTTGTTTTTTCTGTCTTTATAAAGTTATTTGAAAAAAAAAAAAAAAAGACTGACCAGAAAGCTGAGTTCTAAACACCTGAGGAAGCTGTTCAATATGTTGAAACGTGTTGTATAGAGGAGTTATTGATGCAAGATACAGCATTGACAGACTGACTGTGCAGTGCTTGGTGATGGCGTAATAGCATCCAGTTTTATACCCTGATTATATAACTCATATGTTTGATATGTTTCCCTCTTCTTCAATCAACCTATGGATTATATACACAGCATTATGGGAATTTATTTGTTTTTCTTTTAAGTGACTATAAAATAATGTGCCCAATATGTTAAAATTCTGAATATTTTGGTATTCTTACTGGTGAACCTCTCATAATGTGTTTGAGATTGGGTGACACACATCAACGTTTTATTCAGGTACACTTATGACAAATGCTCACTCCAGGTCTGCAATCTTTATTCTTTATTTGGTCCCTAAATAAATGGTAATTTGGTCACCCTAGTTTGTGAAGGCCAATAGCATTCTGGACCAGCATTTTGAAGTCTTCGATGTGATATGTGTATCTGTTGTAAGGGATATGCATCTGCCATCTCATTAACATGTTTTTCCAAAATGGATTCTAAATAAACGGACCTCATTTAGGGGGTCATGTACTAAACAAGTGCACTGGGGAAAAAAGTAGGTAAAACATGAGTAAGGAGCAATTTGCCACTATTTGTAACATTTTGCACTTTTTATTTCCTGATTTGCGCCTCTTCTGTTTATTTTTTATTTAGCGTGCATTTTTCCGGTTGCGCTAATAAATTGCGATTATATTTGCAAATATTTTGTGAAAAATAATTCTTATTTGAGTGTGAAAATTACTCGTATGTACTATTTGAGTGTTAAATGTTTAGTACATTGCAATAGGAGCAAAGAACAAAAATAGTTTTGCGTTTTTTTAGTACATGCCCCTCTTAGAATCCATCTTAAATACAGAAAATGTTTTCATTAGATGACAGATGCATTTCCCTTACAACAGGAACATATCACATCGAAGATACATTTTGATATGTAGAAAATTTTGTGTTTCCCCTACCATGGACTAAAACGTACTTAGATCTGTCTCATTAAAATAAAGCTGTATGAAAAAGATCCATTATACAAGAGAGATGTGATTGGTCTGAATATTATATTTCATGGTGTTGTAAATATGTATATGTAATATTGGTTATTGAGTTTGTCGTAGTCCTATTATGGTAAGGCTCTGGGTTCTATCAAATGAAGGTTTCTTCTGTTAGTGAGGTTCTTGAGCATATTGTTTGGAATAGGAAATAACACCACTCTTCCCTATCCAGACTGTTATTACTATGTGATTACTAGACATGTGCATTCGTTTTCGGACGAATGCATTTTCGTCCGAAAATACCATTTTCGTCCATTCGTCCGAAAAACGAAAATTCTAAACTAACGAAAGACGAATGAACGAATGGTTAATAAACGAAAATCATTCGTCCATTCGCGAAATAGAGTCGGTTTATAGAATACCAATAGCATTACATATACATTCCATAAACCGACATAATGAACGACTTTTGGTTTATGGAATGCATGTAATACTATTGGCTTTCTATAAACCGAACTAGAGTCCCCATTCATAAGAATTTCTTATGAATGGGGCTCTCGTTCGGTTTATAGAAAGCCAATAGTATTACACGTATTCTATAAGCAGAAAGTCTATAAACGGCAGGTCGTTCGGTTTATAGACTTTTGGTTTATAGAATACATAGAATTTCTTATGAATGGGGACTCTAGTTCGGTTTATAGAAAGCCAATAGCATTACATGTATTCCATTGGTTTATAGACTTTCGGTTTATGGAATGTGTAGGTCAATTGAGTCGTATGAACGAATAAAACGAAACTAAAATAATGAACGAATTTCGTCTGAAACGAATGCAGTAATGAATGAAATTCATTTTAGACTAAATAAATAACATTTTCGTCCGAATGGATGAAAACGAAACGAAAATTTTAGTTTTGCACATGTCTAGTGATTACTATACTACATATAATGCTACTGAGGCGCTCTATCTATGAGCATGACAAAAGAGAGTTCCTCTCACAGAAAGATTTTTGATCCAGTGTAACAATGACATATCTGCAGTCCAGAGGTATCTATCTGGTGCACATGTTGAATTACTCCACTGAGTGAGAATGTCATCAGGACCTACCTGTGGCCAAGAGGGGAGGTTGACACCAAGGTCAGGCAGAAGCTGGTTACACAATGTTCCAGAAGTGCCTCAAATCTCACTTGACATTGCTATTTTATTATAGTGCAAACTCTGAAATGTGTTTATGTTATATAAAGGCCTGAGCTATTATTATAATGTCATTACAACCCCATTCATAATAACTTGGATTATGAAAACTGAATTTACTCCCTTTTGCCTATAAGACCTTTGCAGTATATGTTTCATGTTCCAGGTTTTCATATAGGTTTTCTCACTTCTGATGTCAGATCCGATGTCAGAATTTGCTGTTGTCGTTTTCTGAAGTAAAATTTGACACGTTAAAGACATGTAAAGACCTGACCACCTGAATTTTTACCTTTAATGGATAAACATTTTTAAATTATGCCCATTTATGCCATGGTACTAATGCCATTTATGAGAAAAAGGCCAATTACGGTTGTCTTACAAGGTTTATAGATTAAGGTTTTTTAAAAAATATTCCTGCTCTCTCTCATACCAATGAACTATGCAAAGCATGAATGTTTAATTGTCATATTTGGCAATACGGGTCACTCTGGAACAGCTCACTGTTACCACATCACTCCATGCCAACCCTTGGATTAAAAACAGGATCATAAGGAGACATCCCACAATCACACCAAGGCTTACGTTAAAACAGCACTTACACACCACTTACCCCTCTCCACTGACGCCAGTGCGCTCAAATCCTGACTTTCCACCAAGCACGCAATATCTCCCCACAAACCACTTATTCAACACACTCCCTAGCTATTTATCCCTTAACACCACACCAGGAGGATTGAAAACTTGGACAGATATGAACTTGAAGGTCACACTAACACCCCAAGACACAACTGCCATGTTTACAATTGAAACATTTTGTACAAATACTCCCCAAACAACAGTCCCTCCACAGAGACAAAACACAGTTTGAAAGCATTTGAACCAGTGCCGGCACTCTCTGGGATGGTATCCTTCTTGTACAAAATGTTAAGCAACACACCACAAGATTCCCTGCCATTATTTAATATAACTAAGAACAGAGACAAAACACAATTTGAAAGCATTTTCTCCAGTGCCGGCACTCTCCGGGAAGGTATCCATCTTGTACAAAATGTTAAACAACACACCACAAGATTCCCTGACATTATTTAATATGACTAAGAACAGAGAATTACCAACAACTCTCACACCTGTCCAGTTGGAAAAGGTATTTTACATCACTGCTCACTACTCCATAAGCATCAAGACACAGAAAGTATCATACAAGCAGCTATCTAGGTGGTACAGAACTATACAAAAGTGTCAAACCTTTCCTGGTTATGTGACCACAAGCCCGGCACATTCCTTCACATTTGGTGGACATGCCACAAGATAATTCCCTTTTGGGAAGGTACACTTAAATTTGCAAGAGAGCTGACAGGTACGCATCTTGTTTCAAATCCCTTAGCAGTACTTTTATACCACAGAAAGTACAAAAAGAGCCTAATGATTCAAATCTTGAATACCGCCAAGGCCCTCATTCTCCTATTTTGGAAATGACAAGAACCCCCTTCCATCTACCTCTGAATTACCAAAATGGAAGAATGTAAAAGAATGGGAGAACTTAACTTAACACTAAGAACACCAGAGGGAAATTCACAAGATTCTCATACACCTTATTCCATTTGATGGACCCCATGACCCCCATTTCTTACTTTTAGATCAATCTGACTCACTGCTCAGTACTTTTAGGCATCACACAAGAGTAAATGCTAAGGTTACTCCCCACTGAACCTCCCTCCCAACTGTCCCCCCCTCTTTCCCGTTCCTTCTCTATCCCCCATTACCTTCTAAATTACTCCCCCCATCGTATCTTGTTTTGCATTCATTTATAAAACATAAAAAATTACATGGACGCTTCTGTAATTTCCATATGTTTTACTGCTGTAACAAAATTGAAATTCATATGTAATATATTATGTTATACAAGTCATTGTAATGTTTCCCACTGTTATGTTCCGTAAAATAAAATAAATTAATGGTATCTAAAGAAAGTCCTTTTTATCATGAAAAAACTATATACCACATAATATGTGTGGTTACAGTTAATAAGAAAGAGGTAAAATACAGCTAAACACAAACACCACAGAAATGTTGTCCAGAATGTCCAAAAAATTTCAAAAAGTCGGTCACGAAATGGTTAATGTAATTGTTTGCAATTCTATATAAATAATAATTCAAGTTCTTCATTCCCATAATGCTATAATAATTATTTGTTGAAGCATACTTGGTTTTTCTCTTTTTCATATAACTACCATATAAATAAATAACAATTTCATGTAATAAATGCATTATTTTTTTCCCCAAAATTCTGTGTTTTAGTATATTGTTCTGATTTATATTTAATTTATGGCAAACTGACCTGTAGTATTATCACAGGATAAAAAAAAAGCAAGTTGTGGGAATAGAGGAGTATATCCACATGTTTATATATAATATATGATTTTTAGTTTAATGAAAGAGACCATGAGCATTAAACAATGCATGAAAGGAACAACTGTTCTGTCAGTCAATAAGAAGTAAACCCTTAATTCATACCTAGGAGATACCTAAAGTCACAAAAACCCAGATTTTAGGTGGAATACATTTGAGAGACAGAGAGGAGGTTAAATGTGATGAACTTGTAATTAATTCATGTTTAACCTCCATTGAGAGGAGATGCTCTGACGGACAAAGACATGTTTCTGACAAGTGCCAGCGGCAGAGCAGATAACTCTGGTTAATAATCAATAAGCTCCGGGCCAGCATGGTGTGAACTGTTGGAAGTAGGAGCGATGTGAGATATCTATAGGGATTAGTTCTTGGAATGTAAATCATCCTTTTGTTTATTGTTATGCATTGTATATATATATATATATATATATATATATATATATATATATATATATATATATACATATATATATATATATATATATATATATATATATATATATATATATATATATACTTGTGTGTTGGCATGTTTTATTTAGTGTTCCTAGATTTTAAAGTAGAGTGTTGTTTTTTTTTGGTTTTGTAGAATTTTTATTTTTTATTCCTATGGACACTTGCATATCAACAAGATGTAAAAACCCTACATCAAATGTATCCATTTTCATTATGTAAGGATTGTATAGGTTTCTGTGTTTATTCCTTTTAAAATTGACTTTAGTTTTAGAAATAAAAATAATATGTGGAAATCTTTTGTAAGCCACTAATTTAATTCATGTCATTTTGGTACGCAGCATTGCTTTGACACTATTATTCTACGAGAAATCGCCATTCCTACAGTTGTATAGGAGTCTACTACCCGTTGCAAATTGAAAAGTACCTCAAACCATTCAAGCTATGAAGTGCAGCTGAAATATTGTCTTTGGAATCCTCAAATCGTACACACAGATTATCATTTTAAGGAACATTGTGTTTTGTCTTAGTTGATTTAAGAGAAGGGCATGATGACCTCAAAGCCATGAAACTTTAGCTAACTTTCATCTCATCCCACTAGCTCTCCTTTCAAATTGTGCTTGAGAAATGGTTGAGTAATCTCAGAGAACAAGAGTCTGAGGTGGGGAGGGGGAATTGAGCTGGGACATTTAAGCCTGGAATTATGGAAAATCCAGGGAGGAACAGCTCTGTGGCACAAGGCACCCATGGGGACTTCCTGAAAGGTTTTAGAAATTCAAAGCAGGTCTAGGAACCTCAAAGCAATGTCAGTCAGTGTGCTGGGACAGGGATCACTAAGACTGTAGCCAAACAATACAGGATTGTCTAAAGAAGGTGGGAAAAGAGGGTCTCCGACGCGCTCTCTCACAGCAGCGGTTCCGCTAGTCAAGCATGCGTTCCACATGAATCATTTCTGGACAGAGCTTGGGCATAATCCCCCCAGTCTCTCTATGACAACTTGACGGAGAATTTTTGGTGTGAGTGACAGGAGGCAGGCGATTGACAAGGCAGAAACACTTTTCTTTCTCTGTATGATAAACAATATAAACTTACTGAGGGATTTTTGAAAACAGTTACAAAAAAATAATGATCTCTGTCACTGAATGAAGCGAACAGGACGGACTCTGATGCGTAGAAACGGGTAGAATGTTGTATTTAGATACAAGTTATTTCTGGTAAAGCCATCTTTACCCAAACTGATGCCTTTCTGTGCAGAGATACACATTCTCCCGGACACACGACACAGAACAGAAGCTGTGTTTGTCATCTCGTCTCTGTACACCAGTGAAAACTAGCACATTTGATCACCCTCGGTCCCTGAAAAACATGTCTTGTGGCGAACAGTTCTTGTGGCCTTCCTGGAGAGCCTTGTCCTTACACCTATTGAACTGCAAGAATCAATAAACATTTCATCCCGCCTTGTATACAACTGGTGCTGCAAAAAGTACACACACGGAAAAATAATGAGATTCTGCTAACTTCGTATAGGAAATCAGCCCCTCGTTGTACCTTTCACTCAGTTTTGTTATTCATAGTGGTAATAAATTCTTTCAGACTGGAAGCATGACATTTACTAACCGCTGTGCTGTGATTTACATAGATCCACGTGCTTTCTCTGGTTGTAAGCTGAATTTACTTTAAAACGTATCTTTAATGCCATAATACATTAAAAAAAAAAAGGTTCAGTTTGCAAAATTTCTGTGTAACCGAGCAGTCCAAAGGAATGCCTGCTGAGGCAGCATGTTCCAGATTGGTCCAGACAGCATCTGGTTTTAATTGCTCTGTTTTTTTTTTTTTCTTCTTTCTCTTCAGAATCTTTCTTCAAGGCATGGATTAAGGTTTAAAAGCAAGTCACACTCTTGTGTTTTATAAAGGGCGATATAAAATTCGGCGAGATTCTCCTTTGCGAAATAACATTTCATTAATGACATATGTGTGTTTAAAACGAGTCGACCAATTATGCTCTAACAAGCTTAACACAAACATGGAGTTGTACTAAATATTCCAAATCGCTAGCGACACCTTGCCAACTGGCAGATTTTTGACCTAAAATTTAATTAAATCCACTCCAAAAAAAAAACAAAAAACTTATTCTTTCTTTTTCCCTTTTTTTTGTTTGGGTTAGAATAATACAATATATGAAGTCATAGCTTGAAATGTATTAATGTAAATGATTTACAGGCCACAACAGTCTGTGAAGCTGTATTGAAGCAAATTCTTTTTTGTGAACGCTGAAAGGTCGGACCCCTAATTATTAACTGTCTTTTAATAAATGTTGCATGTTAAGGCTCTGAAAGTGAGAAGAAACCAGCCAGAGGCAAGATTATTTATATTTCGTATCCAAAAATATTTTTTCACTGTATGAGAGAACCGCGGTAAAGCAGATACATTGTGGGTCGATACTGAACACCGGGAAAAAAAAAATTCACCCCAGGAATATGGCCCTTCATGAACTCTTTAAAATGTGAATTTTAGTAAAACACTGAGGTATTAAATAGAACATTTGAAGCTAATAGTTGTCATGGATCAAGTCTTCTCACTTGCTCCTCATTCTTGTCCAAACAAGACCATACCATTTGACCTTTTTTGCCAGATGCACATATATACCGTATTTTTCGCTCCATAAGACGCACTTTTTTCCTCCTCAAAAGTGAGGGGAAATGACTGTGCTTCTTATGGAGCGTAGTACTTTCAGTACTTACCTCCTTGCTGCTCTCCGGTCGTTTCCTCCATGCTGTCTAACCTCCTGCATGGAGGAAGGAAACCTGGCATATTGAGTGGCTAAATCCTGGCCTATTGAGTGGCTAAATCCTGGCATATTGAGTGGCTAAATCCTGGCATATTGAGTGGCAAAATCCTGGCATAGTGAGTGGCAAAATACTGGCATATTGAGTGGCTAAATCCTGGCATACTGAGTGGCAAAATCCTGGCAAAATGAGTGGCAAAATACTGATATACTGACTGGCTAAATACTGGCAGATTGAGTGGCTAAATACTGGCATATTGAGTGGCTAAATACTGGCATACTGAGTGGCTAAATCCTGGTATATTGAGGGGCAAAATCCTGGCATATTGAGTGACAAAATCATGGCAAACTGAGTGGCTAAATCCTGGCATACTGAGTGGCTAAATCCTGGCATATTGAGGGTCTAAATCTTGGCATATTGGGTGGCTAAATACTGGCATACTGAGTGGTTTTCTTGTTTTCCTCCTCTAAAAACTAGGTGCGTCATATGGTCAGGTGAGTCTTATGGAGCGAAAAATAATATATATTGTTTCTTATATTCATAGTAGAACATATATTTTTAGAAATAAACTAATAGGGGATCTGTTTGACCCCTTAGTGACAAGACATTTTCACCTTGACTTTCCCTTGGTGACAATGGCTGTTTTGACATTTCTAGGGTGTTTGTGTTTAGCTGTAATGTTTTTCTTTCTCACATACAGTACCCACACAAATTATATGTTGTTTTTATCGTCATAAGAAGGGCTTTCATTAGATACCATTATGTTCATCATATCTTATAATTTACTACAAAAAAAATCATAAAATATGATGAAAAATTTAAAAAAACCCACTTTTTCTAACTTTGACCTAAAATATAATTTACACAAATAAAATCATTAAAAAAAACCCCGTCTAAATAGTTTCTAAATGTTCTCCCGAGTTAAAAAATATGCATGTTTCCATATTTTTCGGTATTTTTTGCGAGTTATGGGGCAAAAACCAAAAATAGTGTTTTTTGGTTTTTTCCTATATTGACCTTTTGACCCTAACCCGAACCCAAAATTTAACCCTAACACTAAATTTAACCCCAACTCTAATCCTTATTATATCCCTTAATATTTTTTAACTTTAATTTAATTTTAACCCTATCCCTTATGCTAAAAAATATTTAATTTTAACCCTATAGGCTAATATAGCTAAATAACCTGTTTTTAATTAATTAAATATGTATTTTAAATATTTTCCATTGCAATGCTACTAAACTATCACTAGGGGCAGTCAAGTAGCATATTCAGAGCGACGGAAGTGAAGTTACTTTCACTTCCGAAGCTCAGACCGGCAGAGGGCTTAGGCATATTGACGGAGCAGCATGCTCCGTCAATATGGCTCCCCACGATCGCTCCGTGGGGCGATCGTGGGGGTCCCAAAATAGAAATTTCGGTGCTGGCTATTGCCTCGATGTCGAGGCAATAGACCAGCACTGTTAAAGCGTTTTTCGCGATCGTTGATCGCGAAAACCGCTTCATTCACTGCAGGACGTGCCAGGCACGTCCTTTGTCGTTAAGGGAGTTTCTCCCAGGACGTGCCTGGCATGTCCTTTGTCGTCAAGGGGTTAATAAAAAATATTGGTTTTACTGATTAAGGCCTGTGCTTCAGCCATTTTGTAAACAATATTTGGTTACACATTCGACTAATTCAATAAAAATCTATACCTCACACTCAGACTGCTAAAAGGAGCAGGTGGAGCTCATTTCTGATTTGTAAGGCAGCATTGCTCAAACACTCGATGAATGAAACATTCCACAAAAAGAAGTCGGATTTAATACATCATTTGACTATTTTGCTCGCTATAGGCTAGCCTGCATGTTAACACTATAGGGTCTAATCAATAGAGTTTTGCAGGAACCAGAGACAGGAATTTCAAACTTGAGACTAAAGGAGTTGAGTTTAAAAAAATGATCCCATTCAGCTGAAGTGGGAGAATTTTCTTAACTCGGCTACCTTGGCCTAAAGTTTGAAATTCCCATCTCAATACCCTCTTTATAGCATAGAACCTTCAAATCTATTTGGTCAGCATTGAACTCTACTACATTAACCTCTTATATGCATGGAAAGTGCACATATGATACATAGGGAACATAAAATAGAACTAATCAAAGACCATCAGTTGCCATTAATAAACATGAAGGATCGCATTAATAACAGTGAACTATTCATAATAAATAATCACATGAAAGCAGCCGCCTCTTCCTTCATGGGACATGGGAGAGGTTTGGACAGGGTTAGAATCAATGATGGGTGTTTATATTTACAATACCAGAGTTTACCAATGAGGAAAGGCTGCCATTTTATAGCGGGTAAGATGAACGTTTGGGTTGGGATGCTTTTTGGTGCTGAATAATCCCTGTTTTCTTTGGGGTCTGGATTTGACTCACAAACATTTGACACATTTGACCGTTTCACAGGCAACTGCTACAATTCCTGCACCATCTCCTCCGGGCACAGGTTCAATTACAATGCGCAACTTTAATATGTAGCAGTGAGATTGGACCTCCACGAGATGGCGCAGAAGACTCTTGGTTTCCTGGTGAAGACCGCTCAACTTGTCAAACCCCCAATCCGTATGCTTACCTTGCATTGTTACACACCCCGGAGATGCTTCTGGATGAATATCATCTCCATCACAGCAACAATCAATGGCATCCCCGGGGGGGGGGGGGGGGGGGGAATACTTGGACTACCATTGAGAAGCTACAAGTTTTTGAGCTGTTGAGGACAGCTGTATTCTGTTCTGTATTCCTGTATTCAAGAATAGCAGTAAAACACTAGTTCACGTGGATCATTTGCTTCTTTGGTGTGTTATCAGAGAGAAATATCTCTTTGGTGTTTGTCAATCATGCTGCACACAACCAATAGCTGGGGAGGAGATACGTATCCCCCAACTGGAGGTGCGTTTGGCGGAGCTGAAACTCCATGATATGTAAATTTGGAAGTATCAATGAGACTTCCAAAGTAAGTTTAATTCCTTCCACTGAACTGCTCCATAGGACAGAAGCAGGCTTCTGATTATAAGTTATTTAGAGTGGTTCACCCCTCTTTAAAATGTGTGCCATTATGCCAATGTGGTCTAATGACTACTCAACATTATAACTATGTGCCAAAAGTCATGCATATCTTGATACACTACTAATTCTGCTTGCCCCCTTAATAGGCCATCCCCCGTTGTGCCTTGTATAATAAGGTACTCATATTCAGAATTGAAGACTAAATTGAAATTATGAATTTTCAATGACATTTTAGCAACAGTGTCTACCTTTCGGGGGAAACATATCACAGCTAATATATTTTTATAGCCGGACAGTTATTGGCAGTAATAATAATTATCCTGTCAACACTTTTCGCAGCAGTAAAACGAGCAAGCAATATATCGGACTTTCATAGAGACAAAATGATACAGTATTAGCAAAATGAAAGGTCCTACACTCCCTCAACTCTTATGTCACACCCCTTCTTCTCCAGGCTGCACCCTTTCCTAGCATAAACTTTCCACTACACCAACCAGTGAGAGTGGATGTACTACCAACAATGGTAGCACTGGCTCTGCTGGCTCCCTCTTCGGTCTGCTGCCCCTTTCCACCAGTCTTCCACCCTAGGCCTAGTCAGTCTAGGCATAAATATAACACTGAATAAAATGACACGCATCCTAGAATGTAAATCTTATTATATCCCTATTAGAGCTGTGCGGACACCTGGATGTTCGGGTTCGGCGGGTTCGGACGAACTTCGGAAAAAAGTCCGGGTTCGGGCTCGAACTTGACCCCGAACTTGACCCCGAACCCCATTGAAGTCAATGGGGACACGAACTTTTGGTCACTAAAATGCTTCTATAAAAGTCCTGGAAAGGGCTAGAGGGCTGCAAAAGGAGGTAAAATGTGGGTAAGAGTAGGACAAGTGCCCTGCAAACAAATATGGATAGGGAAATAACTTCAAATAAAATACATACAAATTAAAAATACAGCTGAGCCATAAAATAGCACTGGATGGAATCTTTGATTTTAGCTTTGGAAGAACATAAATCTAAATCTAAAGCATGGCTGCCAGGAGGATCAACAGAATTATCCATTTGAGAGAGGGTTGGAGTGCAGGGCATTCTCTTTCAGTTTATACCAAGTGACCCATAGGTTGAGGAGGCGGTGACCGTGGCGGTGTAGGTGGAAGCGGCGCTGGAGGAGGAGGAGGAGGAGGTAGCCAGAATTTTTCAAAGTGCGCTGTAAGCACAGTATTTGACGGTTCTATTTGACTCTCAGATATGAAGTGCACCGCAAGACGCAAATGTACTATTTACCACCCAAAACTATTCACATTTTTCAAAGTGCGCTGTAAGCACAGTATTTGACGGTTCTATTTGACTCTCAGATGTAAAACATGTAATGCTATTGCTATTCTATAAACCGAAATAGAGTCCCCATTCATACGAATAGGTCAATTAACCTATTCGTATGAATGGGGTCTCTATTTCGGTTTATAGAATAGCCAATAGCATTACATGTATTCCATAAACCGAAAGTCTATAAACCGAAAGACATTCGGTTTATAGACTTTCGGTTTATGGAATACATGTAATGCTATTGCTATTCTATAAACCGAAAGTCTATAAACAAAAGACATTCGGTTTATAGACTTTCGGTTTATAGAATAGCAATAGCATAACATGTATTCTATAAATCGAAATTCTATAAACCGAATGTCGTTCGGTTTATAGACTTTCGGCTTATGAAATACATGTAATACTATTGGCTTTCTATAAACCGAAATAGAGTCCCTGGATTGTCCCTGGATTGTCATAATGGATACAGGTAAAATTTTATTTACAGGCCACCCTGTGTGTGCCAGGGGGGGTGGCCACCCTCATGGCACTCAAAGGGGGAAGCTTTTGTTGCAGGTATTGGGGGGCAATTTTAGGCAAGGTAGAGGTGGTGGGTAGTTAGGGACTTCATTTAATTTTATTTATAGTGCCTGGGGTATTTGGCCAGCCCCTACCGCAAGGTTTTTTTTTCTTTTTTAATTTAATTGGGGAATTGTTCTGCTTGGATAGAGAATTTCCCATCATTGTTTATTCTCTACATCCGCAAAAGAAGCAATGTTTAGATCCCTTTCATTTTCCTTTAGTACTATTACTAGTTTATACCTTTATTACTTGTTTAATTCAAATAGTCAGCACTTGACAATAATCCTGCTGCTGGCTCCTAACTTTTTACATTGTTTTCATTGAACTATAACGCAGTTCTGTTTCCCATTTGCTAAAAAATAACTTGTCTCCAAATATTTGCCACGTCCTGCAAAGAGTCATTTCTTCCCAAGTAGTTTTCTGTTTCCCAAAGCTATTTACCAACCACAGAGTCAATATTTAAATCTATGGATAAATAACAAGATACATGGGGGGGGGGGGGGGGGGGGTCATGTACTAAACAAGTGCAGTGGGGGAAAAAAGTAGGTAAAGCATGAGTAAGGAGCGATTTGCGTATATTTGTAACATTTTGCGCTTCCCTCCCCAATTTGCTCCTCTTACATTTATTTTTATGTAGCGTGCATTTTTCCGGTTGCGCTCATATTTTGCGAGTATTCTTGCGCATTCTAAAGACCTTTGCAAATATTTTGTGATAAAGAATTCTTATTTTGCATGTGAAAATTACACCAGCTTTTAACAAGTGCTAAAAAAAAATGGTAGAGAAAATGATCAGCAAACTTGCCCGTTTTTATTCACAATTTGCTCATATTTACTATTTGAGTGTTTAATGTTTAGTGCATCACAAAAGGAGCAAAAATTGTTTTGCACATGAAATATATTTGTTTTTGTTCTTTTGGTATATGCCCCTCTTTGCGTCATCTGTATGTTCATCCACGAATAAAGCTGTAGGGCAGGTACATATGGCAAACATTTTTTGAACTGCTTGTATTTTAGGATATCAAACTGAAGTACTCTGCCCTCTTGCACAAAGAATGGCTCTAGGTCAGCCATCATTTACCCTAATTATTTGTCATGCCTTTGGAGATGAGTTCTCATTTTATCGTTTTTTTACTCATCTTATAAAGTGTACTGTGCTCCCTAGATAATAATCACGCCAGAGCTGGTGTCAGGGAACAAGCTAAGAAAAATTAGCTAAATAATCTGAATAATTGAATCAGCTTTAAAGTGCATGTGTCCGGTGCCTCCTGAAGAAGGCATTCAGCTGAAACGTTGGGGAGCTAGTTCTACTGGATATATTCTTTCTGGTCTCAGCTTCTTCTGTAAGTTTATTTAGTTGTTGTTTTTACGTATTTTTGCTCTTCTCATATGCATTTTATGTATTCTTCTCTCTATCAGCTGTATATCATTTATTACTGACCTGGATTTGCTCTGAACTATATTAGTGTTCTATTCACTGTAAATGTATACATTTTTTCTATTTTAATGGATATATTAAAGGCTATTTTTTACTTTTGCTAAATTTGGTGTGTTGCTTCTTTGTATATATTGACATCATATTCCTTATCTGTGCAAGCTAGTTTAACCCCTTCGCGACCTTATGACGAGTTAACTCGTCATAAGAGCAGCAGCATTAGCGCCCTTATGACGAGTTAACTCGTCATGCAGTCTAGCCGGCGGTGCGCTCCGTGCGCACCGCCAGCCAGTCTGCAACGGGTCCAGGACTAAACCTCGCACCCGAGGCAAAGCTCCTGGACCCGATCGGTGGATTTCCGGGCATGTGATCGCGGTGATTGAGTGATCACCGCGATAACATGCAAATTAGATGCAAAGTCAGTGTGTTCACACACTGACTTTGCATCTAATTCACTCTCTGTGCTTCACGTTCTTATAGTAAGTGATTTTAATATATTTATTTAATAAAATGTAACCCCTGCATGCCTGTTGCGTGATTTTTTTTTTGCGTGGATCTGACATTGCACTCTTCAGAGTTTTTTTTATGTCTTTTTTGTTTAGGGTGGTTTGGGAACCAATATTTTTCTTTTTTATTAGTTAGTTAATTAGAGGGGATAAGTGGGTTCGTGTTGCACTTGTTGTGTAGCTTATTATTGGGAAAATAATGGGGAAAAACTTTTTTTCCCCCCAGAATTTCCTCTTTTATATGTATTTTTTAATACTAAAATGTAAATAATGTTTATGTATAGGGTATCAAAGGAAAGCTCTAACTGTCCTTTAAAAACAACATATAACTTGTATGGGTGCGTTAAATGAGAGAGAGGAAAATTGTGTTTCAAAAACCGTATATTAAAAATTGAAAAACGCTCTGGTCCTTGGCCTTGGAAAATCCCTGGTCCTTAAAGGGTTAATAGCAATGCATTCTCTCTATTATATGGCTAGGTTGACACAAATGAAAACATTTCACTAAAGCAGTTGATTTGTTGAAATATATTTCCAATGATTTCTTTTCTCACAGGGCTTTTTGTGTCTTTTGTCTTCCAAACTTTATTTATATATAACTACCAAAGAAAGCTCAATTTATTTGTACTATTCTCCCTCCACGAGCCTCGTTTTGAGGTGTGGTTCCAAAGAATGGGATGGTGTATAAAATATTCATTTATACACGCTATGGGGGGATTTCCCTCTAATGAAACGTTTTTTTTTTTCCCATCCGTGGCATTTTCTTTATATTATTATTTTCCCCGGGTTGCATTTTATGACTAAAATCAACAAGAAACCTCACTTTTGTCATCGTTTTGTGTTTTATCTTTCCACTGACTTTCCTGTTCTAGTTCCACATGCCTGCTCAGGAAGGCAGACAGTAGAAAAGAAACTAATTAAAAACTGGAAGTGTCTCACATTGGAGCATTTGGATGTGTTCAGTAGTGAAAAACGAGCGTCTTGTTGCAAGAAAATCAATTTTACAGTTACAGGAGCAGAATAAATAGAGGTGGTGCATTAAAGCAAATGAAAAGCCCCCCTAGAACAAGGAGCACAAAGAAGAGGGCAGTGAGATCTTGCCGGCTGCCTTGAATATTACGGGATGTGGCCTCTCTGTCTGATGCTTCATCTGCAAATCTGTTTACTTAATGTTTGGTACATGTCATACATAATAATATCACTTGGAACAATGAGAGGTGTAGATCTATCGCAGACGTAAAACTTCGGAGGCAGATGTTCTTACACCACATTAGGAGCTAGCTGCCAGGCGATATCCCACCAACTAAAGCACATTTCTTGAGTCTTTTCTTACTTGGCAATCACCTATTCCTTGTACAATACTTACAGGGTGCCTAAGCAAATTTTTTCATAAGCATGTCGGTTGTTATTATTTGTAGACAGTAGAACTAAACCAGTTTTAAGGGAACATGTATACAAATTGTTATGCTTTAATTGCATGTACAGTATTAAAGGGACAGTCTAGTCCCCAAACTCACTTTGGTACAAGATGAAGATCACTGATTGTATAATGCACAGGCTTTTATCCCTGTGTGATTTGATGCACGCATTCTGTATAAATCACATTTTTAATATTTGACTCAAGCCCTCCCCCAGTGATTACTCTGTATGTTTACTGCAGGTGCGGCAGCACTGATTCTATAGACACTGAGGATATAAAGTTTTGTTTCATATAGTCACTTCCTGTCCTCCTCAAATGGAGTCTATTGAGTGGCCTATGAGTGACCTTGCTCTTGTACACAGTAGGATCTCTTAACAGTGCAACACATTGTCTGATGGCATCACTAGAGAGACAGGATATTCCATTCATTTCAATGGCATTATTCTCATTGGTTCCTGCAGCAAAAAAAAAAAAAAGGAAATTACTTTTATTCATCTAGTGTGGGCAGTCCTTGTTTCTTGGAAACTGCTGTCATTTCACAATTTCTTCTAGCTGTAAGTATTTTATATTTTAAGCAATGCAAAATGTAAGACATGCATTTTAAAGTACTTTGAAAGCACATTAATATGCATAAGCCCTTCTGTATGAGCCTGTCAGAATCCACAATACGGAAAACATATGGTAGCAGCCTGAAAAATATTTTTACAGCAGGTCCAAAATGTCGCAAAATCACCCCAAAAGGAAGAAATGGGAAGTGTTAGTGAGTGTCCCTAGACTTCAAATCGTATAATTCCTATCTAATGATATGTAAAGGGGTGAGGGGAGAGAAAGGAGAAAAGGCTGATGTCAGGCTGAACATTCCAGACAGGTAGGCAAATAAAGCATACAGAATAGGACTTTGAAAAAGGAATTTAAAAGAAACGCCCAATGCGCGTTTCGACGCGGCGGCTTCGTCAGTGGAAGGTTAAAGCATCTTAACATGTATAGCTTGGAGGAAAGACGTAACAGGGGGATATGATAGAAACATTTAAATACATAAAAGGAATCAACACAGTAAAGGAAGAGAGTATATTTAAAAGAAGAAAAACTACCACAACTAGAGGACATAGTCTTAAATTAGAGGGGCAACGATTTAAAAGTAATATCAGGAAGTATTACTTTACTGAGAGGGTAGTGGATGTATGGAATAGCCTGCCAGCAGAAGTGGTAGAGGTAAACACAGTCAAGGATTTTAAGCATGTGTGGGACAGACACAAGGCTATCCTAGCTATAAGACCGGGAACGGGGGACTAATAAAAGTATTTAGAAAATTGGGCAGACTAGATGGACCAAATGGTTCTTATCTGCCGACACATTCTATGTTTCATTCTCTATCTTGGAATACTTAAGATACAACTATTGTGATTATGCTATTTATCCTTTCCTGGCACACATATCCTTCTATGCAGGGTCTCCATACTACTTGTAGTGGATCCTCCACAGCATGCTTCCATGAAGCATCGTACATCTACAGTTGTTCACCTGTTCTATTTAGTGGAACACATTGTGACATGCTTCAGCATGCTTTTTGGTGAGCCTCTTACCATATGATCCCCATGTCATTAAGGTAACAATGGTCCTCAGTCTGGCCTTAAGGTTCAGTTTGCATATCCACCGGGGTACATGTACATTCTACCATGTAATATTGTTTCTATTTCACTATAGGTATCCTGTACAGGTGTAAAATATTTGGTGTTTGGCCCCTTGTGTGTGTTGCGTGCCTAGTGTTCTGTTCCTGTTCACTATAAATTTGCAAGGAACCTACAGTCACCCTTGTGCATCCCCTTTAAATTTGATGGCAGTCCCATTTATGTCGGTTCACTTCACCCCCCTGAGCAGTTCCACACTACACATATTGAACCTGTGATCTACTTTTTTTTTCTCTCGTTGTTTTGTATTGTTAAGGACCTTGCACTCAAGTGTTGGCTCAAGAGTCAAGTGTTCTCTGTTGGGACTTCGCGATAATACTACTTGCTTGGTTAAATTACATTTTTTGATTATTTATGGTATTTTCTTCATATTTTATGCCCTTTTTTTTCTGTTTGGTACTCTCATAAAGTCATCATGGGTTATGCTTCTCTTTTATCTCCTCCTCTTCTATTTTTGTTATTTTTAGGTATTTGGAGCGGTAGACTCGTCCTGCAGTAGCCCCCTCACCGGCTCTTCAACACTCCTCCCAATTTCTATTAACCTCTTCACGACAATTCATGTGCCAGGCGTGTCACGTAAAAACAAGCCTTTTGTGACAATTGACACGCCTGCCATGTCATGCGGTGAAAGGATCAACAGTCGCTTTTTATGCTCAGGGTGTTGCTGCAATGACTCAATGTTGAGGTATCCAGCAACACCCAAATTTGGCCCAGGGTGCAATGCGACCACTCTGTCTATGCCATTTCAATATGGCGCTGCCCTGTTGTGGTAAAGAGCTTCGGAACTGCCCAGTTAAACAGCTATCCAAAATTACACGAGTAATGGAGCTGATACAAATGGGGAGACACGCTTTACAATTATACCTCTAAATATAGGGACACTACAGTCCATACACATTACCACTCCACTAATGCTACCAAAAAGAATGGCGTGTTTCTCCAGTTTCACAATCACCTACATTTCCAGTTTCATTCTGAAATTAAGGACAAAGAAGGACGTTACTTATTACAGACTCAGTACACCAAGTTCCAGTTACACCGCTCAACATCTCTGCTCCTTCTCATTCCGATACATCTTTCTATGATAAGCTCTAGGGACTGCTACAGGACATTTCCCCTTCCATTTTAGTGGTGGCAGGAGATTTTAATGCAGTTATCGACCTGTTTCATGATGTAGTTACCTCCGGAGGTCCATCACACCTGAACTGTAAACATTTTTAAAATGCTGCTGTCTCTACCAAGCTCATAGACTCCTGGCGTTTGCTCCACCGCTCTTCAAAAGTTTATACTTTTTTCTCTGTAGACTTGACTATCATGTGAAATAAGTGAAATCGTGCCCTTCCCAAAACACTACACACTGTTATTTACCCTTATAGGAGGCAATATTCTCTGTATATAATGTAAGGGGAAGAAGAACAAACACAAAATAAAATAATATAGTGGACCAAAAGACATATAGTATTTGAGGGTTCCACTCACATCTTCCTGAGCAGTACCCTGTTCAGTGTCAAGGGTATTCGGGAGCCCCTCTAGGGGTCTTGAATTCACAGGTGTAATCAGATGATCCTCGAGGTCATAAAGAATAGGACAGGGGAGGAAGGAGATATATCTTCAGTAAAACTACTTTAATAATGCAGAATACAAAAATATAAAATCTTACAGAAAAGCAAACAGCAAGCAGCTGCAAAGTGCATGTAGTTCCAGACTTGTAAGGTGCATGAAGTTCTAGTAGAATGCTCCTCTCCCACACACAACGCGTTTCTCCTTATTCAGGCTTTCTCAAGTTTTGTGTGTATTTTACATACCAGGAGTGAAGCACTGGTTGTGTTTTTGTGCTGCTACTCCCTTCACAGTTAAAGGCGCAGTGTACTATATTTTGTTTATTGACTATCATGTGGTCAGACCACATCCAGATCCCCAAATTGCTAAACTGGAGACTGAATGACTCCAACGTAACACTTCCTGACATATATTCTGAACTCCAATCCTCCCTTAACACATATTTCTCAGAAAACATTTCCCCACTGTCTATTAAGCCCACAAAGCAGTCCTAAGGATTTTTTTCATCAGCAAATCCACACACTTTAAAAAAAACAAAAACAAAGAATATTAAAAAAAGTGATTTAGTCGTGAAACTGTTTGCTTTGGAAAAGCAGGATGAAGATTACCCTAATCTGGTGGCTGTATTTAAGATTACTCATTTTAGAGGAGAGTTAAACACTAGACATGTGCAAAACTAAAATTTTCGTTTTGTTTTCGTCCATTCGGACGAAAAAGTTATTTATTTTGTCTAAAACGAATTTCGTTCATTACTGCATTCGTTTCAGACGAAATTCGTTCATTATTTTCGTTTCGTTAATTTTTATTCATTCGTTTTATAGAATACATGTAATACTATTGGCTTTCTATAAACCGAACGAGAGCCCCATTCATAAGAAATTCTTATGAATGGGGCTCTCGTTCGGTTCATAGAAAGGCAATAGTACTACATGTTTTCTATAAGCCGAAAGTCTATAAACCGAACGTTCGGTTTATAGAATAGCCATAGGATTACATGTATTCCATAAGCCGACAGCCTATAAACCGAACGTTCGGTTTATAGGCTGTGGGCATTTAACTATACGGAGACAGAGTCTCCATTCATTATGAATGGAGACTTTGTCTCCGTATAGTTAAATGCCGACAGCCTATAAACCGAACTTTCGGTTTATAGGCTGTCGGCATTTCACTACACGGAGACAGAGTCTCCATTCATAAATTTATGAATGGAGACTTTGTCTCTGTGTAGTGAAATGCTATTGTATTCTATGAACCGACTCTATTTCGGCTTATAGAATGCAATAGTACTACGAATGGACGAATGAACTAATGATTTTCGTTTATTAACCATTCGTTCATTCGGCTTTCGTTAGCTTAGCATTTTCGTTCTTCGTTTTTCGGACGAATGGACGAAAATGCTATTTTCGGACGAAAATGCATTCGTCCGAAAACGAATGCACATGTCTATTAAACACCATTCTAACCCAGGATACTCTTAAATCCCTTTGAGGCCCTCACTCCCTATAGCATTTTCAAACTTTTGTATCTCCATCGGGCTGTTTGTTAATGGACCCTAAAGACATAGTGGCCCAGACTGCATATTACAATGCATTTGTTTTAAGGTACAGCTACATCTACCTCTTTCAACTCACTGCATTCCCTAGACCTTCCTCAATTACAAAATCATCATACACTGTTTTTGCAGCAACCCTACTGACCCACAGGAAAATGTGGCCCTGACAGCTTCACTGCAAAATATGACAAAACATTTAGTCACATCCTCCTTTTTTGACATTCCCTTGTGGAGCATCCTAGGAGAAATTGACCATTCACAGAAATTATATAAGATTCTGAAAGTTGGACTAACTGTTAGGACACTTCAACACAGAAATATATATACTTAACACAATGATCAGTAAGTGTACATGTAAAAAATAGAAAACAGACAATGTGTAATACTGTAAGCACACAAGAACCAAAATATGTACCCCCCTGGTATTACATGTACCAGAGCCCTTAAACTAGTACAAAGGATCTGGGATATATCCCAAGGAAAGCGTCTGTAGATATTCCAGGAATTTGGATAAATAGATATATAAATATATATACAGAGATATCTGGCTCCTCCAGGCAGCGAGAGCCCTTAATAAGGAATCACAGGAGAAGCGGCATAGTGTAGATATAAAAACATTTACATTTATTGGCCCCCGTTACATGAGGCTTACTTAAAATATAAATAAAAGAACTCAGAAATGAATGTCACTTGCGGAGGTCCGACGGGGTGATCTCCTCTGCAATAAACCCGTGGGTTAAGAATCCGTCTCGGAGTGGTGATCAAACGCAAATGTGACATCCCGCTCGGATCCAAAATGTCCAAGTGAGTTTTGGATACGCCCCTCCTCACAGCTCTTTAGTGCCCGTTTCTTTTCCTTCCTTCTGATTATATTTGTTTGTTTATATATATTTTTATAGATGTATATTTTTATGCATATATATATATAGATGTATATATTTATGTATAAAAAAACACTGAAAATAAAAATCAGCGCTAACAGAAAGCAAGCACTCGTGGTATAAGTGAACAGCTCCACCTCAGATATGTGGCCCACCTTCCAACCCCTCGTTAATGAAGACATTTGTGCACAAAATTCACAGAAGGTGTGCTGTGTTCACAAATCCATAGTAAATGTGTGAAATCACACATGATTCAAACAATAAAGGAAACTACTTGGATTTGTTTTTCAAATACGATTGCATAAATAGAGTCCGTGCGATATCTCCTGGCTGAGGAGGATATGCTCTGTAAAAATGGACTCTCACCCCAAGATATTCTATCTTTTCCGAACTCTTCCTGTCCCAGTCCTGAAATAGGGCATCTCTCTAAGAGCCATGGACTGGCCACCAACATCCCATACTGCCACAAATGCCTTGGTAGCATAGCCATGCCACATCTATTTCCTATTATAAAGTTTCAAGATATGCGCAACTCCTCAAATGGCTCCGGGGCAGCTATAGATGGGTGGACCTAGAAAAGGTATTAGACGCTCAACTTCCTGTCATGGGTCTTCCGTGGTTGAGCTTCTCCATCTCCCATCCTTGAAGTGTATCAGAGATGGCTTGATTTCTAAAATTTTACTGAAGACCCAATATTCTTCATTCCCATTTTTTTAGTGGGGTATCTGTAATAAACTACCAATTGTGGTTGATAAAAACTTGAAAAGGGTGAAAAATGTAATTTACAAGATAATTGATAATACAGATAACACACATATAAAAAAAATTAACTGAAAAGTATAATAATGCAACCCTATTGGCTAAAAACTAGAACCAGGACACATTTTTCCATCCGGATTCTTCAGAGGGTTCAGATTTTTTTGGTATGTATTACTAGAAGAAAGAGAAAAAGAAGAATAAAGGGGAGGGTAAAATACAAAATGATAAGGGGTCCCTTATACTTAATTCAGTATGGTCCCCAATATCTGGGTAGATAGATATAATATGAAACAGTGTAACACAACTATATATGGAGTATTGCCACGTTTGGAGCAAATATGGTGAAGATTGCAATAAGGTGTGACCCACTGGGATGAACTGATTACACACATATACTTATATAGAGCTTTCTACAGTTATATTTAACACATCAAAACATACACAAGCATCATAGAACCAGGAAAATGGGCAGAGAAAAACACATCGTAATAACATGTATTGGTTGTGGCCTTTAAAATGTATTGTGTATATAACAAGGCCGACGTGACCAATAAAACACACAATGTAAAATAAACTGACTGTACGTACTTCTTATATTGGTGTGTTTGGGAAAAGTATTCATAGAATAAGAAATTAGAGCAGGAGACTACACTGGGTGAAAGAAAGGTAATAAACCGTGACATCACGGAGGTGTGCCTGAACCCAGATGTATGGGCATAAAAATGCAAAATGTAGCCAGTGCTCGCTTTGAGTGTCAGCTTCATTGGCACAGGCATTAATAGGTATTTAGTCCTTGTTGATCCAAGGAGAAATATGATTGTTATGTGGAGTCAAGAAGGTATTGCTTCCTCATTGAAGGCAGAATTCAAAATTGCTGAAATAAGGGGGGGGGGGGGGTGGTTTGCCTTCTTTTTCATCGACAGCGGTAAACAAGGATTAGGAAAAGGGTTGATTTTGATGGAAACAAGTCTTTTTTTTACTACTATGTAAATCAAGAAGTCATGTTAAGGTGAAACACATTGAGTCTCAATTCCCAATAAGGGAACACACAGGCACTACTGGGACACTGCCAATAGCCATAAAACTTAACCCAGAAACCCATTTAAGACATAGAAATTCTTTTTACTAGAGAGTCACATGGTGCACTTTAGTTTCTGACCTAACTGCAGTATACTTTCCCTTCTTTCACTAATGGAACTTTTTCTGGCATCCATAAGCTTGTTCACATTGCTGTCACTGTCTCCAGTGACCATGTTATCGCTTCCTGGAGGTCACATAATTACATAGTTAATTAGGTTGAAAAAAAGACATATAGTGCACCAAGTTGAACCATTGCACACACCTTTAGAAGTTGTTCTAGAAGTTGTTCTAGAAGAAGGCAGTCATGTAACCTCAAAAGGGAAAAAAAAAATCCTACTTGACTCCAAGGAAGACGGACTCAGCCTGGATCAACATTACCTTCCTTTCTTTTACTCGTGATAACCCTGTATGCATTCATAGCTAGAAACACATCCAAACGTTCCTGAATATAGAGTTGAGCCAGGTGAGAGTGCGCCAAAGCATCCGCTGACAGGGCGGGGCCAGTGAAATTATAAAAAGAAAACCAGCACATCATGGAAAACGCTGTAATTTATTGTGGAAACAAAAATAATAAATGCATAAAAAAACAGTGAGCTTGACGCATTTCACGTCCAAAGACGCTTGATCATAATTGTGTGCCCACTCCCCACCGTTTTTTAGTGCGCTTGTTATGTTTTTTTTCCACAATAAATTACAGCGTTTCCACAGATGTTTGATGTGCCGGCTTTTCTTTTTACTTCAGATGGCAGCCTATTCCACAATCTAGCCTCCTTACCAGTAAAGAAACCATCTCTATGATTAAGTCTGGAAGGTATAATTAAGTGTTCTTGCATAGCAAGACCACTTAATGTTATCTCACATATATATTATTATTATTATAGCAAAATTTGCCACCCTAACTCCTCCCACAGTTTTTACACTACATAGACAAAAATTTACCAAAACGTGCAGATTGTTCCCGATCGGATTGCTATTACTTTGTGGAACGTTTCGCCGAATGGTTCACGGAATATCGTCGTTTTTGTGGCGCAATTTGTCCCATAGGAATGAATGGCAAAGCTAGAGTGGGAGCTGCCAAAAGCTGAAAAATCAGGACATGATTTCTAAACTGCCACCACTCCCTCATTTTCAAGCCCACCTACACAAATCTTATATCAAAACGTTCAGCTATCCCTGGTGCCACTAAACATGTAAACGGCTAAGCCGTAGTCCTGATAGTTTTCACAATATGACCATTTGTTTGCAACCAACGCCGTCCATTGACATTCATTGAAACTTCACTCTGCAAAGCTCAAATTTGAAGTGAAATTTCTAAACTGCGGCTGTGCCTTCATTTTTGATACTTCAGAGACATACTATGCATCAAAATGTAGGTCTGGGTCTTGTGATTCTCACAATATAAAGCTCTTCGCTGTAGGATTGATAGTTTTTAAAATACGACCGTTTGAATATGGCAACCGCCAAAATACTCTGACCTGTGTCAAGCTGCAGCAGCAAGTGATGTCATAGACAGGGCCTTTTGAACACCTGCTAATGTTTTTATAAATGTATGGTTTAATGTAACTGTGCAACAACGTTGCAATTAAATGTGCTATGTAAATGATAACAGTTACTCCGCCCACTCCAGTTGTAGACTACAGGTGGAGGCAAGAACACTTCACACAATTTCCCCAGAAATTGTAACTTTTCTAGTTAAGTGTTCTTGCATAGCAAGACCACTTAATGTTATCTCACATATATATTATTATTATTATAGCAAAATTTGCCACCCTAACTCCTCCCACAGTTTTTACACTACATAGACAAAAATTTACCAAAACGTGCAGATTGTTCCCGATCGGATTGCTATTACTTTGTGGAACGTTTCGCCGAATGGTTCACGGAATATCGTCGTTTTTGTGGCGCAATTTGTCCCATAGGAATGAATGGCAAAGCTAGAGTGGGAGCTGCCAAAAGCTGAAAAATCAGGACATGATTTCTAAACTGCCACCACTCCCTCATTTTCAAGCCCACCTACACAAATCTTATATCAAAACGTTCAGCTATCCCTGGTGCCACTAAACATGTAAACGGCTAAGCCGTAGTCCTGATAGTTTTCACAATATGACCATTTGTTTGCAACCAACGCCGTCCATTGACATTCATTGAAACTTCACTCTGCAAAGCTCAAATTTGAAGTGAAATTTCTAAACTGCGGCTGTGCCTTCATTTTTGATACTTCAGAGACATACTATGCATCAAAATGTAGGTCTGGGTCTTGTGATTCTCACAATATAAAGCTCTTCGCTGTAGGATTGATAGTTTTTAAAATACGACCGTTTGAATATGGCAACCGCCAAAATACTCTGACCTGTGTCAAGCTGCAGCAGCAAGTGATGTCATAGACAGGGCCTTTTGAACACCTGCTAATGTTTTTATAAATGTATGGTTTAATGTAACTGTGCAACAACGTTGCAATTAAATGTGCTATGTAAATGATAACAGTTACTCCGCCCACTCCAGTTGTAGACTACAGGTGGAGGCAAGAACACTTCACACAATTTCCCCAGAAATTGTAACTTTTCTAGTTTCTAAAGAGATCTCCAAACCTGAAATGACCTGGAACAATAAAGGTAAATGTTTATCACCTCCCCACACATCTCCCAAGAAAGCAATCCCAGTTTGTACAGCCTTTCCTCATACCTGAGGTTTTCCATGCGTTTAAGCAGTCCACGCCTTATCGGTTTCCCGATGGAGAATATACAACCTTTAGCTACCCCATACAATACTTTAATAAAACAAGGACACTTGATATGTTGACAAATTTAAATCATTTATTTATAACAAAGGAAAAGGTCCCCCAAACCAAATGCGGGACCCCATACCACCAGGAGACAGCTGCGCTGAGCCCCACCTGCCTGCAGGATGCCTTCCCTGGCTTAACCACTTGTCAAGCCCCGCTGGGGTGTCCGGGGCGGCCAGGGACATCCACTGGCCTTGAATCCCCGCCTTCTGGGAGGCCCGTGAACTCCCCAACTTACGTGCCCCCATGAGGCTGATGAGCCGTAACCGTGCCCCACTGGCGGGCCCGACCACACAATATGTTTCCACCTTTGTATCCACAACCAAGCGGCTGGCTATGCTTCCACCGCATGGGCCTGACAACACCGTCAGTACCCGAATCGCGCCCATCTCAACCTGCAGGGTGTTTTTGCTATCCCCAGAAGTAGTGAGTGCAAACAAAAGGAAACAAATATTAGTTAAATCCACAAATTCCAGTTAAAATAGCCCTGCCTGATTACCCTAACTACCCCCATTATTCTCCTCCTAAACTCCCCCTACTGGTAACCTTCCCTGACCCCAAGTAAGATCCCCTCCCTTAAACCCTTAATTGAATTACTGTTAGTCCCCAACTTACCAGGATGTCTCAGTCTATAGCCCATTGTCCTATTGTCTCCGAGCTATATCCTTAGACACCCTGGAGCCATCTCCAAAACCTACAGGCGAATGAGCTTAATGGAGCTCGCTCCTAGTCAGTCTCTTGCTATGTTTAATCCTTTGTGTGGCCCTTCTCTGAACAGTAAGTATGAGATTCCTCATCTCTTTACAATAATTCCCAGCCTCTTTCTATGTCACTCTACCACTTTGTCTTTCTCTCTGTCTTTCCATTATTCCTTTGTCTACCCTGTCTCTCTAGGAACTTCCAACCTCATGACAAACCTAGTCTGAGCATACCTTCAAGATGTCATGAGCTGCATTTCGTCTCTGCTGTGTCATGCCAGTTCCATTATCACCTGGCAGATATACTTATTCTTTTAGAATTCCTGGACTGCAGATTCCATTAACCGGAGCATTGGGACACCATCAACAGTGGTGACTAGTAGGTCTCATAAAGGAGATTTTCTAACCTTTGCAATCGTCACCTGTTAATTTGGAAGAAGAGTTGAGTTAGTGATGCAATCTATTTTTAGGAGGCTTCTAAATTGAAAAAAACAATTTCATATTCTGAGCTACACATTTAATACATATATTTATTCTATATTTTGGAATTTCCAAGCTATCGTAGCAAAATATTACTATTAAGTATTATAAGTGGTGGTAGAATTGTTTTAATAAAATACAATATTGTGCAGTAATTTGATAATATATGTTTAAATTTGCGCATATTTTCAAACACGTAGATGAAGAATATAGAAGGGGCTTTACTCATGTAGCTCTGAACTGACAAGGGAAATTTTGGTTCCCAAATTTCCATTCAATTACTATCAACATAGTGCTTTGGATAGCTCTTTAAATTGAGCTATTCCTGTACCACAGAATTGACTGTAATTGAACCGACCGTTAACCAAAATGTTCAGCTACCGAATATGTAATCAATAAAATATGTATTTCATATAACCACATATTATTAATATACATATACACCAATCAGCCATAACATTATGCCTAAAATCATGTAAGTTCCCTTTTGACACCAAAACAGCCCTGACCCATCGAGGCATGGACTCCACTAGACCTCTGATGGTGTGCTTTGGTATCTGGCACCAAGACGTTAGCAGCAGATCCTTTAAATCCTGTAATCTGTGAGATGAGGCCTGCAGAACAAGCCATAATGTCACTTTTCCCCATAGTACAAGTTATTTTGCCCCACAGAATATTCCATAGCATCACTTTGCCAAATAAAATAAGCCACTGTAAGGTAACAATTAACATGCCACAGTCACTTTGTCATTAACATATGCAACATCCAGTTTGCCTATTAAAATATGCCACCATTTGCCCATTAATTTGCCACTGCCAATTTTGCCATTAATATGCCACAGTCAATTTGCTCATTAATATGCCAGTATTATTTTGCCATTAATATGCCAGTATTATATTGCCATTAATATGCCACAGCCAATTTTCCTATTAATATGCCAGTATTATTTTGCCATTAATATGCCAGTATTGTACTGCCATGCCATGGCCAATTGGCCCATTAATGTTTCAGTATTATTTTGCCATTAATATTCCACAGCCAATTTGCCCAGTAATAGTTCAGTATTATTTTGCCATTAATATGCCACAGCCAATTTGACCATTAATATGCTAGTATTATTTTGCCACTAAAATGACAGTATTATTTTGCCATTAATTTGCCAGTATTATTATGCCATTAATATGCCAGTATTATATTGCCATTAATATGCCAGTATTATTATGCAATTAATATGCCAGTATTATATTGTCATTAATATGCCATAGCCAATTTGCCCATTAATATGCCAGTATTATTATGCCATTAATATACAAGTATTATTTTGCCATTAATGTGCCACAGCCAATTTGATGATTAATATGCCAGTGTTAGTTTGTCCATTAATATGCCAGTATTATTTTGCCATTAATATTCCACAGTCTATTTGCCCATTAATATAGTCGTCGTCCCCACTTCCCAGCCACGGGATTTGACGTACTGGCAATGTATTTTTTAAACTTTTTTTTATTATATTTCATTTTGGCAGCTGAATCCAGCAGATGCGGCTTGACAAAAAAAAAAAAAAGTTCAGCATCGCTTTGTGCTGCGAGGAGGATGCTGGCAGCCACCCCGATGACGGTGTCACCCGGTCCAGTCAGCATCCCCTTGTGATGCCACTGCACCCTGCCCCGCTACAACCAGACTTATTATTAAAAAACAACAACCTCTATGCGCGCCTTCTCATCTCATGTTCCTTTTCATGTGGTTGGACAGTGCAGGCCTACAATCCACAGATCTAAACACAGATTTAACATCCGTTGGTCACACCCACCTACCTAACACAGTCAACTCTACAGATAACCTTATTAGTCTCTAGAGTGTAAGCGTATGAGCAGGGCCCACTGCCTGTCTATATTAGTCTGTAAGTCCCCCCTTTATGCTCTGTCCAAAATGCTGCGTAAACTGTTGGTGTAAAAACATGTTAATGTAATAAAACACTGCCTTATTCGTGGTCCCCCTGGCACCCTCGCTTGGACTGGCCACTTGCCAGCCCCTACTACTCTAGATCTCCAGTTTTGTACGCTACATGCCACAGTGGATGTCGTGCCTGCAATACACAGAGCAAAGAGCCTGGGGGTAACTGTCCTTTGCGTACAATTGTTAATCCACCCTTGAGTATTATTTCTAGTTGTTGTGTTGGAACATGAAACACCTTCATATCTGACCATGAGTGGTGCATAAATGAGCTTATGACTTCACAATAAACAAACTAGCCTAGATTTATCAAAGTGTGTTTGAAGTGTAGCACTCTTATCTAATAATTGCATGAATGTGAGATAAGGCTCACATTTATTACCCTTTGATAAATCTAGGCCAGTGTGTAACATTTTAGCTCTCAATTTCATTCATTTCCATTTCGGTGTATTCATTGGAAAGTCTGCATGACCCACTAAAAGAACAATAGTTAATTAGGAAAGGACGAAGTGGATGCTCCTGTTCTTAACAAGATAGGTTTTAAAATATTGCTGTTATTATTACTGATCTCACTGATCCTTCTACTATTTGACCCTCCCCACTTGCTATCCCATCATGGCACATCACAAACAGAAGGAAGTTTGCTTAGGGTTACCAGATCCACTCATTTTTACCAGACCCAGATCATGCAGGTAGCTGGACTAGGACAACATTTCCTACAATGCTCGTCCCATGTTATTCTGAAAATTGTTCATAACAGTTCATCTGACGTAGGTGAGCCATCACTAGATTATGGAAGGAGCTATTGCTCAGCCAATGAACAGGATTAGAGGGAAAGCAATCATTTAATGGATATGGGAAAGAGCATCCCTGCATCTTCAGTAAAGGGTAGCATGACTGATGGCCCATGCCTGACTTTAAGGGGTGTAGGCATGTTCTTATTGGTTGTATAAATTGTTATAATGTTGATACCTTATAAAATGTGTTGCTCCCTGGCAGCTCCTCCTCTTGGCTCCAGGACAAGCTGGATACAGCATCTTGTTTTTCCCTCCCTGTTTTTTCTTGTCTCTTTGTCTAGTTACAGCGGTCATTTCCTCGCCAGCGCTGATTTGGAATAGTTTGGTAGTCCGCCCTACAGGGCTTGGGGAACTGTTTCTTGCTGGCGGTCGATGACGTCGAAAAACCTCGGCTTTATCTGTTGGGTCAACCGTCTGCTGAGGCTGATTGCTCTGCAGCTGGCGGGTCATTTAAGGATGGTAAAAGTTGTTTGTTAAGAAATAAATAAAGCTGTGGCCAAGTCCTTATCCACCATAAGTTGTGTTGCGTTGTTAATAGGGCTTGGTTTGGATCGGGGGGGGGGGGGGGGGGGGATGGGGGGGGGGGGGGATGGGGGGGGGGGGGGATGGGGGGGGGGGTTGTATGATAGGTAATTGTCATGGGCCTCAGCATTAAGGTGCTTTTTTGACAACATTACCCATAACGCAAAACAACTGACTGATAATTACAGTAAGTCCACAACAGTTGGGACGCCCATCATTAAAAAGATTAGGGGAGGCTATAATGGATAACAATTTCCATGATGGATAGCACACAAATAGCTGGCATCGGACCTATTTTTCACAAAAGCCGAGGTATCAAAGGTTACTTATGATTAGAGTTGAGCAGACACCTGGATGTTCGGGTTCGGCAGGTTCGGCCGAACTTCTAAAAAATGTCCGGGTCCGTGCTCGAACTTGACCCCGAACACGAACCCCATTGAAGTCAATGGGGTCACAAACTTTTGGCCACTAAAATGCCTCTAAAAAAGTAATGGAAAGGGCTAGAGGGCTGCAAAAGGAAGTAAAGTAAAATGTGGGTAAGAGTAGGACAAGTGCCCTGCAAGCAAATGTGGATAGCGAAATAACTTAAAATAACATAAAATACATACAAATTAAAAATACAGCTGAGCCATAAAATAGCACTAGATGGAATCTTTGATTTTAGCTTTGGAAGAACATAAACCTAAATCTAAAGCATGGCTGCCAGGAGGATCAGCAGAATTATCCATTTGAGAGAGGGTTGGATTGCAGGGTATTCTCTTTCAGTGACCCATAGGTTGAGGAGGCGGTGACTGTGGCGGTGTAGGTGGAAGCGGCGCTGGAGGAGGAGGTAGCCAACACTGTTTTTTATTTGTTTTTGGTTTTTTAAATTGGGGTAGCCCCCAAAATATTGGGACATATAACAACAGAAAACAAAGAATAAGTGCACTTGAGTATAACAATGACTGGGTGAGGCCGGTATAAATGTCTATTCTGCACAAGGTACAGACAAGTCTGATGGGATCCATGCCTGGTTCATCTTAATAAACGTGAGCTCGTCCACGTTGGCTGTGGACAGGCGGCTGCGCTTGTCTGTGATAACGCCCCCTGCCGTGCTAAACACACGTTCAGACAATACACTGGCTGCAGGGCAGGCCAGCACCTCCAAGGCATAAAGGGCAAGCTCAGGCCATGTGCCCAATTTGGAGACCCAGAAGTTGAATGGGGCAGACCCATTAGTAAGCCTGTGCATACGTACTGTTCCACCATGTTGCTGAAATGCTGCCTCCTGCTAAGACGTTGCATATCAGATGGTGTTGCTGCTTGTTGTGGCATGCTGACAAAGCTTTTCCACATTTCGGCCATGCTAACCCTGCCTTCTGAGGTGTTGGTGGTGCCCCAGCTGCGTTGGCGACCTCTTCCTCTGCCTTCGCCTTGTGCTTACATTGAGCCCCTTGTGTCATTTTGGAATGCCCTCAGCAGCGCATCTTACGATCACGCTGCAGTGATGGAATTAAGGACGGCATGTTGTCCTTGCAACGGGGATCCAGCAGGGTGGACACCCAGAAATCAGCACAAGTTAGAATGTGGGCAACTCGGCAGGCATTGCGCAGGCATTGCAGCATGTAGTGCCAAGCTGCCCAGAGGCAAGGACAAGCTGTTCTCAGTGGGAGGTGTATCATCTGTGTCCTCCATATCCCCCCAGCCATGCTCCAGTGATGCCCACGAGCTGCGTTGGGTGCCACCCAGGTGTGAACACAGTTCCTCCTCCTCCTCCTCCTCCTCCTCCAAAACTGTGCCCTGGCTTGACAGTTGTGTACCTGGCCTATGCTGGTGCAGGAACCCACCCTCCAAGCCACTTGTGAATGACTGGCCTGATAACCGTGGAAATGACCACTCTTCTTCCTCCTCCTCTTCCTCCTGTGCCACATCCTCTTCCATCATCGCCCTAAGCGTTTTTTCAAGGAGACATACAAGCGGGATAGTAAGGCTGAGAACGGCGTCATTGGCACTGGCCATGTTGGTGGAGTACTCGAAACAGTGCAAAATGGCACACAGGTCTCGCATGGAGGCCCACTCATTGGTGGTGAAGTGGTGCTGTTCTGCATGGCGACTGACCCGTGCGTGCTGCAGCTGATACTCCACTATCGCCTGCTGCTGCTAGCACAATCTCTCCAGCATGTGCAAGGTGGAGTTCCACCTTGTGGGCACGTCGCATATGAGGCCCGCACTTTCTGCAGCAGCTCTGATATATCTTGGTAGTTTTTCAGAAATTTCTGCACCACCAAATTCAGCACATACGCCAGGCAAGAGATGTGCGTCAAACGGGCTATGCCCAGAGCTGCTACGCGATTTCGCCCATTATCACACACCACCAGTCCGGGCTTGAGGCTCAGTTTCAACAACCACTCATTGATCTGTTGTTCCATGCCCGTCCACAGCTCCTGCGCGCTGTGGGGTTTTCCCCCCAAACATGTGAGTTTTAAAAGAGCCTGCTGTCGTTTCCCCCTGGCTGTGCTGAAGTTGGTGGTGAAGGTGTTACGCTGACCGGATGACCGGATGAGGAGGTGGTAGAGGAGAAGGAAGAAGCTGAGTAGGGGGAGGAGGCAACAGGAGGCAAAGAGAAATGCCCTGCAATCCTCTGTGGCGGAAGGACATGCGCCAAACTACTATCTGCCTCAGGCCCAGCCGACACTGCATTTGCCCAGTGTGCAGTTAGGGAGATATAGCGTCCCTGCCCGAGCTTACTGGTCCACGTATGTGTGGTTATGTGGACCTGGCCACAGATGGCGTTGCCCAGTGCACACCTGATTTTGTCCTCCAATTGGTTGTGCAGGGAAGGGATGGCTTGCCGGGAAAAGTAGTGGCGGCTTGGAAATGCTGGCATTCAGGGCCAGTGTTCGTGGGTGGGTAGGGCCATACCTCCTCTTTCTCTCCAGTGTTTGGGAGATGGACAGCTGACCGCTTCCATGGGACAGTGTGGAGATGCTTGGGGACGGTGACGGACGTTGTGGCATTGCTGCCACTTCCTCTATTTGCTCGGTGGCAGGTGCCACTGGGACTCCAGAGTTGGAGGAAGAGGCCAAGACAGCAGCTGAAGAGGAAGCCGGAGGAGCCTGAGACCTTTCTTGGGTTTTGAGATGCTTACTGCAGGTCATGCTTTGCATGTAGATGCCTGGTCATGCAGATTGTGCTCAGGTTTAGCAAGTTTATGCCTCGCTTAAGGTTCTGATTGCACAGCTTGCAAACCACTCATGTCTTGTCGTCAGCCAGGGCTGGACTGGGAACAAAAACCAGCCCTGGAAAAAATTTATATACCAGCCCCATCGCATAAGATTTTTAAACCAGCCCATAGCATAATATCATTTTTTTGTTCATAGAAGGGAAAATCATGCATTTTAAAAAGCACATCTGAACAGTGTATTATTTATAGATAAGACTGATATATAAGCCTGTCTAGGGCAATATATATACCTCCAGTATGTACACAGAGTTATATGAATTGCCCTGTGCAGAGGTATATATCAGGGCAGTGTGTGAGACATATCCTGTCTCTCGCATATCTGTAGCCTGTCTCTCTCTGTCCTTTCTGTGGCGTCTCTCTCTCTGTCCTTTCTGTGGCGTCTCTCTCTCTGTCCTTTCTGTGGCGTCTCTCTCTCTGTCCTTTCTGTGGCGTCTCTCTCTGTCTTTTCTGTGGCGTCTCTCTCTCTGTCTTTTCTGTGGCGTCTCTCTCTGTCCTTTCTGTGGCGTCTCTCTCTCTGTCCTTTCTGTGGCGTCTCTCTCTGTCCTTTCAGTGGCGTCTCTCTCTCTGTCCTTTCTGTGGCGTCTCTCTCTGTTGCGTCTCTCTGTGTCCTTTCTGTGGCGTCTCTCTCTCTCTCTCTCTGTCCTTTCTGTGGCGTCTCTCTCTCTCTCTGTCCTTTCTGTGGCGTCTCTCTCTCTCTCTCTGTGGCGTCTCTCTCTCTCTCTCTGTGGCGTCTCTCTCTCTCTCTCTGTGGCGTCTCTCTCTCTCTCTCTCTCTCTCTCTCTCTCTGTGGCGTCTCTCTCTCTCTCTCTCTCTGTGGCGTGTCTCTCTCTCTCTCTGTGTGTCCTTTCTGTGGCATCTCTCTTCCCCCCTTCCCCCTTAGTGTCTTTCACCCCCTCCCCCTGTAGTTTCTTTCACCCCTTTCCCCCTGTAGTCTTTCACCCCTTCTCTCTGTAATCTTTCACACCCTCCTCTCCCCCTGTAGAGTCTTTCACCCCCCCCTTCCCCCTGTAGTGTCTTTCACCCCCCTTCTCCCTGTAGTGTCTTTCACCCCTCCCCCTGTAGTGTCTTTCACCCGTCCCCCTGTAGTGTCTTTCACCCCCCCCCCTGTAGTGTCTTTCACCCCCCCCTGTAGTGTCTTTCACCCCCCCCTGTAGTGTCTTTCACCCCCCTTCTCCCTGTAGTGTCTTTCACCCCCCCCCCTGTAGTGTCTTTCAAACCCCCCCTCCCCCTTTCCCCTGTATGTCTCACTCACCTTGCTTTCTCTGCTTCCCATCCCACCGCCGGCGGTGCCACTTTAAGCAATTCGGCGGCTGTCGCCGCTTTAAGAAATTCGCCTGCTGCCGCCAGTTGTTGCAGCAGCCGAACTCTTAAAGTGGCTGCCGCCGCCGATTCACTTTAAGTGGCCAAGGCGGCCCCGGGGCAGGCGGCCCACCGGGATTTTTCCCAGTATCCCAGTGGGCCAGTCCGGCCCTGTCGTCAGCACATTGTCTAAAGAACTGCCACGCTGGGGAACTCCTTGTAGCTGGCTTTGGTGTGCTCGGCCCCTGGGTGTGGTGGGCAGTAGCAGGCGTACTGTCTAGGGGACGGCCGCTACGGTTTTGCACCCTGCTCCCTCTTATGCTGCGCTGGTGCTTCTTTGCGAACACCGCCTCTTCCTCAAAACTGGACACGTCACTCGCATGACCTTGATTCCATGTGGGTTCTAGGACCTCATCATCCTCCACATCATCTTCCACCCACTCCTCAACCCTGCCCTCCTTGCCGGTCTGCACACTGCCGAAAGCCACAGCAGTTGGCACCTGTGTTTCGTCATCATCAGAGACGTGCTGCCGTTATCCTCGCATGTCCACATCCTGACACATAAGTGGTTGTGCATCAGTGCACTCAACTCTTCCACTTCTGGGGCAAGGCTAGGTTTGATGACCCCGCCAGCAGAGTCATCAAAAAGCAAAAGAGACTGCTGCATGACTTGTGGCTCAGATTGCTTGGCTGATTTGCAATGGGTTGAGGTGAAAGACAGATGGCCATGGGCTGCAGGTGTCAACTCTGAGCTTTCAGCAGAGGACCGGGTGGGAGACAATGTGAAGGAACTGGAGGCACTGTCAGCCACCCAATCTACTATCGCCTGTACTTGTTCTGGCCTCACCATTCTAAGAGCGGCATTCAGGCCTACCAAATAATGCTGAAGGTTCTGTCGCATACTAGCACCTGAGGAAGGTTTTTCACTTGTGCGTGTAGCTGGCACAGATCGACCACATCCCCTACTTGCAACAGGAGCTCCACGAACACCAGCAGCACCACGACCAGGGCCACGTCCCTTTTTTGACGCTCTCCTCATTATTTGCGGACACCCACCAAAGTAACAGATGGTTTACGTCAGGCGACAATGTGACCGCCAATAGTCAACAATTTTTATTTCTATTTTTTTTTGTTTATTGGACTGCAAGAAATGCACCACAAGACGCAAATGTACTATTTAGCACCCAAAACAATTAGAATTTTTCAAAGTGCGTTGTAAGCACAGTATTGGACTGTTCTATTTGACTCTCAGATATGAAGTGCACCGCAAGACGCAAATGTACTATTTACCACCCAAAACTATTAGAATTTTTCAAAGTGCGTTGTAAGCACAGTATTGGACTGTTCTATTTGACTCTCAGATATGAAGTGCACCGCAAGACGCAAATGTACTATTTACCACCCAAAACTATTAGAATTTTTCAAAGTGCGCTGTAAGCACAGTATTTGAGGGTTCTATTTGACTCTCAGATATGAAGTGCAACGTAAGACGCAAATGTACTATTTACCACCCAAAACAATTAGAATTTTTCAAAGTGCGCTGTAAGCACAGTATTGGACTGTTCTATTTGACTCTCAGATATGAAGTGCAGGACACAAATGTAAGATTTAACACCAACAAATTGCAGTATTTAAAAATGCCTAGATGTTGCCCACTGAGCTAACAGAACAGGAATAAAGTCATGTGCCTAGCACACATGCAGTTGCAAGTGCACTGCACTCTCTGTGGCACTGGGCTCAGGGCAGAGTACAAAAATGTAGTATAGCACCCACTAAAATAATCGCTGTAGTTTGAATAATAGTCCCTCACAGCTGCAGCATCCTCTCCCTTCACTAAGAATAGCTCATGTGATGTGCGGTGACTCCAGCTTATATATAGAGGCTGTCAGTCATAATGGACGGAAGTGTCGGGCAGCATGGAGGATCTCTGCACGTATCGTGCAGACATCCCCCGGCTGCCCCCACTAGACACCAGGGAGATATGGGCAGCCGGGGGGATGTCTGCACATATCGTGCAAACATCCCCCAGCTTCCCCACTAGCCACCAGGGAGTGAGAGAGAGACAAGGGGAGGAAGGGGGAGAGAGAGAGAAAAGTTTGGGGGGAGGGGAGACAATGGAGGTGGGGGGAGATAGGGTTGCCACCTTTTCCTCAAAAAAATACCGGCCATGTGTGGGCGGAATTACAAGAGGAAGGGGCCATGAGGGGTGGAGCCACAAAAGGGGCGGATTATCACTGAAATGATATATATTATTTGTATTTCATGCCAGTGAGAAGCGTGTGTTTATATATATAAAATATATATATATATTTGTATATCATATACACACACAAGCTGTCTCTCACACTCGCAAACAAGCTTTCTCGCACACACTGTCTCACACACACTGTCTATCACACACACAGACAAGCTGTCTATCACACACAAAGACAAGCAGTTTCTCATACACAGACTGTCTTTCTTGCTCACACACAGACTTTTACTCACTCTCTCACAGACTGTCATTCTCACTCTCACAAACTCTCCCTACCTCCCCCCCGACAATATCTCTTACTAGCCCCACCTACCCTCACAAGCATGTTATCCCGGTCTAGTGTAATATGGAGGGTGGTTGGTAGCAGTTGGTTAATACGCCAGTAATATTTTGCCACTCAATAAGTCAGTATTTTGCCCTTAATATGCCAGGATTTAGCCATTCAGTATGCCATTCTTTTACCATTTAATATGCCAGTATTTTGCCCTCAATATGCCAGTATTTTGCCCCTCAGTATGCCAGTATTTTGCCCCTCAATATGCCATTCTTTTGCCATTTCAAATTATAGTACAGTATTTGCTCGATTATAAGACAAGGTTTTTTTCAACCTCCCCTGTTGCCGCCCGGCATGACCGCCGGGGCTTCTATGAAGAAGCCGGGTACTTCCGCTTTCGTCACAGAAGTCCCGGCGATCGTGCAGGGCGGCAGCAGGGGAGGTCTGCGCTCATCGCGCAGACATCCTCTGCTGCCCCACTAGCCACCAGGGAGAATCGGGCAGCTGGGGGATGTCTGCACGATACCAGCTGTCCGTCATAATAGACGAAGTGTCGGGCAGCATGGAGGATGTCTGCACGTATCATGCAGACATCCCCCGGCTGCCCCCACTAGCCACCAGGGACCAGGGCCGGACTGGCCTACCGGGATACCGGGAAAAATCCCGGTAGGCCGTCTTCCATCGGGCCGCCGCAGGCTTTAAGAATTCGGCCGCCATGGCCGCTTTAAGAATTCGGCCGCTGGGGACACTTTAAGAGTGCGGCCGTGGGGCCGCTTGAAGAAACCCCCGCCCCCCAACTTCCTTCGAGAGGGTGCCCTCCACCGAAAGGGATGTAACTAGTCCAGGCCCTCACATCCCCGTTACCATGCAGTTGTCCTGGGGGTTTTCCCCCTCCCATGTGCAGATAGTATTGCCGGCACTTACCCCTAGCGGTCCCGTTCACTGAGTGCCTGTGAGGTCCTTCCCCTCACAGTGGGCACTCTTTAGTTGGAGCGCGTAGTGCTCATACAGAGCCAGGTAACGTGGTGCAGCACTGTATAGAGTGCCATGCACCATGAAGAACTAACTGTCAGTGCTCACCATGGCTGATCATCCACCCACCCACTGAGTGTACCAGACCATCATCCACGGTAGGAATTGAAAAAAACAAGTGTTCTTTAAAAATAAAAGATTGCTGGCATGTGTGTGTTTCAGTGTGTATGTATGTTACTGACTACATGTGTGACTGTGTATGTGTGGTAATTTCTGTGTAATTTTTAACACATACAGTTTATTAATCCTGTTACATTTAGACATGATGCAGCAGTGAAGATACCCTTAACTCCTTCATAATGCATCATGTATGTAAAAAAGAAAATGTCCCATGAGGGCGAGTGATATGTATGGTACCTCAAATATTTACATTCCTGACATATATTGGTGCGTTAAGTGGGTTGTGTATAATTAATGGCGCTATTTTATGTCTAATTCCTTTAGACAAGATCTTGCTCTTGTGCCTCCATGTTATGTATATAACTGTCCGAAGGGGTGTATTTATATATATGCGCAGACTATATGAAACATCTATGCTGGTGCACGCACTGGAATGGCAAAGTAAGATTGATACAAAAAGTAGATGGATGCAGCTTGAGGAAGTCCAAACTCTCAATATGAATCCATTTCACCTATACTGGGTTACTAAGCACGAATTTAATAAACTGGAAATAAAATCCCCAATAATTGTAGACATATTTAATAATATGGAAAAAAACAGAATTACCTCTGGGACGATAACCCCCTTAAAAGCTAATGCTCCTATAGAAACACTCAAATTTTATATTCCAGACTTAAATCTTTCTGTCTGGAAAAATAAGGGAATAACATATATCTCAGAGTTAATGAATAATGACGGCCCAATTCCATTTCAACAAACTAAAGATAAATTCTCTCTCCCGGAAACAGAGATTTTCACATATCTCAGAGTACGGAATTATCTTTAAAAAAATCAAACTCGCCCCTCAAGATATTTTAGACGAATTCATTGTAGCCCACCATAAAACAAAATTAATCTCAAAATTAACAGTGCATATGGACCAAAGACAAAATTGTTTACTCCCTACTTCTATAACTAAATGGGAGAGAGATCTCCAAAGATCTTACTCGGAGGAACAATGGTATAAAGTAGTTGAGCTCAATATGACTACAGTTCATTGTGTCACGTTACAGGAGGTTTACTATAAGGTTCTATATAGGTGGTACATGGTCCCCACACGTCTCCATAAGTTCCAGCCCGGGACATCTCAACTGTGCTGGAGGTGTGGGACATCACTGGGAACCATGTACCACATATGGTGGGAATGCGAAAGTCTATCAGACATAAAAAACAGACTCCATCTTCTCCTGCAGAAGACATGTAACCTCCATTGCCCTCTTACACCTTCGCTCTTTCTGTTTGCCCTGGAATGTACTAGTATGACCAAACCTCAACAAATTCTCACTATCCATATACTTTCCGCAGTTAAAATATGCTTGGCCCGCAGCTGGAGAAATCCTGACCCTCCAGGGTGGAAGGAGATAAAAGCTCAAATCAGATTCCAAAAACAAATGGAAAAGCCCCTATCTAAATCAGAGGCAAGTTTCCGGGACATTTGGACCCCAATGAATAGTTATCTTGATTAACCTTCCTCCCCCTCATGGGACTTCCCCGCCCCTTCTCTCCAAGACCCATGGTCAGACCCCGGGCCACCGAGATAGCGAGGACAACGAGCTTTGAATGATAGTAAGTGTGTATTAGTAGGTATGGTGAGATATACTACGTCTTTTGGTTGGATGTAAGTGAGATTGGCAGGAACTCCTTAAGCTCTACTTCTGTTCCCCGTCCTCCCCTCTTCTGGACATAGATATTTATAATAAAATCAGTAGTCAGATAATCAACCAATATTTAACGACCCTCCTAGAATCGGTTGACAGACTGTGTATAATATTTAAAAAGAGTGGGATGAAATTAGTAATACTATCAAAGTGCCTAATGTGATGTTCCTGTACTGTGATTTTGAATTTGAATGTATTTATTATATGTAATTTGCCAATAAATTTAATTAAAAAAAAAAAAAAAATAACCTTGTGCACATACTGGGGATATATATTCCCCTTATGTACTTTAAAATGCATGGTTTTCCATTTTATGATCAAGAAAATAATGTTATATGTGGCTGGTATAAATATGTCATTCAATGGTTTTTATCCTCAGTCCGGCCCTGCCAGGGACCAATAAAAAGGTGAGAGGAGGTGGGTGGGTTTAGAAAGTCATGGGGGACGGGGACAGAGGGAGGGGGAGAGCAACAAGGGGAGGGAGGGGGGCAGAGACAGAGACAAGGGGAGGGAGGGGGTTGGTAGAGACAGAGACAAGGGGAGGGAGGGGGTTTGAAGATACAGACAAGGGGGGTGCAGCAACAGACAAGGGGAGCAAGTGGGAGACAAAGGGAGGGGGAGAGAGAAACAACACGAAGGGGAGGAGAGAGAGAAAAATGGGGGCAAGGGAAAGAGAGAGGCAGCATTGGTACATAAAAAGAAATAAAAACAAGAAATACATTTTTTTATATCATAATATTTTATTAAAAAAAAGCAATTTACATGTGAATATATACAAGTTGAACTTTTTTCCTATAGGGTAGTCTTATATTCAGGCTTTTCGTTTTTTTCCTAATGGAATATCCAAAATTTGGGGGGTCGTCTTATAATCAGGGTCGTCTTATAATCGAGCAAATACGGTATTTTGCCCCTCAATATGCCATTATTTTCCCATTTTAATATGCCAGGATTTTGCCCCTCAATATGCCAGGATTTTGCCACTCTATTGCCACTTAATATGCCAGGATATTGCCATTTAATATGCCAGGAAAATGCCATTTAATATGCCAGGATATTGGCACTTAATATGCCAGGATATTGCAATTTAATATGCCAGGATATTGCCACTTACTATGCCAGGATATAGTCATTTAATATGCGAGGAAATTGGCAATTAATATGCCAGGATATAGCCAATTAATATTCCAGGGTATTGCCAATTAATATGCCAGGATATTGCTACTTAATATGCCAGGATATTGCCATTTAATATGTCAGGATAATGCCAATTAATATGCCAGGATATTGCCACTTAATATGCCAGGATATTGCCATTTAATATGCCAGCATATTGCCAATTAATATGCCAGGGTATTGCCAATTAATATGCCAGGATATTGCAATTTAATATGCCAGGATTTTGACCCTCAATATGCCAGGATTTTGACCCTCAGTATGCTCGTTATGCCAGCCTCCTCCCCCCCTTCCCCAGCCAGTAGTTACCTCCTTGCTGCTTTCTCCCGGTGCAGGTCCGTGGCTGTGAGGGAAGTGTTGTGCGTTTAAACAAACTTTATTGAAGCCGCGAGGCTGGAGGGGAGTGCACAACGCTTCCCTCACAGCCACGGACCTGCACCGGGAGACAGCAGCAAGGAGGTGAGTAGTGGCTGGGGAAGGGGGGAGGAAAATACCGGGCCTTGCATTGCCAGTATATTATATATAACGGCCACGGCCCCGAGACCCTAAATACTGGCTGTGCCGGTAAATTACCGGCCAGGTGACAACCCTAGGGGGAGAAAGAGGCAGCATTGGCACATAAAAGGAAATAAAAACAAGAAATGCATTTGTTTAATATCATAATTTTTATTAAATATTAAAAAGCAATTTACATGTGAATATATACAAGTTAAACTTTTTTCCTATAGGGTAGTCTTATATTCAGGCTTTTAGTTTTTTTCCTAAAGGAATATCCAAAGTTTGGGGGGTCGTCTTATAATCAGGGTCGTCTTGTATTTGAGCAAAATACGGTATATCCAAGCTTTGAAAAAGAATAGCAAAACTTAAATAAATGGTACAAGAATACTATCTCTAACTTTAATCCATTCTGCAAAAAAAAAAAAACCCCAATCTTTGCTAGTCCCTGCCCTGTGTAATGATCTATGCTACAGGCAGTAAGTACAAGTGTCTTGCTATGGTTGGGCCTGTAAGGCAGGCGGACCTGCCACCGGGTGATGTGTTTGTTGCACAATTTCACTGGTATCTAATGCTTGAAAAAATCATAAACAAGCCAATTATTTCCAACGGAGGGGGTTAAATGTTATTCACCTCAAACGGTTATCTCTGCAAAGCTTGTGGATTTCCTCTATGTGGCAGAAAGTTATCAGCTACCGGTAAATAAGTGAGCTGCAGACAGGGGGCCAGAGCTCAAATGACTTTTATGCTAAATGGTGTTGGTGCTCTCAGGTAGATATCTGTAAGAGGAGCCCATGGTGCTGCTGCAGGCAGTAGACAGCTCATTCCATCTCTGTGCCAGAGAGGAAAGCACAGGAAATGCAGATCAAATGACCTTCAGAGAGCTAGCCTTATATGCTTCTAGATTGCTTCATGTTAACTCTGTCTAGGCCCCATCCTACATTTTCTTCCAAAATCCTATGTGAGCAGGCTGAATTAAATCCTCATGGCTGAGAACAACATTTCTCAACAAAGCTCTGCATAGTAAAGCAGTTTTAATGGTTGTCAATTAGATTTTAGAGCAAAATTAATATCACATTTCACAAAATTGCAATGGAATCAACAATTAGAAAGTTACAATTTATTTGTGGTTAGACCTGTTTATCGTTTTCATTCTGCTAAGAAAAGCCATTAAAATGTTACCATTTATTGGATCATTGAAACAAACATGAATATGTGCTGATATCATTTAAAATATATGTGTATTGAAATGTATTTGAAACAATATTGGCTACTTAGCTTTCTGACTCATTAACATCTGTTTAAAGCATCTCAGAATGAAGTCCATAAATTAAGCTTCTGGTCCTTTGTTGTTTTAGCACAGTGACATAAAAAGAATAAACATATTAAATGTCTCCATCATTTAAAAAAAAACAAAAAAAAAACACTATAAACCACTGTTTATATATAAAGTGAGCCTTAAAAAAATGCATGAAGTTGTAATTCTATGAAATCCTAAACCTATATATTTCTCTTTAAACTATATTATAATAATGTAGAATGGGCTTATTAACTAGGAGAAATGTTTACGACAACTTATTAATTAACCATAATTGTGGGAGTGGTCAGAGGGTTATATAGCTCTCTACCCCCTACTCAATTATCTGGGCATCCAGCATTGTTCTCCTCCCAAATCCTCCCTCTCTTGCTTTTGCTCGTTCCCTCTCTATCTTTTATTTCTATGGAGCACTTGAGCCATATACTAGGCTTATATTAGATAGTTTCACATATGGTAACCTTTCACTTTTCGCTTGAGTTTAGAGCTACAAATACCACAATAATTTGTCAGGATCTATATACGATAAATATATATGTTATATATAATGTGTGATAGAGAGTTTACTAGCTATAGGATGAGAGAGAAGTATAGTGCCTCCACTATCCAGTGATACAAATGTAAAATACATCAATTGACAATATAATGTACAATTAATGCTTTATTATTATCCATACACTCAATTAGCAAATAGCAAATCAAGCTCTCAACAGAAATAAGGCAACTTCATTTTGTAAGTCGAACATTGTTCCGTTTCATTTTATGAAATGCTAAACTATTACTTAGAATAAAATTATCTCCTTTCTATTTTTTGGTTATTATTTATTGCATTTTTAAATTTGTTCCATTCATTCCTGTATCTGTGTCTATTTATATATATATATCAAACACTTTGCCAGAAACAGGCAAAATAGAATCCAAGCAACATTTAATTTTACCCATAAATCCTATCCACTTAGAGGATATGCGCTCAACAGGGCATAAATATACCATATTTAATTGTATCCTTGACTTGTGTCAAACCAATCGCAAGCTAAAATTTGCGTGAACTACCCGACGAACGAAAGCTGTAATGTTATATGTTTTACATATCTAGATCGAATTTGACACATGTGTTTAGCCCATTTCTTAAATTACTTTATATCTTAATGTAGTGCATGGTGAAACAGGGGGGGGGGGAGGAGAGGGAAAGCTGTGGTGTTTTTTTTTTTTTTAATGAAATGTAGAACTGATTATAGGCGGGGGGGGGGGGGGGGGGTTCTCATCATTTCGTGCATTGTGAGAACTGACAATAGTGCCATTGACAGAGTACAGGCTAAATGTTTGCCTGTCATCAGCGCTTCCTGCATGGGACAGTGTGAATACGGCACAAATCACTGGTCTTCATCTATGAACTTTCGAATCAGCCCTGGGTCACTACTTACATGCTGCATGAGTTTGCATAGCAGGGAAAATGCCAGATGTTTCCATTTTACAAGAAATTGCTGGAGGGAGGACTGTCTCTGTAACCCTACACAGTAAAGGAGATTTCTGGCATTGACATCTTTTGGACTGTGACTCCCATCCTACTCACATCTGGCTCACACAAAATCTTGGGTGTGAGAAATCCTGCACCGCCATTCTTTGTGTACATCAGAAGAAGGCCTCCAAAGTCATGACTAGCGCTCTGCTGTCTGGGTGGTTCCAAAGATGGCTGGAGGCCGCAATTGTCTTCCTCTTATAAGAAGGGTAAAGCAGCAGGTTTTGTACTGTGAGCTGCTTATTATTATTCCATGAATGTTGAACATAAGAACTTGTTTGTGTATCTATATATCTACTTGCACGTCATGTATACACATTAGACACGTCCGTGGGTTTAGATGGAACGTGTGCCTTTCTCCATTTGTCCCGCTTCCCCTACATTAAGTTTTCATAATAAACATAAGAAAGTCATGAAATTCACTGCAAGAAAGAGCAAATAATCCTCAGGGTGAACAGAATTATGGATCGCTCAGTGTTGCCGAATGACGCCGTAAACCACAGAACCACCTTTCTTAAAAGAGCGGCTACCGTGGTCAATTCAATAAAAAGATAAATGGAAGATTAAATATAAATATGCACAGAAATATATATTTCATATATAGATATCCATTTAAACTTCCCCACCCCCCCCCCTGCATATCTGCTTTAAGAGGGAGCTGGCCTATTTTATGGTTCTTTTGTCTTGACCAAAGATAGCGGTCTGACTCTGACCTGATCTGTCTGAAAAATGGGATAATATAGAATGTGTCGACAGATAAGAACCATTCGGCCCATTTAGTCTGTTCAACACCTGGTGTCAAAGGAAGGGTTCTTTAGAAGAGTGGATTGTCAGTCTAATCCCTAATAATAATAGTAACGTCAAGTCAACAGAGAAGAGAGGCAGGCCATAGGACTGGAAATGGAGTCAGTATTCAGAGCCACATACGTGGTCAAATAGGGCAGTTAAATATAAACTTTATCATCTTCAAAAGATGCATAAAATAACAACTTACGGATCTTGGAGTGCGAGTTGCTATGAAATAATACTTAACTTCTTTGAGTAGGCATTCCACATGCTTATTAATGCGAAATGCACTGTATTCCAACTTGCCTTCCGACGTCTTTATATATTTTTAAACATCTTTTGAAGGCAATATAGTTGACATTTTTTATATAGATCATGTCTATGGAGTTTGCTAACGCCGTCTTATTCACTTTTATGCAAATAACAGTTTAACAAATAGGCAGTACAGTACAACTGGCTTGCTGAAAGGCAAGCATTGTTAAAGGAAGCAAGTGTTAAAATATCTCCCGGGACTTACACACGGGTTTACTCTCTGCTGTGTCTCACATGCGAGGCACAGCAGTTCCTGACGTTGTCAGCCCATAGAAACATAGAATGTGTCGGCAGATAAGAACCATTCGGTTCTTATCAGACACGATCACACAGCCAATCAGAGTGGGGGTTTGCCCCGCTCTGACTGCCCAATGCGAGCGTCTCTCGCTGCTAGTGCAGAAAGAGACCCTTATTTTTGCATGGGATCAGTAGGGGGGACCTAGTTAAGGTCCCCCTGGGGATCCCATGCAAGCAGAGAGAGATACTGTCGCCGACCAGATGGTCAGAGGATAGACTGGCGTGTACTATCAAAAGTACACTCCAGTTCATCCTCACAATAGGGAAAAACTAAAATTTCCCTTCTGCTTCTATATTACAAGCACAATTGAAAAATAATGTTTAGTGTTCCTTTAAGCACTCACCAACTACATGTATTTTGTTTATAAATGACTTCTAATTTATTTCATAATGTATGTAACCTTTTGAAGGTAATTTGAGTAGTAGTAGTTTAGCTGTTAAATATTCAGATAACCTAGGTTCATGAGAAAAAATGTGGCAACATTTAAACAATTTTGGTTTAATCTTAAAAGATAAATGTGAATAAGTTGACACATATATAACCCTTTTAACAGTCAGAGGGTGTTTATGCAGATGACAAACATTTGGATAACATATTAGCAGGGGCGTTGCTAGGTCTTCGGATGATCTGCGGCTAGAGCCCAGATGAGCTCGGTCACACACAGGGGCGTACCTAGAGCATTTGGCACCCGGGGCGGACCATGAGTGTTGCACCCCCCACCCCCATAATAAAAATGTAAGAAAACACCCACAAATTTTTCAGTGTTTGAAAATTGTACAATTATAGATACCAGGAATATTGTGCCACTCAGAACCCAGTAATATTGTGCCAGTCAGATACCAGTAATATTGTGCCTTTCAGATACCAGTAATATTGTGCCAGTCAGATACCAGGAATAGTGTGCCATTCAGAGCCCAGTAGTATTGTGCCAGTAAGATACCAGTAATATTGTGCCACTCAGAGCCCAGTAATATTGTGCCAGTCAGATACCAGGAATATTGTGTCATTCAGAGCCCAGTAATATTGTGCCAGTCAGATGTCTGTAATATTTTGCCAGTCAGAGCCCAGTAATAGTGTGCCAGTCAGAACCCAGTAATATTGTGCCACTCAGAACCCAGTAATATTGTGCCACTCAGAGCCCAGTAATATTGTGCCACTCAGAGCCCAGGAATATTGTGCCACTCAGAGCCCAGGAATATTGTGCCACTCAGAGCCCAGGAATATTGTGCCACTCAGAGCCCAGGAATATTGTGCCAATCATAGCCCAGTAATATTGTGCCACTCAGAACCCAGTAATATTGTACCATTCAGAGCCCAGTAATATTGTGCCACTCAGAACCCAGTAATATTGTACCATTCAGAGCCCAGTAATATTGTGCCACTCAGAACCCAGTAATATTGTGCCACTCAGAGCCCAGGAATATTGTGCCACTCAGAGCCCAGGAATATTGTGCCACTCAGAGCCCAGGAATATTGTGCCAGTCAGAGCCCAGGAATATTGTGCCAATCATAGCCCAGTAATATTGTGCCACTCAGAACCCAGTAATATTGTACCATTCAGAGCCCAGTAATATTGTGCCACTCAGAACCCAGTAATATTGTACCATTCAGAGCCCAGTAATATTGTGCCACTCAGAACCCAGTAATATTGTGGCAATCATAGCCCAGTAATATTGTGCCACTCAGAACCCAGTAATATTGTGGCAATCATAGCCCAGTAATATTGTGCCTTTCAGATACCAGTAATATTGTGCCAGTCAGATACCAGGAATAGTGTGCCATTCAGAGCCCAGTAATATTGTGCCAGTAAGATACCAGTAATATTGTGCCACTCAGAGCCCAGTAATATTGTGCCAGTCAGATACCAGGAATATTGTGTCATTCAGAGCCCAGTAATAGTGTGCCAGTCAGATGTCTGTAATATTTTGCCAGTCAGAGCCCAGTAATAGTGTGCCAGTCAGAACCCAGTAATATTGTGCCACTCAGAACCCAGTAATATTGTGCCACTCAGAGCCCAGGAATATTGTGCCACTCAGAGCCCAGGAATATTGTGCCAATCAGATGCCCAGTAATATTGTGCCAATCAGATGCCCAGTAATATTGTGCCAATCATAGCCCAGTAATATTGTGCCACTCAGAACCCAGTAATATTGTGCCACTCAGAGCCCAGGAATATTGTGCCACTCAGAGCCCAGGAATATTGTGCCACTCAGAGCCCAGGAATATTGTGCCAATCATAGCCCAGTAATATTGTGCCACTCAGAACCCAGTAATATTGTACCATTCTGAGCCCAGTAATATTGTGCCACTCAGAACCCAGTAATATTGTACCATTCAGAGCCCAGTAATATTGTGCCACTCAGAACCCAGTAATATTGTGCCACTCAGAGCCCAGGAATATTGTGCCACTCAGAGCCCAGGAATATTGTGCCACTCAGAGCCCAGGAATATTGTGCCAGTCAGAGCCCAGGAATATTGTGCCAATCATAGCCCAGTAATATTGTGCCACTCAGAACCCAGTAATATTGTACCATTCAGAGCCCAGTAATATTGTGCCACTCAGAACCCAGTAATATTGTACCATTCAGAGCCCAGTAATATTGTGCCACTCAGAACCCAGTAATATTGTGGCAATCATAGCCCAGTAATATTGTGCCACTCAGAACCCAGTAATATTGTGGCAATCATAGCCCAGTAATATTGTGCCACTCAGAACCCAGTAATATTGTGGCAATCATAGCCCAAGAATATTGTGCCACTCAGAACCCAGTAATATTGTGGCAATCATAGCCCAGTAATATAGTGCCAATCAGAACCCAGTAATATTGTACCATTCAGAGCCCAGTAATATTGTGCCACTCAGAACCCAGTAATATTGTGGCAATCATAGCCCAGTAATATTGTGCCACTCAGAACCCAGTAATATTGTGCCAATCATAGCCCAAGAATATTGTACCATTCAGAGCCCAGTAATATTGTGCCACTCAGAACCCAGTAATATTGTGGCAATCATAGCCCAAGAATATTGTGCCACTCAGAACCCAGTAATATTGTGCCACTCAGAACCCAGTAATATTGTGCCACTCAGAACCCAGTAATATTGTGCCACATAGAGCCCAGGAATATTGTGCCACTCAGAACCCAGTAATATTGTACCACTCTGAACCCAGTAATACCCACACACACCTAGACACCCTGACACACACACACACACCTAGACACCCTGACACACACACACACACACCTAGACACCCATACACAGTCACACTTTTTTTTTTTACTTACCTTACACTTGGTCCGTCATCCAGGACCTTCTGCCGGATGTCCGTCCACCTGACATCCGGCAAGCAGCTGACACAGCGCGACGGGGGCGGAGCTTGCACCCGTCACGCTGTGATCTCTATGGCCAGGAGGAGAGGCTAGGGAGCGAGTTCCCTATAGCAGCCTCTCCTCCCGATCGGCCCTCACCCCCGCGTGAGGTTAATCCTATGTCCCAGACAGAGGAAAGCTCACCTGGGGATTTTTTTTTATAAAAGACACCTGTCCACAGAAGCAATCAGTCAATCAGATTCCAAACTCTCCACCATGGCCAAGACCAAAGAGCTGTCCAAGGATGTCAGGGAGAAGATTGCAGACCTACACAAGGCTGGAATGGGCTACAAGACTATCGCCAAGCAGCTTGGTGAGAAGGTGACAACAGTTGGTGCGATTATTCACAAAGGGAAGAAACACAAAATAACTGTAAGTCTCCCTCAGTCTGGTGCTCCTCGTTGGAGTTTCAATGATCCTGCGAATGGTGAGGAATCAGCCCAGAACTACATGGGAGGAACGTTTTAATCATCTCAAGGCAGCTGAGACCATAGTCACCAAGAGAACAATTGGAAACAAACTACGCCATGAAGGACTGTAAATCCTGCAGCATTCACAAGGTCCCCCTGCTCAATAAAGCACATGTACAGGACCTGTCTGGAGTTTGCCAATGAACATCTGAATGATTCAGAGGAGAACTGGGTGAAAGTGTTGTGGTCAGATGAGACCAAAATCGAGCTCTTTGGCATCAACTCAACTCGCCGTGTTTGGAGGAGGAGGAATGCTGCCTATGACCCCAAGAACACCATCCCCACCATAAAACAGGGAGGTGGAAACATTATGCTTTGGGGGTATTTTTCTGCTAAGGGAACGGGACAACTGCACCACATTAAAGGGATGATGGAAGGGGCCATGCAACATCAATTCTTGAGTGAGAACCTCCTTCCCTCAGCCAGGACATTGAAAATGGTTCGTGGATGGGTATTCCAGCATGACAATGACCCAAAACACACAGCCAAGGCAACAATCAATTTATAACTTTTTTGACATGCCTTTTTCTGGACTTTTTTTTTTGTTATTCTGTCTCTCACTGTTAAAATACACCTACCATTAAAATTATAGACTGATCATTTCTTTGTCAATGGGCAAACATTCAAAATCAGCAGGGGATGAAATACTTCCCCCCCCCTCACTGTATAGGCATTATATCAACATAAACACTTCTTATACTGTGAATATATAGAATAAAAAATACTGAACATTATCTATCCATTGTGTTATCAAAATTGCATGCAGAACGCATAAAAGAAGATGTTTTAAAAGTGTCTCCTGCTTATTAATTACTTATGGCTTGATATGCTAATGAACACATTTTTTGTCTCCCTCAGTTCAGCTAGGTAGACTATTGACCAGTATTCTGCATGGTGTCCCAATTCATCTATAGGCTTCACTTCGCAGCCATGTAAAACTTACAAGGCACTGCTCACATTCAAAGCCCATCACTCACTTCCTTCATCATATATATATATATATCCGCTTTGATCTTTCGTCCTGTTCTAGCAAATGTCTGGCTGGGAATAGATACTCTGCCACAGGTCACTTAATACCTGATAACTATCTGGGGAGAGAATGTTACAACATCCTCAGCTTCATTATGATCAGAGGCCTGCAAAAAAAAACAAGAGCCCTTTTCTGTAGTTGCATCTCAATACAGCCCAACTACTAAGCCTGTAACCAGTGTATTTAGAGAAGAAAGAAAGTGTTGTTTGTACGTTGTTCTTATCGTTCTATATTATCTTTTGTGTCAAGCTCGTGTTTTCCCTTATGTATGCTAGTGTGGAATGTGTTGGTGTTTTATAAATAAATGATGATAATTAAGAAAAAAAAAAATTCAAATAAGAATTTGTAAAGCGCTATAAGTTCAGAGGTGTGCAAGCTTTCAACACGCAGAAAAGTGCTTACCCGGGGAATTGTCTTCCATTTAAATGGCGTTAATTCATATGCAGTCGTCCGTTGCTATGGAGACTAGCGTTGCTGATTACAAGAAAATGAGGGACAGGGGCAGCTATTGCAATCAAGTGGACCCTTAAACCAAAGACAGGAAAATATCAAAGGAAAGGGCCTCTGTGGTCCTCTGTACAAATGTTTCTCTTTAGAACCCCGCTGGGAATGCAAACAGAAACAGTTGCTTGATGTCTGGCGAGCAGTGAAAGCTCTTCACATGTGGTGTGGTGATCACATACATACACACGGCTGTGGGCAGAGAAAGAATTAGTAGGGGCAGTGTTCTATGTTATGTTAAGTAACTGAGCTATTACAATGGTATGCAACATGTACGCAACATGGTCTTCACAACTGCTGAGCTGGCTCTATAATGTGACATTTATCCTATGGAAGAGAATGAGATTCAGAAAATCTGAAGTGACATAGTTGTCGAAAAGTTGTTGAATCTGTGCTTAACAAGAGAGAGAACAGGTCGAGTAAATGTTTCTTAGGAAATAAGTTACAGGGTGTAAGTCACACTTGTCCGTTATTGGTTTTGGCTTTAAACCATAGGTTTTTGGCTACCAAATATGCCTTCACCCCCGAAAACGCTATGAATTCAGCTAAGACAACCGCATTTCAATTCTCTATCCCCCATAAATAAATACCCTTGCCCCTGTTAAAATTAGGGGGGTCAGGGTAGTAGCCCTGCCCCCCCCCCCCCCCAATAATGAATGGGGCGGAGAACCATCAAAATGGTTCAAGTCCCCATAATATGCACCTAACAATGGTTGGGTCTGGGAACTGTCGAAATGTCTCCCAGCCTCTATAGAATAATAGAGCTGCCCCTAACCATAACCAGGGCTGGGAGTCTTCGTTATACATCAGGAGCCAGGGCTACTTGTTCTGGACCCCACTTCATAAAACATTTACCAACATTTAATATCCTACCTCCCCTTCCCCCCACCTCTACCTTGCCTTGGTATGTAGGGGAAGAGTCACCTGTAAAAAAAAAACTTTTACTACCCACCCCCCTGACACACAAAGGGTGCCCTGGGAATAAAATATTACCTGTTCCTGAAGTCCATCGACGATCTGCGACACCCTTGAGTCCTCATCTTCGGCCCAGGGAAAGGGGCCACCAAAAAAAATAAAAATGGATCCACCTAGAACTGAAAAAAATTGCGTCTGCAAAAAAACCTAAAAAATACACTCTCCCTTTCTTAAGCATCTGTCCTCAGAAAGAAATTCCTGCTCCCAGAGTGCAGATTTAATTTTAAAAAGGAGTCTGATTGGTAGACTGTGTCAGGCAATCAGAAGCCTTCCAACCCCAGAACTACCATTTACCTTATTTGTTACACAGTTTGCTCTTATACTCTTCTCTTGGGGGCAGTAAGCAAGTGGTCATAAAGTGGGGAAAGATGGTATGGCACAATATACAAGTGCCACGATTATTAGACCCGTTTGTGGCATCCAGTCCGCTGGGCTCCAGAACGATTGCATTGGGAACCTCCATTACTGTTGCTGGAAGTGGACATTTTGGTACTTTTTTCATTACACTGAAGCAAAAATATTTTACAAACTTTCTTGTCTCAGTGGCCATCCAACTGATTGTTATGACACGTGTTCTTTCTGATTGGAAAACTTACGTTTTCTTGGATTAATCATTTTTTCTGCTCTTCGGTTTGTGTTAGTGTTTTATTATGATAGCAAATATTGGAACATAATATTATTCCCCTTGTATCCTGGTTTAGAATCTTTAAAAGAAGAGATCAATATTTCATTACGTTTGTTTCCTTATTCAATGACATAGTATTCCAACCTGTCAAAGTGGGAGGGACAGATCACTGACATTTATAGCACCTTAAATAAACACTTTAGGGAAAAAAACACACATTGCAAAGTTTCATATATTTTTTTTAACAGTGAGTACTTTTTTTAACTATTGCAAGCGTTATTTTTGAACTAAGGAAAAAAATTATTTCATAAGTCTTGACTAGGGTTGCTGCCCGGCTGGTATTTTACTGGCACTGCCGGTAATTGACACTTAAGAGCTGGTTGCAGCAGCAGTAAAATACCGGCAATGCAGAAGCCATTTTTTTTTTGCAGTGCGCCGTCCCTTTAAACGACGGTAGCTGCAGGTACTTTGGGGGTACAGGGGTCAGAGAGAGGCTGTTTGGGGGGGAGGCAAAGAGAGGCTGTTTCTGTGCCAAAGGGGCAGAGAGGGGCGGTTTGAAGCTGCAAATGGGCAAAGAGAGAGACGGTTTGGGTGGGGCTAGTAATGTGACCACATTTTATTTCTGCCATTCAGAGACACTTTTTATATTATTTAAATTATTAATAAGCCTTGGGAACCATATATATTTCAGATCAAATAATATATTTATAATTACATAGAGTCATGATCAGACACCTCTATTAGCATTTCCAGATAACTTGACCCCTGTATTACTAGATAGACAGTTTCAGATAACTTAACCTCTGTATTGCAAGATAGGCAATTTCAAATAACTTAACCCCTGTATTTCCAGATAGGTGTTTTCAGAGAACTAAACCCCTTTATCCATTACACACACACACATACTCACACAGTCACACATATACACATACACACACACAGTCTGTCAATCACACATACATACACATGCCCAGATACAGTCTCTCACTCACTCACACATACACAGACACACACTGTCAGAGAGCGAGTGTGGGTTTTATTTTTTGCCTGGTGCAGGTAGGCTGCTGCACCTTTGAGCTCCTCTTGAAGGAGGGACTGAGAAAATCAGGAGAGGCATCTGAACTTCCAGCATATTGGGAGAGTTGATAGATCTCACCTGATTGGCTGAGACCTCCCTCTCTCAGAGCTCTCAGTTTGGGAATTTGCATTGTCCTGTGTCTCATGTTTCTGAGATAAATGCTGGGAAGAGTGAGCATAGGAGGCAAATGTAACTTGCCCACTTGCCCTGTTGGGAACATAATTTCGGAGAATCCCTGGGACACAGCTGGAGAATTACAGACTTTCTCTTGTATCTTGGGATTACCAAGCATCACAATCTACTATATTTAAACTTTATGCTAGAAACATGCTAAAAAACCTGTTTGATAGGACTGAAAGTAATAAAACCTTTATTGACTGTAACTAACAAACATATACATATGGATTGGAACAAAATGCAATGGTCAGATAGAATTAAAATGTGTTCTTTGGCCACACAGCACTGGTGGTTTTCGCACTGAAAGAAGAATACATAATTGAAAAAAAAACTCATACTTACTCTATAACATACTCTTAGATGTTATAGGGCTGTTTTGTTTTCACTGATCCTAGGGCTCTTGGACTGAGGTCCAGGTTAGAGAGAATTCACTACCGGGCTACAAAGCAGTTATAATCACACATTGCGGCATTGAACAGTTATAATCACACATTGCGGCATTGAACAGTTATAATCACACATTGCGGCATTGAACAGTTATAATCACTCATTGCGGCACTGAGCAGTTATAATCACACATTGCGGCACTGAGCAGTTATAATCACACATTGCGGCACTGAGCAGTTATAATCACACATTGCGGCATTGAGCAGTTATAATCACACATTGCGGCACTGAGCAGTTATAATCACTCATTGCGGCACTGAGCAGTTATAGTCACATATTGCGGCATTGAGCAGTTATAATCACACATTGCAGGACTGAGCAGTTATAATCACACATTGCAGGACTGAGCAGTTATAATCACACACTGCGGGACTAAGAAGATATAATCACTCATTGCAGCATTGAGCAATTATAATCACACATTGCGGCATTGAGCAGATATAATCACTCATTGCGGCACTGAGCAGTTATAATCACACATTGCGGTATTGAGCAGTTATAATCACTCATTGCGGCACTGAGCAGATATAATTACACATTGCAGGACTGAGCAGTTATAATCACACACTGCGGGACTAAGAAGATATAATCACTCATTGCAGCATTGAGCAGTTATAATCACACATTGCGGCATTGAGCAGTTATAATCACACATTGCGGCACTGAGCAGTTATAATCACTCATTGCGGCACTGAGCAGTTATAGTCACATATTGCGGCATTGAGCAGTTATAATCACACATTGCAGGACTGAGCAGTTATAATCACACATTGCAGGACTGAGCAGTTATAATCACACACTGCGGGACTAAGAAGATATAATCACTCATTGCAGCATTGAGCAATTATAATCACACATTGCGGCATTGAGCAGATATAATCACTCATTGCGGCACTGAGCAGTTATAATCACACATTGCGGTATTGAGCAGTTATAATCACTCATTGCGGCACTGAGCAGATATAATTACACATTGCAGGACTGAGCAGTTATAATCACACACTGCGGGACTAAGAAGATATAATCACTCATTGCAGCATTGAGCAATTATAATCACACATTGCGGCATTGAGCAGTTATAATCACACATTGCGGCACTGAGCAGTTATAATCACACATTGCGGCACTGAGCAGTTATAATCACTCATTGCGGCACTGAGCAGTTATAATCACACATTGCGGCATTGAGCAGATATAATCACTCATTGCGGCACTGAGCCGATATAATCACACATTGTGGTATTGACCAGTTATAATCACACATTGCGGCATTGAGCAGTTATAATCACACATTGCGGCATTGAGCAGTTATAATCACACATTGCAGCACTGAGCAGTTATAATCACACATTGCGGCACTGAGCAGTTATAATCACACATTGCGGCACTGAGCAGTTACAATCATACATTGCGGCATTGAGCAGATATAATCACTCATTGCGGCACTGAGCAGTTATAATCACTCATTGCGGCATTGAGCAGTTATAATCACTCATTGCGGCACTGAGCAGTTATAATCACACATTGCGGCATTGAGCAGATATAATCACACATTGCGGCACTGAGCAGTTATAATCACACATTGCGGCATTGAGCAGATATAATCACTCATTGCGGCACTGAGCCGATATAATCACACATTGCGGTATTGAGCAGTTATAATCACTCATTGCGGCATTGAGCAGTTATAATCACACATTGCGGCATTGAGCAGTTATAATCACACATTGCAGCACTGAGCAGTTATAATCACACATTGCGGCATTGAGCAGTTATAATCACTCATTGCGGCACTGAGCAGTTATAATCACTCATTGCGGCACTGAGCAGATATAATCACTCATTGCGGCATTGAGCAGATATAATCACTCATTGCGGCACTGAGCAGTTATAATCACACATTGTGGCACTGAGCAGTTATAATCACACATTGCGGTACTGAGCAGTTATAATCACACATTGCGGCATTGAGCAGATATAATCACTCATTGCGGCACTGAGCAGTTATAATCACACATTGCGGCATTGAGCAGTTATAATCACACATTGCGGCACTGAGCAGTTATAATTACTCATTGCGGAACTGAGCAGTTATAATCGCACATTGCGGCATTGAACAGTTATAATCACACATTGCGGCATTGAGCAGTTATAATCACACATTGCGGCATTGAGCAGTTATAATCACACATTGCGGCATTGAGCAGTTATAATCACTCATTGCGGCACTGAGCAGTTATAATCACACATTGCGGGACTAAGAAGATATAATCACTCATTGCAGCATTGAGCAATTATAATCACACATTGCGGCACTGAGCAGTTATAATCACACATTGCGGCACTGAGCAGATATAATCACTCATTGCGGCACTGAGCAGATATAATCACACATTGCGGCACTGAGCAGATATAATCACTCATTGCGGCACTGAGCCGATATAATCACACATTGTGGTATTGACCAGTTATAATCACACATTGCAGCACTGAGCAGTTATAATCACACATTGCGGCACTGAGCAGTTATAATCACACATTGCGGCACTGAGCAGTTATAATCATACATTGCGGCATTGAGCAGATATAATCACTCATTGCGGCACTGAGCAGTTATAATCACTCATTGCGGCATTGAGCAGTTATAATCACTCATTGCAGCATTGAGCAGTTATAATCACACATTGCGGCACTGAGCAGTTATAATCACACATTGCGGCACTGAGCAGTTATAATCACACATTGCGGCACTGAGCAGTTATAATCACACATTGCGGCACTGAGCAGTTATAATCACACATTGCGGCATTGAGCAGATATAATCACTCATTGTGGCACTGAGCAGTTATAATCACACATTGCGGCATTGAGCAGATATAATCACTCATTGCAGCATTGAGCAGATATAATCACACATTGCGGCACTGAGCAGTTATAATCACACATTGCGGCATTGAGCAGATATAATCACTCATTGTGGCACTGAGCAGTTATAATCACACATTGCGGCATTGAGCAGTTATAATCACTCATTGCAGCATTGAGCAGATATAATCACTCATTGCGGCACTGAGCAGTTATAATCACACATTGCGGCACTGAGCAGTTATAATCACACATTGCGGCACTGAGCAGTTATAATCACACATTGCGGCACTGAGCAGTTATAATCACACATTGCGGCATTGAGCAGATATAATCACTCATTGTGGCACTGAGCCGATATAATCACACATTGCGGTATTGAGCAGTTATAATCACTCATTGCGGCATTGAGCAGATATAATCACACATTGCGGTATTGAGCAGTTATAATCACACATTGCGGCATTGAGCAGATATAATCACTCATTGCGGCACTGAGCCGATATAATCACACATTGCGGTATTGAGCAGTTATAATCACACATTGCGGCATTGAGCAGTTATAATCACACATTGCAGCACTGAGCAGTTATAATCACACATTGCGGCATTGAGCAGTTATAATCACTCATTGCGGCACTGAGCAGTTATAATCACTCATTGCGGCACTGAGCAGATATAATCACTCATTGCGGCACTGAGCAGTTATAATCACACATTGCGGCACTGAGCAGTTATAATCACACATTGCGGCATTGAGCAGATATAATCACTCATTGCGGCACTGAGCAGTTATAATCACACATTGCGGCATTGAGCAGTTATAATCACACATTGCGGCACTGAGCAGTTATAATTACTCATTGCGGAACTGAGCAGTTATAATCGCACATTGCGGCATTGAACAGTTATAATCACACATTGCGGCATTGAGCAGTTATAATCACACATTGCGGCATTGAGCAGTTATAATCACACATTGCGGCATTGAGCAGTTATAATCACTCATTGCGGCACTGAGCAGTTATAATCACACATTGCGTGACTAAGAAGATATAATCACTCATTGCAGCATTGAGCAATTATAATCACACATTGGGGCACTGAGCAGTTATAATCACACATTGCGGCACTGAGCAGATATAATCACTCATTGCGGCACTGAGCAGATATAATCACACATTGCGGCACTGAGCAGTTATAATTACTCATTGCGGAACTGAGCAGTTATAATCACACATTGCGGTATTGAGCAGTTATAATCACACATTGCGGCATTGAGCAGTTATAATCACTCATTGCGGCACTGAGCTGATATAATCACACATTGCGGCACTGAGCAGATATTATCACACATTGCGGCACTGAGCAGTTATAATCACATATTGCAGCACATGCTGGTATAATCACACATTGCGGCACTGAGCAGATATAATCACACATTGCGGCATTGAGCTGATATAATCACACATTGCGGCACTGAGCAGTTATAATCACTCATTGCGGCATTGAGCAGTTATAATCACATATTGCAGCACATGCTGATATAATCACACATTGCGGCACTGAGCAGATATAATCACACATTGCGGCATTGAGCAGTTATAATCACATATTGCAGCACTGAGCTGATATAATCACATAATGCAGCACTGAGCAGTTATAATCACACATTGTGCCACTGAGCAGATATAATCACACATTGTGCCACTGAGCAGATATAATCACACATTGCGGCACTGAGCAGTTATAATCACATATTGCAGCACTGAGCTGATATAATCACTCATTGCGGCACTGAGCAGATATAATCACACATTGCGCCACTGAGCAGATATAATCACACATTGCGGCACTGAGCAGTTATAATCACATATTGCGGCACTGAGCAGTTATAATCACACGGACACATTTAAACACATTTTTTTCCTAATTTAGGCATTTGCTTGCAATTTTGCTAATACAATGTATAGATCGTTCTTAATCATTTTATATGCTCTACATTCACGGTATGTTCAGGTGATACAGTCCCTTTACAGACCTACCCCATAAATAGTGGGCAGTAGTAGAAATTGACATATCGCTATTGCTACAGCAAGGTCTACTGCCATTTTGACACTGAATGATTCAGGTTGGGTATTATGAACAGGGAATATGGTAAAATGTTCAGTATTTCTCTCCAACACTTTCAAGAGAGAGTCCCTTCTGAGTATCAATGCAATATGTTCAGTCAATAGTCTTTTCTAGTGCTCTGTGCCTCTTACCTTGACTAGCTACATGGTATGAATTTTTTTGATTGTTTTTATCAGCAATTTGTTTTGTTTTTTACCCGCAAAGATGAAGTGTGAAAGAAAAGAGCCCAGTCACATCATGTTACTTATTGAAAAAGAAGGACAAATAAGGTCTCTGAAGCCTAAGTAGCTTTTACATTATTACGTGGAGCTATAATGGCCTCTCTGAAGTGACCTTGAACGCAAATGTATTTACAATCGTTCCGTACAGCAGATGAGTTGCAAAATGAAAAGGAAATACAGTCAAGACATTGACAAGCTTAGAAATAATGATTTATATTCTAAAGAAACAACATGTTTATTGGTTCTTTAATCAGCACAACAGTCTTCATCTCTAGACTATATATAGATATATCTATGTAGAGAATGGGACTGTTCTTTGTACCTTCGAATCATCAAGGTGCAGGTTAGGTTTAGGGTGTGCAGCCTAGTTTTTGGGTTCATTTAGGGTTAGTATTAGGGTTAGGAGTTCATTTTCGGGTTAGTATTAGGGTTTGGTCTGCAACAATGCTTGGCGGTACATGTCAAAGTAATATCCACATGAATGGTAGGATGCAAAGTTTCCCAGCCGAACATTGTCTCGCACTGCTTCCGCTGGCTTGCCACCACCTGCCCACCTGTTAGTGGTCATTAGGTTATGGCTGAGACATGGCTCTACATATCACTTAGGAGATCATCAATAAACAATTCGGAAATAAGAGGACCCTTCCAGTTTTTTCAAACTTTCATCCATTTGGAAAATGTAACATTTACATAAAATCTCTGCATTCTAACCTTTAGACAGTTTTAAATCCAAATAAACACATACTTCCCTAAGCCTATATCTGTTAATTTGAAGAGTAACCTTTGGTTTGGAACCATATCAAGTGATTTAGCAACGTCTACATTTTTACTGACATTTCTCATAGAATGCTATGAAGTTAGTTTGAAAAAAACACATGGACTCTTACCAATTATATTATTATTCACCATGTATTTTAGAGCGTAAACCTTTAGCAAGCATTTAAACAATTATCCCACTGTAAATGTCAAGCTCACAGGCCTGTGAATGGCTGGCTGAGATTTTGATCCCTTTCTAAATATGGACCCCACATCCCGTTAAGCCAGGGGTGGGATTGTCTATTTACGCATCGCAAAATAATTTCGACCGACCTGGCCCAACATGCCACCCCGCTGCCAACCTCCGTGTGAGACAGTCATGTGTGCAGCAGCCGCATCCAGCGGATGCACTCTGGCTTACTCTTAGTGCTGCCAGATATGACAACAAGTCATATGAGGCAGCTGTTTGTCCCTCCTCCACGTACACTATGCATGCAGCATGTGTGGAAAGAAGACTGCGGAGGAGGAGGCTGAGAGTGCAGCAGCGGCAAGGTAAGTACTGGGGAGTGGGGATTATTTTATTTGGCATACTGGCAGTGGCATATTACTGGGTATCCTGGCTGTGGAATATTACTGGGAACACTGGCTGTGGCATTTTACTGGGCATACTGGCTGTGGCATGTTACTGGGAATGCTGGCTGTGGCATATTACTGGGCATACTGGCAGTGGCATATTACTGGGCATCCTGGCTGTGGCATATTACTGGGAACAGTGGCTGTGGAATATTACTGGGAACACTGGCTGTGACATTTTACTGGGCATACTGGCTGTGGCATATTAATAGGCATACTGGCAATGGCATATTACTGGGCATACTGGCTGTGGCATATTACTGGGCATACTGGCAATGGCATATTACTGGGCATACTGGCTGTGGCATGTTACTGGGAATGCTGGCTGTGGCATATTACTGGGCATACTGGCAGTGGCATATTACTGGGCATACTGGCAGTTGCATATTACTGGGAATACTGGCTGCAGCATATTACTGGGCATACTGGCTGCAGCATATTACTGGGCATACTGGCTGCGGCATAGTACTGGGCATACTGGCAGTGGCATATTACTGGGTATACTGGCTGTTGCATATTAATAGGCATATTATTAAACCAATCAATTGTCTTTATACCCAAACTGAAAGAATCCCTAAAGAGCAAAACTTATGGACAGAATTAGGCTTAGCTCCTTAAGTACCATTGGGTGTACACTGTCAGATATACCGTATTTGTTCAATTATAAGACAACCCTGATTATAAGATGATTCCCCAAACTTTGGATATTCCTTTAGGAAAGAAACTAAAAGCCTGAATATAAGACTACCCTATAGGAAAAAAGTTCAACTTGTATATATTCACATGTAAAGTGCTTTTATGATATCAAAAAATGCATTTCTTGTTTTTATTTCCTTTTATGTGCCAATGCTGCCTCTCTCTTTCCCCTCCCCCCAGCGTTGTCTCTCTCCCCCCCCTTAGTGTTGTCTGTCTCTCCCCCCAGCGTTATCTCTCTCCCCTCCCTTTGTGACTCTCTCCCTCCCTTTGTGTGTCTGTCTCCCCCCCTCCCTTTGTGTCTCTCTTTGTCTCCCTCCCCTTGTCTCTTCCACCTCCCTCCCCTTGTCTCTGTCTCTACCCCCCTTGTCTCTGTCTCTTACCCCCTCCACTTGTCTCTGTCTCTTCCCCCTCCCCTTGTCTCTGTCTCTTCCCCCCTCTCTCCCCTTGTCTCTGTCTCTTTCCCCCCTCCCTCCCTCCCCCTCCCTCCCCTTGTCTCTGTCTCTTCCCCCCCTCTGTTTCTCTCTGCCCCCCCTCCCTCTTATCTCGTCTCCCCCTTGTGGCTAGTGGGGGCTGCAGGGGGATGACTGCACGATACGTGCAGACATCCTCCATGCTGCCCGACACTTCCGTCTATTATGACGGACAGCCGTTCCGTCATAATAGACACAAGTTTCAGGCAGCATGGAGGATGTCTGCACTATCGTGCAGACATCCCCCTGCTGCCCGAATGTCCCTGGTGGCTAGCAGGGGCAGCCGGAGGATGTCTGCACGATACGCGCAGACATCCCCAGCTACTGCCCGGCACTTCCGCCGGGACTTTTATGATGAAGCCGGAAGGACCCGGCTTCATCATAGAAGTCCAGGCGGTCGTGCCGGGCGGCAGGGGAGGAAGTCTGCGCGCATCGTGCAGACATCCCCTAGCTGCTTGAGAGGCGGATCCAGGTCCCCTGCAGCTCTGCGGGGGACCTGGATCCCAGTCTTATAATCTGACCTCGATTTTATTCTCCATAGCAAATAAGTTTCTAATTTTCCAATTTAGCTAACTTAATCGTCTTTTTGCAGGTTTTGTTGACCTCTTTGTACTTTATGAATGAAGCTGCGGGCCCCTAGCTTATATAATGTTTGAATGTCATTTTCTTCTCTTTTATATCATGTCTTATGTTACTGGTAAGGCACACTGGTTCTAATTCGCTTCTTTTGTATTTGTTTCCCGAGGGTATATATTGTTTTGTGAAATTTTGTAATGTGTGTTTAAAGATATGATATTTGCCTTTTTTTTTTTTTTTTTAAACAGTCCATCCTAGTCTGTGTGTTCAATGGATTCCCTTAGCCTGTTAAATTGAACCCTTTTAAAATTCAGTGTTTCGGTAGCGTACATACCAAGTTTGCTTTTTTTTTAATTATTCTCAAATGGCACCATGTTTTTGTCACCTTTATCTAAATGTTCCTTGACTTGAAGATTTGAGATACATTCCTCTCTATTAGTTATTACTAGAGTTGAGCGGACACCTGGATGTTCGGGTTCGACAGGTTTGGCCAAACTTCGAAAAATGTCCGGGTCCATGCTCGAACTTGACCCCGAACTTGACCCCGAACCCCATTGAAGTCAATGGGGACATGAACTTTTGGCCACTAAAACGCTTCTAAAAAGGTCCTGGAAAGGGCGAGAGCAGGGGTGTCCAAGTTTATTCTGCAAAGGGCCACTTCGCTTGAAATGTATGCGTGAGTGGGCCGCATTCATTTTTCATTCATTCAGAGAATAATATATATATAATTATATACATGTGTGTGTGTGTATATATATATATATATATATATATATATATATATATATATATATATTACACTAATGTGTAGTGGTCACATTAACTACAAAGACACACACACACACAGTCACAATTACCCCACACACACATACACATTTATACACACATACTCACATATATACACTTACCCCACACACATACACATTTATACACTCACATACATACACTTACCCCACACACATACACATTTATACACTCACATACATACATACACTTACCACACACCCACTTAACATGCACTCACATAGATACACATTTATACACATACTCGCATACATACACTTACCCCACTCACACACATACACATTTATACACACACACTTACATACATACACTTACCCCACACACACACTCACATACACTTACCCCACACACTAATACACATTTATACCACACACACATACACTTACCCCACACACACATTGATACACACAATCACATACATACATACATACATACATACACTTACCCCCACACACATACACATTTATACAGACACTCACAAACATACATACACTTAACCACCACACTCATTCACATTTATACACACACTCACATACATACACTTACCCCACTCACACATTGATACACACACTCACATACATACATACAGTTACCCCACACACACACTCACATACATACATACATACACTTACCCCCACACACATACACATTTATACAGACACTCACAAACATACATACACTTACCCCCACACACATACACATTTATACAGACACTCACAAACATACATACACTTAACCCCCACACACATCCACATTTATACACACACTCACATACATACACTTACCCCACTCACACATTGATACACACACTCACATACATACATACAGTTACTCCACACACACACTCACATACATACATACTTACATACACTTACCCCCACACACATACACATTTATACAGACACTCACAAACATACATACACTTAACCCCACACACATACACATTTATACAGACACTCACACACATACATACACTTACCCCCACACACGTGGCTGTGGAGGTTGTGGGCTCCCGGTGCACTTCTTCCCTCCCTCTGACCCTTGCGCATGACCTCACGCGCAGGGTAGAGGAGGGGATATGTGCACGAGAGCAGCACCGCTGCTGCACACCGCACGGGAAGCTGTATCGGGGAACGAAGTTCCCTACACAGAGTGTGTAGGGAACTTCGTTCCCCGACACAGCTTCTCGTGTGGTGTGCAGTTCGAGGTGCGGCTACCGGAGCAGAGCTCAGGCGGGCCGCATTTGGCCCGCGGGCCGCACGTTGGACGCCTCTGGGTTGGAGGGCTGCAAGTAAAATGTGGGTAAGAGTAGGACAAGTGCCCTGCAAGCAAACGTTTATAGGCAAATAACTTAAAATAACATAAAATACATACAAATTACAAATACAGCTGAGCCATAAAATAGCACTAGATGGAATCTTTGATTTTAGCTTTGGAAGAACATAAATCTAAATCTAAAGCATGGCTGCCAAGAGGATCAACAGAATTATCCATTTGAGAGAGGGTTGGAGTGCAGGGTATTCTCTTTCAGTTTATACTAAGTGACCCATAGGTTGAGGAGGCGATGACCGTGGCGGTGTAGGTGGAAGCGGCGCTGGAGGAGGAGGAACAGAACAGGATTAAAGTCATGTGCCTGGCACACATGCAGTTGCAAGTGAACTGCACTCTCTGTGGCACTGGGCTCAGGGCAGGGTACAAATATGTAGTATAGCACCCTCTAAAATAATCACTGTAATTTGAATAATCGCTGTAGGATTATGCCCCTCCATATGCCAGGATTATGCCCCTCAATATGCCAATATTATGCCTCTCAATGTGCCAGGACTTAGCCACCCAATATGCCAGGATTATTATGCCACTCAATATGCCAGGATTATGCACCTCAATATCCCAGGATTTTGCCCCTCAATATGCCAGGATTATGCCCCTCAATATGCCAGCATTATGCCTCTCAATATGCCAGGATTTAGCCACCAAATATGCCAGGATTATTATGCCACTCAATATGCCAGGATTATGCCCCTCAATATCCCAGGATTTTGCCCCTCAATATGCCAGGATTATGCCTCTCAATGTGCCATGACTTAGCCACCCAATATGCCAGGATTATTATGCCACTCAATATGCCAGGATTATTCACCTCAATATCCCTGGATTTTGCCCCTCAATATGCCAGGATTATGCCCCTAAATATGCCAGCATTATGCCTCTCAATATGCCAGGATTTAGCCACCCAATATGCCAGGATTATTATGCCACTCAATATGCCAGGATTTTCCCACCCAACATGCCAGGATTATTATGCCACTCAATATGCCAGGATTATGCCCCTCAATATGCCAGGACTATGCCTCTCAATATGCCAGTATTTAGCCACCCAATATGCCAGGATTATTATGTCTCTCAATATGCCAGGATTTTCCCACCCAATATGCCAGGATTATTATGCCACTCAATATGCCAGGATTATGCCCCTCTATATGGAAGGATTATGCCTCTCAATATGCCAGGACTTAGCCACCCAAAATGCCAGGATTATTATGCCTTTCAATGTGCCAGGATTTAGCCACCCCCTTCCTCCCCCCTTCCCTCTTACTTACCTCCTCGCTGCTGCTCTGTCTACCGGTGCTGCAGGTCCGTGGCTGTGAGGAAAGCGTTGTGCGTTCCCGTCCAGCCAATGCGCATTCAATAAAGTTTTTTTAAAAAAAAAGTTTAAACAAACTTTATTGAATCCGCATCGGCTGGAGGGGAGCGCACAACGCTTCCATCACAGCCACGGACCTGCACCGGGAGACAGAGCAGCAGCGAGGAGGTAAGTAAGGGGGAAGGGGGAGGAATTTTTTTTTCACGGTTCCGGCGCCGCCTGCCTTACAGGTGGCGCCGGCCCTGCCGAACCCCGAACTCCAACACAGTGGAATGTCGGTGTTCAGGTCCAGGGTCCAAAAAACGCAATGTTCGGTACGAACTGGAACAGTGCGGTTCGGGTTCGCTCAACACTAGTTATTACCAGATTCAGAGAGGCATCTATTCTAGTTGGTGTCTATATTAATTGTGCCACAAAACTGCTATTTAACAGGGTCAGAAACTTGCTATCCATAACGGATCTAGTTGATCCACAATTCCAAATTATATCCAGGCAATTAAAATCTCCTATAATTAAAACAGTATGCAGATTTTCACCAATTTCAATTTGTAAGCCTTAAAAATGTAAGCCTTGGATCCCCCCATGATGGTGTCCCCCCCCCCCTAGATTCCTATTAACTTCTCAATCTCCACCCTTGTCTACACTGTCCTGAGCCAGTATGTGATCTGTCAACATTAATGGGACACTCCCTCCAAAAAATGAAAAGGGTTTATTTATTTTTATTTTGAATTGTTGATTTCAGATATGATTTTTGTTTTTGTTATGTAAGTTTATTTTATGGAATATTTTACTAAACAAGTGTGACTGGGTGCTGCCATTTTGTGAAATATAGTGTTTTTGGGTGCCACCCCCCAGCACTAGCATCTCTTTTTGGGGCTGGGGACACAGAATGCCGTCTATAAGTCTGAATTCTGACCAAAGACTTGCACTAAATGGGAGGGTAATGTAACTATTACATCACAAGGGCGCGGAGCTATGATCCAGTTTGATCAGGTCAATCTCCTATCTTTGTGTTGGAAGGCATGTAAAAAAATTTGTACACAACCACCTAGTCCTGCCCCCTAGTGATACACAGGAGTCAGTAAGAGAGAAGGGGAGAGTGACTGTTAGCACACTCAGACCTCAGACAGACACATGCAAAGGTGGCCCAACATTTAAATACAAATAATCACATCAGTTTAATCTTCCTCTAATTAATGTCACCTATTTAAAAAAAACAATTACTGAATTTACACAATGCATTCTTTTATTCAGGTTAGTGACACCCAGATTTAAAGACTTTTTTTTTAAGTCACTGGCTATAAAACATTGTTTATTCTGTTTTATTAAATCTTGATATTTTATGTATGATAAGATCATACATTTAAATTCCCTTTACTTCATCAAGAGCATGCAGGGTATCGTATATATCTTGATTTGTTCATAAAATCCTAATGTAGACATGCATTTAATTTATTACAGGAATAACAAAATAAAACAATAATTAGTTGAATGTTCTAAAATGTTTTTATATAAGAAACATTATCATGTATTCTAAACACAGCCCCCTCTCTCCCTTCCGCGCCGCATCAAGCAGATAAAATTAAGAAATAAAAGGATTAAATTTATCTTAAAAGGTTTGTCAATGATCTGATATTTTCATATTTTGTACATTTTTTGAGAAACATTTTTAAATTGTTATGGGTGAGGGGGGGGGGGGGGGGGGAGAACCATTGTTAATTTTCCATTTTACCATTTCATTTTGGAGCCTCTCATCAATAAAATGTTTATTGTTACAATAATGCAAATACAATTCAAAAATCACATGTTACATTTGGGAAAAAAAATATTTCCAAAATATAAATTACCCTTTGAAAGTTAAAAAGATGTTTTTTTTTCTTTTTTGGGCTAAATATCTTGGGGTAAAACTTTTTAGTAGGGTCTTATGCTGTATATTTTGGCAACCTTTTTTTATTCAAGGAGATTTATTTAGTTTAAGATTTTTAATTACTTGAAGGATTTAGTTATCTTCAAATGGTGAGTTGAGAGTCGCTCTAATTTCCCTGGTGAAAGAGGGGCAGACAAAGCTTATCAAGAAAAGCATCAATTGAAGAAGCTTTCAGATTGTTTACTTCTTCCACTCTGTTAAATTGTAGCGTTCTGAGTAATAGCTTCCAAATTCATTTGCTATCTCTTTGGGGTTTATTATTTTTTATTTTGCATATACGCTATTTCTATTTTTAGCTGGTACCGCTGTGAGCTAACATTTTACGAGATTTTTTTGCTTTTGAGGTAGAACGTATGTTGTAATAGAAAAAAGGTCTGGTCTGGTTTTTTTTAATGCCAAGAAAACATTTTTTTTTTAGTTCTTCTTCACATTACTGAACTCAAATTTGTAAGGCTTGCCCCTTGATCTTGGACTTGGATATCTCATTAGGCAAAGTTATACGACCAGGCCCCGAGCACTGCTCCCATAGGAATGAGAATAAAACTAACATAAAGGTACTTAGCAGTAGCTCTGCCGAGTTTTGTATTTTTGTATTTTTGTTTAACCCCACCTACTTTTCCTTTTGGGATATGCTCAATCCATTTTTTTCCCCCAAGTCTCACCGAGAGCAATTTTTGGGGGGGAGTGTTGGGGGTTGGGGGTCTGTTTGTGCATTGTGGAAGGCACCTGTACCAACAGTGGCAAATTGACCCAGGTTGTGATATGTACTATGATTTGTGTTTAAAGTAATATAAAAATATCTATTTAATATATTTTGCCTATATGGAGAGGTTTTCAAATTAACATTTAGAAGGAAACTAAATATGTCTCTCTTTACTAAATTGTCATCCGTTTTTATTAAGTTATGATGAAACTTATAGGGATATAGCTATATAATTTAAAACTCATTGAAATGAAGATTTGCTCACAATCCATGCATACAGTGCCAATTATTAAGTAACATAGTAACATAGTAATTTAGGTTGAAAAAAGACACAAGTCCATCAAGTTCAACCCTTCTACCTATCATTACAGCTTTTGATCCAAAAGAAGGCAAAAAACCCCTAAGGAAGCTATTTCGAATTTTGCCTCCTGGGGGAAAAAATTCCTTCTTGACTCCAAGAGGCAATCAGATTTCTCCTTGGATCAATAAGCTCTTTTATTAATGCTTATTCTATTATTAATAGCCCTGTATGTTCTGCTTTCCTAAAAAAACATCCAAACCATTTTTAAATGCATCTATTGTGGTTGCTAGCACTACCTCTCTTGGCAGTGAGTTCCATAACTTTATTGTCCTAACCGTAAAGAATCCCTTCCTTTGCTGTCTATGAAATCTTTGCTCTTCCAGTCTGAGGGGGTGACCTCTTGTTCTTTGTACCTTTCTGTTAATGAACAGGTCACTGGAGAGCTCTTTATATTGGCCCTGCAAATATTTATATAATGTTATCATATCCCCTCTGAGACGCCTTTTTTCTAACGAATATAAATTCAATTTTTTAAGTCTCTCTTCATAACTAAGATCCTCCAAACCCCTTATTAATTTTTTTCATTTTTTCATTAATATTTTTCAGTTAGAAGATATATAACTTTTTCTACTTTTTATGAATGCAGTAAGGAGTGTTAATAGTGAATTATCAGCAGCTTTATCCTCATTTTGACTGGTAATCAGTGGCGTCCCGAGGGGGGTGCAGGGGGGGCGGACCGCACCGGGTGACACCACCAGCGGGGTGTCACCTGGCATATTGAGAGCAAAATACTGGCATATTAAATGGCATATTGGGGGGCAAAATCCTGGCATATTGAGAGCAAAATCCTGGCATATTAAATGGCATATTTGGGGACAAAATCCTGGCATATTAAATGGCATATTGGGGGGCAAAATCCTGGCATATTAAATGGCATATTGGGCTGCAAAATCCTGGCATATTGAGAGCAAAATACTGGCATATTAAATGGCATATTGGGGGGCAAAATCCTGGTATATTAAATGGCATATTGGGAGGCAAAATCCTGGCATATTGAGAGCAAAATCCTGGCATATTGAGGGGCAAAATCCTGGCATATTGAGGGGCAAAATCCTGGCATATTAAATGGCATATTGGAGGGGCAAAATCCTGGCATTTTAAATGGCATATTGGGTGGTAAACTCCAGGCATATTGAGGGGCAAAATCCTGGCATATTGAGGGGCAAAATCCTGGAATATTAAATGGCATATTGGAGAGGCATAATCCTGGCATATTGAGGGGCAAAATCCTGGCATATTAAATGGCATATTGGGGGGCAAAATCCTGGCATATTGAGGGGCAAAATCCTGGCATATTAAATGGCATATTGAGGGGCAAAATCCTGGCATATTGAGTGGCAAAATCCTGGCATATTGAGTGGCAAAATCCTGGCACATTATATGGCTAAAGATTTGCATATTAAGGGGCAAAATTGTGGCATAATAAATGGCATATTGGGGGGCAAACTCCTGGCATATTAAATGGCATATTGGGGGGCAATGTCCTTGCACATTAAATGGCTAAAGAATGGCATATTGAGTGGCTAAATCCTGGCATATTGAGGGGTTAAATACTGGCATATTTTATTTGGCAAAGTGATGCTGTGGCATGATCTGTGGGGCAAAATAACATGTACTATGAGGAAAGTGACACTGGCTAGTTTTGTGGGGAAAAGTGACACTGTGGCATGCTAAATCGTGTAGGAGCAATATGAGTGCAAGCCAAGTGCTGTCGGTGCAATATAGGTGCATGGCAAGTTCAAGGTACTGTATGGTGCTGTGTTAAGTCCTTTAGGTTCAATATGGGTGCAGAGGAAGGGAATAAAAAATAGGATTGCTATTTTTCAATAACATTTTTATTAAATATATATATATATAATATATATAATATATTTATTTATTATGGCCCCAATCACAGGGTTGATATGTTGCTTGTGAAGGAATAAATCCACTGCTTTACATTTGAGTGCTGATTCCTGTGATCCTTTATTCTGATTTGCCGGACTAAGGTGAAAGTCCTGTCCGTGCACCCTTTACTTGTGAGTGCAAACCTGCTACACTTTGTTTTTATCACCCCAATATAACATATTACCTCCCCACTGGTGCCACAGGCCGGCATATACTTATGGCCCCGGTTAGTTTTAGTTTGAAAACCAGCTAATAGTAGAGGCTTATGATTGTCTGACAGGGTTTGCCCTCCACTGAGGGTAGACCACAAGATCTAGGCTCCAGAGTGGATCTTATTAAGATAGCAGGATTCTTTTTTAGGAATTTTTTTATGGATGGCCCCTTTCCCTGGGCAGAAACTGAGGATCCACGGCATCGCTGATCATCACTGGACATTGGATACAGGTATATTTATACCCTACATTTTTTTACAGGTATTGGGGCAATTTGTATTTGTCCCCTACCTACCTGGGTAAGGTACCGGTGGAGGGGATATCATTTTGTATTTATTTTTTATTGTGCCAGGGGAATTTGGCAGTGTAGTATGAGCATATGATTAAGCGCTTTTAGTGCGAAACGCGTCATACTGGTTACACCTTTGGTTTACCTTTTTCCACTTTTGCTGTGAAGATGTGAAGATTTATTAAAACTACATTACTATTTACCTTGATCCGTGAGTGCCGGCTTTTCTGCTTCCTTGTCTGTTCGTACTACTTTTTAGGTGTTGGCCACACAAGCGGAGGCACCCGGAAGAATAGGAGGAGTATCTTCATTAATTCCACCACCACGCTGCTCGTGAGACTACAATTTTTTTATTTTGTGTGGAAGCTAACCCACTGTGTGATGATACATGATTTTGCCTGACCCCACGAAAACTGAGCTCTGGCCTTCCCCTGATCCCCGTTGTCTAGAGCTCAGTTGTTTGCATTTTGGCTTTACTGGTGGTATAAACTCTGGGCAGAGCCGTCTTTAAAAGTGATTGGACCCTGGGCAAGCATTTGCTTGGGCCCCCTGGACCTTACCCCCTCCCCTGCATGCAATCACTCCATCCATCGCACACACACACACACACACACACACACAAAAACATAAAAATAAGCACACACACAGTTGGACTTTTCTTGCAGTGAGTATTTTTATTGCATTGAATAAAATGTGTATATTACGTGTATAATTGCAGTGTATAAACTGTATATTTGGATACAAAATGTGAATCTATGGCTGCAATATGTATATCATCTTACTATGCAACACTGCACTACTACTACTCATTACCTAAATGACAAAAACATACACAGATATTAGAGAGCACTTACTTATGTTCATATATATTTATAAATATCTATACACATCTCACTCTCTCTCACTAGTTGCATTTCTACTTATATGGACTTCTTAATATTATATTCAACTATTTTCATATGTAATAAAAATGTTATTGAAGAGTTACATTTCTTGTTTTTGTTCCCTTTTTCTGCACCCACATTGCACCTAAAGGACTTAACACAGCACCATATAGTACCCACAGCACTTGTCATGCACCTATATTGCACCAACAGCACATGGCTTGCACTCATATTGAACCCACACAATTTTGCATGCTACAGTGTAAATTTGCCCCACAGAACATACCACAGTTTCACTTTGTTCCACTGAACTGCCCATGCAGAAAAAAGCCACAAAAAAAGTCACTTTCCCCCATAGTACATGTTATTTTTCCCCACAGAACATGCCACAGTCACTTTGTCATGGCATATGCAACAGACAGTTTGCCTGTTAAAATATGACACCGTTTGTCCATTAAATATGCCACAGTCAATGTGCCCATCAACATGCCAATATTATTTTGCCATTAATATTCAGTATTATTTTGCCATAAATATGCCACAGACATGTTTCCCATTAAAATGCCAATATTGTTGTGCCATTCAGATACCAGTAATATTGTACTATTAAGATTCCCCAGCCAATTTGCCCATTAAGATACCAGTATTATTGTACCATTAAGATGCCATAATTGTTGTGCCATTCAGAGCCCAGTAATATTGTGCCATTCAGAGCCCAGTAATATTGTGCCAGTCAGATGCCAGTAATATTGTGCCAGTCAGATACCAGGAATATTGTGCCAGTCAGAGCCCAGGAATATTGTGCCAGTCAGAGCCCAGTAATATTGTGCTAGTCAGAGCCTAGTAATATTGTGCCACTCAGATACTAATAATATTGTGCCAGTCAGAGCCCAGTAATATTGTGCTAGTCAGAGCCCAGTAATATTGTGCCAGTCAGAGCCCAGTCATATTATGCCAGTCAGAGCCCAGGAATATTGTGCCAGTCAGTTACCAGGAATATTGTGCCAGTCAGAGCCCAGGAATATTGTGCCAGTCAGAGCCCAGGAATATTGTGCCAGTCAGAGCCCAGTAATATTGTACAAGTCAGAGCCCAGTAATATTGTGCCAGTCAGAGCCCAGTAATATTGTGCCAGTCAGAGCCCAGTAATATTGTGCCAGTCAGAGCCCAGTAATATTGTACAAGTCAGAGCCCAGTAATATTGTGCCAGTCAGAGCCCAGTAATATTGTGCTAGTCAGAGCCTAGTAATATTGTGCCACTCAGATACCAGTAATATTGTGCCAGTCAGAGCCCAGTAATATTGTGCTAGTCAGAGCCCAGTAATATTGTGCCAGTCAGAGCCCAGTAATATTGTGCTAGTCAGAGCCCAGTAATATTGTGCCAGTCAGAGCCCAGTAATATTGTGCTAGTCAGAGCCCAGTAATATTGTGCCAGTCAGAGCCCAGTAATATTGTGCTAGTCAGAGCCCAGTAATATTGTGCCACTCAGATACCAGTAATATTGTGCCAGTCAGAGCCCAGTAATATTGTGCTAGTCAGAGCCCAGTAATATTGTGCCAGTCAGAGCCCAGTAATATTGTGCTAGTCAGAGCCCAGTAATATTGTGCCAGTCAGAGCCCAGTAATATTGTGCTAGTCAGAGCCCAGTAATATTGTGCCAGTCAGAGCCCAGTAATATTGTGCCAGTCAGAGCCCAGTAATATTGTGCCAGTCAGAGCCCAGTAATATTGTGCCAGTCAGATTCCTGTAAATGCTTCTGCTCCGTGTCCCTGGCCGGAAGTCTCCTCCGTGCAGTCTTCCCTCCTGCACGGAGGAGGGAAACAGTCACATCCGGCGTCAGTTTTTTTTTCCGGTTGTCGCATCCAGCGGAAAAAACGTTTACAAGCGCAATGCGCTGTGAACATGGCAAGCAGGGGCTGGGGGCCCACGGGACAGCTGCCTTGGGCCCACCAGAAGTAACTGGGCCCAGGGCAGCTGCCCCGTTTGCCCCGCGTTAAAGACGACCTTGACTCTTGGACAGACAACTTAAATCAAAACGGGATTCTTAGCATCTATGCAAAGAGATTAAAATCGTCACAAACTGAGAACAAACCAAATTTAGAAATGTTTTATTTTCCCAGTGGCGGAGAGTACATTGCAATATTGGCCCTCTAATTGCCAAAATCTATCAAATCTGTTCATCTATGACATTTTAATAATTAAAGTATATTTCTTCACATGGGCTCAATGTGTGCAGACAAGGATTATGAGGGGAGGGGATTGATGTATTTTTTAGCTCTCGGCCATGAATTTTAAAAAAAACAACAGTTTAATTTGCCACAATTAAACATCTGTAATCCGGAGTTAAATAATATATGTGAAATGATAGAGAATGCTATCTGTTTATAGAAATCATAAAGATTCTCGTAGAAAATCCCCCGTTTTCCAAATAGAAAAATGGGCGGCCAAATGAGCGAAATACAAAATGGACTTGCAGGAATTACATTTTTTCCAAACTGTGTAATTTAAATGAATCTAGTGATCTAACTTGAATAATTGTCTTAAGGAGCATCAGTTACAGTGTGAATATACAGGACAATAGAAAAAAACAACTGAAAAGTCAATATGCTTATCAATCCCCAGGTGATTTAATAAACAGGAGACACCACAGACATATTTAAAAAGCATGTTAATTAAGGCCTTTGCTTGCTATTATGCTAACACAATGGGGTCTATCCGACGATCTGAGTTAATTCATCTTATATCATGAATCCCATTGACTGCTTTAGAAAAATCTGAGTTAAATTAGTGATGTTTTTTGTAATTGTATCGGGGCCAATATATATAATATTATTAGTTTTACAACATATCTAGTGTCTTGAAAAGGTTTTGGGGTATGCTAAATAATAAAATAGATTTATACATAACACTGGTTCCTTGGAACTTAGAACAAATTTGAGCCAAAAAAGTAAGAGTAAGAAATGCCTAAAAAGATGGTAACAATTAAATAACATAATTTGTAAGTGGAGCATGGATTGGAAGTTGATGAAATTTGGGCTAAACCATAAGTGACCATACAAAGTGTGTAGGCTTCAATGGAAGTTTTTCTAGTATTCTAGGTTCTGAGGCTGAGGCAGTATTTGGGAATGTTTTTGGACTCAATTTTCAGACAAAACACAAGTAATACAGTACAAAGTGCCATGCATTGTACACACTTCTTGCCAGAGCACCCACAGCTTTTGCAAGAACACCCAGCTAGCACACACAGAACTTGGCCAGAACCCAAACTGCACCCTCAGGTTTTTCCAGAGATCCCAGATTTAACACACAGCTCTTACCAGATTGCACACACAAGGCTTTCCCATCACCTATACTGCACCCACAGCTCTTGACAGAGCACCCATATTGCACACACAGCACTTGCCCAGCACTCAAATTACACACACAAAACATGCCCCAACAGCTAGATTGCACACACAGCTCAAACAAGAGCACCCAGATTGCACACAGGACTTGCCCAGCACCCAGATTGCACCCACAGAACTTGATCATAGACACTGCAACTAACAAGAAAGAACGGTAAATTTCAGTATTTGAGTTAGGTTGCATGCATATGGATGTTTACTAGATGCTTATTTTTCATTTATTCCATTGTAGAAAGAAAAATAATGTAATTTTCATGTTGCAAAGCAGAGGCAATGACAATATACAATGTCATCACTACTTAGAGAAGGTATATATACTTTTAAAATTACAATAAAAAAAATCAATAATGGTGTGCTTTTTTGCGCCTCGCTCATCACCCATCACAGATGAACAAAAGTGAATAAAGTGTTGTCAAAAATCTGAGGTGCCGTAGCCTTTTTGTGCATTCACATCATACAAAGTGCCTCTAGATCTGTAGACCTGGACAGAAAAATAACTTTATTTTAAAGGGCAACTGTCAAGAAAAATTAAGTTAAGCTTAATTAAAATTTTGATTTAAGCATAGACATCTTAAATAGGAATGTTTTAATGAATGAGTACTTTATTGAGGGCTTTTTGCTGGTATGATTCTATCGGACGGCAGACATGTTGTTTAGACTACTGAGTCAGAAGAACTAAGATCAGAACATTCTGACTCAAGATGTCCACCCCCTGATAGCGCTCGACAAGCAGAAAGAGCTCAATAAGGTGCTTTATTTGTATTCCTTCATTAAAGCATTTCGATTTAAAATGTCTACATTTGATGAAAACTTTCAATAAAAAAGTCAATTTTTAGGCGACAGCTGTCCTTTAAGAATGTAACCTTGGAAAATATTCCAAATTTGTGTGGTAGCCAACCTCATGTACTTGAGTTGACACAAATCCTGGCCACATTTCACTCTTAATCTCAATTTGTTAAGTGTAATCCTCCACTTGTAGGTTTTTTTTTCTTTGCCCTGTAAAACAAATTACTTTTAATGATATTCCAAAGGCCACAACACCCATGTTTTCTCTTTATCATTCTCAGTGCAATGTGGGAAGATAATCGTGAAAGCAGCACTTATCTCCAATTGAGAGGAGACAAGTTGCTAATCCCTTAATAAATGCCACATCACCAGGCTCATTGGCAGGCAGCTCCAGGAGATCTTCAGACACATGTAAAATTAGCCCTTGCTAATTTGGAGCACAACCCTAAACCTGCATATTTAATACAGTGTACTGTATTGTGTATAAATGTTAGTCATTTTAATAGCACACTGTATCAAATATGCTGGTTTAGGGTTGTGCTCCCAGTTCCTTTTCTTTATGAAGCGTGACCAAATTTCTGGTTGTGGCACCCCACTCACCCACAGGGGCTCCATATGTTATACCCAGTGAAATTCTATACATTGTAGAGGCCTTTGTGTCTATGTAAAGTAGTTTGAGAGACTGAGTTCCATGTACGTAAAATATAGAGTTAGGACTCAATCATATTGGAGTACATTGACGTAGTGATGGGCTAAGCATTTGAAATGTGTCCAACTTATACATGCTTGAATTTCTAAGTCAACCTTGTTCCTTTCCCGAGCCATGCGTTAATTAAGTTTTGAATAGGAAGGCGACTTGCGCAACAACGACTGCGAACTGCTTCAAGATGAAGCAACAAAACTGCTGAGGAAACAGAGGTACGATTGCTGAACAATGATTGCGAACTGCTACAAGACAGAGCAACGAGACTACTGATGAGACAAACAAGTGTCGAACGTCCAATCGCCTACAAGAACAGTGACAAGATCGAAATCCCGGGTGAAGGCGGGGAGTATAGCTAGCTGTGTATAAATTTTGGTCACTTCAGCAGCACAGTGTATTAAATATGCTGGTTTAGGGTTGTGCTCCATTCCCCAGTTTGTTCTTGAACATTATTATGTTAATGCAGGTTCTTAAACCATCTTAGCAGTTGAGGTAATACATTGGTTCAAAGACTGGTCCCCACTGAAATTCTTACTGCAGTGAATGTTATGATATATGTCACTTTATGGCTTGTTTCAATGTTTCCAACTATGATCTAATCATGACTTACACCTTTCCCATTTTAAGTGGGGCAGTCCCAATTCATGGTCCCGATTTTCATTCTCTAGTGTTTGGGACACTGGGACAATGAATAGTCTGTGCAGAGCACAGTCGTGCTGTTGCCCAGTCTCCAATGGCACCCCCCCCCCCCCCCCCCTCCAGCTTCCTACGTTTAAAGGAGAAGAAGTCGGGAGGCACGAGTAGTTGTAATGAAAGCACTTCTTAGGAGGCAATGGTGTCATCAAAACAATGCAGGTCTTGACAGTGTGACCATGATCATTAGCTAGAAAAAAACAGTGGCAATACCACCTAATTGGAGCTACTAAAACAGGGAAAGATACATTGAAGATATTTCTATATATAAAAATAAAAAAGTAAGTGAAATATAAAACAAACCACTGTGTTTGTTGGCCTCAGATGAAACAAACATCTACTTGTTGTGACTTCTAATCCTCTCCCACTTTCCTCTCCCGAGTTCAAAAGTTCACAAACGATGTGCTGCCACTAACAAGGCTGCTCGCAATTAGTACCAAACACTACGAGGGCCCCGATTTAAGTTGTACATGTTTTAAGAGGCTCCTCCTCTGCAGTAACAATTAAGTATTCTCGGAAAGGCTGACTTATCGAATGGGCATTACATGGGGGCCCACAGTGAAGCTCAGTTCCACTCAAATTTGAGAAGTAAATGGACAATAAAAGGTTAGAGATGTAAAATGATCTGGTGCTTAACTGGGCCCCCTTGTCATGGGACAAAGTAGGATGAAGAGAGAAATTGCTCAGGATTCCATCGATGAAAAAGAAGGAATATGAGATGGTGTCTTAGATTGTGTTTCTTATATAAATATGTTGGTTTTTTTTAGAATGCTTTGATGTATTTGCAAATATGGTTGAGACTGAGAAAAGAGGTGTCCCATTCTTGAAAGCTATGCCAAGGACCCAACAAGGCTTTAAAACAGCCCTGATTCTACGTATTAGTGACACATCAAGTGTCCTACCTAACTAGGGTAACTAGGAATTAATGGACGGTTATAGTATCTGTTGACTCTTGAATGATTTCTGGGTCCAGAAGGGTTTCTAAAGTAGAGGTATCGAAACACCCCAGTCTTACATCAAAATAGTTACATAGTTACACAGTAGTTTAGATTAAAAAAAGACTTGAATCAAGTACATCTTTTTTATTTGTTTTTCCCCCATACTCAAAACCTAGTGGCAAGAAGGACATGTTAGAGGTGAATTCTCCATGTGGGCCCATCTCTCCTAAATATACACCATACAAGGCTGAGAAATAGGGCTAAAGAACTATGCACTTGAGACATTTTCTCGTATTCGCTCTTGCTTTTTTGCCAATTAATGCCTTGCCCTGTGTTCTCTCTTGATTTATTACTCAAGGCTCTAACCTAAAGCAGTAAACACACTTTTATTTGTCAAGCTCTCTCCCTGTGGGATGAGACACCAAGAAAAGTAATGTGAAATCCTTTTCTTATTGTTCAGCCGGCAGTGCCATCAACTTCCTCAATATGGTTACATTCTTCCTAGCTTCTTAGAGTAAACTATTTATTTGCTTTATCAAATAATTATACAACTTGTTCTTTTCAATTCTATTATCAGCGACACCACGTTTGTTCTTTGACCAATGCACCAATCACCAATAGTCTGTACTGGCCAAAATATGAAAAAATTGTCTGACAGAACAGAGCTCCGACGTTTGCAGCCACACACTAATTCCATCAGCTGACCATTCCTCTTCCTCTGACAAAAGCTCATTGAGAAGAATGTGATAAATGGATCTCTCTGCTTGAGATATGAGAGTAATAACAGAGGCATCCTCAACACAGAGTAGGCTTAACCTGCTCAGCGCCAAAGGGGATTGTGTTCACTGAGTGGCCTAAATTCAAAACAAAGAGTGATAGCCACTTTAGATGTCATAGCACTCCACCATTTTAAAGCCAACAGCTGCAAGGCAAGGGCAATGGGAACTGCAGCCAGGGGATGGCTGGCAAGGGGGGGAAGAGGGTTAGTTGCCGCTTGTGCTATTCTCTATCCTGGTGCAGGGGCTGTACCACTTTTCACTTCTAAATATTCCATTGCATAGGTTTTGCAGCCGTCTTCCAGGGATAAGCTTAAGATGGAAATACCCGACAGGTTCACATGCTCTCTCCCCCACCTTGTCTGCTGTCTCTTTCCTCTCCTCCATGTCTGCTGTGTTTCCTAGCTCCAGTGGCTGTTGTCTCTCTCCTCTTCCCCCATGTCTGTTGTCTTTCTCTTACCTTGGACTAAATGCGGGCGGCTTCAGGTTTGTGTGTTAAACACACTCAAACCTCTGTCAGTGCTGTCTCCACTCCTTGCGTGTAGTGATGGCCCAGTGAATCATATTTCTGATGCTCTGAATCAATACTGGCGAAGGGAGTTCAAGGCAACACTGACGCAGGTCTGAGTGTGTCTAACACAACACTAACTTCACAGAGCACCCCTGTTCACCGGGTACAGTGCCCCACACACTAATAGTAATCTAAAAAAAAATTGTGCCTGCCTGCTGCCAGGATACATGTATCCCGTAAGTCAGGCCGATGCAGGCTCTGGCACAAAAAAATAGGATATTTTCGTATCACGAGAATGTTTTTCTGGATGCAGGGACAAGGTCGGCAAAACCAGGATTTCTGGTCACCTTGATTTTACAAGACTAAATTATACATACTGAGACAGCTCTATAAAATAGATGATAAGAATCCAGTTTGCAAGCTTCCCCTCAAAACGGCAGTGTTATTTCAACTCCCACCACTCATGGTTGACTGAGGGTGTTGGGAGTTTTAGATCCTGACACCTAGAGCACTGTTTTCCAATCATGAAATACAAATTCTCAAACTACGGACAGCTGTGTGCGTGAACAAATAAATAACATCTCAGCACGTTTTATGTGATCTGTTGGATGCTTTATGTTTTTAATCTAACATCGATGTATTCTTTCATGAAACATACACTAATTGCTATTTTGTCAGCACAACAATACTGCTTCAATAGGGGTCACAATTGTATTGTTTGGGCTGCAAATGTGTGTGATATTCAATAAATGTATTTGTTCACACAATGTACTCCCCGAGCTTATGGGACATGTTAAGTAGATCATTGATGCTTTTTACTCTCTGCCTTTAATTAATAGATGAGTCACCAGGCGCAATTGTAAACAATATTTTAGTCTAAAGCAGGAGGAAGGCTGTGTATTTCTTAAGTGACCGAAAAAAAGTGCAAATAGGGCTTTTAACTTGAGGATCCCTGTGTTTCTAGGTATTTATAAGCACTGCCGGACCTGAAATAATAAAAAAACATAACCCTGCATATTTATCTCTCAGCCGCGGATATTTTATTCAGTTGAACTGCCTCATGCTGTTCTTGATTGGTGTGCTCATGAATAGAAATCATCGTGTAAACATACACAGCGTGACAGACTTTCGTGGGGCTGGTGGCCGCTGCTGGGAGCCAAGTTAGCAATCAGGAACCTGTCTGACCTTGTAAGCTTTGCCACACCGTATAGGAGGCGGCAGGGAAAAGATATAAAGCTAATGCGAATCAGACAATTACTAAAACATTAATAACACAGGCTTAAAATACGTTTTTAGAGCATCGAGGGATCTTGGGCCTAATTACATAAAATCAGTCTAGGGCATTCGCACAGGAACATCCAAATGTACGAACTGAAATATACATGAAGGCTGAGATATTAATGGTGAACCGTGCCATATGTATCCTCTAAGATTGCTGCATATGTATAAAACCGCGGGATATTAAACTGACCTTTTTTGGCAGGGGGGGGGGTGCTACATTTTAAAATTAAAAACGAAAGATTTTTTTTTTTTTTTATCTATTCCCGAACTTTTTCTCTAATCTTCTCTTAGCTATACAGCAAAATAAATGGCTATCAGCCTGAAAACTTTCATTTCCTTTGCGTGGCCCAAGACCTGCAAAAAAGCATGTAAAAAAGCTACAATATCTGTACACAATTACACACCCGGCTGGGTTATTTCATCTAAATCAATGGCCGCAAAGGGACATGCCATTAGGAGCTCTGTAATATAACACACTCCGTGGGCTCTCTTGATGTGTGAGAATGTCTTCTCCCCTTCACTGCATATCTCATCCTGTCTCCAGATTCAGACGAGGCTCCGCATTCAGATGGGATTCAGAGTGTTCTCTGGCTTACAGATAGATATGCACATGAAAGTTGAGTAGAGTGTACACTTGCAGGACCCTTCATTGCTCTTCTTGGGTTCTTTTTTTTTTCATGTCTCCTAGGCCTTGACCTTTCATTATCTGTAGATAACATTGGGAGATTATTTTAAAATATGGTAATGGACTGATGCATGAAGTGTAGAGTCAGTTCAATCCTCAGGGTTGCAGGTTCAATTCATGGCAGGGATAAAGTACAACATTTCACACAAAAATGTATGTTTAATTGAAATATAAAATCAACACATGCATTTTTTTTTTTATGTTTTAATGAAGTGATGCAAAAGAAATACTTTGTATAGCGTTATCAATGGCTTTAAATGTTATATGTTTTCTATTCTAAACAACATGGCCGGCCACTGATGGAGCTATATAGTACACATAGGGCTCAGTAAGGTACTTTATTTGTATTAAGTATAAGTTATTATTTTGATAATGAGTGCCATTAAATTGGGTTTTCATTTTAGATGTAGCCAGGCAGCCATTATCAAGAATTTTAGTTTCATGGAAAATATGACGAATATTCCATGTTTGAGAAGCTCTTTGAAAAGAAGCCATCCCTCAACCCACTACCTCTTTGTAATGAAGAATGGTAAGTAAGTGGTATAGCTGGACATGTGTACTGTAGGGGAGTATGACTGAGAGAACAGCTCAGGTTGTGGGGGAGCTTTCCGGACATGTGTTATGAACTCAGCAAGAAAGAGCAGTCAAGAATTAGTCAGTTTAATTGTTTTAACATATCACGGGGAAGACTAATGTAGTTGCATTAGAGAGCAAAGCATCTTAAATTATACAGTGTTGAGCTTACTGAGATGGATCTGTGGCACAGGTGGGTTAGAGTCATGCCCATAGCAAATGCCTGGCATTAGTATTTATTTCATGATCTGTTTTCTTACAGTGTGATTTAAGTATGTGTGTATTTACAGGAAAAGAGAAGAGCACAAACCACTAGTAATTTAAAGGGTTGTCTAGTGCCCAAACTCACTTTAATGCAAGATGAAGATTACTGCTTGTATAGAGCACAGGCCTTTTTTCCACTGTGATTTGATGCAGGCATTCTGCATAAATCACATTTTTTATATTTGACTCCAGGCCTCCTCAGTGATTACTTTGCATGTTTACTGCAGGTGGGGCAGCACTGATTATATAGACAATGAGGATATAAAGTTTTCAATTAATCACTGCTCCTCGAATTGAAAACATTGTTTGGACTCTAAGTGACCTTGCTCTTGTACACAGTAGGTTATTTTAACAATGCAGCACATTGTCTGATGACATCACTAGAGAGACAGCAAATTCAATTAATTTGAATGAAATTATTCTCATTGCTTCCTGCAGCAAAAAAAATATAAGGAAATTACTTTTACTCAGCTCATGTGGGCAGTCCTGGTTTCTTGCAAACTGCTGAAATTTCACAATTTCCTCTATCTGCAAGTATTTTATATTTTAAGCAATGCAAAATATAAAACATACATTTTAAAGTACTTTGAAAGCAATTTTACTATGCATTAACATTTGGGCACCAGACAGTCCCTTTAAACACTTATGTAGATGGGTGAGCAAACAATGAAATACCAATAAAGAAAATGTTTCTCAATAGGGTGATTCTGCTTATGTGCTTTTTGTGGGATCCTTAGCAGGTATACCCACCTGGATATTTCGTTATCATGTTCACCTTATCTTGTAATAAATATGATTGTTTTACATCTATACTGGTCGGACTGGGATTTTATCAGGGGTTTGAAGTTTCATTTGTGAGGATTGCTCTCCCTTTTTGCATATTAAATGGGCATATGGTTACCGAATAACAATACTGAATTCAGCTGCATCAGAGAATATGTGCAACTAAGCTACTTTGGCCTAAAGTTTGAAATTCTCATCTAAATTCTCTGCAATTCTCTCATTATTGAGTACTTACGGTATGACTTTTTGATTTTTTTCTTGTATTTTGTAATTCTGGAAATTTAAGACAGAAACTGTTGCAGCAACTAGGGTCTTAATGTCAGCAATGTGGATACTATTCACACGTTTCAGTTGCCCATATAAAATGGGTCCAGGGCAGCTTCGTAGTGCCTCCCAGCAATAGAAATATAAATTCCCAAAAGTCTAAAACTGGTATGTATAACTGCAGGTACCAATAAGGTCCCTTGCTTGATACTCAAGCCATGTAGGACATAGATAGTTTTACTTTGGTAAAGTACAGTTACAACACTTACATTACATTGTGCAAACAGTAAGCAACATGTTAATCCACAACTTTACCAATTTAAATACAACCTGCCAGGTAACTCATCACAGACGAGGTATTTAGTATCCTGCTTGACCGTCATCCCCAGCACGACAAGGCTGAACCCTGTGAGAAAGCAGATCTCCCGACATTGTGCGTTGAGACATTTCTAGCTTGGAAAAGACTACTGCGTGCTGTGATGCTAGAAAAACAGAACATAAAAAAAAAAAAAAAATCAAGAAACAAAGGTGAGGGAGGTAGGGAATGTTACAGAAATACCACGACTCTTAGAAACTGATGCTATTTCTAATGTGTGTACCTGAAGACATTGCCAGCCTTCCATGTGGTGTTCTTTCCTCAGTGAGGACTGAGGAATTGAAATTCATTAATTGTCAGATACTGAAACATGAAACTAAGGATCGTTTTAGTTTTTTTTAGTTAAATTTGTTTGTACATGAAAATAGAAGGATTCTCAAAACAATTCGAATAAAACAGGGATGCTTGTACTCTTATTTAAGTTATTAACCCCTTAGTGGCAGACTTCTATGCTACATTTGATATGCCAGAATGCCAATATTTTTGACATACGTTTGCTGAACTGTGATTTCTTTCTTTGTGTTCAGTACAACCACACACATTATATATCATTTTTAAAGGATAGGTGGGGCTTTCTTTTGATACTATTAATTTAATAATATGATATAATTTACTTTGAAGAAAAAACTATAAAATATGATGAAAATATGCCAAAAAAACTCAAACTTTTTCTAACTTTGACCGGATTTTGCTTTTTACACAGTAACAAATGGTAAAAAAAGAACCTGTCTATAAAGATTCTAATATTTGTCCTGAGTTTAGAAATACCATGTTTTTCTGTGTTTTTTTTTCACGTAATAGGGCAATAACCGATAGTAGTGTTTTTTGTTTCCTAACCATTTTCTCCTACAGTGACCATTTGACCCCAACCTTAACCCTAAATTTAACCCTAAATCTACGTCCACCCCTTAATCTAACCCTTGTACTAACCCTAGAAGAGAAGAAAAGAGCCCACCTAGCTTGTCTAGGTTTTAAGCGTTTCCTTTTTGAGGTTCTTGTGATCAGTGAAGACTGTAATGGGGAACAGGGCCCCTTCTAGTAAATGGCGCCATTCTTCAAGGGCGAGTTGAACAGTTAGAAGTTCCCGTTCTCCTACGTCGTAGTTTCTTTCGGGTGGGGCTAGAGTTTTAGAAAAAGCCACAGGGTGTAATTTATCATCCCCTTTGTGTCTTTGGGATATTATTGCCGTGTCTGAGGCATCGACCTCCAAGGTGAATGGACATGTTGGATCCGGGAGAATAAGTATTGTTTCTGTAGTAAAACGGTGTTTCAGAGCATCAAAGGCGTCTTGGGCTTCTGTAGTCCACATGAAGGCTTTACAGCATGAGGTAAGGGAAGAAATTGGTTGAATTACCTTAGAGGAATGATTCACCTTAGAGAAATCTCATGGAAGATATCATTGACAAAATTCTGTAAGGTAGCAGGTGCATTGCAAAGTCCAAAGGGCATAACCAAATATTCAAAGTGACCATATCTTGACTGAAATGCAGTTTTCCCCTCATCCCATTTTCTGATACAAACCAAACTGTATGCTCCTCGAAGATTAATTTTAGTGAAGATTTGTGCTGTGCGTAGATGTAAGGGGTAACGATTCTTAGTTGTTAGGTTGTTTAATTCTCGATAGTCCACACATGGTCGTAGACCCCCATCTTTCTTACTGACAAAAAAGAAACCAAAGGGGATTTAGATGGTCTTATAAATCCTTTTTGTAGATTATCTGTAATGTATTCTTTTAGGGAGGATAATTCAGGTTCAGACAGTCGAAAAATTCTTCTGAATGGTGTGGGGGCCCCAGGAAGAAGAGCAATTGGACAGTGTTAGTCCCTGTGGGGAGGTAGTTCATCAGCATTTTTCTTTTTGAACAAGTCTTGGAATTGCTGGTAAACTGCCGTAAGTGTGAGGGTAGAGTCTTGGGTCGAGGTAATACAGAGAGCGGGGGTTTTCAAACATTTTTTGATGCAGTGGTTGGAGGAGAATTCAAAGATTCCTGTCTCCCAATTAATGTTGGGGTTATGGTTGCAGAGCCATGGGAGAACCAACATGATAGAAAACACAGGTGCAGAAATGATATCAGTTGAAGAAGTTCCTGGTGATGTTCTCCAAAAGTGACTACCAGGGGTATAGTCTCGTGAGTGATAGGCCCAGTTTTCAGAGGACTGCCGTCAACAAGCTGTATGTGAGATTTCTTCAAATGGGTTGGAATGGACATGACTTTAGCCAGAATGGAGTCCAAGAAGCACCCGCTGGCTCCTGAGTCCACCAATGCGGATAATGAGATAGGACCCTTAGTCCACTGTAAGGAAAGAGGTAGAGATACGTGAGGAGTATGAGTAGAGGAGGACACTGTATTTTCTTCAGTAAAGTGAGAAGTGTTTCGTACCCTCTGGGTGACGTTGTCGGGTTCAGCAATCCTTATGCATGTGGCCTGGTCTGCTTGAGTAGACAATGGACCTCTTTCGACCACAATCTGCATAGGTTCTTCTGAGTTAGTTGAGGTCGAAGAACTGGGCTCAAGAAAAGTGTTCATTCCAGAAGTATGTCGAGCCCTGTAGGATGATCCTAGTTCTGCCCTTCTCTCTTATAACCTTCGGTCAATCTGAGTTACGAGGTGGGTTAATTCGTCCAGAGAATGAGGAACGCCAACCCATGCCAATTAATCTTTTAAAGCATCAGAGAGTCCTAACCAGGACTGATCAAGTAATGCAGCCTCATTCCAGGTAGTTTCAAGGGCCACATGTCTGAACTCAGTGATGTCTGCCTCGACTGGTCTGCACCCTTGACAGAGTGCACGAAGGGTGTAAGTAGCGGAGGATCTTTGTATAGCAAATCCAATGCTTGTCGGAAGGAATCCCAGGAATCGAGTAAAGGACTGTTCACCCGTAGAAAATGGTGGGCCCATAATTTCTTCGAGGTTCTTTCATGAGTAAAGAAATGACTGTATGGACTCTGACATAATCGTGACATAGCTACGTGGTCTTAGGTTAAACAGAATCTGTCAGGAGGTTATAAAAGTCCGGTATTTCTTTCTGTCGCAGAAAAATTTGTCAGGGAGGACCACTTGGGGTTCCAATGCAGTAGCCCCTTCAAATACTAGAGGTGCTTGTGGGGGTACAGGTACCGCATATGGTGGTAAAAGTGGATTCCCTTGCCCCACTTGTAGATGTGGTATCTGTTATTGTAATTGTGACTGGCCTGCTAGCAATTCCTGAACTGTTTGTTTAAGGAATGCTAATTGCTGCATAAGAGCAGTGATGGCATCACTTAGACCTGTGGCCTCCTTAGTAGGGCTTGGGTATTATGTGAGGGTGAGTACACGGAGAGGACACCAATATGCAGAGATGTAACAATAACCATAGAATAAAAGTCTTTTTATAAAACGAGACCCGCTGTAGCAGGGAAACAGCTTAGCAGACTTTTTCAGGAGCAGGTAACACAGCTTAGCATGACAATCAAAAGTGAATAAAGGTACAAAATCAGAAGGAAAAGAGGTGGTCAGGAATCCGAGGTTAGGGACACGGGCAATCATCAAAACAATGAGACAGTCCAAGGTCAGGGGCACCAGAGAACAAACAGGAGTCAATATAATAGGCAGAATAACTCACTTGAAAGAAACACTAGGAGGCTCACTAGGGGAATAACCAAGAACTGTGTTAAGGGCTTGGAGTCTTTTTAAATGTTCCCGCGCGGCGCATGATGGTGCTTGGCGTGACATCATTGGAGGGGGTTTGCATGACTCGCAAAAATTCCAAACCAGCGGACACACGCTGGAGGGAGCCGAGAAGTGCAAATTCAGGTGAGTGGCTACGGGACAGATCATAACACTGTCCCTCCTCCACTGTCTCTCTCTCTCTCTTCCCCTGCCATTGTCTCTCTCTCCCTCTCCACTGTCTCTCTCTCCCCCCCTTCCACTGTTCTCTCTTGCTCTCCTCCACTGTCTGTCTTTCTCTCCCTCTTCCACTGTCTCTCTTCCACTTCCACTGTCTCTCTCTCCCCCCTCGAACTGTCCTTCTCTCCCCCTTCCCCTGTGTCTCTCTCTCCCTCTCCACTGTCTCTCTCTCTCCCCCCTTCCACTGTGTCTCTCTCTCCCCCCTTGCCACTGTGTGTCTCTCTATCTCCTCCCCTTCCACTTTGTGTGTCTCTCTCTCCCCCTTCCACTGTGTCTCTCCCCCCCTCCACTGTCTATCTTCCTTCCCCTCCACTGTGTCTCTCTTCCATCCACTCAACTGTATCTCTCTCTCCCCCCTCTACTGTGTCTCTCTCTTCCCCCCTCCATCGCAGTGTGATTTGGTGCGGAGCTGTGGCCAGTTTCAAACTTAAACACACACAGAGTTCAGAGAGTGCTGCTTGTGCTTCCAATGCATAGTGATGATGCAGGGCATTGTATTTACGATGCTCTGAATCATCAGTGTGCGTGGGGGGAGCGCAACCAGCACTTTCTGAGCTCCCCGGTGAGGCTGCGCTGAGTGATTCAGTGCAGAGCTGAGACTGGCCGCAGCCCTGCACCGAATCACTCAGCGCAGCCTCACTGGGTGCAAGGTAACGGTCGCCCCCCCCCCCCCCCCCCACTGCATCTGCTATCTTCTCCGCAGGTGCTCCATTTAAAAAGATGCCCCAAGCCGGTGCCTACTTCCCCTATAGTTGGCGCCGGCCCTGTGTATATGAGTGTACATAAGATATAAAACAGGCTTCACAATAAGGTAATTTAGAGGAAGTGATTCCACTCACAAACTAATCAGCTTGTTGCAGAGAGTGTTGTGTGTAGGGTGACATGAGATCTACAGTGTTGCTAAAGGTTTTCAAATTAACAGTCATAGGGCTCAGCTATTGTATGCCTCACACTTAGTGTTGCCGCTGTTTCTTCAAAAAAAATACCGGCCATGCTATTGGCTTCATAGACACAACATTGACCTCAAGATCAACTGGGTGGAAACCCTATCACAGTACTCTACATTTTAAATATGTGTGGTTGTCAGATCAGATTCATATTTCCCATAGTCTGTCTGTACATGGTTCCTATGCAGGAGTCGAGTTGCATTAAAAAAAGTTTACAAAACAAATTAAAAAAATCCCCCCCCCCCTTTTAAAACTTGCTCCGGGGTGTCACAAGTATCCTCTGGGACCCCTAACACATATGGGGATCCACCCCAAGTATCCCTGCCCACTCCTATAAGTAAAACTGTGCCATAAGCTTCCGATGCTCCAGACACTGATCATAAATATGGGGGCCATGGCAAGTGGCCTCCGGACCTGTGTTATAATTGATGGGGCCAGAAAACTGTTCCAGACTGTATTCTGTTGATTTATATATTACTGTCCAATGCCTGGGAACCATTAAGCAAGCTCCCAGCCCCAATATTTATAGCAGAGATAAATGGTTCCCAGCCACTGCACAGTGATATACACCAATCAGCCATAACATTATATGTTAAGACTGATAGCTACCCCTGCACAGATCAATATAGACCCGCACAAAGTTTTATCTCACACACTACTCTGATATTTACCCCATGCACAGGGCAAATCATAGTATGTACACATGGTTATATTATTTGCCCTGTGCAAGGCTATATTTCAGGACAGTGTGTAAGATATACCCTTCTAACTTACCACAGCACCCAGATTGCCCTCACAGGACTTGCCCAGCACCCAGGACTTACCCCAGCATGCATATTACACTCACAGGACTTACTCTAGCACTTAGATCGCACTCACAACACTTACCCAGCACTTAGTTTGCACTCAAGACATTCCCCAGTACTTTGATTGCACTCATACGACTTACCACAGCACCCAGCTAGGACTTAACCCAGCACTTAGGTTGCACTCATGACATGCCCCGTCTCTTAGAAAAATAAGTGGCAGGACCCAAGTTTTCCCAGCAGAAAATTGCCCAAAGCATCACACTGCCTCCGTCAGCTTGCCACCTGTCAGTGGTCATAATGTTATGGCTGATGTATATATTAACAGAATACAGTCAGGAACAATCAGCCAGGTCTCAGGCCCAAAACAGGGTACCAGTTCATGTATGATGAATGCAAAAGGATAAGGATTATAGCACTCAAGTGGACTTCAGCAGATATCTACAGCGCAGACTGTAGCTGAGCTTGAACTCACAGGAAAGAGATATCAGTTTGATAATGGAACACGGTAAGAAATTGGAACAACTTCACCCAGAGAGCAGCAGACTGTAGCAGAGCTTGCAATCCACAGGAATAAACCAACCGTATGAAAGCGGTAATGGAAAGTATTTTGCACCAACTGAAGAAGAGTTTGCAATCCACAGTAGATGTTCGCAGGTATGTAGGGATAACAGACAACAGGAAACACACCTTGGAAAGCAGCAGATGAACTAGATCAGTTGGCAGCAGAGCTAGCACTTCAATACGGCGATGGTATAGCAGGACAATGCAGAACTGGATTCACTTAACTGAGGAGATAGCCAAAGTAGAAGGAAATAGCCAAACACACTAGAACCAAATAGCAACCAGGAACCACAGTGGGTGTAGGTCAGCTGCACGCTTCACCCTCCCACAGCTTGTCACTGCTGGTAGTGTCTGTGTGGTGCGCCAAGCTCGGACATTGATGGTTAAACAAAATAGGAGTACAGGGACATCCATGGCCACGCTGTATGTAAAGCTCCCTTACTTGCCCAAGTAAATTCAAGCAGCTGCAAAGTTCTCTGCAATGCTGAACATTCCAGCCCACTAACCACAGTATAAAATAAACAGGACGCAGAAAGAGAGCTTCCAACACAGGTATATCATATGAAAGTCAGCATTTATTAAAGTGCATGGGCAGAAATCGGGTGATTTAACGCCTTACGCGTTTCGTGCCTGAATGGCAGTTAATCATAGGCTACAAAGTGAAGTCACATGTCTCTCTAATATAATGGAAATAATTAAGCTTAATGGGTTAGAGCTACAATCTGTACCTACAACACACAAACCCCTGCAAATGAGTTCCCTTAAGACATCAGTAAAAAAATTGAAAAACACACATAAGTTGATAAACAAGAGAAATCTATAATATTTACATATGTACAAATTCAATGACAAAAACCTAGGATAAAAGCTATATTACATTTTTACAATAATGTTGATATTATACTTTGATTTAAATATCCTATTTAAGATGACAATGAAGCAGACGAAATATAAATATATAAATTATGAATACAATGTTACTAAAGTTTAGCCACTTATAGTAAAGGGGTTCCACTAAACTATGGCCATCAGCCTTGTACACCACTTAAAGGACAAGTGTCGGAAACAACAAAGTGATGTGCAATTCAAAGCTTCAGTTAAGTATGCGCATTTGAGTCCTCTTTGTTTGTATAGCTCTATCAGGGAGAGGATATGTTAATTAGAATCATGGGTCAGATGGGTCAGATCTTGCTTCCTATGACCCAAGATGTCTGCCCCCAGAGAGCACGATACAAGCAAAGAGAATTCAAAAACAGTATTTAGGTGGGCCTAGCTTAAAGAGCAGGGGCTGCACCATTTTTTCCTTCCAAATGCCCTAATGTGTAGAAGTATCCATTGTTTAGTCTGCACGCCAATTTCTGTACCTTATCTGTCAGTATATCTGTTCTTCATGATTATTTCTCTCTGCCTATTTATGTGTCTGTCACAATGATGTATTTGTTCTATCCTAGACCCAACTAAACTCACATACCCCTATGTCTTCACACAACTTCCCAGTATCATCTATGTCTCCAAACAGCATGTGACTACCATCCCTGAGCAGCTTGTCTGTGCCATTTCTGTGCCTAATCAACTTGTCACTGCCTTCTTTGTGCCCAAACAGCTTTTCTGTACCATCTGTGTGCCAGTTTGTCACTACAATCTTTGTGTTCAAACAACTTGTCACTGCCATCTTTGTGCCCACACAGCATTTCTGTTCCATCTTTGTGCCAAACAGCATTTCTGTGCTATCTTTGTGTTTAAACATCTTGTCACTACCATCTTTGTGCCCAAACGGCATTTATGTTTCATCTTCCTGCCCACACAACTTGTCACTGCCATATTTGTGCCCATCCAGCTTGTCACTGCCATTGTTGTGCCCAAACAGCATTTCTGTGCCATCTTTGTCTTTAAACAAGCTGCAGCACAGACTTTATACCTTGAGCTGCACTCTGTGGGCAGGTGTGCCAGAAAACGGGCAAAAGTCGGGGGAGGCGTGTTAGGCCTAAGCCTAGCCAGTCTAGGCCAAAATACACCATTGATCTGTCTGTCTATCTGTCTCTGCATCTGTCTCTGTACCTGTCTGTCTGTCAATATCTGTACCTATCAGTAGCTGTCAGTATTTCTTCCTACCTGTGTTTTTGTGTCTATCTCTGCTGATAACGGTTTGACTCATGAAATTGCAAAATGGGCTACCAAATTGTTCTTTCCGCCTGGGTCACAAGTGCCAGCCCTCCCCTTTCTTTATTTGTATTCTTTCATTAAAACATTTTTATTTAAAATGTCTACACTCGATTAAATCTTTCAGTAAAACATAAATTCCTTTTTTTGGGGGGGGGGGGGGGGGCAAGTTGTCCTTTAGGTAAGATTTATGGTACTTGATTAGAGGACAGAATTTGGTTGTCTGCAATTATTTTGTCTCTGTGTGATCTTAAATGTTAATCCACGTTTACAACCATTTTATAACATCTGGAACCTGCTCGAAGCATGGGAAGAACCAAACATGGAAGCTGCTCAGTTCCGTGGCAGTGCTCTTCATATAGGTGCCGGCCTTAGTTTTAAAACAAACTGGTTTCAGAAAGTTCCTGCTTTAGCACCCTGGGAAATATGCAAATATTGGACAGGGCATGTATGAGTGAGGGGGAGTGTATGAGATGATTGACGGTTGCCGGGGGGAGGGGTCCCAGGGGAGGTGATAAAGGTCCTGGGACCCCTCTTCCCGGCAGCCATTTTACTGCAGAATCATAACCACTCAGTAGCAAAATTTGGTTTAGCTACCTGAAGTGTTCCTTGACGGCCCAGGCAGACATCATGGATGTGGAGGCTATCCTTTCTGCCCTGAGGGCTGAGGCCCTCGCAGATGGCGGCAGGCAACTGCAGCAGCAGCTTGCCCGGCTCAACATGACCCCCGCTGTGGCCATCTCTCATCGGAGTAGGAGTGGAGCCAGGCGTGCGAGCAGGCCGCGCGCGAGCGGTCTGCGTGTAGCGGCCGCGCGGCCTGCTCCATCCAGCGTCCGGCATCCCCCGGGGCCTTCGTGGCCTGACGCTGCCGGCCCCCTCCCCTCCCAACGGAGCAGGAGTGGAGCTAGGAACGCTAGCGGGCCTCGCGCTGGCGGTCCGCGACTGGCGGCCACGCGGCCCGCTACTCTGGACGGCGGATCCCCTCCGGGGCCCAGGCGGTCCACCCCGGTGCCGAGTGGGAGCGGGGGACGTGTCTCGCGCCCCTCCCCCCGGGGATTGGAGGGCGAACTTCAGGCATCCAGCAGGGCTGTCACCAGGTCGGGTGCAGCCCTTTTGCAATCGGCAGCAGCTCCAGCGACGAGGTCATCCAGGAGGAGAGGTGCAAGGCAGTCTACCAGGGCAGTGAGTAGGCCTCAGGGCCAGACACGGGGGGCGCTGCGCTTACCTCCAGGGGGGGAGGGGGAGGAGGGGGGCCGCAGCAGCGTTACCGGGTCTGAGGATGAGGGCCTGCCCCTCCCGCCTCCTCCTACTCCATTTAGCAGTTTTTCCCCTGTCCCTGCTCACCAAGTCTCGGTTACAGGGCTCCTTCCCCCTCCTGCCTCGTCCTTTTGCTCACCTTTTTCTGTTTTGCAGACTCCGGGCTTTGACTCCATGCCGGGATACGTCTCCTCTCCTGTGCCACAGGCTGCGGGGGATATGGCAGTGCTTCCTTCAACGGCGCCCATGCTGTCCGCGGTGGCTGGGAGCAGCGGTGAGTCCGGGGGACATGGGATGTTTTTCTCTGGGAATGATAGTGTCAAGTGTTAGCAATAGCCAGCCATGGGTTGATGTGTTAAATAGCTTGCGCGGGGTAATTGAGCAAGTGGGTCGCGCGGCGGGAGCTCCCGGCGCAGCCGCGATGCAGGGTATTGACGGGGTGCTAGGGGGGGTGTGGGGGTCCCCTAATTTAAGCTCGGGCATTGCAGGCTCGGCATGCGTAGTGCCACCCCCCTCTTTACCAACAACGGCGCCAGTGGTGCCCTCAGCAGTTACGGCGCCAGTGGCAGTCTCTGCGGCACCACAAGTGGGGTTGGGGGACGAGGAGCGCCCCGTGGCGCCATTCGCACACGTGCTTCATACATGTGCTGGTCGGGCCCCCTCGGCCTCCACTTGAAACCCGAAGTTAAGGAACGAATTTGGAAGGGGGAATACGTAGAAATATATTCTCTCCTTCCTCTGGAGGACGTCCCTCCTCCAGAAAAAGAATTAAAGGAGTCCGAGAAGGAGAGGGAAAAATATAAGTACCGAAAAATTCCCAAGACCTACGGGAATTGGATTCGGGCTTTCTCTATTCTCGCTAGCGTTATTGGGGAAAAAGCTCCCGAAAAATGCTGCTCGCTGTTCTGTTACCAGGATCAGATCTGGAACGCGTGCAGGGTTTATGGGGGGCTCAGCTGGTGGAGGTACGACGAGCAATTCCGGCAGCGGATTGCCGTCCGTCCCACCCTGGGTTGGGACCAGATGGACGTGGCTTTGTGGCTGTCCATCATGACCCGGCCAGCTTCACACCAAGGGGGACTTACTTCCTTTCTCGGGGGGGCCGGAGGAATGGGCCAACCCGCTCCTTCGGCCACACAGCGACACCCAGGTGGCTGCTGGCAGTTTAACGACGGCCAGTGCAAATTCGGCACAGGCTGTCGCTTTAAGCACGAATGCTCAGGGTGCGGGGGCAACCATCCCACCTCCCGCTGTTTTAAGCGCCACAAGGGCGGCGAAAAAGGGGACCTGGGCGGAAAGGGGGAAGACACCAGTGGCCGTCGGGGCAATGCGCCCTTGGCTAAACAAATATAATAACCGCAGGGCGGCGGAGCTCTTGCTCCGCGGGTTCCAGGAAGGGTTTTGGATCCCGTTTCAGGTCCGGGAGGGTTCGTTTTGTTTAAAGAATTTACGTTCGGTGGATGAACACCCAGAGGTGGTTCGGGCGAAGCTGGGTAAGGAAATTGAGCTGGGTCGGGTAGCAGGCCCCTTCGAATCACCCCCCTTGGCGTCCCTTAGGGTGTCGCCGTTGGGGGTGGCCCCTCAAAAAGGAGCCGGGCAAGTTCCGGCTTATCCAACACCTGTCATACCCCCATGGGGGGTCTGTGAACGACGATATTAGTGCGGAATTGTGTCAGGTATCCTACGCATCTTTCGATGCGGCCGTGGATATGGTGCGGGCTGCAGGGGTGGGGGCATTGATGGCTAAGACTGACGTGGAATCGGCCTTCCGTCTGCTCCCAGTTCACCCCGAATGCCATCATCTTCTTGGCTGTTACTTCGAAGGGCAATTTTACGTCGATCTCTGTCTCCCCATGGGTTGTTCCATCTCGTGTTTTTATTTTGAATGCTTTAGCACGTTTTTAGAGTGGGTGGTTAAGGAAGAGTCTGGGTGCAATTCGGTTACGCACTACTTGGACGACTTCCTGCTTGTGGGCCCTTCCGGCTCGCACGTTTGCAACCACTTACTACGGACGGTGCAGTCGGTTTTTGATCACTTTGGGGTTCCGTTGGCGGCGGATAAAACGGAGGGTCCGGCCACCTGTCTTTGTTTCCTGGGCATCGAAATTGATTCGGAGGCGGGCGAGTGCCGCCTCCCGCAGGACAAGCTCCTCGGGCTTAGGGCCGAGGTGTCTGGGGCTCGGGATTTGCGGAAAATTCAGCTGCGGAGGTTACAATCACTGCTGGGGAAGCTCAATTTCGCTTGCAAGATCCTCCCCATGGGGAGGGTCTTTAGCAGACGACTGGCCGCAGCAACGGCCGGGGTGTCCTTGCCGCACCATTACGTGCGGCTGACACGCCCTTTGCGGGATGATTTGGCGGTGTGGGACGACTTCCTGGCCCGTTACAACGGTCGGTCAATGTGGCAGGAAAAAGAGGTGTCCAACGCGGCATTGCATCTCTATACGGATGCATCGGGGTCGGTGGGCTACGGGGCAATTTTGGGTTCCCAATGGTCCGCCGAGACGTGGCCTTCTGGTTGGGCCCAGACGGGCCTCTCCAGGAACTTGGCATTCCTGGAATTATTTCCCATTTTGGTGTCGGTGGTACTATGGGGAGCCACTCTGCGCAACCGCAGGGTGGTTTTCCATTGCGACAACATGGGGGTGGTCATGGCAGTGAACAACTTGACTGCATCCTCCCCACCGGTGGTCCGTTTGCTTCGGTCTCTGGTGCTCCGCTGCCTTGACTATAATATCACGTTTAGGGCTGTTCACATCCCCGGGGTGCACAACATAACCGCTGATGCACTTTCTCATTCACAGTGGGAGGTGTTCCGGGCGGTGGCACCCCAGGCGGATCTGGAAGGGATTCCTTGCCCAGCGGAATTATGGAACCTTGGGTTGGGCGAGTAGTACAGTGGATTAGCCAGTCCGTCGCTGGATCCACTTGGCAGCGGTATGGTAAGGTGTGGAGCGAGTGGCTAGCTTTGGAGATGGCTCGGGGTGGTTTTGCTGACGATCAGGCTCGGCTGCAGGGCTTGCTATGGTTGCTCTGGCATTGGGATGCCGCGGGCGTTTCCCCAGGGGCGGTTACAGCACGGCTCTCTGGCCTTAGCTTCTGGTTTCGGGCCACCGGCCTGCGGGACGTCACGAAAGAGTTCTTGGTACGGCAGGCAATGAAGGGTTGGAGGAAGGGTCACAGGTCCGTGGATGCACGCAAGCCCGTGTCGGGGGCGTTATTGCTGGGCTTAGTTCACGTACTTCCAGCGGTTTGTCGGTCCCCATTCGAAATCTCCTTGTTTCGCCTTGCTTTCTCTTTGGCATTTTTCGGGGCGTTACGGATCGGGGAACTGGTCAGCCCGGCTACCAGGGTAGCAGGGGGGCTGTTGGCAGCGGACATGGTCAGGGAGCCGGGGTTCTTGCGTTTTGTGATTCGGCGCTCCAAGACGGACATGCTGGGAAAGGGGACCTGGGTGACTCTTCGGGAGGTCCCGGGGTCGACGGTTTGCCCGGTCTCGTGCTTCGACCAATTTTGCTCTGTTCGGCCCGTCGGGTCTCTTTCCCTGTTAGTGCATGCAGATTCCTCTTCCTTGTCTAGGTTTCAATTCATTCAGGTCTTTCGGTTGGCGGTGGAGGCGCTAGGCCTTCCGGGTAGCGTATTCGGGGGCCATTCCTTTCGCATTGGCGCAGCGTCCGAAGCAGCGAGGTTGGGTTATGCAGAGAGGGCGATTAGACAGATTGGGAGGTGGGAATCCCGTAGATTCTTGTCTTATGTACGGCCTCAAGGGCTGACCTCGGTTTCCTCTGCTTTACAGTTACAGATGCAGCGGCTAGGAGGGTGTGGCTCATAGGCCACTCGTATATTTTTTGGGCCAAGAGTCGTGCGGCTGCGCGACCCGGGGGCGAGAACCTGGGTCTCTCCCGGACAGTGGCCGAGGTTCGGTGGTTTGGAATCAGGGGTATGCGGTGGGTACGGTTGCTACCCGAATTGGTCCAGCTGTCCCGGCTCCTTGGGGCACCTGACATTCTTTTGTTGCACCTGGGTGGGAACGACCTGGGGTCGGTCCCAGTCTGGAACCTTTGTGACACGGTGAAGCGGGACCTGGCCAGTCTACTGGTCTTGTTTCCCAATGTTACGTTGGTGTGGTCCGAGGTCGTGCCCCGCAATTACTGGCGATGTGCGCATAACCAGAGGGCCCTCGAGTGTTGCCGGGTGAAATTTAACAAGCGGATTTCCAAGTTTGTGCTGGGAGTGGGAGGGGTCACTATTCGCCATCGGGTGTTCGAGACCGATGCCGCAATGTATTTTCAGAGCGATGGGGTCCACTTGACTGAAGTGGGCCTCGATCTCTTCAATCTTGCATTGCAAGATGGGTTGGAACAGGCCATAGCAGGTGTGGTGGGTAGTCCCCGCTGATTTAAGGCATTAAACAGCGGGTCTGTGGCGTGGGTTTTCGGTCCTTGCCAGTCAGGGGGTTGGTATTTGGAATAATGGAGTTGGGAAAGTACAAGAAGGATGGGGCGCTCGGTCCTCCCTTAACCTTTTAACGTGAAGTCAGTTCATTGGACGTGCCCACTGAGCTAAAAGAGCCGGCTAGTGGTTAGCATTGTGGTAAGACGGAATGGTTAAGGTATGGGATACCTTATGGGACGAGGAGGGGAGGCGAGCGCCTCTGAGGTAAAATGTTATGCATTATGTTATATATACGTTATTTAAGTTAATGTTTGGCTGGCAAGGGGTTAGAGACTTTGTTAGGCTGTATCAGTTATATTTATATAAAGAAAGGATGGTGGTTGGCGGATACAGCCTTATACTGTTTTTAATAAAATTTGCTGTGGCCTATTTATACCATCAACATGTCTCGTGTCCAGTTATTGGGGGGTATAAAAGGGGGGATTGGGGGAAGGCATGTGGCTATCACCGGGTGGGTCTTTCTCAGGAATCGGGCACTCTATCCCCTCTGCGTACATACATGTTTTCACTTCATGCTTATTTCAAAAAACACATTTTGGAGTGAGGTAGAGGTCTCTGAATATTTCCAAATCCATCTCTCATTCGGCAGGGTTTGATGCATAGCAACTTTTCCAAACCTTTTTTTTCTTCTTTGTAGTGGTTACATAATGCATGATGATCTAGCAGGCTACATTAAAAGTTCCAATCCATTTATTTGTGGATAATTACAGTAATATGGTGATATTTGTATCAGGCTTTCTGCAAACAATTAGCACTGTTCCCATGGAGATCAAGTAGGTCAGCTCGGCTGTGTGGCATTGCCTGCACTGACAGAAATAACATCCACTTTCCCCATCAAAGTCTCCTTCCCTGGAACCGACTGGCTAATCAGGGTGAAGGGTGCAGGAACTTTCGCTTATATCAAATTTCCTTCATAAATATTTCCGTATGTGAACCATAAGCCAAACTTTGACAACCTGTGGCTCTTCTGCTATACGGCACTCTATAGGCAATGTAACAAGCGCTGAAGTAACACAGATTGCTTGTCATGGTTTCCTAGATGTGATAGGGGGTTGTGCAATGGTTGCCACTTTTTCTTCAAAAAAGTATCGGCCATGCTATTGACTCCACAGTGGCCTCAAGCCAATTTTTTATTCCCTTGCCGGTGACATTCCATCTGGGTGGCAACCCTAGATCATACAAAGTCTAAAAGCAGTGTAAATAGTGCATATTTTCTCATAATGAAACTAGCCACCGGAATTGGAAGTGCCACAGATTGCCTGTATATGTCACTGTTGTCACATGTGTCTGAGAGAAAGGTGGCAGCATGCTTGTTATGTCTCACAGAGGAGGATGGGTAGTAAAAATGAGTTCCCCATTTATCCCATTTTTTGCTGCTTATGGAAGTTTTAGTCAAAATTCAGCTGACATGCTACAGTTTCCCTATGTTTACCACAAACATCTTCCATGCCTATGTGTATCACTCTCCTCATATCTGGACCATGGTGTTTGGGGTGGATCAGACGTATATCACGGTATGATCTTCCTCATTCTCAGCACAGATTTCTATCTGCACATATACGGCTGCCCTGTTAAATGTGATAAAGATGTAGCCTGAAATCTTGAAGCTAAAAAACACCCAACGGGCCACTGTTTATTTCTTAGCTCATCGAGAATAAAATATCTATCTGCTAAATATTCCTCTATTCCTGCACATGTTCTAAATCATATAGATATCATTTGAGGTCTGTTATTTGTACCTTATCAAAAAGCATCACACCCGCTAAATCATTTCACCCATTCTGGAGTTTTATTTAATGACATTCACCTAATATATCTCAATCTCATTGTCACAAACAGTGTGAGCGGACTTAAGAAACGCACTGGAAATGTTCCGAGAGAACAGTTCTCTTGTTCAGATAGAGATATTGCTTCGACGTAATGTCGCCAATAAATACTGAGTTGACAGCCTGCATCATTTAACTTTGAAAAAATAATGCAACTCAAAATAAAAACATGGGCTGAGGAATGCAAAGGACATGACTGGCCTACTTGGTATTCTGAGTAAAGCTGCTTGGGAAAATACATAATTTGTTCGTTTGTTAGCACACGCATGCCATTTGTGTTCACTTATGTATGATGTATGCACATTGGTTTTTACACAGGTTCATCAAGGCACACTCTTCTGAATCTTCTGAAGAAACACTGTGTTAGGTAAGGGTTGGTTTCCGTCTTTCACACACAAGCTGTTTGTGCTTATTTGCACGCATCTGGGAACATTTATATAGCTGTGTCTAAAAGATAACTTCCTGCCTCTTCAAAAGGGACAGGAAGGGGTGGTCTTGAGTGGTGGGCATGGGGCCCATGTGAAAGGGGCATAACAATTTCATGCTGAAACAAATAGGTTAAGCTAGCATTGTTTGGAGAGCTAAACCCGGGAGTGGCGGGAAGCTGTATAAAAAAAATAACACTTGTTGGGCCAGTCCAACACAGTCAAGGATTTTAAGCATGCGTGGGATAGACACAAGGCTATCCTAGCTATAAGACCGGGAACGGGGGACTAATAAAAGTGCTCAAAAAAAAATTGGGCAGACTAGATGGGCCAAATGGTTCTTATCTGCCGACACATTCTATGTTTCTATGTTTCCAAGGAAGTTCCCAGGTATATTAAAACAGATACATGGATTTTCAGTTTGTTTTCTGAAAGATGTAATGTATATTTACATTTAGTGACACCAGGCAAAACCCAGAACAGTTCAGAGGTGTGCTCATGTGACATTTTCTATTTTACAGCAAATTAGAACCCGAACATCTAAGTTATTTTTGCTGCCCTGAAATTGATGATTAGGATGTTGCCTGAATACTTAGATCCGGAACAAGGGTATGTGAACTTTTAGGGCACACTTGGTTCAGTCATGGAGGCAAAGAGGGGAGAAGTGCAATTTCCCCGATAGTTTATAAATTAATATGTGACTAAAAGTCAGGGTCCGCATCCGCTGGATGTCACATATTAATTGATAAATCATCAGGGGGGACACCTAATGTGACCAGTGACCTGTAACAAAATCCAGACAGATATAGTCAGTGTCAGACGAGTTAACCCCTGGATGGCTAGACAGATACAGGCAGTGTGGGAGGAGTTAACCCCTTGGGTGGCTAGATAGATCTAGGCAGTGTCAGAGGCATTAACCCCTAGGGCTAGACAGAGGTAGTGTCAGGGAAGTTAACTCCTTGGGTGGCTAGACAGACGCAGTGTCAGAGGAGTTAACCCCTTGGGTGGCTCACACTGACATACACACACTCACTCACATACACACACTGACATACACACACACACTCACTCACACTGACATACACACACTCACTCACACTGACATACACACACTCTCACTCACACTGACACACACACTCACTCACACTGACATACACACACACTCACACTGACATACACACTCTCACACTGACATACACACTCTCACTCACGCTGACAGATACACACACTCACTCACACTGACATACACACTCTCAATCATATTGACATACACACACACTCACTCACACTGACATACACACTCACTTACACTGACATACACACTTTCACTCACACTGACAGATAAACACACTCACTCACACTGACAGATACACACACTCAGTCACACTGACAGATAAACACACTCACTCACATTGACAGATACACACTTAGTCACACTGACATACACACTCTCACTCACACTGACATATACACTCTCACTCACACTGACATACACACTCTCACTCACACTGACAGATAAACACACTCACACTGACATACACACACTCACTCACACTGACATACACACACTGACATACACACTCTCACTCACACTGACATACACACACTCTCACTCACACTGACACACACACTCACTCACACTGACATACACACACACTCACACTGACATACACACTCTCACACTGACATACACACTCTCACTCACACTGACAGATACACACACTCACTCACACTGACATACACACTCTCACTCACATTGACATACACACACACTCACTCACTCACACTGACATACACACTCACTCACACTGACATACACACTCTCACTCACACTGACAGATAAACACACTCACACTGACAGATACACACACTCAGTCACACTGACAGATAAACACACTCACACTGACAGATACACACACTCACTCACACTGACATACACACTCTCACTCACACTGACAGATACACACACTCACTCACACTGACAGATACACACACTCACACTGACATACACACTCACTCACAATGACATACACACTCTCACTCACACTGACATACACACACACTCACTCACACTGTCAAACTGTCTAACTTACCTCTCTGCATCTCTGTGCTTTGAGCTCTTTGTGTGAAGGAGGTCTCAGCCAATCACGGGAGGCTTCTGAACTCTCAGCCAATCAGTAGAGTTGAGAGGTCTCTTTCTATGAAGCTGCAGAAGAAAACGAAAGCTGCTGCAGTGAGCAGCAAAGTTCCGATTGGGGCTGCTGCCCCATTAAAGGACCAGCCTGGCGGGGGCCCACGGGGCAGCTGCCATGGGCCCCCCAGGAATTAGTGGTCCCTGGGCAGATGCCCCATTTTTTGTTTTTGAAAAAAAAATATTTTTATTTTTTAAAGGGCCGGGGCCCTTGACGGGTGTATCGTCCGTCACCCCCTGACGGTGGCCCTGACCCCTGGACTGCTTTCTAACCTCAGTGGGCTGGAGCTGCACCTTAAATGCCCAAGTTCATATCACTCTGTCAGCATACCTGTGTTGCCTGCATATTTGTGCCTATTTCTGTTGATAACAGTTTGGCTTGTAAAATTGCAATTTCTGTTTCCAGGCCACACGTGGCCAGCTCTCTTCTGCATAGAGGAAGACAGCAGGAAAATTGGGGGCATGGGGTTATTATATGGTATAAGTCCGATGAGAGAGTCAAGCACTCATGGAGAGTATAACCAGGGTCGTCTTTAACGCGGGGCAAAGGGGGAAGCTGCCCTCGGCCCAGTTACTCCTGGGGGACTCAAAGCAGCTACCACATTACGCTGCTGAACTCTTCTATTTTTTCCAGCAAGCCGCAACTGCTAGATGCAGCAGCCAAAATAAAAAAAATAAAAAATTGCCACTGGATATGACAGTACGTATTTTTGCTGTGTTTCTCTCCTCTGTGTAGGAGGGAAGACTGCACGGAGGAGACGTCCGGGGACACGAAGTAGCCAAGAAGTGAGTACCGGGGAAGGGTGGAGGAGGGTGGTAACACTGTGACATTGACATATTAATAGAAAACCTAACTGTGGCATCTTATTGGGAAAATTGGATGGGGCATCTGAATGGTACCATATTACTGGCATTATAACAGCGTAATAATACTGGCATCTTAAAGGTACAATATTACTGACATCTTAATAGCACAATAATACTGGCATTTAAATGGCTAAATTTTACTGGTATCTAAATTGGCAAATTGGCTGTGGCATCCTAATGGCACAATATTACTGACATCTTAATGGCACAATAATACTGGCATCTGAATGGCACAATAATGCTAGCATCTTAATGGGCAAATTGACTGTGGCATCTTAGTGGCACAATAATACTGGCATCTGAATGGCACAATCTTAATGGGCAATTTTCTGTGGCATCTTAATGGAACAATAATACTGGCATCTTAATGGGAAAATTGGCTATGGAATCTGAATGGAACAATAATACCGGCATCTTAAAAGGACTGTCTACTGCCCAAAATGCATCCTCCAAATATTAACCCCTGCGCGACAATGGACGTGTCAGGCACGTCTTGCCTGGAACTCTGTTCCCGACAATGGACGTGCGTGGCACCTCCTGCAGTGAATCAAGCGGTTTTCGCGATCAACAATCGCGAAAGCTGCTTTAACAGTGCTGGTCGATTGCCTCGATGTCGAGGTAATAGCCAGCACCAAAATTTCCTTTCTGGGGCACCCACGATCGCCCCACGGAGCGATCATGGGAGCTGTATTGATGGAACAGCATGCTCCGTCAATATGGCTATGGTGGTCTGAGCTTCGGAAGTGAAAGTAAATTCACTTCCGTTGCTCTGAATATGCTGCTTGACTGCCCCTGGAGGCAGCAACCAGCAAAGGACTGTTAAAAAAATGTTTTTAAAAAGATATAATTAGCTTAAAACTGGTTATATAGTTAGATTAGCCTATAGGGTTAAAATTAAATAATTTTTAGCATAAGGGATAGAGTTAAAATTAAAATATATTAAGGGATAGCATAAGGGTTAGAGTTGGGGTTAAATATAGTGTTAGGGTTAAATTTAGGGTTCGGGTTGGGGTCAAAAGGTCAATATAGGAAAAAAACAAAAAAATACCGAAAAATATGGAAACATGCATATTTCTGAACTCGGGACAACATTTAGAAACTATTTAGATAGGGTCATTATTAATGATTGGATTTGTGTAAATTATATTTTAGGTCAAAGTTAGAAAAAGTGAGTTTTTTAAATTTTTCATCATATTTTATGATTTTTTAGTAGTAAATTATAAGATATAATGAACATAATGGTGTCTAATGAAAGCCCTTTTTATGACGATAAAACAACATATAATTTGTGTGGGTACAGTATGTGAGAAAGAAGAAAATTACAGCTAAACACAAACATCCCAGAAATATCAAAACAGCCATTGTCACCAAGGGAGAGTCAAGGTGAAAATGTCTTGTCAATAAGGGGTTAATGCATATTAATTTCAAAGTACTATAAAATGCATTTTTTACATTTTGCATTGCTTAAAATTTAAATTACTTACAGCTAGAAGAAATTGGGAAATTACAGCAGTTTGCCAGAAACAAAGACTGCCCACATTAGATGAGTAAAAGTAATTTCCTTTTATTTTTCCCCTGCAGGAACCAATGAGAATAATGCCATTCAAATGAATGGAATATCTCTAGTGATGTCATCAGACAATGTATTGCACTGTTAAGAGATCCTACTGTGTACAAGAGCAAGGTCACTCATAGGCCACTCAACAGACACAATTTGAGAAGGACAGGAAGTGACTATATGAAACAAAACTTTATATGCTCAGTGTCTATATAATCAGTGCTGGCGTACCTGCAGTAAACATGCAGAGTAATTATTGGGGTGGGCTTGAGTCAAATATTAAAAAATGTGATTTATACAGAATGCGTGCATCAAATCACACAGGGATAAAAGCCAGTGCATTATACAAGCAGTGATCTTCATCTTGCACCAAAGTGAGTTTGGGGACTAGACTGTCCCTTTTATGGTACAATATTATTTGCATCTGAATGGCACATAAATACTGGCATCTTAATGGCAAAATAATACTGGCATCTGAATGGCACACTATTACTGGCATCTTAATGGGCAAATTAGCCGTGGCATCTTAATGGCAAAATCATACTGTCATCTTAATGGGCAAATTGGCTGTGGCATCGTAATGACACAATAATACTGGCATCTTAATGGTACGATAATACTGGCATCTGAATGGCACAATCATACTGGCATCTGAATGGCACAATATTACTGGCATCTGAATGGCACAATAATACTGGCATCTTAATGGACAAATTGGCTGTGGCATCTGAATAGCACAATAATACTGTCATCTGAATGGCACAATATTACTGGCATCTGAATGGCACAATAATACTGGCATCTGAATGGCACAGTATTACTGGCATCTGAATGGCACAATAATACTGGCATCTTGATCGGTAAATTGGCTGTGGCATCTTAATGGCACTATAATACTGGCATCTGAATGGCACAATAATACTGGCATCGTAATGGTCAAATTGGCTGTAGCATCTTAATGGCACAGTAATACTGGCATCTTAATGGTCAAATTGGCTGTGTCATCTTAATGGCACAATAATACTGGCATCTTAATGGTCAAATTGGCTGTGTAATCTTAATTGCACAATAATACTGGCATCTTAATGGGAAAATTGGCTATGGAATTTTAATGGCACAATATTGGCATCTGAATGGCACAATAATACTGGCATCTGAATGGCACAATAATACTGGCATCTTAATGGGCAAATTGAGAGTCTCTTAGGTGCAATGTCGGTGCAGAAAAAGGGAATAAAAACAAGAAAAGCAATTTTTCAACAAAAGTTTTATTACATATGTGTATAGATATTTATAAATATATATGGACATATGTTAGTACTCTCTAATATCCCTCTATGCTTTTGTAACTTCACTGCAAAAAAAGTTCAATTGTGTGTGTTCCTTTTTTTCAGTGGAGTACCTTGGTTTTGTGCTGCCCTAGGCAGTCAAAAGTCAGACACCCCCCTACCCTTGCTGCACATGAACGACATGCCCCATAACCTACATCACCCCATTACATGACCCCATCACATGCCTCCATCAACCTTATTACATGCCTCCATCACCCCCATTACATGCTCCATCACCCCCATTACATGCCTTTATCACCCCCATTACATGCCATGCCTCCATCACCCCTATTAAATGCCATGCCTCCATCACCCCCATTACATGCCTCCATCACCCCCATTACATGCCCCATAACCCCCATTACATGCCTTCATCACCCCCATTACATGCCATGCCTCCATCACCCCTATTACATGCCATGCCTCCATCACCCCCATTACATACTTCCATCACCCCCATCACCCCCATTACATGCCTCCATCACCCCCATTACATGCCTTCATCACCCCCATTACATGCCATGCCTCCATCACACCCATAACATACTTCCATCACCCCAATTACATGCCCCATCACCCTATTACATGCCAAAATTACCACCATTACATGCTTCCTCTCCACAGGACTTACCCTGATCCCTGGTGGCTAGTGGTAGGCAGCATGGTGCCCTTCCATGCTGCCAGTTCGGCTCCCTGCAGTGAGTGTAAATAGGTCAAGTGACCCGGCGTGCATTTGACATCCTCTAACAATCAATATTAAAGACGGCCCTGACTATGACATGTATGTAGCAAGCATGCTACACTCCCCAAAAACATGTTAGTAACATTTATAAAAAGATGGTTGTGAAATAGATGCTAACTGTATTTTAAATGTTAGTATTTTATTTATGATCCAGTTGGTGCATCATCAATGTATGAAAATATGTTTACTTATTGTGTATTATAAATAGAGAGATTGTTTTAAGATAAAGAAAGCGTTAATTAGCAAATATGCTATCTATCTCAGTAGCATAATGAGATCCAAGACACAAATACTGACTTTACCATTAAAATAAGTAAAAAACCAGTTACTAAAATAGTAACACCATGAGTCAAATATATTTATGTTCACTTGGTTAATGTGAATAGCTGCTATACCAGAATTTAGAAGACGTGTAAAATAGATACCCAAATTGCATGTAATAGATCTAAGAGAGCTTATTATTCAAATCTCCAATAAGAACACAATACAGAAGAAGGACAAGTCTTTGTCGTTTCACTAAATGCTTATTTCATTCACACAACAAAGCAGCTCCCTTTTTCATTGTGATTTTATTTCAAAGCGGTTTGCTATTCAAATGAGTATGGAGGTCATATGTAATGTTCGTGATATCACAGCATTTACATCTCTCCGAAAGATAATTGAATTAAACAGCTCTCTACAAATTCACCGCTAAAGGCTGGAATTCTTAAAAACGGCACCTAGCCCTGGTTTTTTGGTTTTTTTTAATAGTGTTAAAGTAAAACCTATGTACGGGTATAATGCAAATCTGCCATATAAAAAAAAAAAAGAAAAACATTTTTTTTTTATTTCCCATAAGAAGAAAGAAAAATAAATAGAGAGAAAGTTCTGATGCTTCATTTTCCCTGCAGCATTTAATCACAACTTCAAAGTTTAATTGCTCTTTTCATCCATCCCAGCAGAAAATAACAGTAATAGAAAGAGACAGGTCCAAAGATTAATTGTTTTTTTTTTTCTTGGCTTGTCCTTGCAAGGAGATAACCCTGTCTTCTGGAAGTCATTACAAAGAGAGATGCAAAGTTGGCTCCTATCAAGTCTTCCCCTGGCCTGGACATAATTCATCCTACAGCAGCCAGCAAATATTAATATTGTCAGATTTTCTCAGGGTGTTTTGTAACACCTCCATGTCAGACCATCTTCTGTCTCATTCCCTCCATTATCTTTCCCATCATGGAGTTGGCCCAATGAATTCTGGGATACTGTTGCTTCAGTCTGTTTAGCGAGAACACCCACTGGAACATCTGACTGGACAGCGAAGTAGTAGCTGTAATTTTTTCCACACATCCAGTGATCCGGAAAGGAAATGTTAATAATTCTGTAGTACAACATTTCATATATAATGGGAAGTTGTGATGACAAATTTTATACATAAAACTGAAATACTCTCTATTTTTATGTCAGTTTTCTTGATGTTAAGACTGTGCGTATCCAATATGACACAATCAAACTGCAAAGATGTTAAATTTCCCTCTGGCTGCACAATGTCTGATATTTCCCTGCACTTTCTCAATCACTTCTTGATAGAGATTCACACGCACACTATAAATTCAGCTGGATTCAACATTTCTCCTCAGCATAGATTAACTAAACCCCGGCAAAAAAACCAGAGAGGTGTTAATTCAGAAATGAAAGCCGGTGGAATTTTCAGTCTGAACTCGGGTGTGTCAGGTTTCTCTTGAGTTGGTCTCCCAAGCCAAGTCCACGTTAAACGGACACTAATATAGAAGGACAAGTGAAAAGTTAGTTGTCCCTATGTGAGGATAAACTGGCGTGTACTTTGGATAGTACACTCCAGTTTATCCTCTGACCGACAGCTGCCATGATTCCATAGGAAGCAGGCAGCCGTCTGGTCGGCGGCTGGCTCTCTGTGCTTGCGCAAGAGAGAGACCCTCGTTTTTGTATGAGATCAGCAGGGGGGGACCTTAACTAGGTTCCCCCTGCTGATTCCATGCAAAAACGAGGGTCTCTCGCTGTGCTAGCAGCGAGAGACCCTCGCATGCAGCTGTCAGAGCGGGGCAAGCCCCCGCTGTGACTGGCTGTGCGCATGCTGACAACCGGGAACTGCTGTGTCTCGCATGTGAGACACAGCAGAAAGTAAACCCGCGTGTATGTATTAAGATACACGTCGGGTTTACTCAATTCTACCGGCACATGTATTGTTTAACCCTTTCTTCCTTTAAGGAAGCCAAGGTTAAACAACGTTTAATTTTCCTTTAACATCAGTGGGGACCCAGTTTGGGAAAATGTCAACCGCACTCTAGTGTGGGTTCTAAAGTTTCGGTTTTAGTGAATAAAAGCCATTGTCTACAAAATGAACAACTCATCACTCACTAATTATATGAACCTCCAAGATTTGGTTTGGCAATACAACTTAAATGTTAAGTTTAATTTTATGTTTATCCAGACTATGTTAAATGCAGTTAAAACAACATTATTGTGCTGTATTTTAATTCCATGCTTCAGACGCCAATGCCAAAGTACCAGAATGCACACCATGCTACAGGGGGTTATGTATATGTTCTCTCGCACATGTAATTGTTGATAAGTAAAAAAAAAAAAATGGCGTAATTGGCAGGTGAAAAGTGCCAGGTTAGCGCAGGAAACCGTCTGCAAACACTGATTGGAGGAGATTCTTTTCTCTAGTCGCCAAAGGTGAAAGTAAGGGACTTCTTCTTGACACGCCCTGGGCTGTACAGGATTTCAGTAAGGGGTCTAGGACACTTCTTCGCCGTATCTTCATCGCTGACAGTTCAGCGCGGCAGTTAGAACGCTGAACTGTCAGCAATGAAGAATAACGCGGCCGGGCTATGTAAGAGCTGACAGTTCAGCGCTGAACTGTCAGCTCTTACAAATGTAAAAGTAAAACGAAAATAACCCCCCCTAATAAATGATTCCCAAACCCCAATACTAAAAATAACCCCAATACTAAAATTAACCCCAATACTAAAATTAACCCCCGAACCCTAATACTAACCCCCTAAACCCTAATACTAACCCCCAACCCCTAATACTAACCCCCTAAACCCTAATACAAAAATTAACCCCCTAAACCCTAATACTAACCCCGACCCCTAATACTAACCCCCTAAACCCTAATACTAACCCCCGACCCCTAATACTAACCCCCTAAACCCTAATACTAAAATTAACCCCTTAAACCCTAATACTAAAATTAACCCCGAACCCTAATACTAAAATTAACCCCCTAAACCCTAATTCTAAACCCCTAAACCCTAATTCTAACCACCCTTAAACTAAAATAGGTAAAATACTTACCTTTAGCGAAGAAATGTCCCACGATGAAATCTCCAGCGACGATCTGTGTTTTGCTGCAGAGTCGGCGGTGAAGTGGCTGCGCGGAAGCAGCCGCGATGAAGAGTACCATCCCCTTCAGTAAGGTCTAATTGATAGATCGTGGGCCATAAGCGTAAGGTAATATGTACCAAATCGCAACTGCCATAATATGCCTTTTTGTCAACAAAATCAGTTTAGTAGGTAATGGTCCCTGGGCCATACAGAGTCTCAGAAACAATGTAGGGAATATTACCAATTTAGAATCTCTTCCCATCCACATAATTTGTAGGAAAAACACATTTCTTTCCAATGATATCCTGGGGAGCATATTAATATTACAAATAATGTATATTACACAAATTTAAAGAACATTATACATATCTACACAAGTATATTGTGGAGGGAGAGTATACATATGTACATATAGATAAATGTGCATCTATATATGTATGTAAAGACAGAAAAGATTGAAAACTTACTATGTACAATGTGTTTTTTAGACTTAGCAAAGCAGTTTTTTTAGCAGAGAGTTTGATGGTATCTGGATGTCTATTCAAAGTATGAGTAGCTCTGTAAGAGAAGGCTTTTTGACTAGAGTTGAGCAGACACCTGGATGTTCGGGACCGCCGGGTTTGGCCGAACTTCGAAAAAAAAGTCCGGGTCCGGGCTCGAACTTGACCCCGAATTTGACCCCGAACCCCTTTGAAGTCAATGGGGACCCGAACTTTTGGCCACTAAAATGCCTCAAAAAAAGTCCTGGAAAGGGCTAGAGAGCTACAAAAGGAAGTAAAATGAGGGTAAGAGTAGGACAAGTGCACTGCAAACAAATGTGGATAGGGAAATAACTTAAAATAACATAAAATACATACAAATTAAAAATACAGCTGAGCCATAAAATAGCACTAGATGGAATCTTTTATTTTAGCTTTGGAAGAACATAAATCAAAATCTAAAGCATGGCTGCCAGGAGGATCAACAGAATTATCCATTTGAGAGAGGGTTGGAGTGCAGGGTATTCTCTTTCATTGTTCAAACTGAGCTCAACTCCTGGTGCATGGAGAAAAGGCATTCACAAGCCTCTGCTAAGGTGTACATAGTTTATACTAAGTGACCCATAGGTTGAGGAGGCGGTGACCGTGGCGGTGTAGGTGGAAGCGGCGGTGGAGGAGGTAGCCAACACTGTTTTTTATTTGTTTGTTTTTTTGTTTTGTTTTTATTGGGATAGCCCCAAAAAAATTGGGGACATATAAAAAAAGAAAACAAAGAATAAGTGCACTTGAGTATAACAATGGCTGGGTGAGGCCGGTATAAATGTCTATTCTGCACAAGGTACAGACAAGTCTGGTGGGATCCATGCCTGGTTCATTTTAATAAACGTGAGCTTGTCCACGTTGGCTGTGGTCAGGCGGCTGCGCTTGTCTGAGATAACGCCCCCTGCCGTGCTAAACACACATTCAGACAATACACTGGCTGCAGGGCAGGCCAGCACCTCCAAAGCATAAAGGGCAAGCTCAGGCCATGTGCCCAATTTTGGAGACCCAGAAGTTGAATGGGGCAGACCCATCAGTCAGTACGTGTAGGGGTGTGCACACGTACTGTTCAATGTTGCTGAAATGCTGCCTCCTGCTAAGACGTTCCATATAAGTTGGTGGTGCTGGTTGTTGTGGCGTGCTGACAAAGCTTTTCCACATTTTGGCCATGCTAACCCTGCCTTCTGAGGTGCTGGTGTTGAACCAGTTGCGTTGGCGACCTCTCCCTCCTCCTCTGCCTTGGCCTTGTGCTTCCATTGAGCCCCCGGAGTCAGTTGGGAATGTCCTCAACAGCGCGTCTACCAGCGTGCGCTTGTAGTCGCGCATATTCCGATCATGCTCCAGTGAGGGAATTAAGGACGGCACACTGTCCTTGTAACGGGGATCCAGCAGGGTGGCCACCCAGTAATCAGCACAAGTTAGAATGTGGGCAACTCGGCAGTCAGTACGCAGGCAGTGCAGCATGTAGTCGCTCATGTGTGCCAATTTGCCCAGGGGCAAGGACAAGCTGTCCTCTGTGAGAGGTGTATCATCTGTGTCCTCCGTATCCCCCCAGCCATGCTCCAGTGATGCCCACGAGCTGTGTTGGGTGCCACCTTGCTGTGAACACGGCTCCTCATCATCATCCTCCTCCTCCAGAACTGTGCCCTGGCTGGACAATTGTGGTGCAGGAACCCACCCTCCATGCCACTTGTGAATGACTGGCCTGATAACCGTGGAAATGACCCCTCTTCCTCCTCCTCTTCCTCCTGTGCCACATCCTCTTCCATCATCGCCCAAAGCGTTTTTTCAAGGAGACATAGACATAACGGGATAGTAGGACTGAGAACGGCGTCATCGGCACTGGCCATGTTGGTGGAGTACTCTAAACAGTGCAAAATGGCACACAGGTCTCGCATGGAGGCATGGAGGCCCACTCAATTTCTGCACCACCAAATTCCGCACATGCGCCAGGCAAGGGAAGTGCGTCGAGATTTCGCCCATTATCGCACACCACCAGGCCGGGGTTGCATTTTTTTCTTTGTTGTTGTTTATTGGACTGCAAGAAATGTACCGCAGGCCGCAAATGTACTATTTAGCACCCAAAACTATTAGAATTTTTCAAAGTGCGCTGTAAGCACAGTGTTTGACGGTTCTATTTGACTCTCAGATATGAAGTGCACCGCAGGACGCAAATTTACTATTTAAGCACAAAAAAGTGTGATTTTTTAAAACAACAATGTAACAGTACTATTTAAGGGTTCTATTAGTCTGCAAGAAATGCAGTACGCAAATGTACTATTTAGCACCAAAAAAATTGCAGTATTTAAAAATGCCTAGATGTTGCCCACTAGGCTACCAGAACAGGATTAAAGTAATGTGCCTGGCACACATGCACTTGCAAGTGCACTGCACTCTCTGTGGCACTGGGCTCAGGGCAGGGTACAAAAATGTAGTATAGCACCCACTATAATAATCGCTGTAGTTTGAATAATCGCTGTAGTTTGCAGATTCAACACCAGAATTCTTTCCTAATCTGTCCCTCACAGCTGCAGCATCCTCTCCCTACACTAAGAAGAGCTCATGTGAGCAGCGCTACGTGACTCCAGCTTATATATAGTGGCTGGGTCACATGCTGCACTGGCCAATCACAGCCATGCCATTAGTAGGCATGGCTGTGATGGCTTCTATGGGCAAACGAGTCAAACGCTTGTTGATTGGCTGCCCTGCAGCCTATCAAAACGTGCCATTAAATCGCCGAACACCAAACTCCAACCCGAACATACAGTGAAATGTCCGTGTTCGGGTCCGTTCCAAAAAACTTAATGTTCGGTACGAACCTGAACTGTGCGGTTCGGGTTCGCTAAACTCTATTCTTGACACATTTCCTTTTTGTAATATGGAATGCCTAGCAAGGTGCTTGAGCTGGACCTGAGTTTGTAGGATATTAGGGACTGTATCATTCGTTCATTACTGCATTCGTTTCAGACGAAATGCGTTCATTATTTTCGTTTCGTTTAATTTTATTCGTTCGTTTTATAGAATACGTGTAATACTATTGGCTTTCTATAAACCGAACGAGAGTCCCATTCATAAGAAATTAGAACGTTCGGTTTATAGGCTGTCGGCTTATGGAATACATGTATTCCTATTGCTATTCTATAAACCGAACGTTCGGTTTATAGAATAGCAATAGGATTACATGTATTACATAAGCCGACAGCCTATAAACCGAACGTTCGGTTTATAGGCTGTCGGCATTTCACTACACGGAGACAGAGTATCCATTCATAAATTTATGAATGGAGACTTTGTCTCCGTGTAGTGAAATGCTATTGTATTCTATAAACCGACTCTATTTCGGCTTATAGAATGCAATAGTACTACGAATGGACGAATGAACGAATGATTTTCGTTTATTAACCATTCGTTCATTCGGCTTTCGTTAGTTTAGCATTTTCGTTCTTCGTTTTTCGGACGAATGGACGAAAATGCTATTTTCGGACGAAAATGCATTCGTCCGAAAACGAATGCACATGTCTACTTTAAAAGCACATTAATATGCATTAATTTGGAAGATGCATTTTGGGCACTAGACAGAAGCTTTAAAGGGACAATCTGGTGCCCAAAATGTATCTGCCAAATGTTAATGCATATTAATGTGCTTCTAAAGTACTTTAAAATGCATGTTTTAAAATATAAAATACTTATAGCTTGTGAAATTACAGCAGTTTGAAAGAAACCAGGACTGCCCACACCAGTTGAGTAAAAGTCAATTTCCTTTTTTTTCTGCAGGAAATGAGAATGAATGGAAATTCTTGTCTCTCCAGTTATCTCATCAGACAATGAGTTGCACTGTTAAGTGATCCTACTGTGTAAGAGAACACGTTTATCACAGTCCACACCATGTATTCTTTTCCAGCAGCACATGAAGTGAATAAATGAATCAAAACTTGATATCCTCAGTGTTACCGCACTGCAGTACACATGCAGAGTAATCACTGGGGGAGGGCTTGAGTCAAATATTAAAAATGTGATTTATGCAGAAATCCTGCAGCATTTCACACTGGAAAAAAAGCCTGTGCACTATACAAACAGTAATCTTCATCTTGCACCAAAGTGAGTTTGGGGACTGGGCTGTCCCTTAAGGGCAATTTATCAGAGTTGGAAAAGATTTTAAAAAGAGCAGTTTAAATTTTTAAAGAGCAGTTAAAAGCAGTGAAACTCAATGCGATTACCAGGAGAAAATGTGTTTAATCACTATTATTCATATTGAATGTGATCATCAAGTGTGAAAAATAAAAACAATGCTATCATCTCATATTTAATTTGTTTTTATTTTCATACTTGATTATCCGCTTTCAATTTGAATAATAGTGATTATAAAACTTTTACTGTTGTGGAAAATTGCTGTGCTTAATCACAATTTACTTCCTTGTATGTGCTCAATTGGTGTGTCCTACTGGGATTGTTTTTTGGGGGGTTTGTCAGCAGGATGAGGATCTGCTCCTCCCAGTTTCTCTTCCTCTTATACACTTCAAGCGGAGAGGAGGAGGCACTGTCTGGAGCAGATCTTTCTCCACTAATATTACACTACCCCTCGCTATTGATTTCGCAGTTTCAGGGGCGGGGTCACATGAATGCTTGCTACACGTGACCTTACATAGGTCTCATGTTAGGCAATAGATTGAAATATCAACGGACAACGAAAAATGTATAATGGTTCGTAAAGCTAATTTAAAAGCACTTATATTAGATGAAAATGTTGGAGATATAGTGACACCAAATGGCCATATCATGCTTAACCCACCGCTGCCTCAAAGTACTCCAATATTGGTGGGACCTAACTCTCAAATGATTTGACTTGGACATAAAGGCCTCTACACAGGGCCGGCCCTTTAATGAAGTAGACTGGAGCAGCTGCCCCAGGCAGCAATCTGGCTGGGGCAGCACTTTACTGCTCCCTGCAGCATTTTTTTTCTTCTTCCTCTCCCTACACTAAGAAGAGCTCATGTGAGCAGCGCTACGTGACTCCAGCTTATATATAGTGGCTGGGTCACATGCTGCACTGGCCAATCACAGCCATGCCATTAGTAGGCATGGCTGTGATGGCTTCTATGGGCAAACGAGTCAAACGCTTGTTGATTGGCTGCCCTGCAGCCTATCAAAACGTGCCATTAAATCGCCGAACACCAAACTCCAACCCGAACATACAGTGAAATGTCCGTGTTCGGGTCCGTTCCAAAAAACTTAATGTTCGGTACGAACCTGAACTGTGCGGTTCGGGTTCGCTAAACTCTATTCTTGACACATTTCCTTTTTGTAATATGGAATGCCTAGCAAGGTGCTTGAGCTGGACCTGAGTTTGTAGGATATTAGGGACTGTATCATTCGTTCATTACTGCATTCGTTTCAGACGAAATGCGTTCATTATTTTCGTTTCGTTTAATTTTATTCGTTCGTTTTATAGAATACGTGTAATACTATTGGCTTTCTATAAACCGAACGAGAGTCCCATTCATAAGAAATTAGAACGTTCGGTTTATAGGCTGTCGGCTTATGGAATACATGTATTCCTATTGCTATTCTATAAACCGAACGTTCGGTTTATAGAATAGCAATAGGATTACATGTATTACATAAGCCGACAGCCTATAAACCGAACGTTCGGTTTATAGGCTGTCGGCATTTCACTACACGGAGACAGAGTATCCATTCATAAATTTATGAATGGAGACTTTGTCTCCGTGTAGTGAAATGCTATTGTATTCTATAAACCGACTCTATTTCGGCTTATAGAATGCAATAGTACTACGAATGGACGAATGAACGAATGATTTTCGTTTATTAACCATTCGTTCATTCGGCTTTCGTTAGTTTAGCATTTTCGTTCTTCGTTTTTCGGACGAATGGACGAAAATGCTATTTTCGGACGAAAATGCATTCGTCCGAAAACGAATGCACATGTCTACTTTAAAAGCACATTAATATGCATTAATTTGGAAGATGCATTTTGGGCACTAGACAGAAGCTTTAAAGGGACAATCTGGTGCCCAAAATGTATCTGCCAAATGTTAATGCATATTAATGTGCTTCTAAAGTACTTTAAAATGCATGTTTTAAAATATAAAATACTTATAGCTTGTGAAATTACAGCAGTTTGAAAGAAACCAGGACTGCCCACACCAGTTGAGTAAAAGTCAATTTCCTTTTTTTTCTGCAGGAAATGAGAATGAATGGAAATTCTTGTCTCTCCAGTTATCTCATCAGACAATGAGTTGCACTGTTAAGTGATCCTACTGTGTAAGAGAACACGTTTATCACAGTCCACACCATGTATTCTTTTCCAGCAGCACATGAAGTGAATAAATGAATCAAAACTTGATATCCTCAGTGTTACCGCACTGCAGTACACATGCAGAGTAATCACTGGGGGAGGGCTTGAGTCAAATATTAAAAATGTGATTTATGCAGAAATCCTGCAGCATTTCACACTGGAAAAAAAGCCTGTGCACTATACAAACAGTAATCTTCATCTTGCACCAAAGTGAGTTTGGGGACTGGGCTGTCCCTTAAGGGCAATTTATCAGAGTTGGAAAAGATTTTAAAAAGAGCAGTTTAAATTTTTAAAGAGCAGTTAAAAGCAGTGAAACTCAATGCGATTACCAGGAGAAAATGTGTTTAATCACTATTATTCATATTGAATGTGATCATCAAGTGTGAAAAATAAAAACAATGCTATCATCTCATATTTAATTTGTTTTTATTTTCATACTTGATTATCCGCTTTAAATTTGAATAATAGTGATTATAAAACTTTTACTGTTGTGGAAAATTGCTGTGCTTAATCACAATTTACTTCCTTGTATGTGCTCAATTGGTGTGTCCTACTGGGATTGTTTTTTGGGGGGTTTGTCAGCAGGATGAGGATCTGCTCCTCCCAGTTTCTCTTCCTCTTATACACTTCAAGCGGAGAGGAGGAGGCACTGTCTGGAGCAGATCTTTCTCCACTAATATTACACTACCCCTCGCTATTGATTTCGCAGTTTCAGGGGCGGGGTCACATGAATGCTTGCTACACGTGACCCATGGAGACAGCGACCTATGTTTATGTCCTTCTTCCATTTCAACAAAGGAGGATCACTGTCTTTATGGGGAAGCTTTTTAATATTATATGCAACCAATTTCATATTATATTCAACTACTTTTATAATTAATAAAAATGTTATTGAAAAATTACATTTCTTTTTTTTTCATTCCCTTCTTCTGCACCCACATTGCACCTAAATGACTTAATACAGCACCATACAGCACCCACAGAACTTGGCTTTCACTCATAGTGCACCCACATGATTTGGCATGCGCACTACTCCCAGTCAAGTAAGAAGGGTGGGGGAGGAAGAGAGAGAATGGATGGGGTGGGGTGAATGGGGAGAGAGAATGGATGGGGTGGAACGAATGGGGGGGCTGATAGGGGGAGGAGGGGGGACAGTACTGATGGGGGAGGAGGGGGAAAAAGAACTGATTGGAGGGGGAGAAATAACTGATATGGGGAGGAAGAAAAAGAAAAGGTATGGTGAGTGGACGGGGAGAGATAACAAGTATGGGGATAGAGAGAACAGGTATGCAAGGATAAGAGAGAACAGATATGGGGAGGGGGAAAGAATTAGCAACAGATATGGGGGAAGATAACTGATATGGAGGGAAGAGGAGAGATAACAGATATAGGGGTGGGGGACATACATGGGATGGGAGAGGATAGAGAGACATGGAAGGAAGAGGAAAGAGACATACATGAGAAGGGAGAGAGACAGACATTGTAAGGGAGAGGAAAGACATCCATGGGAAGGGAGAGGAAAGACATCGATGGGATAGAAGAGAGACATACATGGCAAGGCAGAGGAAAGAGACAGACATGGGAAGGGAGAGGAAGGAGACAGACATGGGAAGGGAGAGGAGAGAGACAGACATGAGGTAGAGGGGGGGTGCCACAGGGGTGGCCCACACAGGGCGTCTGAACTCTTAAGGCCGGCCCTGCCTTTGCAGATTCAGTTATGCTTTATTCATGGCCGGCTGAGCTCTTCAAGCAGGAGAAGCTCATCCAGTATGTTCATCTCACATATAGCTCACATATTACTGAATAGAACCCTCCCAGATGTCCTCCTACTGGTTAAGGAAAGGAACCGGCCGGTCTCTGCTCTTGATCAATTACTTCTAAGGTCGTTGATGTGTGGCAGGTTGGCAGATATCTGGAGAGCTGTGAAGGCGGAAAACAAATACACAAGGCACGTGCTTCTTTATCCTCAGCTCTGAGTGTAGTTTATTACACATTGGTATTTATACACACATTTAGGTGTTGTCCTGTATATTGATTGGTTATAAATAGTAGACATGTGCATTCGTTTTCGGACGAATGCATTTTCGTCCGAAAATAGCATTTTCGTCCATTCGTCCGAAAAACGAAGAACGAAAATGCTAAGCTAACGAAAGCCGAATGAACGAATGGTTAATAGACGAAAATCATTCGTTCATTCGTCCATTCGTAGTACTATTGCATTCTATAAGCCGAAATAGAGTCGGTTTATAGAATACAATAGCATTTCACTACACGGAGACAAAGTCTCCATTCATAAATTTATGAATGGAGACTCTGTCTCCGTGTAGTGAAATGCCGACAGCCTATAAACCGAACGTTCGGTTTATAGGCTGTCGGCATTTAACTATACGGAGACAAAGTTCGGTTTATAGAATAGCAATAGGAATACATGTATTCCATAAGCCGACAGCCTATAAACCGAACGTTCGGTTTATAGGCTGTGGGCATTTAACTATACGGAGACAAAGTCTCCATTCATAATGAATGGAGACTCTGTCTCCGTATAGTTAAATGCCCACAGCCTATAAACCGAACGTTCGGTTTATAGGCTGTCGGCATTTTACTACACGGAGAAAAAGTCTCCATTCATAATTTTATGAATGGAGACTCTGTCCCTGTATAGTTAAATGCCGACAGCCTATAAACCGAACGTTGAATGAGGCTCTCGTTCGGTTTATAGAAAGCCAATAGTATTACATGTATTCTATAAAACGAACGACTAAAAATTAACGAAACGAAAATAATCATCTGAAACGAATGCAGTAATGAACGAAATTCGTTTTAGACGAAATAAATAACATTTTCGTCCGAATGGACGAAAACGAAACGAAAATGTTAGTTTTGCACATGTCTAATAAATAGTGCAGAACATAGCATAAAGTACATGAGGGGGCATTTACACAGGGGGGTGTGAACAATATGCACTCATATTGCCACTAAGCAGAAAACATGAAATAAAACTCAATATAGTCACTCAAGCAGAAAATAGTAGAAACTTGCTTACATATTTAGTTCCTCTTATTGCAATCTAAGACATTCTTACATAAACAGCTAACACCATGATGTCTTATCTGACCTCCTCAGGGACTGTGACCTTTATCTTAACTTGGTCAAGCAAGGGGGACTTCTCAACATCAATTTAACCCTTTAAGTTAATTAAATATGAAGAAATGATATGTGCTGTTTAAGATACTCTATATTTAAAATGTTGTTCCATTAAAAGGTCGACACAATATTCACTGATAATTGGCACCAAAATGGTGCCTCTGGATTGCAGATTCAGGGCACCTCAGCAACACCTTGGTAACCGAATTTCAAGCTATTCAGAGATGTGCCTCTGAATACGTTCGCAATTCAGAAATCATAGCCAATTTCACACCGATATCTTCCGAAACCCAATGTAGCCGAAATTTGCCAGAAATGCACCAATCCAAAGTGGTAGCCCCAAACACAACATTATATCCTAGGAAGAGGCAGGATCAATTAGCCATGTTGGAGTTGTGAATCTGGAGCAGAACGCCTCTGATGCTTTGTTTTCCGATGGCCCAAACTGCTGATTCAGACTGTAATTAAGGTAAACTTAATTGGCTAAAGTTCGCTACTAATCGGTGTATATTGAGAAGAACAAAAGAGAAAACAAGCCGGCTCCACCAGAGAATAATTGAAATATTTCTCGTAAATATCACCTGATAAGGGGATACAGCAATATGCCTTACGCGTTTCGCGTGAACACACGCTTATTCATAGGCTGCACACGCCTTTGTCTGCTACTTTCTTCCTATATTGAGTCGATCCATAAGTAAGCAACTATTTTTTTTCATTAATCACAAATTACTCTTGTCCTACATTCTTACATAGGTCTCATGTTAGGCAATAGATTGAAATATCAACGGACAACGAAAAATGTATAATGGTTCGTAAAGCTAATTTAAAAGCACTTATATTAGATGAAAATGTTGGAGATATAGTGACACCAAATGGCCATATCATGCTTAACCCACCGCTGCCTCAAAGTACTCCAATATTGGTGGGACCTAACTCTCAAATGATTTGACTTGGACATAAAGGCCTCTACACAGGGCCGGCCCTTTAATGAAGTAGACTGGAGCAGCTGCCCCAGGCAGCAATCTGGCTGGGGCAGCACTTTACTGCTCCCTGCAGCATTTTTTTTCTTCTTTCCACTGTCTGGGGGAGCTCTGATAGAAGGAGGTCTCAGTCAATCAGGTGAGACCTCTCAACTCTCCTGATTGGCTGAGAGTTCAGAAGCCTCTCATGATTTGCTCAGTCCCTCCTTCACACAAGGAACTCAAAGAAATAGATGTTTGCACCCCAGGTAAAGTAAAAACTGACAGTGTGTGTGAGTCAGTGAGTGTGTGTATGTCAGTGTGAGTGAGAGTGTGTGTGTCAGTGTAAATGAGAGAGTGTGTGTGTCAGTGTGAGTGAGTGTGTGCATGTGTGAGTGACAGACTGTCTGTGTATGTGTGTGAGTGAGTGAGTGAGTGAGTGAGAAAGTGAGTGAGTGGATACAGGGGTTAACTCCTCTGATACTACCTATATCTGTCTAGCTACATAAGGGGCTAACTCATCTGATGCCGCTGCCTATATCTGTCTAGCAACCCAAGGGGTTAATTCCTCTGATGCTGCCTATATCTGTCTATCCACCCAAGGGTTAACTCCTCTGACACTGTCTATATCTGTTTAGTCACCCAAGGGGTTAACTCCTCTGACACTGTCTATATTTGTTTAGCCACCCAAGGGGTTAACTCCTCTGGCACCGCCTATATCTGTTTAGCCACCAAAGGGGTTAACTCCTCTGGCACTGCCTATATCTGTCTAGCCAACCAAGTGGTTAACTCCTCTGGCATTGCCTATATTTGTCTAGCCAACCAAGTTGTTAACTCCTGTGACACTGCCTAAATCTATCTGGATTTTGTTATAGGTCACTGGTCACATTATGTTTTAGAGAATTGCACATCCTGTTATCATATAATGATATAATGAAATCAATAATATTTTACCATTATTTTCTTTTCACCTTATGGGTGAGCTCTTTGAACAAATATATTTTATTATGTATATAAGAAATGCTGGGGGCATGTCCAGCAAGTGCCGACGACGGACGCACTTTACCGGCGTTCCGTTACAGCAGCTGATAACCGGCAAATAGACAGCCTTACCCGTCGGTAGCCCCCTAAGACCCCAGGGTGTTAAAAAAAAGCGATTTTTTTTCACCCGAACCAAGAGTCCTAAATAAGTGGCGTGTAAATAAGTGGCGTGTACATCAAAAATGGCCGCCGGCTCCATTGCTCATCCAACCCTGAGGGCCTCACAACTCGATAGGGCACCTCAAGGGCTCCCACCAGAGACCTGGAGAGAGGCATTCAACTCCTTGCCAACAAAAGCAGACAGGGAAGACATAATTGAGAGAGTAATACAGCCCCTTAGGAACGATATCAAACATATGGAGTCACGAGTGCTCACTCTGGAGGCATCACAACATCAGTGACACAAGACACGATAGATACCCTAAATCAATGTGTCCATAAGCAGGAGTACCTGATCTATACACTGCAGTAGAAGATAGGGACCTTGGGCAATCAAAGACATAAGGCAACATTAGGTCCGAGGGGTCCCTGAAGACACACCGATTGAGGAGTTGAGGCCTCTTATCCAAAATCTATTTGACACCATCTTGTAAAGAGAAACCTAACCAGCAGTGGAAATTGATCATGTCTCAATGGCCAAAAGAGCTAAAGGCTCCACCAATACACCTCCCCGGGACATGCTGTGTTCCCCACACTACCAACCTGATCGGCACTATACTGAGGACCTACCGGGACATGGTACCGCTCAAGATCCGGGACTGCGAGATCTCTATCTATGCTGATCTTTCCTCCACCACACTACAATGTTATATGTGGAACACTCCTTTTGCCCTCCAGGCAAAAAAAGATAACCGCAACCATATCCTACACCATCCAACTGACCTTGCAATGTTCCTGAGTGGCCTGGGTCTGCCCAATATCCCCGTCCCAGGATGGAACACACTGAGCACTTTCCCGGCACCCCTCCGACAGAGGGATAATGCAACAGATTAGGACGTCTCCTGCGATTCCAGGAACCCGCTGTGGATCCACTTATCGCTCTCTATTTGTGGCAATTCTTGTTTTGGAACTTATATGATGTGTACTTGGTTTCTGCTGTTTGCCTTGGATTTGAACTACCTGATGTTTTTTTGCCTGTGCCTTATACCACCTCACCCTCGTCACTGCTCACGACCAGGGGCATCCATTTGACAATGATACCCATGGCGAATCTTGCTCTGTTTCCTTTCTCACCTTATATCCCAACACAGTGAACTGTGGACATTAACTTTAGTTTCATCTCATTTAATTTGACCCATAGTTCTCCGGACTGTTCATACCTACTATCTGTCCTAATGTTATCCTGCCCCAAACACGGTTTCCGCTGCACAAAATGTTTTAATTATACCATTGTTATTGAAGCAGCGCGCCCAGTCGTACGAAGCGATGGATGCTACCCACCACGGGCAATTCCTTCCTGTTCCAAGGTTGAACGAGGTTGTGAATTTGCCGTTGACACGACGGCTCACGGCCTTTTTGTTCCAGCACAGATGTGCTGGCGGTGCTCTGTCCCACCAGAGGTTTCTCTCCACCTCTTTACTTCCCTTTGCTCTTTCTACACCTTCCCTCTCCTATACATTCCACTTCCTTCCTACTCCCTTCCATTCTAACTCCCCCCCCCATTCTCTCTCTCTCCATTCCCTATCTTTCTTTCTTCCTCTCTTCTTTGCTCCCTTTTTTCTTTTTACAATGGACCTTATGGCCTGTTTTTACCCTACTACACTTATATTGCATATTATTATATCTTGTTCTGTACTATTATGTATAACATCTTTGCTTTTTATATTGAAAAAACAATAAACAGTAATTTACAACAACAAAAAAAGAAATGCTTTAGCGGGCATACAAAAATAAAAATAAAATTTCTAAGAGCTCACCTACGAGGTGAAAAGAAAGAATTGGTGAAACAAACATTATTATAAAAATAGGCTGTGCAATTTCCCCAAAAATTATATGTGACCACTGCATTTAGTTCTTCGCCTCAGGTAGCACAATGTCTTGGGCTGGCCCTGATCTACAACGTATACAATTTCACTGTACGTAAAATAGACAGCATCTCTTGTACTACACTCTTGGTCAGAATTCAAATATTTATATTGAAACAAGGGAATGGAAGCACAACCACCATTTACACACAATACATAGAAATATCAGCACACAACCAAAATTACAAATTGAGATGAAAATGTTGGAGATTTAGTCAAACCGCATGGGCATAACATGTCTAGTCTACCACTGTGTCAAAGTACTCCAGCATGATATGGCCATATAGTCAGGGCCAGTACAAGACATTTTACCGCCCTAGGGAAACATATATTTTGCCACCTCTTGCTGTTCCCACGCATTTACACACACAGTAATACTTTCAGTGTTACATACATATGCAGGCACATGAACACACACATGCAATGTAAGTTGCAGCCACACGTCAAACAATGTAATACATGCAATGTCACATGCAGCCAAACATTCACACACAGTCACACATTCAATGTCTGTCTCAATGTATGTCTCGCTCTCCCCCTATGCCATCCCTGTCTGTCTCACTCTCCCCATGCCATCAGTGTTTGTCTCACTCCCCCATGCCATTCATCTGTCTGTTCCCCCTTTTGTCTTTATCCTCTCCCCAATTATCTTCTCCTCTTTTGTTTCTCTCCCTCATGTTTGTCTATTCCGCTCCCACATGTATATCTCTCTCTCCTCTCCCCCAAGTCTGTCTTTCTCACTGCCCCATGTCTGTTGTCTCTCTCTTTCTGCCTCCCATCCCATGTCTGGTCTCTTTCTCTGTCTCTCCTCCCCACCCCAAATCTGGTCTCTCTCTCCCCCCACCCCATGTCTGGTGTGTCCCACTTCCCCCACCCCATGTCTGGTGGCTTTCTCTTTCTGCTCCCCACCCCATGCCTGGCGTCTCTCTCTTGCTCCCTTCCCCCACCCCATGCCTTGTCTCTCTCTCTTTCTGCCACCCACCCCATGCCTGGCATCTCTCTCTTTCTGCTCTCCCCACCCCATGTCTGGTGTCTCTCTCTTTCTCTCTCCCCCACCCTATGTCTGGTGTTATTCTCTTTCTCTCTTCCCCACCCCATGTCTGGTGTCTCTCTCTTTCTCCCTCTCCCACCCCATGTCTGGTGTCTCTCTCTTTCTCCCTCCCCCCACCCCATGTCTGGTGTCTCTCTCTTTCTCCCTCTCCCACCCCATGTCTGGTGTCTCTCTCTTTCTCCCTCCCCCCACCCCATGTCTGGTGTCTCTCTCTTTCTCCCTCCCCCACCCCATGTCAGGTGTCTCTCTCTTTCTATCTCGCCCCACCCCATGTCTGGTCTCTCTCTCTTTCTTACACCCACCCCATGCCTGGCATCTCTCTCTTTCTCCCTCTCCCCACCCCATGTCTGGTGTCTCTCTCTTTCTCTCTCCCCCACCCTATGTCTGGTGTTTCTCTCTTTCTCCCTTCCCCACCCCATGTCTGGTGTCTCTCTCTTTCTCCCTTCCCCCACATGTCTGGTGTCTCTCTCTTTCTCCCTCCCACCACATACCTGGTGTCTCTCTCTTTCTCCCTCCCTCCCACCCCGTGCCTGCTGTCTCTCTCTTTCTCCCTCCCTCCCTCCCACCCCATCTCTAGTGTCTCTCTTTTTCTCCCTCCCTCCTCCCCACATGTCTGATGTCTCTCTCTTTCTCCCTCCCTCCCACCCTATGCCTGATGTCTCTCTCCTTTTCTCCCTCCCTTCCCCCCTTCCTAGTGTTTTACTTTTGGGCAGCATGCATCAGAGCTCTGTCCACCCCCCCGGATTCTTCAGTGCTACACGCGCATTTAAAATGAAGAAAAGTAACAAAGTCATGGCTGCCTGATGGCAGGATACATGTATCCCGGTCCTCAGGCAGCAGCCGCCCCCACACAGCTGGCGCTGTGCAGGGTTGTGCTGCCCAGTCCGTTGTTTCTATAGTTCCCCCATTAGGCCTGACTTTACAAAATTACAGTAACTTATATCAGTGTTGACAAATAATACAATTTAAAAAAAGTATCAGGGTTTGGAAAATACATCCGAGTTCCACCTATACAGTATTCTTGGCATATATCATTCCGGTTAATTGGTATTAATGATCGTGTTATTTGGAAAAGCTCAACACATATGTTAGTTCTGTGCAAACATCACACTCATGAGATTAAAAAAGTGCACTTAGCAATAATCTGTGTGTTTGGCTGTGACACTATTGGCACGCAGGTCCTAACGCAATTATCCACTACAGATAGAAAAAGGATAGTGATAGTGAGCAAATGAAGCTGCAGAAGATTCATGAAGAATAGAATATTGAACTGAACTAATAGAGACCCAGTGGACACAAACTGGACAAGGACAAAATAGTGCTAACTTGCAAATTAGTTTTCTGCATCTTGTCCAAGTGAATAGTTTTTTCGACTGAACCATTAACCTATATTTCACTGGAAATAGTTTGTAGTATCATTTACACGTAAGTATGTGCAATTGATCTTGTATACCTTTTTATCCTGAATTGAGTATACACATAGCATTTCTATCAAAGTTAAATCCTTCAGTCCTTTAGATTATGAATACAAAGTTACAGTATATTTGATTATAAGCCCCCACTATAATAAAACCTTTTATGCTGCCTTGTAAGCTTCAACTTCCTCCCTGCCTCCTAATTAACAGAGGGCCTTTGCAAGTTTATACAGGAAGTGGCTTGTCGTGTTCTCCAGAGAATACATAGTACGCCTGTCAAGCGGTAAAAAAAAAAATGGGTAATCCGCTTTTTCTAAAATAGCAATTAGCTGTTAATTAATTACCAAGTTAATTAAAGTTTTTGCATGGCGTAATTGACCAGAGGACCACATGAATAACTCAATACCACAGCTTACACAAGTGATTGATTACCCTCCAGTCTGTTAGAAAAGCCTAACAATGCCGCACACAGATCTACCAAAAGCAAACACACCAGCTTAGTCTATAGGGCTGATAATGGCAGCTCTCTGGGGAATATTTAGTCAAAGCTACATGTGAAATGTTTTGAAAATATGCCCATACGTGCTTATAGATATCTGTTACTGGCCCGTAGCCGTCGGTTCGTGAGAACATACGGGTCACTATGCTTGGGTAGACACAGCACCATATTAGGGGCGGCCTGTACAGAAAGACCTTGCTTCTAGAAGTTTCTATGATAAAAGTAAATTGCTTCCATTATTTCCACTTAGCATGTGGGTTTTTTGTAATGTCGCCCATGTACAGGGCCACCATCAGTGAGTGAAAGGCGATATGCCCCTTTAAAAAAAAAAAGTGAACCACACATGAACTTAATCACTCAAATCCCACTTTGAGTCACGGTGCAAGTGAAGAGGGGCGTCTGCGTGTTCTCTTAAAATGGGATACGAGTGATCGTGTAGATGCGCAGTCCTTTCGCCGGTAAGATCTAAGTTCCCAGACTTTTTGTCAGAACACCGGCGAGCAGTATAGTGTCTGTGTACTGCATAGACATCCTCCCATGCTGCCTGTCATGCTCCCACGTGTGTCTGAGGTCAGACTTCAGAAGCGGGGAACGTAAAAGGCAGCATGACAGGATATCTGTGTGCTGGTTTCACGCACAAACACCAGGCTGCCTGCCACTAGGCACCAGGGAGCTTTGGGTAATGACTGGGGTAAATAATGGGAGTGCTAATGGGGCATGTCCTAAGGTAGGTTCTAAGTGTACAATGTGGGTGATGGGGCATGTCTTGGGGTGCTATGGTAAGTCCTCAGTGTGCAAAATGAGTGATGGGGCATGTCCTAAGGTAGGTTCTAAGTGTACAATGTGGGAGATGGGGCATGTCTTGGGGTGCTAGAGTAAGACTTTAGTGTCCAATATGAGTGATGGGGAATGTCCTGGGTGTGCAGTATGGGTGATGGGGCATGTCCTGTAGATGCAAAGTGGGTCCTGTCTGAGGTAAGTCCTGGGTGTGCAATGTGGATGCTGGGTATGTCCTGGGTGTGCATGGAGGTGTTATGGCAAGGGATGTGGCGGCAATAATGAAAGAAGAAATAGAGTGGGGATTTTTGGAAAATACAACAGCATATACTGCATAACATATATACAATTAGCACTTGAGCTGTAGATGGCGTTGTGCAGTTCAGAGTACTTATTAGGGTTGCAACCTTTTCCACACAAAAAAAACGGCCTTGCTATTGGCCCCATAGACTTAACATTGGAGGCAAGCCATTTTTTTACCGGCCTGCCAGTAAAATACCGGCTAGGTGGCAACCTTAGTACTTAAGAAAAGATAGGAGACTCAGCACACCGTTTAAGGGAGTTTAATCCACCAAAAAATAACAACGTTTCAGCCCAGCACTGAGCTTTTTTCAACTAATATGTTCTAAATGTTTGCTGTTTATCCACACAAGTAAAGCCTGATTTGCTTCTTCACAATCTGCCAGTGTCTCTTTTTGTTGCATAACTAACAGGTTATGGGCCCAGACACTGAAGGAAAACCACAAGTAAGTAAGTGCGACATCTATGATCCCAGTAAATACAAGAGCTGCACCCAATTTACTGAAAGATGGCAAGTAAAGAGAACAAAGACATTTTTCACTACTTGGCAACCTTATATTGGGATTTTGGATGATGATCATTCTTTCAGCAATTAAAAATTTTTTTGAATATACTTCTTGGTAAAGCACTCAAACCCTGTTAAATAAACCACCGATAATTGTGCCTTGGTCACTAGTGAACGCTATGTTCAGGGAGGGAACTTTTAATATAATACCTATAAGCAGATGAAGGATGTAAATTTTGTACATTTAAAGATGTAGAGACGGTGACAAACTAGGACGGTACTTGGTGGGGTGGGGTAGGTTGGGCAAGGTTAGATGTTTTATTATTTTTGTTATAAGTTTGGAGTATTTTGAAGATGTCTGTATGTTTTCCAGCCCTTGGGTGCTTAGCCTGGGCAGCTCACAAAATCAAAGGTGTGAAAAAATGTAAAAGGGGAAGACGGTCATAGTAAAGGGAGACATATTACCGGTATAGCACAGCATACAGGTTGTGTCATTCAGGTTTTGTTTTTTTGTTTTATTTTAAGATACTGGATGTGTAATTTTGATCTGCTATGTCATGTTCTTGTGTGATACTCTTTACAGTTTGTAAGCTCTATATTTATTGTGTACTGTCATATGGAAGTCTTCAATAAAAAACAAGTTTTAAAAAAAAAAGTGAAGTTTGCAATAGCAAAGCTCAACAATACCAACTACCAGCTGTGGAAATTTCAGCTTGAAATGCTGTTATCCAAAGATGACTTGTGGCAGGTACTGGATACAAACAGACCCACTGACAACCCTGAAGAATGGGACAAAAAGAACAGGCAAGCAAAAGCAGTTATAAGTCTGTTAGTGGAGGATGATCAACTCATTCATATAAGAAAAGAAAACACAGCTAAAGGTATGTGGACTGCATTACAAAAGCGTTCAAACTTAAACAGTAAACTATATCTTCTGCACAAACTGTATAAGATGAGGCTGGATAAAAGCCAGGAGACATGTGAATGTTATGCTAGAGATTGTGGAACAGCTACGTGCAATAGGTGAAGAAATAAAAGACAATCATATAGTGGCAGTATTACTATGCAGCCTTCCAGAGACATATGGTGCCCTTATAAAGGCTCTAGAAACTAGACCAGAGCAGGAACTAACACTAGAATATGCTAAAGGAAAATTAATTTATGAATACAACAGAAGAAAGGAAAATATGCATTTTGAAGGGAATGAGAGATCAGAAGTAGCTCTAAAGGTGCATGAAGGCACAAGACAAAGCAAAGAAACCAGAGTATGTTTTCAGTGCAAAAAGGCCAGTCACCTGAAAAAGAACTGCTTAATCTGGAAAGCTGAGTAGCAAAGGAAAGAGCCACTCACAAGAGAAAGAGTTAAAACAGCCACAAAGGAAACTGCAGGTGCATCATGGAGTGGTACCTTTAAAGTAACTCAGAATAGCACATCACATGGATGGTGCATTGACTCAGGGGCAACAAGTCACATGACAACTGATAAAACGTTTTTTACCGAAATTGATTACAGTGCAAAAGACAAAGTCTTCCTTGCAAATGGTGAAAGTATTACAGCGGAAGGTAATGGTCAAGGGCTCCTGAATTGCATCACACCGTCAGGGGGTAAGCAAAGCATCCTTGTAAAGAATGTTCTGTTTGTACCAAGCCTCGAAGGAAGACACCTATCAGTGAAAACCCTTGATAAAAATTGACTCACAGTTCAGTTCCAAGGCAATGAATGCACAATTCAAAACAGAAAACAAATTCTAGCAAAAGGAAGGTTGAATGAACACCTGTACAAACTCATCACTGCAAGCGAACAAGCCAAAGCAACAACTCATAATGTACACAACAAGTTTATTCACCTGTGGCACAGAAGATTGGGGCAACGAAACCCTGAAGCCATGAAGGATTTTGCAAAGAGAGGTCTATCAGAAGGTATGCCAATTTTGCCTTGCCACACGCTCATGAAGTGCACGTGTTGTATCAAAGCAAAGGCTACACGTACTCCACTTCCACAGACCAGTCAAAGAAAGACCACTCAACCCATGGAACTCATACACAGTGACGTGTGAGGACCAATGAAAAAAACCCCACCCGCAGCGGGAACAGATATTTACTGACCTTCATTGACGATTATTCCAGACACACAACAACATATCTGCTAAAGCACAAAAGTGAGACATGACCAGCAACAAATTTCAAAGGAAACCAGGAATAATACGCATTGACAATGGAGGGGAATATATGGGAAAGGAAGTGGAATCGTATCTAAAGAAACAAGGTATTGTACACCAAACAACTGTAACATACACTCCTGAACAAAATGGTATAGGAAAAATCGCACTCTCACAGAAATGGCCAGATGCATGCTTTCAGATGCCAACTTACCTAACTGGGGAGAAGCAATAGTGACTCCAACATACATACACAACAGGCTTCCATCAAAAAACATTAAAAGTACCCTATACCAAATGTGGAATGGATCAAAAGCCAGTATAGGACATATAAGAGTGTTCGGCTGTAAAGCATATGCCCATGTCCCAAGTGAGAAACGTTCCAAGTTGGAGAACAAAGCCATAGAAGGCATTCTGGTGGGCTACAGTGAACAAAGTAAGGGATATAGAATCCTTCACCCAAAGACCAACATGGTCACAATAAGTTGCAGTGTTTATTTTGATGAAACCGAAGCATGAGAAAAACTGATCCGAGAAAGCTGTGAAGAGAATTTGCCCACTGAATTAGCAAGAGACATTGACCGAAGCTGCACAAGAGTCAGAACAAGAAGTAGAACTTACAATGGACAAACCAGTAGAACCTGCAGGATAACCAGAAATCAGACGTTCCACTTGGGTGACAAAAGGAATACCAAATGGAACTGGACATGTCCAAGCACATTGATGTAAAACATCATCTGCTCAGGGACACGCAAGAGCAAGGAGTTATTGACATTCAGTATTGTCCATCAGAAAAGATGACCGCAGACGCACCAAATCGTTGCCAAAGGAGCGTCATCGTTTGCCACAAAAGAAGCTGAATGTCATGTAATTATGCATATGCCGTTGAGAAGGGGTGTTGGGAAATACAGCAGCACATACTACATAACATGTATATGTATAAAATTAGCACTTGAGCTGTAGATGGCGCTGTGCAGTTCAGAGTACTTATATATGTTTTGAAGATGTTGGTACTCACAGGAAGCAAGTTCTTTATTTTTTCACTTGCTCTTTGTCTCTCTTCCTTTTACCTTTCACCAAGCTGGCTGCTAATATGTTCTAAATGTTTGCTGTTTATCCACACAAGTATTGCCTTATATGCTTCATCTGCCAGTGTCTTTTTTTTTTTATGCATACCTAACAGGGAGGGAATGGAGTGGGGGGGGGGGACCATTTTGGGTGTAAAGGACCCCACAATTTCTGATTGCAGTTCTCATGTAATTCTCATTGTTTTTAAATATTTCTTTGATGCTCTCATATGTTTCAAGTAATCTAAGTATCAGAGGCAAGGTGGCAACAGGTAGGGGAACCTATTCTTTAAAATGGCTGCCTAACTTCCTGTTCCCTAACTTTTATACTTCCCAACTCCTCCCACTAATTCCTCTAATAGGCTGGACATGTCCCCTCAGCACCCTGTCATGAACGCCCCTCCCCGACCTTGTCTTGGTGCTTCAGTACACCAACACAATAGAAATAGAGCACACAAACCCTGAGAATATACGAAATAGAGCCGAGAGGCAGGCGGCAGCATGAATTCGGCATCTGAGTCACTTACCCTATTGTCGTTCCGACCAGCATGAAAAGTATCTGAAATTAATTTTGTATACTTTTCGTGCTGGTTGAATCGGCAACAGTGTTAAATGTGCTCAGCTATGGGAGGATCCAGTTTGATCAACCCCTCAAGCACCAATTACGTTTAAATAGTTGTAAACAAGAAGTGTTGCCAAATTGAAAAAAAAAGAATCATATTAAATTCTGTTTTATAAGGATAAATATGTAATCAAAAGAAAGCATACATTTCCTTAAAAAACATTATTGAGTTTGTTTGAGTACACTCAATTAGAAAGGGAGATTACAGTTAAAACACACAAATATAACAAAAAACAAACAACAACAAAAATCCCAAGAAAACTTTAAAGTGTAAATGGTTAAAGTTACTAGTTTACTCTAATTCAGGGTTGTCCAAGTTTGTTCTGCAGTGGGCCACTTCACTGTAAATGTATTTTTGCGTGGGCCTCATTCATGTTTGATTGAAAGGAAATGTGTGTGTGTGTGTGTCATATATATATATATATATATACATATATATACACATACATATATACACACATACATATATATATATATATATACACACACACACACTAAATGCACGCACATACACAAATAGTCCCACTTGCACACACACAGTCCCACTTGCACACACACAGAGCCCTACTTGCACACACACACAGACTCCCACTTGCACACACACACACACACACACACATAGACTCCCACTTGCACACACACAGACTTCCACTTGCACACACACACACACACACACTCCCATTTGCACACACACAGACTCCCCCTTGCACACACACACAGACTCCCACTTGCACACACACACACAGAATCCCACTTGCACACACACAGACCCCCACTTGAACACACAGAGTCCCACTTGCACACACACACAACACACACACAGAGCCCCACTTGCACACACACACACACACACACACACAGAGCCCCACTTGCACACACACAGAGCCTTTTTTTTTTTTTTTAATGAACAAAAGAAAAAACACGTTATTTTGTTTGTTCCCCCTCCCTGCACATTTACCTTGTATCTGCAGGGAGGGGGATTGTTCTTTGGTACACTCCCATTAACACACACACCCACACAGAGTCACACTTACACACACAGTCACACCCACAGTCACAATTACACACACTTTTCTTTTTATCAAAAGAAAAAAAACATCCCGTTATCTTGTTTGTTCCCCCTCCCTGCTCGTTTAACTTGTAACTGCAGGGAGGGGGATTGTCCCATCTGTGGTCCACTATCTTCCGTCAATGCACCGGGATGTCACTGACACAGGTACTCCAACAGGGTCAGAGTGCGATGGGGCGGAGCTTTCTCACATACGCGAACGAAGAAAGCTCAGCCCCCTCACGCTCTGCCCCTGTTGGAGCACCGGGTGTCAGTGACATCCTGGTGCGCACTTATTTTTAGTGGCTACCGCTACCACTCTCAAGCGGGCCGCACCTCTTTGGCTGGCGGGCCGCACGTTGGACGCCCATGCTCTAATTAGTAATGATGTAGTCTCCTTTACACTTGTTTTGGCTAGCACCTCAGGAGCACTGCTCTTTTAGACTTTTAAAACTGAAGAGATTTAAAATTTATTGTGTGGAAGGATCTCTACCTCATTAATCGGTCTCTGTTCCTCTAACATAGTATGTAATTCCCTTTATGCTCTGTTCCAAGTGCTGAGTAATTTATTGGTACTATAGATATAAATGTTAGTTTAATTTAATGTAATGTAACTTCTGAGACACACTCTTGTAGGCTAAAGATCCTTCACTTTCCACATAGCTATAGACTCTAATGGCATACAGTGTTATATTCTTTAAAACCATATTGTGGCTCAATAAATGTGGGACTTTTACTGTAAGTTCTCAAGAAGAGTTGACATGAATATAGTGTAGCCTATTTCAGTAGACTGACGATGACTGAAACACTCCCTTCTCCACAATGTGTATTGTTTCTTTGAAGATTGACTAGAATTTAGTGTGTTTGATGTCAGTGAGTTTAATAATAAAACAAGGGAGATTAACACAGTTAAAGAAATCAAAACACATATTTTAAAGCTAGTGTGACCGGGGCCAGGGATGCTAAAGGGGGAGGAGCTATGGATGCCATTTACCCGGTACATCTAGGTGTCTGGAGCTCAAGACATATATATTTAAACACAATGGTGCAAAGCATTGTGCATAGAGTAATGCCAGGATAGACCTGAACCTGATTGCATCCATATATCTTGACACAGCACCACCTTACAGCACCCACAGGTCTTGCCAGAGCACCAAGATTGAACACATAGGACTCAGGGCCGTCTTTAACGCGGGGCAAACGGGGCAGCTGCCCTGGGCCCAGTTACTCCTGGGGGGCCCCAAGGCAGCTGTCCCGTGGGCCCCCAGCCCCTGCTTGCCGCTGTCACAGCGCATTGCGCTTGTGAACACTTTTTTCCGGCAAGCCGCATCCGATGGATGCGACGGCCGAAAAAAAAAAAACTTACGCCGGATGTGACGTCGCGTCACATCCGGTGACTGTTTCCCTCCTCCGTGCAAGAGGGAAGACTGCACGGAGGAGACATCCCCACGGAGCAGGTTCATGTAAGTACTTGGGAACGGGGGGGGGGGGGGCTGACTGGCACTATATTCCTGGGCATCTGGTTGGCACAATATTACTGGGCTCTGGCTGACACAATATTACTGGGCATCTGGCTGGCACAATATTACTGTGCTCTGACTGGCACAATAATACTGGGCATCTGACTGGCAAAATAATACTGGGCATCTGGCTGGCATAATATTACAGGCATCTGGCTGGCACTATATTACTGGGCTCTGACTGGCATAATATTACAGACATCTGGCTGGCACTATATTACTGGGCTCTGACTGGCATAATATTACAGGCATCTGGCTGGCACTATATTACTGGGCATCTGGCTGGCACAATATTACTGGGCATCTGGCTGGCACAATATTACTGGGCATCTGGCTGGCACAGTATTACTGGGCATCTGGCTGGCATAATATTACAGGCATCTGGCTGGCACTATATTACTGGGCTCTGACTGGCATAATATTACAGGCATCTGGCTGGCACTATATTACTGGGCATCTGGCTGGCACAATATTACTGGGCTCTGGCTGGCACAATATTACTGGGCTCTGACTGGCTTAATAATACTGGGCTCTGACTGGCACAATAATACTGGGCATCTGACTGGCACAATAATACTGGGCATCTGGCTGGCATAATATTACAGGCATCTGGCTGGCACTATATTACTGGGTATCTGGCTGGCACAATATTACTGGGCATCTGGCTGGCACAATATTACTGGGCTCTGACTGGCACAATAATACTGGGCATCTGACTGGCACAATATTACTGGGCATCTGGCTGGCACAATATTACTGGGCATCTGGCTGGCACAATATTACTGGGCTCTGACTGGCACAATATTACTGGGCTCTGACTGGCACAATATTACAGGCATCTGACTGGCACAATATTCCTGGCCTCTGACTGGCACACTATTACAGGCATCTCACTGGCATAATATTATAGGCATCTGACTGGCACAATATTACAGGCATCTGACTGGCACAATATTACAGGCATCTGACTGGCACACTATTACAGGCATCTGACTGGCACAATATTACAGGCATCTGACTGGCACAATATTACTGGGGTCTGAATTTCACAATATTCCTGGTATCTGACTGGCACAATATTCCTGGGCTCTGACTGGCACAATATTCCTGGGCTCTGACTGGCACAATATTCCTGGGCTCTGACTGGCACAATATTACTGGGCTCCTGAATGGCACAATATTACTGGGCTCTGACTGGCACAATATTACTGGGCTCTGACTGGCACAATAATACTGCGCTCTGAATGGCACAATATTACTGGCATCTGAAAGGCACAATATTACTGGCATCTGAATGGCACAACAATTATGGCATATGTGTGTGTGAGTGGGGGGGTAACATTGCAATGGATGGCGGGATTGCATGCAGGGGAGGGGGCAGGGTCCAGGGGGCCCAAGCAAATGCTTGCCCAGGGTCCAATCACTATTAAAGACGGCCCTGATAGGACTTGGCCCAGCAAAAATATTAAACTCAAATTGCACACCCAGAACTTGCCACAGCACGCACATTGCACTCATAGGACTTGCCTCAGAAATTAGATTGCACACAGGACTTGTTCCAGCAGGCAGATTGCACCGAGGACTTGCCCCAGCAACCAAATGACACCCAGGACTTACCCCAGCATGAAGATTACACTCACAGGGCTTAACCCACCAACCAGTTGGCATCCAGGACTTACCCCAGCATTATTGTGTGCAGTGGTTAAGTTGGGATTTACTACAACAAAAAGGGTCAGGGTTTTGGGTGCAGAGTATTTTTATTAAATTATTTTATTTTACGGTTTTGTATCTTAGCCTAATTAGACACAGTTCAGACACATCTGAAGGATCGCAATTTGTATAGGTTTTTAAAGCTAGTTAATGATTGTCCCCCCTGGGTTGCCACCCAGCAAATCTTGGCTTCAGGCCAATGTTAAGCCTATCACTAGCCTGACTGGTATTTTCTTTTTCTTTTTTTAAAGTGGCAACCCTATTGGGCACCTGCTGCCTCATATGTTATGGGTCTTACTCTCAATGATGGTGAAAGTCTTAAGAGAGTCACATTTTGCGCATTGGTACAACAGTATCGAAGGAACAGCAAGTAAATCCTGATCCAAACCCTGTGTGGATGTTGTTTGTGTGCTCTCCAAATTATCACTATGCATTTTGCCCTATTCAGGGGTCCTATGCGGGCTTTATTAATTGTATCTCTCCTCTTATGTGTTAGTTTTGAAATAAACTGTCTTCACATTGGTTACAAAGATGCTGTCCATATGTTATATATTTAAGACTAATAAGTTATAAACTGGCAAATGCACGCCCATATGCCATAGCCGGCATTTGAACTACGTGTGCATAAATATACATAGGTCACATATATGAATTCCATGTGTATGAGTTTATATAAGGACAGTGTGTGAGATATAACCTTGGATGTATTGACTTACCCCATCACCTAGATTGCACTCACAGGACTAGCCCCAGTACCAGGGCCGGCCTTAAGTGTTACAGCGCCCTGTGCGGGCTTCCCCCATGGCGCCCCCCCGTCTTTCACCCCCCTATGTATGTGTCCCTTTCCTCTTCCTTGCCATGTCTGTCTCACCCCCCGTCCCACCTGTTCTGTCTCTCTCCCACCTCCTGTCTCTCTCTCTTCCCCCTCGCTTGTTCTGTTTCTCTATCCCCCCTCCACCTGTTCTGTCTCTCTCTCCCTCTGTTCTGTCTCTCTCTCCCCCCCCTTCCCCCTGTTCTGTCTCTCTCTCTCCCCCCTCCCCCTGTTCTGTCTCTCTCTCTCCCCCCTCCCCCTGTTCTGTCTCTCTCTCCCCCTGTTCTGCCTCTCTCTCCCCCTGTTCTGCCTCTCTCTCCCCCCCTGTTCTGTCCTACTCTCACCCCCTGTTCTGTCTCTCTCGCCCCCTGTTCTGCCTCTCTCTCCCCCCTCCCCCTGTTCGGCCTCTCTCTCCCCCTCCCCCTGTTCTGCATCTCACCCCCTGTTCTGTCCTTCTCTCACCCCCTGTTCTGCCTCTCTCCCCCCTCCCCCTGTTCTGCCTCTCTCTCCCCCCCCTCCCCCTGTTCTGTCCCTCTCTCACCTCCTGTTGTCTCTCTCTCTCTTCCCCCCCCCCCCTGCCTGCAAGTGTGGTTCAAGGGAGGGGGCGGAGCTAACCGGCACAGCGGTGTAGCTCCGCCCCCACCCTGTGAAGCAGAGCAGCGTCTGCTTCACAGGGAGCCACAGACAGCAATAGAAAGTGCTGCTCGGCTCCCCATGCTTAATGCAGGCATGGGGAGCCGAGCAACACCTTCTATTGCTGTCTGTGGCTCCCTGTGAAGCAGGCGCTGCTCTGCTTCACAGGGTGGGGGCGGAGCTACACGACTGAGCCGGTTAGCTCCGCCCCCTCCCCGGACCAAGCAGAGGGCTGGTGAGGGGGGATCTTTTGATCTCCCCCATCCAGTGCCTCTACCGGCTTTTTTTTTTTTTCTAACTTTTTTTTTTTATTTATTTTTTAACGGCCGGACAGGCACCCCCCTGGAGTGTTGCGCCCTGTGCGATCGCACAGGTCGCACACCCCTAAGGCCGGCCCTGCCCAGTACTTTGATCTCCGTCATAGGACTTACCCCAGCACTTAGACTGCACTTAAAGAACTTTGCCCCAGCATTTATATTACAACACAAGACCTGCCCAGGCACCCAGTGCTTACTCTAGCCCTTAGATTACAATCACAGGACATACCCCAGTACTTAGACTGAACTCACAGGACTTGCCCCAGCACTTAGATTGCACTCACGGGACTTACCCCAGAAGTCAGAACATATCCCAGCACTTAGATTACACTCACAAGACTTGCTTCAGCACTTATTTGCACTCACAGGATTTGCCCCAGCACCAAGTACTTATCAAAATAGGAAGTAGCTTTAAAAACTTAAGATGGCGCCGCCGAATGGAAGGGATTTCGGTATGGCAATAGCTAAGCCATTGGCAGCGTGTAGTGTGGAGGAATGTGCGCTGCACTGTGTAAGTGCATGCGCACATTCTCTGAAACCGCAGCAGCGGATCTTTGCGGACAGAACCTCGAGGTAAGTATTACATATAGGAAGTGTCAAAGGAGTTAGCCCCTTGGTGGCTAGACAGATATAGGAAGTGTCAGAGGAGTTAACCTCTTGGGTGGCTAGACAGATATAGGCAGTATCAAAGGAGTTAACCCTTTTATCCACACACATACACAGACAGTCTCTCACTTACACTGACATACACACTCACACTGACACGCACACACACTCACACTGACATACACACACTCACTCTCACTGACATACACACACACTCACTCACACTGACATACACACACACTCACTCACACTGACATACACACACACACTCACATACACACACACTCACTCACACTCACATACACACACTCACACTGATATACACTCACTCACACTCACATACACACACACTCACTCTCCGTTTTTACCTGCTCAGTGCTGCAAGCATCTCTTTTTGCTTTGAGCTCTGTGAGGCTCTGTGAGGTCTCAGCCAATCACGGGAGGTTTCTGAACTCTCAACCAATCAGGAGAGTTGAAATGTCTAACACGATTGGCTGAGACCTCCTTCAATCAAGGAACACAAGTAAAATAAGGTAAAATAAGAGAAAAAGACTGCTGCACGAAGCAGCAAAATGCCGCCTCTGACAGGGTGCCACCTGGGGCATTACAGGGCCGGCCCTGCTGACAGGGCTGATGCTGCTCACTTCCCTGAGTAGGGGTGCACTGGCACCTCCGCTCACGCCAGGCAGCCTTTCCCTGCCTCCCACTCCCGATAAGCCAGTGCTACACACGGGTTCAAGAAAATATAACAATAATAATTATCTTGTGGCTGTCTGCCGCTGGGATAAATGTATCACAGCAACAGGCGCTGACGCCCTAGGCGTACGCCTATAGGTAGCGCCGGCCCTGCCTCTCCCCATATCTGTTCTCTCTCCCCTTCCCCCCATATCGGTTCTCTCTCCCCCTTCTTCCCCCTTCCTCTGTTCTCTGCCCCTCCTCTGTTCTCTCCCCCATCTCTGTTCTCTCTCCCCATCTCTCTTCTCACACCATCTCCTCTCCATCTCTCTTCTCTCCCCTCTCCTCTGTTCTTTTCCCCCAACCTCTGTTCTCTCCCGCCTCCTCTGTTCTCTTCCCCCTCCTTCCCCATCTCTGTTCTCTAACCCTCCTCATCTCCCATTCTTACTTGAAGTTGGCAGCATAAGCTTTACGTGTTAAACGCACACAGAGCTTAGTAGGTGTTGCTTGCGTTCCCCACGTTTACTGATGATGCAGGGCATCGGAAGAGCCAGTGCCTCTATCGGCAAACTTTTTTTTTAGTTGCGCCCCCTGGGGTGTTTTGCCATGTGCACACTCCAAAAAGGATGGCCCTGGTCCTAGTAACTTAGTTTTTATTTAGTTAGTGTTTTAGTTTACGTCACTGCAAACATGAAGTTGAATAAAACTATGATGAAAATGTTTAGTCAACAAAATTAACACTGGTGCTGGGGTAAGTCCTGTGAGTGCAATCTAAGTTCTGGGGTAAGTCCTGTGAGTGCAATCTAAGTGCTGGTGTAAGTCCTGGGTTCTTGGGCAAGTCCTGTGAGTGCACTCTAAATGCTGTCAAGCCGTCAAGCTTTTTTTTAAGGTACGGGTCTGACGCTGCATCCTCATGTTGAGGCCCCACATCTGGCTGAGGACCCTGGACTGCAGCCTTAAAAACCCCATGTCGTTATCTGTCCCTGAGTAAAATGCAGCAAATTACATTATTGGTGATCCTAAATACGGTACACCACAGTGTCCATATTGCTGTGTCTGGATATTTGGACACTTGTTTGTTACTTGGCAGCAAAATGGTGATCTCTTGGGCCTGTGCCAGAACCATATTCAGTGGATGGGCTTTCAGGGCTTGCACCGGAGTGCTTTGTCTGAACATGTTTCACAATCCATGACATGACTTGGGTCACTCCATGTGTTAGTTCTGTACCTAGGAGGTAAAGACCTGGTTTACGTATTGTTGCAGGATTTTATCTGTTACATTATGGCTGACATTCTTTGGCTGTGGTTGCAGTTCCCAGATCTTGTCATACTGTGGCCCAACATCCTTTCCAGGCTGCACTGGCAGAGTGCCCATTTTCTTCCAGGGGTGGAGCAGGACAAAAAGAAAATGAACAGTGCCATTTTACATTTTGTGCCATACACCGGTGGTCTGGTATGTCATCTTCTGCTGGATGGTTCTGATGATTTTATTGCAGGGACAGTGTGCACCTGACTGCCATTGGTTTGGCTCTTTGCAACCTGGCAATATAGCCCGGCATCATTAAAGCAGTAGCTGTGTGGAGGAGCAAATAATGTGTACGGGATTATGCACATTGGCCTTGGCAGGGGGTCCCTGGGGTCCAGACACCAGGGCAGGGGTTGACCCTCTTGACCAATCCATTTTGGTATGACCAAACTGGGAGGCAGTAGCTCTGGTAGTTATCTGCATGGGCTTCCCATGAGCTGTTCCCTGGGGGTTGAATATCGGACGGCTACCATGCAGAGGCACCAATAGCCAGAACCCTAATCCTTGTAAGCTAGGATGGGTTACTGTGACATGCTACCGCTTAGGTTGTCTTAAATGGTTGTGGTTAATAAATGGTTCTTTACCTCAGTAATGTAAAGCGTTATGACTGGTTATGTTTGTTTGATTTTTAATTCTTATTTAGTGGGTATGTTTCAATTTTATACATGCATACATATATATTTTCATATCCTGTGGATTCGTACATAAACATGGAAGGTTATTGTAAGGAAAGCAGTTTCAATACAACCTTAAAAAGAACAGGTAAGAGGGGGGGGGGGGGGGGTAGAAAAAGACTAAAAAGGGGAGGGGGGGGGGACAGAATATCTGTCCTATGTAGGATTTTAGGGTGTTATCTAGGGAAGGATGTCAGCCAGGAGCCCCAAATTTTTGGACAAGGGCCAGCGTCTCGTGGATATGTGCCTTTAGCTGGTCCATATCGATGGCTTCCTCAGTGAAGGCTAGGCTACTACCATAGGTTATGTGGGTACTGTCGGCTGGTTCACATCTGAGCCAAAACTGGTTATGTTTTTTAATACCTAAGTACTGCTGAAAATAAAACTTTGTTGCAATATTTTACTCAATAAATATTGCAACCTTTCTAGCCAGTCTGTTGTCTGTGTATTTTCTCGTGGAGAGGGTGTGTTAATCACCATACCTTTCTCAAGTAGTGACCTGGAATAATAAAATATACAGTGTATACACAGAAATGTAATGGCGCAGTATGTCTTGTGAAAAAAAAATCACAAACACAACAAAAAATTGTGTAATAATGACAATGGAGTTAAAAAAATTATTGTTTGTCACACTCACTTACACTGATGATAAATGTGAAAACAAATGAAAACCAAAGTTTTTCAAAGTCAGTATGAAGTGCCAGAAACTGTCTTCACTCTGTATAGATGAAACACAACAAACAAATGGAGCAGTAAAGTAGTAAAAGATGTGTTTTAATAAAGAAATCCAAATAAAATGGTTTGGTGATGAAACCTGATACACAAGGCTGCTAATCTCAGGCCCTGGCATGAAGTTGTGTTTCTTACTCTTGAGGAGGTGGGGCTAAGCCTTTATAAGTAAAGCCTCTCTTACCAAATGAGATAGGTTTCCTCCCACCTTACCCTCTTTTTCTTTGTTAAGATTATTATCTATTGGTAGCAGAGGTCCCCGAGGTCAGTGCATGGGTTGCTAGCTATCTGCACAGACTCCCTGGGGAGTAAATATCTATTTGATGGCTACCATGCAGGGGCAGCAATGCTAGTAACACACTATGTATTACGCTGACGTCTGATTCGCGGTGGGACCCTAATCCAAGATAGCTAAAATAGGTTACGGCAAAATGTTACCACTTAGGTTGTTTTATATGGTTGTGGTTAATTAAATACTTCTTTACCTCTGTAATGTGCCGAGTTATGACTGGTTATGTGTGTTAATATTTAAGTACTGACTTTCAATGAATACTGCCAGGCAGTGGTGTATTTTCTTGTGGAGAGGGTGTGTTATAATAGTAAGGAGGTCAGAAATTTCCCACACTTTTTTTCACGCCCTCTGCTCCTGGGTATTGGCTCCTACTTCTTGTGAGCTGTAATATTACTAAAGTTACTTGCTCTAGTACTGGTACTTCCCTAACTACATGGCAAGTCCAGCCACTGGTTCCAGGAAATGGTACAGATTGACAACACATACAAACCCATATAAACTGCCTGCAATGCAATTCATACTAACCTCAGCGTGATGGCAGCAGCAGCAGCTTACCTCAGCAATAAACAGAAGGCTGTCCCATATTTATATATTTATTATTTTATTTACATGAATTAATGAATGGGACCTTTCCTTAAGTATGTAAGAAAACATTTATTCCATTGAACTTTCCCTTATCCCATTTTATGTATATATATATATATATATATATATATATATATATATATACTAGTCCAAAAATCAGAACAAATACATGCACTCACGGGTCTTGTTGATTGAATAGATAGGAATCTTTATAGTCGATAACCAGGAAATGGTATGTTATGTTATAACATACCATTTCCTGGTTATCGACTATAAAGATTCCTATCTATTCAATCAACAAGACCCGTGAGTGCATGTATTTGTTCTGATTTTTGGACTAGTATATACTTGGAGCCACATGGCACCCGGGCATGAGTTGTATTCATTTGCTTTCCTATAGCTGAGTGCACCTTCTTTGGATTCTGTATATATATATATATATATATATATATATATATATATATATATATATATAGATATATATATGTATAGATATAGCTAGATAGAGAAATAGATAGATAAATAGATATAGGAATCCACTGGTATCTCAAACAGTGATTAAGTATATGTATTGTGGGGGTCAACACCAAAAGTGTGAACCGAAATAAGTAGCCTGTAAAAAAAAAACAGGTGTTGATCTGTCATCTCTCTTGCATAAGGTGACTAGATTTGAAAGCTGGGGACATTTTTTTTTTACACACACATAGTAAAAAAAAAAATCTATTTTATAAGCATATTTTCCACAGATTATGTACGCACTCTATTTATGGAGTAAATTTAATATGTGCATATATTACATTATTTCTCACATACCCTTATGAAAGCACAGAATACTGTGTTTATTGGTGACCTGTCCTTGGATTTTGACTGAAACGGTTTGGGAAAATGGCCTTCATTTCTATGGATACATTTCATCTAAGGACAGAGGTACCAATTTGGGAGCTGGTCCTGAAATCATGACATCTGATCACCTTACTCTGTCATTAAATTAGTAAGGGGCCCTGTCACGGTGGGAATATACACCAGAACATAGCAATATGGTGTGTGTTGTATTACTAAATTACATTAATTTTAATGTTATGAGAAAAATGTTATATACTTAGCTGGATCATCTCCATCTTATGACATCGGCTAATTGCACCATATGCAAATTAATTCTCCAGTTGTCACATAGGAGAATTCATTAATTGATTTCAGGACAGACAAAATAAAACACATAATTCACATAAGGGTCTACTCAATATAGACCGATCTGGTTTGAAATGGGGCCAGGTTGTTTCAGAAAGTTGGCTACTTAATATAGCTGATTTTGGCCTGAAGTCATCAACTGCCGTCAGTTTTAGGGTGATTGCAATATTCAATTTGGGGGATTCGTCCCTGGGAATCCTATGGATCCGCCCACTCAACATTGGCAGAAACTAGTTCATAATTGGCTAACACAGCTGAATTTGGGGCACTTCAATTCTCACTGCCCACCCTCCTGGCACACAGTGGGTTTTTTTAATAAGTATCATGGATTTTCAAGAAACCTTGTCCCCCCCAACACACCTCATCAACGTAGAGATGGGGGGTAGGTAGGGATTTATTTTATTTGTCACTTGGCCATTCTGAGGTCCACGTGTTGGTCATTTATTTTATTTTTGGAGTTGTTATGGGGGGGGGGGGGGGGGTCAGGGCTACTTGCTACTTGCGTACCACCAAAGTGGTCTGAAACTTGGATCTCCATTTTCATTGAGTAAATCGGGGCTAGCTGAGAAGACTCTATAACCTACACATGTGAGTAAAATACCTTTTTATGCTGTACATTGACACTGTACACTGACACTGTACATTGACACTTCACACCCGATAGGTTACATAGTCCCTTTAACCCCTTCATGACGCAAGGTGCTTGCGTCCCAAACGACGCAAGCACCAAAACGTCACGATTGGTTCCTGGCCACCGATCACAAGGTGCTGTGGGTCCCTGCAAAAAAACCGCGAAACATCCAGACGTCACGTCACGGAAGCACAGATGTTCGGGCACGGCGAGATTTGGAGAAATGTAGCCGGTGCTCGCTTTGAGTACCGGCTACATTTCCCCTGTCAGACTGAGGCCACTCAAAGTGGCCTCATCTGACAGGTGGGATCCCGCTGCAAGTGCCTGCAGCGGGATCCGAAAACAGCTCATCGCGGGGAAGCGCGATGAGCTGTTTAATACAGGACGTACTATGCCGTCCTAACGACTTTAAGGCACTTAAAGTCAGGACGGCTTAGTAAGTCCTAACGTCAGGAAGGGGTTAATCTCTGATTTGCCTGTAACTGCAAAAGTGTTGGCTCACTAGTGAAAAAAGAACAAGACTATTTTTTTTCCCCCTGAGATTTATAACATTAATATTTTAGCATATTCATAATATCACAATGTCATAGAAATGACTGTGAAGGAGCATCTGTAAAATGGAGGTTTATAGCATCCTTCCTCCGTTAGTTATCACATCCAGCTGAGCTCTGCATAAATATTTGCTGTGAATCTGGACAGGCAATATGTTATTGTTTATTCAAACCTTGATTATATATAATTTCTCCAACTGGGGTCACTTTGTAATATGAAACGTGATGTATTCATACTGGCGAATACCTGGCACACTTAGAAATATTAAAGGAAATGTTTTACTCAGAACCAATTCTCTGAGCACCCACATCCCTTACTCCAGCACCTACATTGTATACCCAGGATTTACCCCAGCCATGGCCTTCATCAGAAATTGTGGAATTCCTTGCAGAACAAATGGTCTGGGTCGTGACCTTCCCCACTTCATTTCTCCTGAACTCCTTTCATTATTGCCCCCAGATCTCTTGACACTGCACCATCTTGCACACCCAAGACTTACCATAGCCAGCACCCACTATGCATCCACAGGACATGTCTCAGCACCCACATTGCACAGCCAGGACTTGCCCCACCACCCACATGGCACAGCCCCACCACCCACTTTGCACAACCAGGACTTGCCCCACCACCCACATTGCACAGCCAGGACATGCCTCGGCAACCCAGGACATACCCCACCACCCACCTTGCACACCCAGGACATGGCCCACCACCCATTTTTCACACCCAGGACATGCTCCACCACCCACTTTCACCCAGGACATCACCCCGCACCCACATTGCTCCCCCCAGGATATGCCCCAGCAACCAAAGACATGACCCAGAACCCACATTGCACACCCAGGACATGCTCTAGCATCCACAGGGCTATTAATGAGCAAATTATCAGTGGTTATTAATGAGCAAATTATCAGTGGCATATTAATTAGCAAATTATCAGTCTCATATTAATGAGAAAATTATCAGTGAAATATTAATGAGCAAATTATCAGTGGTTATTAATGAGAACATTTTCAGTGGCTATTAATGAGAAAATTATCAGTGATATGCTAATGAGCAAATTATCAGTGGCTATTAATGAACAAATTATCAGTGGCTATTAATGAGCAAATTATCAGTGGCTATTAATGAGCAAATTATCAGTGACATGTTAATGAGCAAATTATCAGTGGCATATTAATGAGCAAATTATCAGTGGCTATTAATGAGTAAATTACCAGAGAGAGGAGAGTCTGAGTAGAGCTGTGCTGTGCTCAACACCGCCCAGCTGAGCAATTCAATAATATTCCGTAATATAGATATATTTAATATTAATGTATTAAATATGGGGCCTATAATATGAAGGTATTAAATATGGGGCCTATACTATGAAGGGGTATTAAATATGTGGCATATAATATGAGGGGGTATTAAATATGGGAGATATAGTATGAAGGTATTAAATATTAAATAACCTGTTTGAGCATTTTTCTGCACTTTCACGTTGAAAAGTTTTTGTTTTGCAGTTTTATAACTTATTATTTTGTTGAACAACTGTTAATAAAATTTATTTTACAAAACCAAATTTTTTCTTCTATAAAAGAAATATGTTAAAGAAAATACTGTAAGCACCAGAACCAACATAGCTTACTGAAGCATAAATAAAATGTATGGGGGAGAGGAGAGTCATGGGATTGTGGTGGGGACGGGGGGGGGGGGTCTGCTCTCTGGTGTGGGCCAACTGAAAAGCGATAGCGTCGCTGATCGCCGCTGATAACAGGATACAGGTAATATTTTATTTCAGGGCACTTTGTGGGAGTTTCACTGCCCACACTCATGGCACTCAAAGCGCGTTGGTTTTTTTTTTCAGCTAATGGGCTATTTTAGATTGCTATCTCTACCTGGGCAAGATAGAGGTAGGAGGCTGTAGGAAGGAATTTCCTTTCATTTTTTTTTTTTTATTGTGACAGTGGTATTTGGCTAGCCCCTGGCATAAGGTTGGTGATTGGGGGTAAATATTTTTTTATTTAATTGTGGCTTGGGACATAGCAACAGCCCCAAGCTCCAGGGGAGCCAATCAATTTATTTGAATCGGGTCTAGGGGCATAGCGTCAGTCCTACGTCCAAAGCCCCACGTCACAAGCCCACATGTTAGTTTAATAGGGGTTACGGGCATTGGTAAACCCTTACAGTGCTGTAGGGAGCACTGTTTGTGTTCCCTACGGCACTGGAGGGGGTAAAATGTACAAATAGCGGCTGCATTACATTGAAGACATATTATAATTTGTGTGAAACTGACTGGCAAAAAAATTAAAGATTTATCATTAACCCTGTTGCTGTCAAGGTAATGCTCACCCACATTGAAGATTCATCCAGTATTTTATGCTTCCTCGCTTAAACCATGGCATTTGGGTCTGTTCACTAAAATCCGAGATCTATTTTGCCAAGATCAAAATGTGTGATGAAAAAATTAAAATCACTCCCCATTAATTTCAGTGTGAAGAGGAAAAAATGGTTTTCAGGCTAATTCCAACTGTTGAATAAATAAAAAATAACCCCCACCCCACCTCAATCATATACTCAGTGCCAGGAGCTTCCAAAAGGTTCCCTGTACCCTAAAATGAATAGAGGGCCATGGCAAGTTGCCATCACTGAAAAACTGCCAATAGCGTGGCTGGGACAGAGAAGCTATTGATTGGCTGGCAAAGTCATATGATAGGGTGGGCCAGCGCTGCTTGAACTGGCCCCCTACATGTAATAGAGGTCCGGGGGGGCATTTCTGAGGCCCACAAATCTGGTTTACATAGGGTGGAGGGGGTGTTTTATATTTTTATTTTATTTTTTATGCAACTCGCTACATCTAGAGGATGAACCTGCGTATGCACAGTATTAGACCAGTCCGTAGATTTCATAATATCTTCTAATCTACAACCTAAAACAAACGCTTTAGAGGTCATGGCCCCCTGATAGAGTGTGGGCCAAAAATGTTAGTATCCACACCCGATTCATGTAGTATCCATTTAACCCATCTGGCCATGGACACCGTGGACACAGGGAATGGTGTCTACGCAAGGCCAAAAACAAATTAGGGTAGAACCATTCCACCAATCCAGAGTCTCTGGATTCATATTCCTTCCAGCATGCCACAGGACATAATTTTAGCTCTGATCAAAACCCGATGTAATAGACGTCTTAGTAAGTCTGGAAATATCAAAGACAACACCTCCAGGAACCCACATCCAAAACCCTGAGGTCAGACACCCATTTGCATGAAATTACACAAACGTAACAGAACCAATTTAGCTGGCAATTGTTTCAGTGAGAGATTCACGTTACCTGGACAACTTACCAGTAACTGCAACGGCAGATTGACATTCCACACACCGGAGTATCTTGGCATAGGAGGCCTAGCCAACCAAATACCCCTGAGTATATGACAAACCAGTCTATGCTTACCTGCGGGAAGCGTATCAAAACCCCGGTGACCCGCCGAAATTGCTGAGTGCAAAACGTTAAGGGACCTATAGGCCAGCCCCTGTTCATATCTTTGAGAGAGAAAATTCAAAATACTGGCTACAGTGGCAGATCCAAGTCATGTTCCCAATCATCCCAGGACTTCCAGGCATTGTCATAGGCTCTTCTGGGACCAGGTGCCCAAGCTCCTGCCAGGAAAGACCTAATTGACTGTGAAACCCCTCATACATCCCAGTGTCCCCGGAAATCAACCATGCTAACAATGGCAGTTGACCTGACTGTAAGAGAGGATGAGGATTCCACACTGGATCCAATGTTAAATCCGGCACCGCTGGGTGGCCAATCCGCTGACAACTCTAGCAACATGGGGAACCAGGGTTGAGATTCCCACCATGGAGTGATCATCACCACTGTTGCCCCGAGGTTCCGCACATGAACTAACGCCCTGGCGATCAGACAAAATGGTGGGAATGCATAATGTCTGAACAGTGGCCAAGGCTGGAGTAAATCTTCCGTCGCAACCACCTCCCGATCCAGTCTCCAACTGTAAAAATGAGGAAACTGTTTGTTCAACTGTGAAGCAAACAGGTTCAAATCTAAGGGACCATGAGGTGACGCAAACTCCAGTCCATGCCCACATTGGTCCCTCCCAGAATGTGGGTAGCCTGGACGGACACATTGTGCTCCAGATAAAAGCACCAAAACTCTTATGTCAGCCGAAATAGCTCTGGAGACCTTGTGTCGCCAAGGTTATTGATATACCTCACCACCGACACATTGTCAACACAGAGCAGCATCGAGCAATTGGGTAAATCGCATGTGAAACTCTTTACCGCAAATGTACCCACCAATAATTCCAAGCAATTGAAGTGCAAATCGCGTTCCCGCATTAACCATCTGCCGCCCATAAAAGCATTGTCACAAAGAGCGCCACATTGCGTCTGCCGCAATGACCAAATCAGGGAAAGAACTGAAAATGGCTGTGCCATTCCAGGCCTCCATGTGGCATAGCCATCAATGCAGTTCTTCCAATGCCTCTACATCTAAGGGGATCGCACAATTGTACAACCAACTCTGATGCAGGGATGAAAAATCATCTGAATAGACGCTGACAAAAGGCCTATTACTCGCACCAGCTGGTGGATAGTCGGGGATGGATTTGCCAAAACTTTCCTGATTTCTTTCCTGATAAGCTTGATTTTCTCCTTGGGAAGATGCAAGGAGACACGTATCGAGTCTATCCAAAAGCCCAAAAACTCCATGCACTGGGTCGGTACAAGTACCAATTTTTCCCAATTGATCAAAAACTTGAGACGTTGTAACAGATCTACTATCCATTGCAGGTGAAGCCGAAGTGACTCCACGCCCTGGGACATAATAAGCATGTTGACCATATAAAAAATTAGACAGACTCCTTTCATGAGCAAGAGCCCTACTACGGGTTTTAGCAACTTGGTGAAACACCAATGAGCAGATGATAGTGCGAAAGGAAGACAGACAAACTTCCATGTCTTGGCGTTCCACCAAAACCAAAGAAATTCTTGATGGACCGCCACGACAGGTACTGTGAGGTAAGCATCTTGAAGGTCCAGGTTGACCATCCAATTGCTCAGATCCAGCAGATCCATAAGGCAATGAATGCCCTCCATATTGAAATGCTGGTATCTGACTAACCTGTTTACTGGACGCAAATTGATGACTGGTTGGACACCACCGCCTTTCTTGGGGACCAGAAACAGATTGCTCGTGAAGCCCCTGGGTGACCCTTTTGACAGAACAATGGCCCCTTTGTTTCTCAAGCCATGAACCTCTCCATCTATAAGGAGTCTGTCCTGAACCGTGAAAGAAATACCCCTGGGTTGGGACGCCTGAGTGGGCAATGCTACGAAGTCTCTACAGTAACCCGTCACCATCTGCAGGACCCATGGGTCTGTTGTGATGATATTCAGTGGTGTTTTCTCAGGTGAAGGGAGCTGTGGAAATTATGTATCAGAAGATGATATCATCTCTACAGTAGAATTTAATCATTCTGGAGAGTTGTTAACTACAGGAGATAAAGGAGGACAAGTGGTTATCTTCCAGCAGGAGAGCAAGAGCCCGTATCACAGTGGGGAATATAGTGTCTACAGTACTTTCCATAGCCACGAGCCAGAGTTTGATTACTTGAAGACTCATGGGTCTGTCGTGACCCCCCCCCAGTTTTGACATAATAGCCTCCCTCCTACATGCAGTTGGAGTGAGGGAAGAAAGGGTATGGTACTCACCATATGCTCGTCTGTGCTGTAGAGACCCTCTGACTCCTCTGGGATGCCGCGGTCTGACCCTTTGAGGAAAAAAGGACTGGAGCGCTGGCCTGATCTCCTGGTAAAACTGACTTTGGCTGAAATACTTGGCGCGTGGTGGTTTGGGCTCTAGCCAAAGCTGAAAAGGTCTGTACGAACGACCCTAGGTCCTTGACAAAGGAGTCACTGAATAGCATGCCGTTGGCCTTAGGACCCGGGTCAGTAATTGCCATATGGATAAGTTTGGGTTCGATTTTTAATAGGATCGCTTTCCTCCGTTCCACAGATAGAGTAGTGTTAGCACCTCCTATCAAGAAAATAACCCTCTGTGCCCACCCTCCCAGGCTTATCGGGTCTACAAGGCTGCCGTCTCAGCCATTCCTAGTATCATGGTAAGCGGGCCCAGGGAGTCAAGGACCCTATTCTGACAGTAATCAATTCCCTTCCTGGGCTTCTAAACAGTTTTGGATAAAAATTGGACCATTTTGGGGTCGACCGCGGATGTCAACCCTATGGAATTTGGCAACGATGGTCTAGGTCATTACGCTTTAAGGTTGACCCTAGTGGGCCTATCCAAGGCCTTACGTACATTCCGCCACATGGGGGGAAGGTGTCCACTCTGAAATGGACTCGGAGTCCTCGTCATCTAGCTCTCTCACCCTTTGCCATTTATGCACCTTTTGCGCCCGGTGCTGGGCTTTCTTGCATGGTAACGCGCCATCATCAACATGCTGATCCATGTCCATAAATGAGGGATTTAGGGCATGTTTTAGTTTGGCCGAGGCCTTATGCACCAGTGACTCAGGAGGCCTCTGCGCAGGTGGGATCTGGGTGTGGGGCCACTGGGACTGCCGGCAGAAAATATCAAGGATTGCAGGTTGGCAGAAACCATGTCCATGTTCAATTGGACATGTATCTGGACATAGTGGCATCCATCCTTATCTAAGGGATCCCTATCCCCTAGTTGGGAGGTGGCAGGGGTGATTTGGGTGCCAACAAACAAACAACTTTATCCAACCTACCTGCTGTAGCCATGGCTACAGGCAGCTCCTCCCAACAAAGAATCATGAGCTAATCTGGCACCGCCTTAAGCCCCAGACAGAGCTTATCTCCCCAAGCCTCATGGCAGCATTCCCGATTCCTTCACCAAGCGCTGGTTACCTCCGCTATGCTGTAACAATAACTGAAAAACAGAACAAACACACACCACCAGAACCAAACTCAGGGTAACCGAGGAGGAACCCACATAGACCCGCCCCTGCCAAGGACCACAATTACAAATGCATGTGACCTCAACAGGCATAGGCCAGCAGTCATGCTCCCCTTCTATATAATCCAGGGGATTGTTTTATTTGCTGGAATATAAAACAAGGTTTCAGAGAAAACGTTCGGGCACAGGAGGATGGGCATCCACTGGTTGCCCCCACTAGCCACCAGGGAGTTTGCAGCAGCATCTGGAAGGGAAAACAGCATTGGATAAGACTGAGGGAGGGGAAAAAAGCATTGGATAAGTCTGGGAAGGGGGAGGCAGCATTGAGTAAGTCTGGGGGAGGGAGGGGGAAAGAGCATTGGATAAGTCTGCGGGAGGCAGCATTGAGTAAGTCTGGGGAAGGAGGGAGGGTGAGGCAGCATTGGGTAAGTCTGGGAGAGGGAGGGGGACCAAAGCCAGGGCAGTCTTCTACCCACTGGAGAGGGAGGCAGGTATCGACCCCTCTGCCTCCAAGTGCAGCATTTACAAAGGTTGCCAAGTAATAAGCTCAATGCTGACAGATCCAGTGACTCTGCCGCAGGAATGGACACACACCAGTATAGGAGTGGAACAGGAATGATCATTTATTTGAAAACAGCACAGATATTTAAACACAAACAAATATGACATGACTCATTTCAAACAGGTAATTAGATACAGTAGGATATAACATAATCACAGCTTTAAATACAGACACTTAATGAAAACAACATAACAGTAGGACATACAATTGGGAAATCCTGCCTCAAACCTTTCAGGATACAAAGGTGTCAAGTTCAGCTAGATACAGAGTACACTCAATTAAAGTAATGTGTTAATTGAAGGATATCACTGTACAACAGGACACTGAATGACTTACATAAAGACAATGGGTAAGGTGACAGAATGACAGGGGTTTGCAGGATAGAATACAATCTTAACCTGGGGGAAACACGATGAATGGGACAAAGGTTTGGCCCTCCCAGGGTACACATCCTGGCTGACATCCTGAGTGAACCTGTGTTTGAAGTCAATCTGAAAAAAGGGTTCTGCTGGTGCCCTCACAGTGTATACCCCCAAACCTAGTATATCCACAGACAGGGTCCATAGTCTATTGGGAAAGAGGTGGGCCATTAGTTCTCTCCACGAACCCCAGTGACGGAGGGTTATGTCACACCACCTATTTTGTCTTAATAAATATGGCCCTTAGTATCATGACCTTTCTTTCTCCAGCACCAGTAAGTATAGGCTTTCTACTGTATACTTAAAATTATACAAAAAATGTATCAACAGGAATTGAATAGAAATATAGAATGTGTCAATAATAACCATTTGGCACATCTAGTCTGCCCAACATTCTAAATACTTGTATTAGTCCCTGGCCTTATCTTATATTTAGGATTGCCTTGTGCCCATCCGACGCATGCTTGAACTCCTTCATTGTGTTTATAATTTCCGCTGGAAGGCTATTCCATATACCCACTACCGTCTCAGTAAAGTAATATTTTCTGATATTACTTTTCAATCTTTGCCCCTCTAATTTGTTGTTGTAGTTTTTCTTCTTTTAAATATACTCTCCTCCTTTACTGTGTTTATTTCCTTTATGTATTTAATGAAGAAGGTGCAAAGAAAAGTGGGTTGCATGAATTGGGTGACAAAAATGCAAAAATGCCCACCTCCAAAGTGGAATTTTTGTGAATAGACCCCTGTTTGTATGTTTGTGTGCATGAATGCATACATTTCTGTATGTGTTTCATCTATTGACAGTGTGTGCTTTACTTTACACACATATGTATATTTTATGTGTATGTAACTGTGTGTGCATATGTGAATCAGTGTGTTTTATTATCTGCGATATACTGTGTCCCTGAATGGCAGAAATAATATGTGGTCATCATAGTAGTCAGATATTGAGAGGAGGGGAGGAACCAAAGCCTCAGCCTAGTTGCACAAGATGTTGGTGTTGGAGTAGAAGAGCACAGGAGGGTGGTTCTAGGTTTCAGGGAGCTCAAACCAAAAATTATGGTTATGGGAGCAATAAGCCCAGCACAATATTTTCTAGTATTACTAAATTTAAACATAATAAAAAGAATAATAAAGAAATTACATTTCAAAAATATCCCTGCTTGAGAACAGGTGAAATAAAGAAAAGGCTTGTGATAGAATGTCTTGTCTGATGCCCACAGAAATCTGTGTTGGTGCTTCAATACCACTAAAGTTGCCACCTTTCCTTCCAAAAAATACTATTGCCAGTTTGGTAGCATCCCTAAATACCACTAGTAACACCACGTTTTTGCATTTTGTTGGCAAATAGGCTAGCCAGTTCCTGGTAGGTATATAATTTCTTTTCTGAATCTTGCATTTTACCAAAGCCTCTTGTTACTTTCAGATGATTGCTTTTGCTTTTGATTACTTCCAACACAGCAGCTTGCTTTGAATCAGCATGGGAAAGTACCATTCTTGGCCATTTTTTTCAGCCAACTTCAACAGAGTGCATGCTGGGCTGAGTCGTGTTCTGCTCACATGCCAGCTTCTCCAGTAGTGGTGATCAGGAGCATTGCCACTAAATGCATTTCCTTGGCTTTCGTTTCAGGTCACGCAGTCAACACTCCAGCTGGGGCATATGGTTATTTTTCTCCTGAACCCAAATTTAGCCCAGGAGCTAATCTGGACCTGTGCATTAGCATTGTCAGATGATGCCAAGTATGGATTTACAAACATTGTCACTTAGCAACAAGACATTCATTGGTAACTAACAAAAATGAGGTGAAATAGAAAGAAAAGCTTCAAAATGTAAGACAAATGAGACAAACACAACTGATGCGAAACCAGTAAAATTACAAGGAGCCGGGTGGGACCCACGCAATGTTATTTTGGGAGAGTATGTTGTGTTGTTTTGAATCTGGAAATACCATACCACAACAGTGCCCTTTTCATTATTTAATTATCATATATTGCTTTCCCAACACAGATGGTCCTCATTAAAAAACAAAATTAGTCGTTCACCCTCTTGTGGAAGACTTCAGAGACTGGAAGAGCTGTGTACGAATGAATTAATTAGCAGAGGATACTTCCTATACAGCTAATCACATAGAAACACATACAAAAATACTCAAATTAGCACAGGTCACACACAAAAAAAAAAAAAGAAGAAGAAAAATCTGTGCCTGAGAAGACTTAATGGGAGGAGTGTGACACTTGAGTTGTCTTTTCATGAAGCTGGAGTGGTGTCAGTTGGTTGCACCCAGGTGACCTGCTCTAGATCTGACATTAACCACCTGGCTTTTTTAACTTCCTATTTCAGTCTAAATGCAGCATAATGCTACACATAATTAATCTGACAGAAACAACAACACCAGGTTAACACATGACTAGTTTTGAGTGGAAGAAAGTTTGCTACTATTGTTTGGGTACCTTCCACATGTTCCATCAGCCACGCAGTACACATATGAGGTGGCACACTCACTGTCGTAATGCAACTCCACATGTGCATAACAGTTGGGATATGGGTATTTGACAGTCGGTTTTTGGCTCAATGCAAGTGCTATGGGGGCATTTATTAAAATTAACTGTAAAATACAGACATTAATAGCTAAGTTCTAAAACAAATTGCAGTTCCGTTTCGGTGGAAAGACCACAATGGGTGAGTTGCAGGTGAGTTGAGGTGAGATGAGGTGAATTGATGTGAGATGGAATCTCATACTTTACATTATGTAGGGACAAACCTGGCTAGCTTTCCCAGCTAAGCAAACTCACCAGGATTGTCCCTGCACAATGTATTGCTAAACTGGTGAGATGAAATGTTCATCTCACCTCAACTCACCTTATAGTGAATAGTCCCCATGTGTATTGTCATTCTGAATGCTGAAAATGTATTAAAAACCTCATAAATATAGTACTTTCAAAAAGGTTAAACTGGTATTTACGTCTTACATAATCTTTCTATCCCATTTTATTTAAAGGCTATTACTGATTAGGGGAAAAAAGAAACAGTGTCTGCTCGTGAGCATGACTTGTAGAGGTGCTCCCCTATTGATCAGTCAGATTATTACCAATTTCAGCTTTGTATTGCTGGTTTTGTATACGCTTCGAATTTGGCTTCTCTGTGAAGAAGAATTGAAAATTGTAAAAAAAAAAAAAAAAAATGTAAAAAATGTTACAAATAGTTAATCCTGGGTTTGAAAAACCAATCAACAGTAGGGCAGGGATTGAAAGACTTCTGGTATTTTTTTTTAATAATAGGTGCATTATTTTATTTAGTGGGCGGCCCATTTCTTCAGGCCGAAGATGAGGACACAAGGGCATCACAATTCATTGCTGGACTTCAGGAACAAGTACTATTTTATTTGCAGCGGTACCCTTTGATTGCCAGGAGATGGTCAATTATTTTCACTGCTCATCCCCCTTGCACCCAAAAAGAATTGTTGACCTATTTAAAGCATATCAGGACATTTTGGGTAGCTCGCATTTCAGCTCTCGATGTGTCCCGAATCAGTCTGGTCTCTGGAGTCATCATTTCAGGGCCAAAAATCAGCACGTATAGAGTAGACCCTTTGGTGCAAATGTTTTTTAAAATTAAATTCTTGTTTGTTTGTTTATTTTCTGTCTCTGTGCCTCCTTTCATTATTCCCCCATATCCCTTGCAACAGCACCAGATTGCCCCACAGTACATGCCACAGCACCAGAATAACCGCACAGTATGTGTACATGCCACAGCAATAGTGTGCCCCCACAGTACATGCCACAGCACGAAGCATGTCTCAATGTACAAGAACCAGAGTGCCTCACAGTATGTGATCCAGCACCAGAAATTTGCCCATTAATATGGCACTATTAGCCTGCCCATTAATGTGCCACAGCCAATTTGCCCATTAAAATGCCACTGTTAGTTTGCCCATTATTATACCAGTTATTTTGCCTATTAATATAACAGTGTTATTTTGCCTATTAATATGCCACAGGCAATTTGCCCATTAATATGCCAGTGTTAGTTTGTCCGTTAATATGCCAGTTATTTTGCCCATTAATATAACAGTGTTATTTTGCCCATTAATATGCCAGTGTTATTTGACCCATTAATATGCCAAAGCCAATTAGCCCTTTAATATGCCACTATTAGTCTGCCCATTCATATGCCAGTGTTAGTATGTCCATTAATATGCCACATTAATATTTATAAAAACTATTAACCCATCCCCCCTTTCCCACTACTCACCTGGTGATCTCTCTGTTCCCAGCCGTCTCCTCCGCAGTCTTCCCACACAGCGTGCATGGAGGAGGGACATACAGCTGCCGGATATGACCTAATGTCATATCCGGCAGGAGTATCAGTAAGCCGGACCACATCCAATGCATGCGGACTGCCAGATGCTGCCCTTGCATGACTCTTTGTGATGTGTGCAGCACTACCACAGTGGGCCAGGGTACCTTTTATTATATTTAGGGCCAGGGCAAGTAGCGATGTATACAAAATCGGAGCTGGTAGCCATAGTCCTGTTGTGTCAGGGCAACTATATGTATTATGGGGTCTGGAATCATTTTATAATTTATAAACCCCATTTATTATCAGGGGCCAGGGCAAATAGCAGAAAATCTATGGGTTTTATGAGCATATATCCTGATCTGAATGCCTCCGATGCCAGTGGGGGATACAGGTGGGGGGCAACGGGGCAATTAAATGGCAAATACTGGCGTATTATTGGGCAAATTGGCTGTGACTTATTAATGGCAAATAATACTGGCATATTATTGGACAAATTGGCTGGGGCATATTAATGGCAAATAATATTGGTAATGTGTATGTAATGGGGTGATGGAGGCATGTCCTTGGTGTGCAACGTGGGTTATGGGTCATGTTGTGGGTGTGCATCGTGGGTAGGGGGAGAGAGAGGAGAGAACATTGATGGGGGGAGAGAGGAGAGAACACTTATGGGGGAGAAGAGAGAACACTGATGGGTGGGGGAGAGAACACAGACAGGGGAGAGGAGGAAAAGAGACAGCTATTGGGAAGAGGAGAGACACATCCATGTTTAGAGGGACAAATAGACAGTCGTAGGAGGTAGAGAATAGAGAGAGACATGGGAAGGGAGAGGAGACAGACAGACATGGGAAGGGAGAGGAGACAGACATAAATGGGAAGGGAGAAGAGAGAGACATAAATGGAATGGTAGAGGAGAGACAGACATGGAATGGCAGAGGAGAGACAGACAGACATGGGATGGCAGAGGACAGACAGAAAGACATGGGATGGCAGAGGAGAGACAGATAGACATTGGATGGCAGAGGAGCGACAGACAGACATTGGATGGCAGAGGAGAGACAGAAAGACATGGGATGGCAGAGGAGAGACAGAAAGACATGGGATGGCAGAGGAGAGACTGACAGACATGGGAGAGGAGAGACAGACAGACATGGGAGAGGAGAGACAGACAGACATGGGAGAGGAGAGACAGAAAGACATGGGATGGGAAAGGAGAGACAGAGAGCTGGGAAATGAGAGGAGAGACAGACGGACATGGTAAAGAAGAGGATACAAAGACGGACATGGGAAGGAAGAGGAGAGAAACGGACATGGAAGGAAGAGAGAGAGAGGGACACAGGGAGTGCGACAGACATGGGAAGGGAGAGGAGCATGACAGAAGGACATGACAGAGAGGAAAAGACAGACAGACATGGGAGAGAGGAAAAGACAGACGGACATGTGCCTCTCCCGAGATCAGACTCTGGATCCGCCCCTGTCCAATGCTTCGGTTTATGAATAGCCCAAACTGCCTATTCAGACCCAAATTGAGGGATACTGAGTCGCCGCATTTTGGGATTTGTGCATTGTGGGTAATCTCCCCATCCTGAAATTCAGAAAAAATCTGCCTGCTTCGAGTAGACCCTTTAGTTTTGTGGTTCTTGGGGATCTGCAACATTACTGCAAACATTACATTTTGTTTGTTTTACAGATCCTTTGTCGTATTGGATAGAGTAGTGTAGCGCTGCCTTCCTTCGTGGCACTGAAGGGTTATTGCAGTGTTTGAGTAGGCAGCATTACATGTGTCTTGGGAGATTTTAGTAGTTACTAACATCCAACAGGGTCTCTTAACATGTAGGAAGATTGCAGACCTGCTGTCGATGTGATCTGAGTAGGCAAAAGTTTTGTGGCAATACTTTTGCTATGTGCTGTAATATAAAAAGCTTACAAAGCTACTTAGGGCCTGAGAATGCATAGAGAAGATTTACAAAGGCTCAGCTGCACTCAGGAGCAAACACAAGGCCACAGTGAGAAAATTGCCCCTGACTTCACCAAGAAAAATGTAACCCGCTTCCCACAGAGTCCGCTTTGCCATTAAACAGCTTACCAGTGCCATATGTGCCCCCAAACTGCAAGTGCCCTATTTTGCTGTAAACATCTTGTATGTGCCATGTTTGCCCCCAAACAGCTTGTGCCATATTTGCCCTCAGAGTGCCAGTGCCATTTTTGCCCCAAACAGCTTGTCAGTGCCATATTTGTCCCCCAAACAGCTTGCCAGTGCCATCTTTTCCAAGAAACAGATTGCTGATACCAAAATTGGCCCAGGTCCTCCTGTTTTCACCCAGCAAAAGCTGGTCCACTTCCCAAAGTCAGCTTTGCCCTCAAACAGCTTGCCAGTGACATATTTTCCCCCAAACAGATTGTCGGTGCCATTTTCACCCTTAAACAGCTTGTGTGTCACATTTGCCTTTAAACAACTCGTCAGTACTGATTTCCCCAGCCTATACCAGTCTTACATTTTCTTAGTATTCAGTGATGAGCTGTGGCAGTCTCTGTGCCCGACATATGTCATTTCCTGTCCTGCACGCTGACACAGCGCACCGACATACATCTCATCAAAAGTGACAAAGCAGCAATACACGGTATCAGGAGGGGTCGACTGGGAGTCTGGGCCTCCCTGGATTTTGTGGTTAAACCAATGATAGGAGAGCACGCTTTATGGCATTTACATATTTATGTCAAGGAAAACTGTAATGTTTGAGACTACCCCTGACAATGTGACATCCCCTGACATCTATATCGCTCCATATACAATAACAAAACAACTTAAAGTTGAGTAGGATTAGGGTATTTGGCCTAATTGTATTTTGATTACAACACTCTTGGTTTAAAAATGTTTCTGTTGTAGTTTTTATTTTTCTATCTTTAAATTTAAAATAAATATGTGTTTTTAATTATTTGTTTTTAAAAAACAATAAACTCACAACATATATTTTGAAACTACAGCAATTAGTGGAAAAAAAGTTGTAAAAGACAAGCTTAAAGGGACAGTTCCACCTAGCTTAGTTTCAGTACCGTATTTGCTCAAATAAAAGACAAGGATTTTTTCAGAGCAAATGCTGCCCCCACTAGCCACCAGGGAGAGAGAGACGAGGGAGGGGGGGAGAAGGAGACAAAGGGAGGGGGGGGGACGAGAGACAAGGTGAGGGAGGGGGGGGGGGAAGGAGACAAGGGGGGGGGAGGAGACAAGGGGAGGGGGGAGAGAGAGAAAAGGAGAGAGGGAGGGAGGGAGAGAGAGACAATGTGGTAGGGGAAGAGAGATAACACTGGGGGAGAGACAGAGACAAGACTAAGGGGGGAGAGAGCAACAACGCTAGGGGGGAGAGAGCAACAACGCTGGGGGGGAGAGAGAGAGACAAAGCTGGGGGGAGGGGGAGAGAGAGGCAGCATTGCCACATAAAAGGAAATAAAAACAAGAAATGCATTTTTTATATAATAATTTTTATTAAATATTAAAAAGCAATTTACATGTGAATATATACAAGTTAAACTTTTTTTCCTATAGGGTAGTCTTATATTCAGGCTTTTATTTTTTTTTCCTAAAGAAATATCCATAGTTTGGGGGGGTCGTCTTATAATCAGGGTCGTCTTATAATCAGGGTCGTCTTATTTTCGAGCAAATACGGTATTTTGTGGATGTTTTTAATATGTTAAATGCACTTTATTGTTACAATTCTCCTGTAGTTTTATATTGAAGGTAATTTCACAAGACTATATGAATTCTGTGATACCAGTGAAACGAAATACACAGGAGGCCGGGCTTCCTCTGTATCAGTCTTCATGCTTCCCTATGGGATGGGCTGTCATTAGCTGTCACTGAATCTGCCTCTCTTTGTTCAACTCAGCGGTTTCAAGTGCCTGTGTCTGCAGAATGGCATTTTAGGAAACTCTGTAGCAGTAATGTTACACAAGAAGGAGGGTTTTGGGCCTGTTTTATTTCACACCCCCTCCCTGCTCGCTGTGAATGACTGAACCAAGGAGCAGGAAATAACATCACTTCCACTTCCTGCTAGAGTTGCCACATTTTCTTCAAAAGGATTCTGGCTATGCGAATGCTTCCATAGTATTGACATTGGCTTCATATAGAGCCAGTCCTTACTTGTGTCCTGGCAGGTCCAGGGGTGTCCCAAGGCATGATCGTTTGGGTGCCATGTGAAACAAAATGCAGTGGAGCTCAGAAATGAGGCAGAGCTGATGGTTGATGGTATGTTCCGTGGCCAAGAACAGAATGCCTGACACTGAACGTTTCTCCTGTAAATCCGAATGACTGCATAGGGCGCTGGGCAGGGGCGTTGCTAGGTCAACAAATGATCAGGGGCTTGAGCCCAGATGAGCACAGTCGCACACAATCTCGCCCCGTCTCTCTCTCTCTCTGTCTCACGCACCCTGTCTCTCTCCCTCTCTTTCTAACACACACCGCCTCTCTCTCACACTCTCCGTCTCTCTCTCTCTCACTCTCCGTCTCTCTCTCTCTCTCACACTCTCCGTCTCTCTCTCTCTCTCACACTCTCTGTCTCTCTATCTCACACTCTGTCTCTCTCTCTCTCTCACACACACTCTCAGTCTCTCTCTCTCTCTCTCACACTCTCCGTCTCTCTCTCTCTCTCTCTCTCACACTCTCCGTCTCTCTCTCTCTCTCACACTCTCCGTCTCTCTCTCTCTCTCACACTCTCCGCCTCTCTCTCACACTCTCCGTCTCTCTCTCTCTCACACTCTCCGTCTCTCTCTCTCTCACACTCTCCGTCTCTCTCTCTCTCACACACTCTCCGTCTCTCTCTCCGTCTCTCTCTCTCTCTCTCCGTCTCTCTCTCTCACACAGCGTCTCTCTCTCTCTCACACTCTCCGTCTCTCTCTCTCACACTCTCCGTCTCTCTCTCTCACTCTCCGTCTCTCTCTCACACACTCTCCGTCTCTCTCTCACACTCTCCGTCTCTCTCTCCCACAGCGTCTATATCTCACACAGCGTCTATATCTTTCTCACACACACTTACACATACACAACCTGACACACACACCCTCATACACTTATGCAAACACCCTGACACACACACACCCTCATACCAGGGGCGTTGCTAGGTCTCCAAAACATCCGGGGCTGGAGCCCATGATAGATTTTATAGAAGTAGAGTAAATAAGCTCACATGGTTAGGCAGCATACAGACTGATATAATTGACGCCAATGAACAATAGGTATATATGGGTATATATCGGGGCTCAACAAATCCCAGGCACCAGGAAATTATACCTGGCGCCCAGTTATTGTTGTCCCTGCATGGTGCCCTCGCCGCTGGGATCATTTTATTTATCCAACGGAGCACGGGGGAGCAGTGTGTGCACAGTCTTCCTACTCCATCCCCACATTCACCGTAGTACATTGTCCGAGCGCTGAGTGTGCTCAGCAGAGCTAGAAACAACAGCAGGGCACAGACAAGGCTAGAATGAGGTATAGCAGCCAGGAGGGGGACATATTGATAGATGCACTTTTTATATCGTAAACAACAACAAAATTGCTGACTTGTGCGTAAGTGTATGTGACAGAGTGTGTGTTTGTGTGTATGACTGACTGCATGTGTGTGTGTGACTGTGTGTATATGTGACCCACTGTATGTGTGTGTGACTGTATGTCTGACTGTGACAGAATGTATATGTGTGTGTCTGTGACTGACTGTGTGTGTGTCTGTCTGTCTGTGACTGGCTGACTGTATGAGTGTGTTTGTGTCTGTCTGTTACTGACTATATGCGTGTGTGTGTGTGACTGACTGTATGTCTGCCTGTGACCGACTATATGTGTGTATATGTGTCTACCTGCACAGCAATAAAAGTCACAGTAATGTGCAAGTGTGAATATAACACAGACTCCACAGCAATAAAACGTGCAGTGTGTGAGTGTATCACACACTCATGCTGCACATTACTGTACCACAGTACACAATAAGACTCGCAGCACACAAAAAACTCACATTACTCAAAGTTACACTTATACACAAAAATACACAGCCACAAATACACACACATGCAGCCACACATACACACACATTCACACTTGCACAGTCACACATACATACACACACCCTTACACACAGAGACACACAATCCCACTTACACACACCAACTTACATCACACACACACACTTGTATGTGAGCAAATTCCCATGATTTAAAAATAACTGAGCATATAAAAATGACTCAACCCTGACCCCCCCCCCCCACATAGATACCCTTACATAGACAACCTTACACTCACACACACATCCAGACAACCTTACACACAGACACCCTTATACACACAGATGGCCTTTCCCACACAGACATTCTGCCACGCAGACACGTGTGTAAACCTGCAACTCTCACAAATCACAAATATTTTTAATTTTTTAATAAAAAGGGGTAAAAAACTTGGGGAGAATAGGCTGAGGTATGAAGGTATGCTCCTTCTACCAACCTAATAAAAGAGAGAAGTGCAGGGAATTGAGATGGGAATTCAACTGAATGCGAGAATTTTTCCAGCTCTGCTACTTTAGCCTTAATTTTGAAATACCCATCTCACTTCCCTGCAATTCTCTCTTTCATGAGTAAAGCCTATAATATAATGAGCAGCTCATACACTCATAATGTATGGGTTTAATAGTATAACGAGGTCCATGTGATGTTTAATGCCATGTGTATGGACTCATTGCCATCACCATAAAGACTATATATAAAGATGAATCACTATTATTCATATTGAATGTGATAATCAGGTGTGAAAATAAAAATGGTATGAGCACTGTTTCACACTTGATTATCACATTCAATATGATTAATAGTAATTAATCACATTTTCTCCTAGTAATCTCACTGTCACTGACACACACTCCTAACTCTGCTGCTCACGCTTACACACACACACACTCATATCTCTGCTGCTCACACTTATACACACCAAAACTCTGCCACACACACTTACACTCTGCCACACACATACACGCACACTCATAACTCACACTCTTCCAAACACTCACACTCTGCACACTCACTCATACAATCACACTCTGCCACTTACACACACTTACATTCTGCCACTCACACACATACACACTCATAACTCTTCCACTCATGCTTACACTCACTCACACGCACACTCATATCTCTGCTGCTCACACTTACACTCCAAAACTCTGCCACTCACCCACACTTACACTCTGCCACACACATACACGAACACTTATAACTCACACTCTTCCAAACACTCACACTCTGCACACTCACTCATACAATCACACTCTGCCACTTACACACACTTACATTCTGCCACTCACACACATACACACTCATAACTCTTCCACTCATGCTTACACTCACACACACTCTCTTCCAATCACACTCTGCCACACTCACACACATACACTTACTTACACTCTGCCACTCACACTCTGCCACTCATATACATACACATGCACACTCATAACTCTGCCACTCACACCCACTTACCCTCTGCAAATTACATTCTGCCACTCACATACATACACATGCACACTCATAACTCTGCCACTCACACCCACTTACACTCTGCAAATTACATTCTGCCACTCACATACATACACATGCACACTAATAACTCTGCCACTCACACCCACTTACACTCTGCCACTCATATACATACACACGCACACTCATAACTCTGCCACTCACACCCACTTATACTCTGCAAATTACATTCTGCCACTCACATACATACACATGCACACTAATAACTCTGCCACTCACAGCCTGCTACTTACATACACATGCAGACTCATAACTCTGCCACTCACACCCACTTACACTGCCACTTACCTCACATACATACACCTGCACACTAATAACTCTGCCACTCACACTCTGCCAAACACTTACCTGCAAAACGTGAGGGGGCGGAGTTAAACATGAGGGGCGGAGCCTATCGTGAGGGGATGGAGTCTGCTGCTGTTCAGCATACAGCATGCAGGAGGCGGGATCGAACGTGAGGGGGTGGGGCCGAGCGCGAGGGGGCGTTGTCAGGGTCTCCATTCGGGGCTATGGAGGGGAGATCCGGGGCTTCAGCCCCAGTAGCCCACCCCTAGCGACGCCTCTGCCTCATACACTTATGCAAACACCCTGACACACACACATCCTGACACACACACCCTCATACACTTATGCAAACACCCTGACACACACACATCCTGACACACACACCCTCATACACTTATGCAAACACCCTGACACACACACACCCTCATACACCTATGCAAACACCTTATGCAAACACCCTGACACACACACACCCTCATACACTTATGCAAATACCCTGACACACACACCCTCATACACTTATGCAAACACCCTGACACACACACACCCTCATACACTTATGCAAACAATCTGATACACACACATCCTGACACACACACCCTCATACGCTTATGCAAACACCCTGACACACACACACCCTCGTACACTTATGCAAACACCTTATGCAAACACCCTGACACACACACACCCTCATACACATATGCAAACACCCTGACACACACTCACTTATACACATTGCTTCAACCACACAGTCACACTTACACGCAGACACTAACACACATTTTTAAATATTTAAAAAAAAAAAACCTTACAGCGTTGGTCCCCCTCCCTGCTAAATTACCTTTGTTTCCAGGGAGGAGGACGTCTCCGATGAGACACTTTCTTCTGCCGGATGTCACATCCGACGCGCAGCCAGACTCACAGTGCGACGGGAGCGGAGCTTGCACCCGTCGCGCTGTCAGTATGGCCAGGAGGTGCGGTCACTTGCTTGTGGGCCGCACCTCCAGGAGGAGGGGCCAGCAGCAGGGCCTCTCTTCCTCACCCCCCGCACGAGCATAAACCTCTGATTCTGGGATTATGTCCCAGACGGGGGAAAGCTCTGCGGGGGAGATTTTTTTTACAGTGATAGCCCTGGAGGCGGAAAATTTTGGGGGCGGCAGCGCCCCCCTGCACTGAAAAAAAAAAACGTGCTTGCAGGCAGAGACAGAGGTGAGAGGGGATTGGAAGATCCCACCTTACTATCTCTGCCTGCCGGCAGGCTGCACAAGGAGCAGTGACCGGCGCGCTGACATCATACGCGCGCTGGGTCACATGACCTGTCGGCACAACCGCCTGGGAGCCGAACAGGCAGCATGGAGAAGACCATGCTGCCTGCCACTAACCACCAGGGAAAGGTAAGTGCTGGGGAGATGGGGGGTTTGGGAACATTGGCTGGGGCTTATTAAATGGCAAACAACACTGGCATATTATTGGGCAAATTGGCTGGGGCATATTAAATGGCAAATAACACTGGCATATTATTGAGCAAATTGGCTGGGGATTATTAATGGTAAATAACACTGGCATATTATTGGGCAAACTGGCAGGGGCATATTAAATGGCAAATAACACTGGCATATTATTTGGTAAATTGTCAGGGGCATATTAAATGGCAAATAACACTGGCTTATTATTGGGAAAATTAGCAGGGGCATATTAAATGGCAAATCACACTGGCATATTATTGGGCAAATTAGCAGGGGCATATTAAATGGCAAATCACACTGGCATATTATTGGGAAAATTGGCTTGGGCATATTAAATGGCAAATCACACTGGAATATTATTGGGCAAATTGGCTGGGGCATATTAAATGGCAAATAACACTGGTATATTATTAAGCAAATTAGCAGGGGCATATTAAATGGCAAATAACACTGGCATATTATTGGGCAAATTAGCAGGGGCAAGTTAAATGGCAAATAACACTGGCATATTATTTGGCAAATTGGCTGGGGCTTATTAAATGGCAAATAACACTGGCATATTATTGGGCAAATTGGCTGGGGCATATTAATTGGCAAATAACACTGGCATATTATTGAGCAAATTGGCTGGGGATTATTAATGGTAAATAACACTGGCATATTATTGGGCAAACTGGCAGGGGCATATTAAATGGCAAATAACACTGGCTTATTATTGGGCAAATTAGCAGGGGCATATTAAATGGCAAATCACACTGGCATATTATTGGGCAAATTAGCAGGGGCATATTAAATGGCAAATCACACTGGCATATTATTGGGAAAATTGGCTGGGGCATATTAAATGGCAAATCACACTGGAATATTATTCGGCAAATTGGCTGGGGCATATTAAATGGCAAATAACACTGGCATATTAATTGGGGAATTTAGCAGGGGCAAGTTAAATGGCAAATAACACTGGCATATTATTGGGCAAATTAGCAGGGGCAAGTTAAATGGAAAATAACACTGGCATATTATTTGGCAAATTGGCTGGGGCTTATTAAATGGCAAATAACACTGGCATATTATTTGACAAATTGTCAGGGGTATATTAAATGGCAAATAACACTGGCATTTTATTGAGCACATTGGCTGGGGCTTATTAATGGCAAATAACACTGGCATATTATTGGGCAAATTGGAAGGGGCATATTAAATGGCAAATAATACTGGCTTAATATTGAGCATTTGGCTGGGGCATATTAAATGGCAGAATAACACTTGCATATTATTGGGCAAATTGGCTGGGGAATATTAATGGCAAAATATACTGGCATAATATTGGGCAAATTGGGAGGGGCATATTCAATGGCAAATACTGGCATAATGGGCAAATTGGCTGGGGCATATTAATGGAAAATGATACTGGCATATTACTGGGCAAATTAGCTGGGGAATATTAATGGCAAATAATATTGGCAATGTTTATGCAATGGGGTGATGGAGGCATGTAAATGGGGTGATGGGGCATGTCCTTGGTGTGCAACGTGTGTGTGCATCGTGGGGGGGGGGGGGGGGTGCCCAAAATTTGTCTGCCTAGGGCAGCACAAAACTAAGATACACCACTGGGTCTGGATGCAGTGAGGAAATAATTAGTGGTGTTTGGTGTCCGGGCGCAGTAAAGAGAGAATTTGGGGTGTTTGAGGTCTGGCTGCAATGAATTGATTTGTATAAGCAAACCCCACCATATAATTTTTGAGGTGTAAAACATAGGAGAACATTTTGTGTTTGATCAGAGAAGTCAATTAACTAGGTTGACAGATTTTCCCTGCATGGTATAAACTCTACCCACAGCTTCTATGGATGTGAGTGTTCAGGAGTACACACTGACCTTATACAAAAAGTTTTTGTATTTACTGCTCAGTGGCATCATAAACAAATATCCACGTATTTACTGCTCAGTAGCATCATATACAAAATATACGCATTTACTGCTAGTTGACATCTTACTGGTATGTTATATAATTTTGCCCTTAGACAAGGTGCTGTGCCTGATAAGTTTTAATTTTAGTTTTAATTATCATGATGTAATGGATGTGGGCATGTTCTGATGGGAGTGGTTTTGGTGGATGTGGTTTTAGTGGGGGATGGGTGCTCATTTTTTCATCCTTGGACCCAGGCCAAGGCCTTTTATTCGTATTAGAGATATTTAGTTAATTAAATTAAAAAGTGCGTCTATCATTAACAAAAAAAAAGTACGCTTGTGCCAGCCTTGCCTCATGCCAATTTTTTTACCGGCTTTCCAGTAAAATACCAACTGGTGGGTGACACGGCTAGTTTCTATAGCAACACTAGTAACTCTATTAAACTTTAAATGCTTCCTTTTAATTTATAAATAGTTAAAAGAAGCACACAAAATCACCTAGAAATATTCATTAATGCCTTTTCTCCATTTCTAAAACAAATTAAACCTTTACATTTGCATAAAAAGTACACGATTCTAATTATTTTTGAGATGCCATTTCTATTCCAAAACGCCAATATGTACTGAGTTTTGATACATGCGTAAATTAATCATACGTAGAGTATTTTAATGTTTGGAATATATTCAACAATAACACGGTCCATAGTGAACAGTACTGTGGCACAACTGTGTAATAAGTAGTTTTTATTGGACATTATTATAGATTTGGTATTAGAACTGTCGATAAAAGGAGGTATAATGTGTAGTCTTATTTTCAAGAAGCTAAAGGTGATTCACAAGTAATTAATATTTTTCTCTTTATTTTCATGTTTCGTTATATATTTTCCTCCAGCCTTACTTGGACTACTTAAAGCCCTTTTTTAGCCAAAGAGATTTCTGTTACAAGCCGGCTGCGTGAGTTAATTTTCATGACTAGCGAAGAACATAAACACATTAAAAATAATTTTACAAACACAAATTTGTTTTGTCAGTAAAAACCATTCAGTTTGCCAGCATGTGACTTGTTCCTGCCAGACCTGGCAGTGTGCTTAAGACATTAAATTTTTTAAAAAAAACTACTTTTCCTTTTTTTTTTTCATCTTGTTTTTTTTGTTTTTTTTTAAACAAATTGTTTTTGTTGACTTATTTTGTAACTGAAAATATAAAGATCCAATAATAAAGCTTAATGATCAGGTCTACAATAGTCCTTTGAAAAGAATAAATCCACAATAGATACTTTGCTGTAGTAAGAAATTTCGGACGATATATAAGCTTTTTATAACCGTAAAAATAGGCATATAAATGTTTTGCTTTTTGTCAAAATTTAAAAATATACATATAAATAATTGATCCTCAAGAGAGTTTAAAGGGATAGTCAACCCTCATTTTTTTTTATCATCATGGATAGACAAAATTGTAGTGCTCTATTTGAGGTTCATTCCCTACACAATGAAATGTGGATAATTAACAACCAAGTTCCAATATGTTTTTTGTTTGTATCTTAATTGATTACTAGTATACCTGTTGTCTAGTAGACATGTGCATTCGTTTTCGGACGAATGCATTTTCGTCCGAAAATAGCATTTTCGTCCATTCGTCCGAAAAACGAATAACGAAAATGCTAAACTAACGAAAGACGAATGAACAAATGGTTAATGAACGAAAATCATTCGTCCATTCCTGCTATTGGCATTCTATAAACCGAAATAGAGTCGGTTTATAGAATACCATTAGCATTACATACATTCCATAAACCGACATAATGAACGACTATCGGTTTATGGAATGAATGTAATGCTATGCTATTGCTATTCTAAAAACCGAAATAGAGTCCCCATTCATACGAATAGGTCAATTGAGCCAATAGTATTACATGTATTCCATAAGCCAAAAATCTATAAACCGAACGACATTCGGTTTATAGACTTTCGGTTTATAGAATACATGTAATGCTATTGCTATTCTATAAACCGAAAGTCTATAAACCAAACGTTGTTCGGTTTATAGACTTTCGGCTTATAGAATACATGTAATACTATAGAATTTCTTATGAATGGGGACTCTAGTTCGGTTTATAGAAAGCCAATAGTATTACATGTATTCTATAAGCCGAAAGTCTATAAAGTGAAGGTCGTTCAGTTTATAGACTTTCGGTTTATAGAATACATGTAATTCTATGCTATTCTATAAACCGAAAGTCTATAAACCGAACGACCTTCGGTTTATAGATTTCGGCTTATAGAATAGCATAGAATTACATGTATCCTATAAACCGAAAGTCTATAAACCGAACGACCTTCGGTTTATAGACTTTCGGTTTATGGAATGTGTAGGTCAATTGATTCGTACGAACGAATAAAACGAAACGAAAATAATGAACGAATTTCGTCTGAAACGAATGCAGTAATGAACGAAATTCATTTTAGACGAAATAAATAACATTTTCGTCCAAATGGACGAAAACGAAACGAAAATGTTAGTTTTGCACATGTCTATTGTCTAGTAGAAACATTTGTATTGCATGTACACTTGTACAACATGTATATTTGACTTTATTTACTTTGGTTAAGTGACCAGTCATGGAAAAACTGCTGATGGGAGTTTCAACATTAAATTTACAAAAAGGTGGGTCTAGTACTGGAGGAGTAATTTTAGCGTCTAATGTGCTGGCCTTTTCAGATGGGTGATGGTACCTAAAGTAAAAGTCTTTCAATAACCTCAATACATACCTCCCAACATTCCAAATGGCCAAGAGGGACAATTTTGTTTTTGTGGGCATGGCTGAAGGTGTGGTTAGAGGCAGAGCAATAGTCTCCAGAGACTTTATAGCCGATTATATGCCCTCTGGTGGTCTGAGCCAGACTGCCCCTAGAGGTAGCCAAGCAACATAGCAATGTTAAAAAAAAAAAAAGATTTAATTAGCTTAAAATTAGTATTATAGTACCTATAGGGTTAAAATTAAATAAGTTTTAGTATAAGGGATAGGGTTAAAATTAAATTAAAATATATTAAGGGATAATATAAGGGTTAGAATCGGGGTTCAATTTAGTGTTAGGGTTAAATTTAGGGTTGGGATCAAAAGGTCAATATAGGAAAAAAAACAAAAAAAACTATTTTTGGCTTTTGCCCCATAACTCGCAAAAAAAAATCCCGAAAAATATGGAAACATGCATATTTCTGAACTGGGGACAACATTTAGAAACTATTTAGATGGGGTCTTTTTTAATGATTGTATTTGTGTAAATTATATTTTAGGTCAAAGTTAGAAAAAGTGTTTTTTTTATACTTTTTCATCATATTTTAAGAATTTTTTTGTAGTAAATTATAAGATATGATGAACATAATGGTATCTAATGAAAGCCCTTCTTATGACGATAAAAACAACATATAATTTGTGTGGGTACAGTATGTGAGAAAATTACAGCTAAACACAAACACCCCAGAAATGTCAAAACAGAAATTGTTACCAAGGGAAAGTCAAGGTAAAAATGTCTTGTCACTAAGGGGTTAATGCAATTTAAACACACTTTATTGTGATTTTTATGTTTCTGGAGCTCCATGATACAGTCATACACGCCCCCCCTCCCCCCTCCAAAAAAAAATATAGGGACCATCCCTTTTAAACAGGGAGTCTTTGGAGGTATGCTCAATCATTATTTTTTATGTTTTTTTCCATGTCAGTGCCTGAGAGTGGGCTGGCTGTGCTTGATTATTGTTGCTGTTTAGGTTTTTTCAACCTACTTGCACTGTATGCTATATGATAAGTTTGATCCACTCCTGGACTGGTGTGGTGTGTTCTGACATTTTATGTGAATCTTACTGTCAAGTAAACAGTGCATGTGCGTGATCGCTCAAAACACTGATTAGACAGCTCGGAAGAAATGCAGACTACCAGCCACCACACATCTGCAAGCATATCTGCAAAGTCTCAGATGCCAAAAACTACACTTCCCACGATGCCTCCTGCCTCCAACGCTTTCAAATCATAGCAAAACGCGTTGTCTTTCACTGTAGCATGCTCTGTATCACTTCCATTTTGTGGATTAAATTTGTCTGTTTCTTCTACTGGTTTATAGCAGTCTTGGATAGTTTGGATTCTTTTGGATTACTACTTTGGTGGGGGAAGAGGTTACCTTCGTCCCTGTAAGGAGCCGCCCTTAGCGAGAGCTGGAGCCAGGGCATCATTTTTATTGAAAGTATAGTGACGCACGTCCAGGGGCTGGATCGCTTTTTCAATAATATCCACCAGATCCTTATTGGTGGGTAAAAGGCAGTAAATCTCCTTCCAGTCCTCAGAATGTGTTTGTAGAGGGTCAGCTGGTCATCTTGGGCGACTGAAAATCTTGCTCAGAGGAGGGGGTTTTGTTGTCTGCTTCAGCCCCTTAGGTTTAGGGGTATCACTGGGCTTATTTTGTCTGCCCATGTTTAACACTATATTTGTTCATAAGGCCAAATTAGCAGAGTTTGAAGTATAGCCGATTTGGAAAAGAAAATTTGAACTTTGATGACGTTGAAGTTGGCCTTCATTTTGTTATTCCCTTGTCAATTCCCTTGAATTCCCTCTTTCAGGAATAAAGACCATTGTTTACATAACACAGGCTCCACAATAGGCAGGGAACAAGATACCACTGTGCCCCGATGTGGAAATGGCCAGTGGCCTCCAATATCGCACCATGTAACACTATATGTGCTGCATGTTCCCCATGTGGCTGTATCCAACTTTCCAGAGCCAGCTTTACCCAGATCACTTTCCACAGTGCCAGCTTTGCTAAAGAACACCTTTCAAAGTGCCAGTTTTGCCAGCTTTCCCTGATATGCCTTTCATAGTACCAACATTGCCCATATCCCCTTCCACAGTGCCATCTATATGTATTCCAGATACATCAGTGGCATAACTATCATGGTCGCAGGCATAGGTACTACGGCCGAGCTTGAAACTCTGTGGGGTCCAACACCTCCCCCTTTAAAGAAGAAGAGTGAAGTCTTTCACACTCTCTCACTGTGCGACTGCTCGCTGTGTTTGACTGAGCCAGTGTCAGATTTTCTCCCAACAGTTTGCCAGTGCCAGCGTTGTGCTAAAGCTGGCACTGGCAAACTGTTGGGAGAAAATCTGACACTGGGGCAAAACTGACACCGAAAAATTATTTGGGAGCAAGTGGCACTAACAAACTGTTTGGGGGCAAAGGTGGCACTGACAAAATGTCTGGGAGACACTGGCAAACCACTTGAGGGCAAAGCTGACATTTAAAAGCTGTTTGGCAGCAAAAGTTGGCACTGGCAAACAATTTGGGATTAAATCTAGCACTTAGAAACTGTGTGCGTGGCACTGGCAAGCTGTTTGGGGCAAACCTTCCACTGACATACTGGCAAAAAGACAGTATGTCAAACTATTTGGGATCAAATGGCACTGGCAAGTTGTTTGGTGGCTAAACTGGTGCTTGCAAATTCGGCACTGACAAGCTGTTTGGTGGAATAAATGGTGCTGACAAAATGGGGGAAAATCGGACACAGATAAGCAGTTTCAGGGCAAAGCTGACACTGACAAACTCTTTGGATGTCACTAGCAAGCTATTTGAGGTCAAAGCTAGCACAGAAAAGCAGTTTGGGAGCAAAGCTGGGAGTTGCAAACTGTGGCATATCTGGCACTGGAAAGCAGTTTGGGGCAAAGTTGGCACTGACAAACTGGGGAAAAGCTGGCACTGAAAAGCTATTTGGGAGCAAGAAGCTGTTTGCTGACAAAACTGGTACTGGATACCTGGGGCAAAATTGGCATTGAAAGCAGTTTGCGGGACAAAGGTGGGACTGACATACTGTTTGGGTGGCACTGGAAAGCTGCTTGGCAGCAAATTAATTACTAACTTCTCATGATGCTCAGAGTCAAGGTGAGCAAGTTAAAAGCAAAGAATGCAATCAACAATAGTTTGTAGACTGTCCAGGATAAAGGCTCTACATGAAGAAATAACATAATTAAATAAATAATAAATGAATGAATGGAAACATCCCCACACAGCTGATTCCTAGACATACTGCAGCTGTGCACTAATGAATTTGCCCTAAAGGCAGGTTTCACCCCAATTAGGAGAAGCTGTAATCTTTCTTGAGGGGTTCGAACCGGGTATTTAAAGTACGAAGGGAAGCCTAAATATCAATAAAATAACTAAAGTTTATAATAGCGATGATGGACTGATGTTTTCCACTGAGACAGTTTCACAGATGCTGTGGTGTATCACCAGTCAGAGCTTCAGGATAATGTACTTCTATATGGGCTTCCTCCAGTCACTGACAGAGAGATGAACGTCTGCTAAATTACATATCTTATCGCTTCTATCACCAATTGTGCGTGGCAGCGCGGCTGATCAGTACACTCCCTCTTTGAAAGCCTATCATTTATTTTAGAAATGTTGTGTGACAAAGAGCTGCATGTTTTTATAGGATTATATACAAAATGTATATATATCTGCAATGTTTGTGTAGGAATATGCTATATATAATCACAAAAAATGAATATGAGTATTGCATGTTTATGTCTGATTAGCAGATTTTATTACACTCTTTCATAATCACATTTATGAATTTCTTTGAGTCTTTAGCAATATATTAATTATATAGATAAAATCATATTTGTATATAGAATCTTAAATGTCTATGTATATATTTATTTGTATATAAGTTATATATAATCTGTCTATCTGGGTCTGCATTTTTTTTTTCTTTGTAAAAGGAGGCTTAGAGTTTGTCCATCCTGAAAAACAACAAACAAATTATAGAGGTGGAAACATTTAATGTTCTCCTGTGGATTTCAGTTACCATCCAGGCCCTGTGCTTGTGAAAAATATCACTTACTATGGCTCAGGATTCCTGATATAAGATGTAGGTTGAGCTAATATAAAGCACTATGCCAGCGTTATTATCCTCCCCCTACTCAGAATAAACTGTTTCCAATTTAAATGCCTGGTAGACAATTTACAAGGCATAGGGGGCAGCTTACTAAAATATGAGTTTCAAGTATGGATACTCACTAAAAGGTGAATATGAATATACCTATACATTGTGCAGGGACAAACCGGTGAGCCTCCCCTACTAAGCAAACTCACCAGGCTCAAGCTATGGGAAAACTGGTGAGATGAATGGTCATCTCACCTGCAACTCACCTTTTAGTGAATAGTCCCTGTTATGAGCTTCTGTAGTACAGTTGATTTGCTCTACACGGTCTTTACGGTCCATGTGTGTATTTACTAAGACGTGATAAAAGATTGTGCCTATGTTTGCAAATCAGACATGTGCATTAATTTTTCTGTGTATTTGGTTTTTCAGGAGACCTCTTACTTCATTACCATATATTGATGGTAACTCTCGATTCATACCCATGATAGTCTGGTCATCATGCCTCCCAACTTTCCCACTTTGTCACGATTATGAGGCTCTGTCAAGCTTTCCGGGATAAAAGTAGAGCTTGGAGGGACAGCGGATTCGGCCAGGACAGAGGTGAATTGCCATTTTAATTTCAACACAAAAAAACACATAAAAATAAATAACTTTATAATGGTCGAATATTTCCCATTCGTATCACATATTCCCAGATAGCCTGGATCTGAGTGCATATGATTGGCGAATAGCGCTCAGATCCCATACGCATAGTTCAATTGCCAGGGAGTCCAAATCCATTACAGTCTTTCGCATGGTTTGAAATGGCCGCCGCCTCGTGGTCGACATACGAATGAGTAATTCCACGAAAAACGGCAAAACAGACGAACCAGCGATCCCAGGTTATACAGATGGATCTGTCACACGGCTCCCCTCTTGTGGAACACTCCGGCAGACCCGGCTTGACCCTGTGGCGGGTCAACTTGGGGATGACCGGACTAGGAGGTAATAGGGACGTCGGTTTGCCAGGACAATCCATCCGCATTCCCGTTCTGTTTACCGGGTCGGTAGCTGATGGTGAAGTTGTAAGGTTGTAATGCTAAGCTCCACCGCAGCAGTCTACCATTGTCTCCTCAGACCCGGTTAAGCCAGACAAGGGGGTTGTGGTCCGTGATGAGCGAGAACTCCTGCCCGTACAAATAGGGGCTCAATTTCTTTAATGCCCAGACCAGGGCCAAACACTCCTTCTCCACTGCCGCATAACTCACTTCCCGGGGTAGTAGCTTTCTGCTGAGGTATGCGACAGGGTGCTCTCCTCCATCTTCCCCGACCTGGCTCAGCACAGCCCCCAGTCCATACATGGAAGCATCTGTATGGACGTGAAAACATTTGTTAGGGACTGGGGCAGCCAGGACAGGAGCATTCACCAGAGCTTGCTTCAATGCCTGAAACACGGCGTCACAAGCTGAAGACCACAGGACCTGCTTCGGTAAATTCTTTTTAGTCAGGTCAGTCTGGGGCTTAGCAATAGTGCTGTAGTCGGGGACAAAGTGTCGGTAATACCCTGCTGTTCCCAGGAAGGCCAGCACTTGGGTCTTGGTGATAGGTGTGGGCCAGTTAGCTACAGCTTCTACCTTGGCTGGCTCTGGTCTCTGGCTCCCACATCCTACCCTGTGACCCAAGTACTGCATTTCTGCCATGCCTAGATGGCACTTGTCTGGCTTCAAGGTCAGGCCAGCGGCCCGAATCTTGTCCAGAACCACCCCTACGTGTACCAGGTGTTCTTCCCATGACTCACTGTAGACCGCAATGTCATCCAGGTATGCACGTACAAATTCCTGGAAGCCATCGAGAAGCCTATCTACCATAAGCTGGAAGGTAGCCGAAGCATTCTTCATCCCAAATGGCATGACCTTAAACTGGTATAGACCATATGGGGTGACGAATGCCGACTTAGGGATAGCATCCTCGGCGAGGGGAATCTGCCAATAACCCTTACACAGGTCTATGGTGGTCAGATAACGCCCCCTGGCAATGCGGTCTAATAACTCGTCTACCCGGGGCATCGGGTAGGCATCAGTGGTGGTCCGTTCGTTGAGCCGCCTGTAGTCCACACAGAACCGGGTGGTCCCATCTTTCTTAGGCACCAGGACTACAGGCGAGGCCCAAGGGCTGTCTGAGTGTTCGATGACTCCAAGCCTAGTCATCTCCTGTATCTCCTTCCGCATTCCTTCCCGGACTGCTTCAGGGATACGATAGGGGGGCTGTCATAGGGGACTCTGTCCGGGGGTCTCTACCTTGTGTACAGCTAGGGTAGTGTAGCCGGGTTCTTGGGAGAAAGTCGCCTTCTTCTCCCACAGAAGCTGTCTTGCCTGTACCTTCTCTGTGGGGCTTAACCGGTCTCCTAGCTGTACAAGACTAGTGAGATCAGTCTGGGGGTTCTTCTATAATAGGTCGGGCAAGGGTAAATTCTCGGGGTCGTCGGCAGCCGGGGCACATACTGCAGCTATATCTTCTGGTCTCTCCTGATACTTCTTCAGCATATTCACATGAAAGGATCGCTGAATCCTTTCATCTGCACAGCTGGCTATAAGGTAGGTAGTATCACACACCTGAGCTAACAATTGATACGGGCCCTGCCAAGATGCTTGCATCTTGTTCGTCTTCACAGGTTTAAGCACTAGAACCTTTTGCCCAACCTGAAAGACCCGCTGTCGGGCACCCCGATCGTACCACCTCTTCTGTCTCCCCTGGGCCGCCTGGAGATTCTCCCTTACCATCAGGGATAGTTTCTCCATGCGGTCCCGGAGTTCCAGAACGTATGGCACGATGGGGGTTCCCTCTTGCTCTGTCTCTCCCTCCCAGTGTCCTCTAATGAGATCTAGGGGTTCGCGGACCCTTCTCCCATAGAGTAGCTCAAAGGGAGAGAACCCAGTAGATTCCTGGGGCACCTCTCTGTATGCAAATAGCAGATGAGGCAGGAATCGCTCCCAGTCTCTGCAAGTGTCAGTAAAGGTCCTCAACATCTGTTTGAGGGTGCCATTAAATCGCTCGCAGAGACTGTTAGTCTGTGGGTGATAAGGTGAGCTAAGCAGCGGTTTAATGCCGCACACCTTCCACAGCTGCTGGGTGAGCACAGCGGTAAACTGAGTTACCTGGTCAGAGAGGATCTCCTGAGGGAACCCGACCCTAGTGAAAATTTTAACCAGGGCATCAGCAACCGTCTCTGCCTCTATATTAGACAGCGCTACTGCCTCTGGATAACAGGTGGCATAGTCCACCACGGTGAGAATATACTTCTTACCGGATTGGCTAACCCTGGCCAGTGGACCCACAATGTCAACGGCTATGCGGGAAAAGGGTTCTCCAATGATAGGCATCGATATGAGCCTAGCCTTTGGGTGATCCCCCTGTTTACCTACCCGTTGACATGTGTCACACGTACTACAATAGACCCGCACATCTCGGTTGAAATTAGGCCAGAAGAAATTTTGGGTGATCCTATGAGCTGTGCGGCGGAAGCCTAGATGGCCCGCTAATGGCACATCATGCCCAATCCGCAGAATCTCCTGCCGGTATTTCGCAGGCACCACCAGCTGCCGATTCTGCGGAGGGGTGTTCGGTCTCTGGGACGGTTTAGGGATCCTGTACAGCCTATCCCCCACCCACTCGTAACGCTCCCCATCGACCCCCTCTTCCCCAGTATCTGCCCTGACCCTATACTTCTCTAAAGTCGGGTCTTCCCGGGTTTCCCTCCCGTACACCTCTGGGGTGTCCCAGCTTAAAGGGGCTTGATCTAAGGTACAAGTCGGGGTAGAAAGTCTGACCTTGGTCTCGGCAGTCGGTAGGCCGGTCTCGGCGGCACGGGTCTGGGCATGGGTCGTGACAGCGTTCGCTTCAGAGGGATCCATGGGAGCGTAGGCAGAAACAAGGGGAGCCAAGTCATTTCCAAGGAGGACATCCACCGGTAAGTCCCTCATGATCCCCACATTCACATGTCGGGCGACCACTCCCCAATCCAAATGTACCCGGGCAACGGGTAAGCGAAACACCGCGCCTCCGGCTACTCTCACAGCCACGGTGTCCCCAGTGTGCCGATTCTCTGGCACCAAGTGTTTTTGGAGCAATGTCATGGTCGCCCCGGTATCCCGTAGACCACTGACTTCCTTCCCGTTTACTTTAACCAGTTGGCGGTTATCGCGGTGGGCAGCTTGAACAGGGTCTGCCTCATGTAGGACGCCCCAACATTCCTCCTCCTCTACGCAGTGGGCAGCAGGCGGAGTAGGCCGTTGGTTCCCGCTGGTCGGTCTCCTCCAGGACTCGTTCTGGTTAGCATTATTCAGCGGGCACTCTGGTCGTTTGTGCCCAAGCTGTTTGCACCTAACACAACCGATAGGTTGGGAGTAGTCCCGGGAGTTGAACCGGGGTGGCTGGTAATAGTTATTAGCTGGAGAGGGTGTGGAGGGGCGGTGCATCAGTGGTTGGTAGATGGTAGCTGGAGGTGGTGCTGCTTGGCGATACTCTCCTCTGGCAGGAGGTTTACCCATGGTACTGTCCAGTTTACGGGCATCCGTGTACTCGTCTGCCAGGCGAGCTGCTTCATGTAGAGTGTAGGGTTTACGATCCCTTACCCACTCTCTGACGCCTGGGGATAACTTCTCAAAACAGTGCTCCAGTAAGAACATCTGCAGCACTTCTTCCCCGGATACGGCTTGGCACCCTGCCATCCAGTGGGCAGCTGTGCGGTGCACTTTACATGCCCATTCAACATACGAATCCCCAGCTAACTTGGCAGTGTCTCTGAACCGCCTCCTGTATGCCTCCGGTGTAACGGCATACCTGGAGAGCAAAGCTTCCTTCACTGCTACATAATCTCCGATCTCCTCATCTGGAATGGCCCGAAACGCGTCACTGGCCCGGCCAGATAACTTGCCTGATAATATAGTGACCCAGTCCTCTGGGGGTACCTTGTGTAGTGTACATTGCCGCTCAAAATCAGCAAGGTACCCATCAATCTCTCCTTCTGTCTCCACAAACGGTTTAAATGCGGTAAATGGTACTTTCTTTTTCTTTGCTTTGGCGAAGCAGGTTGGCCTCCACAGCGGCTATGACCCGGTCAATGGTCTCTATAGTCGGGTTGGGACAATAATGGGCCAGCCTGATTCTTACCGCCCGGTCAAAGCTTGCCTCCTCGGGGGTTCTGTCAGCTGTGCTGGACCCATTGGTTCCTTCAGCCCCTGGTACTCCATCCATTTCGTTTAATATTGTAATAATTTCCCTTTTCCTGAGATTACTGGCTTGTCTGCCTCTCTGTTCCAATAAATCCTTTAGGGTATCTCTTTTCAGCCTTTCGTACAGTATTTCCATTAATCCTGGCTGCAGTGGTCTCTCTGGGCGATGAGGGTCATCCCGTCGCTTGCCACCAATTGTTACAGTACCCTCAGCATCAGATGCACAAACCGCCGTTTAGTAAATCTTCCCCCCCCCCCCCCCAATAACGAGACCACGCTCCGCGTTGAGGGTAAAACATGAACTGCTTTTACTGTGGGCTACCTGCCCGTATTTATGCAGGTCTCCCACTTGGTGGACACTCCCCTAGGGGACCCAATGGGAGACTGTAACAATAGACAGACATAAAGCAATTTAGGACCCACAGACACAGATTATTCCCAGAAGGCATTATGATTTTCTCCCCCCTGCCCTGGAGATAATTGGGAAGTAATTCGATTATCTCCAGGACAGAGGCGAATTGCCATTTTAATTTCAACACAAAAAAAACACATAAAAATACATAACTTTATAATGGTCGAACATTTCCCATTCGTATCACATATCCCCAGATAGCCTGGATCTGAGTGCATATGATTGGCGAATAGCGCTCAGATCCCATACGCATAGTTCAATCGCCAGGGAGTCCAAGTCCATTACAGTCTTTCGCATGGTTTGAAATGGCCGCCGCCTCGTGGTCGACATACGAATGAGTAATTCCACGAAAAACGGCAAAACAGACGAACCAGCGATCCCAGGTTATACAGATGGATCTGTCACACGTTTTGTAATTTTTCTACAGATCTCAGGCAACCCAGGCCAAAACCAATTTCGTGCCTTTTGGCCCAACTTCATCAGACTAATCGTTATCATCAAATATAGACACATATATATGGAAATATTTACAGATATGGTATAGGGATTGATAGAAAGACAAGCCAATTGTATAGACAAGTAAATATTGCTATGCTCCACAACTGAAAACTGGTCAAGCCCCAGACCATTTAGATATGTCAGAGTGTCTGTCATGGTCCCCGGGACCAGCCCTGATGTATTGCATCTGTTGCACTCCCTATTTTCCCGCCCATGGTCCCTTGATTGGCTCAATAGTGGAGCAGCTTCACATTGGCTTATGATTATGGGATATCATTCAAAAGATATTTCACAAAAGTACCATTCAAAAGGGCCTTTCAGGTATTGAGAATTTTATCCAGCTATGACATGGGAAGGCCTGTCCTCATAAGCTAACATGGGAAGACCTTTCCTCGTGAGCTAACATGGGAAGACCTTTCCTCGTGAGCTAACATGGGAAGACCTTTCCTCATAAGCTATCATGGGAAGACCTTTCTACGTGAGCTAACATGGGAAGACCTTTCCTCATAAGCTAACATGGGAAGACCTTTCCTCATAAGCTAACATGGGAAGACCTTTCCTCATGAGCTAACATGGGAAGACCATTCCTCATGAGCTATCATGGGAAGACCTTTCTACGTGAGCTAACATGGGAAGACCTTTCCTCATAAGCTAACATCGGAAGACCTTTCCTCATGAGCTATCATGGGAAGACCTTTCAACGTGAGCTAACATGGGAAGACCTTTCCTCGTGAACTAAGATGGGAAGACCTTTCCTCGTGAGCTAACATGGGAAGACCTTTCCTCGTGAGCTAACATGGGAAGACCTTTCCTCGTGAGCTAACATGGGAAGACCTTTCCTCATAAGCTAACATGGGAAGACCTTTCCTCATGAACTAACATGGGAAGACCTTTCCTCATAAGCTAACATGGGAAGACCTTTCCTCATGAACTAACATGAGACGACATTTCCTTGTGAGCTAACATGGGAAGACCGTTCCTCGTGAGCTAACATGGGAAGACCTTTCCTCGTGAGCTAATATGGGAAGACCTTTCCTCGTGAGCTAACATGGAAAGACCATTCCTCATGAGCTAATATGGGAAGACCTTTCCTCGTGAGCTAATATGGGAAGACCTTTCCTCATGAGCTAACATGGGAAGACCTTTCCTCGTGAGCTAACATGGGAAGACCATTCCTCATGAGCTAATATGGGAAGACCTTTCCTCATAAGCTAACATGGGAAGACCTTTCCTCATAAGCTAACATGGGAAGACCTTTCCTCATGAACTAACATGGGAAGACCTTTCCTCATAAGCTAACATGGGAAGACCTTTCCTCATGAACTAACATGAGACGACATTTCCTTGTGAGCTAACATGGGAAGACCTATTCTCATGAACTAACATGGGAAGACCTTTCCTCATAAGCTAACATGGGAAGACCTTTCCTCGTGAGCTAATATGGGAAGACCTTTCCTTATGAACTAACATGGGAAGACCTTTCCTTATGAACTAACATGGGAAGACCTTTCCTTATGAACTAACATGGGAAGACCTTTCAATTCTCTATTTTTTTCCTACTCCTTGCTCTTCTTCTCGAGTTATATTAAGATCTATCCTGCTGAAAATCCCTGCACCCCCTGCTAGAGTTTTACCTTACAAAGTTGTCATAACTTGGATTATTCCCTGATTTCAGTGGGGAAAAAAAAATACATTTGTACATATGCTGAAATATTATTTAAGGCACAAAACAAGTAGAGGTAACATGATATACCTTTTATTGGAAAACTGAGAGTTTGATGGGTGTCCCATCAATACCATAAACTTCACATCCTGTATGCTATGTCCAGGTGGGCAAAAAATGTAATTCAACAGGTGTATCTGTTTGTTTGTTTTCTGATTGATTGTACATCTGTGGGAATTAAGCCATTTGTGTAATACTTGTGCCTGTTTCTCTAACATACTTTGCTGTTGCACACTTTGCACACGTGATCAGGTATACCACGTTGGAAGCAGTCATTGATTTGGTGGTGCAAATGTGAGCCTGGTATATTATTTTAAAATAAAAATCCAGTTTAGCTATAAAATAGATACATTTTATATCTTTGTGTTTTTATTTCAATTATTTAAATTGTAACTTATAATCAATAATAGATTTTAAGAATGCAGAATTTAATGGAACATCTGTGTACCTTTTAAAGATTTAATATTTTAACTTCATGTGCATAATTATAATATTAAGATTACTTGGATGTAGGACATTCAATACCCTATAAGCTTTGAGCAGATTTGTGTGTCCATAGGCTTTAAAATGTCTGATATCTAACTGTGGACCTTAACTCCTGTTTCAGTGTAATACTGAACTGGATATGCAGATCCACAGAGCAATTATTAATATGTGTTTAGAATCTAGATTATACATCTAAGTCTCGTCAGTATCCCACTAACTTCATATGAGCACAAACCCCTCATTGGAGAATGGGATTAAGTATAAAAAGTTCCAAACTATAGTCAGGAAAGTAGCAAAAAGGTACAGAAATCATTTATTATGTATAACAGCAATTGCCACGTTTTTATACAGCCCGACACTTTTGCACTTGAGAAATAGTGCCACGCCAGAGAAGAGGTCTCCACCTCCTTTCAGCCACCTTTTACAGCCCCACAAGCGCACCACCATACGACTCACACTTCAGACTTTTGTTGGGAATTGGCATTATGCATTGACGCACATAGTGATAGAGCCACTTTTTGGTGTTATTTTTGCATTTGGTGGTCAGATACATGGAATGGACATGGAATTCTACGAGTATTCTAAGTGTTCTCCTTTCTATACGTATATATTTGAGAGATATGTGTGCTAAATATTAGCAAACTCCCCTCTCAGTCAGCGGCGTGAGTCCATCTCTTGACTAGCTCACTAATAAGCAGAGGCGTCGCTAGGGGTGGGCTACTGGGGCTGAAGCCCCGGATCTCCCCTCCATAGCCCCGAATGGAGACCCTGACCACGCCCCCTCGCGCTCGGCCCCGCCCCCTCACGTTCGATCCCGCCTCCTGCATGCTGTATGCTGAACAGCAGCAGACTCCATCCCCTCACGATAGGCTCCGCCCCTCATGTTTAACTCCGCCCCCTCACGTTTTGCAGGTAAGTGTTTGGCAGAGTGTGAGTGGCAGAGTTATTAGTGTGCAGGTGTATGTATGTGAGGTAAGTGGCAGTGTAAGTGGGTGTGAGTGGCAGAGTTATGAGTCTGCATGTGTATGTAAGTAGCAGGCTGTGAGTGGCAGAGTTATTAGTGTGCATGTGTATGTATGTGAGTGGCAGAATGTAATTTGCAGAGTATAAGTGGGTGTGAGTGGCAGAGTTATGAGTGTGCGTGTGTATGTATATGAGTGGCAGAGTGTAAGTGGGTGTGAGTGGCAGAGTTATTAGTGTGCATGTGTATGTATGTGAGTGGCAGAATGTAATTTGCAGAGTGTAAGTGGGTGTGAGTGGCAGAGTTATGAGTGTGCATGTGTATGTATGTGAGTGGCAGAATGTAATTTGCAGAGGGTAAGTGGGTGTGAGTGGCAGAGTTATGAGTGTGCATGTGTATGTATATGAGTGGCAGAGTGTGAGTGGCAGAGTGTAAGTAAGTGTATGTGTGTGAGTGTGGCAGAGTGTGATTGGAAGAGAGTGTGTGTGAGTGTAAGCATGAGTGGAAGAGTTATGAGTGTGTATGTGTGTGAGTGGCAGAATGTAAGTGTGTGTAAGTGGCAGAGTGTGATTGTATGAGTGAGTGTGCAGAGTGTGAGTGTTTGGAAGAGTGTGAGTTATAAGTGTTCGTGTATGTGTGTGGCAGAGTGTAAGTGTGGGTGAGTGGCAGAGTTTTGGAGTGTATAAGTGTGAGCAGCAGAGATATGAGTGTGCGTGTGAGTGAGTGTAAGCATGAGTGGAAGAGTTATGAGTGTGTATGTGTGTGAGTGGCAGAATGTAAGTGTGTGTAAGTGGCAGAGTGTGATTGTATGAGTGAGTGTGCAGAGTGTGAGTTATGAGTGTGCGTGTATGTGTGTGGCAGAGTGTAAGTGTGGGTGAGTGGCAGAGTTTTGGAGTGTAAGTGTGAGCAGCAGAGATATGAGTGTGCGTGTGAGTGAGTGTAAGCATGAGTGGAAGAGTTATGAGTGTGTATGTGTGTGAGTGGCAGAATGTAAGTGTGTGTAAGTGGCAGAGTGTGATTGTATGAGTGAGTGTGCAGAGTGTGAGTGTTTGGAAGAGTGTGAGTTATGAGTGTGCGTGTATGTGTGTGGCAGAGTGTAAGTGTGGGTGAGTGGCAGAGTTTTGGTGTGTATAAGTGTGAGCAGCAGAGATATGAGTGTGTGTGTGTGTAAGCGTGAGCAGCAGAGTTAGGAGTGTGTGTCAGTGACAGTGAGATTACTAGGAGAAAATGTGATTAATTACTATTAATCATATTGAATGTGATAATCAAGTGTGAAACAGTGCTCATACCATTTTTATTTTCACACCTGATTATCACATTCAATATGAATAATAGTGATTCATCTTTATATATAGTCTTTATGGTGATGGCAATGAGTCCATACACATGGCATTAAACATCACATGGACCTCGTTATACTATTAAACCCATACATTATGAGTGTATGAGCTGCTCATTATATTATAGGCTTTACTCATGAAAGAGAGAATTGCAGGGAAGTGAGATGGGTATTTCAAAATTAAGGCTAAAGTAGCAGAGCTGGAAAAATTCTCGCATTCAGTTGAATTCCCATCTCAATTCCCTGCACTTCTCTCTTTTATTAGGTTGGTAGAAGGAGCATACCTTCATACCTCAGCCTATTCTCCCCAAGTTTTTTACTTCTTTTTATTAAAAAATTAAAAATATTTGTGATTTGTGAGAGTTGCAGGTTTACACACGTGTCTGCGTGGCAGAATGTCTGTGTGGGAAAGGCCATCTGTGTGTATAAGGGTGTCTGTGTGTAAGGTTGTCTGGATGTGTGTGTGAGTGTAAGGTTGTCTATGTAAGGGTATCTATGTGGGGGGGGGGGGTCAGGGTTGAGTCATTTTTATATGCTCAGTTATTTTTAAATCATGGGAATTTGCTCACATACAAGTGTGTGTGTGTGATGTAAGTTGGTGTGTGTAAGTGGGATTGTGTGTCTCTGTGTGTAAGGGTGTGTGTATGTATGTGTGACTGTGCAAGTGTGAATGTGTGTGTATGTGTGGCTGCATGTGTGTGTATTTGTGGCTGTGTATTTTTGTGTATAAGTGTAACTTTGAGTAATGTGAGTTTTTTGTGTGCTGCGAGTCTTATTGTGTACTGTGGTACAGTAATGTGCAGCATGAGTGTGTGATACACTCACACACTGCACGTTTTATTGCTGTGGAGTCTGTGTTATATTCACACTTGCACATTACTGTGACTTTTATTGCTGTGCAGGTAGACACATATACACACATATAGTCGGTCACAGGCAGACATACAGTCAGTCACACACACACACGCATATAGTCAGTAACAGACAGACACAAACACACTCATACAGTCAGCCAGTCACAGACAGACAGACACACACACAGTCAGTCACAGACACACACATATACATTCTGTCACAGTCAGACATACAGTCACACACACATACAGTGGGTCACATATACACACAGTCACACACACACATGCAGTCAGTCATACACACAAACACACACTCTGTCACATACACTTACGCACAAGTCAGCAATTTTGTTGTTGTTTACGATATAAAAAGTGCATCTATCAATATGTCCCCCTCCTGGCTGCTATACCTCATTCTAGCCTTGTCTGTGCCCTGCTGTTGTTTCTAGCTCTGCTGAGCACACTCAGCGCTCGGACAATGTACTACGGTGAATGTGGGGATGGAGTAGGAAGACTGTGCACACACTGCTCCCCCGTGCTCCGTTGGATAAATAAAATGATCCCAGCGGCGAGGGCACCATGCAGGGACAACAATAACTGGGCGCCAGGTATAATTTCCTGGTGCCTGGGATTTGTTGAGCCCCGATATATACCCATATATACCTATTGTTCATTGGCGTCAATTATATCAGTCTGTATGCTGCCTAACCATGTGAGCTTATTTACTCTACTTCTATAAAATCTATCATGGGCTCCAGCCCCGGATGTTTTGGAGACCTAGCAACGCCCCTGCTAATAAGTAAAATAGCTCCATCATTTCATTGATTTGTGTGTGCGATATGTTCAGATCTTTAGTATTCTTAGCTGAAATATACATACATATCCCGTTATTGGGTTGTCCCCATATGAAAAATAATCTGTATGATGAATAGAGATGATAGATAAATAAATAAACAGATAGATAGGTAGATATGTAGATATTTGGTGAACTGTGTTGCACTGCCACCTTGTGACTATGGCTAATATTCTCTGGATTCACTTGTGATGCCCAGTATTTTATCTGGTATGGATTGTTTTTGTCTAGATGTTTATATTGTTTATGTGGCACATTTTGCAATTACAAACTATTGTGTAAGGTGAAATTTTACCAGCATGTGAAACATAAATAACAGCAAATTATATTGTATAAATCATAAAAAAAGGCAGTTTGCATATTAAAAGGCCTGTATCACCTGAACATTGTTTTTCATGTGCATGTAGAGCATAAAAAAATGATTGAAAACGATCTATACATTGTATTAGCAAAACTGCAAGCAAATGCCTAAATTAGTAGAAAAATGTGGTTTAAATGTGTCTGTGGAATCTCCTGCTTGTGACATCAACTGTGGCTCGGTATGCAAATGAACTGCATTTCAATGGGAAACGTGTAATTTGCATACCATGCCACAGGTGATGTCATAAACAGGAGACTCCAAGCATTTAAATGCCATTTGTCTCTTAATCTATGCATTAGGTTTGATTCTGATATTACAATATACAGTTTACTTTTGATTCTCCATGTTCATTATACAGTGTTTTGATGTTTTAACCAGAGTTAAGCTATTTAGCAAGGCTGATGTAGCCAATTAAGCACTCAAGTTGGCCAAGTGGTAACGTGATATCATTACATCTTCGGTCAACCTGACCCAACTTAAGTTTGATCTGTATAGATTCATATACATCCATTAGTGTCAAACAGTCTAAAATCAGACAGCTCAGAGATGATCAGAGATGGAGCTTTTCTGTCTTTGGGGCAAACTGACATGTTTCAGCCTGATGGTTAGGCCCAGGCTAATAGCCAAGGAAAAGCTCACTGGTACATACATATTTTTCCCTACAAATGCAATGCCTCGTCCAATACACAGTAACAGCAAAGAGAAGATATGCCGCCTAACCCCCTGGCTGCTATGTTATTACAAATACCCTCTGTAATTATATCTGCTACAACAGGCACACAAAGACAATACCGCTGGCTTTTACATTTTCGAATCCAGAATTGCCTATACATTAACAGTCCATTACTTTCACTCCCAGTAACATCTTGGGCTATGCAGTATCTAATCACAAATTACTGTTTTACTACAATCCACCAAAACAGAGATTACCACCTGTAGTTATATAGCCGGGCAACCTCTAAAGACCAATGGTAAACCTAAGGGAATAATTACACTAAAGGAAAGCATGGGGGAATATCCAAACTAATTACCACCCTTAATTGGAACGACTGAACACAACAGGTAAATTACTACATAAAAAAATATCTAGTAATAGAAACTAGCCGATCATACTAGGGAGATACATTAGCTTATTCATATGGTAATTATTACCAGTAAATAATGAACTGAGACACTAAGAACCTCACCACATCGCAGTGCCCTACTAAGTGACCCTAAATCAATCTATGCACTATAATCAAATCAATGTATGCACTATAATCAAATCAATGTGTGCACTATAATCAAATCAATGTGTGCACTATAATCAAATCAATGTGTGCTCTATAATCAAATCAATGTGTGCACTATAATCAAAATCAAGGTATGCACTATAATCAAATCATTGTATGCCCTATAATCAAATCAATGAATGCACTATAATCAAATCAAGGTATGCACTATAATCAAATCAATGTGTGCACTATAATCAAATCAAGGTATGCACTATAATCAAATCAAGGTATGCACTATAATCAAAATCAAGGTATGCACTATAATCAAATCAAGTTATGCACTATAATCAAATCAGTGTGTGCACTATAATCAAATCAATGTATGCACTATAATCAAATCAATGTGTGCACTATAATCAAATCAAGGTATGCACTATAATCAAATCAAGGTATGCACTATAATCAAAATCAAGGTATGCACTATAATCAAATCAATGTGTGCACTATAATCAAATCAAGGTATGCACTATAATCAAATCAAGGTATGCACTATAATCAAAATCAAGTTATGCACTATAATCAAATCAGTGTGTGCACTATAATCAAAATCAATGTATGCACTATAATAAAATAAATGTATGCACTATAATTAAATCAATGTGTGCACTATAATCAAATTCAATATATGCACTATAATACAATTCAGTGTACGCACTATAATCAAAATCAATGTATGCACTATAATCAAATCAATGTATGCACTATAATCAAATCAATGTATGCACTATAATCAAACCAATATGTGCACTATAATAAAATCAATGTGTGCACTATAATCAAAATGAATGTATGCACCATTATTAAATCAATGCATGCACTATAACCAATGCTAACTACTAATTACTACTTTTATAAGCTGACTGTAATTTTTATAACTCATAGATTGTCATGATTTATGGTGAATGGCCATTTACCTGTTTGAAGCCACTTCTCTTCCTCTTCCCCTTCTTGTGAAGGTACCAGGAGTAATGGTTGCGAAATAATTTAATGGGGAGGAAAAAAAACACCCAAATCAACCCTTGATGGCTGCCACGAGCTAGGTGAATATTTGGGAGGGACACTTCAGGGACTAAATGTACTTTAATTCACTTTTTTTCCATTAACGGCAACCATTTTTTCCATTAAGAAACCAGTTAATACTGAGTAAATTCCACTAATTACTGTTTCAGGGGGGCTGTCGTTTCAGCCATTTTTCTTATCAGACACATAAAATGAACTAATAAGTATCCAGAATGAACTCAGTTAATCATGGTAATTCTATGGGATCGACATTTGCCTAAATTGATTGATTTCCATCTGTTTACATATAACTGTAAAACAGCATATCAAAGTGATTTGTACCTAGTAATCCTAAATCTGACCTAAATTCAAAGCGGTTAGATGAAGAGAATCCAGCCTCTTCACAAGAAGAGCAATCATTTCCTAACTGATTTAGCAATAGATGCTCTTCTCTGTATGTATTATATTTTATTGAGGAAATACATTAATAGGTGTATTTTTCTCTCCCGGTCACTGCAAGTGTTAATGTTGGACAGTTGTGATTTAATCAAGTTTTCACTAAGATTTATTTTTCAAGTACTATAAAACGTTAAGTGTCAGGTTAAGGGTATTTTTTTAAGGCAAAGTTAATTCGTGTATTTTTTGCCCAATAAACATATACACTGATATTACCTCTGTTTTTTTGTGGTATACAAAAATTAGGCTTCTGGTAAAATTTATAGTATACATTTCAGCTTCATTCAACAATGCTGAGGTCAAACTGTAAAAATAAAAATGCTGTGAATTATTTACATTTTTATATAAAATTAGTTATATTTATAAATAATATACTTTAATATGTAATTAACATGACTGTAACCAGATATATATTTAATATTAATGCAAATCGATAAAATTATTAAACTAATAATGATATAGACTAAAATATTTCATATGTAATAATATCAATAATTTTATATATAAAAGAAAACAATAATTAGAGAGAGAGAGAGAGAGAGAGAGAGAGAGACCCCCACACCCCCCCCCCCCCTCCAGAAAACAGCCGAGAAAACAAGAATGGATAAAATGTATTTTATTGCAAGTTTTTGCTTTCTAGTCTATAAATCATACAACTTCCATAAAATTCATTGTCAGCAATACATAGAAAATCACAGTTTACCTGCTGGCTCTATTTACACACGTGAATGAAATGTTTGGGATTTGCTTGCCCCTATTTCAGGCAAACAATATTCAGCAATGAGATAATCACATAAGGAGAATGAAACAGACAAGTTCAAATCTTTATTCGCCACTGGATTGCAGGAACTTATGAAAACAACATCATTCTTTTTTTTTTTAATATATAAAACAATGTGACGAATTGTATTGACCGGAGAACACAAACCAGTAGAAGAAGCAGGAGTGCAAGTACGGATCACCTTGGAAAGGAGGTGCACTGTTTAATGCTTATATTATAGTAGAAGGTACTGCTGAGTATTGAGGGCAAGTATCGAGTGCCAACTTAATTTTTGCCTTTATTTAAAAAAATACAATCAAAAGGCAAATGTTATGTTATCAGCACCATTGAAATTACTAGTGTCTTGAATAATGTCTTAAGAAATTGGTGTTAAAGCATGTTAATTCTTGTACAGGAACCTCTAAGTTGCTCAGCATTTTAGAAATTCTAATTCTGGTTTTGTGTTATTTTATGTTAAAATGAGAGACACTTGGAAACAATGGTGCACACACTTGTGTTTCTCACCACTATTGTACAAATGGAATGATTTAAACATATACAGAACACTTTTTGCTACAATGGGCCATTGCTGCTTTCCAAAAATGCATATTCCATCTACGCACAGAATACTTACAGTAGACAAAAAAAAAAAAGTTTTTTTTTTTTTTTACTGTTATGTTAAAATGAATTAGTCATCTAAACATGGGTTGGGTATGATGTGTACAGAATAAAAAAAAAAAACTATTTTTATAGTGCAGGCAGAATTGGTAACAAATACATAGACAAAATTTGGTTTCAGTTTTGTTTTCTCTGCCCCTCTGTGACACCATCAAAACAACCTTTTCTGCAAATGATGTATTTAAATCTGATGGCTGTGACGCAAAAGAAATCATTCTCATTTAATATAATTTCGGACAACAGAATATACAGATTTTTTTTTTCTTTTCTTTTTAGACTGTACACATTTATTCCAAAAAATCGCTTTGGAAACAGGTTCACAATACGGATATCAACACAGAAAAAGTATCTCGGCGTCCCTGCAAACAAATAATCTATGGTGAGAGAGAAGGACAACTCTGAATCAATAGTCTTCACGTGGTACATTTCATCGATTAAGAGCTTAATAAACTGAATCAGTACGGAAAGTTAATTATTTGACACTAGTTGTTTAGACTGTGTTTCTACAATGAGCAAAATGATAGAGCACTGAACTGCTACAAAGGAGAAAGACACTGAGGATCCTAGATGTGTTAGGATGTGTGATTTTCTTGTGTGAATAGCTAAAGCACTAGAAATCCATTATAAAAAGACAAACAATCAGTGTCTTGGCTGCCAGCGGAAACTATGAAACTACGGGGCAGAAATACTGATCTTGGTCCCTCCATCTTGTTAGGTCACATACCATCGAAATATTTCACACGACAAATCCAAAAGCTTTGGAGGGGGTGTGAGATGGAAAAATGACAAGAGAATGAGAGAAAATTGTCAGATGTAAACAGCCAGAATGAGCCTGGAACCCATTCCATAGGTGGAAAAAAAAAAAAACTTTACAATTATGTCATTCTAGTGGTGCAAATGCAGAAAATGTACTAAGAATACAAAATAAAAAGACTATACATTTGGTCTGGAAATGTAAAGAGCAAGTTACTGAGAAGCTCCAAACTTCAGTATACCCTTCCAAGCTCGGGTCCCCACTTTCTCAGCATATTTGTTATCTCACTTTATTTATTTTTTTAAACATAAATGCAAATTTTTCAAAGTGTTCCCAGTTCCGTGAAGAGACTTCCGTTGTCTGGGTCCTTCCGTGCGCACTGAAATCAAACCTTCCATTTCCTGGTGTCAGTGAGACTTTTTCTTGCTCCTGTTTTCTTCCATCTTCTAGCCGTCACACAGCTACAAGACGATAATAGTCCAAAACAGAAGAAAACCAAGGCTGGGGTGAGGAACCCTGAGGCTTAGGCCCGAATTATTGCTGGTAAAAATAGGCTCCGGAGACTCATAAAGAGAATCATCTGTAGCAACAGAAGCAAAGCACAAAGTCAAAGGGGAGAAAAATCTTCTGTTAAATTTGCATTTTCTTTTTCTGGTGATCTAGCATATCTATTTTTCCATATACTATTATTATATATATATTATTATTTTCCATATTATGTTAGTACAAGGCTCAGCATTCAGCAAATTTATATACTAGACATTTTCTTCCTCAAATCCCAGCAATTTGACTCTTTTGTGTCACAACTCCAATCTCTAACAGGTCACGAAATAAAGAAAAACATACTTTCTGTATCCTACCCGAAAAAATTTGAAGACGACCCTCAGAAGAGACACATATATATTTGTAGGTTTTTCATATTTGCCCCAGAGAAATGTACACGCCAGTCAGCCTGTACTATAGCACATGATCATATAGTATTTATGTGGCAAGGTCAGGACTAACAGTCTTTAATGAAATATGACCCTGTCTGAGGCGATTTAATATTAAATCATGTCATACCGGCTCCTGACATAACTGGAAAATGGATGGCTGGTATGATACTGATTGTTCATTGTATCTACTGGATCAAAGGGGATAGTAAATAAAAACATTTTCTGTAGGCACCAGGATGCCCATTCGAATCTGGTTCAGGTTATATATCATTACGTTACATGAAACCATTAATTTTCTTTTACAGATTCCTAAACCAGGGTAGGGATAGGCTGTACTTACTTGTTGGACGTACGTAAACTTTCAGCCTGAGGCAGGGCTTATCCACCATATTAGGAGGGGTGGATGCTGAAAGAAAAGAGCAAAAATAAGAAGAAGAATATAAAAGTTCAATCATGAACCACCGGATGTGTCCATGATCCACCTGATGTGTCCATGAACCACCAGATGTGTACATGAACCAGCAGATGTGTCCATGAACCACCGGATGTGTCCATGAACCACCAGATGTGTCCACGAACCACCGGATGTGTCCATGAATCTGATGTGTCCATGAACCACCTGATTTGTCCATGAACCACCAGATGTGTCCATGAACCACCGGATGTGTCCATGAATCTGATGTGTCCATGAACCACCGGATGTGTCCATGAATCTGATGTGTCCATGAACCACCAGATGTGTCCATGAACCACCGGATGTGTCCATGAATCTGATGTGTCCATGAACCACCGGATGTGTCCATGAATCTGATGTGTCCATGAACCACTTGATTTGTCCATGAACCTCCAGATGTGTCCATGAACCACCGTATCTGTCCATGAATCTGATGTGTCCATGAACCACCGGATGTGTCCACTGCAGCTGTTTATCCATTTTTGTTATTGTTTATTTAATACATGGGCCATATATGTCATTTCATGAAGTGCTATTACAGTAGAATCTTCAACAGGTGACAAGTTTCTAGTTATCATTATACTGTGTTTTAACTGATCACATTATCATTTCTTTGTGCTGAAAGGAGAAGGATTATTTTGAAAGGCTTTAAGGGAATCAACTAGTGCAGTTTTAAATTGCTCTATACTATTTCACAGAAAAGAATATATATATGACACGAAAACAACAGCAAAGCCCCATGAATTATTTGTCAGGCGATACAGTATAGTAGGTCTCACATAAAGCAGAGTTTGTGTACTCGTGCCAAAGTCTGTTGGATAGTGAAATGCATTGTGGAATAATATAGACATTCCGTGCACACGTTATTTTTCTAGCAAGCCATTTATATGCCGTTTATATATATAAATATGTATACAGATTTACATTTATTATTTCACTCTCAAGAAGAAAAACTGTATACTATATTCAACTGTAAAGGATGTTTTTTTTATAATATACACATTCAACATGTGTAAAAAAAAAGATGTACATAATTTAGATTTAAAAAATACATGCATTGCTAGACAGTATTGGAGAAGCATCTTTTGTACATAAGAGGGATTAAGTAAATTATAAGTTAGTGCATTGAAAGCAGCATCACTTCAGAAAAGTAGATTAAAAACCTCTGTATGTACATTTGAAGATATTGCATACATATATACACAAGGGAATACCTGTAGAGCCTACTGCTAATGCATGCTACAAAATAAAGATAAGAGTTCACAAAAAGAATTGGACAGTATAGGATTCTAATCTCTCGGGAAGCTTTTTAATGACCCACCATCCTTGACTGAACAATTCAGTACATACATACAGTATCAGTCAAAAGTTAGAGTAATTATCCATGTTTTTAACTGTATACAACAGTCTAGAAAAACTCAATATTTCTTAATAAGAAACATTTAATCATTGGTGAATTTGATTCACCAAGTCAGTTACAAATCTGATATGTGTACCGTGACCGGGGGACTAATAAAAGTACTCAAAAAAAATTGGGCAGACTAGATGGACCGAATGGTTCTTATCTGCCGACACATTCTATGTTTCTATGTTTCTATGTGTATGGGAAGGATGTTTTGTTTACTCTTTTTGTGTGGAATATTTGCCCACATTTCACTTCAGTTAGTAAAAATGATGTTTTTACTGGTTTTTGAACAGTCACCTCTTCCCTGTTGCCTAGTTCTAACCACCTACGGGTAATTCCTGCTTAAAACCTTTCAACTTACGGCCTTTGTTTTCTTTAATGATAAACACCATTTGGTACGCCATTACCACAGAACAAACTAATTTTAGGATCTGTATTAGAAACAGAGGCAACAAGTCCAGCTATTAAATAAGGAGACCCTAAGCATGTTCTAATTTATTATGGACATTCATTGAAGATCCAGAAGACGGGCTCAGTTTTGACAGGCTCAGTTCTGGGTAAAATTGCTGCAAGTTCTGCAGAGTAAGGGAAGAGAGAAATGTTGCAGATATGAAAGGATATGATTTGTGGGAGAAGATCAGGTTAGGCTTGGTTATAGTTTGTGCCAGGCTCCAAGACCCAAGGAGATGCTCAAGAGATGATTAGTAGAACCTGTTGGAAAATATGTGGAAGAGACTCAGGGTGTGCAAGACACATGCAAACCTCGGAGCAAGATCTGTGAGAGAAAATCAGGACAGCATCTGAGGATCAGAGTAACATCAATGATGAGCCTATGTGTGTTATTTATAGGAGGCTGCCGATGTCACAATCCTTTTTTAAACTTGGCCTGTACTCCACAAGATATATATTTTACTATCATTATCGAAGGACTGCTAAAAGTCTTTTTTTATTAATCTATTGCAACAGTAGTCATAGCGATATTGAAAGCTGGCAGGCCAAACACTCAATATGGACAGCCCTGGCCACAAGAATCTAAACACTGCATAATATTTTATCCAAGGGGATTTCTCTATCACTCTCCTTTATTTTCCAATTCTAATCAACCAGTGCTGTGTCTAACCCATGACGAGGCAGATAGTACAAAATTGCAATTGTTCTAGGGCTGATTCTAATTTGGGGGCTGCACACCTAGGGAAGGCCAGTGGCACCCCGTTACTGTGCCGTAGAAATAATGAGACGTGAAATGTGAAAGACTTTGCAATGTTCTTGTTGAATAATTTATGGACTTTTTATTATAACCCCGCTCTAAGACTCGACTTCTATGACATGAAAAGAGCGTCCCTCTTCCCCCTCTGCCCAGTGGTAGCACTCCGCAATATTGCCTTCACTGACAGAGTCTGACTGAAGTATAACAATTTTTCATTGGATCGCGAAGATAGCGGTGTACGCTAAAACAAGCTCTAACTGCCAGTCCTCCCCAAAGTGTTCAATAACGTCTATTTTTGGAGGGGAGATCAACTAACTTAGAATCAGAACCCTTGCATTTGCCATTAGATTCTCAAGCAGAGTCAAAGATAGGGCAAACAATTTGTGGATATGTACTAGTGTAATTAGTACGTGCAAGGCATATACAATCTATGGAACAGAAAAGGAACTGCTCCAATTCAGCTAGTCTGTCTCTTGTGAATGTGCAGCAATCAAATTACTTAAGTAGCTGCTGTGCTAATAACAAATTAGTATTCAAGGGTCTAATTTACACAAATTTCACCTTGTCATTGCTTTGTAATTAGTGACAATTATTGAAAAGCGTAAGCAAGAGGAGTTAGTTCTTTAGAAAAGTCTTCCCTGTGGACTGCTGTGTACCAGCAGAGGCTGTGGACTCAGAGGAATAGTAAACCTTCCTGGTGGTATAAACAAGACAAAACTTAATTCCCATATAATTATTATCCTTCATCTGTAATATATAACAAATAAAGTGACAGTTTATTCCACAGCACCATTACAAGGCACTACAATAAATACAGAAAGACAATACATAGTATAAAAATTTGGCAAAGTAATTTGAAGGCGCTGCTCTTACGTTATATTATATGGCCCAACATGTCCCCCTAGCAGCACGGAACACCAAGGGGCGTGGCCTCGGAGGGGGAGTCTCAGCGCTATCAGGCATGTATAGCAGCGTTGTCACTTAAATTCTCTGGTGCGACGAAAATGTTCATGATAAAATGTTATCATTATCAAAATCCATATTTCCAAACTGGTAACCAAAGTTTCAAAGCAATTATGGAATTTGGTGCCATTTTTTCTTTGATAAGTTATATATGTAGATTGTTATAGTTCCCCTTAACATCTCCACACCTACTTAATTATGTCCGTATGGCTTATATTTTGATAGTGGTGTCTTTAGTTGGTGAAAATGTAGCTTAATATTTATGTTACTACTATACTTTTATTTTATTTTTTTTTTAAATATCATTTTTATTGTATCACATAAGTATCATTCACACCATATTCAATATTCACTAAATTCCAGGATATTGATATTAAATAGAGATATACAAGTAATCCAAATAATTTTAGTTTTGGTAAGTGTCGGAAACCAGAATGAAAAGGGGCAGATGCTCTAATTGTATTAGAGTATCTATAATTATATCATTAGAATCATTCGAAAAATAAACATCGATTCTTACTTATGTAAGATCTTTTTTTAATTTTTTTAACAGCTTTATTATTATTATCAAAGAAGGTTACAACACATATAAAAAAACAACAACTTACAGTAGCATTTGCATTCACAAAGCTTTAACCTTCAAGTAAACCTTAAGCAATCAGCGCCTAAAATGACTCAAGCCGTCCGTTTACCTATATTCACTATTTGTCCCCCGTCCCAGGGGGGAAGGGGGGGGGGGAGAGAGGCAGATGGCCACTCCTCTTGTGTTTAATCTCAATACTACTCCCTTCTCGTTTGTAAGATGTAAGATCTAATATACATTTTTATTATGTATTTGTATGTTTGGTAAATTAATGGAAAAAAAATAGCTAACAGGTTTAAGTCGTTTTGTGTTTCCTAATTTGCTATATGAATTCCCATTACTCTCATCGTCAGATGTGCTTTAATACAGAAATGTTAACAATCATTTCTAACCCTGGGAATAGTGGCTGCAGAGATAGTACTGTCTGAAGATGTTTCATAGCAGGTGATTGGCCAATGATGCTGTTTTAATACAGCTGTGCCTCTAAAAATCCTGAAATTATAAACAATTAAGCCCCCTATTTACGTTTCTCTGTGTTCTAAGGGAAATGCCTATTTAAATAATGTAGGAAATGCTTGGCTGCGGAATGAGGCCTTTGTGACAGGACAGATTTCATACTGATAACATGTTCACAGATTCGGGCACCTTGCTGTGGAGTCCAAGCTAATCCTTTTTCGAAGGAGAGGTCAACAAAACCTTGCAAGGTATTACTCTGACAAACCAGGCCTAGCATTGCAAGATGTGCTGATTTGACTGCTATTTATCACTGTGATCTCTGGGATTTTGTAGGCAGTTAAGCTGTGGAAAAAATAAAAAACCTTTACAACAGCACAACCTGTTAAAACGCCTGCAAAATTCAGTTTTAAATGTAAATGTCAAACGAATTTGTCTGGAAATATCCAGAAGTCGCTGCCTAGTCATATATGAAGAATGGAACAAAATGGAATTGTCTGAGATGGACACATGGTGGACATATCTGATAACAGTCCAGGGGCTACCCTTAACATAGTGGGATTAATATCATAAAACTGGGGTTATATTCTAGTCAAATTTTTCATCACTGCTTATGTTTTAGATTCTTATGATTTGATATTATATAAAGACTGCACACCTGTGAGACCTCACCCAGTTTGAAGACTTATCTAAGCTGTTCCAGTGATTTCAGTATCCTTTTCCTTTGCTCGCTTGTTTATTTTCTACGCTCGCTCCTGCGTTTGCTTTCCACTTTGTTCTTGCTTATTACCAATGCTCGTTCCTGCCTTTGTTTTCCATATCGGTACCTTGTTCTCTCCTTGCTCGGCCACATAGTGGTATCCTCCCAGAGAGTTACATCCCTCTCTAACTGGGCCACAGAGTGGCAAAACTCTCTAGCTCAGCCACATAGTGATATCCCCCCACTGAGTGATATCCCTCTGTAGCTTGGCCACAGAGTGGCATCACTCTCTAGCTCGGCCACATAGCGGTATCCTCCCACAGAGTGACATCCCTCTCTAACTGGGCCACAGAGTGGCATCACTCTCTAGCTCAGCCACAGAGTGGCAACCCTTCCCTTTCTAGGCCCAGAGTGGCACCTGCCCAATCCAGTTACAGTCCGGATCCTGCCCTGAGCAGCCACTACCTGTGAGCACTCCATGATATATGACCAGGGAATCTGTACGTGTGATGACTTTTGTTCCCTTAATAAGTTATCCAGCAAAGCACATCCAGAGGTTGCTCATGTAATTGTAGGCTATGTCTGCTCTTATGCCCTGTATCCTGATTTCCTGTATTTCTCAGTCCTGCTATCATTACTGTCCTGTTTAAGTTACTTTCTGGTTTATAGTTCAGCCATGTATTATCTCAGTCCTTTCTCTGAACTCTGTTAAAATCTCATGTTCCTTTTACTTTAGTTTCTGCTCTGATCCATTTCTGGTTTTCTTGCTCTCTGTTATTCTATTGCTTCATTCCAGGTTTTCTTAGTTTCCTTTTGTTTAGTTCCTCTATAAAACTGTTTCCTCTGTTTGCTTTCTTCACCTCTGCAATTGTGAGGTACCTTGACGTGGTTGGAAAGCTTCATCTTATGGCCATAATTTAACCAATTCCTCATTATTTCATCTAAGAGTGTTAGGTCAGTTCCTGCATGTTTGTTTGTATATATATATATATATATATATATATATATATACCCTTATCCTCTCTCCCTGAAGCACCTGAGGATGTCAGCTCCTCTCACCTATCTCCATGTCCAGCTTATGAAGCATCCGAGGATCTCGACTCCTCACTCCATCCCTTGTGTTGCTTTAGCCCTTACCCTGTCATCTGTATGTTGTCCTGTGTCTCCATTTCCAGCGCATTGAACACCTGCATTGGGCGCTCAGGGTCACATAACATGGACCCGTCCCTGACATATGGCTACGGGCTATAGTCAGGGGTCTGACAAGACCCCAACGTCCCCTCACTTCACAGGTAAAAACTAAGCTCAACTAAATTTGATGAACACTATATATATTCACTATATATGGTGGAAAACAAACAGTAGGTATTGCAGAGTATTGTAGCGTTTTCAGTACATATATTTGGTTGAATGTATGTTGAATGTATGAAACTGAATGACTACTTAATATCTATTTTCATTCACTCTGAAACTCTCATTCATCTTCACAACATACAGCCCATCTCATCTTTACTCTTTATCCTCTATCCTCTGTCCATATTGAACATCTTTCTGTCCTCTGCAATTATACCATCCATCTTTAAATATACCCTGACTACATCTATTCTTAAAAAACCCTTGCTTATATCCCGCACACCAATCAAACTATTATCTTATCTCACATTTTCCTTTTAACTTCAAGTTTTGAGAGTAGGACCATAACCAGACCCTAGTACACGTCACACATCAACTACTGTAAATGTCTCCAGGATCATAGTTATCAACCCTCTAATGCAGGAACTAACTCTGAAACCAGCATTAAATAGTATTGTAGTTCCTGAAACATACAGCACATTACCTGAATCTACTCAGGTAGCACTGATGTGCCTCCAATTATGTGTGCAATTTGGACATTATAACTGATTCCATTACAATATCTCCTGACATCGAAGGAAGCAGCAATGCAATTAAACAAAATGGTAATCCCGGTCTTCGCCATAGACTTCTATAGGGAGGTCTTTTAAATCTTTCGGGGGATTTCGGGAGGACCTTGACTATTATAAATATAACCAAGTCCTCCCATAGAAGTCAATGAGAGGACTTCCGCTATATCCAAAATAGCCAAAGTCCTCCTGAAATGGCACAACGTGTAATAAAATGAAAATTAGTAAAAAAAAAAAAAAACAAACAAACACGATTAGGTAAAAAACATTGGGAAGCTGCGAAAATGTCACAATCTGAATACTACCAATGCTTCCGTTTCCGAGTGGCTCAAGCTGCTACATTTTGGCTATTTGGGAAATTTGGCTAAAGTGCCCGAACTGAATCCATTTTGTGATAGATTGGTCCATATTGGGTAGAACCTTTAGGAGTTGATTCAGGAAGCTCTGATTTTGTTTTAGAATTCAAATTATTTCTGTGTTCAAGTGGCATTTAAATCAGGCCAGTCACGCATTAACCTCAGAATTCTGGGAAAAATAGCCGAACGGGGGACAACATTTTAGGCCTCAAATCTGCAGTGGTGTGTTTTGTTTTTGTGTTGCCCTTGGTATAACTAAATTTGGGCACCCTGCCTCCACCTACATGGCACACCCAGGACATGCCCCAGCACCCATACTGCAGACCCAGAACATACTCCAGCATGTGCCCCATCACACACAGAGGCATACTGCCTCCATCTACATGGCACACCCAGGACATGCCACAGCACCCATACTGCAGAACCAGGACATACCCCATCAATGCCCCAACACCAACATTGCAGACTGAGGACTTACCCCAGCACCCCAGGACATGCCCCAACACCCACATTACATACCCATGACATGCTCCAGCACCCACAATGTACACCCAGGGCATACCCCTTCACCAACATTGTAGACATTGTACACCTAAACACAAACACCGCAGAAGTGGAAAAACAGCCATCATCCCGAAAGCTACAAACATTTCAAAACAGTCCTATCACAGAGGGGTTAATATAATTAGCATACCTCTTTTTTATGTTTTCTTTCACTTATCCCTGCTGATTATATATATATATATTACTCTGACTTAATATGAAATATATATAGAATGTTTATGCATTATCATATTATTTTACACCCTGACAATAACTGTGAATAACTGTGAAATAACAATACCGGTGATATCATGTCAGCTACAACATCACAACACCGGTTATAGGTCTCTATCAGTGGCGTATCCTCTGTGCAGCACGATCGTGCGCTGTATTTTGGGGGTTTGTGTGCTCGGAGCAGACAGCACACAAACCCCGAAAATCGATGAAATAGAGCAGAGGGACAGCTTATTTAGATTCAAGGATAAACACATAAGTGACATATCAAGGGGAAACTACTCAGAAAACGGGCAACTTTGAGTGAATAGACCCTGTTTATGACATTACCTGTGGCTTGATATGCAAATTAACTACTTTCAATGAGAAAAGTGTCAAGTATCAAGCCACAAGTGATGTCATAAAAAGTAGACTCCACAGATACATTTAGAACATATTGTTCTTTTTTTTTTTATTATTATTTCATACTTTATTGATATATATAAAAAAGACAAAGACAAACAATAAAAAAGCCCGAGGCAATTACAGGTATAGTGGACATTACAATAATTTCTTACAAATAGGAATTTCCACGTGCACCCTCATGGATTTTTCCCTTTTTCTTTATTTCCTCTCTATTTCACCCATCTGTGTTTGAGTATCCTTGATGTACAACGTGGGTTTATACTTGTCCACTATGTTCTATTCTTCTCTTAAACCGAAAAAGACCAAAAAAAAATCAAAACACAACACAAAAACAATAACAAAGAAGGTGCCATCCAGTCGCCATTCGCATCAACATTCATATCGTGGCTGCTGGGGAAATTTCTGTTTGTTCTAATTAATCTGGGTTGGGGCAGGGGGGGAGGTGGCATGATATAATTCATTATAGCTTAAGGGGAACACTGGTTGCTTATAGGCTGTGCACGTGCTATGCCCAAACACCAAGAAATAAAGTGAACTCGCAGGAGGCTATTTTTCCCATTTTTTCTTCTTTTGGAACATATTGTTCTAAATGGCAGGCCGGTAAAAAAATTGGCTTGAGGCCAATGTTAAGTCTATGGAGGCAGCAGCATGGCCGGTATTTTTTTGAAGGAAAGATGGCAGCCCTAAATGACTTGTATTTGCTTGCAATTCTAGCTAATTTTCAGTCATTTTTTTTGTACAGTCACAGAATAAACTTTCGGTGAAACCTTTTTACGTTTAACATTCTCCCTCCTATATTACTAGTTATTACTTTAAAAGCTGGTTGTAACACCAACGCTGTCCCAAATATCACTTAGGAATTGAAGAGAAATGTCTGAGTAACTTCACATCTAAATTATGCTGCACGTTTTTGGTTGGTGTAAAAGGAGACAATGCCTCCACCTCCCCTCGCCATAACCAGACACTTAGTAAAGATGCATAAAAGGAACTGTTTTTGTACAGCTTAACAATATACACCAGGAACGGAGATATCTCAGGCGGCATTAGGTAAAACAATTTACTCAGCAAAGGCGGTGTTAGTGACTGCAGAACGGCTATGACTGGGTCTCTTTGAAGATTCGATTATTAATTATGCTTTTTTAATGGGCGGCAAGAGTTGATGGTAAGTCTCAGATGAGAGGAATTACACTAAAAAAAATCAGCTCAGTAATATTTTAGCTGCCACCAAATTTAAACCTTCCCCTAAAATCTCATCCTTGTACCCGTGAGGCTTTGCAAAGAGTAAATGAGGTTAAGTCTCCTCTTTCAAGTCCACTAAATAGATTTCTACCACCAAGGCCTAATTTCTGGTGTGCCACATGACTTGAATTCTAAAAGGTTAGCAGATATCTGCTTTCCCATTGACCCAGTGTCATTAAAAAAAAACAACAAAAGCACTACAACAGTTTTTTTTAAAGTTATTTTTCTAAGAAAATAAGCATACCATAATAGAAATTGAATGATCACGCAAGTCTGGTTACAGCCAAAGTGGCAAAAACTAAGTTCTGAATAAGTACTTCATTTCAAAGTTTCCTGATTTTGCATTCACCCTGCTTGAGGAGGGACTAGACAGGACACTTTGGATTAGATTCCTAAATATTCCCTGCATGTATTTGTACAGGTTTAACACTAGCACATGCATCAAAGCCTGAGGTGTATCCTTATGATGAGGAGGAAAAGATTGTGCTAATAATTTGTGCATTTGCTTGTGTTTGTTAGTTTGTAGGGATATATTAGGCACCAGGGGGGGAAAAAACTACATGTGTGCGTTTTTTTTAAATGTATTATTCAAGGAGATGTCATCCTCATGATACACCTGTAAATCTATGCTTCAAACAATTTTGTAAACTGTTCTAATTAGACAGGAAAGCGTGCTAGAGAAATGTTCAAGTTCAGATCAATTGCCATTAGATGTAAATGTCCCCGGCATGTCTTATTCAACATATAATCTGCAAATGGTCTGGGGAGATCTTTACTCTATGGAATTGGATTTCTATTTGTACTGTAAAACCAGACACAGCAACTGGAAGGGCTAAAAGTAGTCATTTCATAATTTCAAGGGTCAAATTGACACTTACCCATTACATTTAAAGATGAATTGGTTCATCAAAGTGAAATTGAGTTATCGAAAGTCTCTTGTACAGTATGTAACGTCTGACTTTTCCTTTAATGGAATGTATAAAAACAACAGGAACCCATGCTATATAGTTTTTTTTTAATTTTTTTTATTGTAGTATACTTCATATAATCTAATTGGTAAAATAACTAGACATGTGCAAAACTAAAATTTTAGTTTCGTTTTCGTCCATTTGGACGAAAAGGTTATTTATTTAGTCCAAAACGAATTTCGTTCATTACTGCATTCGTTTCAGACGAAATTCCTTCATTGTTTTCGTTTCGTTTTATTCGTTCGTACGAATCAATTGACCTACACATTTCATAAACCGAAAGTCTATAAACCAAACTTCGTTCAGTTTATAGACTTTTGGCTTATGGAATACATAGAATGACATGTATTTTATAAACCGAAAGTCTATAAACCGAACGATCTTCGGTTTATAGACTTTCGGTTTATGGAATACATGTAATACTATTGGCTTTCTATAAACCGAACTAGAGTCCCCATTCATAAGAAATTCTTATGAATGGGGACTCTAGTTCGGTTTATAGAAAGCCAATAGTATTACATGCATTCCATAAACCGAAAGTTGTTCATTATGTCGGTTTATGGAATGTATATGTAATGCTATTGGTATTCTATAAACCGACTCTATTTCGGTTTATAGAATGCCAATAGCACGAATGGACGAATGATTTTCGTTTATTAACCATTCGTTCATTCGTCTTTCGTTTGTTTAGCATTTTTGTTATTCGTTTTTCGGACGAATGGACGAAAATGCTATTTTCGGACGAAAATGCATTCGTCCGAAAAGGAATGCACATGTCTAAAAATAACTACTGAAAAAGTTTGGGAAATGTGGCTTAGTAAGTTGTGTGGCCTCTGGGCAGGACCATAACCACCAAATTATGTTTAATTGGATGTAGAATTCCTTTACATGCACACTGTGTGTGACTTTCACAAATTGCTTCTCTCATGATCCCAAAAACTAATTATTGGTAGGAAATCTCATGAGTAGGCAGCGCAGGGGTATTAAATAAATTGTGACACACTTTAAGTTCTGCATAACTTACTGGCACTATACTGAATTGGGTCTATTCGCTAAAATCCAGATTTGGAGTTCAAGATAAGAGCTTATCTCGAACTCCAGATTCGGACGACTGTCAAGTCTGACAAAAAAATCCCCCATTGAAAAAAATGATCTCAGATGTTTTACCTATTACAAAGTGCCCCTGGCTGGTCAAGTGCCCCTGGCCCCATCGTTAGAAATCCCCCCCTAATAAATAATTATTTAATTTTTTTATGACCCGTTTCCCTGGGCAGAAGATAAGGATCCATGGTGTCAGTGATCATTGAGGGATATTACATTCAGGAATATTTACCCCCCAGGGCACATTTTTTTAAATTTTCACTTTCCACTCACAAAAGGGTGGGTTTTTTTTTAAACATATTTATTTCCCCCTACCTGGTTAAAGATAGGGAGGGTAGGTTGTGACTTATTTTCATTTTATATACTTCAGGGGGCTGGGAACCTTTGGGGCAGGCCATGTATTATATGGGGTCCAGGGGCATTTTGCCAGCTCCTGGCTCCAAATACTTTAGAGAGGGAGGGTTTTTACTAACAGGGACGGGGCACTTGCCCAGCCCAGGACCCCATTAATTTTATTAAGTGGAGGTTTACTAATGGGCAAAGGTGGATTGGGAAGCCCTGGACCCAATGATTTTATTAGGGGGTTACTAACAGGGCCAGGGGTGAGGTAAAAATTACGCACCTGTTAAATAACCCATTAAAAAAAAAAAAATTACAAAAACATTCCCCCTCTTTTAGCAACTACCCCAATAAATATTAGGGATTAGCTGGGGATGGACAAGAAGCCCCTGGACCCACATATTTAGGGAGCCAGCGGGATATTATCGCCAACCTTCACCATGATGTAAAGGGGGGCCAGGGGCTTCTTGTACATCCCCAGCTAATCCCTAATATTTATTGAGGTAGTTGCTAAAAGGGGGGGAATGTTTTTTTAATGTATTTATTTTTTTAATGGGTTATTTAACAGGTGCAGTATTTTTACCTCACACGTTACAGAACACCCGTTATGACATTACTGCACCTTTGGAGGTGGTAAGTTGAATGGGGCAATTTGGACATCAAAATCAACTCGCAAATCAGGTTCAAGATGGGAGCCCACGATGGGGGGCAAGAGACAAAGGACAAATTTAGCTTAGTGAATAGCGAGAGGAGGTGTTGTTGGGAGGTCTAATTTTATTTTTACACCATGTCAAAATCTACCTCCCAACTCGACCTCCTATGGCCAAATTCAAAATTTAGTGAATAGTGCAATTTGTTGGTGAAGGCCATGGGCGTCCGCAGGTGGGGCAAGGGGGAGCACTTGACCCCCCCCCCCCCCCAGATTAAAAAAAAAAAAAGTGCCCCCGATGCTGCCCATATGACTGTCTCACATGGAGACAGTCATGTGGACAGCAGCTAGCAGTTGCCGAAAAAAATTAAGTAAAAAAAAAACTCATTGACACTGGATATGACGTTACGTCATACCTGGTGGCTGTGCTTCCCTCCTCCGTGCAGGAGGGAAGACTGAGGAGACGAGCATCATCTACACGGAGCATCCAGGAGGTAAGTACTGGGGAAGGGGGGACAAGGGGGAATATAACGAGCATTACTCTGGCTTATTAAATGGCTAAATCCTGGCATATTGAATGGCAAAATCCAGGCATATTGAGTGGCTAAATCCTGGCATATTAAATGGCTAAATCCTGGAATACTGAGTGGTTAAATCCTGGCATATTGAGTGGCTAAATACTGGCATACTTAGTGGCTAAATCCTGGCATTTTGAGTGGCTAAATACTGGCATATTGAGTGGTTAAATCCTGGCATATTAAGTGGCAAAATTATGCTGGCATATTCATTGGCTATATCATAATGGCATATTAATTGGTTAAATAATACAGGCGTATTAATTGTCTAAATCATACTGGCATATTAATTGGCTACATCACAATGGCATATTGATTGGTTAAATCATAATGGCATAATAATTGGCAAAATCATACTGCCATATGAATTGGCTACATCATACTGGCATATTAAATGACAAAATAATACTGGCATATTATTGGGCAAATTGGTTGTGGCTTATTAATGGAAAAATAGTACGGGCATATTATTGGGCAAATTGTCTGTGGCTAATGAATGGCAAAAAAATACTGGCATTTTATTGGGCAAAATAATACTGGCATATTATTGGGCACATTAGCTGTGGCTTAATAATATTTTATTAAGCCACAGCTAATGTGACACAGGCATATTAATGGCAAAATAATACTGGCATACTAATGGGAAAATTGGCTGTGGCATATTAATGGCAAAATAATAATTTAATGCAAAACTTGACAAACCACGGGCGCCAGGTCACTATGGCGACTAGGAATTCAGACCTGGCATCCGGGTATCGTGTGCCCCACATGGTGCCCTCGTCGCTGGGATCTTTTATTTTTTTATTTTTATGGTGGCATATTTTAATTGGCAAACTGACTGTTGCATATTTTAATGGCAAAGTGACTGTGGCATGTTAATTGGTTCCTGACAGTGGCTTATTTTAATTGGCAAAGTGATGCAGTGGCATCACCATTTATCAACCGTTTGCATGCTGCACTGATAATGACTAAGCTCCTCCACTTTATAACATTGTCAAAAAGGCGCGGCGCAACATGGACGACGGTAAAAGTATGCCCCCCCATGGTGAAGGCAATAGCCTCCTGTGCTCCAAGACCCTGCAATTGTATACAGTAATGCATCTAGCCAGGCATGTTGAGTTAGTGGGTAACATATAGGGTAACCCTGGTAAGAAATGTTTTTAATTTCTGAGCTAAATTATTTTTTTAAGGAACAAAGCAAAAACTACCTTCTGTTTGTGTATGTTACAGATAATGTGAATTAATTATGTAGTTCAACAATTACATCCCAGTATAGTACAGAGATTATTTGACACTTGGTGCTAATTTGGAGCATCCAGCTCTTGTGTAGATAAAAACATGTTTACATCCTCCCAGCGCTGATTTCACAAGTAGAGGAACATTGTTTTGGGTTTGATTATTTGCTTTTGTACAGGGTGACAGCATTATGAAGTATCTATGGCAAATCTATTCCTTGGAGACCTTTTTTGTGGTTAGAGAATTATAGCTAGTAATTGTGTTAAGGTCCCTTAGAAGGGGGATAATTATAAGTTTAAATCCATTACATTAATGACTTATCTGTGTAGGAGAGTTAATTAGTAGATGTTCCAATGGTGTTCTGTCTGTGTTCCTTGAGCGGAATCGGATTTTTATAGAGGTGTTCTAATGACCTCCGGGTCAGACAAATTATTCTTTGCAAAGTTCTCTTGGTTTTTTTGTGCATGCCAAAAAGTGTAGGCAACAGCCATCCAGTGCATACCTGTGATAGCAGCCATGCTAATTACACAATAAATCAAGAATTAAGGTTGAATTAGACTAGCTCTTATCTGACATTTCATTCCATGTCATCGGTATTAAAAAAAAATAAAAAAATAATAACATTCAAGATTAACAAAACTGTAAAAATCTTTGAAGGAGGGAGAAGGCCACTGATTTTGTACCATTTGAAAGATATTTGCCCATAGTCATTGCAGAAGCCTTTGTGTGCAACCACCAATCACGTGGCACAGTGCCAATCAAGGCAGAGGAGATAATAATGTCCTCCTTCGTTGAAGGTGTTCTTGGCATCACAGACGCAGCTCATCAGTCAGAGCTGCCAAGTCATGGACAATCAGCTCCATGTCAGGGCATCATGGAAGTCAGTGTTGGACTCTCCGATCAAATGTAAATTGCTTCCATATGAGCACCGTTCACTATTTTTTTTTTTAAATCAGACTTAAGTTGTCTTCTGTCAGATTAAAAGATTATTAGGCGGGTTTAGGCCCTCTTAAAAATTCTAAAAGTGGCCCAAGCAGCAGGGACGCTCTATTGGCGTCAATGGTAATTGTCCAAATGTTAAAACCTTTTTCAATTTCTTTTTATTTACATAACTCCCAAAATGCCTAACTACTTGGGACAATGCTTTTAAGAGTCTCTGTGGTCTGAACATTGTTTATACTTTGAAGCAGACAATAAAAAATGGGAAAATAATCTATACATTATGTTAGCAGAATTGAAAGCAAATCCTTAAATTAGGGGTAAATTGGCTCAGTTCTGTCGCCTGTTTACAGCATCACTTGTGGCTTCATACGCAATTGAAATGCTTTTCAGTGGTAATCACGTGATAGACTCATTTGCATAACAAGCCATAGGTGATGTCATAGGACAAGAGACACTGACAAAGTTAAAACATATTTTTTTCCTGTTATGCACTTGCTTACAATTCTATAAACACAATGCATAGATCATATAAGATGTTACATTCTCTATACTCGCAGTAAAAACAATGTTTAGGGTGATGGAGTACCTTTAATAGAATAGAAAAGAATTAAATAATTTTCTGGTAAAAGGCACGGGTACAAAAAAAGTGGTTAAAGCAACAGTCATATTTTGTAACATGTACTTGTCTTGCACAGATTGTTCACCTAACACTCCTTAGGAGGGTAATGTCCTACATTTTTGTACTATGGCACTCTGACACCATGTTAAATAGCTACAAGGGAGAGTAAGTTGAAAACAAAAGACATAGAAACATAGAATGTGTCCGCAGATAAGAACCATTCGGTCCATCTAGTCTGCCCAATTTTCTAAATACTTTTATTAGTCCCCAGTTCCCGGTCTTATAGCTAGGATAGCCTTGTGTCTATCCCACGCATGCTTAAAATCCTTGACTGTGTTTACCTCTACCACTTCCTCTGGAAGGCTATTCCATACATCCACTACCCTCTCAGTAAAGTAATACTTCCTGATTTTACTTTTAAATCGTTGCCCCTCTAATTTAGACTATGTCCTCTAGTTGTGGTAGTTTTTCGTCTTTTAAATATACTCTCTTCCTTTACTGTGTTGATTATGTTTCTATCATATCCCCCCCTGTTACGTCTTTCCTCCAAGCTATACATGTTAAGATGCTTTAAACTTTCCTGGTAAGTTTTATCCTTCAACTCATGAACCAGTTTAGTAGCCCTTCTCTGAACTCTCTCCAAAGGTCATGATTGGCACCCATATTCATTATTAATTAAAATAGTCGGCAAAAAATGGAATTGTTTAATTACATTACATTTATTTGTATAGCGCCAACAATTTACCTAGCGCTTGGTACAGAGCGCTGAAGGGAACTAGATACTAAGTTAGACAAACAAGAACAGACTGATACATGAGGAAAGTTCTGTTTAATCGAAATATTGCATCAAGTGGAGGCATTTTAAATAGAAATGCTTTAATGAAAGAATACAAATAAAGTACTTTATGGAGGCCCTCTCTTCTTTATATATCATTATCAGGAGGCTGAATCTTGGGTCAGATCTTGATGTGTTGTTGACCAACACAAACAGCTCAATACTGTCATTTATTTGTATTCCTTCATTAAAGCATTTGTTTAAAATGCACACACTGGATGCCATCTTTCTATTAAACGTAACATTAGTTTTTGACAACAGTTGTCCTTTAAGGGATTTGTTGCTGCACCAATTCTACATAAAGAGTGTGATTAATACTTACATATATAATAATACTCATGTCCAGGCCGAAACTCAAACCCCAGTGAGAAAGGAGTAAATAGCTGGAATTTTTCTGAGAACTTCAATGGTCCATTGAGAGAATCTGGGCGGTTGCACTCCCAGCGTTTGAAGCCTTTCTGCCGGTGATCGCAGGAGGCGTGGCCATCAAAATTGACCATATAGAGAATGTAACGCTCCATTCTGTCTGATGGGAGAGGAATCTCGTAATGGGGGCAGTAAATGTCCAGGTAATCGTTGATACTCACGTCCACAGTATAGTCCCCATGATGGAACCTGGGAAAACATTAAACCAGATTGGATCAGAGAGGTAATAGATCACATATTCCAAAATGCCTTTTTTTTTTTTTTTTACAATTGTTAAATATCCATAAAACCAGTGTTCCCTGTTCCAGCTATTGTAAAAGCATGCACATATAAAAAAAATGTGAGTTTGTCATACTAAAATACATGATAAGCATTCAAATGGGAAAGCTAACAAATAAAACCAGTCTGTTATACTGTATGTGTCTGCATTTATTTGTACAAGTAATGCAATCTGAGGTCTCTCTGTAGTTTCATTAAATATGCCTATAAATCTTTGTAGCTACCAAGTAAATTATTGGTCACCTTTCCTTTGTGTAATTTTAGTTATTTGTAGAAGCACATCTCATGTACACATGGTCTCATGTACATTTATTGTCAGGTGCAAAACAGGTGCAATACTAGAGGATAAAAATAGTAGCAAATGAATCCAAAAATATAATACTGGGGATTGTTTTTTTCACTGATATTATTTTTTTTTATTAAATCTCAGACTCCAGTGACAAACAATAAGTATATTCCCAAGTGAAGAAATCGCCTTGATCAATGATCAAATGTACATTATAGACTGTTGGGATATTAATTAAATAATTATTGATTTAATATCATTGTCCAGGGTGTGACTATTAAACTTTCTAATTTGGAAAGGTATATTGTAAATGTAAAGAAATAGACTACTAAATGGGAAAGCAGGAACAGCCCTGTAAAAGAATAGTTCATTTTGTTACATTTTCTGTTAATTAGTTATTTATTATTATTATTTAAGTGTTTGTAGAATTTAACCATCGGCTGCCCTGACTGTGCATGTTAAAAAGCTTGCCCATCAGATTCAATGCCTCAATTTAGTAAAAGAGACCAACAGAACTTAATTTTCTACGACTTTGCTTATGAGTTACCTGTGTGAGGTGACTTTAATCAATGCAATTCTCCTTGCCGAAAAATAGGTTGAACCATTTTCCCTTTTTGTTTGTGCAGGTGCAATCTGCACATGGGTACATTTAGCAAGGTATCAGAGCAGCCATCTTAATTTTCTAGTAGACTACAAATGAGGTAGCATGGGGGCAATTACCTCCAACTAAAATAATTTATTTTATTTTTTTCTTAATATACATGTGGCTGAATGGTCAGACCATTCAGTACCCAGGACATGTATAGGACTAGTACTTGTATATAAAAAGAACATACAATAGAACTATTGTAAAAGGCAATTAATCACCAAAAATAAACATTGAGTGGAATATAAATCTGGAACTATTCCCACTACTTAGAACATGAAAACAAATTAAGTTTATCATCATCAGAATTACATAACATAAACCATATTAAACAATAATAAATAAGCAGCTGCTTCACGTGTCATGGTGCATGGGATATTACAGATGATTATATGTACTGTCTTTGACACCCTGGTTTACGCATGAGGAAAAGATACAATTACATAATGGTTAGGTGAGTATATGGCTCATCAGGACTGATGGAAAAACCAATAACCCAGCATGTACCCATGAAATGATGACAGTGATCGCTCAGCACTGCTAAGCAGCTTTTTGGATGGGGGTGAGGAATCTTCACCATCTGAGGTGGCAGCTGATGCACAAGCAGGTCGCTTGCACAAGAAACCCCCTACATCTTCTGCTCCATCTCCCACAGTCAGAGACTGTTGTTGTACGACAAAATGGACGCAGTGTTTTTGATGATTATATGTGTTTGAGTCAAAGAGCAGGATTTTTGCAACTGGAGTGACTCCTCCTTATGACATCACACATCTGAGAAGAAGTGCATTGCTGGCTGAATCTTAATCTACACTGTTCTATTCCCTACAACATTGCCTACATGTACTGCGCTCTGCATTTCTCGTACCCCATTAGGTTATCGTATTGCCAGAATAATTTTTGTACCAGCATGAGTGCTTGCTGCTCCCCTCTCTGTTGCTATCATCTTAATCCGTATTTACAGAATATAATTTTCTTTAGTATTCTCTAGCGATATTCCACAACTTTCTGTTGACCTTCTTAATTAGAGAACTTGCCCATATACATGTAGGGTGATCTTTTGGGTACCTTGGTGTCACATGATTGGCATTAATCTGAATTCTCAATTGGTTCAGATTGGGTTCAGTTCCTTTTGCTTCACTTTCTATTTGGTTGTCATTCAGTTAATTTTCCCAGCATGCAACATCATTTACTTCCCATAATCTAACCTACAGGGCCTCAGCTATGGATGCCAGTGGCACATTTAGCAGCAGTGCAGCTCATATGTAAATAAAAATCCAGCAAAGTGTTGAGATTTATAAAAAAATAAAAATAAAAAAAGATGCAATTGCTTTTATACATAACAGTTCAGGCAACTGCATCTTTTCTTATCCAGTTTTGTGCATAACCCCCCTTATGTCCTACCCATGTACATTAACAAACATGAGGACCCTCTAATGCGGTGCCAAGTCTCTGCTCCCATACTTTTGGGCCTTGCTCCAAGATCCAAACTAAATCTACATGCGCTCTGCATTTATTGAACTTTCAGAGCTGCGCTCAGGAGAAAATGATTAGTAAATATGTGCATATGATCATACTCCTATGTTTAGCTATATGTGTAACCTTCATTAACCCATGAAACACCAGTACTATCCCAAGCTGTTACGACATCCTGGATTTTGAATACTGAAGGCAATATTTCATATTTAGAATGAGTGGAAGGGGTTAAGTGTTTCGTAGGTCTGGTCTCCTTTCTCCAAGCAAATAAAAACAATATCAAACCTTTCACAAGTACATTTCTCTCCCAAGTGTACACTTCCCGATTCTTACAAGGATTAATTGAAATATCTTGCGTGATTTCATGTGCATGAATTTGACAAACTTTCTCTGTACCCCTTGTTAAATCCCAGTGAGGGATTGTTGACGTTATTCACAGCAGGGCTTCCTCACCAATTAATTTGAGGCCTCTACCCACTGCACTTCCACTTGGATAAATCTGTCTGACTGGCAGAGACGTCTCAGGCCTGTCGCAGCAATTCAGGTTGGCGCATCTGACAGGTAGAGTAGAAATCCACCCTAATTACCTACAAAAACAATTGGTGACTACACTCTGCACCGGTTGGTACACTTACTATAAAATGTTTTGCTCAGGGCTCTTCTGAATAGATGCCAGCCTGAGACAATAAAAGAATGGAGAACTTAATACAGCAATCCCTGGTGCGCAGAGCGTACGCACTGGGAGAGCTCTGAACATGTGTGCTGCCTCTGGTACAGAGTACGCGTGTGTTTTTATGCTGCGGCAAGAAAGGTTTGGATTAATTTGTCATGCCCCAGAGGAGCCCTTCAGGGAATTCAATCCCGCCGAAATGTGAGGGAACTTATTTATACATGATATCTCACTACTGCAGAGAACTATACATTTGTACTGCAGACTTCCATGTTGTTCTATATGATGTATTTATGATTCCCACATGACTGCAACAAGAATAGTTTGACATACAAATACTGGAATTAATGTTGCTTTATAATACTGTTCTATATCTTTTAATTCTTTTTACACTAGTCTATTACTTGTACCACGAGCAGCCATTCCTCTCAATCACACTTTCTGAATTGCTAATGTTTAATTGCTATTGACCTACGTGTATAAGTTTGGCCATTTTTGGGAACACATATGAATGTTTGTTTAATGTGTTCAGAAGGAACTCGATACATCAGGACAGTTGCTATGTGACCACCTGTTTAATAAAATAACCGGTTTTCCTTGGGCACATATATAATTTATATTCTGTGGGGCAATATGTAAAAGTTATGTGTGGTCAACAAAAAGCTGACTGACTTGCCAACCCTAGCTGTAAAACTGGTGGGAGAAAAAAAAATACTGCACATTTTTAAGGATGGTGTACAGTATATGTAGACACACAATGCAAACATAATTAGTGTTTGGAAATTTAAACTTTTTGTCTTTTGAAACACTGTAAAAGGTTTATTTTTCCACACCTCACGTGCTCCAGCAAAATTTAGATGAGTAAATGAAACATATATAGAATACAGATATTCATATTTCAATAAATATATACATTTTACAATTATTTAACATTAATATGCATTCAAATAAAATCTAGGTAATTTTCAAGTCTGAGTGGTTAACTTGTTATTACAAAGGTTCTTTTGTTTATTAGTAATTTTTGGAGTGTTTATAATTAAGTTCAACAAAATTTGTTTTTACACTTTGAATAATATTGGGAGAGTTATTTGTTGTGTGCATGGCACCACACTTTTTTTTTTTTATTATTGGTTTACATCAGTACCGGCACTCTGTACCAACTCATTAGGTTTTCACCAGAGAAATATCCGACAACACATTGGATAGATGTGAAGTCTTTACTTGAGAAACAATGAAGGAAGGATATTTAACGGTGTAAGCAGCAGGCAGTCTCTTCCTATCCGCTGGTCCAGCCTAATTGATACGCAAATATAAACAGAGAAAGAATTAACTGCATTCACTCTTCCAAGTCCGTGCATCCCCCCCCCCCCCCCCCCCCCATATAGTCGGACTAGATTGACAGGCGTAAATGGGACGCCTGTTGTAATATGTTTGCAAGGGGAGACAAGTGCGAGAAGCTCTACAGAAACGCTTGTCAGCTGTCAGTCTCCTTTTAAACAACCGAAGACAAAACACTGGCAGAGCCCCCTGTGTGAAGTCAGTGGCTGGGTCACTAACGCTACAGGCTGCAAAGCTGGGGGAATAATTCATGAACCTCATGGTCCCAAGAAGTCCTATGGAAGCTCAAGGGTGAACCTCGTAGCAGGAACTAAGAAGGCAAACCTCATGGCCTCATAGTCAGAAACTGAATAGGCACCCAAAACACAAAAGCAAAACATTCATGGATTGACTTAGCTGGTGTGGATAGTAGGGGTGTCTAGAATTTGTGGATGAGGTGGAAACGGCAGACCTCAGAAGATTACTAGTGCTCATAGCTACAGGGGCGGGTTCCCTCTCTTCTCCGTTTTTTTTTATTTTTTTCCGATACAAGTCTTAATTAAAGAATAGCAGACAGTGCTGTGTATGGATATTTTAAATATAGAGCTAATTATGTTTCATTTTTGTTTCAGTTTCATGGCATCACTGATAGCTCCCCCTAGTGTATTTATAGGCCTCTCAGTTACAAGCATTGATTATCACAAGGCTTACGACTTCCGAGTGGAGATATGATACTTAGTGGCTATGGTAGCCAGTGAAAATGGGGAACACTGACCCACTTCTGGATAATTGTGAGCTTCCAAGGCATTAAAAAGACAGCTCCAATTGGAAAATGAAATATCATTTTGTTTTGGGCATATTAACATTCAAATGTAGTTATTTCTTAATATCTGCATATCTATATTCTAATTTGCACAGTTATCATGTTTCCAATGTCTCTGGGCATGCACTTTATCTACAGCTAGGGTTGCCACCTTTTCTTCAAAGAAATACCGGCCTTGCTACTGTCTCCATAGACTTAACCTTAGCCTGATGCCAAATTTTTACTGGTAAAATACCGGCCAGGTGGCAACCCTATCTCCAGCTCAACCTGTTTTGTGTGTGTTCTCCATTTGGTACCTTACCTACAAAGTGACCACAGGGACATTTAGCACCGTTTTTAAGTGGAGGCATTTTGGTTTGGGACAGACTGACATTAGAGTACGTTGGGAGAAATCTATTACTAATACTTACTCAGTAAGAAAAAGGTTGAGAAACAGTGAGGCAGAGAAGGGTACACTTTGTAGTCTGATGTTTCTCTCTTTTGGTAGGATGCCTCTGCCTGCACCTAAGGCCATTCCTGGCTCGCAGAGCTGAGGATTAGCACCACCCCACTCTCTAAAGAAACATTTATGCCAAAAAGTTACTTGTCTCTCTCCTCCGTGTGAAGAATTCATCCGTCTGATCTCTATTTAAATGGAGATTGCTCCAGCTAACAAAGAGAGTCCCACTGGGCTTGTAAGTGGCAATTCAGCACGATGGGTAGGATCATATTGATGGCCCCTGGAAATGCAGCCTGATAGTGTGAGCAGATACTGCAGCATTTAATAGAGATGGGGAGACAGTGGGAGCATGAAAACAGATGCAACATTTAAAGGTACAAGCAGCCAAGCATGTGGCTAGCACACAAGGCATCTGTGAGAGGGCACACTCAACCCAATCAAAGACAAGCAAACAAATATATGTGTGCACACATAGCATGCACACATATACATTTAGCTATGCATTGATTGCATATGTACATATGTGTGTTTCTGGTTTCGGATTGGACACATGGGTCAATAAATCACCATTTTAATACGCCATTCTTTCAAGATAAAGCTTTTCACACGTTCATTCTGGATCTAATTTGAATTGCTTGTGCTATTATTAACCCACTCATGCAATAGAAGGCTGTGAGCTCTGGGTAACGTTCAATTTATAAGGACATTATTTCAAGATATACATACTGACTCATTCTGCTGGGAAATATTAAATATATCTCTCTGCGCAAAAAGAAGAAATATAATTTCATAAATCATAGCCAATCCTACAGAGAGCTAAGTACCGTAGATATCCCGTTCTCTGATTTACCTTTGGGCTAATAATGGTATATTCAATGCATATATTTTCATTTGAAAACTTGCCTGTAGCCTGGGAGTACGGTGTTCTACTCTAGGGGCTAAACACCTACAAATTGTACTAGAATATATTATAACAATAATAAAACAGATCGAACTCGCATTGGCCCAACTACAAATCTCAAGTTACGTGTGTTTATATTTTTACCATAATATTTTCAATTAAAAACGGCAGAATTTCACACGGGGAAATCTTAAATGCTATAAATATAGAATCTAGAGGGCCAAATTATATTAAAACTTGACTCGTTCAAATGCCAGTGGGTCACAGAGTGCTCGGCTTTTAGTCAATAAAAGGGCTCCAATCGCCAGAAGCTACTCATATACAATTCAAATTAGGCCTTTGAATAGAAATACTGCAGCAAACGTATTCTTTAAGTGACTTCTACCTTTTACACAAATAAATATGCGAATAATAATAGATATTTAAACTTCGACCATAGCGCCTTTTATCCTAGCTGGGCCATAGTTACCTTTATGAAATAATTCACATATCTGAGAAATAAAAAAGGCCTTCTTGTTTTCTGCATTACAGTTCCCATGACTGGATGAATGAAGAGGGTGACATGTAGAAGGTGCTCAATATATGTCCTCTCCATGAGGGAAAATGGTTATTCAAAATGTGTGCCCTATAGGGTCTGAATTATAAAAAAAAAATTTAAGCTTTACCATTATTAAAGGGGAAGCCGAATCAATTCAGTAAAATCAGAGTAGCTCTGACACGTGTGGAGAAAGGAGTTCCATCCAGCATGATAATATCAGAGATGAGCCTCCCATCTCATTCTTACCCTCATCAGCAATCCGATCACACCGGGAAAAAAAAAAAAAACACTAATTAAGGGTAGGTTTTTTTTTATTCGCACTTTTTAATCCAGTCGTGCCAACCATGCCCCTGGCAAGGTAACTTTTAAAATGTAAAATTAATACAAGAGAACAATTTACCAGGGCACTTTTCAAAACTCCACTTCATATTAAAGTCTAGGCAAGGAGCAAGGATTAGAAATCATTTGCATTTAAATCAAAAAACTCAGAGCTCCTTGCAGACTGACAAATTTGTTAAATTACCCTTATTAGATATTATAAATTGTACACATTGGGAAACAGATGAAAGGAGATAAGATGGGTGGATGAGTGGAACAACCAAGTACATTTACCCGTCAGTTTTACTCCATCATTTATTTGAGTGGACCACACATAATGGAGATGTGCAAGAAACAGAAAGCCCTCCAGAGCCTCTGTTATCCTATGCAGTCTGTTTATTAAAACAGAGAAGCTTGTTCACCAGACCTCACCTTTTACTTACACAAATGTATACTGGACCTTCCAGCTGTCGTTGAATTAAAACTTCCTGCAAGTAGTTAAAGCCTAGCTAACAGATCCACCCCTTGTATTAAAAATCTTCTTGTTAAAAAAAATTTGAAACCAGGACAGAAATTGCAAATGGCAATGAAGAGAGACCAAGAATATAGTGAATTCGCACCGTTACTGTACCTCCTTCCCTTTCGTTTAAATTCGTCCAGCGATAGTCTTTTTATAAGGAGTTTTAACAAACAACTTATTGCTGTCTACAGCCCCCCCACTACTGAGCACTGGGATAAGATGTCACTGAGGGGAGGAGCAATAGATTCACCAATAAGAATGCAAAGACTTCACTTTATGTTCTTTAATCTGATTTTCTCATTTGACATGTATATTAATGTGAAAGCAATGAATGGAAAAAATGGAAACGGCAACATAAAATTATTAATACACCATCAGACCTCCATGTGAGTCGTAGTACAGTCTGTTTACACTGAGGCACAGAGTCTACCAGTGACTGAGAGTAAAATGTGCTCTAAAAATCAGTACCCTTTTAGAATTACTAAGGTTCTCTCTTGAAACAAATTATAATTATAGTATTAGGTTAAAAGGCCTCTAGATATGACCCTAAGCATATGAGTGGCACCACTATTTAGCAAAACCCTATCTCATTCCATATGTGTGTGTGAAGTATATTTATTAATATAATAAGCACGTAAGCAACGTATTCCAATAAAACATTTGGTTCATTGAAAGGCATTACTTGATATTAACTAAAATGAATGCCAACTGAAATGCAGAATGTCTGAATGCTACTATTATAAAGAGTTAATAATCAGCACATACCTATCATCAATATAAATATATCAATCATTTATTTATTATATTTTAATATAGGTATGCTGCAAATTTCTTGGGAGCAGTCTTGCAAGATAGTCTCCTCGATTTGTAAAATCATGAATAATTGACTTGTTATTTGTAGTTCTGGCCAATCAAAACAAATACGATATATATCCAGATACTGGCGGTAATGCAAGGGTTTATATAGCAGCAGACGGCTGAACAATACAAGATGCACATGATGAAATATTAACACTAGCGCTCAATACGGGGGGTTGATCTCAATGGGCAGATTTCAGACAGACTGCTCAAAGACAAATCTCGCAGATGACCATAATAAATACAGAGTCATGCTGTGCTGTTTATACACAGTAGGCACAGAAGTAGGCATGCCAGGTATATGCCCCAGTGCACTTTCCCTTCCATTAGGATTTTAGTTTGCACAAGTCTCTGTCTATATGCACAGTGTGGAGAGATTTTCTCGAATCTTACATGTGGAGCGTGTCTTCTTTTCGTAGGGAGTCAACCCTTGGACCTTCTCCCCCAGCCACTCTCATTTTGTCTTGATTTCGAGAAGGATGAACAAGGAAACAGATGTAATTTTCCCACAAGCTTTTGTTGTGTGCCATTTACCTGCCAGCCTCTGTAGTTGGCTGAATGGTTAATACACATTTACAGCACTTACAGCACAGATAGGAGTCTATCTATGAGATCTCTTGTTGCTTCTCCCATTCCATTCATCTCAGGAGTAATGTGATACTGCTGTCCCTTTTGGATGGATGTCTGATAGGATTCTCCCTCTGTCTGCATTGTTTTCATCCCAGAAATGCCATACACAGGCAAGCTGTTGTTAAGCTGGAGGAATGGAGCAAAGTAACAAAAGGATATTCCCTTTGCAAAAGGAAAGATTGGTATAAATGCTCAAAATATCGCTCAAAAAAATCTTAAGCTTTGCATACTGTAAAAGAGAGAGAGAGAGAGAAAAAAAACGGAACTATTTCCTTTCAGGACTCACACAATATAATCTTTCTGCTTCTGTTGTCACTGAGGCTTTTCGCTGATGTGTTGTAGGCCTGTAGGAGAACAAAGTGTTTAAAGTGCCCATGAGTTATTGTACTTGGGTATGTGTGCCAGCACCCCAACATCACCACAGCGCACACCACTTTAAAGACTTTCCGAAAAACTCAGGGTGTGAGGCAGCGTCGCAGAGACTTAATTGAGCAGTATTGGTTTTGGATGGCTCAGAAAATAAATAGTGCCCTTAGGACTGTGCAATAAAGTACAGTATGAACTATTGATTAAATGTCAGCGCAAATTACACCACTGGAGCCCCTCGGCTCCTCTGCAGATGACCTTAGTGATAGAGCCTGCATCTGCCTCTTTTACGCATGCTAAAGAAATATTTTGTGTGGGATTTAACGCCTGTCCCTCGGTTCATTAAAGGTGCCATTTCTTGGTCTGAAGATATATAACCATGACAGGGAACAACTTGTAATGTGTTTAGGATGAAAGTTCTCCAGGAGGCAGGGTGGGGCAAGCCAGGAGGGGTAAAATCTCTCAGTCTCCTGGGCAGAAACCTACAAGTTTGTGATCAATAACTGAAATAGTGGGGCAAAGGAAATGGGATGTGACTAGTTCTTGATACACTATGTTAGATAGCTTAACGATGGAGCCTTTTTTAATGAAAAGTGTGTTTTAAATGACAGCTACCCGACTGGATGCAAGATCAGACACCAGTGCTTTAGATCTGAAAAGTGAAAATAAATTGCTGGAATTTAAACAGAAAAAAAAAGCTTTATTGTTCTTATAGTAAATTTTTTATTGTTCTTATGCTAACAGACCACAGACTCATTCTGTAAATGTCAAAGACAACCCTACGACACAATTTTCATAAAACCACACCCCTCTCTCTCTCTCTCTCTCTCTCTCTTTTTTCCGGTGTGAAACGGCAAGCTACCAACTAGAATTGCAGAAAAAGACCCGAAAAATAATAGTTGCCGTAAGTTTGGGAGAAATCTGTCATGTCTCCCAGCTTTGAGATGGGTGTAACATATTGGAGGAGTTTAATAAATAATGGTGTTGTTTCGAATACCGAAACATGAACCACTTATTTTTGTCCCCCAGTTCCTTCCTATAAAGATGTCTACATGGATTTTTCAGAAAAGTGGTAAGACCATTTACTCTCAACAAAACTTGTACAAGATAAATAATTTGGATTTTCTATTGAATTATAGATTACGATAAAGCAATCTAAAAAGATATTGCACTTTTCTGACAAAAAGTATTTAATAATCGGATAAAAGTTTTTCTAATTTTTGGTCATGTCAAGTTTTGGTCATCCTTTTACATATATGAACAGACATAGTTATAGTAGAAATGCACTATACTTTTTACTATAAGACACATCTCCAAAATAGGTGTAGGCTTTATCCTATGTACACTGGAGCATGTACTATGTCATTGGTTTGACTTTTCTAAAAGTGTATATCTAAATCTTCTTCTCTTTATTTCATGCCAAGGTACCCTATTTAGCGCACATTGGTAAAGGTCAGTACTAAGGCTGAAAACCGTAAGTCACAAATGATGTGCATAATTGCACACGTTAGGTTTTTCTTTGTACTTTCTGGAACTGTGGCATTTAGACAGTCGTCTTACAAAAGTCGTAGTGGTGTCCTTCACACTCAAACACCAATATTCAACAATAGCATGCTTAGTTGCTCTTGGTAAAATTCTATTTATTTCAGTGAAGCCCTGCTAAAGGTAGAGCTCTGAGAGCTGGGACTAATCAGCCAGTACCATTGTCCACAAGACAAGGTATAATTACAGAGCACTTTGGAGAACATCTCTGTCACAGGTTCAGAAATACTACGCCATTTAGCAATTTTAACCCCCGCCCTTAGTCCCCCAAAAAAGACATCATAATAATTTCACTTGTGTGCCAATTTAAATATTTCTTGCTTTATCTCCACCTGTTTGTAAGTAATTTGTTTGCTTTTTTTTTTTGCCTTTTATAATTTATTTTCTATCCTGGCAAAGAACAAACATTAGTTTAGCAAAAACCCAAAAAATACACCTTGGATTGTCTGTTTTTTTTTTTTTTTCTGTGAACCATTTAATAACTAAAAAACGTCATCTAATTTGCTGTTTGTAGAACTGTAACGCACTTTAAAAAAATATAATACTAAAGTGTGTTTTTTTTTATATCCTCACGTAAATATATTTTTATAAAAAATGTAAAAAAAACAGTATTATTAAATACATTTGAAGCGAGTACTTGTTAAATGCGCTTAATTTCTGGAAGACTTACAACCAAGATGTAATTTCACATTGAATGACTACGCTGACAATTGTTGATACTTTTATTAATTCTACCAACGACTAATGAGATTTTACAATTTAATGACTCATTTTCACTAGAGCAGATGTCTGCTATTGGCATATAAATGGGTTTGTATTATATCAACTCATAAGGTTTGCCCGCTAAAGAGAAACATGTCTTATTTTGCAGACTAAATTTATATTCAATCTGCTTAGATAATAACAGCTATCAAATTCTAATTCATGGAGTAATGTGAAAAAAATAATAATAAGCAAGGGTATATAATTTAGCTCGAATTCTACAGATAAAGCAGGCTTCTAATGACATTTTTTTTTTTAAATCCTGACCAGTTCCAACTGCTGAGCTCTAGCAAGTGTGACATACTCAACACTATCCTAGATACTGTCAGGATTGTAACATATTAGAGTGAAAATACTGTAATTTACAGTCTCTTTAAGTCAAACATCCCAAAAGCTGTAACCACACGAATGGAAAGCAGCTAGTTCTGGAGCCGCAGATTAAACAGGTGGATTTTGAAAGGGAACACAGTTTGGCAGCTGTGCACGCAGCAGGTATTGGAGAAAAGATTATAACCGCAATAAGCTCTGCCACGGAAAGACCGGTCAACTGGGCTATGAGAAAGCTAGAAGGACATAAAGAGCAATAATCAGTGGAGAGGACGCACTTCCAAATGTATTCAGCACTCAGACGGACAAATTGTGTAGCTCCTTCTCTACTGCAGGACAAGCGCTGCACGATACAAAAATGTAAAACAACAAGATCACTGAGGTAACGATTTAACCGGGCCATGCTCGAACACGTCCACACCCTGCAAAAAAACTGAAACCAAATTTCACCTACCCGCCCTCTCTACTTCCATAGTGTTTTATTTTGGAAAAAGTTAAAAATATGAGGCCGCCAGCTGCGTCACTGTGTTTATTTATTTTTTTCTAGTACATTCTCAAAATGAAAGCCAAAGTAACTCTGAACAACGTGACCTATATGTTATAGTGGCCAACCGGTGCCTCAGCACTAGTCGGCTTATAATTAGTAACACACTTTGATGAGCGCGATGAGAGTTGCAGTCTATCAGCAGCAATGGTCACCTGCTCATTTCTACTGGTAGACCACATGATTCCTGACACTGCTGCTTCTTGTTCATAATTGTGTCATCATGTTACCTGATAAATCGTACTTCAAAACTCTCAAATAGTGCTTCCTAGCAAAACATTTTATAACAGTTGCTCATAGGTTTTATAAACTGGGTTAAAAATAAACATAACATATGCAACAGATGTTATTAGTAATCACCCAACCACAGAAAATACTTGTTACAAGACATAAGTGGACAACAGCACCATAAGTTGTATTTGTATGTGACTAAGTGCCGCCATTTTGTTCCAACTCGTAAACATTTTCTTAAATAGGATGGTAGTCTATGAACATGATAACTATAGAACATAAGGCTTCATTCCACACTAATAGATGTCCCATTAAACATGCATTAAGACCATGGTTTTCAACAGATCTGCAGAAAAATTGTTCTTTTCTTTGTACTTTGCAGGTTAAGGACTCAAAATTAACTTTAGTGTTCTATGAGCCCCATCAGCCTCCTCTAATAATTTCTCACCTGCAGACGGGCAGGGCAACCATTGTTAAGACACCGTTAGGGTTAATGTTTTGGCCTTTGCTTTCCTGACAGAGATGAATGGAGCTTCTCTACATTTCACTCCAAAGGGATGTTGAACTTGACAATTGACTACTCAGAGCTTTCAGCTCCGTCAGCTACTATTAAGGCACCGATCCCAGTTAATTGGGTGCTTCATTAGGGCATTCGTTACTGCAAGCTCCATCTGACAACCCGAGCATCTCTCTCAGCTCTTATATAGAAAGGACACAGACAAGCACCTGATTCTACCAATTTCTTTTCTCACCTTCTCCCTCTATGCTTCCCCACCCATCCCTGTTCCTCATAGAATCGCTGATTCTGTTTCCTATGCTTGAATCTGACAAATGTATTTTCCCTGTGGAGGAGGAAGAGGGATCCTGGTACCGATCATTTACCAGAAATTAACCCCTCCTGGGCGCACATCCTACTGTCATTCTGCCACGTTATACACTGTCACCTGCTGGACTCAGCCTTGCGCAGCATCCTGCTGGGTGCTTCTGCCTTTACGAATTTGCTTGGTTTTTGGATCACATCCAGGGCTGAAACCGTTTAACCATCAGGGGGTTTCTCTTCCCTTTGTTTCTTTCTTTTGCGGTTTTAGTGTTTTGCAATCGTAGAGAAACAGCAAAGAGAAAAACAGAGCTATAACCTCCGTCCTTTATGTCCTCCTTCCCCTTTCATTCTACGTGTGGGTTCAAGGAAAATAACTTTCAACGCTCCAGATTAAATTATATTCTGTTAACCAGAATGCCGTACCTGTTTTTAAAGGCATGGCTTATTTTGGCACAAATTCAGTTAGACCTGCTCGTATTTATTTGAATTTTAAAAGGCCTACTTTTGCACATAGACCCTCCAAGCCCTGAAGCTCTAAGGACAGACAGGTACCAAAATATATCTTTTTTTTTCTTCTTCCCAGAGAACACCTTGGGCCAGGGATTAATCGCTACATAATGATGAGCTAAGATGATTAACCTTTGAGTTAAAATTCTAGGCCTAAAATGCAAAACTAGTGAAAGAAGAAAAGTGATACCGTGGGGATAAATTTACCCGGAGGAATGGGAATCAAAATGTAATCAGCAGGGTGCTGGATCTCTAACTAGCGGAGGAATATTCAGTGAGGAGTTAGTCTGCACATAGATGTGTAACTAGTGGGGGAGGGGGGGTGGGGTGTCGGATAAGAATCTTGAAGAAAGCCGGCAATAAACCCTTTGGGGACCCTCCATACACAGCCATGTAAATTATTTAATTTTGCCAAACTGCTGCACCTTTCTGCATCATTAATGTCTCCTTTTGATCTATGGTAATGATGTTCCCCGAGAGCTGAAATTTGAATTTAGCTCAATGTTAGTGAATCAGCTAATTAAAAAAGTGAGTTTTAAAAGACAGAGACAGCATTTGTATTTTAGGAAAAAAAAAAATATATATATATATATATTTACACACACACATATAGTACATGATAATCGGTTTAAAAAATAATAATAATAATAATAATTCGCCACAAACTAGGATTAGATAGCTGTAAATTTATACCAAGCCAAACTAAGCAAAAAAAAAAAAATATATATATATATATATATATATATATATATATATATATATATATATATATATATATATATATATATATATATATATATATATATATGTATGTAGCGTTGATAGGTTGGGCAATCTGTTCTGAATTTGACAGGAAGGTCATGTTTGAGGGACCCATTAAATGTATTTGTGTCAGATCAAAACAACAACTTTAATATCTATTTATTTCACCTGTGAACTCAATTTCTATGTCTCGGACAAGAGCGTCCAGCCATCTGGAAAGATTGTGACTGATCTTATCGCTCTGAAGTAAGTTTGGAGCTGCAAAAGCCCCATCTCTGTTAAATATCACTGTGTACACACCTGCTATCCAGCCTGCAGAATGCCACTAATTCTCCTGGGCTTCGCACCTAATCTATACAGAGAACAAAATTGAACATCCCAGTCCCAACTTTCATTAATCACTCGGGGCATCTATAGGTCTTCTGCACTTCACACCTCTTGGTTCCTGTCCACTTCTCATCCATACAGCCTATCGATTTGTATCATACCAAACGCAAAGGGAATGTATTACAAAAAGCACACATTTGTTGCAGTAGCTTCCAAAGGAAAATCTTCCCTTTTCTTTTTAACCTCAAGGGTCTTCCTCACAGAGTTTTTTTTTCCAGAATATTATTTCTATTGTTATTATTAGTTAAAGGTAGCCAGATATAGAGTTCTTTGATTACTTAGAGTACAGCACAGCTGTCGATGCTTTGGATCACAGTCCTGATATTCTTTAGCTCTGTGGCCCAAATCTTCTGCCCTCCCTGACACAACCACCAAATCTCTCCCTTAGAAGCATTGCAAGAGAGGCAACATCACCCATGCAATAATGTTCCCGAAAGAACGTGCAAGATGGTGAACTGGAAAAGCTATGACAATATGTATTTTTACAATATGTGTATATTACATTTGTTTCACCTTTCCACTTGCCTTAATTATGCATATATGGTGTACGGTCAGTCTACAAAAAGTCACCTGTACGCGCTAGGCAGATGCCTTGTTGCTTAATTCCTCTATATAGCCAAGTTTATCCTATAGATTTTGCACAGGCACTGATTTCTTGCACTCATTACGAAAACAAACAAAAAAATATAATGGCAAAGCGCTTAAATATATAATCACTTTCCTAAAATATATATAGTGTGAAAAAACCCTCCACCATAAAAAGAACCATAAAACTAATACTAACCACAATATATATATATATATATATATATATATATATATATATATATATATAAGTGTGTATGTAGTAAAGGAAGGATTTGTATTCACACAGTAGAGGGTTATCTCCCAATCACATGGAGAGAAATACTCCACCTAATAGCTGCTAATCTTAAGAGAACTGCAGTGATATGCACCACTGCAAAGAAAAGGAACAATTATTATAAAAGAGACAGCACTATAAAAAAAACTAGACAAATATGTATCGTATAACAATATATATATGTTTATTACATCTCACAAAAAATTATAATTTAAATATATAAATAACAACATACAAACACAAACAGATGACCTTCAGTGCCACTATAATATCTCATAAATGAGCTGGTCACTATGATCTCAAAGGACATACCGTATTTGCTCGAATATAAGACGACCCTGATTATAAGACGACCCCCCCCAAACTTTGGATATTCCTTTAGGAAAAAAACTAAAAGCCTGAATATAAGACTACCCTATAGGAAAAAAAGTTTAACTTGTATATATTCACATGTATATTGCTTTTTAATATTTAATAAAAAAATATGATATTAAACAAATGCATTTCTTGTTTTTATTTCCTTTTATGTGCCAATGCTGCCAGACCCCCCCTCCCACCCCCAGCTTGTCTCTCTCTCTCCCCCCATGTTATCGGTCTCTCCCTCCCCCCAAACCTTTCTCTCTCTCTCCACCTCCCTCCCTCCTTTTCTCTCACTCCTCCTCCTCGTCTCTGTCTCTCTCCCCCCTCCCCTTGTCTCTGTCTCTCTCCCCCTCCCCTTGTCTCTGTCTCTTCCCCCTTCCCCTTGTCTGTCTCTCCCCCCCTTGTCTGTCTCTCCCCCCTCCCCTTGTCTGTCTCTCCCCCTCCCTCCCCTTGTCTCTGTCTTTCCCCCCTCCCCTTGTCTGTCTCTCCCCCTCCCTCCCCTTGTCTATGTCTCTCCCACCCTCCCCTTGTCTGTCTCTCCCCCCCTCCCCTCGTCTCTGTTTTCCCCCTCCCTCCCCTCCCTCCCCCTCACCTTGTTTCTTTCCCTGGTGGCTAGTGGGGGCAGCCGGAGGATGTCTGCACGATACGTGCAGACATCCTCCATGCTGCCCGAAACTTCCGTCCATTTTGACGGACAGCCAGTCCGTCATAATAGACGGAAGTGTCGGGCAGCATGGAGGATGTCTGCACGTATCGTGCAGACATCCCCTGGCTGCCCGAATCTCCTGGTGGGTAGTGGAGGCAGCCGGAGGATGTCTGCACGAAAGGCGCAGACATCCTCCACTGCTGCCCGGCACTTCCGCCTGGACTTTTATGATGAAGCCGGAAGGACCCCTCCGGCTGTTAGCTCTGCTGGGGTCCTGGATCCCAGTCTTATAGTCTGACCTCGATTTGAGGTCAGATTATAAGAAGAGGGGTCTTTTTCAGAGCATTTGCTCTGAAAAAACCTTGTCTTATATTCGAGCAAATACAGTATAAAACATTACATATATGAAATAAAATATACAACAGAGGGATTTCTAAAAAAAAAAAAATGTTACTAGAAAAAAAACCTCTTACTCACTGGGTTTGTTCACCTGGCCAGGTTTGAACTATCGAATATAAAAGAAACGATATTGCACTTTTTTTTACCTCTCCAATGTCCCACAGGACGAGTTTCGTTTTGTCTTCCTCAGCTGGTGGGCGTCAGGGAGATTTAATAAACATATATATTTTTATACTATACATATTTGTCATTTAAGTTTTTTATAGCGCTGTCTCTTTTATCATTATTATCAAAACTATAACTGGTTGGATTCGATGCTGGCATGTAAAAATTGTGAGGACGAAGGCAGAAAAGTAGAGTGGGATGGAACATTTTAAAATATACAACATGTACTGGCATAAAGACTGCCATTTTTAAGATGGCAGGTCCAATACAAATTGCTTCTCCCCACTAGTCCTACTTTGTTCAGGACAAAGGCAAATGTACATTGTGTATGAGGCCTGCACATGTACAGTAGAGATGTCATAGTGCCGTCCCTAGTGACTAACCCTTGTGCCGGTTCTGCTGGTGTGGCATGCTGGGAGGTATAAAATTTGTGTGTGAATCTTGGCTGTGATTACATTCCAACCTTTAGATGGTTTGAGGTTGATGCATACTAATGCGATATAGCAATATGGTGTACCGCTGAAATGATTTGATGAAGTCTAGTGGCAGATTGACAGAAACATAACCCTCTTCCACTTCCTGGGGTGGCAGGACTCACTGCCAACCAGAAATGGTAAAACTATCAGGAAAAAGGGCAAAAGCTCTGAGAAGGTCCTGTCCAAATATAGGGGAGCTGCTAATGACTTAGTGCCAGTATGGTCCGAAACGTGTAAGGCGGTAACGAATGTGCTCAGTTTTTCGCCTCTATGTGCCTAAATATTGAATAATAAATCGGATTTTCTACTTTGGCATAAAGCTTCCATTGAGTGGCTCCGCCCACATATTCTTTTTCCTTTTCTCCTTTGGGTTTGGACTGCTCAGCGTTAGAGGGAGCCCAGTGCTTAATAAAATGGGAAGGAACACGTACCGCTCAGCCAGTTGTTGATAGAAACATAGAATATGTCAGCAGATAAGAACCATTCGGTCCATCTAGTCTGCCCAATTTTCTAAATACTTTTATTATTCTCCGGTTCCCTATCTTATATCTAGGATAGCCTTGTGCTTATCTCACGCATGCTTAAAATCCTTGACTGTGTTTACCTCTACCACTTCCGCTGGAAGGCTATTCCATACATCCACTACCCTCTCAGTAAAGTAATACTTCCTAATATTACTTTTAAATAGTTGCCACTCTAATTTTGGACTATGTCCTCTAGTTGTGGTAGTTTTTATTCTTTTAAATAAACTCTCTCCCTTTACTGTGTTGATTCTCTTTATGTATTTAAATGTTTCTATTATATCCCCCCTGTTACGTCTTTCCTCCAAGTTATACATGTTAAGATGCTTTAACCTTTCCTGGTAAGTTTTATCCTTCAACCCATGAACCAGTTTAGTAGCCCTTCTCTGAACTCTCTCCAAAGTATCAATATCCTTCTGGAGATACCGTCTCCAGTACTGCGTACAATACTCCAAGTGAGGTCTCACCAGTGCTCTGTACAATGGCATGAGCACTTCCCTCTTCCTACTGCTAATACCTCTCCCTATGCAACCAAGCATTCTGCTAGCATTTCCTGCTGCTCTATTGCATTGCCTACCTACCTTTAAGTCCTCTGAAATTATTACTCCTAAATCCCTTTCCTCAGATGTTGAGGTTAGGACTCTACCAAATATTCTATATTCTGCTTTTGGGTTTTTACGCCCAAGGTGCATAATCTTGCACTTGTCATACATTAAATGTCAGTTGCCACTGCTCTGACCATTTTTCTAGTTTAGCTAAATCATTTGCCATTTGGCTTATCCCTCCATGAATATCAACCCTGCTGCAAATCTTTGTATCATCAGCAAAAAGACATACTTTGCCAACAAGACCTTCTGCAATATCGCTAATAAAAAATATTAAAGAGAATGGGTCCAAGTTATGGTTGCCACCTTTTCTTCAAAAAAATACCGGCCTTGGTGCTGTCTTCCATAGACTTAACATTGGCCTGATGCCAATTTTTTACCGGCCGGACGGTAAAATACCGGCCAGGTGGCAACCCTAGTCCAAGTACAGATCCCTGAGGTACCCCACTAGTAATGATGCTGAAGATATTTCTCGAGCTGGTAAAGATAGCAGAGTTAACTCCCACCTTCTGAAGAATTCTTTGACTCAGAAAGTAATTTTTAACCCTGGTAAATTGCGTTAAAACAGGGATAGACACCAACATTGTCCTTGCCAAGGACACTGCTGTCATTCTATTATATAATAGAATATATTATATAATATTTGTATATATTATATAAATATTATATTTCTATAATATTTAGGGTTTTTTTATCAAATGGCAAATTGAAAAAAAGTTTATATTTGTGTGTAAATGTTTAGGTCCTAGGGATTTTCAAATCGTGGTTGGTGACCATTAAATTCACAAATGAAAATAAACTAATGGCAGCAGACTTCCTGTACTAGTAAAAGTAACAGTAGATTTTATTACCAACTTTTAAATATATATTCAAAAGTTCCCATATGTGCTTAATTATATAAAAATACACGTATTTTCACTTTCTTAAAATCCTGATTTTATGCCACATGTTGTTTTTAAAATATATCTATAGTTAAAAAGAAAATTGAAAAAAAAAAAGAAGAAAAATAAGACATGGCATAGCCTAAGATATCCAGAATTAATCCAATTATTTTGTCGTTCTCACCAAATTCCAGCAGTCAGAGGAGAAGCCTCCGAAACGCTTTCTGTATACTAAAGGCTTCATCATTTTCCAGATGAGTAGATTCTCCCATTGTAAAATGCACGTCTGGAGAATTTGGGAGATTCTGGGATTTGAAAGAGTGAAAACATATCATCCGTAATAATACTGCAAAGGGCACACACACACACACAAAAAGCACAGACGCTCTGCAATTTTTGTCTGACGATTTTATCATGGCTTTGTTTGTGATTGTCTTGTAAACCATCAGGAAATTACACACATTTCACGCATTTCAAAATAGAAAGATAAATGGGGGTTATTTACTGTGGGTTGATAAAAATATACCGTATATAAATAAATGAAATGATGCAGATATGCAGTTTATAATACGTTGCTCCCTACAAGGAAAAGGTATATATAGGAAAAATGTATATTTAATGAACCATTTGATGGAGCTATAGGAATTCTATATACAAAATTAACTTTGGAACATTGATTATTATTATTACATTTTGGCAGACAGAATGCAAAAGCATGGACTCTCAGGATAGAGTAGAGCTGCCATTTATATATCCTGATACATATTCATTTACTATCTCTTTTCCTACTGATAAGTCGCTCAGGTAATATTTGCTTGGACCATGCCCCCCAAACTGTGCCGCTTGATGAAGTCTGGATCCTGTGGTCCTAGATAATCAAGACACCAGAAGAAATCTAATTTTGCAGTATGGATGCGCAGTTGGGTTGCCACGGTGATTGCCAACAGCACAGACACATCACCTGGGGGGCGCAAAGAGCATATGGGCCACTGACGCAACTTCCCAGAAACGTCACTTTGCAAGCCAGGCAATTTGGGGCGTATGTTGTACACGTTATCCAATAAAATATAAGAGTTTTTGTTGAGATGTAACCCAAATAAATACTAATCTTGTAAAAAATCTATTCTAAATGAACCATAAGCCAGTTATAATGTGAAAACTGAAACTCCCGCCTGCAGCTGAACATGAAGAAAGTATTAAGCCGTTCTCTAAAACTTGACAAATAATTTTTTTATTGCTGTTAGCTGTGCAGAGTTTCATCCCATACTTCAACTCCCAGGGTAATTACTGGGTTAAACACTGACAAAATAGTTACACACTTCACCACAACTCCCCGTGTTCATCCGCCATCCGTAGTTTCATGAGCCGTTAAACAGACAGTTACAATATTTAGACGGACTGCCAAGTGCAAATGAGCTATATCTGACAGACCTTAATAATGACTCTCTAAAGCAAAGTACATAATACTCAGCAAGGATACAGATGAAAGCTTTGTTCTCCAGTAACACCATGGCTTTATGAATGGGATTTTAAGAATTTTTTTTTACTTTATATTGGCTTTAATAGCATTTCAGTTGTAGAGGAGGAAAAGAATTGTATGTATATCACAACAGGGCCTCAATTATACCCCCATACCCAAACATGCTGATGCTAGCTATTTTTTTTTTTGTACACTCTATTCTGCCTTATAATTGTATAACTGTGATAGTTGTGTACAAAATATGTCACACATGAAAGTTTATCTTTGTTAAGAATACTATATTACAGTTCTTACCTACGGACATGAGCCACTGTATACACAACGGAACCTGGTCCAGCACCAGCTGCTACAGTTCACCTAATTTCCCCTTATTAGTATGGATACTCGTTAGCTAAGCTCTGAGACTAATCAGTATTGCCATTAATGAACTATTTTGAATTAATGCATTTTAACCTGCCAAGCCCTGCAATCTTTAACATTTTATTACTTCACCCGGGGATTGGAGAATTTCTAACAGATTAAAAATTAGGCTGACATGTAGAGAGAGAAGAAAAAAAGATCCTTTTGTTTTGATTTTTTTTTTTTTTTACAGTCCACAGTGTTTTTGAACCTTATCTTTATTAGAGAGAAAAAAAAGGTAAGGTCCTTCTTTTGGACAGATAAAAGAACTGGGATAAAAATATCAAATTGCTACAACATGGCTTGCTTAAATGGTGTTTGATAAGTACTACTGCACCTTAGCACTCTTTGTTACAAGCTGAACACAGGTTATGAGTCATTTAAAAGGGAAATACCCCAATTTGCATGGCTAGAACTCCTGTCAATTAAATGAAAATAAGTTAAGAATACATTATTTTTTTCTTACTCGTTACAATCGCGTGCCTTCATGTAGTATTCCAATGCACATTGCGGACTGTTGCCACTATAAGCGTCTCTTGTGGTCACACTGGTCACGTAAAGGAAAACAGGAATACTACATCATATGAGGCACACAAGGCCATCTGACATAAGGAAACTAGGGTAATCAACACTCTCCAATCAAAACCAGGAGAAGGACAGCAATGCTTTCTCTGCCTGTCGTTCTGTCTGTCGGCAATTGAGAGTTCCTTCTACAGACAAACCTTTCTTACCTCCCTCCCCTGATTTTCCATTCCCTTGCTGCCTCTCCCTGCCTCTCAATGCCTCTGGCTAAACAAAGATCAGAAATGTTAGATCTTTCTTAGCATCTCCTGCCAGCACTGTCAGAGCCTGCCTCCAGAGGAACTGCACTCTCTGTTATGTAAACACAGCACATACCCTGTCAAAGATTAAAAAAGATACTCATTTCCACATAAAAGCTTTGACTGTGCCAGTCGCGGGCTTAGTGGCATGTTAGAAAGTCTAGAGGTTAAACTTGGTAGGGATATAAGCACGAGAGAAGGTTGGGTCTGTTTTATCCGCTCAATGTTCACATTTCCAGCAATTAACGTCTTGAGCACTGGAGCAGCCTCATTACTGTTCATTACATCCACTTGTGATAACAACTACCGTCATTAGTCCAATAAGGACGCTGTGCCAAAATGGCCACTTCTGGGATCATCTAGTTACTCCACATGGTATTATAATTTACTCACTGTTGGAAAAATATTGATGTGACTCCCAGATCGGTGCAAGAAAAGTTACATACGACTGGTTGGCCATTTATGCACTTTTTCCAGTCACACATGGGCCTTTGGTCTTATTGCCACTAAGTAAAATGCATTAAACCCTAATGAAATGATTGCCAGGTCAGAAGCGTCACTAGAGTTGGTGTCACCCGGTGCGGAAACTCATGGTGTCACCCCCCTGGATTTCCTCCAATACAATGCCAAATAGATTCCTTAGTAATGCCAGTTATATGGCCTATTAACTATGCCACACACAGGAGCCCCATAACTATGCCACACACAGGAGCCCCATAACTATGACACACACAGGTGCCCCATAATTATGCCACACCAGAGCCCCATAAATTATGCCACACCAGAGCCCCACTATTTATGCCTCACCTCTTCCCAATTAATTATGCCACACACACACAGGAGCCCCATAAATTATGCCACACCAGAGCCCCATAAATTATGCCACACCAGAGCCCCTTTATTTATGCCTCACCTCTGCCCAATTAATTATGCCACACACACACAGGTGCCCCATAATTTTGCCACACACACAGAGGTGCCCAATTATTATGCCACACAAAAGAGTCCCCTAATTATGCCACACATGGGGCCCAATAAATATGCAACACACAAGCGCCCCATAATTATGCCAGACATGGGACCGCCATTAATTATGCAACACACAGGAGCCCCACGAGGTGACAATTGTACAATTCTAAAACAATACAGATCTATACATAGACATCTCTCTCTCTATAACAGCCAATTTGCCCAATTATATGCCAGTATCATTTTGTCATCAATAAGCCACAGCCAATTTGCCCATTAATATGCCAGTATTATTGTGCCATTCCGATGCCAATACCATTGTGCCATTAAGATGCCAGTATTATTGTGCCATTCAGATGCCAATACCATTGTGCCATTCAGATGCCAGTAATTTTGTGCCATTCCTTTTCCAGTAATATTATGCCATTCAGATACCAGTAATATTGTGCCACTCAGAGCCCAGTAATATTATGCCATTCAGATACCGGTAATATTGTGCCAGTCAGATGCCAGTAATATTGGGCCACTCAGAGCCCAGTAATATTGTGCTAGTCAGATACCTGTAATATTGTGCCAGTCAGATGCCAGTAATATTGTGCCAGTCAGAGCCCAGTAATATTGTACCATTCAGATGCCCAGTAATACTGTGCCACTCAGAGCCCAGTAATATTGTGCCAGTCAGATACCAGTAATATTTTGCCAGTCAGATACCAGTAATATTGGGCCACTGAGAGCCCAGTAATATTGTGCCAGTCAGATGCCTGTAATATTGTGCCAGTCAGATGCCAGTAATATTGTGCCATTCAGAGCCCAGTAATATTGTGCCATTCAGATGCCCAGTAATATTGTGCCATTCAGAGCCCAGTAATATTGTGCCATTCAGATTCCCAGTAATATTGTGCCACTCAGAGCCCAGTAATATGGTGCTAGTCAGATACCAGTAATATTGTGCCTCTCAGAGCCCAGTAATATTGTGCCAGTCAGATGCCTGTAATATTGTGCCAGTAAGATGCCAGTAATATTGTGCCAGTCAGAGCCCAGTAATATTGTGCCATTCAGATGCCCAGTAATATTGTGCCACTCAGAGCCCAGTAATATTGTGCCAGTCGGATACCAGTAATATTGTGCCAGTCAGATACCAGTAATATTGGGCCACTCAGAGCTTAGTAATATTATGCCAGTCAGATGCCTGTAGTATTGTGCCAGTCAGATGCCTGTAATATTGTGCCAGTCAGAGCCCAGTAATATTGTGCCAGTCAGAGCCCAGTATTATTGTGCCAGTCAGAGCCCAGTAATATTGTGCCAGTCAGATACCAGGAATATTGTGCCAGTCAGAGCCCAGTAATATTGTGCCAGTCAGATGCCCCAGCCAATTTGCCTATTCCTCCCTCCTCCCCACGTCCCCAGTTCTTACCGCCTGGCTGCTGCTTCGTGTCCCCCGCCAGACGACTCCGTGCAGTGTTCCCTCCTGCACAGAGGAGGGAAACACTGACACTGGATGTGACGCAACGTCACATCCTGTCGCGGTGATTTTTTTAAATTACGTTTTTTTTTCCGGTGGCCGAATCCAGCGGATGCGGCTGCCAGAAAAAAAGAAAAAGTTAAGCAATGATTAATTTCGTTGCGGGGGGATGCCGGCAGCACGGGTGTCACCCCGGTGTGCTCCGCACCCCCCGCGGGACGCCACTGTGCCACGTTCCACTTGACTGTGGACTTGACAAAAATGTACTTATACGTAAAGAAAGTAATCCCTGGGGGAAAAAAATATCCGTCAGGAATTACATTTAGAGACATGTTTGGATTAAAAAATTAAACATTTCCACGTTACAGTATGCACCGTGGCATGGCAATTTTTTTTTGTAATTTTAATCACTTGTTTATCCGACAATTCCTAGAACCCAAGAACAATCGTGGAAACAAATCAGCCTAATGGACCCACAATGATGTCGGGCAAAACTGTAATATCATGCTTGAGAATTGGAAAAACTTAATTTTTTATTACACTATGCATTATATGATACAATACATATACAGTAATGTTATTTCAATTGAACAATAAATCAATAGTTCTCGGTTATGATATAATTGTTTATAAAGTCTTATATAATCAGAGAGATCCCTATGTCCATTAAGTTATATTTGCCGAATGGTAGCTGTACAATCCAGCCGGTAACAAAGGAATTATATAGAAGCTTTCCCTGCCAGGGAAAAGGTACAAACACTTCTGCTATACCTTTCTAGGGATGGAAATAGCCTTATGCTTTATTGGCAGGATGTTACAAGACTACATTTCCCATTACTTCTCTGCCAGCCTCTTAGCCGAAAGAGCATTATGGGAGATGTAGTTCATCAGTAGCTGGTGGGCCGCAGGTTGCCTTACCCCTGCTTTAAGGCATCAAACAGCATGGCCTGATTTGACAGGGTTAATATTGTGATGGCCACATACATGGTGGAGATGTTGTTTAATAACTCATTGCCTCAACAGATACTCCTCACATGGTTCCATTTGGAAGTCTCAGGTAATATCCACATGAATACTTGGGTGTGGAAAGTACACATATAGAACTACACATTGGAATAAATTCCAAATGAAAGCTCTAAAAAGGATAAAAAATATCCCACTGGCACAAACTCTTGGAATAGCTCTATTATGGAAAATAGCACCATGGAAAATAAATATTTAGTAGGTAAATACAAGGTTAATGTCTAAATGTTTTGCTTGTAGAATTTTTCATGACCCAAAGTATTTTCCCCTCAAAATATGTTCATATGTACTGTATGTAAGAGTTGAAAAAGTGTGAATATACTACATCAAGTGTTTGCATCCACAATGCTACAGAATAGTGATATCAGAAGGTGGATGAGTATCCTACACATAGAAAACATGCCTTGTCTGAACATTTACAATCAAAAACTCAATTTGCTTAATGATGAGTTAACGTAGTGCAAATATGGAAGCCACCTTTTTCTTCGAAAATAAACCGGCCATGCTATGACCTCTATACACTTAACATTGGCCTCATGCTTACATAACGGTAAAATACCAGTAGAGTGCTAACCCTGGGTCCAGTTACCGTTACACACAAGCACACGCAGAGATCTTTTATTTGTTAGGGAGTTGCTTTTCTTAATTTCGGACGAAGCAAATCAAACGTCCATATAAAATAATAATTACGGCAATAAAATTACACCTTGAGATTTTGAATCTGTCCTGGAAATGTGTAGCAAACTGTATCCAAAGACTGTTATTGCAGTGACATTTGCAGTCCTGACTAGATAACATTTTAGCCAGGACTAACATAATTTTCTTACCACATTTACACAGCCATGAGTTGTCTTTTTTCATTTTTTACCTTTGTCAAGTAAAACGAGGATCTGACCTCCTGTTGCTATTGTGATTTCGATTTTGTTCGAAAGTAACTTGTCATTGTAAAATTCAAGGTCAGTCGGCTTGTGCAATACACATTTTATGCAGAATGTCCATTACACTGTGACAAAAGCAAGGAACTCCAGAAAAACAAGGATATGACATACCGTATTTTCCGGCGTATAAGACGACTGGGCGTATAAGACGACCCCCCATCTAAGTCATCTTATAAGCCGGGAAAAATCGCATCTATATTTTAACCTTTTAGGTTAAAATATAGAGTTTGCCACCCTCCTCCCCCTTTCCCCAATCCCCAATACTTACCTATTTTCTGCTCTGTCTCCCGCTGTTAAGCCGGTCCGTGGCTGTGAGGGAAGCGTTGTGAGCTCCCCTCAAGCCGTGCGGTCAATAAAGTTTTGTTTAAAAAAAAAGTTTAAACAGACTTTATTGAAGCCGCGCTGCCTGAGGGGAGCTCACAACGCTTCCCTCACAGCCACGGACCGGCTTAACAGCGTGAGCGGAGACAGAGCAGAAAATAGGTGAGTAAATCCCAGTACCCGGCGTATAAGACGACCCCCCAACTTTTGAGAAAATTTTCAGTGGTTAAAAATTCATCTTATACGCCGAAAAATAAGGTATGTTAATAAAAATATAGATTCTATTTTTTTCTTTTTTTTTGAACAATGCAGAAATGTTACACACAGCCTCCGAGAACAGAAGTACTAATACATTATAGAAACTCCTGCTTTCTATCATTCTGCTCTATGATACAACAATCTAGCAATCCATGTTTTTACTATACAGGTTGAGTTTTCCTTATCCAGAAATCCTTTATCCATAATGATGCGTTATCCCAAAAGTACTTGGGATTTTGCCACATGTTCCAAATTCCACACAGATCTGTCAGAATGCAAGGGCGCAACAGTTTATTCAGTAAAGCTGCGATATAGCCTTTTCATACATGCTCAGACTCCCCTTCTCCCACAAAGGATAATACAGTGGCATGTTTGCAGGCCTGACGCACCAATGGCAGGTTCCCGAAGATGCTACACATCACAGTAAATGTTATGTATTTGCTCTATACAGTATTTGCATTGATGCTACAGTATTTCATGAGTGCTGAGAGGCTATGGAGAAAGTACCAAGGCCGGTATTTTTTCGAAGAAAAGGTGGCAACCCTGGATACAACAGATCAATAAGTAAGTAAGTAAGTAAGTACTCATTCAACAATCTTCATGGGCATGGGGTTGAAATGTCCGCCAGACCACTCTTCTGTGAGAGGAGTAACAAGATCAAACACTTTTTATAAACGTAACATGAGATGGACTAGTAACCTTTTTGTCTCGGCCTGTAAGTCATACTTTCCTAGGCCTGGTCATATGCTTAGAGCATGGTGCCTCCTTTATCAATGTCTCTTCAAAAGTTCTAAGCAGCTGTGATATGGATTTTTTTGTGAACCAATTAGTCTTCGCAGCTGCACCAGACTTGTTGGACTTATACATTCACATACGCAGCTTTGTGTATTTATAGATTTGTCCAACCTGTTTTTTGCATCACATCCTGCAGTGCCCTCAATCCCAGCATTATTTAAAATATATCCGGTATATAATTACACACAGTGTTACAGTGTCTTGGTGTAAGGTTGTATATACAGAAATAACAAATATATAAACATTTACCAAAAAAAGATTATTATGTAAAAAAAAAAAAAAAATGATGGCAACTACCTTCTGCCTTAAACAGAGGAGTTTTATGCAAAGATTTTTTTGTACCTGAATGAAAGTTTTAATAGTGTTCATTACTAACTTGTTCTTCTTGCTAGTAAAAGATATCTGTACATATATACTTATTTTTTATTTAATTCCAACACATATTCCAATTACATATATATGTGTGTGGCCATTTTGTGACATTTATTTATTTATAACAACCATTGTTGTTTGGTTGTATGCTGCTCCCCTGTTTCAAAGTGTTGATACTTCCTTGTATTCTCCACTCAGAATGGGAGCTATTGTTTTGAGTATTGATATATTCCCTGACCGGTGGCAGGATCATCCTTGCCCCTGTTCCAGGCAGACTGCTAAGCTCCTTTAGTCAATAGTCGTTCCAGTTTTCATTACTCCCTAGAAACGTGGATGCTGGAAGCTCATCCGTCATTCAATTACGCCCCATTTCAGTCCTATCATACGCATGTCATAAAGTTCCGTAGATCAAAACTGCTGTTAATTCTATGTGCGTCCCTGGAGGCCCTCGTACGTGCTATGAACAATACCACCGTGCAGAGGGCAAGCCTTCTCTGCAGTCATCAAAGGCCTTGTCATGTTGGGCAGCACAATGCAGCCAACCATTATACGGTGTGTGTAGAAGGGACGGCCTTTATACACATTCGGCAAACCAAACCGATCCTGTGCACCGAGTAATTTCTTAGCTTTCTTTTCGTTTTATTGCCTTTTACACAGTTCTGCAATGTAATATGAAACTCTATGCAAAAACACAGGTCAACACACGCTCATGGCCCTTATGTTATTGCTAATTGTGACAGCATGGAGATTTGTACACATCTGCTACACCGTGTCAGCTTTGTACTTCCTGTGTATGCATGAGGTGATACGGCCTTCTGGCTGGGAAACTGGACAGCCATCTCCTCAGCACACATTTTTATATTGCCTATTATTGGTTTACTGTAACAGAGTCACTGCTCAATATAGTATATATACCGTATAAAAAATAAATAAAGTTGTAGAATGTTTTCTACTAATGCGTCCTCTAAATATATCGCCTGCTCAACATATTGCTAAACAATAACGAGCACCTTCTCGTTGTTCACTTGCTAGTACTGTGTACATTCCAATTCCATGCCCGACTTGCTCTGGTTTACACAAAGAAGGAAAGGGGTAAGGAGACCTATGGCTGGTCCCATGCCAACCTACAGCAAATTCACTTGAACAAAGTCAACATTGGAAATCTCTTTAGATACAATCCCAGTGTTTGCAATCCTGTCACACAGCAGGTTAGGGAATCAGGGCATGCTCTTAATGAGTTTTCTTCGAGTGTCTGTGTGTTTTTGTGGACTCTCCCTCGTCTGTATTGGACGTCTGAGATGTTAGTGATGAATCAGCTTCCTCATTCAGTAAAGTAATTAATATGTGCATATTGTGTGTCAATGTACTTCTCTACCTCTAGATTTCCACCACAAGTAACAGAGATGTATTTAGGGCATTTCATTAAAATTTGAAAAGTTCTGAGGCCCAGAGCCGATTTGGCACATCCTTACTTAGAACCTAAGTTAGAGTTCTAAGTAAGGATGTGCCAAATCGGCTCATGATTCAACATATACATTCAAAGAAAAAACATTCTAAAAGCTTCAATACTTCTATAAAGTGTTCCATCCAGAGATCCCTTTGACATTATTATTGGCAAAGGGAAGGAAGATCAATAATAGAGGGTCGACTTGATATAGAGAGAACTGGAGGGAATTGAGATAGGAAATTCTAAACTTTAGGCCAATATAGACAAGTTGGCCATTTTTTCCAGTGCAGCTCAATGGGAGACATTTTCCAACTAAGGGTAGACCCTTAGAATTGTTTCAAGATTTGTTTCATGAGACACTGCTCTGCTCTCTCCACTTTTTCCAATCAAGACTTGCTATCCCAATGACGAACAGATAATTACGAACCCTATAAAATGAAGCAGCTGCTTCCCGCTCCCTGCATCGGATTAAAATGTCTTCAAAGATTACAATCCAATCTGCTAATTAACCGTGAGGCACATCATAGGCTGGACACGGAATTAAATATTACTTTAAAAATGATTTCATCTAGGAACATCTGCTCTTTTCATACGATCCCATTTGAGGTTGCACCATCGCAATAACTTCCAAATGTGGATAAAGTCAAAAAAGGTCTAGTAAAATGGCTTAAATTCGGAGAAATCTCTAGAATTTAACCAACAAGGGAAGAGATGTTAAATCAGAAATGTTTGTCCATTTAAGGGCTATACATTTAATGTTAACCCGATAAACCAGAATGGAAAGTAAAACTTCTAAGAGACGGAACGAATACCGGTAATGTAATAGTTAATAATCACTTAGCTTTCTCCTTTGCCACAGGTCCATGGCAGGGACTCGCCAAACCTGAGCCCACTTGTTGGTGGCCAGTGACCAACCCCGTGTTTACATCGCCTTCGGCAGCTTGGTAGAGCCTACTGAGAGTAGTAGGTCAGCGGGGCCAACAAAAACACACTTATTTCCTTAGCTGGGTTTTGATGTTCTGCAGATTAATGTGACCTAATTTGGCGTGAGATATCAGGGTCTCCATTTCACAAGGAACAATAGCGGCCTGGGCTCCCCCTCCTCACCCTTTCATCGCTATTTAATTCCTTTTGCTTTCTCCATTCACTTAGAGACTAATCAGATTAAATCTCTTTCCAAAAGGTGCTCTCTCGCTCACTGTGTCTCTTCGCGCTCTTCCTCTGCACCCCTCCCTTGCTGGCTTCTCAAGAAAACTGGTTTTGGCAGCCAGATCGTTAGACTGTTTTCTGCCTTGGAGTTTTATTACCTCATCCTGCCCGTCGATTTCCACCTTGCCCAGACCAGTGCACCAAAGAATGATGCAGGACTCTCACCGAGCCCAGCCAGAGAGGGAGTGCACTACTATTTTGCACTGACCATTCAAACGGCAACCCTCCTAAAGCTAAGTTTAGTGACTCATATACACACCTTAAATCACAGCCAATTTTGGCACATTGTTTTTTGTCTGGTTAAAAAGTTAAAATAGTTGTACGTTCAGCTATCACATATTCACATCAATAATTATCAAATTAATCTAACTTAGAGAAATGTTTAAATTAATTATTTGCTTCAGTTTCACCAATAAAAAAAAAAAGTCTCCAAAGCAACTGAATGAGATAATGAGTTCCCTGCAATTCTCCCTTCACTGAGTAGAATAAGGGATGAAATCCGAACTTTTTTAAAAAAATGAATAGTGAAAATAGATGCTATGCACATATTTTTGGTAGAAATATACTCACGCATCATGATATCTAAAAACATTGTAGGTATACTTTCTTGGGACAAAACACTTAGAAACATAAAAAGTGTCGGCAGAGAAGAACCATTCGGCTCATCTAATCTGCCCAATTGTATAAATACTTTTATTAGTCCCTGGCCTTATTTTATATATCTAGGGTGGCCGTGTGCCTATCCCGTGCTAGGGTTGCCACCTTTCCTTCAGAAAAATACCGGCCTCTGTACTGTCTCCATAGACTTAACATTGGCTTGGTGCCAAATTTTTACCGGCCTTCCGGTAAAATACCGGCCAGGTGGCAACCCTATCCCACGCATTTTTAAACTCCTTCACTGTGTTTCCTATAAAGAGGAACATTCTGGTTGTCATACCAGTAACATATTTTAGTAATGTGTTTTTTAGTTCTAAAAAGGCTAAAAGTTTGATAATTTTTATGGGGGGAAAAAATAACAGGACAACGTGGATATAATTCAGTCTGACAGGAGTAGCAACTTTAATTTTTGGTGTAGCTCTTCATTTATGGAAAGTTTACCTCACAGTTAAATGAGTTATGTGACCTACAACTTTAGAGCACAGGGAGAGTGCTATCAGAAACCAGCACCATTGAATTAAAAATAAAAAGTGTTCTAGAGAGTCCACCTGGCCCCAAATGGAATAAGGCCCGAGCTGTGTGTCATTACCAGAGCATTATGTCTGTCAGTAAGAAGCAATGAATGGTATCAGTGTATCATAATAATGTCCAGTCTGGTCCTTTCTCATACAGACTAAATAGCAACATATTCAGAAAACTAGCAATAGAAATCTGCTGCATAATCAGCCCTCCCTCCCCCCCTTTCACGCTCAAACCCCAGCCCTCTCCTTGCCTCCCACATCCAAACCCAGCCTTCTTAAACCAAACTTAAAGAAATGATTGAAATTCAATTGGGTCCAGATCTACTCACAAATGCATTGGACACGGCCCTCACTATAAACCAGGATTGTATGCAGAAGCTGTAAGGGGCGATGAATTATTCATAAACCCCTGTCTTTTGGAATTATACTGTGAAGAAAATAAATGGGAGATTATACATGTATATACATACATGTACATTATATGGCGATGTATATTTATGAAAGGAGGAGAGAAAGAATGAGGCACATAGTGTAGACAGAGAGGTAGGATGGGAGTAAAGTGGAGTTCACTTACATAGATCATTTTATATTGTGATAGGTGGGAGCAATTATGGCTTACCTTTGGCACAACAGCTGTTGTAGACTATATTTTCCATAATGCTCAGCCATCCCCCAGACTACTGTCTATGTTTTCCATAATACACACTGCCAGTGATTAACTTGGTGTTAATGCTTGGCTGAGCATTGTGGGAAATATTGTCCATGTCCAATATCTCTGTTTTATTAACCCCTCTATACGCTTATGGTAACACAAAATGCCATACATTGCCTAAAATGATTACTATGCACCCTTGGAGATCATTTATATTTCATTCCTATGTTGAAGGGTTAAAATGTCTGAGCCCCAGAGGGGTGTGGGAATATTGAATGAGATAAGCAGATGAGAAGGTCCTACCAGCCATAGGGATATTGGGCAAGATAGGAATGACAGCATACCTACTGTGTCTTTAAATATGTTTGCGTCTGTAATAAAGGGTTAAATACTACACTAAACTGTGTCACCGTATATTAAAAATAGGGGGTGCAGGCTGTGTGCCATATTTAATACCCTGGAGAGTGTGTGATACCACACATGCATTTTTTAGTGTGTGTGCATATTAATGTGTATATTATACTGCACATGGTAATTTGTGTGTGTTTCCAAGTGTGTGTGTGTGTGTGCAGTGCAGTGTGTATTTTTCATTGTGTGCCTCGGTCCCAAATGCTGTTTAATAATAAAAGCAAAAGAGGCTTTGAAAAGACTATGGAAATCCCAGCGGACGACTTTCTAACTTCAAAGGAAGCTCAGTCTTCCCCTCGCTGTTGGCACTGAGAGAAATCCGCTCAGCGCTAGGACCTTTCTAATTGGCTGATGGCAGCAGGTTGAAAGGCCTGTGTACTTAACAGAGACCCCTAAAATGGAATTACATGAAACATGTTCGCTTTTTATCGAAGGGGAAACAACACAGGAGACTAGCATGATTGATTTATGCCCTCCCCTTCCTCTTAATGTCTATCAAATATATAAATATATCAGTGCTAACAAATCCTGATGTATTATTATCATGCATCACATATCTTATATTTTATATAATCATTCTATATTTGAATAGTTTGAATGTTATATGCACTTTAGTAAGGTTATATTCAATATCTACAAAACAAAACTACAGGTTCAGAAGTACTTTGGATAATAGATCATTTTCACCAGTTAGATATATTAAAGCCTCTCAACACTCATGAAATACAGTATTATCAATGCAAATACTGTATAGAGAAAATAAATCACATTTACTGATGTAGCTGTGATTAGGGTTGCCATCTTTTCCACCAAAAAATACCGGCCTTCCTATTACCTCCCTAGACTTAGCATTGGAAGGAGCTAAAGATTGCTGAACGGTGGGGGAGGGAGCAAAAATGTTTGAAGCACCAGAAGTGTGCTTTAACACCCTCTGGAAAACTGCCGCCCTAGTCGAGTGCCTTGTGGAAGATGCACTACCGTGTGCTTGTGTGGAGGAATCTGAGCATGCATGGAAAGGCTAGATCACAGCTTAAGAGGTCTGGACACTGAATAAAAAGTGCCCATTCTGACAGGTGTGTGAAAAATGCAACTTACAGCAAAATCGGGATGTGGGGAGGGGCGGAATTACAGATCATTTTGAGTAACAGATTTTTGGCAACTTGTATACATATTCAATGATCTGCAGCCAGTATTTGGGAGTTCAGAGCTGGAGAACAACCTCCTAGATGCCTTTGCATTAATAGTAATAGTATCATCTGCTTTTAACACTTTACACTAATGCTCTGTTAGTCAATCGAAAGGCCTATGGGCATGGCTTAACCTTCAAGTATTTTTGCAAACTCCTACTCCACCATCTAAAAAAACCTTATACGTTCTATTTATTACTGTATTTGCTTGAATATAAGACGTGTTTTTTTTTCAGAGCAAATGCTCTGAAAAAGACCCCTCGTCTTACATTCGAGGTCGTCTTATAATCTGACCTCAAATCGATGTCAGACTATAAGACTGCTATCCAGGTCCCCCGATATGCGCAGACATCCTCCCCTGCCGCCCGACACGCCCGCCGGCACTTCTATGATGAAGCCGGGTCCTCCCGGCGGAAGTGCCGGGCAGCAGCAGGGGATGTCTGCACGTATCGTGCAGATATCCTCCGGCTGCCCCCGCTAGCCACCAGGGACATTCGGGCAAAAGGGGGATGTCTGCACGTATCGTGCAGTCATCCCCCTGCTGCCCCCACTAGCCACCAGGGAGAGACAAGGTAAGAGAGAGGGGGGAGGGGGAAAAGAGACAAGGGGAGGGGGGAAAGAGACAAGGGGAGGGGGGGAAGAGACAGTGACAAGGGGAGGGAGACAAAGAGAGACACAAAGGGAGGGGGAGAAAGACACACAAAGGGAGGGAGAGAGACACAGAGGGAGGAGAGAGAGAGAGAAAGGGAGGGTGGGGGAGAGAGATAACGCTGGGGGGAGAGACAGACAACACTAAGGGGGGAGAGAGACAACACTGGGGGGGGGGGAGAGGCAGCATTGGCACATAAAAGGAAATAAAAACAAGAAATGCATTTTTTGATATCATAATTTTTATTAAAAAGCACTTTACATGTGAATATATACAAGTTGAACTTTTTTTCCTATAGTGTAGTATTATATTCAGGCTGTTAGTTTTTTTCCTACAGGAATATCCAAAGTTTGGGGGGGTCGTCTTATAATCAGGGTCGTCTTATAATCGAGCAAATACGGTAATAAATTTATGAATCAAAGGGACTCTTTTCCCTAAACACTGTGAATGTGTATTTGCTATCTTCTGTGTATGACATCATTTTCCACTGAAAGTAGGTCATTTGCATATCAAGCCACAAGTCATAAACTAGAGACAGACACCGCAATCACATTCAAAACGCATTTTTATCATAAATTAAGAGAATTTATGCATCAGCTTGTTAATACAACATATAGCTTATTTTTTTTTTATTCTCTACATTCACAGTATAAACAGTGTATAGGTGACGGGTTCCTTTTTTTTTTTTTTTTAACTGTGTCACTCTGTACCCCCAATCTTAGCTTGTACATGATATGCAGTTTTATACATCAATCAACTGAAAATAGTTCTCAAATGCAAGGCATCATTATCTTTCTTTTCTAAGCTGTTTAAAGGGGCAAATCCTAAAACCTTCTGTAATCTGTGAATGTAGAGAATAAAAGATTATGAAAAATGATCTATCCATTGTGTTCGCAGAATGGCAGCAAGTGCATAAATTAGGAGAACGTTATGTTTTTAAACTGTCTGTGGTGTCGCATTTCTATGACATCACCTGTGGCTTGATATGCAAACTACTTTTCAATGGGAAATGTATAATTCGCACTCCACAGACACATTTAAAACACATTTTCCTCTTAATTTATTCATATGCATATAATTTTGCTAACATAATGAATAGAACAGTTTTCATCATTTTTTAATTCTCTACATGCGATGAGCTGTGGATCCCACCTGTCAGATGAGGTCACTTTGAGTGGCCTCAGTCTGACAGGGGAAATGTAGCCAGTGCTCAAAGTGAGCACCAGCTACATTTCTCTAAATCGTGCAGAGCCCGAACTTCCGGGTTCGGCCACGCCTCTGTGACGTCACATGTGACGTCCGGAGGTCTCGCGTTTTTTTGGCAGGAACGCACAGGGTCAATTAAGACCCTGATCAGGTCTCTGCCATAGTGTTCCTGGCTACCGATCACCTTGTGATCAGTGGCCAGGAACAAATCGTGACGTTTTGGTGCTTGCGTCGTTTGGGACGCAAGCTCCATGCGTCACGAAGGGGTTAAAGGACAACTGTAGCAAAAAAATAACAAATGTTTATTTGCAAGATTGCATCACTTGTAGATAGTTTGCTTAGAAATGTTTTAATAAAAGAATATAAATAATGTTACTTTATTGAGCCCTCTTTGCTCTCTATAGCTCTAACAGGGGGCAGACATGTTTAGAATCTTGGGTCAGATCTGAACCAAGGTGAATGAAGACCTGTCCTAAGATTCTAAACAACATGTCTGCTCCCTACTAGAGCAATGAGGGCTCAATAAAGGTATATTATTTGATTAAAACATTTTTACAAAAAATGTCTATACTCAATGCAATCTTGCAATTAAACATTACTCATGTTTTTGCTACAGTTGTCCTTTAAAACCAACTGCTTTAAATAAGGGTGTTTATTCCACAGATCCCGTAACAGTGAGAGATTCATACAGCCTGTGTCCATGCTGCCCATTGCCAATCATAGGGTAGATATCCTGCAAAGCGCTCCAGTAATCTACCGAGACAAGTCTCACTCCCTGAGAGCGGTCTGATTGTCAACTGAAGCTTCAGTATCATTCCCCACAACACATCTGCAGTTTCAACGTCTATTTATTTCAGGCTTATTTTGTAAGTGAGGTGAACATCTTGTATTCAAGTACTGCATTACATTACACAGGTACAGACAGCCATGGCAGTAATGAGCAATTACTACCATCAGTATGTCACGGCAGAGGGTCAAGGCTGAACGATGATCCAGTAAATTGTTGCAGAAGAAAGAAAAAAAAAAGGTAGTGTGTCAGTGTAAAGCCTCAGAGCACTGCCAAACCACTATAAACACCATTAACATCTTCCCACACTTTATGTTCTCAGCAATATGATACCATTGGGAATGGCATGATCTATACAACCGATATCAGAGATATTTCATCCCAATAAATCCTCTGTTTCCATTACAATCCCCTCATTTAACTAAAAAAGGGAAGGTTTTTACAAACCAAGTCACAAGGTGATGTCATCTACAGGAGACGCTACACACATCTATAGTGAGTCTTAAAACACTTTTTTTTGTAACCTATGCATCTGCTTGTAATTGTGCTGACATAATGTATAGGTACATTTAGATTCTCTACATTCACACTATGGACAACGTGTCTCAGAGTCCCTTTAAATACCAATTGTAATAAACTAATAATATAAGGGTCTATAACGAGAGAATTCCTAAAATTCCAAACTTTTGGCCAATGTAGCCGAGTCCGAAAAATTCTCTAATATAGCTTAATGGAAGAATATTCCCAACTCAGCTACTTTGGACATAAGTTTCAAATTCCCATCTCAATTTCGTGCAGTTCTCTATTTATTGAGTAGATCCTACAGACTTTCCGACTAGAGGGTGGTTGCATGTCTGCGACCGGTGTTCTGACAAAAAAGCTCGAGTGAATTCTACTGCACAGGCGCAGTAGAATTCACTCGTCGCGCACCACCACGCATGCGCACAAAGTTACTGCTGTCATCCAGCTGTAATGTTGCCAGAACAGCACATGCGCGAGGGACACACACCACCTCACGCCCCCTTCGGATCAGCTGCGTTGACAGGTAAAGTACAAGCATATTATTTATTGTCATTTATTAGCGTAGCAATCACTGTATAGTTGGTAAAACTCCTATCGGTGACATGCTACGCTAGTAAGTGGAAGTCAGACACGGGGGACAGATGGGGACACAGGGACAAACGGGAGTCTAAGGAGGTGCTTACTGGGTGATCACAACTCCCATCAAGATGAAGCAGCGCCCCTGTGTGTCCCCCTCTGTCCCCCGTGTCTGACTTCCACTTACTAACGTAGCTGACGTGAGGTGGTGTGTGTCCCTCGCGCATGCGCTGTTCTGGCAAAGTTACAGCTGAATGACAGCTGTAATTTTGTGCGCATGCGCAGTAAGTGAGTTCTACTGCTCCCGTGCAGTAGAATTCACTCGAGTTTTTTGTCAGAACACTGGAAACAAAGTGCCCCTACTTTCAGTTTTAGGACAGTCCCGGAAACTATGCAAATGGCCCATGTATATCGCGATTGCAGGACAGTCCCGGTAAAAATGGTGTCTCGCGATCGCGGCAGATCACCTGGTCACGTGACGTCATCGCACAACGTGACATGACCGTACGCATGGCTGTGTGAGCTACACTCTCATCAGCAGCTTTTTTTCCCTCTTTTTCTGTGGCCGGATATGAAAATGGCTTGTGCTACGCTTGCCACCTAGCCTGATTTTACTGAAAGTCTGGTGAAAATGTACCTGTTAAAGTAATGAACTATACAGCATGGCCGATAGTAGGAGGCAACACTACTTGTGTATGGTTTCTAGTCTGACATTAAAGAGGGTCTAAATCATACTTAAGAACTTTTAATTAGACAGAAGGTCACATTCTATGGTGCACCATTCAGAAGCAATGCCCAATTCTTTTGGAAGGTCACTGTGACAGGCAGCTGGTGAACACGCCTCCAGCGAGGGGGGAGCTGCTCATCTCCTCTCCAGCCATTGGTTGGGTTACACAGGTCTGGGGATGTGATGTTACTAATAAAAGGATGCACATACTTCAGTTAGGACAGTCAGGCCCTTATCTATTCCAGCATGACTGTGCCCCAGCGCACAAAGCAAGGTCCATAAAGACATGGCTGGATGAGTTTGGTGTGAAACAACATGACTGACCCACACAGAGCCCTGACCTCAACCCCACTGAACACATATAGGATGAACTGGAATGGAGATTGTGAGCCAGGCCTGAACTCACACATGCTGCACTGGATGAATGGGCAAAAAGTCCAACAGAAACACGCCAACATCTTGTGGAAAGCCTTCCCAGAAAAGTGTAAGCTGTTATAGCTGCAAAGGAGGGACCAACTACATATTATTGTCATTTTATCTAGAATGGGATGTCATTAAATTCCAGTTGGTGTATATGTATAAATCCGTTGCCAACATAAGTAGTGACCTGTTGGAGCAGACCATGCAGGGTGTGTGGTCCTGCCAGTCTTCTCAGCACAGTCTACTCCTTCACACCTGCCGGTCGTTCACCTAATTTATATTTCCAGTATCTGCTCTCAGTATTCTGAAATTATTATACGTACACAAATATACAAACACAGCATTAGAAAATTAGTTTGTCTTTTTCAGAACTGCATGTCTCAGGCATTGGGCAATAGGAATTCCAGATCCGTCCATGCTATTTTATTGCAGTAAATTACTGAGAAAGCAAAAAATTACCAATGAGAATAATTTCATTTAAATTAATGAAATCTCCTGTTTCTCTAGTGATGTCATCAGGCAATGTGTTGCACTGTTAAGAGATTCTACTGTGTACAAGAGCAAGGTCACTTAGATACCACACAGTGCAATCAATTCCACCAGCACAGGAAGTAACTAAATTAAACACAACTTTAATTCATCAGTGTCTCTATAATCAGTGCTGCTGCACTTGTAGTATTCATGCAGAAATCACTGGGTGAGGGCTTGAGCAAAATATTAAAAATGTGATTTATGCAGAATGCCTGCATGAAATCACACTGAAAAAAAGCCATAATCTTCCTATTGCACCAAAGAGTGTCCCTTTAATCTGCAATGTTTAATCTGGAATGTTCAAAAGCTTTATCATTGCCAAGTCAATAAGACTGATTAAGGTATACCTGTAAACAGCACTGACCTTTAGCTCTAAAGGTTTTCTACGTGTCTGACTGGAAAGGTTCTCAAGAGTGCAAAAAGAGTTCTACGGTAATAATACGCAATCTTTGTTCTGTTTATCCTAATAAATAATATATTAATATTCAACCTTGAACACAGTTTGCTTTTAAAGAAATCATTGTGTCTGATTAAATTCAATTATAATATGTCAGCTGTGAGCATCGGAGAAAAGTGACTAGTATAAGACACAGGATCACATCCTATATCTAACCAGAATATCATGGTAGGGTCTTGTCTAGGCCTCAAACTCTAATGTTAAAACAGATGCACTCGAGTATGCATGATTTCAAGGAAGCTGTCTCACACCAGCCGATCGTGCTTCAGTCCTCAGGATGTCAATAACTCTTTTTTAAATCTGTCAAATAATCAATATACTTGATAATGCACAAAGGCATTTAGGGGTCTACGGAGACTGCAGTCGTTAATTACACAGACACAAGTGGTTTTCACAAACTGACACTTTAATAACACTTTGAAGGAAAACGAACACCTGCAAATGAAAAAGGGGTCAACTGCATTTTAATATAAATTATGTGTAACAGCTTCTGCTATTAATTCAGGAGGAGGGTCTAATCTGGTATTCAGTATATCGTTTACATTAATGAATTGGTGGGTGTATTAACCACTGTATATGCTAAAAAAAAAAAAAAAAAGGACAGGTTCTAAAATATGCCAAGAAATCTTAAACTTTATTTATGTGCGAAAACATTTCCAAACTACTGATTTTCTAGCAGTAATTTCTAAATTAGGAAAAAATATTCTAATCATTAACTATGGGCACACACAGGGCTAGGCACCACCATTGTTCCTGGTGGACAATTACTGGACTTAGTAATTTAATGATGTTCTATGGACATGCCCAGCCCTTGCCACGGACGCTGGTGTACACACCATGCGATGATCCTCATCATAATTGTGTATAATATAGGCTGTGTGTTACGCATTCTCACATCCTATTTATAACTTTGACAGCAGCAACTCTTGGCACCAAGTGGTGAGTGAGCAATAAGTGACAACCAGCGGCTTGTCTTAACATGTAAACCATATTGGGTTAAGTGGAAGGAGAGGATGCAGTCAGTCATTCAAATCCCCACATAAAATGGAGGTAGGAAGAAATGGATGGTAACTGTGCTCTACGTCTCTGAAAATAAAAAATACAGATAATTCTTGTACCTGTCCAAAGAATTTAGTGCTCGTTATTAACAGTTTGCTCTTTATAACGGTAATATGTGAATCGGTTTGCCACCATCAGCCATAGAAAGAATTCTGGCACTGCCATTTTGTTACTGTGCACTATGGCTATTTTCCTTGGAAGGCCAACTCTTGTGGTACGTTCAAGTATGCACAGTTATAGTTGCTGTCACATTCTTAGTCAGTACCTGGCACACTGTCACTACAAGTGCACATGCACAGTTGCCAAGATGTGCCCTGTGCATGTGTACCTGGCTTTTGCAATGCTTTTCTGGCTTCAGAAGGAGAGGTGAGTTTAATTGAGCTCCCAATGAGTTTCGTAAATTAAGCCACATTGGGATACTTATAAAGTGTTAATAAAACCAAAATGATACTCTGTAAGAAGAAGGATCTGCAAGCATATTTAATAGGCTTTCAAGGTCTGGTTTGTGGCCTACACTCGCTTGGTTCCCTTGTAATCTTGGTCTGTAGTAAATGTATCACATCAAAGTACTATAGAATACTCTAGATTAGTGTTGTAGAACCTGTTTTAATGTGAAGGCCGCATTAAGGAGCCAGACACTAGGCCGCATTAAGAAGCCAGACGCTAAGCCGCATTAAGGAGCCAGACACTAGGCCGCATTAAAGATCCAGACACTAGGCCGCATTAAGGAGCCAGACACTAGGCCGCATTAAAGAGTCAGACTCTAGGCCGCATTAAAGAGCCAGACACTAGGCTGCATTAAAGAGCCAGACACTAGGCCGCACTAGGCCCTTAAAGGTGTCATTCCGCCCACAGACCACCAGTTGGACATCAAAGCTCCAAACGACGGTGCTCGGTAAAATGGGTTAAAGCTTAAACTAAGAATGTTGAAAGGTATCTACAACCACTAATGTCACCTTTCAATGTTAGGGGCTACAAGGTAGTAATGATTAATTACCACCAAAATCCCAAAAGGTTCAGTTGTGATTCTTATTTCCTCTCATTCAAGGTTTCAGAAAAATATATCGTTTGACACCTGCCCCTTTCATGCCGTGCAGCTGCCTTGTCAATTCATGGATGCAAAGATAAAAAAATGCATTCATAATAATAGCAGGGATCATACAGACTGCACATTTTACTGTAAATCAATATTTCCTAAAGTTTCTTTCTGAATACTGTACATAAAAAAATGTCAAACAATAAAATACAATCTTTTAATGTGAATTCTATTGGATTGCATTACACATTAGCACAACTTAGCACTGAGGCTATTTGGTACTGTGTGTTATATGGTATGTTAAAGATGCCGAGTACGCATTTTTGAGTATTTCAGAAGGGTTTTCACACTCATTTTCAGCAAAGACAGTATTCTGATGTCAAAAATAGATAATTTGTGAAAGACGCAACAGGGAGTTGGCAAAGCAACGCACTGATTACAGAGTGATAATATGACATGCCTGATATTACACTTACAGAAGAAAAGGGTAGGATGTTCTGAAAAAAATAGAGGCAGCAATTTGATGTTAGGATGGTTTCCTAGTGTGCGGTACACAAAGTTATGTGTAAAGGTGCACACAGGTATAGTGCCGGGTATATCTCTGCCTGTCTCCGGTTGCTTTGTCGCTTAGTTCGTCAATGCAGCCCGTGTGTACATGATCAGGCAGAGGATCTTCTGACAAACTTTAAAGTTATAATGTATAAAAATGTTGCAATTCCCATTAACCGTAGCGAACGTCGATTGCGTCTTTTTTCAATTGCAGTGCGGGAGATTTTATACATTTGTCGTTATTGCTCCTCACGCACATCATAATGAGATGAGAAATTAGAACTCTACATCTTATTTTAATTTGTCTAATTTAACGGCTGAAAAAGGAGTTAGATATGATTACAGTTTAACTAAGAAAAAGGTAATTGTACGATATTAAGGGCGCAATTCAGTTACAAGTGGATCAATACCAGGAATCTATTCGCTAAACAAAAACGTTGGTGAACTGATAACCAAACTGCAAAAATCAGACATTAAAAGGTGGCTTAGGTTTTCATTTCCAATCAAAGCTCTGGATTCAAGGCTTACAACATAGTCCCAGAAATCCAACAAACAGACAAAGAATTAGGCCATGCTGTCCAGGGTCAATAACAGAAAAAATTAGCGAGGTCATTATCCAGGATTCAAGATATGGAGCACTTACAGCTTGTAAAAGAACTGACATGAGGCCCAAGGCTGATGGGAAAATACTATAAAGGTCTTACTTTCCCAAACGTCAATTTATAGCAATGATGCACCCTCAAACTCCCAAAGGGAATATGGGAAAAGGTTCTTGTTCACTGACGACCATACGCCACAGGCTACGTGATGTGCAATTGGTCTCTGAAAGGGAACAAGGCTTAAATAGTGCCTCTGAAGTGTTGACTGGTGCCTCTGGGTGTTAAGACAGGTGAATTTGCACATATACCCTATGCTAAAAGATTATTACCTCAATCCTCGTGGCCTGCTGCCAAAGAGAGGTTAGAAATTCCCTTTTACGGGTCAAAATAATTACTGCCACTCTATTGATAGACAGCATTACATGTAATATTTATAACACCGACAGCACAACTATCAAATGTAATATTCATTTCAAGCTGTCACCTCAGTGTTAAATGCAATATTTATTACATTATGCAGCATTAAATGTAATATTAATGTTACACTTACATTACAGAGGTCATATAATATTAATGTCTGCAATGATAGCACAGAGTGTTACATATAATATCAATGATAAATTATTACACTAAACAATATCTCTGGTTTGAGAAATAACAAAACAGTGCCCAGTTGCAAGATTTATTACATGTAGCATTATTTAAAAAAAAAAAACTATATTGTGCTCCCAGGACCTTTTTAGAGGTTTCAGATCAGCACTGATTTACTCAAATTGAAAGCTACTGATTGTAGAACTTTTGTTCCACATCACTTACCACAAATTAAAAATAAGTGATTTAATCAAAATGGGAGGTTGAAATTACATTTCCATTCTCACTCCCTGCTTATAAGTAAAGGGATAAGATATAACTAGACTTTCAACCTTCTTCTCGTTTGTGTCTAGGGGAAAATGAAGCTCCTCATGTCCCACATCTTGACTTTCTAGAGAAATGGAAGTTGAAATCATGTACAAGCATCTCAAGTTTGACTGGTGGCAGGGCAATCTTAGATTCTATCTATTGTAATAGCTGCACTAGCTGCTTCTCTCAACATAGTAGGAGAAAGAGCTGTGGTGTATCTTGGTTTTGTGCTGCCCTAGGCCGAGTAAATTGGGGCAACCCCCCACCCACCTTGCACACCCATTACATACCCCATCACCTACATTGCACACACATTAAATGCCCAAACACCCACACTGCACACACATTAAATGTCCACTCACCCCATACATGCCCCCATCAACCACATTGCACACACACACATTAAATGCCCAATCACCCCCATTACATGACCCCAACACCCACACTGCATACACATTAAATGTCCACTCACCTCATTACATGCCCCCATCACCCACATTGCACACACATTACATGCCCCATCAACCCCATTACAGGCCCCCATCACCCACTTTGCACACACATTACATGCCCCCATCACTCCCATTACATGTCCCCATCACCCCCATTACATGCCCCATCACCATGATCCATTACCCCATTACATGCCCCCAACACCCCAGTACTTACCCTGGGCAGCGCTGTTCCCTGTTGTCTAGTGGCAAGCAACATGGTATCCTACCATGCTAGCTGTTCGGGTTCCCGCGTGGTTTGACGTATGAGTGCCGACCGGTTACGTGTCCCGGCATGAATCTGATGTCAGCGCGGCGGGTCACCTGTCTGCACTCACCCGAAAAAATGCACAGGGAGCCAAACAGGCAGCATGGAAGTCTGTCTGTGCTGCCTGTTCGGCACCCCGATCTCCCCAGCCACTGTCTCAGCCGGCAAGAGGGCAGCTTTTTTTTGCCAACTGCAAGCAGACAAGGTTAGTGATGCCCTAAGCACTTGCCTTGTTTGCCTCGCGCGAAATACAGCGCTGAGAAAGGGGCTTTTTTTCGTGATCACAGACATCCAGCTGCCTGCTTGGGGCAGAGAAGCTGGTGAGGGGAGATCTCTTGATTTTTAAAGGCATTGGGAGGCTATATATGGCCCGTGGGCCTGTCGTTCCCCACCCCTGGTTCTACATGACACAACCAAAAGAATTAACAAATTATAAAATGAAGTATTGTAAAACAAAGGAGAAGCATATTATCAAGTATACAGAGTTTTCTTAGTGTAAAAGACAGAAACAGGACTTACTATGTACTGGCATATTTGTGTTACAGGCTGTTTCTTCCTCTCACTTGGAGTTTGTGTTCTTGGCCGCGGAATTAATTAATTAATACAGAAATGTGAGTATGTTAGCTTGGCATGTTGTAAGTACCCCATTATATAGACTTAACTTAATGGTGAAATCAATTTGTATATGTATGTTTTATATGGGTGAATGTTAACAATGAAACATATGTATTGTAAATGATAAGTTTGTATAATGGAGTATACATTTATTTATGGAGTATAATATGCAGATGAATTAAGATATACATTGTATATATTTTTATGGCAGTTTCTTTTATATGTATTTTCCTTTTTATGTCTTTTCTTCTTTTTAATAAAATATATAAATATTATAATATAAAACGTATTTAGCGTTAGTATTTCTTTTTACTTCCAATGCTTTATAATTAAGCACTGTGTACTTTAGTACTAATCTTTAAAGCAAAAAAAAAAAATTGCAGACAATGCTACAGAAGTGTCTGGGCCTCCTTTATATATAAAATTAATTTCTCCCATTGGCGATAGATAGCTATACACATAGTTTGCTTAAGTTCGTCTTGAAATGGGCCGTCAGATATTGATTTAACAATACAAAGACACATTTTTTTGTAAATAGCTGAAAAACCAATAGTAATCTACTGCAGTTTGACATAGTGTTATAAAATGGAGGACTTTCTGTCACAACACTGTGTTGTGACAGAAAGTCCTCCATTTTATAACATTATGAGGAAGCTTATCAAGAAGAGCGGTATTTATTATTATATGTGTTTATGAGATGACAATCACATTTGTATATCTGATATTGATGACTAAGATTTGGCACTCTCGTAGGGCATAGTAACTGTAGATATTTGCTACATGATGAGCTACTTGCTAGTAGCTATTTGCTACTGGGATGTGTGGGGTGTTCTGTAGATGTTTATACAGTGGCCACCTAATTATAAATTATACTGTGAACATACCACAGGTATGTGCAAATCTTTACTTAATGGATTCAGTTGTTTATAATTAGAGTTGAGCGGACACCTGGATGTTCGGGTTCGAGAGGTTCGACCAAACTTCGGAAAAAAGTCCGGGTCCGTGCTCGAACTTGACCCCGAAGTCAATGGGGACACAAACTTTTGACCTATTCGTATGAATGGGGACTCTTTTCGGTTTATAGAATAGCAATAGCATTACATGTATTCTATAAACCGAAAGTCTATAAACCGAATGTCTTTCGGTTTATAGACTTTCGGCTTATAGAATACATGTAATGCTATTGGCTATTCTATAAACCGAAAGTCTATAAACCGATAGACTTTCGGTTTAAAGACTTTCGGTTTATAGCCGAACCTCGAACTCCAACACGGACATACAGTGAAATGTCCGGGTTCGGGTTCGTGGCACGGACACCGTAATGTTCAGTACGAACCCGAACAGTGCGGTTCGGGGTCGCTCAACACTATTTATAATGTGAAAAAATGTGTTTTAAATACGTCTGTGGTGTCTCCTGTGTATGACATCACCTTTAAATGAACAATCAATGGGAAATGCATATGATGTCACAAAATGGTGCAATAAACCGAAGACAAAACACATTTTTGATCTTCATTTTTGTCTCTGCTTGCAATTCTGCCAATATAATGTATATACCATTTTTCTTCATTTTGTATTCTCTATATTCACAGTATACATACAATGTTAAGGTTGACTGAAATAATTCTACACAGACTTGCACATATCTGTGGGCAGTAAGCATATTTTGACATTTTCCAGCAAGAAACATTACTCAAAATATAATAATGCAAAGACATTTACAAATAACATGTCTAGCATATGAATGTGCAGTTTGTGAACTTCTACAAATAATTTTACAAGGCAGGAAAATAACTGATTAAAGCAATGGCACAGAAGAAGATCCAATCAAATACTTTGTCCAGATTAAATACATAACACACTTGTCAGTTCACAGTTTATAATTTGTCATTTCCTGACAGTACAGTGTAAAATGCAGTATTACAATCGTAGCAGTACAGTCAAATCCCTATCTGACTGACAGTTTAGTGTTTGATGTAAATAATATTGCTATCACAATGACAGTATAGTATTGAAGGTGGTAAAATGGAAGGGTAATGATACACTGACAGGATACTGGCCCTCACAGTACTACAAAACCTTGATATCACTGTATCACACATAATGTTAACACTGTACATGCGAGTACATGTTTCACTTGTAGTATTAATTGTAATGGCAGTACAATTTATTACATTTAACATAAATTCCCGCACTTTGTGTGCCATAAGTCGCAGTATTGTCATGCTACCTGGGTACACATGCAGCCTTTGTGGAGTTTTTACCACAAAGGCAAGATATTTGTCAACAGGAAACATTTGGTTGAATTTTGGTTGAATAATTTGGTTATTTATCTGTTGTAGTAATAATGGAGGTCTAGGTACTCATTTACTTGAACATCCCCGACTGAGACCAGGGAAACTATCACCAGCAAGATCCACAAAACAGGGCCTTGTGGCAAAGTGGTGAAAGAAAAGTCATTTCTGAAAACGATCAAATGTGCATCTGTGAAACACGGCAAACATGGAAAGGAGGTTCTGGTCTAATAAGACCAACACTGAGCTACAGTTGGCTCAAAGCTAACGTTAAAAGCCTCACATTAAAATATTCCATTGGGGCCACTTTACATCTGCAAAAAGTATAAAACTAGTCAGGATTAAGGACTAAATGTGTGGAGCCAAATACTGAATTATTCCAGTCTGCAACTGATCTATGGAGAGACTGCAGGTGTTGTAGGCCAGTGAGTCTAAACTGGAACATAAAAATATCCTAGCATGGTAACAAATCTTTAAAGGGTCTGTCTGGTGCCCTAAATACATCTTGCAAATGTTAATGAATTGTAATTTGCTTTCGAAGTACTTTAAATGCATATTTTACATTTTGCATTGCTTAGAATTTTAAATATAGTGAAATAGTGAAATTACAGCAGTTTGCAAGAAGCCAGGACTGCCCACACTATTTGATAAAAAGTCAGTTTCATCTTTTTTTTTTGTTTAGCTGCAGGAGCCAATGAGAATAATGCCATTCAAATTAATGGAATTTCCTGTCTCTCTAGTGATGTCATCAGATAATGTGTTGCACTGATAAGAGATCCTACTGTGTACAAGAGCAAGTCTATTACAGTCCACACAATGTAGTCAATTTCAGCAGCACAGAGATACAAGTCATCCAGTTATTCACAAAGAAGACCTGATATAAGTCCTAGTGCAACACAGGTAGGCTGCTAGCAATAATGGGACAAACCCATTGCAAAACCATCAGGTTTCTATCAGAACTAGAGTGTTTTGTTCTTTTTTTTTAAGGTGGGAGAGTGAGGAAGATTCTCCAAGCAGCCTAGGACCCTTGGTAGGAAAAATGTGCAGGGTTTATGCCTTCACAACTGGCACAGACTTTCCACAAAGTTACTACACTCAAATTAACATGATAGTGTAATGCTCAGAATATTTCAGGTACATGGGACCAAGTGAGAATGCGATATGTTAACATTTTGTTCCTCATGCCCCAGAAAAAATCCACAGATGGTTTATGCCAATTAGTATTATCATCTCTTTTTCAATCCTACAAATAACAATTTGCTAAATAAAAGGGTTCCTGTCAGGGTTGGGACCTGGGAGCGTAGCGCAGGGGTGTTGGCACTAGGTGGTGCGCACACTAGAGAAGTCCGGAGTGGCAGCAGTACCAAGGGGTAAGGCAGAACAGTGTTCGAGGTAGGTAATGGGTAATCCGGGGTCAGGAGTGGAGAGGTAAACGTAGTTGAATGGAGAATCCGAAGTCAGGAGTGGAGAGGTAAACGTAGTCGATAAACAGTCCAAGGGTTCGGTAGCCGGGAGATCAATAAACACAGGGAAACGAGGAACAAAGGTATGGGTAGGAATCACTGTAGAGGGAGTATCCACACTACAAGCTTGGAAAACGAGCAAGCACTGAATGAACAGTGCTTGCTGTTTAAATAGGGTGCCAGGACCTTTGCTCCGCCCACCATCCTGCAGGTCGCCGCCCCCCTCTGGCTTTAGCCAGATAGTGAAGGCAGGAGTAGGACCTGCCCCCTCTCCACACCTCCCGTGCATCCTCCAATGGGAGCACACCACCGGGCCGCAGGCCACGCCCCCCTGCCATCAGAATGACACCTGTGCTTGTGTTACACGAGGCAGGTTGTACTACAAGCCGGGGATGCGGCCTACACCGTGATCGCGTGCCCCCCCAGCGGGGTGCACGGTACCTGGAGTCTGTTGGACCAGGTAGGGGATCCCTGCAGGAGGCATGGGATGGAACTGGGGTCTGACAGACCCACCCCCTTACGCGCCACCTCCGGGGGCGCCTAGGGGCGGGACGATCTGGATGGGATCTGTGGAAGGTACGAATCCTGGCAGGTGCATGAACCCCATTCTCTGGTTCCCATGTCTTCTCTTCAGGACCATATCCTTTCCATTTGACTAAATATTCCAAACGCCCTCTGCGGATCCTGGAGTCGAGTATCTTCTCCACTTCATACTCCTCTGTACCATCTACGGTGACAGGAGGTGGACGAGGTTGATTCCTCCCTACAAATGGATTATGGAGATACCTCTTCAGAAGGGAGACGTGAAAAGTGGGATGGATGCGCCATGAAACTGGTAGTTGAAGACGAACAGCAGCAGTACCGATCAAGGTGGTAATTTCAAATGGACCTAGGAATTTCGGGCCGAGCTTTCTGGCCGGGCCTGCTGTTTTGATGTGAGCAGATGAGAGCCAAACTTTGTCTCCAACTTGGTATTGGGGAGCCGGGGTTCGGCGACAATCAGCCTGTTTTTTGTAATCTTGTTGTGCTTTGGTGAGAGTTGTTCGCAGAGTAGAGAAGCTCTGTTGCAGAACACGAAGACGATCAGTAGCTAGAGGCACCATGGAGGTACGAGGAAGATCAAAAGGAAAGCCTGGGTCAAAACCGTAGTTGGCCTTGAAGGGTGACATGCCCGTGGAACGTTGGATTCGGTTGTTGTAGGCATACTCGGCTAGAGGTAAGAGATTGAACCAGTTGTCTTGTAGATGGTTAGTATAGCATCGAAGGTACTGTTCCAGAATTTGGTTCACTCTCTCGGTTTGTCCATTTGTACTGGGATGATAGGCCGATGACAGAAGGCGTTGGAGACGAAGACCTTGACAGAATGCTTTCCAGAACCGAGAAGTGAATTGGACGCCTCGATCAGACAGGATGGTGCGAGGAACCCCGTGTAGTTTGAATACATGTTGTATGAATAAATCGGCTGTCTCTGCTGCTGTGGGAACTTTGTGTGTTGGGATAAAATGGGCCATCTTCGTGAGGCGGTCTACCACGACCATGATTGTGGTATGTTGTTTTGAAGGTGGAAGATCGACTATAAAGTCTACTGAGATCTCTTCCCAAGGTTGAGTAGGGATGGCCAATGGTTGTAGTAGCCCCGAGATCTTTTGGTGTCGACTTTTGGATCGGGCACACGTTTCACAGGTGTTGATGTAGCGGTGGATGTCTTGGGCCATTTGAGGCCACCAGAAGGTTTTACGGGCATGGTGGAGTGTTTTTTGAAGACCTCCATGTCCTGCCAAAGGATGGTCATGGATAGCTTGTAAGATGGTCATACGGACTGGTTTTGGGACAAAAACACGGTGATCTTTGTATAGCAGTCCCTGTTCGGTTCTTAAGGTAGGAAATTGGTTAGATACAGAGGGGTCCTGGGTATGTTTTCGGATCTCCTGTACGAGTGAGGTTTGAAGAGCTAGGAAATGGTCGGGTTGGAGGATAGTGTCTTTGGTGAAGGAGTCTTTAGTGGAGGTGTCAAAAACACGGGACAGAGCATCGGCTTTAGTGTTCTGAGTTCCTGGCCGATAGGTGATGTGTAGTCTGAAGCGTGTGAAGAATAGTGCCCATCGAGCTTGACGAGGACATAGGCGTTTTGCGGTGCGTAGATATTCAAGATTACGGTGGTCCGTAAATACCGTGATGGGATGATGTGCTCCCTCTAGGAGATGTCTCCATTCTTGAAGAGCCAATTTTATGGCCAGAAGTTCTCGGTCTCCAACATTATAGTTCATCTCTGCAGGGGAAAGACGTTGTGAATAAAAAGACACCGGGTGTAGGTCCTCTTTTATCCCATATCGTTGTGAAAGTATGGCCCCCACAGCTGTTTCAGAGGCATCTACCTCCAGAAAGTATGCTTTCTCTGGGTTTGGTAAGATGAGGATGGGAGCAGAGGTGAATCTCCGTTTTAGTTGGGAAAACGCTTGTTGTGCCTTGGAGGACCAAATGAAGGGAGTGTCTTTCTTGGTAAGGTGGGTAAGGGGTTGTACGACCCTGGAAAAGCCGTTAATAAATCGTCTGTAAAAATTGGGGAAGCCCACGAAACGTTGCACCGCCTTAACGGATGTAGGGGCCGGCCATTGAAGAATAGCGGAGACCTTTTTGGGGTCCATCTCGATAGACCCTGGTTTGATCACGAAACCCAGAAATTCCACAGATGTTGTTTCAAAGTAGCATTTCTCTAATTTGGCATAGAGTTGCTTGTCCTGTAACCGTTGGAGAACTTGACATACATGTTTTCTATGTTCAGGTAGAGAGGAGGAATACACGAGGATGTCGTCCAGATAAACGACCACATAAGAGTCCAACATATCACGGAACACATCATTCAGGAAGTGTTGAAAGGTTGCGGGAGAGTTGCAAAGTCCAAAAGGCATGACCCGATATTCATAGTGGCCGTACCTAGTTCGGAAAGCCGTCTTCCACTCATCCCCATGACGAATGCGGACCAGGTTGTATGCCCCTAGGAGATCGAGCTTCGTGTAAATGCGTGCTCCTCGTAACCGATCCATCAGTTCAGGTATCAAAGGAAGTGGATACTTATTTTTGATGGTGATGTTATTAAGTTCTCGGTAGTCGACACAGGGTCGAACCCCTCCATCTTTCTTTCCTACAAAAAAGATGCCTGCTCCTGCGGGTGAGGTGGAGGGACGTATAAAACCCTTGCGTAGATTGGTAGTGATGTAGTCTTTGAGCACAGCGAGTTCGGGTTCTGATAGTGGAAAGATACGGCCAAAGGGGATAGCGGCCCCTGGGAGTAGGTCAATCGGACAGTCGTAGGGTCGGTGTGGTGGTAACTGTTCGGCCTCTTTCTTGTCGAAGACTTTACTAAACTCAAGATAGGGTTCGGGGATGATGTGTTCTGATGGTTCGCTGTGTACCGCATGAATGTAATGAGGTTGAAGACATTTGTGAAGACAGAACTGAGAAGCAAAAGTGATTTCTCCTGTGCTCCAATGAACCTGGGGGTCGTGTTGGCGAAGCCAAGATAGTCCAAGTATGAGGGGAAACAGTGGGGATTGAACTAGGTTAAGGCAAATCATTTCGTGGTGTTTTGTGCCAACGGTGAAGGTGATAGGAGTAGTCTCTTCTATGACAGGACCAGACTGTATGGGATTCCCATCCACCAGGTGAACAGTAAGAGGCTGCTTCTTAATTTGGATGGGTATACCGAGGTTACGTGCCCAGGTGATGTCGATGAAGCTGGTACTGGCCCCGGAGTCAATGATGGCATGGTGAGATATGGTCTTAGTTCGCCACTGTAAAGAGACAGGAACAGAGAGATGAGGAGCTGAAGTACCCAAGAGTCGTGAGGCGTAATGAATTGCTGGCTTACCTCTGGAAGCGAGGGCAGGACAGTCTGATACGGTATGTCCAGGTTTCCCGCAATACATGCAGAGGTTGGACCTCTTTTCTGCGAGTCCGTTCGGTGGGTGTTAGGCGACCTCGGGTGACTCCAATCTGCATAGGTTCCTCCTGGGAGGAGGTAGAGGGTACAGCAGGTGTAGGGTTGGTAGGCAGGTAACGTGGCATAGAACCTGATGATGTAGCCCGTTCTTGCCTTCGTTCTCGAAGGCGGCGGTCCAATTGTGTGACCAATTGTACAAGGCCCTCCAAGGTGTCAGGAAGCCCAACTCGAGCAATTTCGTCCTTAAGTTGTTTGGAAAGACCTAACCGAAACTGATGAAGTAGGGCTGGTTCGTTCCAGTGGGTCTCAACTGCTACTCCCCGTAACTCTGCCACATATTCCTCCACTGGCCGACGACCCTGTTTCAGGGCTCGAATGATAGATTCAGCGGAGGAGGTTCGATGGGGGTCATCGTATAGTGTATCCATTGCTTGTCGGAATGCCACCCAGGTGTCCAAGGAGGGGTGGTTCTCTTGGAGCAAGTGGTGAGCCCAGGACATCGGGCCACCCGATAATAGTGAGATAGTGGTTCTCACTTTGATGTAATCGGTAGCATAAGTTCGGGGCTTTAGTACAAAAAGCAGTTCACAGGCCATTATGAAGGAGCGATATAGACTCCTATCTCCGGTGAAGCGTTCAGGGAGTTTCACGTGGGGTTCTGGGGCGTCCATTGCCCATTCTCTTGGAAACGCGGCTGCGGCAGGAAGTGGTGGTGGGGCCACTTCTTGGGGAACCTGTTGTAACTGTTGTATCCGAGCGTAAAGGTTCTGTTGGTGCTCTTGAATGTTCTGCACTGTCTGTGCTAATGCCGTGAGTTGCTGGGTGAGGGCGTGAATGGCATCAGCAACCCCTGCAGGCTCCATACTGGCTTGCTCGTTTTGTCAGGGTTGGGACCTGGGAGCGTAGCGCAGGGGTGTTGGCACTAGGTGGTGCGCACACTAGAGAAGTCCGGAGTGGCAGCAGTACCAAGGGGTAAGGCAGAACAGTGTTCGAGGTAGGTAATGGGTAATCCGGGGTCAGGAGTGGAGAGGTAAACGTAGTTGAATGGAGAATCCGAAGTCAGGAGTGGAGAGGTAAACGTAGTCGATAAACAGTCCAAGGGTTCGGTAGCCGGGAGATCAATAAACACAGGGAAACGAGGAACAAAGGTATGGGTAGGAATCACTGTAGAGGGAGTATCCACACTACAAGCTTGGAAAACGAGCAAGCACTGAATGAACAGTGCTTGCTGTTTAAATAGGGTGCCAGGACCTTTGCTCCGCCCACCATCCTGCAGGTTGCCGCCCCCCTCTGGCTTTAGCCAGATAGTGAAGGCAGGAGTAGGACCTGCCCCCTCTCCACACCTCCCGTGCATCCTCCAATGGGAGCACACCACCGGGCCGCAGGCCACGCCCCCCTGCCATCTGAATGACACCTGTGCTTGTGTTACACGAGGCAGGTTGTACTACAGGCCGGGGATGCGGCATACACCGTGATCGCGTGCCCCCCCGGCGGGGTGCACGGTACCTGGAGTCTGTTGGACCAGGTAGGGGATCCCTGCAGGAGGCATGGGATGGAACTGGGGTCTGACAGTTCCCCTAATGCTTACCTTGTATACTGATCAAATCTTACTACATACTTATACTACAGTACTGACATCTTGAGTCTGTCTCATTGTCTACCTGCTCACCTTTCTACAGTGTCCTACATCCTAGTATTCACACCACTTTTTACCACCCAACTTTTCACCATAGCATTAGCATTTGCATTCACTCCTACTTCACTATCATCCTTCCTAATTGGCTGTCTTGGTTGTATTAGCATTCTAATACAAACTTCCATTTGCATTGCCACTCGCAAATACTTTTCTCCTCCCATCTTACATGACTAACACACAGACACGCCACTAGGAGCACCTGACGGTCCCTGGACCATCTCAGTAAAGCAGTGGCTTCCTGACAAAGACTTTAGGACATCTTTTGGAAGGTGCTTTCGCGGAAAAACCATTCAAAATGTTATAAAGCCAGGAGAAAGGTTCTACGTGTCTGGGCTCACTCCTTCTTAAAGGGTAGAAAAAAAATACCCACTCCAGGCACAGGCTTAGTTTAAAGCTCTTTGTGGCCTATTGATTGTGATAGGGAAGGTGCTTCTGATCATTTACTACAACCGGGCAGCTAGTCTGCTTGATATCAGAAAAAAAACAAAAGTCATAGGTCCAATTCTCCAGCCTTTACTCTACCCTTGAGGGAAATAATGATGCCTTGGCTTACCATTCCTTTACAGCTGCCTCTGAGTAGCAGGCGAGCTTGATAACATAATTACTTTTACAGCCTTAAAACAAAACCTGGGCTGGACTTTTCAGTACATAGCTTTCCTAGTAGTGGGGTGGAAAACCAGCCCACCCTGCTTTTCCGAAACTTCTGTGAAAACAATTCTTTTGCACACGTATGAAAATTTCTCTCAGTGGGGCTGTATTATTTCTCCATTATTCACAGTGAAAACAGTGTCTAGGCCCCAAATGTGTCTCACTTCATTCCCTACACTTTACATCCATAGTTCTTCTTCAGTTTTTTTACAGTATACATTTTAATTTATAATACTGTATTAAAATTAATTTGCATTTTCATGTACACGGTCACCAGGAGTTTGTATGTATGGGCATATATATATATATATATATAATGCGAAAGAGAAAAAATATGTATATAAAAACCAGAGTCAAAAACAAAACATTTGTTTACAGGACAGATCAATATATAGCCTACGCATGCAAATAAAATAAATATATTCGCACAATGAGCTTCTTTGCCAAGGGAGACAGATTTGGAAGCACACAATCCATTGGTAATTGGCTACATCTATTAATCTCTCTATTTGAGATCAGGCTTGTCTCTGGTTGACATGCCTGTTTATAACGTGCCAAGAGATTAATTGTTGTTTCAAATTGGCAACAATACATATTTTTTCTCCCATGGAATATGAAACACATTTTCTAATGCAGTAAGAGTGATGTTCATCTTCGTCCCATAATTATCTTAAAAATGAAACACAAATGACAGTTTATTTTCAGTGAAATAGGATTGTCTCTCAGGGCTTCCTGTAGGGAAACCTGGTCTTTGTGTGAAATAATAATGCATGTAATAATGATGGGATATCGCTAAGGTGTATGTAACATTCTAAAATTCTACTCATTGTTTCTTTAATGTCCTGTTGAGCTGTGGCAGTTGTGATATAACATATACTTTGATGAACCCATATTAATTTGATCGTGAGATATCCGGATATTACTCTTGGCTATATGCCTAAAGGTTCACTTCGGTCTCACAAAAATTGATTAATTGAAAATTAATATATATTTTCAATATATATCTGGACAAAAACTGTTAAAATTGACTATTTTTTAAAATACATTATAATTGGACAAATGTCCATATATATATATATATATATAGACATTTGTCCAATTCTAATATATTTTAAAAAATAGTCCATTTTAACAGTGTTTGTCCAGATTTTAAAAAAAATCTAATGAGATGGAAACATTGACTAAGGTAAGGGGATACAACTGATGTGAAGAATTTAGTAAAAGATAAATTAAAAATTTGGGTCTGGTGACATAATGTAAAAATATTATAAAAGGTGTCTCCACTAAATTATTTTATTGGCATCTTTTTATTTACCCCCCATTTCTATACAGAATGGAATACAATATTACCATATGCATAGTATGAAAACCAACCAGGTCATTGCAGTTGAGTATTGGTGGAAAGAACTATAAAGCTCAGAGCTTCTAATCCACAGTATTAAAACAATACTTATTTTAAAAAAATGATATCCATATATTAAAGCCATGCACGGCACACAGGATTTAGCTTTAATATTCAGGTCGAACATTAGAAGAACAGCCTAAACCTCTTTTTAGGGTATATCCAGTTTAATCCAAGCATGGTATATTCCTACCTCTCTGTACAATGGCTCAAAGAAAGCACTGTGTTAAAAGGCTAATTCTCTCCCCGTTGCTTCCATTTGCATGATAGCCTCTTTTCCCAGACTCTCATGTGCATAGCATCGTTTTGTGTTTGCAACAGTTGTTTTTCCTGAACTCTATGTAGAATGCATTGGGAGCACAGTCGTGTTTCTTGTCATGTATGTACAAGCATCATGTACGGCATCCTAGATGCTGATTAACCACCACACCATTGGTTAACCATTTTCGCATATGGCCAACATTCTGTGCTGTTTGTTGTTGTTAAAGAACTGGAACGACGTAGAGTGAATCCAAAACCAAATCAGAACTATCCCGACTTACACAGTTTCTCCGGCCAATCAGCTACTCATTGCGATAAAAGGAATAAGTGTTAACCCTTTGTAGGCAGAACCCTAGCAAATCATATCAGCTTCCACATCCTGATTGCCCACATGGCATACAATTTAGCAGCAACTTGGCATGAATCAGTTTAGATTTGATCCCTGCTGAGCAATTACTATTTACATTTCTGTTTCTTTTAAAGCAAGTTCAGGTTTTTTTCTAATGTTACATGATAAAAATTCAGCATGTTGTCAAGAGTTTACACGTTGACTAAATTGTAAAAATATCTCAATTCAGAGCAAAATGTGACATGTTCAAAGGCCTGAAATCCTTTGAGCATAAATACAGCAAAGTGTATTTTTGTTCTGAATGTACAACCAACATCAATCCCAAATAATGAGGAACAAAAAAGGGAAATGTATCAACCTAACCAAAGGAAAACATATGCTACCCGGTGTCATACCTCACTATGGAAAGCTGGTCATCCTGGAATTGTATGTCAAAAAATAAAGAAAATTCAAACTTTATATCCAATAACCATACCTCCCAACAATCCCACTTTGCGCAGGACAGTTCCGATTTCGGAGCTATGTCCCGTTGCGCTCTACCTACGTCCCGCTGCGCTCTACCTCCGTCCCGCTTTTCCGGACAGGTAGAGCGCAGTGGGACAGCAGGACTCAGGACCACAATCCCGGGTCCTGTTGGCATTCTCTGGTGTCCCAGCTCTGTGCGCATGTGCAGTAGCGATCCTGGCTTCAGATGTCAGGATCTAAAGTGGCTGACAGTGTTACCGCACATGTGTGGTAGCGCTGACACCTCCCCTCCCCAGACTCTTCCCCGATTCACCCGGGATGCAAATTTGGGAACTATGCAATAGCCCAAACACTGAATTTTAAATGCCCTATATATTGGGATTATATAAATAGCAAATACGCATGTAGAAAAAGGAAAAATCTGTTATTTTTAGAAATTTATATTTAATGTATGTAAGAAAAAAAGCATTAATAACAGAGCTTCTTGATCCAAGGAGAAACCTGATTGGCCTTTGGAGTCAAGAAGGAATTTTTCCCCAGGAGGCAAAATTCGAAATAGCTTCCTTAGGGGGTTTTGCCTTCTTTTGGATCAAAAGCAGGAATGATAGGTAGAAGGGTTGAACTTGATGGACTTTTTCAAGACTTTTTTCAACCTAAATTACTATGTTACTATGTTAATATGTATGTGGGTAAAAAAATAAATTGCTACTTTCTCATCAAAATATTGAGTTATGTTATGTGTCCTGCTCTCATTACGACTCCATGATGTTTCACAGAATTTTCTAGAAAAACGGGGAGCTGCATATTGTATATCATAAGGGGCACTGCAAAAAAGAATATTAAACAGCTGCCTAAATATTTGTGCTTGGGGTACAAGATGCCATTGGCCCTTTTAGAAAAATAAAATATGATTATTCATATTGAATAGATTCATCTGAGGAAAGGGATTTAGGAGTAATAATTTCAGAGGACTTGAAGGTAGGTAGGCAATGCAATAGAGCAGCAGGAAATACTAGCAGAATGCTTGGTTTCATAGGGAGAGGTATTAGCAGTAGGAAGAGGGAAATGCTCATGCCATTGTACAGAGCACTGGTGAGACCTCACTTGGAGTATTGTACGCAGTACTGGAGACCGTATCTCCAGAAGGATATTGATACTTTGGAGAGAGTTCAGAGAAGGGCTACTAAACTGGTTCATGGGTTGAAGGATAAAACTTACCAGGAAAGGTTAAAGCATCTTAACATGTATAGCTTGGAGGAAAGACGTAACAGGGGGGATATGATAGAAACATTTAAATACATAAAGGGAATCAACACAGTAAAGTAAGTGAGTATATTTAAAAGAAGAAAAACTACCACAACTAGAGGACATAGTCTTAAATTAGAGGGGCAATGATTTAAAAGTAATATCAGGAAGTATTACTTTACTGAGAGGGTAGTGGATGTATGGAATAGCCTTCCAGCAGAAGTGGTAGAGGTAAACACAGTCAAGGATTTTAAGCATGCGTGGGATAGACACAAGGCTATCCTAGCTATAAGACCGGGAACGGGGGACTAATAAAAGTACTCAAAAAAAATTGGGCAGACTAGATGGACCGAATGGTTCTTATCTGCCGACACATTCTATGTTTCTATTATAAGGTACAGGTAGACTGCAAATACAAATGTTTGTGGATGGAAGCATTCGTCGTATAACATAACGTTTATTTGCGAATAGCTTAACCTACACTGGTGCGCTTAGCATGGATACAATACAAATTCCAATTCACTAAGTAGAAATGGAAAGTAAAGTCCCTTTGTTTTAGATTTGCTATTTTGCATTGCCGCAAGGTCCAAAACACACAATGATGTCTGGAGACGAGTATCTCAGTCATGTTTTTCAACAGTAGTAAAGAGCCATTGCTGTTTTGTAATCTTATTAAAGTGACACAAAGACATTTGGCATGTGTCCCAATGTGTGCAAGAATAAGGTTACTTAAACAAAAAAACAAAACAAATCCATACTGCATCCAAAATACCCCTCAATTCCATTCCCGAGAAAAGTTTGCTGTCGGTTTTAATTAACATAACTTTTAATAGACAATAATTTCCCAGCAATGTTTCATTTGACTGTAGTTCTTTGTGGCACTGTGATGTGCACTATATTCATAAAGAACCAGGCCTATTCCTTACATTCCTTTGGAACCATTGGGTTGCCATTTGGCAAAATGCCCAGACCAATTCTCAAAGAAATGTATTAAAGTTATAAAGAGAGGCTCATTGCTTTGGTAGAAGATTTTAAATCTATGTATTGAAATATCTAAGTTTGCGGAATTCCTGTTCTGTTTCTATAGCAACCATACCAGGGTTTGCCAAGAACTGAGTGAGTCCTATTGTACAGCACTTCATAATATGTTCCTAAATAGAAATAAAAATAATCAAAAAACAAATGACTATAAAATATTACTAACTTACATACATACACAGGAACTGGCTTTGACTCTCTATTTTTTTTTTGGCTCCTGGTTCAACTCTCTATATAAATTAACAAATAAAATAAAATTTGAAAATACAGTAAAGAACAGAATAATACAGAAATGTCTACGATATAGTCGCTCCAGGTACATACTTACAGGTGGTTAACATAAAATGTCTTGATTACAATTTAAGTAGTAAAAAGAAACAAAGTTCCAGTTTGGAATGAGGCAAGATGAAATGGCGTCACAGCGAAACGCGTAGGAGTTTTTGTCATACCCACCTGGTTTTCACTGCAGCAGATGTCTGTGCCATTTACTTAATAAAACGTTTATGCACAGACCTCCAGAAGTTTGTCTCATCATTCGCTGTGACGCCATTTCATTATGCCTCATCCCAAACTGGAACCTTGTTTCTTTTTACTTCAGTCTGATCGGTGGAGGACCGAGAGGCAGAATTTGAAGACTCACACAGGCACTGGTGTTCACATGCGTTTTCTCCTTTTTTCTTGCTACAATTTAAGTAGCTTTGGTAAATTCGTAGCAGTTCCATATGCAGTACAGGTTGGGTTTTCACTTTCTCTCCAGGACTGAATACTGCTATCTGTTCTGTTCATCTGTCTACTAGCTCATTGGTCCCCTAATTTGGGGATTTTTTTTTTTGAGGGGGAGTGTGTTAAAGACTCAGTAAATCATGATTCCCATTATGGCTTGAGTGGGGATAGGCATCTGTCCAGGGGCCTCATATTTTGTGGTAAGATTTGAAAATAACACTGCTGTCACTTGCTCCATTGATTTAATGAACCACTCCTTTTGGATGAAGGGTCAGGTCCCAGTCAACAAATCGCCCACTTTGGTCAGCTTTTTGGAGATCCGCCATTTATGAATATGTCTCGGAGGGGTAGGCTCCAAACCAGAGGTTTACAATAAAGGGAGCGTGGAGGGAATGAGGTGAAAGTTCTACCACTTTCTTTTACACATTATAAGTGATTTGAACCATTGTAGTACATGTATGTCTTCATTTGTTAATGGGATTAGTAGGGTGTGGAACAGGTACAAGATCGGTGGCGGCATTGGGGATGTTAATGTCAACACACCACTACCAGGAAGGATTTCAGGTGTACAGCTGTACACCTGGTGGACAAGCCTGCAGGAACACTGGCTGGAAGTGTCAGTAGAAGCTTCAACTGTGATATCCACAATTAAATTAAACATATCTAGAATATATGGGAATTGGAACAAATGTATACATTTGAATACATTTGCAATATTCTGTCTGTTCTGTATCAAACTGCAGAATTGTAGTCATTGCATGTATAAATGATACTAATCATAGTAAATACAACAGTCCACTTAATATGCCACATAACATGGTCACGTCTAAAATCCAGACTATTTATTGATACATGTAATTTAGTAATACTATGCTTACTGTAACACTGACAGAACAATGCAGCAAATAATAATACCATACTGACTGTACACGGGGTTTCATCATTTGTACCGCCTCTTTTGTGCAGCGACAAATTCCTTTGCCCCTCTCCGACCATGGCGTTTACTTCTGGTCGGAGTTCAGACAGTTGGGGTGGATAGCAATTTAACTGAAATAATGTGAAGCTTAAATGCAGCAAAACATTTTGCTCGTTCTAAATGCCATACTCATATTACATGAACTGCAATCATTAGACACCTAAAACGTTCTCAAGAAAGTATGACCCTAAAATCAAAAGTGTCCCTTTTCGGGGATTTCAAATGTTGTGATTGCATCATTTGGGATATTTATGTCATACTGACAGTACACTGGTGGAAATAAATGTAATATCACATTTACAATTCTTTCTGCAATGTTAATTGAACATGAAGATGCATTCAGTATTAGTGTTATTCAATGTTGCATGAAGTGTTGTATGTTAATCATTTAGGGAAATTAAAGATGAGGCATAAGGGTTTATTGAGGAAGCTCAGGTTTTTCCATTGGAATTTCAATTCATTTTAGGATTACTTTGGTGATCTGAATGGTCCAAGGAATCACCGCAGTGAATACGAATTGGCCCGATAATGTCAACCAATATGGACGATTTCGGGGCCGAACTTCTCAGAAGTAATAGACAGGGAAATAGCCAAACTCTTCCAATAGAAGTCTATGGGAGAATTTGGGCTATTACAGACATACAAGCAAACAAGAGCGGATATCTTCCAAGAGAGGAGACCAGCAGGTACAATTATTCCACGTGTGTGTGTGCAGAGAGGGCCTGAGGCTTCAACAATGGTCGCATGAAACAGGTACAAAAGAAACATCGGGCAGCTCAGGTAAAAAAACAAAACAGGAAAAACGTTATTGGTAGACAGTGAAATACAAAAAGGTCTATCCACGTTAATAACAGGTTACACAGGTCTAAAAAAGGGGGGCTGTTATGGCAGTGTGTTATATAATGTACATATTTATATGTGGCAATTCCCTAGCTTTTTTCTGGGTTATTAAGTGGAGTATGGTATATGTGGGTGTTTTTGTTGGGCTCCAAGCACCGCTACCCACAAACAATATGCCACAAACTCTGTCCATGTTGGTTCTAGTGGCAGGAGCCCACGGTCGTGTGATAGGCCATATCCCCAGACTGTAGTAGAGGGTGCAGCTCTTCTACATGCTCCTGAAGCCACGCCTGCACGCACTAAGGCGGCCCCGTCAAAGAAGAAGCAGTTGTCAAAGTGGAGAGCACAACAGTACCCACAACCTTACAGCTACTAAACACCAAAATGACATACAGGTGTTGAAGGACTGCCTGCCACAATATAAAAGACCAGCTTTCACTCATGTCAGTGCTTGATTGTCATTCAAGCTGTGGTGTTAGTACTTGTCCTTGACCAGTCGCTCTGACCCCTCACTGTCCTGCTGCATATTTACTATTGATTGTCTTCTGTGTACTGAACATGGGTTTTACAGCCTACCATGCTGTCTCCTATGTCCTGGTTCTGGTCCGGTTCACAGATACATAGCTTTTCTCCTACATCCTGGTTTGGCTATTGGATACCCAGCTTGTCTTCTATGTCCTGGTCCTGGTCCGGTTAACGGATACCCAGCTTGTCTCCTTTGTCCTGGTCCGCTTAACGGATACCCAGCTGGTCTCCTATGTCCCGGTCCTGGTTTGGTTAGAGCCAAAATAATTCCGAAATTATGTCATACTGAATAGTTGAATTTCAATTATTTTATACTGAGTTCTATGAAATTACTATTTTCCTGGTGACGACAAAATAATTGGCTGGCTCCTGAATTGATCATTTTGGCTTCTAAAGTCTACAAATATTTATAAGTGACAAAATGATTGCAAGATTAAACTACCCTCAAACCAATGGCTTTCATACTTTAGGGTCTGCTAAAAAAAAAAAGTCAGGAAATTGAGATGGAAATGTCAAACTTTTTTTTTATTCTTTACATTCACAGTATAACCAATGTTAAGTGATACAGTCCCTTTAAGGCCAAAGAAACTTAGTTGGAAAAATTCTCTCAGTCAATCTCTGAATGCAGCCAATGTTCTGGTCCCAAGATACTGGAGGCAGGGAAAGGTACCTACATATGATGATTGGGTAGCGGAGGTGGAACAGATTAGGAAAATAGAAGGGCTTATCTCAATAGCAGAAGACAGACGGTTGGCAAATATTGATAAATGGTCTACATGGACACAGTATTTGGAAGGCTATTTGTACCAAGTCTCAACCAGATGTTTTGATTGTGGAATATGCCTAGGAGATAAGAATGTACTTTTGGAGATGGAATGTAGATAGGGATAACGTAGAGATGGTAGGAGGTGTGAGGGGGATTGGAGGGAGGGAGGTACGGATGGGTTGAAACAGAAATTATTGTTATTTTTTTTATCATCTTTTCTGTAAACTGACGTGTGATTAATATTTATGAATAAAAATATACGGAACTAATAAGTCTCTCATTTAACAGCATTGAAGCACTTTTTCAACTTGGCCACATTGGCCTAAGGATTAGAATTCCCATCTCAGTTACCTGCAGTTCTCTCTTTATTGAGTAAACCACATATATAATATGTATTTGGTTTATATATGAATTTTTGGTATTTTTATTGATGTGTAACAAATATCAAGATGTCTTTGTGGATAAAATGTCAAACAAGGCATCACAATATACTGGATCTATGTTGTAACAGACTGATTTTTATCTTTTAGATATATAATGTTCTCATTGCTGGGAAAGAAAAATTATAACTTATAAATAAAATTTACTCTAGACTAGTACAGGATTTCTGTGAAAAACAGTTATCATTATATAAATGGACGATTAACGCAGCCTCATGGTCAAACTTGACATTTTTGTCAGACGGTAGGCGGATGGCAATTACCTGGGCAAACATGACCCCTATAACAAATTAACAATTCTCTATGTTGACAGCAGAATAACACAGAGAGTGTGAAATTACTAAGCCTGTCATATACATACAGTGTACCACCTCCTGCTTCGCAGAGTGTGGGCAACAGAGCTTAATGCATGTCATGATAGTAAGTAAAAAGCAGGCTTATTAGCTATTGTAAGATATGAATCAAATCCAGTGTATACTGGGTATTCTAATGTGTTATTGCACTCTTACTATAAATATATATATATATATATAGTTTAGCACTACATGCAAATTAGATTTAGACTAATAAGATGAATTAACAACAACATTGTGTACCAATTTGTATGATTAAACAGTCAGTTTGCATAATAAAGGTTTTTAGGCTATCCATAACATGTACAGTATATGCTAGCAAATGATAAAACAGCTAAAATAGCCTCAACAAGTAGATGGAAAACATTTTTCCAATGTAAAACTAAATAGTGAAATTCACAAAGAATAGTGACTACACTAAATTAAGGTGACGGTATTAGGATTTGGGTTTGTGTTTGAGTACAAGGATGTGTTTGGGTAAAAGAATGTGTTTGTGTACACGGATTAGGTTGAAATTAATTATTTTGATTAAGGTTTTAAGTCACAATTTTTAATAACAAAATATGTCCAATTTAAAATTGACTTCTGAATATTGTGTGGTTTTATAATACAAGTGAAATCTCAAATAATCTAGTAGAGAAATATTTTAAAAGGACACTACCACTTACATGAGATGTAACTAGATTACCTGGTCATTTAAAACAAACACATATCTAAGACATATGGCACTTTTTTTTCTATGTTTGCACTAATTGCATATAAAAGTAAAAATTAGGTGTTTATCTCCAGCATCCATTTTATAAATTTTACCCATGATGCCACATGATGTCATACTCCCCTGCTCTCTTACTGGCTCCTGTGTATTATAGTGGGCAGGAATAGGTGGCTGTGTACAATTTTTTTTTACCTGACTTCCAACAGAAAGAGAGGAGATTAACCTGATAAAACAGTATCATAACTCTGAATTCTGACTTATAGACTGCACTCTGTGTCCCCAGTCCCAAAGTGAGATACTAGTGTTGTAAAGTCACTGGGGCGGGGGGGGGGGGGGGGGGATGGGCACCCAAAAACACTATATTTCACAAAATGGCGGCACCCAGTCACACTTGTTTAGTAAAATATTTCATAAAAAAACTCACATAACAAAAACAAAAGACAATTTTCAATAATGCAAAAAAATAAAAAATCCTTTTAATTTTTTGGTGAGAGTCGTTTAATAAAATAAGGATGCTATATATAATACACTAACGCTTTTGTGTGTCTAGTAAATTGTTAGGTCTATAAATAGCATTCAGGTAATTATTAGTGTAATGACTATGTTTAGGATTAGATTAGCAATTATAGTTTAATTAGAGTATTAGGATTTGGGATGTAAAATGATTAATGAGACTAAATATATTGTCAATAGAAACTAAATGTTTAGTTCACTTGTGAACATTTCTCAATTAATAATGTATTGTGATACACATTCCGTTTAATTGATTAGGGCTATTTTGTCTGAGATATTTTATCAAGGCTATTCCATACCTCCCAACACTGCCCCCTGGCAAATCGGGATGCCGGGAGCGGAGTGTGGGGAGGTGCGTGTCGTTGAGTCGTCACTGTCAAGCTGAAGCTGGCATCTGAAGCCAGGATCGGTACTGCGCATGTGCACAGTGCTGAGCATGAGCAGTAGGCATTCTCCGGTGCAGTCCCGCTGAGCTCTATCTCTGTCCCGAAAAGCGGAACAGATGTAGAGCTTGGCGGGACAGTAGGACAGACCTCCAAAATCAGGACTGTCTGGCTCAAAGTGGGACAGTTGGGAGGTATGCTATTCTGTCATATACTACAGTCCTGGCCATTTCCCAGTGTCATAGTGTCCACTAGCAGATAGCCAATCGGTCCACACACACTCAGCTGGTTTATCTATGATGCTCACTCACCACAGGTAATGGCGGACTACATTCCCATGATGCTTAGTCAATTCTATCCAAATTCCCGTGAAACTTATTAAACATCACAGGCGAAGCATAATAGGAATTGTATTTCCCAATAGCTGAAATGCCACAGATGAGCCATCTTTAGGTTTCAAATTGATAAAACATGAATTTTGTATGCTTCATATTAATTTATCTGGCGTCTATGTCCTCTGGATCTGGACTAAGCAAGATAGCAATGCACACACTCCTTTCTCCCTTGTAGTGCAGAACAGGCAAATTGGTTAGAGAAGACACCAGCCCATCAAATAGAGTACCTGACAATGAAGAGAGATACAGACAGAATATAAGGGCATTCTCACCAGGTTATTCATTTTACCAACGTGGATTAAAGATTCGATAAAATGACTGATTCGAATTCATTAATTAAAATATTATCCCTACCCAGATTTCCTTTTTCCCACATTTCCCTGTAAATCAGGGGTCTCCAAACTATGGCCCACGGGCAGTTTTTATCCAGTGCTATATCTAGCGCGAGGCCAACAGGGGGCTGGAAAAAAACGCAACCCGCCCCCAAACACCTGCTCAGGCTGGGGTCTCGTTGGCAGGTCCTGAGTGCAAAATCTGGGTGATAGGGCAGGTCCAGGGAGCAAAATCTGGGTGCTGGGGAGGTCCTAGGGGCAGTCTGTGAGTGCAATCTGGGTGCTGGGTAAAATGTGGGTTCAGAGGAAGGAAATAAAAGCAAGAAATAGATTTGTTCAATAGTCTTTGTATAACATATGTAAAAAAAAAAAAAAAAAAAGTTGAATTATAATAATGGTTTTCTTTGGCATGCAAAAAATGTGTCAAATATTCAATGTAGCCCTCGTACTGAAAAAAGTTTGGATATCCCTGCTCTAAATGTAACCCTTGGCATTAGCACTCTTCACCCTGCATGCTGGCCAGTGATGGGACAAGGGTTCCCAGTAAACAAATGTTTGTGTCACTTACCTCACCTCAGCCCTTTTCCTGTTCTCTAACGTTCCCAAACTTTTGTGTCTATTTAGTTCTCTAAGTGGGGAAAATCAAAATCTGACTGTGTGCCCCCTTTAATGGCAGGTCCTGGGCAAATAACCACATTGCTCATCATCCCAGCTGACAGGTGTTAAATGTGTTGATTTTGCTTTTTTGGATGCTATTGGACCATTTGTCTGGAGCACATATTTTCCTTTCTAATAGTTTAAAACTATAGTGTAAAATGATTTTTTTGGAGTCCGCTTGATTGTGTTAATGTGTAATTATCCCACTGCTAGGCGTAAAGGCTCAGGCAAGTCTGATGTCATACAGAGTTGTATAGACACTGTTGTTTATCCTACTGGAGGTCGCTGTCACTTATAACCTTGAAAATACCACAAAATATTTAATTGAAGCATTTTAATGTTCCGTGTTTTGCAAACTTTTGCATAGTTCCACTAGGTATTTTTAAAAATCCAATTTCTACATATACCCTAAAGCTATTGGGTTTTTAAGTTGGATAATAAGTATGCAGAGTAGATTGTTAATAAGCACATAATGAGTTGGGAAAGCACTAGTACCACAGGTGTTTCAATAATTGGAAATGCAGAAAGACCTCAATAAAAAAATAATAACATTTATTAAAAAAAAAAAAAAAAAAAAGTTGCATATTGCATTATATCCTCTAAAACAAGCAGGATTTTGTGTGAGATAATAGAAATATAATTATGATGGAGATATCAGTGACTCATTCTCTTGCACTGTGTTTGAGTGACGGTCTAGTGTGATTATGATTTAGCACTCTCATACCTTCTGATCGGTCACGTGCAGACAGAAGTACGTTTTCGCGGCCTTAGAAAAGTTTGATTTTTTAAAGGGACACTCTCACCAAAAAATGAAAATGGTTTATTTTTTTTTTATTTTTGCATCGTTGATTTCAGATATGTCTTTTGTTTTTATTATGTGAGTTAATTTAATAAAATATTTAATCAAACAAGTGTGACTGGGCACCTCCATTTTGTGATTTATAGTGTTTTTGGGAGCCACCCGCCAGTGACTTTATAGCACTAGTATCTCATTTTGGGGCTGGGGACACAGAATGCAGTCTATAAGTCTGAATTCTGATCATAGACTTACATTGAATGGGAGGCTAATGTAACTATTACATCACAAGGGGGCAGAGTTATGATACTGTTTGATCATGTCAATCTCCTCTCTTTGTGTTGAAAGTTGTACACGGCCACCTAGTCCTGCCCACTAGTGATACACAGGAACCAATAAGAGAACAGGGTGTATCTTATGACATCATCATACAGGCTCTGGCCACAGTTGTAAAGTGAGACTTGCTGGAAGATTTCGGAAAATGTTGCACCATGGGTAAAATTCTCACATTGGATGCTGGAGATAGACACATAATTTTATTTTTACTGTTATATGCAATTAATTCAAACAAAGAAAAAAAAAACTGTGGCATATGTCTTATATATGTGTTTGTTTTAAATGCACAGGTAATTTAGTTACATCTTATGTAATTGGTAGTGTCCCTATAAAGAGGGATTAAACACTAAAAATAATTCCCATTTTAAATGGTTCCTCTAATACTTTTTGTTTGTCCTGGTCCAAGGTGCTGGAACAAACAACTTTACCTAGGAATCCTCAGCATGGTCTCTGCTCTCTCTCTCTTGCCACCTTCTCTTCAAAAAAATAACACCCATCACAATAGTGCCATAGACTTAACACTGGTCTCATGATAGTTTTCTCTGGTCTGCCTTTTTCTTCCCATCTATCTACTCTGTCATCCTTCCTAACAGTTCAAAATTAGAATATACATTTTCATTAGAATCCCCATGTCCTCTACTCCCTTCCCATCTAACACAGACACACCATTAAGGGGGGTATTCACTAAAAGGTGAGTTGCAGGTGAGTCGAGACGAGAATTTTATCTCACTATTTTATCTATACATAGTGCAGGTGCAAACCTGGTGAGTTTCCCCAGCTAAGCAAACTCACCAGGATCAATGCACAATGTATAACTAAACTGGTGAGATTAAATGTGCATCTCACCACAACTCACCTTTCAGTGAACAGCCCCCTGCGAGTGGACCATCTCAGTGAGGCAGCACCTTCACAAACTAGACAAATACAATGGGATATCTTTTGAATGATACTTTGTATAAGTAACATTCAAAAATATATAAAACAGGGAGGGATGGCTTTTCCTATTTAAAAAATGGTTTGGGGTTTAGTCCCTCTTTAATAATATTGTTCAACCAAATATCCCAAATAATGTTACTTCTGACGGCTCACAAACAGTTTTATTTTTTAAATGTTGGGGGGGTTTTTTCAGTTCTTTCTAATGGCACTTCCCTGAATTTTATTTTCATTAATTTTTTTCAAAAGCCAGCTGCAGAAACATAGCGACTGTCAGCAGGTGAGGACAATCAAGGTGATATCTCAATAATAGTCCAAAACCAGGTGATGTACTGGATAAGATACTGAGGTGTATAACTGCCGATTCAGCTCTAGACATACACTATTATTATATAGATGTGCTAGACAGACAAATACTCATAGGTTTATGTATCTATGCAATTCTAAAAATGTTTGTGATAGCTTTTATACGAAAAAAAAACAATACAAATTGTAAAAAAAAAAATGTGTAAATCCATGGGCGTAGTAATGTTTTAGCTAATACATATTAATATGTGATTCGAGATTAATTAACATTTAATAGTGATTCTCCCAGAAAAGGGTGGGATGAGCTAATGTTATTTTTTAACATCTTTTTCATAAATGGGTTATCTGTTTTTTTCCCATACTAAGGTCTTAGTATTGTTTTAGAGGCCTGATATATGTTTTAAAAGAGTATTATAGACATTAGCAGCTACACTGGATCCTCTCCAACCGTACCAAAGCACTTGCTACAATTTCATGTTTAATGGAGCTCTCATAACAAATATTTTTTAAATAGCTAATTGATGTAACCTTTTAAGTCTTAAACATTTTACTATTTGTGCTAAAATGTACAAATGGCTCTATAATATTCTGAACACTAGAAACACAGCATCTTTCAGTACAGAACTAAAATGTTTCTTTTTTTTTTAGTAATTATTTTGACTGAGGTAACACCCTACCATCCTCCGGCTGTTAGCGAGGGGGAACCAGGTCCCCTGCAGCTCTGCGGGGGACCTGGATCCCAGTCTTATATTCTGACCTCGATTTGAGGTCAGACTATAAGACGACCTGGAATATAAGACGAGGGGTCTTTTTCAGAGCATTTGGTCAACAAAAAAAAAAACCTTGTCTTATATTCGAGCAAATACGGTAAACATAAAAGTAACTTATTGAGTCTTCTCTATATAGCTCTATCAGGGAGTGGTGTTATTGTTTAGAATCTAAGGTCAGATGCATGGAGATCTGACCCATCATGTCCTCCACGTGATGGAGCTTTACGAGTAGAGAGTGCTCAACAAGGTACTTTATTTGTATTCTATCATTAAAGCATTTGTATTTAAAATTAGCCACACTCGATGCAATCATTCACTTAAAGGACACAACTAAAAAAAATTGTAACCCTTGCTTCCTAGGCAAAAGAAAAACTGTATCTTAATAGATACACACCCGTTTACTGGTCTGGAGGCTGGCGCACTGCCAATAGAGTTGGGTCTGCTCGTCTCATCTGTGTCTGCAGAGTGCGTGAGTCTCTCTCTGCAAGTGCAGAGAGAGACCCTCGGTGTTCCATGAGAGCAGGAGAGGGAACCTGGTATGGTAAAGCATGGACAGCCAGTCACCTACCTACCAGACCCGGCTATATTAGAAGCACAAGTGAAAAATAAAGTTTGGTGACCCTTTAAACAGAACTTCTTTTTTTTCCTGCCCTTTAAAGTCTCACTTCAGGCAAATACAAAATGTCCACTGTGTTGTTATATCTACCCTTAGCAGCCCCCCATCTCAATCATTTTTTTGAATTACTACTGCTATCAAGCTGAATAGATGTTACATTAACTCCTCCTACTTTTCATTGTATACATATGTGGGGTCCACAATTTTTAGAAGGAGACAAATAACTTTTAATGCTGCCCTGCAGAATGTATCATTCATACGTGTTCAGAAGTAAATCAGTTAATTCGTCAAGGTACATACATGGCTACTACAACAGTGACATACGTGCTCCCCATATAAATTCACACCTGACACTTATGTAAGAAAACAACAGACATAGACGGAGAAATACTTCCAAAATGACAGCAGGGTGCTACTTCAATGACTTCTCAGTACAGACGAAAACAGAAAAGGAGATATACCTTTACACAGACTGATAAAAAGCCGGACTTGCTTGTCTCAGATAAAGACACGGGGAGGCATATGGAGAAAAAACTAGAAGGAATATAAATCAGTTAAACGCCTTTATTAATAAAACTTACAGTAAAATATTACACTGAGCATAAAATGTGCTAAATGCGCATAAGAGGAATCGACAATAGCAACACAGGAAAAATCGGATAGCCGATGGACACAGGTATGCAGATCAATAAAATGAAGAAATCCCTGGAACAGAATCCTTAAAGTGCCAGTATCAAACAGAGAGACCACGTAGCAGTAAACAACTGACAATATAAAAACAGATATAAATATTGCTCTTCACCCTCTTCAACGCGTTTCGTCTTGATGGTGCAACTTCATCCGGAAGTTAGGTTCAAGTGCTTACAATGCAAACAAACAAACAACATTTATACCCTACCACCCCCTTCCCATTGTCCAATCCCAGTAGAAAGCAACAAAAAAAAAATTCAAAATGTGTCACTCCACTTTTCAAATGTAATAATACCCACACTAATGACCGCAGCTGCTCCTTTACTCCTCAATGTACTTAGGTTAAAAATTAGTATACAGATAGAGTAGCGCAGGATCACATGTGGGAAAAGATTAGAAACAACACATCATAGTGCAATATGTTTGTGAAAAAAAATGGTGACTATAAATGTTTATCTTATGCACTCACAGATTTCTAAATAATATTCTTATTATTCTGGCTTTAAATAAGACAATGGATCTCCAGATTTTTCTTCCACTGTATATTTACTCTCTATAATGAGAAATTAAGTGGCAAAGAGTAGGTGGCAAGCGGTGGAGCAACTTCAAAATGCAATGGTTTCCTAGGGACCTAAAGCACCAAATAAGTACAAACACGCCGAAGGAGGAAGTCCCAGCACTGGTAAGTAATGGCCTCTCAACGACTTTTGCCAAGTGGAAGTCCTGTCTTCTTCAGGAGAAAAAAATCTATATACAATCCCAGGCAAGTCCAAAAATGAGTTAGAAAAAATACTAATTCGAATGCCAAACACAAGTGTACACACTTATGCGTGTCAGTGTGTTCCAATAGAGCATCAGTCTCCAAAAAAACAAGTCATCTTGTAACTATAACAACGCATCTTCGTTATAGATACGTCAAAAGCATAGAAAAAAATGTCACCATTCAGATTCGACTGAAGAAATTCGACAACATAGTTTTCTAAATTCGAAATCAGTGTTAGCATCGCATTCGTACATTTGGAATAGTGAGCTGAGGAATTAGTGTCGAATTTACAGAGGAATGGATGTTACTTGAAAAGAACTCGGACAAAACAATAATTAAAACATAATTTATATGTATGAACACTTAAGTAAAGAGAAAGATGATCCTTGGACCCAATATAACTTGTAAATAAATATAAATAAAAAATAATATGAATATAAAAATTTGGAAAAATAAATGGAAATAGAAATAAAAATGAAAATAAATATAGAAAAAATGAAATAAAAAAATATATATATGTAGAATTAGAATAAAAATATAAATTCAAATAAAAAAAACAATAAAATTGAGAAAATCATGTAAAAAGTAAAATAAAAATATAAAATAAAAATAAATAAAAAATAATATATAAAAAATCTAAGTGTTGTAAACACAAAACAGCACAGGATCCTGGACCATATTAAAAAAATGCAAAAATTCAAGAAAAAATATGTAAAATCACTGAGATAACATATACACATTGTTTTTAATTTTTATTATTATTTATTTAATTTTTTCTATATTTATTATCATTTTTTTAATGCAGTTATTTTTATTTGTTTTCCCAATTTTTATATTCATATGATTTTTATTTATTTATATTTATTTTTTTATTTAATCTTACATTTATTTTTATTTATTTCTTACTTTTATTTATTATTTGCAATTTATATGGGGGTCCAGGGATCATCTTTCTCCTTACCTAAGTGTTCATACATAAAATTATTTATGTAAATTCAAGACTTAATTCATCATATCACTATTCCGAATGTATTGTCGAATTTCTTCAGTCGAATTCCTTTAGAAGAAAGCGGCATATTCGCATATGAGCTATCTGCATGATGAAAATGTTGTCTATAATTTCGACATATCTATAACAAAGACACGTTGTTATGGTACAAGATGACGTGTTTCTTTGGAGACAGATGCTCTGTTGGAATGCACTGGCACGTGGAAGTGCGACCTACTGATTGTGTTTGGCACACGAATTAGTGTTTTTTTCTAGCTTAGCCTTTTGGCAGGTTTTATTTATTTATTTCGTCTGGACTAATATTTGGACTTGGACAATGGGAATGGGTGGTAGAGTGTTATGTATTTGAGTGTTTGCATTGTAAGCACTTGAACCTACATTTCATTTCTGATGAAGTTGCACCGTTAAGACGAAACGCGCTTACGAAGGTGAATTGTAATATTTATATCTGTTTTTATATTGTCAGTTGTTTACTGCTACGTTGTCTCTCTGCTCGATTTGTGCACTTTAAGGGTTCTGTTCCAGGGATTGCTTCATTTTATTGATCTGCATACCTGTGTCCATCTGCTATCCATATTTTCCTGTGTTACTAGTAGGGATTCTCCTTATGTGCATTTAGCACTTTGAGTTATGCTCAGTGTAATATTTTACTGTAAGTTGTATTTATAAAGGTGTGTATATATTGTGTTTAAATGATGCACGCTATATTCCTGCAAATTTTTTCTCCATATGTCTACCAGTGTCTCTACCTGAGACAAGCAAGTCTGGCTTTTTATTCATCTGTGTAAGGGGATATCTCCTTTTCTGTATTGCCAGTACGCCCCACAATGGCCAGCTCTGCAATTCAGCTACCCAATATGGACAATTTCAGCCTACAAATCGTCAATTTCCAGACATTTCTAACTGATTTTTAGCCATATTTGGTTTGGGGAATTAGGCCTGGGGAACCGTAGGATTCCAAGTACTCATAAAGGGCCAAAATAACCAAATTTTGGGCAGTTTAATTCGCCATGCTAATAGCTGTCGAATTTAACTTAAAAGTTATTAAAAATATGGTGGAAATCCAAATTTATAATAAAAAAAAAATTAAATAAATTCAATCAATATAACTTCAAAATTAAAAATAAATTAAAAATAATAAAATACTTTTTAAAAATGATGTTTATACCTACATACATAAAAATAAATAAACATAATGTTTCATTGGCGTGGTAATGGTTTTGATATACCATACTATCATATTTATTTATAGAAATTAGATTGTAATTTTTTATAAACAAAATATGATGTTAGAAACATTACGTACATATCACTTACACCACTTAGTTACCTCAATAAAAGTTAGAGAAGGGCCTTGTATACATGTATATATCTTAACATATATAATTTTATACATCGGCATAACAGCTCTTGTGCAATAACAATACTAGTGATGTTGTGCCAGCTATAGGTTGGCATCACATCACCGATTACGGTTCACTTTTAACATCTGTTAGGTTATATGTACTTTCCCGTCATCATACCACGTGTACCATTTCATGTCAACGTTGTGGATGTCCACATTGCTTGGCAATGCAGTATCCATTGTGGATATGAAAAGGGTACCAATGAGTGTGTTAGGCAGTGAATAGAAACCACTCTGCCATTTTGGTAATATTGCCACATAGCCCTCTGACCGCGTAAAACACCAACACATGCTATACACCTCCACTGTCCACATGCCAGCTTTGTCCACACACCACTTGTAAGTAGGGTTGCCACCTGAACAGTTTCAACCCTCTGAAGCTGGTCCTGGCATTAGTAAAAATGTTGGCAGTGTAAATTATGTTTTTTGCAGTGAGGTGGGGAGCGGGGAGCAGAGAGTGGGCAAAACATACAAATATATATTTTCTGGATGCACGTACACCACCCTCGCTTCTCTCAGGCGGTGGCTGTGTACAGTGTGCACACCGCACACTGTACACAGCCACCGCCTGAGAGAAGCGAGGGCTCAGTGCTAGACGCGTTGGTAGTACAGAGAAGCAAGTTGTCACCTCCTTTCCGACACAAGTGCTCTGGCTGGAAAGATAGCAGCACTGACGGCTGGCCAGAGAAGCGAGCTGTGGGTAAGTCTGGCTGCAGGACGGCCATAAGTGACCACTTATGGGGAAATGGAGCAGGTTATGGAGCTGACCTGTTTGTTGTGTTTTTATTTTGTGCGTGTGTGTGTGTTACTGTGTGACTGTGTGTCTATGTAACTGTGTGTGCAGGTATGTGAATATATATGTGTGTGCATGACTGTGTATGTGCTTGCGTGACTGTGTATGTGCTTGCGTGACTGTGTATGTGCAGGAGGGGGAGGCAGGAGTTCAATTTTTGACCCAGGCAACAGTGTCCACTGCACACACCTCTCTTCCTTCATGGCACCTAGTAGAGAGAAAACTCGTTTGTTTGTTTTATTTCCACTCTTTTATTACTGCCCTCACCTATGGCTGTTAATTTTTTTGAGGAAAGTGGTCACATGGGTTGCCATTGAAACTGGACCAGCCACACTAGGTTTAAGAAGGGGAACATGGCCGTGGTTGGCTGCAGATGCTGTGCATGCATATACATAGACAGTTACTACTTACAGGGAGAGCTCATTGCAGCAGGATTGATGTAAGCACAATGGTGCAGTGAGCCATTGCTTCAGAGTGGTAGTAGTGTTAGCAAGAGTGCAGATCTCCCCTGCACTCCTTACATGAGATAACCCCCAAGACTAATAACAGTGGCAGCCTCGTGTGTTGGAGGACAAGGAGGATTTTAGGACTCTGCAGCCTCCTCCCCTGAGCTGTGCTTGTGCTGATGTCAGATATGGAAGGGCACACAGGGGCTGAGGGAGCGTGAGTTATATGATATGCGATTCCGAGACAAAATCCAACTACAGAAGAAAGGCAAATTGTTTAAAATCAAGAATAAGGTCATTTAAAAGCAATTTATAAAAGGACTTCACACTATAGAAAGGTGCCGCAGCTGAGGTACCACCAAATATCCAACTAGTGCAACAGTTTTTCGGTTCAGTTTTTTCGGGACAAAGAACCTTTATGCAGCCATTGAACTGAAACGATGCCACATATTTTGTGATAATTACATAAATTCGTACAACAGTGAGCGCTGGGCATCATTGTTTGGAATTGAATAAGGTCAGTTGACACACATTCAAGGATGCTACGCATGGATATAAATACTTAAAAATGAGCCCTTTATATCAGTGAGCTAGGTTATTAGGCAGGGACATGTTATGTATTTGTTTTGTTAATACAATAAAATGCTTTTGAGCCTTCATAATAAATCTAGTTGGCAGTAAAAAAAAGTTTTGAGGTCAGTCAATTTTATAACATAAGGTCAGTAAGAGAAATTAGAGGTTTTGGTTATTCGATTAGGCCAAAGACCAATCTCTGTATGGTAACTTCCCAAGATGTTCACCTACCATCTAGTGGGCAATATGTTGACTGTTCAATGTAATGCTACTATCCCATGGATTGTGACAAGTGGTATAATTATCACACTGACCACACAGAGTCCATGATTATCTCCCCATGGGTAATGACATGCAATATAATTAGAACATTGACAGTATGGAGTGCAACATGTAATATTTTAATGCACGCTGTATTTCAAGAATATTTTGCTATTGTTTTTATAGGCAGAGGGCATAAGAAAATTGTTTAGTATATAATATATTCCATAAAATGATTGAGTCAAAAATATATGGAACATTCCAACCACTTTCATGCACAACATATCCCGTAATCTCTTAGGGGTAAAATCTACATTACTGGGTCTATTCACTAATGTCTGAGTTTGAAGTTCTAGATGAGACCTGCCCCTACTTTCTGGCATGTTTTTTTGGGGAGCAGATGGATTTACTTTTGGTTTTTCTTCCACTTCCTCTAAGCGTGGAAGCCTAAGGAGAGGCGAAACGCGTTGCGTGACCCATTGTACACCATTGACTTTAGCCCATCTCCAGCCCTGTCAAGATTTGGGACCTTTTTATTTGCTGCATATTCTTCTACTGATTCGGCTGATTGCTGCATGAAAAGGAAGATCTGCAGTGCTGCTCTTCCAACGCTGTATATGTAAGATACTATTGTTTTATTAAAGCTTTTTGTACTTTACTATACACTGACTTCATTTCCACTTTTTACCATCATATCCACATATGGCCATTGAATGAGTGAGAAGAATTGAAGAAATCATTCCAGTTGGATCAGATAAGCTCTATTTTCTATTTTACTTTTGTGAGTGCAATTCACCACCTCAGTATAGAAGATTTCACATTGTATATAGAGCTGCACTATGGTTTTTTGTCTTTTCATGTCTTGAGACTGTTGACACCACCTAAATGTTCAGCCCATGAAGTATATCGTTATTTCAGGCAATTATATATTTTTTTACCATACATAATTATGTGGGTGGAAGATCTCCAGTGCACCTACCACCCTTGTTTTCTGTTTATGTGTACTTTTCACGTGTGTTTGCAGAGATACACACAGGCTGGTGCTGCTTGGTCACGGATCTAGCGCTGAATGTTATTCTTCTGTTTTTATGAGTTCTATATTGTGCACTATTTTTACTCTACCTTGTATTAACATTCATAAATAATTAAGTAATTTGCATGTAATTGTATCAACACATTTGCTTTCAAAGTGATAAAAAAGTCTATTTTTTTAAACAGAATTTTAAAAAACCTGTTTGGGCTTACATGAATGCCACTGTTACATTGACAAGACTATTCCAAAGATCCCAGGAGAATAAGATGTTTAACATAGTAATTGTAATAACAGTTAGAAACATGAACTGACAACTCTTTTACTCTCCCAGGGATAATAAAGAAACAGCTATGAATTAAAAGGGGATAACTATAGTACCATATTTTTCTGTGTATAAGATGCCCCCATGTATTAAGATACTTATCCCAACTATTAGATAGCACTCATTGGACTTGCCCCCATGACTTACCTCAACTATTAGATTGCACTCACAGGACTTGCCCCGAGGACTTACCCCAGCTATTAGATTGCACTCACAAAACTTATCTCCATGACTTACCCGAACTATTAGATTGAACTCACAGGACTTATCTCCATGACTTACTCCAACTATTAGATTGCACTCACAGGACTTATCTCCATGACTTACTCCAACTAATAGATTGCACTCACAGGACTTGCCCTGAGGACTTACCCCAGCTTTTAGATTGCACTCACAGGACTTATCTCCATGACTTACCCCATCTATTAGATTGCACTCACAGGACTTATCTCCATGACTTACCCCATCTATTAGATTGCACTCACAGGACTTATCTCCATGACTTACCCCATCTATTAGATTGCACTCACAGGACTTATCTCCATGACTTACCCCATCTATTAGATTGCACTCACAGGACTTATCTCCATGACTAACCCCAACTATTAGATTGAACTCACAGGACTTATCTCCATGACTTACTCCAACTATTAGATTGCACTCACAGGACTTATCTCCATGACTTACTCCAACTAATAGATTGCACTCACAGGACTTATCTCCATGACTTACCCCAACTATTAGATTGAACTCACAGGACTTATCTCCATGACTTACTCCAACTATTAGATTGCACTCACAGGACTTATCTCCATGACTTACTCCAACTAATAGATTGCACTCACAGGACTTATCTCCATGACTTACCCCAACTATTAGATTGAACTCACAGGACTTGCCCCGAGGACTTACCCCATCTATTAGATTGCACTCACAGGACTTATCTCCATGACTAACCCCAACTATTAGATTGCACTTACGGGGCTTATCTCCATGACTAACCCCAACTATTAGATTGTACTCACATGACTTGCCCGCGGGACTTACCCCAGTTATTAAATCATGCTCACGGGATTTGCCCACACGGAGGATAGGGGACTGCTGGGAAAAGGTGGCAACATCACAATGACTGAACACTCTTGCGGCCTCAGCCGCAACCCGCAATGGCCGAATTTCTTAAAGCAGTCGCAGCAGCCAAATTTCTTAAAAACCCTGTGTATAAGGCAACCCCCAATTATTGCTAGTGACATTTTAGAAAAAAGGGTCATCTTATACACAGTAAATCCAGTAATAGCAAAGAGTATAAACCTATCCAAGGTTATCGATGTATGGTCCTGTCCTGTCCATAATACATTCTTCTGCATAATGAGGCACAACATATGTTTCTTCCTCTGTTTTAACACTAACAAATAACACGCATGCACATATTGTATGCCTAAAACCGAAACTTTTCAAATTATTTTATATAGATATTGATGTACATAGGCTTCCTTTGAAGCTGTCTGCCGAAACTATCAGTCTAGCTCTATAATTCTACAAAACCTTTGTCCAACCTAACATCGAATTATGTATTTGTCTTGACGCAAGATATACATGTTTCATTCATTAAAGATTGACACTTTTGGAAATTTTACTAGTATTGATCTGCATAAGAATCAAGAATCCAATAATTCTAAACCATAAATCCCAAAATGTCTACACATCCTTTTAAATAACAAATCACAGAATAACATGTAAACTCAATTCTCCAAAATCACAACAGCCGTCATATACAATATAAGACAGTACTCTACAATAAAACAAACAATGCCAACAGGAACCGCATATACATATATATAGTGGAGCATAATGTCACTGAAGTCAATCAAGAGCCAAGTTTATTATCATGTTTGTGCTTTTTATGCTCAATTTTAAACACCATAAAAGGTTTGTCTGTGCTATATAAATGCATATCTATTTTCAAATGAACACGTCAAAGCTCTAGGAAATCGATGCAGAGTCATGGCTAACTATATATAATGGGTAGTGGCCTTCTGTATAGTGAACAGTTGGAAAAAAGAAAACAATAAAATTGCCATTGGTAGATCCCCTTTAAGAAGTCTTTCCTATTAAAGGGTGATCAATATTAGACATGTGCATTCGTTTTCGGACGAATGCATTTTCGGACGAAAATAGCATTTTCGTCCATTCGTCCGAAAAACGAATAACGAAAATTTTAACTAACAAAATCCGAATGAACGAATGGTTAATAAACGAAAATCATTCGTTCATTCGTCCATTCGTGCTATTGGCATTCTAAACCGAAATAGAGTCGGTTTACAATACCAATAGCATTGTACTACATTCCATAGTACATTCCTTATGTCCCGACGCCCCATGTTACTTACCACCTTAAGAACACAACAACGGACGCGCACATTCCCAAACGGCTGGATAGGCGTGCGCATGCGCTGTGTATCGCTGTGGTCGATGATCTGGTAAGAAGGGGTGTGCAGGGGGTGTGAGGGGGCGGGAGGTGTGTTGCGCAGCTGGCGCATGCGCGGTGGTCACAAAGTTACAGCTGAGTTATCAGCTGTAACTTTATGCGCATGCGCAGTGAGCAAATTCTCCTGCGATTGCGCAGGAGAATTTGCTCCAGAAATTTGTCAGAACACCGGCATTTAACTATACGGAGACAGAGTCTCCATTCATAAAATTATAAATGGAGACTTTGTCTCCGTATAGTTAAAAGCCGGCATTTAACTATACGGAGACAGAGTCTCCATTCATAAAATTATGAATGGAGACTTTGTCTCCGTGTAGTAAAATGCCCACAGCCTATAAACCGAACGTTCGGTTTATAGGCTGTCGGCTTATGGAATACATGTATTCCTATTGCTATTCTATAAACCGAACGTTCGGTTTATAGAATAGCCATAGGATTACATGTATTATATAAGCCGAAAGTCTATAAACGGATCGTTCGGTTTATAGGCTTTCGGCATTTTACTACACGGAGACAAAGTCTCCATTCATAATTTTATGAATGGAGACTCTGTCTCTGTATAGTTAAATGCCGACAGCCTATAAACCGAACGACTTTCGGTTTATAGACTTTCGGCTTATGCAATACATGTAATCCTATGGCTATTCTATTATCCGAAAGTCGTTCGGTTTATAGAATAGCAATAGGAATACATGTATTCCATAAGCCGACAGCCTATAAACCGAACGTTCGGTTTATAGGCTGTCGGCATTTTACTACACGGAGACAGAGTCTCCATTCATAAAATTATGAATGGAGACTTTGTCTCCGTGTAGTAAAATGCCCACAGCCTATAAACCGAACGTTCGGTTTATAGGCTGTCGGCATTTTACTACACGGAGACAAAGTCTCCATTCATAATTTTATGAATGGAGACTCTGTCTCTTATTAGTTAAATGCCGACAGCCTATAAACCAAACGACTTTCGGTTTATAGACTTTCGGCTTATGCAATACATGTAATCCTATGGCTATTCTATAAACCGAAAGTCGTTCGGTTTATAGAATAGCAATAGGAATACATGTATTCCATAAGCCGACAGCCTATAAACCGAACGTTCGGTTTATAGGCTGTCGGCATTTTACTACACGGAGACAGAGTCTCCATTCATAAAATTATGAATGGAGACTTTGTCTCCGTGTAGTAAAATGCCCACAGCCTATAAACCGAACGTTCGGTTTATAGGCTGTCGGCATTTTACTACACGGAGACAAAGTCTCCATTCATAATTTTATGAATGGAGACTCTGTCTCTTATTAGTTAAATGCCGACAGCCTATAAACCGAACGACTTTCGGTTTATAGACTTTCGGCTTATGTAATACATGTAAACCTATGGCTATTCTATAAACCGAAAGTCGTTCGGTTTATAGAATAGCAATAGGATTACATGTATTCCATAAGCCGAAAGTCTATAAACCGAACGTTCGGTTTATAGGCTGTCGGCATTTTACTACACGGAGACAGAGTCTCCATTCATAAAATTATGAATGGAGACTTTGTCTCCGTGTAGTAAAATGCCCACAGCCTATAAACCGAACGTTCGGTTTATAGGCTGTCGGCATTTTACTACACGGAGACAAAGTCTCCATTCATAATTTTATGAATGGAGACTCTGTCTCTTATAAGTTAAATGCCGACAGCCTATAAACCGAACGACTTTCGGTTTATAGACTTTCGGCTTATGTAATACATGTAAACCTATGGCTATTCTATAAACCGAAAGTCGTTCGGTTGATAGAATAGCAATAGGATTACATGTATTCCATAAGCCGAAAGTCTATAAACCGAAAGTCGTTCGGTTTATAGACTTTCGGCTTATAGAATACAATTAATACTATTGCCTTTCTATGAACCGAACGAGAGCCCCATTCATAAGAATTTCTTATGAATGGGGCTCTCGTTCGGTTTATAGAAAGCCAATAGTATTACATTGTATTCTATAAAACGAACGAAAAAAATTAACGAAACGAAAATAATGAACGAATTTCGTCTGAAACGAATGTACTAATGAACGAAATTCGTTTTAGACGAAATAAATAACATTTTCGTCCGAATGGACGAAAACGAAACGAAAATTTTAGTTTTGCACATGTCTAATCAATATATCCACTATGGTTGACAGCAATCTGTACCGTGGGGGTACATTTCTTGAGCTGAATGCATTCATAAAATAATACTTAGCCTGAACTGTTGTAGATAAGGAACTTAGCAGTACTTATTAGACAAATATCCTTTGCAGGGAATTGAAGCATTCATGTCCTAGCAGTGTATAATATGACAAACAATCATCCCGCTCTATTATTACTCAGTAATGTCATTGCTGTTCATCTTATCCCAGTATTGCATCATGGGAAAAGGCAAAGTTTCCCACATGATAATTAGTCTTGAACAACACTGGCCCAGATATTTCCCCCACACACAGACAGACTAATGAAGCAAAGACCTCACTTGACCACAGTTTTTACCAGTCATGAAGGAACCGAGAATCCTCAATGAGCTATTTTTTTATAGGGCTTGTAAAAAAATATATATATATATAATCCAATTTGTTCAGTTAAAATGATAAAGTTTGCCCTCGCTCTGTCAACTAAACCCCACCAGGCTGGAGAGTTTATAATATGTTTTGTGTACACATTTCTTGCTTTCTTTTGTGCTATGCACTGTGGAATTGCTGTCTTCTCACAAAGCGGCTGTGTGTCCATTCATCCCATCTCTGAGTGTTCGGCTGCCTTGCAGACTCTTTCCATCATTCCAGTGAACCCCAGTCCTCCTCCAGTCCTTGTATATCACTTGAGATCCAGCTGAGCTAGAAACCTCATTAACAGATAATTAGCAATCATGAACAAGTCTCTTAAACATTGCGGCGTAAAAGGACATTCTTAACATTTAACGATAAATAATGATCTATTGAAAACAAACGGGGCTACAAGTTTTTTTTTTATACACATGATGATGTGGGGGTCAGAGCCAACAACAAGTAAAAGAAGATGCAATTATACCCTTCATTATTGTTTTCCTCTGTATTTTTCCCGTGACACCGTCATGTAAGTGGGGAACTTCACTGTCTCTCAAATATTAGCAGATAAAATGCTTCACAGGCCGGGAATGTGGAATTTTACAGGGGTCAAGCACATTTTATTCAGTGACAAACTCAAGAGGCCTGAGAAAGGTCTGATTCTGAACAGGGTAGTTATACACTGCACTAATTAAGGTATGTTGTTTATCAGCATCTTTAGAAACTAACTGGAACTTAAAAACAGGTTTTAGTAAAGCAGGGCAAATATTTCATTTTGTCTTTTACTCCATTTTAAACTTTACTAATTATTTCCAGGACACTCTTGACTACATAGTGATGAACCGCATGTCCGAAACCTGTTTAACTTAGAGCATCCAGTTATGAACTTTTACAATTAGCTCTAATGATTGTTGAACTATCGTTCGGTTTAGCACTTTATTTGTTTTCCCCAAAGTCTGCCGTAAACCATAATGGAAAAACATCAGGAAAAAGAGCACCATTGAGGCCTTGCATTTCTAATAGAACACAATATTTTCCCAGCTTTGATGAAGGTTACAATTACAATTTAAAAAGTACATAATGACAAAGCCTGAGGCCTGGTCGCACCTCTTTGACAAATACGGGGATAGTTTTTTATTTACATTATTTTCTTTATTTAAATTTCTTTTCTTTAATTATTTTTATTTAATCAGTGTTTCTGATATTCTTATTTGGCTGTAACATTTAGGGTTGCCACCTTTTCTTCAGAAAAATACCGGCCTTGGTACTGTCTCCTTAGACTCAACATTGGCCTGATACCAATTTTTTACCGGCCTGCCGGTAAAATACCGGCCAGGTGGCAACCCTAGTAACATTCCATGTTACATCACTTAGCATATGTGTTTTTGGTTTGGCACATGGGTTACACAACCCTGCTCCTCAAATACCTCACTGGAACGGACAATATCTATTTGTACAACTCCTACTCTCTGTAATCCTGTACATTTATAGCAGATATTGCTTTTTATTGATCTCTTACGTGTAGTCGCTTTTACCTTGCTTAAAATCTAACTTAACATGGCTGTTCTTTGTTGCGTTGCAGTAATCACTATTATAAGGTTAATACAAGGAGAAAATACTATTATTTTTTTGGGGGGGGGAATCAATGTATCATGCTGGAACCATCAATTCTAAGGGCTGTGAGGAATTTTCCTTGAAAAATATTTCTCTTTCTGGGTCATGGCGTCTGTGTGAGTAGGAAAAATAAATAAATACAGACAGGGTTGTGCTGGTTGGAGAGACATTGCTCAGGTAATAGGAACTTGCAGTCCACGTTTAGGCCTACAACTTACATGGAAAACTCTGCCCCAGCAGTTATACAGAAATAAATATAATGAGGTGTCTCTCACTGATGAAGTTCTACTCACTGTGTTATGTTGTATTAACTGATTATGCGCTCACCATTGATGTCAGCTCTAAAGCTTTCTTTAAGCATCAAAATCTGATTAAGTCTCATTATATTGGTATATCATATTTCAAGCATAATCATTTTCTTTGCCACAAGGGTGAATATGCAACAACTTACCTATCATCTCCAAGAACTGGGGGTGTTTAGTATATATATATATGTATTTATATATATATATTATGGAAATATAGAATACATAAAGACCCATCTATATCTTGACAAACGTCCAAAATACCCACTGAAATATAAACCTTGCTTGACCAGTCAATAACAGTTTTATAATTTTGTTTTTCGTTCTGTGAGTGTCTCTGTTGGATTGGAATATATATATATATATATATATATATATATATATATATATACACATGAAGAGATTTGTAAACATATCTACAAATATCAAATAGTGTTTTTGTGCATGCAATTATATGTGGTAACACAATGGGCCAGATTAAATGACATGAAACCCACAATCTGTGTTACGGTACAGCATTTCACACACACATATATGGTTCTATTCACTAAGATTCAATGTAGTCTCTAGGTGATTGAGTTGGGAGGTCGAATTTAATTTAGTTTAAAATTTTTATTTGACCGCCCAACTCGACTACCTTGAGCTAGTCACTAAACAAAATCTGCCTTCCCTCTCACACGCCTCAACAAAGTCCAACAAAGTCAGACCTCAAACTCACCTTCATGGAAGCCAACACAAAATACTTTTCACTAAAGAGTGAAGGGAGTTCGATTTGGGATGAGCATTGGGATTTAATGTTCATTTCTCCCTGTGCAACTCCCCACCTATTAAGGCGGGTGCAGTCATTTCATAATGGGTTTTCTTTAATACAGGACCCCATTAACACAACCTTTTATAATACATAGGACAAAGGCCTGGTCAATTCCCTTTGGCCCCCCTTTTATAATACATGGGGCCAAATGGCCCACCCCCTCCTTAATAATAAATACATGGGGCCTTTACAATACATGGGGCTCCCCTAAAAGCAATAGGGCTGGGGTCTGCCCTAAGGGACCCTGCTCCACTAAAATAAATAAAATGAAAATTGAATTAAGTCCCCAACTACGCTCCTATCTCTTAACTATCCTTGGTCACCCCACTGGGACCCAAAGCGTGTGCTGTGGAAAAAATATACCTGAAATAATTGGGTATGAAGGGGTGGCTGAATTTGTCCGAACTGGTACGCTGTGTAACACTGTGCATTAATCTTACACATTTATATATTTGTCTGCATCTACTAGTTTACAAACTAATATAGCATTAATATATATATAAATACACATTGTGACAAAATGGTTTGTTTGCAGAATTACATATTTTTTAATCTATAAGCAGTATATCAATATAATGAGAAATATATGTTTGCAGAAATGAAGCATTATGAAAAGGGGACATTTTCTCTTAATTTAGAAAAAGGATAAACAATGGGGTAAACAACGTAAAACTAAAATAATATCAAGATGAAAGAGAGATGTATTGGTGTAATATGAAGAAAAGTATGTGAGGAAAATATTAGATAACCTGCCCTTATCCGTTCTAATTTCAGGTTCAAAATGAAATGTAAGTTTCTACAAAAGACAATTATAGCATTATTTCCAGATAAAGCTACTGAAAAGAGGCAGACATTTTTTTACTACTTTTAAATATATCTATATATACACTGGTATTTCCCTACTTGCATTACTTTTCAACATGTTACCAACATTACACCATTATGAGGTGACAGCATGGTTGTACTCCAGACTGTGCAGACCTGTGATGACATCATCTATCACACAATCTGATCTCCTTAGCATACCTAGGCATAATCTGGATAGTGTCTCACAGAGAACCAGGCGTCACCTGTAGATCTTATAATATTTTATTGCCTTATCAGTTACCAGCAAAATGCACTTCATTTAGCAGCTCTTTTGATGGAATATAAAAAATTCTGTACCAACTGCACACCCATTACGGATGCATGCACCAAAGGAAGGATGGACAGACAAACTTGGGCCTGAGTGCACATTATAATCCCAAACACTCCCATTGCACTCACTAGATTTGTTCAATAGTAGAAAACTATTTAAATGGAGACCAACATCTGATAGCTTGGTTCAGACATAGATTTTCAGATACACAATAGAAAAATAGCACTGCCATAGACATCACACTACAGATCTATATGTACATATATAATGGTGTATGTATACACACACCATAGGCATATATCCAATATTACACATACAAGGCACTGGATACAAAATAGACTTGATTTATACAAAAGGATATAAAGATTTTTACATTATGTTATAGTGTTCTTTATCGCATCAGTTTGCCTTCTATATAGAATGTTTTAAAGGACTTTAATAAACTGTAGCAAAAAAATTACTTATGTTTAACTGAAAGATTGTATTAAGTGTAGATAGTTTATAAAGAAATTCGTTCATGAAAGATTACAAATTAAGTGCCTTGTTGAGCCTTGTTTACTCCATATACTTCTTTTAGGGGGCAGACATCTTGTTTAGAATCTTGCCTCAGATCTTCACTCACCATGGTTGAGATGAACAAAGATCTCACCCATCTGACCAAAGATTCTATAAAAAAAAATGTCTGCCTCCTAGTAGAGCTATATGGAGTAAATATGGCTCAATAAGGTCCTTCATTTGTATTCTTTCATTAAAGCATTTCTATATAAAATGCCTACAACTGATGCCATATTTAAATTAAATAGAACTTCATTTTTTGCCACAGTTGTCCTTTAAAATATGTCCACTGGGAACCAAAATCAGGATGGTCCTGTTATTAACAATCTTGCATCTAATACTTGAGGCTGCTTTCTGTAAACATGAATTGATTACTAATATAGAATGTATAAGGATTGGCAATAACAGATTCTTTTTTATTTTTTTGATCCCTCTCAAGAAGGCCATTATTCAAGGTAATAATAATTTTCATAAACAGCATAACAAATGCCAGTACCCTAATTTTATTTGTCACCGTGATGTGCAGACTGAATGCTTTACCGTATAGTTTCAGCAGGAAGGTGCGCGTAGCCCACATGGCATTAAGACATGTATCATATTGGATCCTTGCTCTATGTTCAACTCATCTTCCTTATGTGGAAATGGCCCCCAGGTGTGAAGTGAATGAATCTTTTTGCAGGAGCAACATGACTGACAACTTCCTGTACTAAAGTTGAGAGCAAACAACACTGGCAGCAGATCAAAGGAAAGTGTGTATTACAGCAAACGAAATATCAAGTCTAAAGTGGTGAAAAGAAAAAAAAAGAAGTGAGAGAGAAAAGGATGAAATTTACCGGATAATATGGGAAATGTTCAATAGGGGGAGCGGGAAGATGGACATGGCCGCCTTGCACCGATCCAGATGCAGCATTGGTTTTGAAACCTGTTATACACACTCTTTGTGTGTGCTTTTTTTTTTTTAATTCTTCATTTTGGGTTTTTAATAAACTGAACACTGTAATGCTCAAAACACAGGAATAACGAAAAAACTAGAATAAATCAAGATATATTTGTAAATTTGCAAGGGTTGCCACCTTTTCCTCCAAAAAATACTGTCTGTCGTAATGTCTCCATAGACCTAACATTGGCCTGATGCCAATTTTTTACTGGCCTGCCGGTAAAAAACCGGCCAGGTGGCAACCCTAAGTACAAGTAGTTTAATCAACTAGAATGTTTTCCAGGTCTATGGAAAAATTAGGAGAATATATTTACTACTGTTAATCTATCCATTTTATTGATAGCTAAAATCTCACATGAAACCGCTGATAGGGTATCAGGACCAGGGTTAGGCAACAACATTGTTTCCTATGGGTCTATTGAGTCAAATTTAAGGATTTCGACTTTTATTTTGAAACAAAGTCAAATAAGGCACCTGAGTTTGACTTAGTCTCAAAAATAGCTTTAATCATTTTGCCTCCCATTACTTTCAATGGGAAAGATCCAAATCTGTTTTTCTCCTATGTCTAATGCTAAATTTGACTCCCAAAATGAATGTCGTCCTCCTCGAGTTATTCTCAAATTTTAGTGAATAGATCCAATAGTGGACATTTACTGATACAATTAAATGATGTTCTAGGGCCACAGACAAAGTGCCTATCTCTTACCAGCAAATGTTCCTCTTACATGCCTGCATATAGTTTTATATTTATATTTTTCTCATTTGAAAAGTTTGGTATTTCAGTGTCATGTGTGGTAATAAAGCTATTATTGCTTTGAATAGCAGCTTCCTTGACATTGACCATACTCATAGCCTAACCTTTTGGTATTGGCGACTTTGATTGTTCTATATTTGAAATCAATTACTAATTACTTTCCTGTCCTACACTCAGGTTTTTCTTCTTTGGAGAAACAGCTTCATCAATCTTGTAGGAATACCATGCATCTCTGTTTGTATGATGGGGAGGAATAATTTAAAGGGAAGTTATAATTGTGAAACTCAGGCAACACGGGGGTTAAAGGACAACTGTCAAGCAAAAAATAAATGATGTTTAACTGAAAGATTACATCAAATATAGGCATTTTAAATACAAATGCTTTAATGAAAGAATACAAATAAAGTAGCTTATTGAGCCCTCTGTACCTGTTTATGTCTATCAGGGATCAGACATTTTGTTTAGAATCTTGGGTCAGATGAAGGAAGAACTGACCCATCTCACTCAAGATGTCCGCTTCCTGATAGAGCTTTGTGGAGCAAAGAAGGCTCCGAAAGTTGCTTTATTTACAGTCTTTTAAAGCATTTTTATTTAAAATGTCTACACAATAGTCAATCATACAGAACTTATTTTTTTCCTGACAGTCGTCCTTTAAGATGGCCACGCTCACTGGCAGATAAGTTTTATTTGTAATATATAAATAATTTTATCCATAAGCACCAAGGAACGTGATAAATCCAAAGCATCCTCTAAAATGATATTCCCTAGATATATTTCGCTTTAAACAAAAAAAGATGGCTTTAAAGACACATCTCCATGTACAGGAAAATGCCTTCTACAGGGAAATTCCCTATATGTAACCAGACTTTAACTGTGAAACCTTCTTCTATAATGATGCCACCACACGACGTGAGGTTTCCAGTATGACAAGGCCACCTTCCAGAGAGACGTATGTTGTACCTAATGAGTCCCTATTTCAGAGGAAAAGGCTGATTATTATGAGACTACCATCCACTTTGAGATTATCTTTATATAGTGATATTCTCTTACCCCATACGATACTGTAAGATAATAATGAGACTGCCTCATAGGATAAAATATTCCACATATATAAAGAGACTGCACTCTATCTAGATTGTAAGCTTACGAGCAGGGTTCTCTACCTCATGTACCAGTCTGTACTAGTTTGTCCAAATTAGTATGTAGTTCCTTTCTTTGCTCTGTACCAAGCGCTTCGAGAATTGGTGGCGCTGTACAAATAAATGTTAATGTAATGTAATGTAATATTTGAGACCTGCTTATAGATAAACAACTGCTTTGAATTTAAACTGGACAAATCCAAGATGTCAGAGAGCAATGGGGGATATGTATCATAGTGACGGACTTATTGATAGTTGAGTCTATGAATATCTTGAGTCAACCTATAAATATGTTGAATCAGTCAACCTTAGTTTGTCAGAGGTAGTCCACCACAATTGAGGTGCATATTTATTTAATACCTTACATTATAATATATTGATGTAGTGCCAGTCATTTACTTAAAACGTATGGGTTGCGCTGGTGCAGGGCTGGTGCACATAGCCCTAAATCTTTAGTACTCTATTTCCGCATGTGTCAATTTACACATCACTCCCATTGGCTCCCAAACATTTACTGGTGCCCGCCTAGACTATTCTTGATCTTATACTGATCTCTCTTGGCAGATTCTCCCGTTAAGAGGCAGGCTGGTTCATAAAGTGAACTCACATGAAGGGCTACGAATTTCCACTCATCCATTCAGTGTATCAGATGCATAAAATATAGTTCCAGTAGCCATCAAACTAGTATCTTTTCCCGTCCGGCTGATAAAGTTTTTTAAACCTTAGTGATATATTTCACGGCTTCACAACGGGTTACATGCAAGTTTATCCCACATCATTACTAGACAGACGTATGTAAAAATGTATTTTCACTGACAGAATGCAAAATATTTGAAGTTTTAATTGGGAAGTTTTTTTGTTGTTTTTTTTTTACCACAGAACTTATTCTGTTAGCATTTACAGAGCGTCGGAGTTTGCTTTAATATAAAAAAAGAGGGCCAAAACCAAACCTTCTCCCACTGACAGCACATGTAATTTCAAGAAACTTTCATACATCGAATTTGAAAGTTTAAAAAAATTGATTGTCGCTACAGAAGTTAAATAATGTTATATATAAAATCACATAAATGATCTTCCATAATGCAAGTCGCAATGGTAAACATGAAAAGACTGCTATCCAGAGTTAAAGGGTTCATCTCTATAAAAAAAATCAGCCTTCTCAAAGAAGGCATTTCTATAGCACAACTGCCCTTAAAAGAGTTTATTTTTATATAACAAGACTGTGTCTTATAGTGTGGAAAAACTGGCTGTATATAATGAGATCGCCATCCAGAGTCAAAGAGTCCCTCTATTAATCAGACCATCTTCCAGAGTGAAGGATGCATTGTATATAATGAAAGCATCTTACAGAATAAAAGAACCTATGTGTATAATAAAAGTTACAGGCTCAATGTATAAAATGAGAGCAATTTGCAGAGTCAAAGGTTCCCTGTATATATACCATGTGCATAACGAGATAGATTGTAAGAATAGAATATTATGTGTGAAGAGCCACTAGTTTCAACAGGCCGAAGTTTGCATCAGTTCTATTTATGGCATTGTATATACATTAGAAGATGTGATGTCAGTTTGTGCTGACCTGACCCTGTTCTTAAATATTAGCCAATCACAGACTTCTCCGAGATGTCACTTTATATAAGCAGGACTCCATTCTAGGGCACTCCTCAATAAATGGGGTGGGAACATTTATATCTGAAGTTTTCAAATATAAAAATAAAAGCTAATACTGCTTTGATTTTATGGTTGAAAAAATAAAAGGGATGAATCACGAGCAGGATAGAGCACTGATGTCCAACTGTATGCCTCAAAAATGTCTCTATTCAGGACACTGCCTATTTTCGCTCAAAATTCCTCTGTCCCTCTTTCCTCCAGTGGTGTGCCTATTTTCTAGGAGTTCCGAATTGTAAATGTGTAGGAGTGTTTTACAGCGCTCAATGCAATAAATGCAGTAAATGTGTTTGAATTTGATTTTTTTTTCTAAATAAAATTATTTCTTTTGATTTACAAACGTCATAAATATCTCTCAATTGGCCATAAAGTGACCTAAAAATGCCCCACCCATAGTCACATATTCAGCCGCTGTAACTTGCACTTTTTTTTGTGGAGCCCAAAACTCATAGGTTTCTTTGTATAAACCCTATAACCCCCCCCCCCCCTACAGTGGAAATTATATTATAACCACTACAATATTAGAGTATAGCACAAACTACATTATTTATTTATACAGCGCCAACAATTTACTTAGCGCTAGGTACAGAGCATAGAGCAGGGCTGCATACTACGCTAGAGCATTTGCCTTCATTTACTAGATACAGTTGCAATACATTTTGTGCCCATCCATTTTAGTTAACACTTGAAATGCTGGTGCGCTCCAAAATTCCTCCACACCTTCTGTCTATATTTTACCGTTGAAGTTAAACAACAAAACATGTATAATTTATTAAGAGAGAAATAACCGTGCAAGCTGTCTTGCTATCAGGATGGATGTATCTGCTCCCCCATCTGCATCTTGTGACTATCAAATAGATTCGTATGGAAATGAGTTATGGATTGACACACAGTTACGCATACATAATTTTTAACTGAACCTGTCACCTAAAATAACTTTTAATTAAAGTTGTTATTAACGACTTGTGGATTGATACTTTTCATGCTCCAGAAAGTGTGCGTTTAATTCCGTACAAGGGACCTGCCCTTTTGTTTATTTCTATAAATGTATCGTGTATATTTTCTATTGAGTGACCACAATAAAAATTCTGTGTATAAATGGCTGAAAATACCAAGAAGCCAATCAGAAAACAGCTTCCATTTCAAATGTATCTTTCTTCTTTTGGTCTATCGCACTACTTATCTTACGCAAGCATGCTTGTAGCAGTAAAAGAAAAGAAAAAAAAGGGAAAAGAACAATTCCTTTGTTAAAAATTTGGATTTTCCTTAGTCTGCCATTATAAATAAAAGCCATTTATGTTACGACATAAGTGACCCTTTAAAAAAACACAGGCCCAAAACATAATCTAAAAAATCCAAACACAGTCCACCAGTTTTAACTCCTTTGTGACATCGGACATCCTGCATTTGCGAATGCGGTATGCAATCTGGCTGAAAGCCTCGAGATCGATGCACTCCAGCCATGTCTGTGGAGGCCCCCTTCTGTCACATCCGACAGCAACTGAACGTGTTTAACAGCTTTGGTCTCTCAGTGCCCAACAACAATTGGGCAGCATACATGTTTTTTTTTTTTTTAGGTTGCTTTAGGATTGGGGCTACAATATCACTTTAGGTAAAAAATGGTTAGGAAAAAGCAACGCGCTACATGTACTTATTATCCTATACTTTTCACAAACAGTGTCACATAGGTGGCTGAAGTAGGAGTGCAACATACAAAGTCACGAACAAACAGCACTTGAAAGCTACCTGAGCAAAATCACATAAGAGCATATTCATGAAAAAATAACTTGTTAATACAATGGTAAGGAAAGTCAAAATAGCAAATACCACAGAGAACATAATAAAGGCGGCAAAGGGTCAGAAACCCAAACTAGTCAGATCTGCAGCACTTGTTTGGCTGCACTTGATCTAGACATCCTCAAGCATTGGGCCTGATCTGAGGAGCCATTGGCACGATGTGCGTTACAAACAGAACAGTGCAAAGGACAAGAGGTTACTCACTAAGACTTGAAGAAAGGAGATTTAGTCTACGACAGCACAAGGGATTTTGTACGGTAAGGCAGGGCTCGACAAACCCCAGGCGCCAGGTCGCCATGGCGACCAGGAATTTAGACCTGGCGCCTGGGTGCTGTCAGCCTTATGGTCCCCTTGCCGCTGCCATCACATTTTAAAAAAAAACTTTCTGAGCGCGAGGGGGTAAAGTCTGTGCGGATGGCACAGACTGCAAGCTCCGCCCCCTCGCGCAACGCGTGTCTGAGTGCCGGGTGTCGTCACGTGACATCCTGGCACTCAGCAGGCCGACCAACGGAGATCAGCTGTAGCACGAATGTCCCCCTTCCCTGCAGTGAGGTAAAGCAGCAGGTAGGGGGACACATCAAGAAGAAACCCCCAAGAAAAGACTGTGTGAGGTGGGTGTGTTTGTATATTTGTGTGTATGTAAAGTAGGTGTGTGTGAGGTGTTTGTATATATGTAAAGTAGGTGTGTGTGAGTTGTTTGGATATATGTGTATATGTAAAGTAGGTGTGTGTGAGGTGTTTGGATATATGGGTATATGTAAAGTAGGTGTGTGTGAGGTGTTTGTATATATGTGTATATGTAAAGTAGGTGTGTGTGAGGGGTTTGTATATATGGGTATATGTAAAGTAGGTGTGTGTGTGAGGGGTTTGTATATATGGGTATATGTAAAGTAGGTGTGTGTGTGAGGTGTTTGTATATATGTGTATATGTATAGTAGGTGTGTATGAGGTGTTTGGATATATGGGTATATGTAAAGTAGGTGTGTGTGAGGGGTTTGAATATATGTGTATAAGTAAAGTAGGTGTGTTTGTATATATGTGAAGTAGGCGTGTGTGTTTATGAATTGTGTTTATGTTTGCGTGATTGTCTGGCTCCTAAAAAAAAATTCTGGCTCCTAAAATCAAATTATATTTGTCAAGCCCTGCGGTAAGGACATTAAAGGTATGGAATTCACTGCCTGAAGAGGTGGTTGTATCAAATACTTTGGATGCCTTTAAAAGGGGCCTGGATACAGGCATAGAGGGCTATGTATGTTAGTATAGGCATTATTATTTATTTAGTGCTTGTTGATCCAAGGAGAAATCGGATTGCCATTTGGAGTCAAGAAGGAATTTTTTCTCCCCACTGAAAGCTGAATTTTAAATTGCTGAAATAAGGCGGGTTACCTTCTTTTGGATCATCAGCGGTAAACAAGGAATAGGAAAGGGTTGAAATTGATGGACACAAGTCTTTCTTCAACCCAAACCAATATGTAGCTATGTAATACAGAAAAGAAAGAACATCACGAGGGAAGCTCAAAGCCATCGATTACCTCCCTTTAAGCAAGTTCAAAACATGGATAGAAGTGGCAAATTGAAATTATTATGCTATAAGAATTTTATGTATGTATCTAATCCTCCTGATATTTATGCATCAGTTAAAAAAAAAAGATGATTCAAAACTAACACAATCCAAAATGAGCAACCGGTCAGGTACAGGAGGTCAGGTGCATTCTGGGAGATATTGTAATATATCATAATAAGGGCAATGATTCTTTTATGTAAAATTGTTTGTTTTGTTAAGGGTCTGCTTTTGTACACTTAATCGGAGAATACAGACTGAGATAATCACAGCAAATATTAATACATATATGACTTATAACAAGTACTTGTGATATGATGATTTTACCGGCTGGAGGATAAAAGATAAACATGAGGCCAATATTCAGTCTATGGAGGACAGAGCATGGCTGGTACATAGAACAAGACCATGGGTGTAGGAACCCCCAAAAATCTGGGGGGGACAGCATTTTTGCTCGCCGGGTATAGCAGCAGTAAAAATAAAGCTTGTCACAGTGTATATTATATCACCAAGTTCCCAACAACATTACCAGGATCCTTGGTATACAACAGATACATTCACAGCACAACATCTGCATCAGGCAGGTGCATTTTATCACTGTTACATGAAATATAGTCAGCGAGCTGTGTGTACACCATAAAACATACATCAGTATGAACCTACCACTTCTGCTGGAATGCCATTCCATGTATCCACTACCCTCTCAGTAAAGTAATACTTTCATTAGTCCCTGGCCTTATCTTATATCTAGGATAGCCTTATACCTATCCCATGCATGCTTAAACTCCTTCACTGCATTAACCTCTACCACTTCTACTGGAAGACTATTACATGCATCCACTACCCTCTCAGCAAACAAACATTACATTTCTGACCAGAAAATAAACTGTAAAATATTAAATATTTCCAGCATTTCCAAAAGCTTAAGGTGGACCCCAAATATATGTATATAACTAGTAACATTTATACCAGGGCTTGACAACCTTAACTAAGTTTTAGGAGCCAGGAAAAAAATCTAGGAGCCAGACAACAGCACATACACACAATCACATGAAGTCATTTACAGTCAGTCACATAGACACATATACTCATACATACAGCCTGTCACACATATACATACTGTCACATAGACACACACTCATACATACAGTCTGCCAGGCACACACTCACACATACATACAGTCTGTCAGACACACACACACTCATACATACAGTCGTTCACAGACACACTCATACATACATACATACATACATACATACAGTCTGTTGCAGACACACACTCATACAAACATGCAGTCTGTCAGACACACACTCATAGATACAGTCTGTAACATAGACACATACACTCAGAGTCAGTCACAGACACACAAACTCATACAGTCAGTCACAGACACACAAACTCACACAGTCAGTCACACACACACTATATCTCATTGCAGGGAAGGTGGGCATTTCCGTTCCAGGTTTGTCTGTGCCTCTTACAAAGGCACAGACCATCATTACTTATTAATTACATTATTTTGCCCATTCATTTGTCAGTTTTATTTTGCCCACATTCATTTGCCAGTGTTTTTTCTTTTTGCCCAAATTCATTTGTCAGGGTTTTTTTTTGCCCACATTCATTTGCCAGGGTTTTTTTTGCCCAAATTCATTTGCCAGGGTTTTTTTTGCCCACATTCATTTGCCAGGGTTTTTTTTTTTTTTTTGCCCGCATTCATTTGCCAGGGGTTTTTTTTTTGCCCACATTCATTTGCCAGGGTTTTTTTTTTTTTGCCCACATTCATTTGCCATGGTTTTTTTTTTTTGCCCACATTCATTTACCAGGGGTTTGGTTTTTTTTGCCCACATTCATTTGCCAGGGTTTTTTTTTTTTGCCCACATTCATTTGCCACGGGTTTTTTTTTGCCCACATTCATTTACCAGGGTTTGTTTTTTTTTTTGCCCACATTCATTTGCCAGGTTTTTTGTTGCCCACATTCATTTGGGCAGTAATATTGTGCCAGCCAGATGCCCAGTAATATAGTGCCAGCCAGAGCCCAGTAATATAGTGCCAGCCAGATGCCTGTAATATTATGCCAGTCAGAGCCCAGTAATATAGTGCCAGCCAGATGCCTGTAATATAATGCCAGTCAGAGCCCAGTAATATAGTGCCAGCCAGATGCCTGTAATATTATGCCAGTCAGAGCCCAGTAATATAGTGCCAGCCAGATGCCCAGTAATATAGTGCCAGCCAGAAGCCTGTAATATTGTGCCAGCCAGATGCCTGTAATATTATGCCAGTCAGAGCCCAGTAATATAGTTCCAGCTAGATGCCTGTAATATTATGCCAGTCAGAGCACAGTAATATAGTGCCAGCCAGATGCCTGTAATATTATGCCAGCCAGATGCCCAGTAATATAGTGCCAGCCAGATGCCCAGTAATATAGTGCCAGCCAGATGCCTGTAATATTGTGCCAGTCAGAGCCCAGTAATATTGTGCCAGCCAGATGCCTGTAATATTATGCCAGCCAGATGCCCAGTAATATAGTGCCAGCCAGATGCCTGTAATATTGTGCCAGTCAGAGCCCAGTAATATTGTGCCAGCCAGATGCCCAGTAATATTATGCCAGTCAGATGCCTGTAATACTGTGCCAGTCCCCCCACCCCCCTTCCCTAGTACTTACACTTCACTGCTCCGTGTCCCCCGCCGGATGTCTCCTCCGTGCATCCATCGGATGCGGCTTGCCGGAAAAAAGCGTTCACAAGCGCAATGCGCTGTGAACGCGGCAAGCAGGGGCTGGGGGCCCCGTTTGCCTCGCGTTCTGGGGGGGATTTCACCCTACCTGTCCCCCCCACATTTTTTCCTGGGGGGGATCCGTCCCCCCCATCCCCCCCGCTTCCTACGCCCATGAACAAGACTAGGGTTGCCATCTGGCCGGTAATTTACAGGCAGGCCAGTATAAAAATTGGCATCAGGCCAATGTTAAGTCAATGGAGACAGTACCAAGGCCGATATTTTTCTGAAGAAAGGGTGGCAACCCTAAACAAGACTCTAAATAAGAATGCTTGCCAACAGGTAGCTCACCTGCCTACCAAAATCTGGTCAAGGATCATGGTGGTAGCAGTTTAGTAACATCCGGAGAGCAGCTTGTTAGTTGTATCTATTTTATAATAACAGCACCTACCAAAGTGTGAGAACCAATTTTCATAATGAAATAGTGTTCCAAGCTACAAGAGCATATATAAATGAATACATATATTCCCAGAGTTTTGCAAAGATCCAGGCTTTCAGAGTGGGTTTATTTGATATAAATGGACTGCCTGTCACCTGATTTTTCACTAAGAATCAGAGTAAACAAATTCACATATAGACTACAAACAAAACCAAGCTGTTTCCTAATAATGTATATTTTATTTATTTCTTTCTTTAGAAAGTGTTTTACCAGGAAGAATACATTGAGATTTCTCTATATGAAGTGTGTTACTCTATGTGTGGCCCCGTATATATGAGACATTCTTAGTAAGAGGCAGGAGTAGGCCCCGGCATTGCTCATAGTGGACATTTACTGGACTGTGTGATGAAGACTTTAATAATGTTCTATGGACCTTCAAAGCCTTTGACACAGGCACTCGAGTCCTTATACAGACACTTTGCCTAGGCCTTCCTATTGAATATGAAGCTCACTATAAAGTCATGACTCAATGTGAGATTTCCTATGAGTAAACCATTATACTGCATCTAATGAGACACAATCTGTACATATACGGAGACCATATTCCTAATTTACCGTATGTAAAGAGATAATTTCCTTCAGCGTGACACCACTATATATACAGTGATATCTTGTTGCTCAATGTGAGACTCTTTGAAACGAGGTGGTGCTGTGATTCGCTCAATGGGGTCTTTTCAATGACCTGAGTTGATGTACCGCCTGTCATAGAATCCCATAGACTGCAAGAGAACTTTTTGAGTTAAAAAATCATTATAAGAGATATTTTACGTCATTGAATAGGGCCCAATGTTTTCAATATAATAGTCCACAGCGCTGCCGTAGCTAAATTGTCAAGAGAAGTCTGCCCAGGATCCCATTGGCTCCCATCAACATGGGATCGCAGACACAGTGGATAGTGCCTTATATTTTAAAGGATGATCATAGAAATCTAAAATATTTATTTTCGTGAAGATTCTAAGAATCTCTAACCATACCTGGTGACTCTTTGGAGGCTCACAATACAGTAAATAATATTTTTGTTACAACACAAAATGTCAGCTGCCTGGTTTATTTCATTTCTCTGACAATCGCATATATAGATAACTGCTATCTCTGCTTTAATTTCGCACTATTACCCACGCTATATGAGCATATTTCTTACTGCAAAAGCTACTTCACATTCCATACCAAATGTTGAGGTGTCGGGAGATATCAAAGCAAAGTTTCTCATGAGGGTTTAAATGAACAACATTTTTGGGGGGCCTAGATTTAGTATGCAGTTAAGATAAACATCTCGGGGCAAAGTGCATGGTTATGCAACTTTATTGACTGTTCAAAACCATAAAAAGAATGATTTGTTTTTAAGAATATTTGTATTCAACATGTTATTCTCAGGGCATGATCAACCTACACCTTGTTATTGAATAGCCAAAAGTTTAAATAATAACAGCTAATGTAAAACAGGACTTGACTCTACAGATTTCCAATATTATCTGTGGTATGAATCACGATGCAGTTAAAAAAATATGTAGTTTAATGTGCTTTATGTCAAAAATAAATTCAAACAGTATTGAATATACAAGTCATTGAGAAGGAAAAGAAAACAGTTTAATTATATCAATGCTAATATAAAAGACTAATATGTAACCAGCTAAAACGCTTCTGCTTCTAGTTGACTTCAGTTCCTGGAGGGATTGACCCCGTCACTAATCTCATTCCTTTAATGCAATTATATCAAACTATTTCACATTCAGGATAATATTCACATAGCACTTTCAATGAAACAAAGGTAACTGTCTACACACACAGGTTATTTTTTATTTATATGTACAGTACATATACATACCTATATATTTATGTGTATATATATATATATATATGTGTGTGTGTATGTCCTCAAAAATACACACACATACATATAAACACAGAAACACACACACATATATATGTATATATATGTGAATGTATATATGTGTGTGTGTGTTTATATTTTTATATATATATATATATATATATATATATATATATATATATATATATATACATATACACACACACATACGCACATTTATACAGTTATATATACACGCATGCCAAAATATACTGAATTAAAGATTTGTAGTTCATTTACCAAAATTCTCTATGGGTGCTTTCCAATATCCTCTATATTCAGAGTTTGCTGCCAATGATTATTATATGTCCTGACCTTGTGTACTACATGCTTGTATACTACATGCTGTGAGCTGTAAACTGCAGAGAAGCCAAGCGTGCTTGTTCCAACACAATCCCCTGACTGCTGGTACAGATACTGTCTAGCTAAACTTGCTGAATGTACTGTATGGTGTATATATGCATCATCACATACTGTGCAGGAGCCGGCAGCATTCGAAGTAAGGATCTGGATTTTATTACCTGAGAAAAGTTTCCCTCTGCCCATCATTTCCAGATTTATCCTACGGTGATTTGAGTTTGTAAGATATTTAAGAAATTGATAAGCGCTATGATAAGAGCAATGAGATAAAAGTGGTAGTAAAAACAGGGTTTGATAATAGATTCTAATTTATATTTATTTCATGTCCATGATTGGATTAATGTGTAGGTAAAAAAAAAAATTGCGTTATATTTACCAGCGAAAAAGATTCCCTTTATTTCCATGTAACTATTTTGCTCAGTAACTATGGGGTAATTATTTCTGCGCAGATTTATACCATGTGGTGCTCTGACTTGTGTGTATTATATTTATAAAATAAATAACACCCCACAGAAGATCAAACAAATATATACACATTGTTCATAATTCTCTTTACTACATTTTGTGCCCCAGAAAAGTTTCTGCCAAAAAAAGATGTCTCAATGGGTTAAATTCAAATGTATCTCTTTTCCAAAAATGGCACAATGCCAGTGCATTTAAATGTAACTTGAATTGCTTTTAAGGGACTCCTTTTTATGAATATGCTGTTGAATTTTACTCCTAATGTTCCCACATTTTCAACCAAAAATGTTCTAGTCAATTATTTCTTTGCGACGCCACAACATTTAATTTAGGGACCAACAGCTTACCATTTAAATGATAATATTTTTGATATAACGCAACATGTTGTAAAGGTATCTTTAAAAAAAAAAAAAATAGCTTGATTACAGTAAATTCTAACAACAACAAAAATCTATTTGAATATAAAGTTTAATTGAATCCTCACATGAAAAAAATCTAAAACAAAAATTTTACAAAAAAAAAATTTGGCGCAGGTATGCATTAAAGTAAATTCGTGAGGCGTCCAAATTTTCTAGTTTATATAGTTTTGAACAAGAGTGGAAAAATCTACAACAATAAATAGATATAATACAATTCAGCACTAGAATCTTTTATTTATTTATTTTTCTTCATTTCATTTATTGGATTTTTTTTTTTTCCTGAAGATTTTTTGCTGAACATTCCTGGAAAGTAAGCTGCGCTGTTTTTACAGATCGCTATCAGTGTGTTAAATTATGTGAGGTGCTTAATCCTCTCAAACTGTTCTCTTTTCATTTAATAACTCAAGCACTTGGAAAGCAGCCGGCTTGGTCTAGAAGTGCTGAGCAAAAAAAAAAAAACTTAGATCCATGCCAGAGCTGGACCTGGGATCCTTTAAGAATTTTAACATATGTTGAGTATTTAACTGAACAAAAGAAGTATCCCAGGCCAACAACTCAGACGCAGGCAGAAACCCAAGACTGGGACATGGAATAAAAAAAAAAGTGATGTATTTAATAAAATTCATATGTGAAGTAATCAGCACAGAAAAGGAACTGCTTGCGGACAAAGAACCAGATACTACTAGCCTCAAATATTCTGAAAACCAGTAAGAAGGGGGGGGGGGAAAGGATTCTCTGTCCTCCGATGGAGAAGCATTATTTAATCAAGCACTTATATTACTTGAATACATAGTTTTTTTTTATTTTTTATTTAGACTAAAAACTCTTTTATTTCAGCCCAAACGTTAAAGTCTATACGATTAACTCCCAGAATTTCGAGGAGAAATGAATACCTTTACTGGTGATTTTTTCTCCCTGACCACCAACTTTTCCTCCGAGAACCTTAGTGATTTTATTTGACTGCACTGTGTACAATGAAGGAATATGTTTACAGAGATCCCAGGTCAATTTATAGGGCTGTAAAATGCTGCGACGATCATAAAGAAAAAGAGTAACAAAATGTGCATTATTTTGGTACGTCTGTAACTTTTTGTGTTAATTATATTAAGCACGTAGGTTGTGTTCCCTGGAGTATTAAGTGTTACATATTCAGCCCTCAATCACTACAACAAGTGCAATGTTCCCAAAACGATTCATGCAGTTAATTTGGATAGGGTACATTTTGGCTGTACTTGCTATCTGGGAATTCCATTAAACTGAATTTTAATACGCTTTATATTCCACTGTTATTGAATTACTCTGGACAAAGTGCCAAGAGCAGTTGGTAAAGTAGGAATTTGTGGTTTCTAGATCATTTTAACATTGGTACATTTTACATAGCATTTTTTGGTCTGTGATTTCACACTACAGACTTGCAAGATGGACGGATATTGATATTTTACACAGCAAGACAGATACATACCTATATTATTAAACAGGAATCTAGACGTAGATTACAAATGAATTGTATCTGTTTCCAGAAAGCCACAGAGCTGATGCACAATGAGAAAGTAATCTTGTGTAGTAGTGTTGTTGGGATATGTAAAATATAGATGTTATACATTTCAGTTCATCTAGAGCTACCCCTGTAATGACTGTATATAGCAGAGCTGGCATAGATGTCATGTTATAGACCAAGTACCATAAATACATAAATACTTACCATGAATGGTGGGAAGTATGTAGAACTGCTCTTTAACCCACTTTTACAGAGACACATGTGATGATAAAGTTATGTGTTGAAATTGTTTTTACCGAGCTGTACGGCCACAGTTGTAATAAATAAGTCCAGAACTTATCAAACTACACTCACATATACTCTGTAAATAACTTGTACACAAAAATTAATGGTAGCACATTAAGAGGACTTACCTGGTTGCATAGCAGAGAGGGGCTAATTGCAAAACTTACTACATGGAATCAACTCAATTCATATGTTGATTGTGCCATCGTCTACTACGCAATACATATGTGTTGGTCATGCCAAGATGTTTAACACAGTACACGTATGCTAAATGTGCCACACAATACACAGATGTTAATCTTGTCAACATGAACTACACAATACTTGCATGCTAACATGCCAATGTGTTCAATACCATCACCACACATATTAACACACAGCATGCCAAGATGAACAATACAATATACTAACTGAGCATGCCAATCTGCACAATGGGTATAGACCACTGGTACGCACATGCCACACCATGCATACAAATTTGACTACACCAACATATACTGTGTGCCCTTTTGCTATGCCAAACTGTACCACCCAATATAGATAGACAATCAATCAGTCTTATTGCAGTGCATACAGGTATCATGCCAATCTATACCACAGGAAGCACATCCGGCATGCCACTATGTACTGAAACCCCAAGCAGCATTACACACTGATATGATTAACAGCAGATTAACAGACAACACAAAAGAGATTATAAGAAGTGTATAATATAGACTCAGTAGCGAGGCATGGAAAACTTGCAAAAACAGGCTTGTGCTGCTGTATATAATTCTTATTAGGGGAGCAAATGATTTAAGAAAGAGCTTCCATGGGGCTTTCAGTCAAGTCATTAAACATCCTGCTCAAACACTTTTGTACTGCAAAATGAGTTCTAAAACTAGGGAAAGTTTCTATGTCTCCAGAGTTTCCTGCTTCTTCAAGTGAAAAGCAGATCCTTTATCCAAGTGCAGCACTGCATGGTAAGTGAAAAAAAGGCTAGTGTTTGCTGAAGACGGAATAGTATAATCGAGGCACAGATGGCACAATGTGTTACATGACATGCAAACTATCAGTCTGAAAGGGTATGAGGTTGGATAATGTGCATGTAAAACACCCAAACTAACAGAACACATGCCTGTAGAAAGAGGAGAGAAATACAACTGTCCTGTACAGCTTCAAACTACCACACAAAAAGAGTTTCTCCAGTCATCAACTTAGAGATGCTGCTTCATATAGTGGTAGAAAGCTTGGATGCAATATTGTGAGTCATTTACAATAGATCCACACACACCCAAATACTTACCATAACATCATCTATAGTTATAGAACAGTTCTACAAAGCATTATGTATCATTATGGGGAAACCTACCTCACTTATTGTGAAACTGCAGTAATATATTGTAGCAATTACATTTACTTTTTTTGATCAGCTCTAGTAGCTGCCCTCAAGTTTTGGGCACAGTTTGTGCTCCCCCCTACACGCCCCCTTTTCTTTTCATGCCATACAGTCAAGGCCCTTACCTGGGGTTACTCTTGTTCCAATAGACTGCATATCGATCTGATATCACTTTGCTGGGGTCATCGGTCCAGACACAGACCCAGATCAGGGCCCCTAGGAGCAGTGGGACCAGGGGCCCCATACTCAGGGACCAAGTATTGTGCTCCACTCACACTGGACTCCCTGGTCCCATGTCGGACACTATCCTGGATAAGTGTTAAATGGAACAGGAGGCGAGGCACAAATGTTATATGAAGCAGTCACTTTCTCTGTGTGTCCAGTCCAGGGGCAGCTCTTAGCTCCATGCCATGGGGGTATCTACCTTGTGCCCGAGTAATGATGCAGGATGTGTGCCTTGCAGGATAACGCTAGGTTTCTCTCAGCCCAGGTGCAAAGAGCAGGCTCAGGCTCAGGCTCAGTCTCTCTCTCCGCTTTCATGGTCCGGAGCCCAGGAGGGGTCAACTCCTGAGTCCGGGATAAGGGACCAGTCAGGACATCCTAAAGGCCAGGGGACAAGCTGATCCTGATAAGGGTAGAATGGGACCACACAACAGGTATCAAAAACAATGCTGGACCAAAACTACTGTACACAGTGATAGGGCTAATTTTGCCACGGATACCGAGCCCCACTACTGCTTCTGCCAAATCCCTCTGTCCTCACTCCATCCACACACCAAACAGCTCCCCTCCCTTTCATTGCTTCTCCCCCCCCCCACACAGCCCCTCCGGCCAGCCCTTCTCTCTCCTCCCTTACACTACATCACTCCCTATTCACACGCTGAATCTGAATGGTGCTTCAGCCTCTCATTAGCTCCATTCCGCCATCTACTGGATGCCTGTGAAATATCAGAATGTTCTCTCATAGAGCACAGCATCTATCTGCCCTATTATTATTATTTTTTCTGTTTATTATGGCCAATGTACTTCTATATTAATTTCTATTACTTAATTAGCTGAGAAACAAATCGAATGCACATGGAAAATAATTCAACATCCATTGTTCTGACCCCCTCTGCAAAGGTTCAAACTAGTATTCCTTTTGTCCATTTATTCTTTTGACAAAAAAAAAAAGCTTTAAATTGTTTTGTATCATTTTCTTTTCTGCCCATAAGTGATCCTGGGATGTATCACAAACAAGGTACAATGTATAATAACACACATTGTTTAAGTTGCTTATAGACTTATAGGCACAAATGATGCCTGTTTGTATAAAACTGAAAAATAGCTTGTATTCCCATTTCGGCCCAAAAAAATAAACGTTCTGAAATAAAACATAAATGCTTTACATTTTTATTTTATAACAAGTAATTTCTTTTCTTTTCATTTTCTGAGTCTGTAATATGATATTCTTACCTTCCAAACTGGAGAAAGGACAGTACCTGTATGGTACTTCTTCTGTTGTACCACCTGCCTGAGAAAGCAGTCACTGAGATTGGATATTAAATGCACTAATCTTAGTCTGGCTCTGATCCCAACCACAATATTATAAATATATATACAATATATGTATTTGTTCAAATGTTTTTTACTATTATTATATTAAATGAGCAGAAAGGGTCTCTGCTATTTATATTGTTATAGCTAATTTGCAGCTGGAGCCAAGATAATTTACACATATTAGATATATTTATTTACATATTCTATTCAATATAATCAATAGCAATTTAGAAATAGATTAATCATACTTCTAGACAAACTGTATTTAACAAATAAAATAACGAATGCAAACCACAGTTTGACAATGTTACAAAATGCACCAGTTTCTATTATCCAAAAAGATTATCAAATGAATGGTAACATATTCTAATGCTATCTTGTTACCTTAACTACTCACCTAGCAATGAATGTTTCTGCTGTCATAACAATCTGACCATTAAAGTCTGTCTCCTGACTGATGTTGCTGCTATTTTTGTGAGAACAGGACTCTATATATACATATATTATTTCAAAATAAGCAGGCCATTGCATGTTTCAAGAACCATATTGTAAAAATGGAATATAATTGAATTGGTCCTTAAAGAAACAGTGAAGACAAAAAAAAATTGGCTCTTTTTGTAGTTTATATAAACAATTCAAAATGAAGATCCTTAAATATTAAATTAAATTATGCTGCACGTACATCCAAAATGGTCTCCCCAGCCATAGCCACAACATCCGCTTACCTTATGTATATCTTACCTCTTAATGAACCAGTGAAATCCTTTGCATATCCATCCTGAAGTTTTCGGAAGTCTTGTCTTGTAGCATTTTGTACTGGGAAAGCATTTTTTGGGGCCTTGTTCGAATGAAGGAAAAAAAATCACAATTCTTTGTTGCTTCTTGTACTTTGTAAAGCTGTGTTTTTAATGAGTATAAAAGTTTTGGAGGCTTCTCAGGGTGCCAGCCATTTTGATCTTTATCCTGTAGCAGAAGTTCATGTTGAGTAACTTGATCTTGACAATAATATTCCCATGGGTCACCAGTTCATATCCATGCTGCGAGACTTGGTTTTGATAATAACACTCAACTTGTTATGTCTTTTCGATGACAATATCTTCTTCAAGTGTGGACTTTTTTTTTTCTTTGGGTAAGATGCCAATTTAAAACACATTAGTATAACAGTATTTATACAGCCCCATTCATAATTGTTAGAACTTCTAGATTTGATTGAAGTATGTCGAATGCTAGAACAAGCATATCTCACTATCTCATTTGCTAATCATAACCTTGTTCTCAAAAATGCATAGAAAATATGGTGTAATATTCATTGATCCAGGTGTCAACTTCGTAACTTAGTTAAGTATTAAAATTACAGTCATTTACATGTGATGTATTAGGTCGTATTTATCATTATTATATTGCACGCTAGTTAAAAGGACTCCATCACCTAAATACTGTTAATAATGTGAATTACAGGACAAACAAAATCATCTCTACATTGTGCTACTAGAATTGTAAGAAAAAAAAAACATAATTAGAAGACAAATGTTTTAAATGATTCTTGTTTATTTTAACTTGTGGCTAGATATGCAAATGACACATACGTATGTATGTATTATTAATCTATTGTTAAATAAGTAACTCTGTGTAACTCCATTCTGGACTGGGTCCCCAGGACATACTTGAAAACAAGAGAAATCTCAATGTATTCTTCCTGATAGAACACTTTATAAATAAATAAAATAAATAAATTCCCCATTGATAACTAGTTCATCTGCATGTCAAGTCACAAATGTAAAAAACATTTTTATATACAGGAGCCCGTTAAAAACGTACAACCAGTCTGCCCCTCAGACTTGCCAATCAGATCCCCAAAATGCCATTCTGCCCCCAGATTTGCCAATCTATCCCTCAAACTTCACAATCTGTCCCTAAGACTTGCCAATGCTTCCCCATTTTACCCCCTGACATGCCAATCGAGCTAGGTTGAGGAGCCTAGCAGATCATCCGGAGGTGCAGGTGGGGGAGGCACAAAATTCTCATTGTGAGTATTAAGATGCAGAAACTGTAAAAAATGAAAAATGATCTATAAACTGTTAGCAAAATTGCATGCAAATACATAAAATATAAGAAATATAAGTTTTAAATGTGTCTGTTGTGTCACCTGTTTATGACATCATGTTACCTGATATGTAAATTTCCCATTTAAAAGTAGTCCATTTGCATAACAAGCCAAATGTGATGTCATAAGCAGACGACACCACAGACACATTTAAAACATTTTTATTTTATGAATTTACCTTCTGAATATGAGTATACATGCTTTTCGGCCACACATGGTTCTTACTAAAGAATTAATATGCTTTTAGGAAATATGGTGTTAATCAATGAAGTTAAAAAGGTAGATATTAAAGACATAACACGGGCAGACCATAATTATATAATAATGGATAGTACAAATAAGAAATTATTTTTAAACAGGCAGGGTTGGAGATTAGATGAGTTTCTTTTGAATAATAAAAACAAATCTAGAACATATTTTAAAGAATACAGACCAGTTTTCCTTAGAAAATTATAATGGAGATGTCAAGGACGCAGACAAATGGTGCGCCGAATATAATACCGATAGCTAAGTCAAATAATAACCCGCAAATTATAGACCTATCACCTTTTTAATGTAGGGGTTGGTTTCTGAGGGCGATAATGTTGCCATATATATCTCCATCTACTAGAACTATTGGACCAGGCATAAATGCAAAGTGGTTTGGTATAGCAAACGGGACAAGGCAGGGTTGTCCACTGCGTCCTTTGCTATATACACTGGCCACTATACCTTTGGCAACCCAGATTAGAACCTATGTTCAGATTACAACTATATTTTCTGGAGATCTAGAATTGAAACAATGTACGTGGATGATCTCTCATTAACTCTGGGGGATCCTAGCGACTCATTGGAGACTTTAATGCAGATGTTGAATAATTTTGTGATTATCTCAAATTATAAATTGAACATAACGAACACTGTGGCACTGCCAACTGAGATGAGTATCACAGAAGTTGATTGGCTGAGAAGGAAGTTTGGATTTGTGTGGAACTAGAATATTTGGGCATCAAAATTACAGCTAATTCAAGGAATATAATAGAGGAGAACTTTCTCCCTTTACAAAAAAACTGAACACTAATTTAATAAAGCTTACATTTTGAGAAATATTCTGGTGGGGTAGAATAAACCTGATTAGATCATATGTTCTTCCAAGATGGCTCTCAGCCAGTGTGTTAAGTATCATGGGAAGGAGAGTACTCAACAACTAGTGTCCAAAAGTTTAGGTATTATATAATTATGGATTGGTACTGCTGCTGCTGTGTAATGCACATCTCATGATTCTCAGCCATCCATTTGGTAGTTCCAAAGGTTAGTCACCACTGCTACACACTTACCTAGTGTGCGTTTTTGGAACCAGGCCTTTATGTCCTTTTTTATTGCCTTTAAATTAACTTTTTGTAATGCTTCCCAATGTTTGCTGTGCATCACAGAGATGGACTACACAACACAACATTAACTTTTGTTGACTGCAACTCCCATGATGTTAAACAAGTAACATTGCTAGTTGCTAACTGTGGATGGGATTGTGTGAGGGGGAAATGGGGTTACAGTAAGTCTACTTTTTTTTTTTTACTGCATCTACAATAATATTCAACCAGCCATATTGCTAGCTTAACTGTATTGGATTTGTAGTTGTAGAATGGGAGTGTCCTTTACTACACTACACCCTAACTTTTTTGGTGTTGTTGACCGCAGCTCCCATGATATACAGCCAGCCCATTAGCTGAATACCATAGGAATTGTAGATTGGTGTAATAGTGGCTAATCTTTACCAACCCAGCTATTGTCCACTTCCCATGATGCTGAGATACATGCTGGTCTGTTAGTTACTACTACCATGGTCATATCATCTTCCTAATAATGGGTAACTTTTGTAACATTTGCCTCCCACCAGGAAATCCCTCTCCTGAGTCAACAAAGGTAAACAATGGGGAGAAGGTAGGGGGTACTGTGGAGAATATTTTGAGCTGATAGTGCTGTTACAATACTCTTTGGGACTGTTAAATTGGGGTTATGTCTTCAGTGTGATGTGTGCCAACTGCTCCGTTAAAAGAGCTATGTTCACTTTGGTTATTGCCCAGAATCGTGCCCCAGCGACTGCTTTCAAATAAAGGTTAAGCCCGGTTGCTGGGTACGTTCTGGTAGGGGTAAAGGGTAGGCTGGGAGCAGATTGGCTTGGAGTTTAAAGACCACTCCTTATTTTGAGCCGGCTAAATGTTGATCCTCTTGTGATTGGCTGCCCGATTAAAGGGCAGCCTAGCCTCCGCAAACCCATGGAGAGACTGGCCGCATTCCGGTTAGCATTCCACACTCAGGTAGGCACAGCGCTTATTCGTCGCCCATTTAAAGTGCCTCATTGGTGCTGTGCTGATTGGTCGCTGGTTTAAAGGGACCAAATTTGAATATGGCGCCAGTATGGCTAAATAGTAAGCACGCCCCCTTTACCCTCATTGGTCACTGCTGCAGCAGCAGCTTTCCCATTGGTCGCCAACCCTTTTGGCTCCAAATTCAATTATGTTTTGTCCATTATGTTAAGATAATGCATTTAAGTTACCACTGTTCAATCACTGTTATTTTGATTCTGTAAATGTATAAATATCTTGTGTTTCTTACAATAAATGTGTTATGCTTGTGGAACCCAATAAGGCTGGTGTGGTCCAGCATTCGTGAATATAGCTCAATTGGGCCGAATTAGCAGAATGGGACCAGAGGGGAGAACATCTGGAAGTACCAACGGGCAAGAAACCTAATAGCTAATGGCATCCAGTTACACTGGTTTTAGAAGTGTGATTTTTCTTCACCATCTTGCGTGGATTATCGATAATTTTTGTGTATTTCGCATCAGTAGGGCAGAATCTTATAAGTTACTGAACGTGGCTGCCCTGCAGGGGATGCAGATGCACAAAGGACAAGTCACATCTGGATTAAAAAGAGTGAGCTGGTGGCGGCACTGGGGGAATTAGAGCAGGACGAGGTTCGATCCTTGAGCCCAGAAGTTGGAGGATCCCATCCCAGTCTGGTCCGAGTAGTGGCTAGCCCCGCTCCTCCTGGCATGGACGAGATCTCCCGACAGGTGAGAGAAAGGCTGGTATTTTATGGCCAAATGCTTCCATGGATATAATTAATCGAATCATGGAAGTGGCAGAACGAGAGCGAGAAGCTGAACTAGCTGATCGGACTACTACAGGTCCGGGGTCTAATACAGGAGATACGCACTCCCTGCGGAGCAACTCATTCTATTGCCCCATCAAAGTGACCCACCAGTTGTTTAAAGGGTTTGAAGACAAAGTAGGAGATATCGATGGATTTCTTCAATATGGCGAGTGATAGTGTCAGCTCCATAATATGAAAACCCCGGACTGGGTCCCCGTCCTGGTGAGGAAATTAGCTTGCCAAGCGGCAGAGACCTATTGTGCCATCCCGGAGGAATGGGCAAGAGACTACCAGGAGGTGACAACTTGTCTCCCGACTAGATATGCCATCACGCCGGACAACTACCAGCGGCGGTTCCGAGATGCTCACATGGGGCCTCACACAGAGTGGGCACACATGATGAGCCGAACCGCCAACAGTTGAATGCAGGGCCGGCAAGTACAGGAGTGTCTACAACAGTTCTTGCTAGAATAAAAAAAATGTTCTAGCACACAGCTGGGGATGTTCGATACTGGGTCCTGGACCAGGACCCCACTACTTTGGAGGAGGCTGCTGTTGGCAGACAAATTTGTCAACATCCGACGGTTCCCCACCATCTTGCCTGGGATCACCCTCTTCGATGCCTCGCACCCACACCTCCCTGCTGAAGCCACTCCAATTTCCCTCTGTTCCCTGTGGATCTGGGAACTTCCATCAGTGGGTCAACGGAGTTCCAGCTAGCTGCTACCATTGCCGACAGCCAGGGCACATTATAATCAACTGCATGCTTCTACAGTTGAGATCCGCTCCACCAGGACCACGAAGGTCCTCTGCTCCAGCACGCTGGCTGCCCTGGCAAGTTTAGTGTGTGAGCTACCCCCACAGTCAGGTTACAGCCCAACATTATGTCGAGAAAGCTTAAAGTTATCCAACTGAGGATTACAATGCCCATTGGGGCCAACCGGGTGATGGCTACCTGAACAAGGTGCCCCTGGCACAGCAACCCCTGGATGATAACCGGGAGCACCATTACCAACCGGTGCGCATCAATCGCTGTCCCCACGGAGGGACTTCGAGACTCCAGAGCTACCCTTACTTTGATTCAACCCAGCAAGCCCAAAGGATTGAAAAAAAGTGTATGTAAAGGTAGCCATAGGACAAATACACCAACTGCCGGTGACCCTAGTGCACTTAAACGACCTTGGAAGATGGGAGACTCATTTTGTGCCCAGACCCTTACTGATGTTAGTCTAAGCCAATACCGCATCAGGGCACTCAGACCAGATTATCTGAAAGGACGGGTTACTGTATAAGAACAGGAGCTGTCCTAGCAGCAAGATCTGCACCCAGGAGCTGCCCCAGCAGCAAAATCTGCACCCAGGAGCTGCCCCAACAACCAGATCTGGTCACTGGAGCGACCCCAAAAAACAGATCTGCTCATTGGAGTGGTCCCAACAACCAAATCTACACCTAGGAGCTGCCCCAGTGGCCAGATTTGCACTTACAGGAGCTACCCCAGCAGCCAGATGTGCTCTCAACAGCTGCCCAAAAGATAAATCTGCACCCAGGTGCAGCCCCAGCAGCAAGATCTGCCCTCAGCAGCTGCCCAAGGAGATAAATCTGCACCCAGGTGCATTCAGATTTGCACCAAGGAGCTGCCTGAACAGCCAGATTTGCACACTGAATTAGCCCCAGCAACCAGATGTGCACCCAGGAGCTGCTCCAGCAGCCAGATTTGCACTCAGTAGCTGCCCCAGGAGTCAAATTTGCACTAGGGAGCTGCCCCATGAGCCAAATCTGCATATAGGAGTTGACCAGGCCACCAAATTTGCACTCAGGAGCTATTCCAGCAGCCACATTTGCACCTAGAAGCTATACCAGCAGCCAAATTTTGCAGTCAGGAGCTACACCAGCAGCCAAATTTACAGTCACGAGCTGTCCCAGCAGCTAGATTTGCACTCAGGAACTGCCCAAGCAGCCAAATTTGCATTCAGGAGCTGCCTCAGCTGCTATATTTGTACCCAGACATACCCCATTGGCAAGATTTGCCCCTAGGAGTTGCAGCCAGATCTTCATCCGAAAGATGTCCTAGCAGGTAGATCTGCACCTAGGAGCTGCTCCAGCAGCCAGATCTGCTCACAGGAGCTTCCTCAGCCACCAGATTTGCACTCAAGTGCTGCCCCAGAAGCCAGATATGCACTCAGAAGCTGCCCCAGCAGCCCAATTTGCATTCAGGAGCTATCCCAGCAACCAGATGTGAACCCAGGAGCATCCCAAGCAAACAGATTTGCACTCAAGAGCTGCCCAAAGAAGCAAATCTGCACCCAGGAGTAGCCCCAGCAGCCAGATTTTTTACCCAGTAACTGCCACAGCAGCTAGATCTGCTCACAGGAGCTTTATCAGCAACCAGATTTGCACTTAAGTGCTTCCCCAGCAGCTAAATGTGCACTCAGGGGCTGCCCCTGCAGCTAAATTAAACCTAGGAGCTGCCCCAGCAGCCAGATTTGACCCCAGGAGCTGCCTCAACTGCCAGATTTGCACCTAGGAGCTGCCCCAACAGCCAGATTTGAACCCAGCAGCTGCCTAAACTGCCAGATTTGTACCCAGGAGCTACCCAGCAGCCAGATCTGCCAACAGCACTTGCACACAGTTCGCAGTCTGGCATCTTACAGTATTGCATTCCCGACATAGACTGTGTCAGAAATGCAATTTGGATGCCACATCCGGTTCCTTGGTTCTCTTTTGTGTCACCGACACAACTGAGCCAAGGGATCAGGAATGAAAGTAGGGGGTCTATTCACTAAAATTTGACTTTGGAGGTCGATTTTTATTGTGAAACTAAATCAAATTCAGCACCTGAGTTTGACTTATAAAAACAAGTCCGAATCTTCCCCACTGAAAGTAATGGGAGGTGAAGCTATTAACAAAGCTATTTTTGAGACTCGGGTGCAGAATTTGACTTAGTCTCAAAAATAGCTTTACTCATTTCACCTCCCATTACTTTCAATGGGGGAAGAATCCAACCTGGGTTGGATTTTTTTTTGGGTGCCAAATTTGACTTTGGAGGTCAATTATCATTTTGAGTCAAATTCGGCATCTGAGTTGGACTTTGGGAAAAAAAATAGCTTTGATCATTTTGTCTCTTATTACTTTTCAATGAGGATGATTCAAATCTGTTTTTTTTTTGTCCTAAGTCAAACTGAAAGTTGATCTCCAAAATCGAATTTTAGTGAGTAGACCCATATAAATCAAAGTATAAAAAAGTCCCCAAAACCCAGTTAAGGTAATTATTGACCATAGTAAAAAAAAAAAAAATGTTTTGTTGTCCTTTAAGGAGTATGTTTGATATGTTTAAATAATAAAATACAAGTTTTTTTTTTCCTATTAATAAAATATAAGGTTATGTTTAATTTCTTTAAGGAGTATGTTGACATAAAAGAATGAGACTTTTTTTTTCTATTAAAAAATAGAAGTTTATTTATTACCATTTTATTAATGACTCCAGTTGGTATCGTGGCAGTATCCGGCAGTATTTCGCACATGCAAGAAGGCTTGTTGAACATGATGTTTTTCATTATTTCACTGTGATTCATGGAACACACTGAAATTGGTGACGTGGAGGAGAAACCCTTAAACCTCCTCCAGAATGATGTTCTCATCTTCATTTGCTGGGAATGCCACTATATAGCCTAACTCATTGTACATATCCATTATTGATCGTGCTTTCAGTGCAAATGGTGGAGCTAATTTACCATCTTCGAGTTGCTGGCAATCAATCCCCTAAAAAGGGGTGCGATCTAATTGTGGAATCTTTTGCCAGATGCTTTATATCGCATATCGCTTTTTTTCTCTATCCTGATACAGGAGCAGGGCTGGTGCAAGACTTTTTGCTGCCCTAGGCAAACATAGATTTTGCCACCCCTTGCTGATTCTGCCCTCAAGCATTTACAAACAAAGTAACACTTTCAGTGTCACATACATTTGCAGGCATATGTACACGCACATAGAAACATAGAATGTGTCAGATAGGAACCATTCGGTCCATCTAGTCTGCCCAATTTTCTAAAATACTTTTATTAGACCCTGGCCCTATCTTATATCCTTCTGGAAGTGGTAGAGACATGCAATATCAGATGCAGCCGCACGCACACACTCTATACACTTAGCACAAATGAAAAAACACATGTCTGTCTCTCTCTCTCCACTCATACTCCATGTCTATCTGTCTCTCTCTCCACTCATACTCCATGTCTGTCTGTCTCTCTCTCCACTCATACTCCATGTCTGTCTCTCTCCACTCATTCCCCATGTCTGTCTCCCTCTCTACTCATTCCCCATGTCTGTCTCTCTCTCCACTCATTCCCCATGTCTGTCTCTCTCTAACCACTCATTCCCCATGTCTGTCTCTCTCTACTCATTCCCCATGTCTGTCTCTCTCTCTCTCTACTCATTCCCCATGTCTGTCTCTCTCTCTCCACTCATTCCCCATGTCTATCTCTCTCTCTCCACTCAATCCCCATGTCTGTCTCTCTCTCTCTCCACTCATACTCCATGTCTGTCTCTCCCTCTTCACTCATTCCCCATGTCTGTCTCTCTCTCTACTCATTCCCCATGTCTGTCTCTCTCTCCACTCATTCCCCATGTCTGTCTCTCTCTCTCCGCTCATACCTCATGTCTGTATGTCTCTCCACTCATATCCCATGTCTGTCTGTCTCCCCACTCATATCCCATGTCTGTCTCTCTCCAATCATATTCCATGACTCTCTCCCTCTCCACTCATACCCCATGTCTATCTCTCTCTCTCCACACATACTCCATGTCTGTCTCTCTCTCTCTCTACTCATACCCCATGTATGTCTCTCTCTCTCTCTCTCTCCACTCATACCCCATGTCTGTCTCTCTCTCTCCAATCATACCCCCATGTCTGTCTCTCTCTCTCCATTTATACCCCATGTATGTCTCTCATTAGTCTGGCTGAGAATCATTGGAAAAGAAGTACACAAGGAGTGATAAATAATATTCCACCATGCTCACCATATCAGTCACTTACGTGTCTCTCACTCCCCGTACCCTCATGTCCATCTCTCTCTCCCCATACCCTCATATCTGTCTTTCTCTCCCCATACCCTCATGCCTATCTCTCTCTTTCCATACCCTCATGTCCATCTCTCTCTCTCCCCCCATACCCTCATATCCATCTCTCTCTCCCCATACCCTCATGTCTCTCTCTCCCCATAACCTCATGTCTCTCTCTCTCTTCCCATACCCTCATGTCTCTCTCTCTTCCCATACCCTCATGTCCATTTCTCTCTCTCCACTCATACTCCATGTCTGTCTCTCTCTCTCTCTCCACTCATACTCCATGTCTGTCTGTCTCTCTCTCCACTCATACTCCATGTCTGTCTGTCTCTCTCTCCACTCATACTCCATGTCTGTCTGTCTCTCTCTCCACTCATATTCCATGTCTGTCTCTCTCTCTCGACTTATTCCCCTTGTCTGTCTGTCTCTCTCTCTCCACTCATTCCCCATGTCTGTCTCTCTCTCTCTCACCACTCATTCCCCATGTCTGTCTCTCTCTCTACTCATTCCCCATGTCTGTCTCTCTCTCCACTCATTCCCCATGTCTGTCTCTCTCTCTCCACTCATTCCCCATGTCTGTCTCTCTCTCTCCACTCATTCCCCATGTCTGTCTCTCTCTCTAACCACTCATTCCCCATGTCTGTCTCTCTCTCTCCACTCATACTCCATGTCTGTCTCTCCCTCTTCACTCATTCCCCATGTCTGTCTCTCTCTCCACTCATTCCCCATGTCTGTCTCTCTCTCCACTCATTCCCCATGTCTGTCTCTCTCTCTCCGCTCATACCTCATGTCTGTATGTCTCTCCACTCATATCCCATGTCTGTCTGTCTCCCCACTCATATCCCATGTCTGTCTCTCTCCAATCATATTCCATGACTCTCTCCCTCTCCACTCATACCCCATGTCTATCTCTCTCTCTCCACACATACTCCATGTCTGTCTCTCTCTCTCTCTACTCATACCCCATGTATGTCTCTCTCTCTCTCTCTCTCCACTCATACCCCATGTCTGTCTCTCTCTCTCCAATCATACCCCCATGTCTGTCTCTCTCTCTCCATTTATACCCCATGTATGTCTCTCATTAGTCTGGCTGAGAATCATTGGAAAAGAAGTACACAAGGAGTGATAAATAATATTCCACCATGCTCACCATATCAGTCACTTACGTGTCTCTCACTCCCCGTACCCTCATGTCCATCTCTCTCTCCCCATACCCTCATATCTGTCTTTCTCTCCCCATACCCTCATGCCTATCTCTCTCTTTCCATACCCTCATGTCCATCTCTCTCTCTCCCCCCATACCCTCATATCCATCTCTCTCTCCCCATACCCTCATGTCTCTCTCTCCCCATAACCTCATGTCTCTCTCTCTCTTCCCATACCCTCATGTCTCTCTCTCTTCCCATACCCTCATGTCCATTTCTCTCTCTCCACTCATACTCCATGTCTGTCTCTCTCTCTCTCTCCACTCATACTCCATGTCTGTCTGTCTCTCTCTCCACTCATACTCCATGTCTGTCTGTCTCTCTCTCCACTCATACTCCATGTCTGTCTGTCTCTCTCTCCACTCATATTCCATGTCTGTCTCTCTCTCTCGACTTATTCCCCTTGTCTGTCTGTCTCTCTCTCTCCACTCATTCCCCATGTCTGTCTCTCTCTCTCTCACCACTCATTCCCCATGTCTGTCTCTCTCTCTACTCATTCCCCATGTCTGTCTCTCTCTCCACTCATTCCCCATGTCTGTCTCTCTCTCTCCACTCATTCCCCATGTCTGTCTCTCTCTCTCCACTCATTCCCCATGTCTGTCTCTCTCTCTAACCACTCATTCCCCATGTCTGTCTCTCTCTCTCCACTCATACTCCATGTCTGTCTCTCCCTCTTCACTCATTCCCCATGTCTGTCTCTCTCTCTACTCATTCCCCATGTCTGTCTCTCTCTCCACTCATTCCCCATGTCTGTCTCTCTCTCTCCGCTCATACCTCATGTTTGTATGTCTCTCCACTCATATCCCATGTCTGTCTCTCTCTCTCCATTCATACCCCATGTCCATCTCTCATTAGTCTGGCTGAGAATCATTGGAGTGATAAATAATATTCCACCATGCTCACCATATCAGTCATTTACGTGTCTCTCACTCCCCGTACCCTCATGCCTATATCTCTCTTTCCATACCTTCATGTCCCTCTCTCTCTCTTCCCATACCCTCATGTCCTTCTCTCTCTCTCCACTCATGCTCCATGTCTGTCTGTCTCTCTCTGCACTCATACTCCATGTCTGTCTGTCTGTCTCTCTCTCCACTCATAGTCCATGTCTGTCTGTCTCTCTCTCCACTTATACTTCATGTCTGTCTCTCTCCCTCCACTCATTCCCCATGTATGTCTCTCTCTCCACTCATTCCCCATGTCTGTCTCTCTCTCTCCACTCATTCCCCATGTCTGTCTCTCTCTCTCCACTCATTCCCCATGTCTGTCTCTCTCTCTCAACTCATGCCCCATGTCTGTCTCTCTCTCACCACTCATTACCCATGTCCGTCTCTCTCTCTCCACTCATTACCCATGTCTGTCTCTCTCTCCACTCATTCCCCATGTCTGTCTCTCTCTCTCCGCTTATACCTCATGTCTGTATGTCTCTCTCCACTCATATCCCATGTCTGTCTGTCTCCCCACTCATATCCCATGTCTCTCTCTCTCCACTCATAGAAACATAGAAACATAGAATGTGTCGGCAGATAAGAACCATTCGGTCCATCTAGTCTGCCCAAATTTTTTTTTTTTTTGAGTACTTTTATTAGTCCCCCGTTCCCGGTCTTATAGCTAGGATAGCCTTGTGTCTATCCAACGCATGCTTAAAATCCTTGACTGTGTTTACCTCTACCACTTCTGCTGGCAGGCTATTCCATACATCCACTACCCTCTCAGTAAAGTAATACTTCCTGATATTACTTTTAAATCGTTGCCCCTCTAATTTAAGACTATGTCCTCTAGTTGTGGTAGTTTTTCTTCTTTTAAATATACTCTCTTCCTTTACTGTGTTGATTCCCTTTATGTATTTAAATGTTTCTATCATATCCCCCCTGTTACGTCTTTCCTCCAAACTATACATGTTAAGATGCTTTAACCTTTCCTGGTAAGTTTTATCCTTCAACCCATGAACCAGTTTAGTAGCCCTTCTCTGAACTCTCTCCAAAGTATCAATATCCTTCTGGAGATACGGTCTCCAGTACTGCGTACAATACTCCAAGTGAGGTCTCACCAGTGCTCTGTACAATGGCATGAGCACTTCCCTCTTCCTACTGCTAATACCTCTCCCTATGCAACCAAGCATTCTGCTAGCATTTCCTGCTGCTCTATTGCATTGCCTACCTACCTTCAAGTCCTCTGAAATTATTACTCCTAAATCCCTTTCCTCAGATGTTGAGGTTAGGACTGTACCAAATAGTCTATATTCTGCTTTTGGGTTTTTACGCCCAAGGTGCATAATCTTGCACTTGTCCACATTAAATACCAGTTGCCACTGCTCTGACCATTTTTCTAGTTTATCTAAATCCTTTGCCATTTGGCTTATCCCTCCATGAATATCAACCCTGCTGCAAATCTTTGTATCATCAGCAAAAAGACATACTTTGCCAACAAGACTTTCTGCAATATCACTAATAAAAATATTAAAGAGAATGGGTCCAAGAACAGATCCCTGAGGTACCCCACTAGTAACAAGACTTGCATCGAATATACCCCATTGACTACAACCCTCTGTTGCCTGTCACTCAGCCATTGTCTAATCCATTCAACAATATTGAAATCCAAACTCATTCCCCATGTCTGTCTCTCTCTCTCCGCTTATACCTCATGTCTGTATGTCTCTCTCCACTCATATCCCATGTCTCTCTGTCTCCCCACTCATATCCCATGTCTCTCTCTCTCCACTCATAGAAACATAGAAACATAGAATGTGTCGGCAGATAAGAACCATTCGGTCCATCTAGTCTGCCCAAATTTTTTTTTTTTTGAGTACTTTTATTAGTCCTCCGTTCCCGGTCTTATAGCTAGGATAGCCTTGTGTCTATCCCACGCATGCTTAAAATCCTTGACTGTGTTTACCTCTACCACTTCTGCTGGAAGCCTATTCCATACATCCACTACCCTCTCAGTAAAGTAATACTTCCTGATATTACTTTTAAATCGTTGCCCCTCTAATTTAAGACTATGTCCTCTAGTTGTGGTAGTTTTTCTTCTTTTAAATATACTCTCTTCCTTTACTGTGTTGATTCCCTTTATGTATTTAAATGTTTCTATCATATCCCCCCTGTTACGTCTTTCCTCCAAGCTATACATGTTAAGATGCTTTAACCTTTCCTGGTAAGTTTTATCCTTCAACCCATGAACCAGTTTAGTAGCCCTTCTCTGAACTCTCTCCAAAGTATCAATATCCTTCTGGAGATACGGTCTCCAGTACTGCGTACAATACTCCAAGTGAGGTATCACCAGTGCTCTGTACAATGGCATGAGCACTTCCCTCTTCCTACTGCTAATACCTCTCCCTATGCAACCAAGCATTCTGCTAGCATTTCCTGCTGCTCTATTGCATTGCCTACCTACCTTCAAGTCCTCTGAAATTATTACTCCTAAATCCCTTTCCTCAGATGTTGAGGTTAGGACTGTACCAAATAGTCTATATTCTGCTTTTGGGTTTTTACGCCCAAGGTGCATAATCTTGCACTTGTCCACATTAAATACCAGTTGCCACTGCTCTGACCATTTTTCTAGTTTATCTAAATCCTTTGCCATTTGGCTTATCCCTCCATGAATATCAACCCTGCTGCAAATCTTTGTATCATCAGCAAAAAGACATACTTTGCCAACAAGACTTTCTGCAATATCACTAATAAAAATATTAAAGAGAATGGGTCCAAGAACAGATCCCTGAGGTACCCCACTAGTAACAAGACCTTGCATCTGTTGCCTGTCACTCAGCCATTGTCTAATCCATTCAACAATATTGAAATCCAAACTCAAAGATTTCAGTTTATTGATAAGCCTTCTATGTGCGACAGTGTCAAAAGCCTTACTGAAATCTAGGTAAGCAATGTCTACTGCACCACCCTGATCTATTATTTTAGTCACCCAATCAAAAAAATCAATAAGATTAGTTTGGCATGATCTCCCTGAAGTAAACCCATGCTGTCTCTGATCTTGAAATCCAAGCGACTTTAGATGTTCAACAATCCTATTCTTTAACAAGGATTCCATTATTTTCCCCACTACTGAAGTAAGACTTACTGGTCTATAGTTGCCCGCCTCCTCCCTACTACCTTTCTTGTGAATGGGCACAACATTAGCTAATTTCCGATCTTCTGGAACTACTGCCGTTAACAATGATTGGTTAAATAAATCTGTTAACGGTTTTGCTAGTACACCACTAAGTTCTTTTAATAACTTTGGATGTATCCCATCAGGTCCCATCGACTTATTTGTCTTTACTTTAGACAGCTGAAGTAAAACCTCTTCCTCTGTAAACTTACATGCATCAAAAGACTCATTAGTCTTTTTCCCTAAATGAGGTCTGAACAAAAATATTCATTAAGGCAGTCTGCTAAGCCTTTATCCTCTTCTACATAGCATCCTTCTTTTGTTTTTAATCTAACTAATCCTTGTTTTACTTTCTTTTTCTCATTTATGTATCTAAAAAATGTTTTATCCCCCTTTTTCACTGACTGGGCTATAGTCTCTTCTGTGTGTGCTTTGGAAGCTCTTATAGCTTGCTTTGCCTCTTTCTGCTTACTCTTATAGATCTTTCTATCTTCCTCACTCTGAGTATTTTTATAATTACTAAATGCTAGCTTTTTATTTTTTACTATTTTAGCCACCTCTGCAGAGTACCACAGTGGTTTCTTCAATTTTTTGCTCTTACTGACAAGCCTTATGCAATTTTCTGTTGCCTTCAGTAGTGCAACTTTTAGATAATCCCATTTCTCCTGGACTTTTTTTTCTAAAAACTAAAACTTTTGTTTTTGTGTGGTGTGACTGCGTCACTGTTCTTATATTAAACCACACTGTCTGGTGATCACTAGATCCTAAACTTTCACCTACAGTAATATCTGATAACATACCCCATGTCTGTCTCTCTCTCCACTCATACCCCATGTCTGTCTCTCTCTCTTCACTCATACCCCATGTCTGTCTCTCTCTCCACTCATACCCCATGTCTGTCTCTCTCTCTCCACTCATACCCCATGTCTGTCTCTATCTCTCTCCATTCATACCCCATGTCTGTCTCTCCCCTCATCCCTTATATCTTTTTCCATGTCTATCTTTCTGTTCCACATGCTCCCCATGGTGTTCTCTTGCTCTGCATGTCTCTGTTTCTCCTCCTATATCCCCATGTCTGCCTGTCTCTCTCTCTTCAAAACCCATGTATATCTTCTGCATGTCTCTATCACTCCTCATAACCTGGCTCTGAGGGGCAGCAAAGCAGCACATGGGTAGCCCATTTGCAGAGGTGTACTTAGGGTCTCTGACACATGCCACAGTATCACTTTGAACCATAGTACGTTTTTTTTGCACCACAGAAAATCCCACAGCATCACTTTGCCAATTAAAAGGAGCCATAGTCAGGTACCAATTAACATGCCACAGTCACTTTGCCACTAACATATGCAACAGCCAGTTTGCCCAATAAAAATGCCAGTTTGTCCATTAAAATATGCCACAGTTTCCCCATTAATATGCCAGTTATTTTGCCCATTAATATGCCACAGCCAATTTGTCCATTAATATACAACAGCCAATTTGTCCACTGATATGCCACAGACAGCTTTTAAATTTAATACCAATGCTAGTTTGCCCCGTGCACCCGCCCAGAATCAGCCCTGTGTCCCGTTAATGTCAACATGTGTACAAATGTGCCATAGTTGAACCTCTTCAATCCTCCTTAACTGGTCTACATTCAGTAGTCAAATTTTACAAAAGCCCTTTGCCATGGGCTGTGGTCTCAGCACACAGGGAAGTCTGCCACCCATAGCTCCAATAGGTCTAACAAGTCTTAGGAGGATGTTTCAACAATCCAACATGCTGTATGATCAACCGCGTATGACCTCATACCCAAGCAGTCTGAACCGTTTACCGCCAACAGTTGACCACTAATTTGTCCGCCCTGTTCTGTAGATTAACCATTTCCCGACACTAGGACGTACTATGCCGTCCTGATTCTCAGTGCCTAAAAGACGCTAGGACGGCATAGTACGTCGAGCGTTAAAAAGCTCATTGCGCCTTCCTGTCAGATGTGGCGCACAGGCTATATTTTACTTAATCACGCTATGCCCGAACTTCTGGGTTCAGACACGCCAAGTAACAATACCACAAAGAGTGCAATGTGTGGTCCTATTCAAAGTATTCCTATAACAGTTGCAGGTAATAAGTAGCACTTCAAGGCTGTATGATTTCTAGTATCGCTATCCGTGAAATATCTAAAATTACGTCCAGAACCTCTTGACTCCCTTATCGAAGCATATGTACAACTGAATCACACCACAGTTATGAATACTTTGGCATTTATGCTCCCAGTGGAATTATCTCTATTGCAAGATCATCATGCCCTGAAGCACTTAAACCCACTGCTTTTCTCATAGGGCTTATTGATCAGCTCATCACACTACAATGAATAACAGATCTCACCTCTCAATAGCCACATCGCTTCCCAGTACCTTCTCATCCATCAGCAAACGGGACACCATCTTCCAAGAAACTCTGTTCAACGCAAACATAAAAGCATACATTTAGACCGCAGATAACAACTGCACAGCGCATCTAGTGTGCCTATATTTCTATTATAACAGGCAGACCACATTCGATCTTGTGTTCAGTCCGTCTATTCCATGCATCTTTTATTTTGAGATTATGAATTTCATCTGGAATTTTTCGACTGTGACTTCTCCTAATATCTATCCTCCTTTTGAAAATACTTCCCTTCCACACCTTGTTAAACATATTTATGTATTTCAGTGTATGTCAGTTGCATTCTCTATTGTTTGTATTTCTCATACATCATGTGAAACATATATAAATATATATATATGTATATTCTCAAGCAGTATCTCTTTGAGGTTTTTTTGGATGTTAATTTTGAATTTCTTTCTTTTTTTAAAATGCAGTTACCACCCTTTACAGACTGAAAGTCACTTTATTGCTTCAGGAACATGAAGGAGAAACTGAAACTTTGGTTCTTATCTGGAGGAAGAAATGCATCTTGCAGTTGAATGCTGGAGTTTCAGATTACCACCTTGTCTTCATTGTACATTGTATTACTTATATTTTTATTACATGGCGATACTTTAGAGGGAGTAGAATGAAACATATAACACCTTGTCATTTATAACATTTATTCATAGTTAATAGTCCATTTTTTACATTTTTAAGAATTTTTAAAACAAATTCAGATCTTCACATCTCTGGTGAGGTCTGATTTACTCTCTACAATGACATCACCAGTCCCCTCTTTTTCTCAATCATAACCCCCCAACAACCCAGCCTCCCCCTTGCAGTCCCTAAAAGTAACAAAGAGTACTGTCACCGGGGCACTGAAATAATTTTTCTATCTGCCTTTCAGATATGTTTCCAATGTTTCAAAAAGAAAATGTTGGGAGGTCACTTAGCTACTTTCTCAAGGGTGAAATGAATGAACAAAGTAACAAAGCAGTGTAAAGGGATAACTGGCACATGCACCATAGACTACTGTGGCAAAATGTTATGTTTTTAAAAAATATACTATATTAGAACAGTGACTGAGAAATGTTTAAACTTTTTAGAAGCCAGACAGGCATCATTAGGAGCCAGTCTTCTTTCAGAAGCTAGTGAAAGCGGTGGTTGGATGATCAGATTTAAAATATTCATCCAAATTCCATTAATATTCTATTTCCATTTTCTTACTATCTTTACCTAATTGTTCATGTATCCATGGGCGTAGGAAGCGGGGGGGATGGGGGGGACGGATCCCCCCCAGGAAAAAATGTGGGGGGACAGGTAGGGTGAAATCCCCCCCAGAACGCGAGGCAAACGTGGCCCCCAGCCCCTGCTTGCCGCGTTCACAGCGCATTGCGCTTGTGAACGCTTTTTTCCGGCAAGCCGCATCCGATGGATGCACGGAGGAGACATCCGGCGGGGGACACGGAGCAGTGTCTCACAGTGTGCTCACACTGACATACACACACTCTTGCTCACACTGACATACACACACTCTTGCTCACACTGACATACACACACTCTCGCTCACACTGACACACACACACTCTCGCTCACACTGACACACACTCTCGCTCACACTGACATGCACACACTCTCGCTCACACTGACACACACTCTCGCTCACACTGATATGCACACACTTCCGCTCACACTGACATACACACACTCTCGCTCACACTGACATGCACACACTCTCGCTCACACTGACATGAACACACTCTCGCTCATGCACACATTCTCGCACACACTGACAGGCACACACTCTCACACTGACATGCACACACTCACACTGACATGCACACACTCTCACTCATACTGACATGCACACACTCACACTGACATGCACACACTCTCACTCACACTGACATGCACACACTCACACTGACATGCACACACTCTCACTCACACTGACATGCACACACTCTCACTGACATGCATACACTGACACTGACATGCACATACTCACACTGACATGCACATACTCACACTGACATGCACATACTCACTCACACTGACATGCACACACTCTCACTGACATGCACACACTCACACTGACATGCACACACTCACACTGACATGCACATACTCACACTGACATACACACACTCATTCACACACTGTCAGGTAGAGCAGCAAAGTGTCGCCCCTGCCAGGGTGCTGCCTGCGGCAGCTGCCCCATTAAAGGACCGGCCCTGTGAAGGCTCCTAAATTACAAAACTGGCATGAAGCTCAGAGCGGTGAGCATATATTGGTAAGTGCCCGTATGGTTCCATTTAAAAAACTAAAAAAGTCTCATGGGCTATAGCCCCAGATCTTTTGGAAACCTAGCAACGCCTCTGCGGTGCAGGCCATCTAACAGCAAGGTGCAGGCCATCTAATAGGAAGGTGCAGGCCATCTAACAGCAAGGTGCAGGCCATCTAATAGGAAGGTGCAGGCCATCTAACAGCAATGTTCGGCCATCTAACAGCAAGGTGCAGGCCATCTAACAGCAAGGTGCAGGCCATCTAATAGCAAGGTGCAGGCCATCTAACAGCAATGTTCGGCCATCTAACAGCAAGGTGCAGGCCATCTAATAGCAAGGTGCAGGCCATCCAACAGCAAGGTGCAGGCCATCTAACAGCAAGGTGCAGGCCATCTAATAGGAAGGTGCAGACCATCTAACAGCAATGTTCGGCCATCTAACAGCAAGGTGCAGGCCATCTGACAGCAAGGTGCAGGCCATCTAATAGGAAGATGCAGGCCATCTAACAGCAATGTTCGGCCATCTAACAGCAAGGTGCAGGCCATCTAACAGCAATGTTCGGCCATCTAACAGCAAGGTGCAGGCCATCTAATAGCAAGGTGCAGGCCATCTAATAGCAAGGTGCAGGCCATCTAATAGCAAGGTGCAGGCCATCTAACAGCAAGGTACAGACCATCTAACAGCAAGGTACAGGCCATCTAACAGCAAGGTGCAGGCCATCTAACAGCAAGGTACAGGCCATCTAACAGCAAGGTGCAGGCCATCTAATAGGAAGGTGCAGGCCATCTAACAGCAAGGTGCGGCCATCTAAAAGCATGGTGCGGCCATCTAACAGCAAGGTGCAGCCCAACTAAGAGCAAGGTTCAGCCCAACTAACAGCAAGGTGCAGCCCAACTAACAGCAAGGTGCGGCCAATCTAACAGCAAGGTGCAAGCCACTCTCGCTCACACTGACACACACTCTCGCTCACACTGACATGCACACACTCTCGCTCACACTGACACACACTCTCGCTCACACTGATATGCACACACTTCCGCTCACACTGACATACACACACTCTCGCTCACACTGACATGCACACACTCTCGCTCACACTGACATGAACACACAGCAATGTTCGGCCATCTAACAGCAAGGTGCAGGCCATCTAACAGCAAGGTGCAGGCCATCTAATAGCAAGGTGCAGGCCATCTAACAGCAATGTTCGGCCATCTAACAGCAAGGTGCAGGCCATCTAATAGCAAGGTGCAGGCCATCTAACAGCAAGGTGCAGGCCATCTAACAGCAAGGTGCAGGCCATCTAATAGGAAGGTGCAGACCATCTAACAGCAATGTTCGGCCATCTAACAGCAAGGTGCAGGCCATCTGACAGCAAGGTGCAGGCCATCTAATAGGAAGATGCAGGCCATCTAACAGCAATGTTCGGCCATCTAACAGCAAGGTGCAGGCCATCTAACAGCAATGTTCGGCCATCTAACAGCAAGGTGCAGGCCATCTAATAGCAAGGTGCAGGCCATCTAATAGCAAGGTGCAGGCCATCTAACAGCAAGGTACAGGCCATCTAACAGCAAGGTACAGGCCATCTAACAGCAAGGTGCAGGCCATCTAACAGCAAGGTACAGGCCATCTAACAGCAAGGTGCAGGCCATCTAATAGGAAGGTGCAGGCCATCTAACAGCAAGGTGCGGCCATCTAACAGCATGGTGCGGCCATCTAACAGCAAGGTGCAGCCCAACTAAGAGCAAGGTTCAGCCCAACTAACAGCAAGGTGCAGCCCAACTAACAGCAAGGTGCGGCCAATCTAACAGCAAGGTGCAAGCCATCTTACAGCAAGGTTCAACCCATCTAACAGCAAGGTGCAACCCATCTAACAGCAAGGTGCAAGCCATCTTACAGCAAGGTTCAACCCATCTAACAGCAAGGTGCAACCCATCTAACAGCAAGGTGCAACCCATCTAACAGCAAGGTACGGCCTAATTCAATAGACCAGTACTTTTCACCAGTACTGCAAAAAAAAAAAATTTTTTTAACGGTTATGGCCCTATACAAATATACATTTCTGAACATGAGACCCAATTTGGTAAAACTTGGACGCCTCTAAGCTTTAGTGTGTTTATAGTACAATCCTTCTTACCGTTACCTCTTACCCTATTTATTTGTAAGGCGAGAAATTGGAATTCACTGGAAAGGTCTGTTTTATAGCACTAGAACACTTTGTCGTTGGCTAATTAAAATCTAGAATGCAAGATTTCAGAGTCATATTTTACGTTCCCAGGTCAAGCCCTAGTGATGAGAACACATTTTTTTTTTTTAAATCTAGAAAGTCTGTGAAATGTGGTTTACTGCAAAAAAACAACTCACACATCAATAGCGGAGCTGTAAAGAAAGGCAGGGTGAAGATGTTTTATCCCCAATCAGCTATTGACGGCTGATCTTTTTCAGGTCACTTGTCAGGTCACTATTCAGTGAGTAAAACTCCCAACAAAATGTTGGTTAAGACAAATAAAAACACTATACTGCATTTGCTCGATTATAAGACGACCCTGATTATAAGACGACCCCCCCAAACTTTGGATATTCCTTTAGGAAAAAAACTAAAAGCCTGAATATAAGACTACCCTATAGGAAAAAAGTTAAATTTGTATATATTCACATGTAAATTGCTTTTTTAATATCAAAAAATGCATTTCTTGTTTTTATTTCCTTTTTATGTGCCAATGCTGCCTCTCTCTTTCCTTTGTCCCCAGCTTTGTCTCTCTCCCCCTCCCTTTGACTCCCCCCCTTGTTTCTCTCTGCCCCCTCCCCTTGTTGCTCTGTCCCCCCCTTGTTGATCTGTCTCTTCCCCCCTCCCCTTGTTGCTCTGTCTCTTCCCCCCTCTCTCCTCTTGTTATTTTGCCCCCCATCTCTCTGCCCCCCATCCCTCCCCCTGTCTCTCTGCCCCCTCCCTCCCCCTGTCTCCCTGCCCCCTCCCTCCCCATAACATGTAAATAGAAACCCTGGTGGCTAGTGGGGGCAGCCGGGGGATGTCTGCACGTATCGTGCAGACATCCTCCATGCTGCCCGACACCTCCGTCTATTATGACGGACAGCTTGTCCGTCATAATAGACGGAGGTGTCGGGCAGCATGGAGGATGTCTGCACGTATCGTGCAGACATCCCCCAGCTGCCCGATTCTCCCTGGTGCCTAGTGGGGCAGCAGAGGATGTCTGCGCGACGAGCGCAGACTCCCCTGCTGCCGCCCGGCACGCTCACCGGGACTTCTGTGACGAAAGCGGAAGTTCCCAGCTTCTTCATAGAAGCCCCGGCGGTCGTGCCGGGCGGAAGCAGGGGAGTCTGCGCTCATCGCGCAGACATCCCCTGTTGCTAGAGAGGGGGATCCAGGTCCCCTGCAGCTCTGCTGGGGACCTGGATCCATGTCTTATAATCTGACCTCAATTTGAAAAATTCTGAAAAAAACCTTGTCTTATAATCGAGCAAATACGGTACTAACATTAGCACACAAGTTACGTACATTCACTAACACTAGTCTAGAGGTTATGTCTGTGCTCATTGGCAGATACAGATTACACACATCTTGTAGTAACCCCAGCTAGGGTTGCCACCTTCTCTTCAGAAAAATACCGGCCTTGGTACTGTCTCCATAGACTTAACATTGGCCTAATGCCAATTTTTTTTTACCAGCCTGCCGGTAAAATACCAGCCAGGTGGCAACCCTAACCCCAGCTGCCCCTGCTTGTGTCCTGCAATGGGATCATACCGGCCACGTGGTGAACTCTGCTCCTGTTTGACCTGTTATGTTTCTTTTGATGTCGCAACTTGCACTTTAACCTCATGTAAACCACTAGAGGGAATTCTCCTATTAAAGCTCATTAACAGGACTGAGTTGTAGGTTACACAAAGGGAGAGGGGAACAAGCAGGAGTGGGTGCATATTAAGTAGTTACAGCTGCATTACAGATATCATTAAAAAATAATAAGGAATCCTATAACCCAAGAGTTTCAAAGAAGCAGCTTTTTTTTATCTAAAAATTACAATATAGAGATAATAAAATGGACATGGTTACAAATAGTTTCACCTCTTGCACAAATTTATACTACATGTATGAAGTTATGTACTGCAGTAAAAAAAAATATACTAAGAAATTATGGATTTCTATTATTCAAGTAATTAAAAATTATATACTTATATATATATATATATATATACACACACAAATATACATTTTTTTAATGGTTTTTATTAGTCTAATTTTGTTTGAAAATAAAGATTTTCTACCCTCAAACAGCATAGCTTGAATGGAATATATGTTTTATTTCACCTTTCGTGTAGCTATGGCACACCAATTTATAAATAAATGGTAAAAAAAATATATGACTGGTGCAAATACTTAGGCAAAACTTAAGTGCACACATATATAACCATAGAGCCCAATTTAAATGCCATGTTATTTATTAGCACACAAATATACACTGGTAAGTGACTAAAGGGTGCCAATGTAAAAAAAAGAAGCAATAATAGAATTACATAAGGTACACAAAATTGCAATGCGGCAAAAGAGCGGACTCACGTGTAAGAGATCATCCAACGTTTCCACTTACTGGCCTTTCTCAATGTTGATCACTTATTGCGCATTGCAGTTTGGTGTATATTATATTATTATGTCTTTGATGCTGCCACATTGCCACTCACTGGCTGTACACAACTACATACATGGCAAGGTCGGTGAATATCCATAGGACATCATCCTAAACTATACCTTCACAGAGTAAATGTCCACTGTGAACATTATTGTCTAGCAGGCAAAAAGGAATAAAAAACGGGCACTCCCGTACTTGCTTGCAATACAAAGTTTTAATTGTAAGATGTATCCACGCAGTGAAAAGACATAGGGTATATACACAGCAACAGCGGGCATGACGTGTTTCATGCTATAAGCACTTTAAAAAGGTGCTCGTTCAGGAGTGCTGATTTTGACTTAGTCTCAAAAATAGCTTTGATTATTTCGCCTCCCATTACTTTCAATAGGGAAGATTCCAACTTAGGTCTTTAAGTTTCTAAGCCAAACTTGGGTGCCGAATTTTACTCAAAATGAAAGTCGACCTCCAAAGTCGAATGTTAGTAAATAGGCCTACTAGTCTCAAAAATAGCTTTGATCATTTCACCTCCCATTACTTTCAGTGGGGAAGATAATCGAACCCGGGATTTGTTCCTAATTCAAACTCGGGTGCCGGATCTGACTTAGTCTTAAAATGAAAGTCGATCTCCAAAGTCGAATTTTAATGAACAGACCCATACGTAATCAAACGGCATTCACTGGCATTTGTGATTTAGATGTAAACACATCTTCATGGTGGTTTACCACATAATATTGAAACAGGCCACAACGAAAATAGGAATGCATACCGACGGACACGTGGCAGACATAGTGCGCTCTATTCCATGACCAGAGATCATTTATCACTGGTTTTTAACTCATATTTTTCTTTTCCAGTCTGTACTATTCGATGGCATGATAAAAGCAAACCCAGTGCATTGTCTAGATCCCTGTAGATACACTCTGAAAATGGATTAAATCATGCTCTCACAAGGACTACTACATGCCATCCCTGCACTTTGCTGATACCAGGCTCCTACACTGGAATTAGTTCCACTTATGTTTCTCCTCTGCGATACACAATTGGTTATTAATGAAAAGCCTCATTAAGAAAACTCCCGGTGCCCTCTGTCAGTCATTCTCTGTGGACTCCCTTGGCCTGTAGAAAAGATACACTTAATCCTATTAGTGCTGAGTGTGAGTATGCTATACATATGCTGTGTTGGATTATCCCATACGTCTAATGATCTCCACATGGTTAGACTCCTCCAACCCACACACACACACACACACACACCCAAAAATACTAAGAATTGAATAGAAACTTTATTTTTCATTAAAGGATTAATCCCTAAATGCATTTTATTTTTTCCATTTCCTGATAACAGCATGAATAGACGAACGGGCCTCTATGCCATCAACACATACGATTACCCCTGAGCAGTTTGTGAAAGTTTTCTATGTATGCCAATATGCACACACTCCTCCGTGTACATATACATAATAAGGCATATAGTTTGCTGTGCTCCAAAGATATTGCTTCCAGCCTACCATGTCACAGAGCTCAGCTCTGTTTACCAGGCCTCACACAACCTCTAGCAATGAAGAAGTAATAATTTCCTCTCTGCTGGAAGGCATTTGGCATGTAATGTTACACAGCTGTATGCTCATATATTTAAACCATGTTTTATAACTATTTTTTGCGGAAGGTATGTATTTGCAAGCAAAATCTTCAGCAAAAATATAGAGTAAAATATTTTTTCATCAATTGGTAACTTCCAGGGAGTGGTCCCAGATTGCCTAGGGCAGTGATGGCGAACCTATGGCCAGACCTCTGAGATGGCACTCAGCATGTGTGCACAGTATCATCACCAATTGTTATTATCTTATGATCTAAGACTGACATTAGTGCACAGTTTTGTTTATTTATTTAAATAAGTTTATTGCAGCATTGTCATATACAATCTATAAAATCTTGGGTATGGCAAATGACCAAATGTTGATCATACATATAGATTTGCATCATATACAACCTTTAAATAATAATATAATACGTAGTATAGGAGATGGGTATGGCAATGACGGAAAAGGTGGTCATGTACCAATATTTATTGTAATAGCTTGCCATACGTATCCTGATATTGAGATGCCGTACAATTGACCTTGAAATACTACTTGCATTGTATCATTATCACAATCTAAAACTAAAATAACATATTTCTAAAACTAGAGGAGTTAAAACATACAAGAAAATATCCAATAAAACTATATCTCCATACTATTAATTGACCAGAGCAAGTCACGTCAATATATAAATAGTAGGATAAGATATCAAAAAGTGCATCTTTGATGCAATTAACAAACTACATCTTGAAACGCTAGTGCCTTAAAGTTGTCGGAAAGAGCACAGTTTTTACTTAAACTAATTGGTGCAAGATAAATTATAGGAAGGAATAATTCATATAGATATTGGTGAGCAGAGAAATGCCTATGATGCGAGGGACTTTGACAGCTTCATCTTGACTTCATGCAGAGACTAGCCACTCAAGTTCAAAATTGTTTGCCATCACAGGCCTACTACATGGCCACTCAAGTGGCATTCTGGGACTGAATGCAGAGCATTGTGGGAATGTACATATGCAGACACACACCACTGCACAGCCACAGTTTTTACATTGAACAAACAGAAACTGCAAAACCAAACTAAAATAAATGATCAATATATGTTATATTAGTTTGGCTAGCACAATGCATAGATTAAAATGAGTTGCCTTTATAGGTAGACCATGTAATGTTTGTATTATAGGTGTATTTTAATGATGCCAACCACATTTCCGTTTTTTCTTAATACAGGAGTTTGCCAGGACCTAAACAAAATTCTGCACCCCAGTTAAGGGCCCTTTTCTCTTTCGATATTTTTTTTTTTACAAGGCCTGATTTAAATGTTTGCAGGGTAGAGTCCTCTAATACAAGCCGATCAGCAGGCAGGCTCGGAGGCATCAGTTCCGAACTTGGCACAGCCTAAGGCACTGATAATAATGTTTTAGGCAGTGAGGCAGCATAGAGATGAATATAATGGATCCTTTCTTTTCCCCAAACACTCACAGTCAAGGGTGACCTATCTCATTCACTCAGTGAATGATAAGGAATTCTGCATTTACTAGGCTTTCTTACAGTGCTCCTGTGTATATTGTACACATTGGGTGATCATTTTTTGTAAACAATTCAGTTTTCCTTAAAAGGTCACGCCAGTCAATTTTGTTTATGCTTTTTGTGTAGAAGGTTATATTCATTTCATCTGTAGTAATGCTAACTTCAACTGAAACCCATAGTTATACTGTAAGTTCAGCTAAACTGAGGACTTTCAGTGCTGTTATGGCGTGCTCGTGTTTGGGAGCGGCTGATAAGTTGGGTTTTTGGTCACTGTTATAGAGGAATCCCCTCCATATACACATCAGCCTGGTCCCTGCCATAAACACTGCTAACAAATGCCAGGCAAATGACTTCTCCGAAAAGTATTCAGCAGATGTACCTTTCTGTATTTCAATTGAATGTATGTGTGTGTGTGACTGTCTGTATGTGTGTATGACTGTCTGTCTGTGTGTGTGTGACTGTCTGTATGTGCGTATGACTGTCTGTCTGTGTGTGTATGACTGCGTGTGTGTGTATGACTGTGTGAGTGTTTACGCGACTGTACTGCGTCATTGTGTGTATATGTTTGCATGACTGATGTGCCTTTTCTGTTTTGCTGGCTCCTAAAACTAAATTCAGTTTGTCAAGCCCTGCCTTGGTCATTTTTTCACCTTAAAAATTATAAAATAAAAGCCATAAATTATGTTTAAGTAATTTATGTCTTTTTTATGTAAAAATTAGACAGCTGTTTCATTCACTTATAATGCTACTGAATGATACCATTTTCTCACTAGGTGATTCCAAGATAAAGACCTAGTTTTAAGTACGGTTTTGATTACAAATATTTTTGGTATCAGGACAAGTAGATTGTCATGAGGGACAAGTAGGGCTACTGCTTTAGCATCTTGGACAAGTTGGTTTTGCCTCCCATTCTGTTTATCCTACTGACTGAAGTGTGACTAATGGTGAGGGGGGCTAATGACATAGGGGGCTGATGGGGCTTGAACCTGGTGACTTTACTGGTCAAGAGTAAAAAGAAGGGCCCTGGACAAAAATATAGTATCTGATAGAGGCGATGTATGCAGGCACACCAGACAATTTGAGCTCCCAGAAAACACTAGTTTCTCCACTTCAAAAACACAGTGGTGGTTATGTATAATAGTGTTTCCATCAGAAATGTAACTGTGCCACAATGAATGTGTACCCCTATTTATAAAATGATTTCCACCAGAAAAAAACTCACAGTGTGCCAGTGCCACCCAAATAAAAAAAAGTGATCTAATTACTGTTTAAGAATTTTGTTGCACGCTATGTATCAATAAAAGTCAGGATACTGAGCCTATTGTAGATTACTTCACTGGACTACAATACGCCACCAATCCTAACCTGTTGTTTTCTACACAGAATATAACAAAGCAGTAATGAGGGTGTGTAGGGCAGTCTTTAATGTTAATAGGCAAGCATCCATTTGAGGACCCCTCCATGCTCCCATCCAATAGTGCATGGGTAGGTAACCTTCGAGACTCCAGATATTATGAACTATATTTTCCTTGATGCATTGCCATCATTACTGCTCTAAGAGTATTATGGGAGCTGTAGTCCACAACATCTGGAGTGCCGAAGGTTACCTACCCCTGCAACAGTGCCTTGTCCACACACAGGGTTTTTTTTGTATGCTTCATAAGCATGAAGTCACCCAAACCTTGAAATATGTCCCAAAAAAATCTGGCCTCATTCAAACTACATTCTCTCTCACACCAATGGCCCCTTCCTACAACAAACATGTAAAACTGAAATTCACCATACTGTGCCCAACAAACATTGCTCCATACCCCATGTCCCCCAATTCAATGTGCTGTGTAAACATGTGATCTCACCATAATCCCACCTACTGCAATGTGTTCTACCAGCAACCAGGTAACTTGCAAATCTTTTACCCAAAACCCCAGCTACACAGCTCATTACCCTGAAATGTCAGCTATATTCTCAACTCTGCTAATTAGGCCTTACGTTTGCAATTGTCTTCTCAATTCCCTCTGTCATGAACAAAGCCCTAAGTGTCACTCCACTGTGTTATTACACCCCCTCAAATAGGGAAGCGCACACAGGACCACTTTTCCCACTAGTGCTAATCAAACATTACCAACAGATTTATGTGGCATTGGAAGGGTTAAACATAATTACCAGTAGCTTGGTGCTGAGTGCAGAATGAGAGGTGAGGTAGTAAAGGCTCTGCATAGGCAAAGGAAAAGGTAACATTACTAAAGGGGAGGGGGAAAAATGGCAGCCAGCCAATCCACTGTAAAGAGAGTCAGAGTGACTGAAAGAAAGGCCAATAGAAAGTTGACAGAATGAGTTAATGTCCAATAAGGTGAAGGAGAAACATTGGTGAAGGGACCTGGGCCATACCATGTTGCAGGAGTTGTAATAGTCAGCAAGGGAAAGAAAAGAAAATATTAATGTAAAACAGTGAATTGTTACCTGTCCTGGCAAGTGAAAATATTAATTAAAAGAGGCAGCAACTAGCTGCTCAAGTAGCAGGCTCAGTGGGCCCCTTTAATGTGCTTGGACCCAGGGCTGCTGCCCCTTTTTGCCCTGTGTTAAAGACAGCCCCAAGGGTGTGGTGACTGAGGCACTACCCTCAAGTGCACTAAGTTAAGGGGGGCATAGTGACAGTACACTATGGCAATGAAATATATAGGGCATATGCTAGATTGATAACCTGACTTGGGATGAGCACGTCATGGACAAGCATTTATGTTTGTTTGAGTGTGATACATATTTCAATTTTTTTAGATTTACTATAGCTATCCTGTTCCACCACTTGAGTCTGAACACCTATATACTGATAAACTTATTTTACCATTAAAATTCAATTATCTATTTACATACTGATGGAATCTATGCTTTGCCACTGTCAATGTCTAGATAACTATAACCAACCTATATGAGCCATACAGTATCACCGAATGACCTGCTATTTACTGCCATGTTGATAATTATTAGTCATTAATTTACTGATTATATATGTCATTGTTTTTAGTTTTCTGAAAATAACGGCTATAAAACGATATTGAAGGCAAGGGGGCACAATTTTCGATTGTTGCCTATGGCTCTGGAACAAAAAGCGATTAAAAAATTGCATGTTTTCAAATGTTTTTAGCCTTTTTTCTTATGCATAAGAGAGTTGTGAGAGTTTTATACATAGCATACAGGAGCAAGAGTAAAAACCTGACTAAAAGAACCATACTAGACGTAAAACATAAGCATTATTTATACAAAACCCCCAGTGCCTCATAACTAGTATCATAATGAACATTTCTCGTTTTGGATACTTGCATGCGGTTGTTTTTTTTCTCTTAATCTAGCAGTATTTTGAATAATGTCTGAGCGGCGGAAAGCACAAAGCTTAATTAAAAAAAAAGTCTGCACCTGTCTTTAAGCTGGCCAAGAGCCAACATATTCCACGCCAATGTAAAAAATATGAGACAATAAAATACAAAAATGTCTGTAATATAAATTCATACATAGAGAAGGCGAATTACTTAGCTGTCTCTCACATCTTTTTTTTTACATTTTTTATTATTACCATTTCTGGCAGTTTTCTAATTTCGCCAAAACAATTATTTGAAATGGATAATAAATGTGTCCCATGCAGTGCTCTCCTCTTCATTTATTTCTTCCAGTGTATAAACCTAAACTGTCACTAATTATTTGCCCAGTAGGTCTGCTTATTACTCATCATTGTGGTATTTAGTACTTGCATTTTACAGACAAATTCTCTTACTACTTGAAAGAAGTGCATTATCGTTTTAGGTTTCATCGTTTTCCACAATGACACGCACACTTGTGGTATTTTCTATTGACATTATTTTAAACGTTTACTGACAGCAAAATGTCTTCACTTATGGTGATGGTCATATTTCTAATTATGGATCATAGAGCATGATACAACAAATGCAGAACGAATGCTTACCTAATTGCTTAGTTTCATGAATGAACATAAATATTTTTCTCAAAACTATTTTACTGATAGGCCCAATTTCATTTTTTTTTTTTTTTCTCCGTTTCCACTAAATATACGGACTAATACAGTGAGAGACTGTCGTCGACAGCCTCAGCCATGATGCTTCCTAGGGAAGTGTTATGGCTACCGATCTTGGGAGTAAACAAGCATGTACTTTTATAAAAAAAAAACATGCCAGTTTATCCTCATACTTCGTGATCGTCAGCCAGGAACATACAAACAGGGACCCGATCGACTATCGATCCCTGCCGACATCAGACAATACTTTGTGACATCACGTGTGAAGTTTGGGCACTCAGGGACGCTGGGAATGTAGCGGACGCTCGGTTTGACGCATCAGGGAGCCGCGATGAGCTGTTTAATACAGGACGTCCTACAAGCCTCTAGGCCCTAAAAAGTAGGACGGCATAGAATGTCCTACAAGCGGGAAGGGGTTGAATAATAATATCAACGTTTTATTACTATTGTTAAAATAAAGACATAAACAATTTTTATTAGGAAGAAACCTATCGAATATGGCATTGCAGAATCAATCCACATCCTTGATTAAAACGTTCATTTGGTTAGTATGCTCCTTTCATTTGAATCTCGTGATTGGAACAGCAAAAAGTACATAGAGGTCCACTGCAGCAATAGTACTGTATGCATTGAAATAAAGAGCACACTGCACAATATCGCATTCTCTCTGTCACTGTGATCCCACTTACGCTATAATGTTACCCCCACCGACACTACCGTCCCAGTGCTCAGGTTTTTTCCTCATTGGTAATTTGTTTCCATTGAACAATGAATTCCTGTAAGGGGCAGAACAGAGGGGAAGAGGCCACTGATAAGGACAGGATTTTTTTTTTTTTTTATCATATGTGACCATCTCAAGACTTGCTCCACTAACCTGGCCTTGTTTCAGGATTCTTTTCCTGTGAGAAAGTACCAGGCGAGCTGTGGTGGGGAGGGTGAGAGGGGAAAAGCAATTCAGTTGCTTTATAGCTGGCATATTTAAAACTATCATGTTTTGCTGGGATGGAGGGAGACAGCCATCTAGTCATCTATAAAAGCTAAATATTTTTTTTTTAGCTGTATTGTTGATACAAACTTCCAGCAGAGAGTTTCTTTCAAGGAAATCCGCTTAAATGTCATGTTATAAATCTTTACTTGTGGTTGAATTATCATCTTTAAATAATAAATCAAAAATACAGTGATGTGCTTTAATTTCACTGCATTTCCAAAATAAAGTATAATACTTCATCACTAAACCAGTGCTAAAACATCTCTGCTTTTCTGGAACTCATTAAGCAATACACCCATCTAGTGGTCACCATCTGTATAATACTTCACTGGCAAAATTACCCACTTGTCTACTGCATGCTGTTTTTGTTACTGGTTTTGTTGAGAGGAGCTTTTTTCCCACTAGGAACGGCCGGCCTTTGGGTTGTAAGACCTAGATTCCCAGGTACGCAGAGATCCTCTCAGGCTGCCTCTCTGGGAACTCTGACCATAGAGACATGCTTGGGGGTGCAAAAGGCAGCGCGAGAGTTTGTCTGTACGCCTGGTCAATACACAGACATTGAGCTCCCCACCACTAGACACCAGGATAGGTCCCTTAAATCTAGATACTTGGGCAAGTCCTGTGTATGCAATCTGGGTGCTGGGACAGGACGTCGCCATCAGAAATTGTGTAGCCCCTTACAGGGCAAGCGGATGGATCCTCACGCTCCACCCCACCTCTCTTGATGATGCTTCACCCACACCACCAAGGTTTACTACTCATGTTTTTTTAATTTTATTTTAATGTGGCAAAGTATTACTGTAAATACGTTTTAAGTGAAAGAGTCCCTTTAAAAACAAATTAAACTAGTGGGCTCTGAATGGGTGCCAGCACTGTATTTACCGCAAGGCAAGTCCCTAGGGTGGCACTTACCTTCTCTGCCTGAGGGGCGGAAAAAAAATAAAGCCACCCATTGAAAATAATTTTGCCGGCAGAGACGATGGCTGGGGAGATTGTAAGATGCCATCCACGTCCATGCTGCCTGTTTGGCTCAGCGTGGGGTATGACAGGGGAGTGCCGGCAGGTCACATGACACGGCGTGGTCACATCAGATACACGCCGGGGCACATGACCAGTTGGCTTATAGGGGTGATGGGGGCATGCAATGGAGATGATGGACAGCACAAAACCAAGATACGCCACTGATGGGTGCCCCTCAACACATACATGGATACATATATGTATACAGAAAGGAATAGACACTAGGGGGATACTGGGGATGGTGGTGAGAGGGATACTGGGGATGATGGTGAGAGGGACACTGGGGGGCAATGGTGAGAGGGACACTGGGAGGATAGTGGCATGGTAGTGAGAGAGACACTAGGGGTATACAATGCCAGATGACATAAAACAGAGGTAGACTAGCAGCCTTGGCCCTCCAGGACAGTCAGGCAGCGCTGTATTTAGCTCGTGAAAAACAAGGCAAGTGCCTAGGGCGACAATTACCTTCTCTGCCTGGCAGGGCGTCTTTTATGCAGGGCAAATGGGACAGCTGCCCTGGGCCCAATTACTCCTGGGGGGACCAAGGCAGATGCCCCGTGGGCCCTAAGCCCTTGCTTGCCCTCTTTACAGCGCATTGCGCTGCTGAAAAAAAAAAATAACATTGACACCGGATTTGACATCACGTCACATTCGGTGAATGTGTTTCCCTCCAGGAGATGTCCGGGGACCACGGAGCAGCAGCCAGGCGGTAAGTACTGGGGAAGGAGGGAGGAATAAAACGAGCACTGTAATGGCACAATATTACTGGAATCTGAATGGCACAATATTACTGGAATCTGAATGGCACAATATTACTGGTATCTGAATGGCACAATGTTACTGGCATCTGAATGGCACAATATTACTGGTATCTGAATGGCACAATATTACTGAATCTGAATGGCACAATATTATTGGTATCTGAATGGCACAACATTACTGCATCTGAATGGCACAATATTATTGGTATCTGAATGGCACAATATTACTGGTATCTGAATGGCACAATATTACTGGCATCTGAATGGCACAATATTACTGGGATCTTAATGACAAATTATTACTGGCATCTGAATGGCACAATATTACTGGCATCTGAATGGCACAATATTACTGGCATCTTAATGGCACAATATTACTGATATCTGAATGGCACAATATTACTGGCATATAAATGCCACAATAATACTGGCATCTTAATGGCACAATAATACTGGCATCTTAATGGCACAATAGTACTGGCTTCTGAATGGCACAATATTACTGGCATCTGAATGGCACAATATTACTGGTATCTTAATGACAAATTATTACTGGCATCTTAATGAAAAACTATTACTGGCATCTTAATGACACAGTACTGGCACCTGAATGGCACAATAATACTGCATCTGAATGGCACAATAATACTGGCCTCTGAATGGCACAATATTACTGTCATTTGAATGGCACAATAATACTGGCATCTTAATGGCACAATAGTACTGGCTTCTGAATGGCACAATAATACTGGTATCTGAATGGTACAATATTACTGGTATCTGAATAGCAAAATAATACTGGCATCTGAATAGCAAAATAATACTGGCATCTTAATGGCACAATACGACTGGCATATTAATGGACAACATGTCTGTGGCATATTAATGGCAAAATAATACTGTCATACTGATGGGAAGATTAACTGTGACATATTAATGGGTACACTGTGACATATTTAATGGACAAACGGTGGCATATTTAATGGTCAAACGGTGGCATTTTTTTTACAGGCAAACTGGCTGTTGCATATGTTAATGACAAAGTGACTGTGGCATGTTAATTGGTACCTGTGAGTGGCATGTTCTGTGGGGCAAAATAACACGTACTATGGGGGAAAGTGATAATGTGGCTTGTTCTGCATGGGCAGTTCAGTGGGACAAAGTGACACTGTGGTGTGTTCTGTAGGACAAATTTACACTGTGGCATGTCAAATTGTGTGGGTGCAATATGAGTGCAAGCCAAGTGCTGTGGGTGCAAAATAGGTGCAAGCCAAGTGCTGTGGGTACAATATAGGTACATGACAAGTGCTGTGGCTACTCTGTGGGGCTGTGTTAAGTCCATTAGGTGCAATGTGGGTGCAGAAAAAGGGAATAAAAACAAGAAAAGCAACTCAATAACTTCAATAACATTTTTATTACATATGAAAATAGTTGAATATAATGTTAAGAAGTTCATTTAAGTATAAATGCAACTAGTGAGAGAGAGCGAGATGTGTATAGATATTTATAAATATATATGAACACATGTAAGTGCTCTCTAATATCTGTGTATATTTTTGTAAGTTAGGTAATGAGTAGTTGTATTGCAGTGTTGCATAGTAAGAAGGTATACATATTGCAGCCATATATACACATTTTGATCCATATATACAATTTATACATAGCAATTATACACTTAATATACACATCTTATACAATGCAATACAAATACTCACTGCAAGAAAAGTCCAATTGTGTATGTGCTTATTTTTAGGGGGGTTTTTTTGTGTGTGTGTGTGTGTTTGGCGTAACACTGCGATCAGCGGCGGGGGGCAGGGTCCAGGGGGCCCAAGAAAATGCTTGCCCAGGGTCCAATCAGTATTATTATTATTAAGATGGCCCTGCAACCTGGAGGACAACCCTTTAAAAGAAAAAAACTACCTTGCCAGCAGAGACGATGGTTGGGGTGATTGGTAGATGTCCAGAAGACCAAGTGCAGTGTGTGCAAGCTGGGTGGAATATGTGTTGGTGCAATGTGGGTGCTTGGCTAGTCCCGTGGGTGCTGTAGCAAGTTATGTGAGTTCAATCACAGTCAAGGATTTTAAGCATGTGTGGAATAGGCACAAGGCTATCCTAGATGTAAGATAGGGAACTGGGGACTAATAAATGTAATTAGAAAACTGGGCAGACTAGATGGACCGAATGGTTCTTATCTGCCGACACATTCTATGTTTCAATAATTAAATGAGGGCAGGAGAGAAATTGTTCCCAGGCACCTCTCTAATCTCTTCCAATGGGCTGGGTCTGCACCGCATTTTACCCTTAAATGGCCCTGTCGGTAACACTTTTGATCTTTCTATCCAGCTGTCTTGTCTACCTATTAAACTATGTAAAGGCCAACTAAGTTGTTTTTGCCCCCCTGTGCCAAGAGTTGCCAGCCCACCCCTGGCAGAGAACAGAAATAAAAATATGGAATGCGGGGGGGTGGGGGGGGTTCGGGGCGTATTCAGATGGCAGTTGCAAAAGTCTAAAATTCTGCAGTTAAAACACAAATATATTACCCTCTACTCACACATAGGTACCGCGGGGGTGACATAACAGAACTGGAGATACATGCTTTTGCTTACTGTTGACGATATAATTGAAAGGGCCTTACAACCCCTTAAAGCACAGATCTCTGAGCTCGGGCAACATTTTAAACAAATAGATGCAAGAGTTATGGTGATGGAGGAGGGCACCCTGGTCACTCAAATTGGATGCAACCCCTGGTGCCTGGACACCAAAGTCAGGCCCTGCCACTAGGATGGAGGTGTATGCCCATAACCATTAGAATGCAAAGTTACCTGCTTCTTGCAGAATTCTACAAGCACAAACATTTTTGTTATATTTCTACAAGAAAAGTTACACTGCTTGTTTTTTGCACCATCCCTCTCTCTTTGTTCTTGTCTCTTTACAGTCACAGCTTGGCAGTGTCATGACCAGCGCTGTTGGAGTATGGAGGTGTTTATCTGCCTTCATGCGGGCGACAGGATGCGGGCAGTTTAAGGCATAGCAGTCTAAGGGCTCTTGGACGATGTTGTAAATAATGCGCCTCCTGGTCAAAGGGCTCCAGTGGGCAGTGGTAAGTAAAGTTATGCTGGTTCATGATATGAATTACCATATTTGCTCGAATATAAGACAAGGTTTTTTTCAGAGCAAATGCTCTGAAAAAGACCCCCTTGTTTTATAATCTGACCTCAAATCGAGGTCAGATTATAAGACTGGGATCCAGGTCCCCCGCAGAACTTCAGGGGACCTGGATCCCCCTCGCTAACAGCAGGTGGATGTCTGCGCAATGCGCGCAGACGTCCTCCGCTGCCGCCCGGCACGACCTCTGGGATTTCTACGATGAAGCCGGGTCCTTCCGGCTTCATCATTAAAGTCCCGGTGGAAGTGCCGGGCAGCAGCGGAGGATGTCTGCGCGTATCGTGCAGACATCCTCCGGCTGCCTCCACTAGGCACCAGGGATATCTGGGCAGCCGGGGGATGTCTGCACGATCGTGCAGACATCCTCCATGCTGCCTGACACTTCCGTCTATTATCAGCCACTAGCCAGCAGGGAAGGAGAAACAAGATGAGGGGGAAGTAGGGGGAGAGAAAGACAAGGGGAGGGGGGAGAGAAAGACAAGGGAGGAGAGAAAGACAAGGGGAGGGAGGGGGGGAAGAGAAACAAGGGGAGGAGGAGGGATAGAAAGACAAGGGGAGAGGGGAGAGAGAGAAAAGTTTGGGAGAGAGAGACAAGGCGCAGACATCCTCCACTGCCGCCCGGCACGCTGGGATTTCTACAATGAAGCTGGGTCCTTCCGGCTTCATCATTAAAGTCCCGGCAGAAGTGCCGGGCAGCAGCGGAGGATGTCTGCGCGTATCGGGCAGACATCCTCCGGCTGCCTCCACTAGTCACCAGGGATATCTGGGCAGCCGGGGGATGTCTACACGATAGTGCAGACATCCTCCATGCTGCCCGACACTTCCGTCTATTATCATAATAGACGGAAGTGTTGGGCAACATGGAGGATGTCGCAGCCACTAGCCACCAGGGAAGGAGAAACAAGGTGAGGGGGAGGGAGGGAGAGAAAGACAAGGGGAGGGAGGGAGGAGAGAAAGACAAGGGGAGGGTGGGGGGGGGGGAAGAGTAAGACAAGGTGAGGGAGGGGGGAGAGAAATACAAGGAGGGGAGAGAAAGACAAGGGGAGAAGAGGGGAGAGAAAGACAAGGGGAGGAGGGGGAGAGAAAGACAAGGGGAGGGGGAGAGAAAGACAAGGGGAGGGGGGAGAGAGACAACGCAGGGGGGGAGAGAGAGGCAGCATTGGCACATAAAAGGAAATAAAAAGAAGAAATCCATTTAATATCATAATTTTTATTAAATATTAAAAAGCAATTTACATGTGAATATATACAAGTTAAACTTTTTCCCTATAGGGTAGTCTTATATTCAGGCTTTTAGTTTTTTTCCTAAAGGAATATCCAAAGTTTGGGGGGTCGTCTTATAATCAGTCTTATATTTGAGCAAATACGCTAATAAAGCTGTAGCCACTGTCTTACACCATTTATATGTCTGTGTTTTGATTGAGGGAGGTGTTGGCCTTTATATGGTCTGAAGTATTGAAAGTCATGCAATGTACATACTTAGAAAACCTGAAAAGTGGATTCCTGAATTCCATGCATGGTCTGTATCAGACGTCCAAGTTTTTCAGAATGAGTCACATGATTAGAAATTTAAAAAAAAAATGACAGCATTAGTGAAGAATAGTTTGCCAGCCATAGAAAAAAGGTTTATTTAGTAGTAATGCAAAAGTATACAAAATCATTTTAAATAAGCGTTCGTTACTTAAAAAATTATATATATATATATATATATATATATATATATATGTATATATATGTATATATATGGCTAATGTAAATATCAATAGTTAGGTTAGATGACCGCACCATGCGGTCAGATAGGCCACAGTTGGCCCATGGGCTACGCATAGTAGCATAAACATTTGGGGGAACAAAGCACTGGGGGGAACTTACTATTCTGCAAAGCACAGTGCAAAAAATTTGAAATAATCCACAATACAGGGAATTTTGTCGTTACAAGTCATCAAATGTACCTGTGTTCTGTAACCTAATTATCCTCAAATATAACCATACCAAGTGCATCTAGATTTTCATGATCAGAGTTATGTGAGTGTGTTTTACGAGACCTGTCATGCAGGGAAGAAAGCAAACAGAAACTGCTCCTAGGTTCTTGTCTATAAGATGTCAGACATGGTATTGTACCAATGGCATCAAAGGCTGCCCTATCACCTGGTCCAGGGGCATGTATTCATACGGTGTCCCACGGGTCTTCATTACAGAGAGCTGCTCTAGCAGTGATTAGCACATTGTCCTCAGGGGATGTGCTACCTGCCACTAATAACACAGCTTTGTTTGTCCGAGCAGCTGCCAGTCTCTGAGGCCTTCATTATATTACACGCATCTGTGTTTAATATCACTCAGTGCTACAAACACTTCCTAAAATGCACACTGAGCCCTCCATACCTTCACATGCATGTGTTACAGAGCTGACCCAGCCCACAGAGCTTGATCACTCTCCTGGGCGTTAGAAACTGTCGGAATGAAGAAACCAAACAAAAAAATGTTATTTCCAAATGACCAAAACTTTGGAGCGGACTAAAATGTTAGAAATACTAAATAAAAGCATGCAGAATGGAAATCCTCTATAAAATAATGTAGTAAATAAACAAATTATTTTGTAGGACATAAAACAGGGAGAAATTGGTGGCTGGAAAAAAAAGGGCCATAAGTGAGACCTTTTATCATGAGCAATCTAATATTCCTGGCGATAACAGGACAAAATGGTGTCTGGCAATCAGCTCATGCAATATAGCAAAAAATATGCTAACATTATAAATCAAAACCAAGTAAATATGAAACATCCCAGAGCATGGTCAAGATTTCAAATTACGTTAAATTCGGTTTATTTAATGTGAGGTTCATCAGGAAAAAAAAAAGGATTTTATCAGAAGTGTTTATCAGAAACACTTAGATTGTTATGATGCACTATTATATAGAATATAATAGAACTAACCATGGCTAGCACTGTGTGCTGTAAATTAGTTTTTTTTTTTAAAATGTATTATTCTGTTCATGATATTTACTAATGTGAGCAAGTCATAATATTCATCCAGCATTTCCCTAGTTTGTAACATAAGCAGATTTACCACCGACATATCAGGTGGAAAGAGTGACGGGGGAAAGAGCCTAACGCAAACGTAATTCGACAGACTGAGCTCTGTTGTCAGAAATCGACAACATTTCTTCGTTGTTCCTGTTTTGTGGGACACAAAACTAAGATGGGCCACACTGAGTGACACATTTCACAATCAAGACTGCCAGTAAATCACCTTGAAGTAGAATAGATTCTACTGATATGAAGAAATGCAAAAATAACCGTTTATCTGTCTCAAAAGTGCAGCAAAACCGCTCCACCAATGTGTCAATGACATGTGTCCAATCAACACAAGGAAAGGTGTCCTACCCAATAGTGTATCAAAGACCAAACTGGAAGGACACATCGAAGTCACCGAGAAGACTAGGCTCTTTGCCTTTGCCAACAGGAGTAAAGTATAAAACAAATACCACTGCTCACTACAAAAAAAAAAAAATCTCCTCCCACTTCACCTCCACATCAAAGTGATAAGAATAGTAATGTCTTTTCATTGTTTTGTAGTGTAATTTTTTTTTTTTTGTGTGCCTGAAATGCAATTTTAATTTCAGCATATAGATATACACAAACTGTAACTGTGCTCTGAGGTAATGTTTCCTAGACCGAAAATTCAAAATTTTATTGATGGTAATGACACATTACATTGGAAGGAGAGAGTGAGAAAAAGAGAGGGAAAGGTCAATACAAAATAACTCTCTCAATCATAAAGCATGAAGATTTGGAAGTGCTTTGTTGTCATAGGATCCGGACAGAATTGGATTACTGACACAACCAAGGATTTACTAGTATGTCAGAATATTACATAATAGTTTAGGTTGAAAAAAAGACTTGCGTCCATCAAGTTCAACCCTTTTCCTATTCCGTGTTTACCACTGTCGATCCAAAAGAAGGCAAATAAAAACCCCTTCAACAATTTCTAATTCTGCACCCAGCGCGGGGAAATATCCTTCTTGACTCCAAATGGCAATCAGATTTCTCCTTGGATCAACAAGCACTAAATAAATATTAATGCCTATACGAACATGCATAACCCTCTATGCTCCAACTCATTAAAAAAGTATCCAGGCTGCTCTTAAAGGCATCTAATGTATTTGCTAGAACCACTTCTTCAAGCAGTGAATTCCATATTTTAATTGTCCTTACTGTAAAAAAAAAAATCCCTTCTGCTGTCGCAGACCAAATCTCCTTTCTTCAAGCCTTAGCGGGTAACCTCTTGGCCTTTGTACTGTTTGGTTAATGAACAGGTCTTTAGAAAGCCCTTTGTATGGGCCCTGTATATATTTATATAACATTTTTATATATCATAATATTGTAAAAGAGAATGTCAGGCCATCCCTCTGTGTACTGTAACTTAGTAATTACACCATGACAATAGCCCTTACCATACTTGAAAATCTACAAAATGTTGGCTGTAGAAAAAGAAAGCATGTGTTTCGGAATGGCCTAGTCCAGTGATGGAAAACCTTTGGCATCTGGCACCTCGGAGGTGGCACTCAGCATCTGACTACAAGGTCACCATTATGATCATATATTGAATAAAATGCAGTACACAGGTTCACTGAGGAGCAATTGAATGAAAAGAAATAATAATAAAGAACGTGCAATGTAAATGAGAGAGGAGGAGTAGAACGTGAAGTAAAAAATAAAAAATAAAATTTAAAAAAAGAGCCTCAGGATCAAATAGTGATCAATCAAAGAAATTTAAAAAATATTTTGGTGTAGGTTCTTTATTGTTCCTGACAGAAGAACCCTTCAAAAGATAAAATGCATGCAAGGAGGGATTCCAGCACACAGGCATAAATTCTTCTTCTTACACGTTACCATGGTACAATTCATTCCATTTTCCCATGCCCTAGGACTTAAAAAGTCACTTTCAATGGACCTTTCTGCTTTTTAAAATATGATCCTACTGGTGGAGACTTGAATATTAAAATGGTGTACAGAAAAAAAGAGCAAGGTTTTTGACCCCACATCTGATATTGGAATACTATGCATATCAAGTACTACTTACATGTATAGGATTGTACATAATCAAGGATGACCCAGCTCTCCTTTTGCTCCTACATGTTTAATGCATTGGATATAATGTCTGCCTATTTACAGACCTGCAGATGAAGGCGGATTCTTCAGATTTTCATTAACAAATATTTCCATCATTTGCACATTTTCTGGTTCTTCTTTTGTTTTGTTACTTGAGTAAAATCAGCATCTGTAATGCACGGTGTATCCATTTCCAAAGTGTGCCTTTTTTATAATTTAGCATGAGCTTGGCTGCTTTGATCCCTGGGATCAATCCGTAAAAAACACCTATACTTATTTAGAAAGACACTGGGTTAGAAGTTACTGTGCATTCTATGAACACAAATATGCACACTGGGAAAGGGTTCTGCACCCTCGAGACTGTGCCGTGACCTGCTTATTAGATCCAAGATGCGCTAACGAGTAAGGAGCAGTGATGTACGCGGCCCCCACCCTCAAGGCACAGGAGATTTCCCTCTGTGAATCTGGCTCTTTAATCTCTGGAAGTCTTTGACAACCTGTCTGCTCATCTGCCTTCCAGACACTTGCTAATGGTGCATTAACCTTGGCGGGTGCCTACAAATTATTGGTACAGTAATCCAGTCAGGTTTCATGGAAAGGAAGGGATGAAGTACTTGCCCTGACTAAAGAGCCATGTCAAGTACAGGATAAAGACATTTCTCACCTTGGTTAGGCACAGACTCTTATGTAAATAATATACATGATGATATATATATATATATATATACACATATATATCAAGATCTAAATTGGATTCATCTACAGGGGCTTGCTACTGTACAGATCCTTACTGGCATGACTACAGATAAACATCTACTCTCCTGAGAGGTTTCAGAACAGTGTCTTTGTGACCAAAAGTTGCTCTTCCTGACCTTCTGTATTTCAAGCAGTGGCCTGTAGACATGAATCATAGAAACTCACTTCTGCAGCAATGCGAAGCACGCTACTGCCACCTTGTGGCTATCAATGTGATATTACAGAAGCAAGAACCCAGCAGCCAGCTAGGCAGACTAAATGACACCTACGACATGCCCCATTACCCAAACAGCACACACATTAAATTCCCAATCACCCCATTACATGCCCCCATCACCCACATCGCATACACACTAAATGCCCCATCACCCAGATTAATTTGAGGGAGCTAAAGCTTGCTGAACTGTGGGGGAGGGAGCGAAGTGTGCTTTAACACCCTCTGGCAAAGTGCCGCCCTAGGCGAGTGCCTTGTGGAGGATACAGTACTGACTACAGCTATCAACCCCCACAATGCTGAGACTTAGTGTAATGACTGGGGAGCTGAATTAGCAGAAGAGGAGCACATAGGACGTCATGTGGACACAAACAAAAATAACAAAATTAACACCCAAAAAATGTACCAGCAAAGAACAGGAATGTTTATTGATTTAGAAAAGATATGCTGGAAAAAATAAACATCTGTTACAAAATTATCCCATCATACAATTTCCGAAATTACCAGACTTTGTATGTCTTGGATGTTATCTTCACGCTAGTCTCTGAGGCAGAGGAATGTAGCAATAGGGTTAATCGTGTGCCATCAGTCTTTAAAAGTACAGTAAGATCTTCAACTGTGAGAGAGCAAACAAAATGTTAAAAAAATATATATATACAAAAAAAAAAAATAATAATATTTATAAACATTGTTCGCAGGAAATAAAAGGAATGTGTGTCTTGGAGGCAGAGCACCATATTTTTATCCACTTGTCTTCAGACACCACATGGAGTTCAGGCCAACAGTATTTATGATTCATGTGTGATAAAATCACAGCATTTTAGTCTTCTCTTCTCCATGAGTTTCAGTTAGTAATAGCAGGTTGTTAGCTTTCAAATCCCCTCAATAATGCCGACTAATAGGAAAAAACTTGTGCAATTCCATGAATTGACTTAAGCACAAGTATCAATGGTATGTCTCGCTAGCATTGGCCTAGCATCCGCATTGCTGATCACCTGTGTAAACACAAGAAAATAAAAGCAATTATTTGAAGTGGAAAGAGTGGACCAAAAAAAGAATAAAAAAAAAAAGAAAAGTATAAAATCGAGCTATTAAAACAAAACGTTTGTAAATATACGGTGGTGTTATTGTTGTAAAAGCTGTCTGACCTTCTGATACTCCTGGCTTCATATATTTTTTCTTCATCACTGTCCAGAGAGCCCATCTCCATGTTCTCATCATAGTCGGAGAGTAGGCCATATTTCTTCCTCAAAGGTTTCTTCTTTAATCTGATGTAAAAGAAAAAGAAGGTCAGTGAAGCACGTTAGAGAAAGGAAGCTAATTTGTGCTAAACCAGGGAAGGCTAACTTTTGGCACAGGAACGATGTGCTGCCTGCCAATGATTGGCTCGGCATCATGGGAAATATACTTCACAACAGCTGCATTGCCAAAGATTAGCCAACCCTGAGCTAAACTATATATAGTATGTTGGTAGCTCTTGAAGCAGCTGGTGTCCTGATTGGGAAACGTAGTCATCATTCAGCAGAGAGGCAGGGCAAGGAGAGACTGGGACAGAGGGGGGAGGGGGGGGGGGGGCAGAGAGAGACAAGGTGGGAGGGGGGGGGGGCAGAGAGAGACAAGGTGGGAGGGAGGGGGGCAGAGAGAGACAAGGTAAGAGGGAGGGGGGCAGAGAGAGACAAGGTAAGAGGGAGGGGGGCAGAGAGAGACAAGGTAAGAGGGAGGGGGGCAGAGAGAGACAAGGTAAGAGGGAGGGGGGCAGAGAGAGACAAGGTAAGAGGGAGGGGGGCAGAGAGAGACAAGGTAAGAGGGAGGGGGGCAGAGAGAGACAAGGTAAGAGGGAGGGGGCAGAGAGAGACAAGGTAAGAGGGAGGGGGGCAGAGAGAGACAAGGTAAGAGGGAGGGGGGCAGAGAGAGACAAGGTAAGAGGGAGGGGGGCAGAGAGAGACAAGGTAAGAGGGAGGGGGGCAGAGAGAGACAAGGTAAGAGGGAGGGGGGCAGAGAGAGACAAGGTAAGAGGGAGGGGGGCAGAGAGAGACAAGGTAAGAGGGAGGGGGGCAGAGAGAGACAAGGTAAGAGGGAGGGGGGCAGAGAGAGACAAGGTAAGAGGGAGGGGGGCAGAGAGAGACAAGGTAAGAGGGAGGGGGGCAGAGAGAGACAAGGTAAGAGGGAGGGGGGCAGAGAGAGACAAGGTAAGAGGGAGGGGGGCAGAGAGAGACAAGGTAAGAGGGAGGGGGGCAGAGAGAGACAAGGTAAGAGGGAGGGGGGCAGAGAGAGACAAGGTAAGAGGGAGGGGGGCAGAGAGAGACAAGGTAAGAGGGAGGGGGCAGAGAGAGACAAGGTGGGAGGGAGGGGGGGGCAGAGAGACAAGGTGGGAGGGGGGGGCAGAGAGACAAGGTGGGAGGGGGGGCAGAGAGAGACAAGGTGGGAGGGGGGGCAGAGAGAGACAAGGTGGGAGGGGGGGCAGAGAGAGACAAGGTGGGAGGGGGGGGGCAGAGAGAGACAAGGTGGGAGGGGGGGGCAGAGAGAGACAAGGTGGGAGGGGGGGGCAGAGAGAGACACGGTGGGAGGGGGGGGGCAGAGAGAGACACGGTGGGAGGGGGGGAAGAGAGACACGGTGGGAGGGGGGGGCAGAGAGAGACACGGTGGGAGGGGGGGAAGAGAGACAAGGTGGGAGGGGGGGCAGAGAGAGACAAGGTGGGAGGGGGGGCAGAGAGAGACAAGGTAGGAGGGGGAGCAGAGAGAGACAAGGTAGGAGGGAGGTGGGAGAGAGAGACAAGGTGGGAGGGAGGTGGGAGAGAGAGAGACAAGGTGAGAGGGAGGAGAGAGAGAGAGAGACAAGGTGAGAGGGAGGAGAGAGAGAGAGAGAGAGACAAGGTGAGAGGGAGGAGAGAGAGAGAGAGAGAGAGACAAGGTGAGAGGGAGGAGAGAGAGAGAGAGAGACAAGGTGAGAGGGAGGAGAGAGAGAGAGAGAGACAAGGTGAGAGGGAGGAGAGAGAGAGAGAGAGAGAGAGAGACAAGGTGAGAGGGAGGAGAGAGAGAGAGAGAGAGACAAGGTGAGAGGGAGAGAGAGAGAGAGAGAGAGAGAGAGAGAGAGAGAGAGAGAGAGAGAGAGAGAGAGAGAGAGAGAGAGAGAGAGAGAGAGAGAGAGAGAGAGAGAGAGAGAGAGAGAGAGAGAGAGAGAGAGAGAGAGAGAGAGAGAGAGAGAGAGAGAGAGAGAGAGAAAAAAGGACGGAGGGAGGTGGAGAGAGAAAGAAAAGTTTTGTGGGAGGGAGAGACAACGTGGGAGGGAGGGGGAGAGAGAGGCAGCATTGGCACATAAAAGGTAATAAAACCAAGAAATGCATTTTTTTAATATCATAGTTTTTTTAAAATATTAAATTAAATTAAATAGTAAACAAACATTACTAATCAATATTTTATTGGCATGGTAATAGTTTTAATATCATAATAACATATTTATAAATAACTAAAATTAATTATTGTCATTATTAAAATATGCTGAACGACAGGTTTAACCCCTTCATGACGCAAGGTGCTTGCGTCCCAAACGACGCAAGCACCAAAACGTCACAAATTGTTCCTGGCCACCGATCACAAGGTGATCACTCTGGCAGAGACCCGATCAGGGTCTTAATAGACCCTGTGGGTCCCTGCCAAAAGATCGCGAGACCTCCAGACGTCACGTGTGACGTCACGGAGGCGTGCCTGAACCCGGAAGTTCGGGCACAACGCGATTTAGAGAAATGCTTTGAGCACCGGCTACATTTTCCCTGTCGGGCTGAGGCCACTCAAAGTGGCCTCAGATCACAGGTGGGATCCCGCTGCAAGTGCCTGCAGCGGGATCCGAAAACAGCTTATCGCGGGGAGCCGCGATGAGCTGTTTAACAAAGGACGTTCTATGTCGTCCTAACGACTTTAAGGCACTTAAAGTCAGGACGGCATAGAACGTCCTAACGTCACGAAGGGGTTAAGATATTAATGCTAATTATAGGTTCGCAGGAAAAAACAGACACTCGGCACTTGAGTGAGGTGAAGTTTTTAATCCAACATGCACGGCAAAGTTTCAACCCCCCTGGGTCTTTGTCAAGCCAGGCTGACATGTCAAAGCCTCCCAACAAGAAGAGGTTAACAAATGTGTTATTGACGCACATACAATTCTTATTACTGGCAATAAACATTACTGTTGGTCCTGTGTTGAAACTACAGGGGAAAAAAAAAAAAGTGTTTCACTCTCTGCCCATCCAGCAGTTTACTATTGATTTCTGTGTTGAACCTAACCTATGTACGACTCAACTAAAAGGCCTGACATTCCAGTAACAAATTGTGGAATGTAATCAGCAAAACATAAGATTGCACTGGTGAAGATTGTTCAGAGTGGGCTTCTAATGTAGGTGTAATGTAGCGTCAGCTACTGATATTAAACCACTGATGATAAATGTAGTCATAGGATTAGAGGGCAAAATAAGTGGACAGCAGTGAGTGAAGGGTAATATTTTAAAAGCAGACTGAAATCAAAGGTGTTCTAAAGTGTTCCTTCTGTTACAAAGTCCACCTTTTGTGCTCTCCCTGTAATTTGGCTAGTGGCAATATCTATGCAGCCATAACTTACAATTACAGGTGACCTCCCTGCACAATGCCAAGAGGCAGAAAAATGAGTCACTGTCTATGTTTGGGCCAGTGGACTTATGAACTTCAATCAAGAGGTGAGAATGTTGACAGGCAACAAACTTTAACCAAAGCTACCCCCTCCCACCCCCACCTTTAACCAATGCTGCCCCTTCCCAACCCCACCCTTCACCAATGCTGCTAGCTCCCTCCCACCCATACCTTTCACCAATGCTGATTCCTCCGCAGACTTGCTACCCAGTATCCCTGGTGGCTAGTGGGGGCAGCCGGTGGCTGTTTGCGCGATGAGTGCAGACATCCTCCGATGGTGCCCAACAATCCCATCTTCTATGATGGGTGACGGAAAGTCACGTGTCCTCCCGGCTTCCGTCATAGAAGTCAGCACGAAACGCGGAGACATGCAGCTCTGCTAGGGACCTGGATCCCAGTCATATAGTCAGACCTCTATTTGAGGCGCTCGAATGTAAGACGAGGGGGTATTTTTCTGAGCATTTGCTCTGAAAAAAACCTTGTCTTATATTCAAGCAAATACGGTAATACTTAGATGTTACTCGTAATTCTTTGCCAGGCCATTTTAAGACTGAATCTCTAGACATTCTTCTTTTAAATATAATCTCCTTCTTTACCATGGTGATTCACTTCTCTGTTCCAAGTTGTACATATTAAGACCCTTTAACCTTTCCTGGTAAGTTTTATCAAGCAATCCATGAACCAGTTTAGTAGCCCTTCTCTGAACTCTCTCGGAAGTATCAATATCCTTCTGGAGATACGGTCTCCAGTACTTTGTACAATACTCCAAGTGAGGTCTCACCAGTGCTCTGTACAATGGCATGAGCACTTCCCTCTAATATATACTGCTAAAACCTCTCCCTATACAACCACTCAGCTCGCGGTACATGCCTCTCTATTGCCTTGCCTACTTTCCTTAAAGGGTCTAGGACACTACCGTGCCGCATCTTCATCGCTGACAGTTCAGCGCGGCAGTTAGAACGCTGAACTGTCAGCAATGAAGAATAATGCGGCCGTTTCATCGTGGCCGCGGCTATGTAAGAGCTGACAGTTCAGTGCTGAACTGTCAGCTCTTACAAAATGTAAAAGTAAAACAAAAATAACCCCCCTAATAAATGATTCCCAAACCCCAATACTAAAATTAACCCCAATACTAAAATTAACCCCCGACCCCTAATACTAACCCCCTAAACACTAATACTAAAATTAACCCCCTAAACCCTAATACTAAAATTAACCCCCTAAACCCTAATACTAACCCCCGAACCCTAATACTAAAATTAACCCCCTAAACCCTAATACTAAAATTAACCCCCTAAACCCTAATACTAAAATTAACCCCCTAAACCCTAATACTAAAATTAACCCTAATTCTAACCACCCATACTAAAATACTTACCTTTAGCGATGAAATGTCCCGCGATGAAATCTCCAGCGACGAGCTGTCTTGCGGTGCAGAGTCGGCGGTAAAGCGGCTGCGCGGAAGCAGCCGCGATGAAGTGTCCCATCTCCTCCTTAAAGTCATCTGAAATAATTACCCCTAGATCCCTTTCCATGTTGGGGTAGGAGCTGTATCAAATACTCTGCCCTTGATTTTTTTATGCACAAGTAGCCTTATATCTTGCATTTATCCACAACTCTGAAGATTTTTTACAAGTATGTCTAAGCCACTTGCCAGGGAACCATTGACAGAAGCGTAAGGCACTCTGCTGGTAACAAGACCTTGCTCCAAGTTTACTCCATTGACTACAACCCTCTATTTTCTGTCACTCAGACATTGCCTTACCAATTCCACAATATTTCAGTCAAAGATGGAACAGTGTCAAATGCCTTCCTGAAATCTGGATAAGCAATGTCTGTACCACCTAACTCTATAATTTCGGTCATCCAGTCAAAAGAATAAAACAAAAACAATAAGATTTAAACCCATGTTGTTTCTGGTATTGGAATCCCTGTGCTTCCTGATGCATAATAACCTTACCTTTAAACACCGGATCCATTATTTTCCATAGTTTTTATGTAAGTCTTACTGGCCTATAGTTGCTCGAAAAAATCCTTTATTGCCACATTAGCATGGCAGAAAATAGTGAGTCCCCTCTCCCCCCTGCTAATAGTCTCCGCCTTAAAGGGACTCTCTAGTGCCCAAAATGCCTCATCAATATTTTAATACATATTAAAGTACTTTCAAATGCATATTTTATATTTTGCATTACTTAAAAAATGAAGATATTACACTTAGATAAAAATGCACATTTGCAGAGGTTCAGGACGGCTTAGGCTTCTAAGGGAGTTTATTTTCCCAGCAGCAGCAAATAAGAATTGGAATATGATTTCCTGTTTAGTGATGTAATCAGGCAATGTGTTGCATGAGAGATCCTACTGTATACAAGAGCATTATAAGTTAGTGCCTTGTCACTGTATATTGAATGTCAGTAAAGTCATCAAATGTCAGTCATATCATCCAGCACTGCCTATCCTGCCAGCTTGGCTGAGCATAATAGGCAGTGCAGTCTCCCCATAAATCAGCTTGGCTGAGCATGATAGGTAGTGCAGTCCCCCCCATAAACGCCAGCTTGGCTGAGCATGATAGGCAGTGCAGTCCCCCCATAAACGCCAGCTTGGCTGATCATAATAGGCAGTGCAGTCCGCTTATAAATGCCAGCTTGGCTGAGCATAATAGGCAGTGCAGTCCCCCCATAAAACACAGCTTAGCTGAGCATGATAGGCAGTACAGTATGTTGGGGAAAGCACACTAAGCTGTCTTCCTGTCAGCTCAGTGTTCCTGTTACCATGCGTATACACGCATCTCCAACACAGACAGGGAAAGCTAGTGCAGGGGGTGCCGGGAGATATTAGAAGATGTGCGCAAGGGTTGGTGGGAAAAATGGTAACTGCGCTTGCGCAAGACCGGTGCGGCCGTATGCATGCAGTACCGAGGGCTGCCACTTGTGGAGAACTTCTATAGGTAAGTATTTTTTTTTTTTAAAAAAAATAAAAATGTAAAATAAAAAACTGAAAGTGACACTCTAGTTCACTTTTTGGTGCCTGCAAGTTGCACCAAAAGTCATATAGGTCACTAGACTGTCCCTTTAAGCATTTCACGCCCTGGACTGGTGCTACAAAGGTGATATATAGGTCTTAAATGACTCCATAATTGAGCTAAGAGTGTGGATGGTGGAGGCATATCTTTGGAGGGTTTGTCTATGTTTACTTAGCAATGTTACATGTGGGTAATTCCTACAAGATGAAACAATTACTACCGATACTCTGATGTTTCTCACCTTAGAGTCCGGATGATGAAGTACAGTACTGCCAACACACTGATGCCAATGAGCACATAGAACGCTCTCTGCATCATCTGGATGTTGTTCATGACCAGGACATGCTGCGTTGTAATGTTATGAGTGAAGGCTGTGGGGTGTGTAACAGTTTCATTGGTCCCCAGGCACCCAGCCAAAAAAAGGCCAACCACTAAGCTGATGCAGCACCACATCTGGAACAGAAGAAGACAGGAGTAAACATTCAGCTTCTTATTAATGGATTACTTGATTGTTTTGCATAGAATTCTGTAGAAGTACCATTAACCTGTCCCTGCTGTCCCCACCCCCCAGACTTGCCTAATGATCCCTCTCCCCCACCTCCCATACTTGCCCAATACTGCCTCTCCACCCCTCCCTCCCCCAGACTTGCCCATTGCTAGCTCTCCCTCCTCCTTCCCCCCCAACGCTGCCTCTCTACCCCCTCCTTCCAACGTACCCACTCTCCCTGGTGGGTAGTGGGGGCAACCGGTGGATGTCTGCACGATACGCAAACATCCTCCGCTGCTGCCCAGCACTTCTGCCGGGATTTCTATGATGGAAGCTGGAAGGTCACATGACCTCCCGGTTTCCGTCATAGAAGTCCCGGCGGATGTGCTGGGCAGCAGCAGAGGATGTCTGCGCGCATTGTGCAGACATCCACCGGCTGCTTGCAAGGGGGATCCGGGAGGGAGGGAGAGAGAGACTGAGAGACTAATTTCACAGCCGACATGAGGGGTGAGTGTCTCTCACTGTGCTAGTAGAGAAAGACCACCGGGCTAGGCAGACCTCTTTCAGATCAGCTTGACTGCTTCTCAGGCAAGCTGCTGATCAGAGGATAAGGTGGCATGTACACTTTGATAAACTAAACATTGCTTACACTGTGAGAATGTGTAGAATGAGAAATGATCTATACATTGTGTTGGTAGGATTACCAGAAAATGCATTCATTAAGAGAACACCGTTTTAAAGGTGTCCGTGGTGTCTTGTTTATGATATCACCTTATGGCTTGATACGCAAAATAACCAATTATCAATCATTTGCATATCAGGCCACAGGGTGACATCATACACAGGAGACACCACAGACACCTTTAAAAATGTGTTCTCTTGTATGGATTTGCTCCTAATGTTTCGATATTTTTTCAGCATTTTAAAATGTAAGTAAGGTTAACAGTCTATGTTTCTATAACAGAGTCCTGTACCATTTATGCCAGTTTCTTTGTACAAGGGTATGTAAACATTTTTCACTTGTGCTTCTATGTTAGAATTGTTTTTTAAAAAGTTTAATGTTCCCTTAACATCAATTTATGCCTGTTGGCTAGCTTCTGAATTATACAAATATGAATTATACAAATATTTGTCACTCCTTCTCAAGAACAAGTATATAGATTTAATGATAACAAGTTTGATTTTTCAGTTAGGAAGATAATTCTATACAAATAAAACACGAGTGACAATAGAAACAAAGCCACTTCCGCACAGTCACGTATATCTTTCTCTTTTGGGACTACTGCCCAATGCCTAAATTTAATTTTACCAAGTTGCACTCAGGGCCTGGCAATCAGTCTTATTGGTTGGGCAGGACCCACACACAGTGAACTGTAGACAAGGCTACCGGAAGTTCCCCGAACTCACCTTCCAGATGGTGCCTAGTAGCAGCAACACTGTACACGAGGCCTTGCTAAGTTCTACCTGCCAGTACCTTACAGGTCTGCTGATCTCTTCCGCCTTCCTCTGGTGGCTCCACCTTCCTTGTGACGCGGCGAGCAGCGGGATCATTGATTGGATAGTAACGCAGGCAGAGTTTGCTAACGCCTGTCGCGAGGCAACCAAAAGGTAACATGGGATGTGTAGTTCTCAATAACCGTAGAGACACAAGTTAGCACTGCAGAGAGCAGCTCGTATAATGATCAGCCAACATGTCTTGTACCGTGAGTCATTATCAAGAAATCTATAAACTCCTTCAAGAGATATAAATGTATTCCGTGCAGGGGTTTTGCTTTCATTATTCATTAACCCCTTAGTGACAAGGCATTTTAACCTTGACTTTCCCTTGGTGACAGACAAGTTTTTACATTTCTGGAGTGTTTGTGTTTAGCTGTAATCTTCTCTCTCACATACTGCACCCACACAAATTATATGTTGGCAGTCAAGCAACATATTCAGAGCCACTGAAGTAAAAAAATGTTTCACTTCTCAAGCGCTGGCCACAAGAGGGCATAGCTATATTGTTGGAGCATGCTGCTCCGTCAATATATGGCACCCACAATCGCTCCGTGGTTTGATCGTGGGTGCCCCAGAGAGCAAATATCGGTGCTGGCTATTACCACGACATCAAGTAGTAGACCAGCACCGTTAGAGCAGTTTTCACGATCGTGTCAGGGACATACATTTGTCGGGAACAGAGTTCCCTGCTGGACATGTCTGACACGTCCATTGTCACGAAGGGGTTAAGTTACTTTAAAAAAAATATATATATATATTTGGGAACATTTTGTTTTGCACATTTTTATGTTGGACTTTTTCCCAATTATTGTACATTTAGTAAAATATTGGGAGACTAGTCTGAACCAAGCATATTGCATTTTAGTGATATAAAATGTGTCTTAGATGAGAACTATAGGTTCCTCATGGGCATAGACAGTGTTTCAAGAAATAGTTTTCCCTAATGCTCAGTAACAGACAATGTTAAAGGGTTTCTAATAAGTGGGTTTTATATGAAAAGTATACTGAGATATGTGCAGCAGCACTATACTGTGCATGTGCATAATGCTGAGCAGAGGTGACTCTAGACTTTGTGAGGCCTTAGGCCATAGTCTAACATGAGTCCTTCACGGACACGCATTATTAAATAAAATATACGCAAGTGATAATAAAAATGAACTATATAAATAACATATTTTAAGATCAGACTTAAATCCCAGCATCTAGGAATTTACAGCTCCTAGAATTTTATTTGTGTCATAATTGTTCTACAAATACCATAAACAAAAACATTTGGTAGAGATAAAAAAAAGTGTGTGGCTGACTTATATTCTTATTGCTGTGTCCTAAATGTGAACACGAACACATATATACACATTCATATGCCGATCGTATACACACATGAGCACACACATACACACTCGTATGCTGATCAAATACACACACTAGCTTATAGTGTGTGTATCTGATCAGCATATGAGTGTGTATGTGTATCTGATCAGTGTAGATATATACGTGTTAGTGTTCACATTTAGGAGACATCTGATCAGATACACAGTGTATCTGATCAGGATATGAGTGTGTATGTGTATCTGATCAGCATACAAGTGTAGGTATATATGTGTTAGTATTCACATTTAGGAGACATCTGATCAGATACACCAGCACATATAAATACATTCATATGCTGATCGAATACACACAAATCATAGCACCACATTGCAGTACCCACAGGACTTGCCAACTATTATTGCAATAGTTCAATAACGTACCCACAACTTACCAAAGCTCTCTTATTGCATCCACAGGGCCTTGTCCCATCTCTGTTCCCTAACATCTTGCCGGTGCCATCTTTAATCTCAAACAGCTTCCTAGTCCCGAATCAGATTGTCAGGGCCATCTTTGTGCCCAATCAGCTTGTCAGGGAGATCTATGTGCCCAAACAGCTTGTCAGGGCCATCTATGTGCCCAAACAGCTTGTCAGGGCCATCTATGTGCCCAAACAGCTTGTCAGGGCCATCTATGTGCCCAAACAGCTTGTCAGGGCCATCTATGTGCCCAAACAGCTTGTCAGGGCCATCGTTGTCCTCAAACACCCTGTCGATGCTAAATTTGTGCCCAGACAGCTTATCACTGCCATCTCAGTAGACACATTCAGTCAGCACACACTCACTCACAGACATACTCAGCCAGCACATACTCATTCATAGACACAATCAGCCAGCACACACTCTCTCACAGACACTCTGTGAGCACACAATCACACTCAGCCAGCACACACTCACAGACACTCAGCCAGCACACATTCGTTCATAGACACACTCTGTCAGCACACACTCATTCAAAGACACACTCAGCCAGCACACACTCACAGATACACTCAGTAGGCACACACTGACTCCTAGACACACTCAGCCAGCACATAATCACACTCAGCCAGCACACACTCACAGAAACACTCAGCCAAAAGGAGAGGGGTTCAGTGTTGAAAGTGGTCTCACAGGCCACGTTGTGCTGGTGCTTCTGAACTGCCTGTTTGTTTTTCCTCAAAGCGCCGGGTGCACTGTGACAGTGGGGGCTGAGCGTTCCTCTACAGAAACTTAACAGCGTGCGATCCACGTGATCGCACGCTAGGAGGAGAAAAAAGTGAATCTCAGTGAAGGCGGCATGCCACCCCTTAAAGTGCCGACGTCTATGGTACCAAGGTTAGTGTAATAGGGGGCTTAACAGCAGCGTTAAGCTCCCTGTCACATCAGATGCTATAAGGCGAGTTATGCAGCCGCAAAGGCCCCCGCGAGTCCGAGGCCTTAGGTCTGTCGCCTAATTAGAGAGCTCTAGCCCCAGATGATTTGGAGACCTAGAGATGCCCCTGCTCAGCACACAGTGTGCTTTCTCCACAGAGCAATCAGGCCCAAGGTATTTGGGATCAAAAAGTGGGACGGGGTAAAGCTCAACTGAACAGACCCCCAAAATCAGGACTGTCCAGAGAAAATCGGGACTGTTGAGAGATATCAATATGAGACCAGATGGCACTCTACTACTGGATCCCAATAGTTAATATGGCTTCTACATACTGCAAGAAGGGCTGTCACCTTTTATTAAAAATACCGGCCATGCTACTGCCTTCATAGACTTAACTGAGGCCTCCAGCCAATTTTTTACCGGCCTGCCAGTAAAATACCCGCCGGGTGAGTCCTGTGAGCCACCATACACCCGGAAGTTCCACGCAGCACCGAAGCGCTAGGTTTGCTGACGGTTAGACAGACTGAGTGTCTCACAGTTCCTGTGCTTTTATTGCAAAGACTACCTGTATCTATGGACATTTTAATGGATTTCCTCATGTCTGGATTTTACCCATTGATTAATTAATTTATTATAATCGACATCAGGTTTCATCCATCATCATCGCCAGAAATACCAAGTGGTGGCAAGTATAACATCTATATGCGCATATTCCACGCTCCTTGGTTATAGGAGCTGTGTTTGTGAGTGTTCTGTCACATCTTTTATTTCCTCTTGCATTTACCATATTCAAGTGTACTATACACACTGCACTAGGTTCTTGGCATATTTTATTTTACAGGGCAATCAGCATATGAAGAGTGCTCCTGTGCTAAGTATCAAATACTATTATTTTTATATGTGTCAATACTCACTGTGTTGTTCATTTCGCTGCTGGACACTGTTGCAATTTGCATTTATTGTCACTAATGTGTATATATTATTACAGCAACTGTCACTTACGAGTATCAGTCACCTTAAGGGCATTTACATCAGCAACTTTTGTATGCAAGTGTCTATACACTGGGCACAGAAAATGTCTTCTCTGTTTGGCTCCCCGCGATGAGCTGTTTTGGGATCCCGCTGCAGGCACTTACAGCGGGATCCCACCTGTCAGATGAGGCCACTTCAAAGCGAGCACCGGCTACATTTTTCTAAATCGCGCTGTGCCCGAACTTCACGTCACACGTCACGTCCGGAGGTCTCGCGATTTTTTGGCAGGGACCCACAGGGTCTATTAAGACCCTGATCGGGTCTCTGCGAGAGTGTTCCTGGCTACCAATCACCTTGTGATCGGTGGCCAGGAACAAATTGTGATGTTTTGGTGCTTGTGTCGTTTGGGACGCAAGCACCATGCGTCACGAAGGGGTTACACTGCCAGAATAATGCTGTTATCCTTATACATGTTAAATAAAGATAAATAAACATCGTAAAATATTTAAATGAATCAATAACATTTCACTGAAAAAATTAAAAGGTTCATGTCTAAACTAAATTCAAATAGTAATAGGTATTCTATTATGGATTAGTTGGATACAAAAAAAAAAGGGGAAGTGCACTCCACTCTCCGGATTCAATGCAAAAAAGGTGCTTTATTCAATATGTAGCACACAGGAAAAAAATGGATGGACAAAAAATAAACTGGGGTAAGGGAGGACGAGCTGACGCGTTTCGCGTGTTACCACGCTTAGTCATAGGTGGATTAGTTGGGCCCAATTTAGCAGTCTCCTGTTCCAAATTTAATATAAATGCGCGTCAAATCTGGAAAAATTGTTTAGTTTTCTTTTCCTTGGACAATATTGTTTTGAATAAACAATAAATAAATAATTTAGACATATGTTTATTCCTCGTGCTAGGGTTAAGGGTGCAGATGTACCCTCCAAGTCTGATTGGATGAGAACATAGATTTATGGGCAGTATTTTGAATTATCCCATCCTAATTAGACCCATCCTCATCAGTAAATTGTTGGGAGACACTGGATAAATAACTATGGGCTTGTATATACTGAAATAAAGAGACAGGGAGACCCAGAAACACCTATAGACTTTTTTTTTTGAGATTTATCAAGCAGTTTGTTAATAACATGCATACCTGACATATTCCAAAGTCTAAAGGAAATATGAGCATGTCCTTCCTGAAAATCAGGGTTATCCAATAAAAAGACCATCTCTAATTTAATCCACGTCTCATTCTCACTTGTTTCCAAACCGTTATAGTATTATTTAATAAAGGGTTATCCATTACCAACTCCAGTAATTGTGTTTAAGGAAGATGTAAGAGCAAATTTAAAGAAAATTCAGGACAAAATGACCGATCAATACAAATGTCCGTGAAAATTGATTTTTGAGATCAGCAGCATATCGATAATTCAGCTGATTGAGCCAATCTGATTGAGCCAATCGAAACAATGCCGCAAGATTATAATGTTTGAATTTAGGTAATCCCATGCTAGCTTTTGATTTTTGTCATTTCCTTCGGCTTGTTCTGGGTTTGTTTATTTTTCCAGAAATATTTAGCATTATGGGTCTATAGACATTAAACCCTTCACGATATTGGATGTGCCAGGCACTTCCAGGCAGCAACTCCATTGCCGACATAGGACATGCTTAGTACATTCTGCGATGGTATGAGCGATGTTAGCAATTAGTGTTCGCTAACATGGCTTATGCTGTGTTGTTCGAGTTATTAAGCCACATCTAAATTTCTGAAATTCAGCCACAGAAGGTAACTGTAGGACAAAATGGTTTGGAAACAAAAAACACTCTTTTTGATTATTGCCCTATAACTTGCAAAAACCATGTAAACAGGGCTTATTTCTAAACTCAGGACAAAATTTAAAAACTATTTAGATGGTGTCTTTTTTTTAATTGTTTGTAATTGTGTAAAATATTTTTCAGGTCAAAGTTAGAAAAAGTGGTTATATTTCCCCATTTTATTCATAATATTTTACTTTATTATATAATATGATAAAAATAATGGCATCCAAAGAAAGCCCCTCGCATGCAGACAAAAATTATATATAATTTGTGTGGGTACAGTAAATGAAAAAGAAGAAAATTACAGCTAAACACAAACACCAGAGAGAGGTTTTAACAGCCCATGTCACCAAGGGTAAGACACAAGCAAAAAGTCATGCCACTAAGGGGTTAATAGAGGTGGGGTTTTTATTCGGAATTAAGACAAGAATAGTTCTAGCATGGGTGAGAATGCCGATCTGGGCGTCTCCAGTTAAAATTTCATTATATAAGGCACATAATATGTTAATATGTGGGAGGACAGTCTTGAAGAACTCAGCGGTACACCCATCTGGGCCAGGGGATTTATAATTTTATATGGGATATGTTTTGGTTCACGCCATGGCTGCCAATAATTTTTCAGATGGATTGCCCCATACAGAAAACCTGTTTTGTATATTTCACTTGTATTTGGACCTGATCTTGGAGAAACGTTTCATGGAATTGTTTTAAATTTTGATTCTTAGTTTAATTGGGTAAAGATCGGCCTGATATGTTATTAAAGCTGTGTAGAGGGAATTATATTTATTCTGGCTCTTGCCTCATGGGATATAAAGCGTCCTATTATCACAGTTTTTGTTGTTTCCCAGAATAGAATAGGAGTGTAAACATGAAGTGATATCACTGGCTGGGGAGATGATCTCCCCTCACCAGCCTTCTACACGGACGGAGTGGAGGACCCTGGGAAGGGGCGGATCTCACCAGGTGCGAGGTCCGCCCCCTCCCCATGAAGCAGAGCGGCATGAGCCGCAGCACTTACTGACCTCCGTGTGTGTTTTACACACTTAGCACATGCTGCTCGGCTCCCCGTGAAGCAGACACCGCTTTGCTTCATGGGGAGTGGGCAGATCTTGCACCCGGTGAACAGAGGGGGGGGGGGGGTGGAGAGGACAGAGATGGGGGGGGGAAGGGGAGAGAACAGAGATGGGGGTAGGAGGAGGGGGGAGAACGGAGGAAGAGGGGGAGAGAACAGAGATGGGGTAGGAGGGGAGAGAACGGAGGAAGAGGGGGAGAAAACAGAAATGGGGGAGAGAACAGAGATGGGGGGAGGAGGGGAAGAGAACAGAGATGAGGGAGGGGAGAAAACAGATGAGGGGGGGAACAGAGATGGGGGAGGAGGGGAAGAGAACAGAGATGAGGGAGGGGAGAAAACAGATGAGGGGGGGAACAGAGATGGGGGAGGGAAAGAAATATGTGGAGGGAAAAAGATATGGGGAGAGAGAAAATAGATAAGGGATATGGGGAGGGGGGGGGGGGATAGTCATGGTATGGAGGGGCACCAAAAAGCACTTTCGCCTGTGTAGCAAAAAAAACTTCCACCGCCCCTGCATAGGATCCACTATTAACACCCGACTATGTCACAGATCACATCAGTGTAGTTTGCACCAGAAAAAAAACACTGAAGTAGCCAGTGTGAAATCACATCCTCGGAGGCATAATATACAAGTACAATACTTCTTTTGGTTTGAAGAAACAAAGACATCCTCAGCATGATCCACATTACTGATTAGTATTCATACTGTCTTTACTGCCTAAGTATGCCTGATTATAGGAAGGTGGAGAAGAGTCCAGGCTAGCAGGTCCAATGATTACTACTGATAATAACAGCAACAATTACGTGAATATATATCATCATAACCATCAGCCAAGCAGCAGCAACTGCAGTGTAACAAAAAAAAGCCCCCCCATTACAACACACTGCTCGACAGGCTGTGCTTTGATAATCTCCCACGTAAGTCTTCATGACGTGAAAAGGCTTCCGCCTCTGGCTTACAGTATCTGTGCACATCTCTTTTGTGCTTGTACACAGCATGGGATGTCTGTACCATCACCTATAAAGACGCAGCTATTGAAGATGTAGCTCCCCACCCACCGAGTGTCATGCTTTAAAAAAAAAAAAGACTGGCTTTTGTTATTAATAAAACTACTTAAGTAGCCTTTAAATCTACCGTGAGTCATCTTAAATTACCCTGTTTATGGGAAAATTAAATGAATGCCATCATTTTACTGTACATCACAAATGCTGAAACACACATTACTAAGGGCTTATGGGAAAGGATAGCTGTTTGGGCCTTGCATTGCTTATAAAGCATTAACTGGGGTTAGATCAAGCAGCACACTGACATGAATGTGCCTCGCAAATTCTTAAAGGAGAACTACATCTGCAAGCTAAAAGTGGTGTAGTTCTGCATGCTAAATGAGGTGTAGGTCTGCACACTGTATGAGGTGTAGGTCTGCATGCTGTATGAGGTGTTGGTCTGCACGCTATATGAGGTGGAGGTCTGCACGCTATATAAGGTGTAGGTCAGCATGCTAGAATTGGTGTGCGTCTGCACGCTAGAAGTGGTATAGGTCTGCACGCTAGAAGTGGTATAGGTCTGCACGCTAGAAGTGGTGTAGGTCAGCACGCTATATGAGGTGTAGGTCTACACGCTAGAAATGGTGTAGGTCTGCACGCTATATGAGGTGTAGGTCTGCATGCTAGAAGTGGTGTAGGTCTGCACGCTAGAAGTGGTGTAGGTCTGCAGGCTAGAAGTGGTGTAGGTCTGCACGCTATAAGTGGTGTAGATCTGCACGCTAGAAGTGGTGTAGGTCTGCACGCTAGAAGTGGTGTAGGTCTGCCCGCTAGAAGTGGTGTAGGTCTGCCCGCTAGAAGTGGTGTAGGTCTGCACTCTAGCAGAGGTGTAAGTCTGCACTCTAGCAGTGGTGTAGGTCTGCACGCTAGAAGTGGTGTAGGTCTGCACGCTAGAAGTGGTGTAGGTCTGCACGCTAGAAGTGGTGTAGGTCTGCACGCTAGAAGTGGTGTAAGTCTGCACGCTAGAAGTAGTGTAAGTCTGCACGCTAGAAGTGGTGTAGGTCTGCACGCTAGAAGTGGTGTAGGTCTGCACGCTAGAAGTGGTGTAAGTCTGCACGCTAGAAGTAGTGTAAGTCTGCACGCTAGAAGTGGTGTAGGTCAGCACGCTATATGAGGTGTAGGTCTACACGCTAGAAATGGTGTTGGTCTGCACGCTATATGAGGTGTAGGTCTGCATGCTAGAAGTGGTGTAGGTCTGCACGCTAGAAGTGGTGTAGGGCTGCACGCTAGAAGTAGTGTAGGGCTGCACTCTAGCAGTGGTGTAGGTCTGCACGCTAGAAGTGGTATAGGTCTGCATGCTATATGAGGTGTAGGTCTTCATGCTATATGAGGTGTAGGGCTCCACGCTATATGAGGTGTAGGTCTGCACGCTAGAAGTGGTATGGGTCTGCACTCTAGCAGTGTTGTAGGGCTGCACTCTAGCAGTGTTGTAGGGCTGCACTCTAGCAGTGTTGTAGGGCTGCACTCTAGCAGTGTTGTAGGGCTGCACTCTAGCAGTGGTGTAGGGCTGCACTCTAGCAGTGGTGTAAGGCTGCACTCTAGCAGTGGTGTAAGGCTGCACTCTAGCAGTGGTGTGGGGCTTCACGCTAGCAGTGGTGTAAGGCTGCACTCTAGCAGTGGTGTGGGGCTTCACGCTAGCAGTGGTGGATATCTGTCACAAGTTCAGCATATTTTCTGTTTCAGAAGCTGCAGTGTGTGACCAAACAGACATTTTCCTGTGAGTCTGTCACTGCCTGCACACTGACGCTACACCAGTGGTGTACTGTAGTTTTATTGTCCAAGCCCATTCTGTTTTAACCCTTTGTGTGCCTGATTGGGCAGTGTAGACTTTCTGAACCCTTACACACCTTAAAGGTGGAGTTTATTTAATAAGGATCCACATCAAGTGCTCAAAATGCTATTCTGGATTGAGGTACTCATGTGAACTGTCTTTGAACTCAGAAGAGTGACATGTTTGGACTGGTATTGTATTAAACAAAAATTTCAAGTTAGACCAATGTCTTGGTGATTTAAACAAAGAAGTGATTGATTTGAGATCCCAGATGTGGTGAGTCAAGCAACTGATTTATTTATTTGCAACGTCACCAGCACAGTCAATCAACAATATCCCAGCCCAGCTAGTTGGCCTTATGGTCACAATGGTCATTGGGGGTGATGTATACACATGGCGCGCACACAGCTCCAATTACTGACGCTAGCTGAGTTTGCGCCTATGTACAAAGTATGCTTGTGACAGATGTCAGGATTTGGTGCTGCCTCAGCCAGTCACGCACTTCCTGGATTCTCTGGCGCAACTCATGTCTAGATGTCTAGAAAAAAGTGTCTAAAAAAGACTCAGTAGCAGGCGAGGATCCTCTGTGTGTGCTGGCGGTGCTTTGCACACCTAGCATGATCCCGCACTGTTTTCCGGGGTTTGTGTGCAATGAACAGACAGAACACAAACCGCAAAAATACACGAAATACATCCGAGCGGCCGATGGCAGGAGCGAATTCGGCATCAAAATAACTCGCACTGTCACTGGCCACAGAATGAGTGACTCTGATGCCGAATTTGTTGCCGCCGTCAGCCTCTCGGATATTTTTCGTGTAAGTGTGCTGCCAGTTCGGTGTCACTCAGGAGCAGGATAAGCCCTGCTTAGTTGTCATTAAAGTATTTGCTCGACGACCCCCCAAACTTTGGATATTCCTTTAGGAAAAAAACTAAAAGCCTGAATATAAGACTACCCTATAGGAAAAAAGTTCAACTTGTATATATTCACATGTAAATTGCTTTTTAATATTTAATAAAAATTATGATATAAAAAAAAAAATGCATTTCTTGTTTTTATTTCCTTTTATGTGCCAATGCTGCCTCTCTCTCTCCCCCACCCTTCCCCCCCCCCGCATTCTCTCTCTCTCCCCCCCCTTAGTGTTGTCTTGTTCTGTCCCCCCCAGCGTTATCTCTCTCGTTCTCTCCCTCCCCCCAAACATTTGTCTCTCTCTAACCCTCATCTTGTGTGTGTCTTTCTCTCCCTCTGACCTTGTGTGTCTCTCTCCCCCTGACCTCCCCTTGTGTGTCTCTCTGCCTCCCTCCCTCCCCTTGTGTGTTTCTCTGCCCCCCTCCCCTTGTGTGTCTCCCTCCCTCCCTCCCCACAGCTCACCTTGTATCTCCCTGGTGGCTAGTGTGGGCAGCCGGGGGATGTCTGCACGATACGTGCAGACATCCTCCATGCTGCCCAACACTTCCGTCCATTATGACGGGCAGCATGGAGGATGTCTGTACTATCGTGCAGACATCCCACGGCTGCCAAATCTCCCTGGGGCCTAGTGGAGGCAGCCGGAGGATGTCTGCACGATACGCGCAGACATCCTCCGCTACTGCCCGGCACTTCCGCCAGGACTTTTATGATGAAGCCGGAAGGACCCGGCTTCATCATAGAAGTCCTGGCAGTCGTGCCGAGCGGCAGCAGGGGATATCTGTGCGTATTGTGCAGACATCCACCGGCTGTTAGCGAGGGGGATCAAGGTCCCCTGCAGCTCTGTGGGGGACCTGGATCCCAGTCTTATAATCTGACCTCGAATATAAGACGATATAATTTGCTCTGAAAAAAACCTTGTCTTCTATTGAGCAAATACGGTATATACAACGATTGGCCATTGAGTCTTCTTATCCACTTCCCGACACTTACATTGTGAGAGATTTTATACATAACCCCCATTATATCTTTATGTAGTCTGAATAGACAGTGCCAGTCTCATAGAAGTAACCTCATGCTAAAGTCCCACAGTACTAAACCCTCTACCTGAGCACTGCCATGATATCTTATTGTTCCTGCTCTGATTTAATATACTGTCTCTGCCTTTCTTTCATAAAGAAAAAGTACTAGACTTGCTCAGTTGCCTTTAAATTAATTAAACGATCACAGCAGTCTGAGAAAACCTGAACAAATAAATTCATATTAAAGCAGTCATTTTAAAAATAACCTTCTTCCAGAAGTAGTGTAGGAGGTACACATGAAAAAATGTGTTATGCCAAAAAGAGTATTTACTCTTGAAAATATATATACTTAATAGTTGTAGAACAATCATACAAACTACCATGTATTTCAATGTTTTGCCTGGTGGGCTTTATTAAGGCAAAATAAATCCTCCTTAAATACCTGAAATGCAAGAAAATTAGTAATGGCGGCCTCCAGCGATGACCACACCACGTGCAATGAACAATACGGGGAGCTTCTGTTAACATAGTAACCCGTTTGCGTCAATTCCGGCACAAATTAAACAGGGAGAAGAGACACTTAACGAATATGAGGTGTAATGTGTGCAAATTCAAAAGTAATGCACCCACAAATCGGGCTTAAAGGCAGCAATATGTACTCACAAAGTGTACAGGTTAAGGAACACAGATGCAGGGACGAACAAACTTTCTTAGAGTAGTACACGACAGAAATGGTCTGGAGATAGGGTTGCCCCCTTTTCTTCAGAAAAATATTTGGCCTTGGTACTGTCTCCATAGACTTAACATTGGCCTGAAGCCAATTTGTTACCGGCCTGCCGGTAAAATACCGGCCAGGTGGCAACCCTATCTGGAGATGGGACAGACCCCATGGGTGTAGCTACAAGCACGAATGAACAGGAAGGACGAGAAGCTGAGGATCACTGGTGCAAGACTCAGGATGCTATGAATACTTGTGGATGTAGTAAGCAAACTGAAGAGTAGTGGTGCAGGACTCAGGACATAGACGTCTTGATTAGGAGGATGAAAACTGGGGATCACTGGTGCAGGACTCAGGGTGCTAGAAACATTGGTAGATGTAGTCAGCAAACTGAATAACACTGGTGCAGGACTCAGGATGCGGATGTCTTGACTAGAAGGACAAAAACTGAGGACCCCTGGTGCAGGCTGGCAGAAATTCACAAATCTAAAGAGAGAAGCCGAGGTCGAGGGGCCAGAGGTACACAATCTGAATACAGAAGCGAGGGTCAGGAAGCCAGAGAATCAAAAGGGGAAACAGGATACAAAAGCCAGAGGAATAACCCAACAAGTAGCACAGGATAACGGAGCGCCAGTAAAAAGGGAAGAAGAGGACTTAAATAGGACTGACCCAATCCCCATCACCCCTTGCTAAAGATAAGTTATGTGCAACACGTGTGCAATGCCAGACACGTATTCTGCTACAGCCTATACACTGCAGGAATTGGTCGCACCAGCTGCACACGGCGCTGAGGACACAGTCTCCGATACATAGGGGCAAAACAGTACCACATTAATATTTACATACATAGAATGTGAGTGCAAACCACAGTAATATACAAATATATATTTCTTCTCAATAAAAAGGCAATCCTTGACAAAGTTGCAATTTGTACACGTTAACCTCCTGGTATGTCCCTTTAACAAAAAAAACTACTTATCTGGACTTCTTTAGGAGTATAGAATATAGAAATCTAATATACAACAAGCATCCTACTTCTAGGAAAAGTATAATAGAGATTCATAATATTGCATATGCAATCCTAATGTCCTCTTCTGTAGGATCAGTAAACTTGCATACTTACATGTGCTAGATAAGTCAACAGACCTGTTCTCTGCTAAGAATGCCGAATAAAACATGCAGTTCTGCAAACAAATTGTCCAATGATTTTGCCTTGCATATGAAGGCGCAGGATGATGTCATAAGCAGGAGACATGTAGTGCTTAGAGAGACCCTTGTTTTTACTTGGGTCCAGTAGAGGGGACATGTTGCACTAGCAGAGAGAGAGACAATGCTTCTCAGGGAAGAAGGAGGAACTCACAGGTACTATCAAAAGTACATGCCAGGTTATCCTCATTCCAGGAGCAATAAACTTTTCGCTTGTGCTTCTACTTCAGAAGTTTAGTTGTTCTTTTAAGTTACTCAAGCAGCCCAAGAGAAAAATTGTAAAATGTTTGCTGTGCTAAAGATTGGCTCTAGTACTAGTAAAGTAAATATAGTGTTCTAGCCAAAGGGTCCCATGCCAAACATAAGCATCAGGACAATACTTTATTTAGATAAAATACTGTTTTTACATTTACTCCCACTTTAACGTATCTGGAGCTAGTGAGTGTAGTTTGTGGCTGCATGTTTGTTTCTTTTTTTTTTTTTCCGTAAATTACTGTTTATTAATTTTTTCAATATAAAAAGCAAGAATGTTATACATAGGCGGAGAAAACAAGATGTAATAATATGCAGTATAAGTGGAGTTAGATAAAAAAAAAACAGGCCATATGTCACATTGTAATAGAGAGAAAGAAACAGAGGGGAGGGGGGTGAAGGGGAAAAGGGGGGGGAGGGAGAGGGGGGGAGTTAGAAGAGAAGGGAGTAGAGAAAAAATGGAATGAGTAAGAGGAGGAAGATATAGAAAGAGCTAAGAGAAAATAAAGAGGTGGGGAATAGCCCCTGGTGGGACAGATCCCCGCCTGCACCTATGATGTTTGTTTCTTAAAAGATGTTTGCTTGTTGCACATTCACATAATGTAATTTTATTAGGTTGTGTATTTGTACAAAAGCAGTTACTGCTTTCTGGCTATTAACATGCATAGATTTTTATCTTAACTCCTCCTATAGCTTTATGATTGGCCATATGCTTGAGGCACACACATAATGTTTACATGCTGCCCTGCAGGATCTATAATTCTTATGTGTTATGCGGAAAATCTGTTAATTATTCAGGGTAATTCCCATGGGACCTGAGGGAGTGGGCTTTTAAGAAAGTCTAAGTATGAATTATTAAATCTGGGTAAGGTTCTGTTTCAAAAAAAAAAAAAATCCTAGATTTTAGTAGTTATATGACGTAAAGTCATGATTAATAAAGACATGGAGGCAAGTATTATTCATATCTCTTTCTTTTAATCCCTCAGCAGCAAAGACGAGATGAACAGAAAATGAACCAACCAGAAACATAATAATGAACCCTCCCCTCTCTATATAAACACATATCTCCCCAAACACTTCCTCTTTCTTTGTAAACGTAACGTCAGAAAAATTAACTTTGTGCAACACTGTAATATTCTATAATCCAATACATAGAAGGAACACAAAAACCAAAGAAACTGGAACCATCCATCAGAGCTGAAACTTCATCCAATGACATATCCAAGTCAGTTTAATGAGCTAGAAGAAAAAATAAAAATATATGATAATATCTATAATCACAACTATAAATCCAATAACACGATTGTATTACAGAGCAACTGACATGTAAAAACCAACATAAACTAAATGAGTAATCATGTGCCAATAAACAGTGTACTCAACATTCAACAGGGTAGGGAAAAATAACCCATAGATCTCGGGTGGGAATAATACTCGCCTCTGTGTCTTTATTAATCATGACTTTACATCATATAACTAGTAAAATCTAGGAATTAATAAAGACATGGAGGCTCCTATTATGCAAGTTCAAAGCCTCACAATAACAGAAGAAGAGAAATGAGGTTCAGGCCTGAAATAAAACTCACGGAATGTCGACTCCCGAGACCAGTCGGCAGCCCTCATAAGATCCTCTAGTCTACAGCCCATAGTGAAAGCTTTAGACGCCATAGCACCCCTAGTGGAATGGGGACCGAACACTGAAATACCTACAGCAGCCTCCTGCAAAGCCCATCTAACCCAACGAGCCAGTGTCGGGGTAGATACCGGAAGATGCGGTATGCGTAGAGCCAAAAACGGCCGAGTGAGATTGGATTCCGAAACCCAGCAGTTCTAGATTCGAAATCCCGTAGGCATGTTACAGGACATAACTGTGCATTGTGGGGAAAACAAGGGTATGAAACCGTAGTCAGTAGCGTTTTGGAACGTCGAGATATATAAAAGGAGTCCCCTTTCGGAGAAAAGGATCTCACCGTGATGTCTAACGCCCTAACTTCTGAAACGCGTTTACACGAAATTAAACAACACAGCGTTACTAGTTTGTCCAATAATTGTTGGAGTGACAAATCCTCGTTGGAAGGCCATGATTCAAAAAGTCTCAGAACAATATTAACATCCCACAGGGAAGAGTATCGAGGAGCAGGGGGTCTACTTAATTGAATCCCTTTTATTAGTTGACAAACCACTAACAATTATCCTACAGGAACCCCGTGAAAACCGATGTGACCTGCGGCGATAGCGGAGCGATAAACATTTATGGTTCGATAAGCACGCCCCTATTTGAAAAGTGAGGTAAGGAAACGGAGGATATCGGTCACAGCAGCAGAAACAGGATCCAAAGATCGTTCCAGGCACCAATGAGCCCATGTGTTCCAGGCCCTGGACTGACCAAGGTCCCTTGAAATAAGCCATGCCACTAGTCACAACTGTTCCTGAACTATCAAGGGATGTGCTTGTCCGTGTCCGTAATATCCGATAGTTCGTCTTGGATGCAAGGCAGGAGTCTGGGAAAATTTACCGACAGTTCCAGAAGAGGCGGGAACCACGGCTGTGTCTCCCAATAGGGGGTAATCAAGACAATCGTATTCCGATGATGGTGAACATAAAGTAGTACTCGAGGAATGAAACAGAATGGGGGGAAAGAGTAATGTCTGCCCAGTGGCCAGATTTGGAGAAAAGCATCGGTGGCCAGAGCTTCCGGGTCTGGTCTCCAGCTGAAAAACCGAGGTAGTTGGGAGTTCAACCGCGACGCGGACAAATCCACCTCGCAAAATGTCCTGCAAGCAGCTCCAGGCAATTTATATGGAGTGCGTTCTCCGTCTGAGACCATTTGCCTCCCGTAGAGGTATTTCCACATTGCGCTCCCCAACCAAGTAAGCTTGCGTCGGATTCTATAACTAAATCTGGATCGGAACTGAAAATTGCTCTGCCGTTCCAGGTGTCTACATGCTGAAGCCACCATGAGAGTTCCTCCCTGGCCTCGCAATCCACGGGAATCTCCCGATCGTAGGATAGACCGTCGCATAAGGCATTATTCTTGAGGCATTGAAGAGCCCTGTAATGAAAGAGGCTGGGAAAATCGCCTGAATAGATGCTGATCCCATTGGAATTGTAGGAACTTTTCATGCTCTAAGGCAATGGGGACTGTCAGGTAAGCGTCTTGTAGATCTAATTTCACCATCCAATCTCCTATGAGAAGAATGTCCCTGAGGCAATGGATACCCTCCATCTTGAAATGGTGGTAGGCTACGAATGCGTTCAGTGGTCTCAAATTGATAACCGGGCAAACACTGCCCCCTTTTTTGGGTACCAGGAAAAGGTTGCTCAGGAAGCCCTTGTAGGGGCTGCAAGTGGGAACTATGGCCCCTTTTTTCCTTGGGTTGGTAATCTCTTGAGAGATCAATAATCGATGTTTGGGAAGAAATGTGTAAACGGGGTGTACTCACCATAGGGATGTCTGCCTTGCTCCTCGATTTCTGGGGAAAGAATCCCGATGAGGCCGGTTTATAGTCCTGATAATGTGGTCTGGACGGTTCGAAGCCTCGGGAACTGGTCCCCTGAATCATAAGCAACTTACCAGCATGTGCCTCAACCCCAATCATAAGCAACTTACCAGCATGCACTTAAACCCCAATCATAAGCAACTTACCAGCATATGCCTTGACCCCAATCATAAGCAACTTACCAGCATATGCCTCTACCCCAATCATAAGCAACTTATAATTAAGTTCTATATGTGCAAAACACGTTAAACTTTTTCATAGCTTTGATTGCCTTCCCACCAGTTTGTTGCTGTGTTTATTTGCAAGAGATTTTTTCTGCTTTGGATCCAATAACCCACAATAGTATTTTGACTGCAATTTGGATTGCCTCCTTACTTTTCTTTGTTATCACCTTCAGCCCCTCATCACAGCAAGGCCCTAGGATAGGCCTCACCTCAACTGCCACAGCAGGGGATCCTTGTAGGCCCAACACTGTGAAGAAACAGCCACAGCAGTATTGCATTGCCAATTACTCCCCCAAACACAGCCCCTGTTGGTCAGCATCTAGGAGTTATCAAGGAGCGCAGCAAGACAGCACTCCCATATCCCACAGGGAAGGAGCCAGTACCCTACCGGCAGGTGGGGACAGAAGGGGGCAGAGAATCACACAAAGGGGACATGAATCGATCACAGGAGTCCAGGTATGACAGCCATAGGGGATCCACAGAGATCCACTCAAGTTGCCCAGCAGTATTTTTAGGCCCCAGTACAAGGGTCTGTCGGATGAATCAGACAGAAGGTCAGGATCTAGGAGCTGCTCAAGCACACATAGCTGCCCAGGGATCTGAAAGAGTCCCACTACAAAGTTCCCCCCAGACAGTACAGAAGCAGACGGTTACGAGAAACATCACTCCCTTGGTTTTCAATTTCACACAAGAATCACACAGACAGACCAGGAGGGTCACAAACACCAAGAGGCCCAACCAGGGAGGCAGCCAATGACATCGTTTTGGCAGAAGGCCCACATAGTAAAGGAGACAGTGTAGTTACACATGCTGGATGGACAGATGGAACGGCCCAGTTGTTCATTACTGCCAATGAGTCTCAAGGTATGGTTAAAACGTATTTACATCTTCAATACCAGACAGTATGGGTTTGTTAGCAGGGTTCAAGTCTCTTTGCTTGTCTTGGAGTGCTAAGGATAAGAACTGGGAAAATTCAGGTACAGTAGAGGGTGCATGTGTTCCCCAAGGGCTTCTAGGAGAGGCCACTTTGACTTGCTGGGGGATAGGGAGGAGCCACTGGGAGAAGGTGCAACAATGAGAGCAGACTTTCTGGTGTGGGAAGTTTTTCTGGATAAATTTAACAGAAAAGTTGTGTTTCATTATCAATGTTAGAACTCCAACTGTTCACAGACGCGTCAGGTAGTGTGGGCTTTTGGGCCTGTTTTGCTGGAAAGTGGTGCGCAGATCCTTGGCCAGCGGTTTGGCACACTAGTTCCTTGATATGCAACCTGGGTTTTCTTGAGCTATTCCCCTTGAAGCTCCGTAGTTGTGGGGTTGGTCCATGAGGAACAGGCAGGAAGTGTTCTTTTGGCACTGATTTGGCAGTGGTACAATCCGTTAACAACTTGTCTGCATCTTTGGTTCATTTGTTGCAGTATTTTGTTTAAATATGCATGCAGCTGAACATATGGTTCAGGGAAAAATACGTGCCTGGTTATCTCAGCGTGATTGCCGATTGCATTGGTACCGGTTTCTGAAGGTTGCCCCGCAAGCAGAGGTGGAGGGCCATCTCTGCCCAGAGGTGATCTGGAAACTCGGAAAGCCGCTGCTTGCAGCATGGGTGAGGTCCTCGCTGGCACCAACTACTTCCTATTCCTAATCTATGGTTTGGAAGGAATGGGACACACTTATGGCGTCAGCTGGTGCCTCCAAAATGGAGGGCCATTACCAAGGTGTGCTGCTATGGTTTATCTTTAATTTGTCACTTGACAAGGCTTCACCATCACGTTTAGGTAGAGTTATGTCAGTGTTGTCGTTTTTGTTTAAGTTACAGGGGTTTCTCGATATCACAAAGCACTTCCTGGTACATCAGGTGCAGAGAGGCTTAAAAAGGGTCCGTGCAGTGCCTGACATGCACCATCCACTGCCGGTTGGATCACTATGGGAGGTGTAGCGTATAGTGGATTTTCTGCAGTTCTTATGCAGTGGCGGGGGCTTAATTCTTGATTCATATCAATGGTACTCTCCTCTCACTGTTCCAGTTCCATAGGGTATTTAAATTTGGTTTTACAAGAGCTGGGCTTACCGGAGTGGGATTTCGGGACCCATTAATTTAGAAATGAAACCACATCATAGGCAGCAAGGCTGGGATTGAGGGAGGAAGTTGTAAAACGGATAGGAAGAATGGAGTCTAACTGTTTTAAAGTCTATGTGTGTTTTCAATGGTTACTAAAACCAGTGCATGGATTGGAGGCCACTCCTAAATCTACTGGTCTAAGCGGAGCATTTTACAGCTGGTGGAGTGGTTTGGAATTAGAGGCACGTGATGGGAAGGGGTGCTATCCACCATTTTAGTGACATTTTAGTCATCCGCGCTGGGGGAAATGATATGGGGTTAATAACCCAGCGCAAATTGGGGAAGTATATGCAGAAGGACATTGACCATATTTGGGGGTTGACCCCATGGATTAAGAGAGTTTGGTCGGCAGTGTTGCCCAGAACAATTTGTAGGTATGTCCATGTGAAAAATGGATGAATTCCACCTATTTTACCCCAATTCAGAGCATTTTGGGATGTGAGTGGCGCACTTTGGGTAGCAGAAAATGAATGGTTTTCATGGTGAAAATGTCCCGATACGAACGTCCAATTCGGACACGAATTCCCATATTGAGAAGCATTTCGGAGAAGTGATCGACTCTAATTTGGGACTAATCAGTGTATATTGGGTAGACTCTTTAGAATCACATTAACCAGTAGCACATACTGGATGTATAGGCTGAGATAACTGGTATGTCAGACAGCAGGTGACAAGTTGTTAAGGGGTCCATTCCATGTACAGTGGCTGAAACCTTTACTGGCTGCTTAAGCAGCGGTAATGGACTGGATGCTAAATGTAAATGTTCACTAGTGAAGAGGAATGGGTTAAAACTGGAAAATAAAAACACAGCAGGACACTTAAATAAGCTAATAATTAGCCACAGAACAGGAATACAAAATTTCTGCTTATTTGTGGAGGTTTATGGCAGTTTAGTGTACTGTATTGCAGTATATATAATTTTCCTTCACTCCTTCAATCTATAGTTACAAAACAATATTGAAAAAAAAAAGTATTGAAAAGGTGGTAGATACCTGGATTTGCCTTCCAGCAGGAATGCGAGAGCAAGCACATTTGAAGAATTAAATCATTTCTGGTATATGTGTGATAAATATATAGGTAAATTGAGTACCGTATTTGCTCGAATATAAGACAAGGTTTTTTTCAGAGCAAATGCTCTGAAAAGACCCCTCGTCTTATATACGAGGTCATCTTATAATCAGATGGAAGATGGCCATGTGGGGGCAGCATTGGCTAAGTCTGGGCTGCAGATGGCTGTTTGGGGCAGCATTGGTTAAGTCTGGGGGCAGATGGCCATGTGGGGGGCATCATTGGCTAAGACTAGGGGTGGGTGGGTGTCAGCATTAGCTACGTTGCAGAGTGGTGAGCAACATTGGCTAGGGGTGGGGGTCAGCATTGGTTAAGTCTGGGGGCAGATGGCCATGTGGGGGCTGCATTGGCTAAGTCTGGGGTCAGATGGCCATGTGGGGGCTGCATTGGCTAAGTATGGGGGCAGATGGCTATGTGGGGGCAGCTTTGGCTACATCTAGGGGCAGATGGCCATGTGGGAGGCAGCATTGGCTAAGTCTGGAGGCAGATGGCCATGTGTGGGTCAGCATTGGCTAAATCTGAGGGGCAGAGGGTCGTGCGGGGGCAGCACTGGCTAAGTCTGATGGGCAGATGGCTGTTTGGGGCAGCATTAGTTAAGTCGGGGCAGACGGCTATGTGGGGGCAGCATTGGCTAAGTCTGGGGGCAGATGGCCATGTGGGGGCAGCATTGGCTAAGTCTGTGGGAAGATGGCTGTTTGGGGCAGCATTGGTTAAGTCTGGGGGCAGATGGACATGTGGGGGCAGCATTGGCTAAGACTAGGGGTGGGTTGGGGCAGCATTGGCTATGTTGTGGGGTGGTGAGCAACATTGGCTAGGGGTGTGGGTCAGCACTGGCTAATTCTGGGGGCAGATGGCTGTTTGGGGCAGCATTGGTTAAGTCTGGGGGCAGATGGCCATGTGGGGGGCATCATTGGCTAAGACTAGGGGTGGGTTGGGGCAGCATTGGCTATGTTGTGGGGTGGTGAGCAACATTGGCTAGGGGTGTGGGTCAGCACTGGCTAAGTCTGGGGGCAGATGGCCATGTGGGGGCAGCATTGGCTAAGTCTGGGGGCAGATGGCCATGTGGGGGCTGTATTGGCTAAGTCTGGGGGCAGATGGCTATGTGGGGGCAGCATTGGTTACATCTGGGGGCAGATGGCCATGTGGGAGGCAGCATTGGCTAAGTCTGGAGGCAGATAGCCATGTGTGGGTCAGCATTGGCTAAGTCTGAGGGGCAGATGGTCGTGTGGGGGCAGCACTGGCTAAGTCTGATGGGCAGATGGCTGTTTGGGGCAGCATTGGTTAAGTCTGGGGGAAGATGGCCATGTGGGGGCAGAATTGGCTAAGTCTGGGGGCAGATGGCCATGTGGGAGGCAGCATTGGCTAAGTCTGGAGGCAGATGGCCATGTGTGGGTCAGCATTGGCTAAGTCTGAGGGGTAGATGGTCGAGTAGGGGCAGCACTGCTAAGTCTGATGGGCAGATGGCTGTTTGGGGCAGCATTGGTTAAGTCTGGGGGCAGATGGCCATGTGGGGGGCATCATTGGCTAAGACTAGGGGTGGGTTGGGGCAGCATTGGCTATGTTGTGGGGTGGTGAGCAACATTGGCTAGGGGTGTGGGTTAGCACTGGCTAAGTCTGGGGGCAGATGGGCATGTGGGGGCAGCATTGGCTAAGTCGGGGGCAATTGGTCGTGTGGGGGCAGCATTGGCTAAGTCTGGGGCAGATGGCCGTGTGGGGGCAGCATTGGCTACATCTGGGGGCAGATGGCAATGTGGGAGGCAGCATTGGCTTAGTCTGGAGGCAGATGACCATGCGTGGGTCAGCATTGGCTAAGTCTGAGGGGCAGATGGTCGTGTGGGGGCAGCACTGGCTAAGTCTGATGGGCAGATGGCTGTTTGGGGCAGCATTGGTTAAGTCTGGGGGAAGATGGCCATGTGGGGGCAGCATTGGCTAAGTCTGGGGGGAAGATGGCTGTTTGGGGCAGCATTGGTTAAGTCTGGGGGCAGATGGCCATGTGGGGGGCAGCATTGGCTAAGTCTGGGGGCAGATGGCCATGTAGGGGGCAGTATTGGCTAAGTCTGGGGGCAGATGGCTGTTTGGGGGAAGCAATGACTGTGTTGGGGGATGCATTGGCTTATCCTGAGAGACAGATGGCTCGGTTGAAGGATGCACTGTCGAAGTATGGGGGGCAGTTTGGCAAATAAAAGGAAATAAAAACAAGAAATGTTTTGTTTTCTATAATT